>OY728147.1:763954755-765343421 GCA_963277665.1 Viscum album | reverse complement strand
ATATATGGTATTAGTTTTTGTTTTTCTATATTAAATGGATATTGCTACTTAAAAAATATAAAAAAGGGTAAATTGAAATTTAACGGGGAAGGGGAATGATTCATATGCTTTTATTGAATTTAAATTATTGGGACATAGTGATTGTATAGATTAAATGTCCTAATTAATGTTGTTGTCATCGGGGCCTTGTTTAGGCTGGCTGATTTATTTTTTGATTTATTTTCGTGATTGTTGTGACGTCACACTAAATTAAAAATTTATTAAGCAATTTTAATTCTATAATTAAATGGATTCCCCATGATTATGGATTCTATTATGATGCCCTTAATAATGTAAAATGTGAAAAAAAATCCCTTTTGTTAAATCTAAAAAAAATATTGATGTGATTTGATGTGTGGATGTTCTGAGTGGTTACTACGTGTTGTTGTGATGTGACATGTATGTGTTGTGTTGTGGGGGTGTGTAGGGTAGATGGGTTATGGGTTTTTGGCCATGAATTTAGGGCAACATGGTGATATTTATTTGGTTATTCATTGGGGATGGTGAGGATATAGTTAGTTGGATGTGATTGTGTGGTAGAGAGGTGGTGATTCTTTGGTCATTCTTTGGGAGTAGAGAGGTTGTTGTTTTTGTATGTTCTTTGGGTGTATCGAGGTGATGGTTGGTTGGAACTGCATTTGGGGATACAAGGAGTTGTTTGTTTGGGGAATGCTTTGGGGGTGGTGAGGTGGTGGTTTTATAGAGATGATGATCATCTTATTATGTGTGGTTTTATTATTAAAGATTCTGGGGTATGGTTGAAATAAATGTTTAATAGTGATTGAAATGGTTTGGGTTTTATTTGGTTAATTGGATTGAAATAATTAAATAATAAATAAATAATAGGCCGTGTGGTTAATTTTGGTAGATGCTTAAAAATTAATCCAACTGGATTATCATGAAATTGGATTATAATATGCATGTGTCTTGTGGATTATTTTGTGGTTTTCTACATTTAGAGGTTGTGAAAATAGTGGGGATGTTGTTAGTTGGATTGAGATTTTTATAACCCAAAGGATACACTTTTGTGTGACAATATGTATATACCTAAATAGTCCATTTTATTTCCATATGAACCCCACCTATGTCAAGAAATCTATGTTGAAACACACATAGTCATGTAGGTGGTGTTTTTCTTAACACCCCATTGATGGTGATGGATGGTAGGCTACCCACTATGTCCCATTATGTATTCCATGAAAGTATATATGAGTTATATGTGAAGGAAATAGTTCTGCTGGTGCACTATGTGATTTCATATGTGTATTTATGTGATATTGGATGGTCCATGTGTTTTTAGATGAGATTACATATGGTTGTGCTTTTGGGCCGATGAACATGGTGTTTTTAGATGAGATGGGACATAACCATTTATATTGGGTTGTGTTCCAGGTGTTTTTGGTTGATATGATGTGTGATGGTGATGTGGGGAAGTTTATTCTGTGGTTCATGCATAGTACAAGGAGGGTGTGAATTTTATGTCCATATGTTCATGATACCCTACTACACTTGTTATAGTTGTGATGCGATGGACCATGTGTCTATTGGAAAGATGTGGAGTGATTGTGCTTATGGGGAGGTGTCTAAGATGTCTACGAGTTTGATGTGAAGTGATGGTACTTGTAGGGGTGCATATGTTATTCAGATTAGATGGGAGTGCAAGAACTTATGATTTCGGGGTGTGAGAGGGAAAAATCACTGGGAAAGTTGTATGGGGTACCCTTATTGATATTATTCATATTTTCATATTATAAATTTCATTCTTTATTTAGTGATAATTCTTTGGCAAGGATTGGATGGATATATATCCTATTTAAGAGTTGTTGGTTATGTCGTTTTCTCACTAGTTACTTATTGTTGTTATTCATTAAAATGTGCAAGAGTGATTCTAGGATTAATATAGAGTATAATAATATTATATCCCAATATAAGTAAACTGATATTCAAGTTTCCTAGCGGAATATATGGATCATGATTTATATTACTAGATCATACATTTGGAATGATTCTGTTTCGTTGCATTAGATTTTCATTTGGGTATTTACTTTAAAGACATTTATTTGTATATAGGTTATTTAAACAGGTTTTGTGGTATGGTTTGGGTTTCAATTTATATTTTATAGTCTACATTCTTGTTAATCATTCATCTTATCTTTTGATAATACTTTATTATTGGGTGTAATTCTTCCCATTTCATGAGATTTTTATAATCTGTGCTAGACACCAACCTAGGGTCTACTGAAGGCGGGAGTCACATGTCATTATCTTTCTCCCTTCATTGAGGTATGTTGGGTGGGAGTGGGTTTTGACATAAAATCTTGGATCTCAATACCAGTGAACAAATCATGTTTTATACCTATTGGAGGAATATTTATATAGAATTATAGTCAAAATTTCACTTCTAGAGGTGACCTTTCCAAGGACATTATTGATTTGTTCTTTAGAAAATATAAGTTCATTATTTTTTATTCACAACATGGTATTCATTTCATTTAAATTAAATTGATCAACATATAATGTTGCAATAAAAACTTATCATTTCTTCATACATTTATATGTATCCTTTAGATCATTAAATGTTTCTTATGGAAATTTATATTTTTTGAAAAAATATTCACTATTTATATTATATTCATCATATTTTTCACTTTGAGATTGAAAAGGAAAAAAATTGTTTCCTCCTCTATAAATCCTATAATGTTAAAAAAATCCTTTCATCAAATTCATTTATAGATGAGTCTGAATATCTTGAACATTCCTACAAAAAACAAAATGTTTCCTTCATGAATATCATATGTTTATTTATTTGATCCTCATATTTCTTCTTTTACCCAATTTCATCAAATCAACATTAATGTGTGGTTCCCTTTTTCACTAATAACAATTAACTTCTCCATGGATATTTTTTCTTATAGTTTAATTTATTATCATATTTTCCATTGAAATTATTTTTCTTACTGAAATTTTTATTCTTATAGAACATATTAAATAATTTTTTTGATGGGTCATCTCATCATCCATATCGGAGTCACAACCAGTAACTCTATTGTTATCTTTCTTGATGATATCATTATATTTTGATAGTGATTTTTTGAATGTAATTGATTTTTTCGGTTCAAAATCTTCATGATAAAATGTAATCCATTATTAATATATCATTACATTTCTAGTCAAATTATTTATTGGTCTCATTCTTACATCACATGTTTCACAAATTGATATAGTAGTGCCTCGCAGTCTATGAGATAAGCATCTTAAAATCCCCAGAACATGAAACTTATCATAAAATGGAATTCCTAATGAATGCATCATCTTTATAATATATTTAAACCCAAAATATATATTTGAAATAGGGACATTGGGTTTGATCTTAAAATTATCATAATTAATGCTATATATATTTAATTTTTTTTATTTTATATTATATATTCCATCATGAGACACATCTATTGTATACCAGATTTCATACACTATCACACTTGTAGATATTATATTAAATTCACCATCTTCAAAATCATAGCCTAAATAATTCATTTTATTATCGTTACAATAGTAGAACTCTTACTAGAATCAGTTCAGTCTCCTTTGAGAGATTTTAGTTCTTCATATTGATCATCTATTATAATATAAATATCAAAAACCATTATCTCAAGATGAATTTTTATTTTAGATTTCCACTAATAATATTTTTTTTCTATTAAAATGTAATGGCTTAAATATTACATTAGCATAAAATCTATAGTTATTTGTATGTGTATACTTATGATAATAAAATATAATAAAGGTAATGTCTAAAAACGTGATAATGATCTATTACAAATAGGAAAAAGATCTGATCAACTAATTAAAACAAACATAGAGATGGAGAGGTGAAATTCGATGCAATACAAACACTAATTGTTTTCTGATAGATCATAATAGAACAATTTACTTCTCAATATCCTCATTCATATCTATGTGAATATAAAATGATCAAAAATTATCACTCAGATCTTTTAGTAATACTTGTCGAAAACTAAGTGTCATAGTTTTTGAAATAGAAACTAACACGTGTTTCCTATTTTCTATTGATTACCATTATTTGAAAACATTCTGCCTTTAAATAAATAAACTAATTCTCAAAATATTCATTGAACAATAAATATTAAATATACTTGAATTCAGTTTGACATATTGAAATTTTAAAATATATAACAATGCATTTAATTCTTAAAAGATAGATATTAGAATATTTTACATAAGTATAACTCCCTTTAGACATGGTCACATGAATTATAGGATGTCATCTTGATACCCAAAGTGGATTCAATTCTTAGTAAAAAACAAAAAATAATTTCATTGATTGATCTTCCAATATCTTATACTAATAATGTGATTACTAGTTCTGTACAATTCAATAATGTGAATCATCCAGCTACATGATTTTAACCAATTAACCTATTATGATTATTTTTATTTGGGTTTATGACAAATTCATAAATTTGTATCATTTTCCTATGTGGTTCTATCCAATTCACATATGTGAATCATTTTTCTATGTGATTCTAAAAATTTTCCCCACATGAAAAATTTGGTCAAGTGATTATTGTTGCTCTCTAATTTTAAGAAATTGTTTTTTCTTTATAATGTGTTGTCACTCGACCATATATGGTTCCTTCAATAATTTTAAAATTTCCATCTATGACTGATATAGTCAATGAGGTATAATGTTTGGTTACACTGTTTCTCTTATAGTTTCTTGGTTTGGTCTTGTAGTTACATTGTTTAATTATTTCTTGGCTTAAGGAATTTTAAAAAATTTCCACCACAATCGATTCATTAGAAATAAATTCAATCAACATAGTCTCGATATTTCTTAATTTCATTAAGAAAATAATTCTGAGTTACAAATTTGTTCATTTGGTTGATTGAATCATTCTTGAATTCGATCAAGAACATTGATTTATTTCCCTTATTTTGACACATGATTTCTATTTTGTTCATTTTGTCTATTGAGTGTCTTCTTGTGTTCAACAGATGGATTTATGGTCTCATTGATAAATAGGAATATTTAAATATTATTCAAAAAAACATGTTTCCAATGTAGAATGAATGATCCATTAATAATAAAATAAATATTATTTGAGATCCTTAAAAAATAAATGATCGACATATACAATAATATTCTTCTAAAAAAACATGTATATTTCCTTATCCCTCGGGTAGTTTAAAAAAATTATAGCAAGTGGGATTTCATGTGGAAATGAGTTATTATGTTATAATGGAATAGTAAACATCTTAAACCGATAAATAATCTTCGAGTAATTAGTAAGGTTATATTACCCAGATGATGATTCAGAACATAAAATTATACTAACTTTCTTTCAAAGGGTGCACAAATTATTGTATAAAAAGCCTTTTAATGGGGAATATAATCTCTAAAAATGTTTATGTATTGATTTGGGGTGAATTTTAGTGAAATTATTTTAATTATATTCCTTTTCTTCAAATGTATTTTTTTCATAATTTTCACTAATCTCAATTGTATGTACTCATATAAAGTGTGGGTAAAAAGATAATATTAAAAATTAAATAATTCATGTGTAATTTCTTTTTTAAATTTTATACGTTAACTGGTGGCCATTTTAGTTCTTAAATACCTTATATGTTTAGATGGCTGTAAATTCAAGGAATGATAGAATTTTCTAGTTCGTGGGGGACTCAAATTTTGAATTGGGATTCAGAAATGAATATCAAATATTTATACCACTAATTGAATATATTTTGGTCCTGGACATGGGGTTGGATAGTGGATGAGAATAGTGGGTTGGCTTTGAAAGGAAGTCAGGCTAACCCATACAAACCAACTGGAAAATAGGTGGCACAATTTCAGCTAGCACATGTTCATAAATGGGACAACTTGAGTTTATTCTCCACTAATTATTAAGAGTGTGAATCCCTCTTCCCCCCCCCCCTCTTTCTCATGCGAAAAATGGAAATGTCTCATCCCCTCCCCTTTTTCCCATGACAAAGAGGGGTTTTCGGAAGAATTTTTGCTAACCAATGGTTTGTATCATCCCATGGTTATCTATTCTCCCTCTAGACTTCTCTTATACTAATTTAATATCACTATGAATATTGAATTTATTCTTCCTTCATTATATCCTTGTGGAATTATCCAGGCGTGATAGTTATTCTAGTCATCATTGGTTGATGGAATCCAAAGACAATGACTTGATAAGTGTATTTCATGAATACCTTTTATGCTGTTTTTGATTATTAATTTATATATTTAATTAATAAATCATAAAAATTTGGGAATTAATTGACATATTTTATTAATTTTGGATGTAGATAATTAATTTTTGAAAAATAAGAGAAAATTAATGAATTTTTTGAGCAAAAGGAAACTCTTCACTACAAGCAATGCAAAGCTGTTTGACACCAGATTTTTTATGATGAAGTACAAATGGAAAGCTATAACAACATGATTATACATCGTGTAATATCATTACATGACATGATTTTTTCAAAATAATTTTCCACCCCTGGGGCACATCAAGAAGATGATACAAAATGTTAATGAAAGTTACACATCAGGAGTCCTTGTGACATGTTGTGAAAGGAGTAATACATCCAAATCTCGAATGAGATTGCATGAAATTTTCACAAATGTAACTACCGCTCAAGAAATCTAGGATGATGATTACAAGACATGTATTATAAGGACCCGACCTTAAACATTACATAATTTACAGTTATGTCAAGAATTCACATTGAGGATATTTTTAGGTTTATGGTTTTAGAGAATTAGGCCATAACTATTACATTACATATCAAAATAAATACAGAGTAAACACTTCTACTCAGTTTCTATTTTTTATTTTAAATAAAAACTCATAAAAAAGTCATGTCAAGTTATAGGTATTTGAAAGAATGACTTTTACATGATCCCATCCTTGATGCTATTCATCTTTATGTCCTTTGAAAAACATTTCTAAACATGGGATGAGCATAAAAAGCTCAGTAAGGGTTATAAAATAATGAAAGAGAACATTATTCCTTCAATACATACCAAGCATAAGATCATTCCTCATGAAATCATCAGATTTATGAATAACACATAGAAATCATAAATCATAAAGGTAACTTGTTGCATCCATATCATAATTAAATTGCATATATCACATATACATAGGGGGTAATGTTGGAATATTCATCACAATATATTCCCTAAATCTAATAGGAGAAGAATTAACGTTTACCCTCGACATGTTACCGAATGCATTGGAGATCTATCTCAGGAACCCCTTCCCTATGATTATCACAAAAACACCGGTATACATAAAAAATTCCCAACAACCATAACATAATAATAACACGTAAAAAATCTTAATGGAAAGATAATATTTCCACATTTCAATCAAAATATATATTTTCAGGATATTGACATAGTAAATTATTTGTCAAAACCATTTTCAAAACAATTTCAAACATTTTATAAAGATACTTTTGAATCGAAGTGTCTCGTGACACATTCAATATTTTAAGATAATTGAAATTTTAAAACATTAATGTCCATATAAATAAATCATAAAAACCATTTTGAAAACATGGCCATTAATGCGAAAGATTTAAATGAAAAAATCATTTAAATATTTAAAATTATATTTTAGTGAAATATTTTTCCACAAAATGTGAGATGCTTGAATAAAAATAATTGAGGAAGAAAATTTAATCAAGACATTATAATATAACGAGAATAAAGATATTCATTATATAATATGGCAATTGAAAATATATACACCATATAAAAGTGAATTGATGTATAACAACAAATAAGTCTCAATGGAATGTAAATTTACACAACCCCCATTACAAAGATCATATCCTTATATTAAGAATAAATAAATGAAAAAATTATGTCTGAAAAATAATAATACACAAAATATAGGTGGATATTTAGTGTAAAAAACCAGAGGACATTCACACATATTTATAGCATGACACAATCATGAAATATATGTTAAACCAAACTAATTGAAATTGGGTAATGAAGTTCCCCTACAGAAATTCGAGAGCCTAACGACATCACTTTAAAATTCAAATAATGAGTTGATGACAGAGAAAAGGGTATCCCATCACATAGACATAATTTTTAAATCAATAAGGATATGGAAGAACATATCCCAACATAATAATATGTAAATTAAAAGACATAACAAAAATATGTTTTTTAATAGAGGAGGATGAAAGGATCCTTTAACGATTTGGTCACATACAAAACATACACCCCATGAAAGAAGGATAAAAAAATTAAGATGTAAATACCCATAAATTATATTATATTACACAAATAACAAAATCATGGGCATTACATACACCATACAAAAGGAAAAAGTGTCAAATATAGCAAGAATCTCATGGGAATAAAAAGTGAGATGAAAATCCTTTACCATGTTGTAATAAATCGAGTAATAAGACCAAAAGTGAATAACCACAAAATGAATCAAAAAATTCCATGAATATAAATAGAATCACGATAAAATATATCAAATGGCAGTACACAATACACCACATGAAATAAATATGTAGTGAACAATGAAAATATCATGAAATTAAAAGTGAGATAAAAACCCCTTAGCTCATGTCCGACATGACATGTTCGTTCATTAATCTCTGGAATAATAAACTAAATCTAATTTATACTTTTTAAGGTCATTTTTCAGGTTTATTATTATTTTATATCACTAATTACCATGTTATAAATATAGTGAAATCATTTATGTTAATAATGGTCATTTTGTCAATGAACATATTATAATTACAAGTTATCTATGTTGTCAAAATATCATTATCTCCATAATGATATTTTTGTTTTAGATGTCATATATATCATGTATATATAATATATATACATATTTATAATATTACATAACATTTGGTGGTAGGATATGAAAAGCACTGTTCAAGGAAACGGTAAGTCGTACGTTCGCATGAATGCTACTTTCATTACAATTTCATATTTAATGAAATGAAAAATTTAATGTTTCATAGTTATATTATATTTATAGTATAATATCATATATACTTTCATTAACTATATCCTTTATATTTTTAACCTATGACATGAATGAGTCATATAACTTTGAGGGGGTTGTAGTTTGCACTTCCATAACTTAAATTAGTATGTTTACACATATTGAAAAGCATAAAGATATGTTTGTAAATAAAAATTACATAAGGATATATAAAACATAAAAAATATATATCATATATAAATTTATATCTATCATAATTTCCACAATGAGAGGTGGTGGGAGAAGATTGAACAATCATTGTTTCGTGTGGCAGTAGTTCCTCGTCCATTGAAATAGTATGTTCTTTAACCACTAGACAGAGTTGTGCATTGGTGTAGTAAGAATCATTCTCATAACAAAATCATATTATATTGACTATAATTTTGTTGTTATAAAATAATGTAATAAAAAGAGTGTAGGGTTTGGATAAGTAAAATAAAAGAAATGAACTTAAGAGAAGACGTTTCAATTAAATATGGTAACTCCCTTTGATTTGAACCAAAAGGATTTCTAGAAGTGCCTTCTCCCTAAGTTAATGATTCTAGGTGGAAGAGAGGGATCTTTAGAGATTATTTGGTAGAGGATTGACAAGACATTGGTCTTGATAGGTGTGTGTAATTGGTAAGAGGTGAGGGCTATTTATAAGGGGGGAGGGGCTCTTTAGGATGGTTTGGAAAAAAAAATTATTATATAATGATTTTCAATTTACAAAGTTCCAAAACATATTAAAGTCAAAGATTAGATGTGTATTGTTTGAAATAAAATCATCCAATAAAAAATGGACAGGTGTTGGATACTGTTTTAATATTTTAATCATATTTATTTAAATCATTCATTAATGAGGTAAACACATTATCAATATCCTGTCATAAATAATTTGATTTATTTGATGTATAAAAATTATAAAAAAATACCATGATGTAAGAAATATTTTTTGATTTATAATGAATATTTTTAGTCAAATATAACAATTATATAACCCTACATAATTTTTTTTTCAAAACAACACGTGTTTATGATATTTTTATTTTTACTTTAAATAAACAGTTATTAATATCATCATCTTACACATGTGGCATTCAAAGGCCAAAATAATCCCCCAAGGATTTTCTTGGCCAGCCATTACATATCCAATAATTTTATAAAAAGTGTTAAGGTAATTTTATATTTTTATAATACTGTTTTTACCTTGAATTACCGTATTTAACTTTAATCGTGGTAAATAGAAGTCAAAAGTTACTACTCACCAAAAAGTATTTTCCTCTTATTGAACCACATTTACTTACTAATAACAACCATGTATGTTAGATTTTTGAAATTCAATTCACGGAAGAGGTAAAATTTCATATCAATGAAAACAAAAGTTTTCAACTGACATTCACTGTTTTCACTATTCATAAAAAATATTACGTTTTCTGGAAAATAACAAAAATTATTCCTAAGATATATTTAACATTACAAATTCAAAAATTATTTATATTTAACAAAATACAAAATATTGAATTTATAATAACTAATTTAAAATTAATTCCCATTTTTAAATCCAAAAACTTGTTTTTATGAAACACTAACTATCAAAAGATTGACACTTGTTTAGTCCAAATTTCAAATTGAAATTACTCCCAATGACCAAAATTGGATTAAATGGAACAAAAAAAATCCAATTTCTATTTAAATCAAATTAAAAAGATAATATAACCGTATAAATATATTAGATTAAAATTCAGTTTTGAGTAAAAATACATTATTTTTCATTATTCATTAAAAATGAACTTTATCATAAAAATACCAAAATTTTACCCAAAGTAAATTTTGATGAACCGCTTCTAAAGAAGAATATTATTTTCTCAAATACAAAATATAAAAGTTTCCAAAAATATTTTTTAAAAAGGATTCACCGTCAAAAGGTGGTAAATTGATCTTTTAATTAATATTAGAGTATTTACGACTAAAATTATATTCATTAACATTTTAAGCCTATAATTTTTATTAGAAAAATGTAAAGTCATTTAAAACATGTGTCATCATATTGTAGTTATTTATGTTCATTCCTACCATTACAAGGGCTAAGAGTTAACTACCATTTAATATAATAGAATTATGTTATTATTTTTTCAATATAACTCAAAGTTGTGTGCAATATAATGTTTCAATGAAACCCATTAATGTGTATCGGGTATGCCATTGAACATAAAATCCAATTTAATGTAAAATTAATATTTAATTCACAAATATTAATAAATATAAAAATTTTATATTCTTTATTTACCTTGGAAGTTACATCTTTCCCCCATTTTGGGAATTGCGTCCCCGAAATTTTCAAATTGGTATTAGAAACACCATTGAATGTCCCACATCAGGGAAACAGTCTATAAAAATTTCTCTTTAATGTAAATGAAGATAATTAAATAGTTCAACTAAGATAGAAGATACTAGGATTCAATGAAAACTTCGATATGAAAGAGAAAGTAACTCTCACTTATTAATAGAGAGTGATAGAGAAGCTAATCACGGAATGTTGACCACCAAAATACCAAAAATTTGAGGTTATGTAATATTATGATGATAAAATAGATCTTATTATATTTTTTCTTCATGATCTTTTTCATATATTTGAATAATTTTATTAATAACTAGACTAAGATCGTAAGGAAATATACTTACTTGTCATGTACAGTGTCATCCTTTAATTAAATTCTACCACAAACTCATCTTTTCTCTATACGGTATGTAACCAAGATGAATTGGTCACACCTGAAGTGTTATAATCAACATCTACAATATAACATAATATACCAAAGATAAACTATATATTTCACCTATATTTTTTACATCAACCAAAATCAAAATTGGTTAGTACAAGATCAGATATTCCCCAAAAGGATAATCCTTTGTAAAAATAATTACTCATCTTAATCTCAAAAATTCAATATAAAATAACCCAAAGTTCAAGAAATACCTTTCATTATTCTATTGTCCTTAAAATTCATCAAAATAATCCATGCTAAGATTGAAACAAAAAACTCAGAATGATTTAATCACATATTCATCCATATCAAATCATAACATTTACCTCAAAAAACATCGACTACTCTTAATGTCTCATAATGAAGTATAATTAATATAATCAAATATTCTCTATGATAGGTTAATAATTTCCATAAATAAACCTAATCACTTTATATCCATAATAATAACATATATTTTTCCATAATAATATTTCAAAAATTACTCCATAAAAGAAAAGATAATTGTTTCATGAATAACATTTTCACATATAAAACTACATGGTTACACATACAATAAAAATTTATACAAAGTAATACCATCATCAATAGATTCTTAATAATTTTAACCAATTCATCATCATATAATTTACCATAACTCTTGAATACATTATATGTATAATTTTTAATAATTCAACAATTTTCATTATCCATGATCCATTCATTTCCAACATATTCCATAATACATCATTCCTAAAAAAAATCATCAATCATATCCTAATATTCAATAATTTCAAAACATCAGCTAAGAAATAATTCATACTTTTCATTGGTCATTGTATGCTTCCTCATATTCAATTGTAATGGCATTAAGAATTGGTTAACTTATATTTTTACGATCTTGCTGATCTCATTCCCAAACATTCTTGGTCAAACTTGTATTTTTATAATGACCATGAGCACCACATTTTAAATATTCAGTTGATCCTTCAGAATGACTAGTTTTAACTTTCATAGAGTCAACTTGATGATTCCTTTTTTCATGGAATGTTCTTTCTTTATGATCATAATTACTACATCTATAGCATCTTACCGTCCCTTTTAAGCATTTTCCTAAGTTATTCTTTCCAAATCCTTGACAAATATGTTTTTTGATGTACTTAACTTTATGATTATAATCTAATCTTCTATAGAGATTTTTTTCATTCATATATAATTCCTTATAATAATATCCAAGGATCAGGTGATCGATCATGACTCTAGATAATTAGTATAGAATAACCACAAGAGTTCTCATTCCAGCTTCCATTTCATTCAATTACTTATTTAGAAAACTGTAACAGTTTTCTTCACATCCATTATTACTCTAATTCCTACTAGATCCATCCATATACTGTAACCAAAAATGTCATTGTGATTATGCAATTAAAATAATCATATATTATCTAATGGAGAGGGTAAATACTAAAATATACATTTTCTTGTTATCTTAAACTCATTCGATTTATCTAACAAATATGACTTCTTCTAATATGCTAACCATTATGGTTGTTTTACTTATGCATTAATTACACCCTAACCTCTAAAGTAATCTTAACCGACCTTTGATACTTATTATGAGGACCTGACCTTAAACATTAAAAAATATTGAGTGATGTCAAGAATTCACAATGATGATATTTTCAGTTTTAGATTTTTAGAGAATTTGGCCACAACTATTACATTACATATCAGAATAATTACAATGTAGACACTTCTACTAAGTTTTAATTATTTCTATAAAATAAAAACACTTAAAATCTGTCATGTCTATATACATGTTTTCTAAAGCGTAACTTTTACTTGATCCCATCCATGACCTTATGAATATTTATTTCCCCTATAAAACATTTCAAAAAAGGGGATGAGAATAAAAAGATCAGTAAAGGCTATAAAATTAATAATGAAAACATTATTCCATCAATACATACCAATAATAATCTCATACATCGTAAAATCAACAGATTTATGAATAACACATAGAAATCATCAATCATACAGGTAACTTGTGGCATCCATAACATACTAAAATATTAGATATCATAGCTATATAGGTTGTTATGTTGAAATAAACATCACAGTATATTCACAAGTAATTTTAGGAAAAATAGTAACCCTTACCTCCATCATGTTATCCAATGCATTAGTGGGCTATCACGGGCTCACCCGCACTAGGATTATCACAAAACCACCTGTATACATAAGCAATGCCCAATAACCATAACATAACCACAAAACATAACATGAAGATAAAAAAACATAAAATTTCCACATTCTATTCACAATATATCATTTCAAGATATTAACATTATCAATTATTTTTCAAAACCATTTTCAAAACCAGTTAAAACATTTAATAAATAGATTTTTGAATCAAAGTGTCCCATTCCACTTTGAAACTTTTAAAGGAATTAATATTTTGATACATTAATGTCCATATAAATAAATCCTAAAACCCATTATGAAAACATGAACATTAATGGGAAATACTTAGAAGAATAAATGTTTAAAACGTTTAAATTGATATTTTAGTTAAAGAGTTTTTAACAAAATGGAAGATGATTGAATAAAAATAATTAAGGAATAACATTCAATCAAAATATTATAATATCATGATAATAAAGAGATTTAGACTATAATATGTTGAAGGGAAATATATACACCATATAAAATTGAATTGGTGTATAAAAACAATTAATTCTCAATGTAATGTAAATTGACCCAAAGTCCCATCCAAAATCGTATCCTTGGATTAAGGATAAGTCAATGAAAAAATTATGTGTGAAAATTAGGAATACAACCAATATAATTGGATATTAAATGTAAAAAAACCATTGGTCATTAAAAAATATTAATATCATTACATAATCAAGAAGTATAAGTTCAACCAAATGTATTGAAATTTTCTAAATATGTTCCCTTACAAAAATTCGACAGTCTAATGATGTCACTTTAAAATATAGAAAATGAGTTGATGAGATAGAAATTGATATATCATAAAATGGATATAAAATTCACAAAAATAAGGAAATATAAGAACATATCCCAACCTAATAAGATGTAAATTAAGATAAATAACAAAAAAAATTCTTTTAAAATGAGGGGGGTGAAATATTTCTTTACTGATTTGGTAACTTATGAAATATGCACCCCCTGATAGAAGGATCATACAATGAAGATTTAAATACCCAAAAATTAATTTATATTACTCAAATAACAAAATCATGGGAAATACATACATCAAAAAAAGGAAAAAGTGTAAAATATAACATTAATCGCATGGGAAAAATGTGTGAGATGAAAACCCCTTACCATGTTGTAATCAATCGTGTCATAAGACCAAATGTTAATAACCACCAAACGAATCAAAAAATTACATAAATATAAATAGAATCAAGATAATATATATCAAATTAATGTACACAATACACCACATGCAATATATAAGTGGTGACTAATGTAAATCTCATGAAATAAAAAGTGAGATAAGAAACCCCATACCTCATGTCCGACTTGACACGTTCATTCTTTAATATCTTAAATAATAAACTAAAGTTAATTTATAATTGATTAAGACCATTTTTCAAGTTTATTATTGATTTTATATCACAAATTACCATGTTATAAACATTATGATACCATTTATGTAAAGGCTGTTTTGTCAATATTTGGTACTTGAGTCAAAATGGAACTTCTTATAATTACAAGTTGTTCATGTGGTCAAATGTTCATTATCTACAGAATGATATTCTTGATTTATATATCATATATATAATATAAATCCAGTATATATATGTATTTATTATAGTAAATAACATTTTGAGGTACAAAATGAAATTCACTGTTCATGGAGATGATAAGCCGTACGTACGCATGAATGCTACTTTCATTTATTTTTAATATTTAATGGAATGAAAAATATAATGATACATTGTTATATTATAATTAAATTATAATATAATATAAAATTTCATTAACTCAATCTTTTATATGTTTCATGTATGGCATGAACGATTCATATCACTTTGAGGGGGCAGTTGTTTGCACTTCCTCAAATGAAATTATCGTGTGTACACATATTGGATAGCATAAAGGTATGTTTGTAAATAAAATTTATAGAAGAATAGAGAAATCATAAATATTACATATATCATTTATAAATTTAGTTCAATCATATGGACACGATGAGATGTGGAAGGAGAAGATTAAATGATCATTGTTTCGTGTGGCAGTAGTTCGGCATCAACAGAAAAAGAATGTTCTTTAACCATTAGAAGGAGGTGTGTGTAGGTGTAGTTTGAATCCTTCTCATAACAAAAAAATTTTGTATTGAGGATAATTTTTTGTTGTAAAAAAGGAATAAATATAGGTTAAGGGATTTTATATGTAAAATGGAAGGAAATAACTTATGAGAAGATGTTACCTTCAAATTGGGTAACTTCCTTTGGTTTAAAACAAAAGGATTTCTTGAAGTGCCTTCTGCCTATAGTACAACATCTAGGTGAAAGAGAGGGATCATTAGTGATTATTTAGGTAGAGGTTGGATGATATAAGGGTAAGGAGGGGTGCGTGTAATGGGATAGAGGTGAGGGTTTTTTATAAGGGGTAGGAGGGGCTCTTTAGGCAAGTTTGAAAATATTATTTTATTTTATAATGATTTTCACTTTCTAAAGGTCCAAAATCTATTAATGTTGAAGCGAAGATGACTCTTGTTCGAAATAAAATCATCCAATAAAAATTGGATAGGTTGTGTATATTATTTTAATCTTTATAATATATTTTATTTAAATCATTCATTATTGAGGTAAACATTGGATCATTATGGTGTAATAAATAATCGTATTTATATGATTTCTAAAAATGATAAAAAAAATTTAAAATGATTTAGGAACTATTTTTATATTTATAATTAATATTTATAGTCAAATATATCAATTATATAACCCCACATTAAAATTGTTTCTACGAAACAATACATGTTTATGATATTATTATTTTTACATTAGATAAAAAGTTATTAATATCATTATTTTAACCAAGTGGATTTCAAAGGCCAAAAGTCTCACCCGTGGATTTTCTTGGTCATCCATTACTTATTAAATATAGGTAGGACAATTGTTAAGGTAATTTTATATTATTATAATATTGTTTTTACCTTTAATTTCCCTATTTACCTTTAACTGCGGTAAATAAAAGTCAAGAGTTACTATTCATCAAAAATTATATTCATCTTATTTAACCACATATTAATTACTAATAACCACCATGTATGTCAGATTTTCAAAATTAAATTCACAGAAGTGGTAAAATTTTATTTAAATGAAAAAGTTTGTTTTTAACTCCTAGTAAGTGTTTTCACTATTCATAAAAAAACTAAGGTTTTCACAAAAATACAAAAAATTATACCTAAGATATATTAGATATTGTGATTTCAAAAATTATGTATATTTTAAAAAATTCAAACCATATAATTTTGATTAATTAATTTAACATTAATTCTCATTCTCAAAACAAAAAACGTGTTTTTAAGAAATCATAACTATGAAAAGATGAAAACTTGTTTATGCCCATTTTCAGATTGAAATTACTTCCAATGACCTTAATTGTATTAAATAGTAAAAATATAATCCAATGAAACTTTCAATCCATTTGAAAAGTTAATATATCTATATAAATATATTAGATTAAAAGGCAGTTTGAGTTAAAATACAGTATTTTTTACTATTCATTAAAAATGAATTTTATGATAAATATACCATAATTTTACCCAATGTAAATTTTGATGTCCTGATTCAAAAGAAGGATTTTATTTTTTCAAATATAATAGATAAAAGTGACCAAAACATGATTTAAAGAGGGTTCTCCATCAAAAGGTGGTAAATTGACCTTTTAAAGAATATTAGATTATTTATGCTTAAAATTAGCTCCATTCACATTTTAGGCCACTAACTGTTATTGGAAAAAAATTTAAAAAAATTTATAATCATATTGTTGTTTGTTTTGTTCATTCCGGCCATTACAAAGGCTAGGTGTTAACTACAATTTAAAATAATAATAATAAATTGTTATTTTTCAATATAACTCAACGGTGTGTGCGATATAAGATTTTAAAGAAATTTGTTGTTGGGCATCAGTTATGCCATCTAACATAGAATCCCCTTTAAAGTAAAATTAATATTTAATTCACTAATATTAGTAAATATGAAAATGTTATATTGTTTATTTACCTAATATGTTAAATCCTTCCCCCCTTTTGGGAAATCCATCCACGTAATTTTCATATTAGGTGTGGAAACTTCACTAAAAGTCCCACATTAGAAAAATAGTAAATAAAAATATCATTTTAAAATAATAGAAGTGAAGTACAGAGGTCACACAAGACAATAGAAACTAGGATTCCATGAAAACATCGATAAGGAAGAGAAACTAACTCTCATAGATTAATTGGGAGAGATAGAGAACATGATCATAGAAAGTCAACCACCACAGTACAATAAATTTTTGTTGGGTGAAATTATAATGATAAATAAGAGCTTATAACATTTTTTGATTAAGATCCTTTTCCAAGAGTTTAATAATTTTATTAATAACTAGACTATGATCGTAAGGAAATATAATAACTTATCGTATAGAGTGTCATCCATTAATAAAATTCTACCACAAACTCATCTTTGTTCCATACAGTAAGTATTCATAATGACTTGGTCACACCTGAAGATCTATAATCAACTTCTAGAGTATCACAAAATCTACAAATGAAAAACTATATATTTCCCCTATCCATAAACATCAACCAAAACCAAAATTATTTAGTACAATATCAGATAATCCCTAAAAGGATAATAATTTTTAAAAATAAATACTACTCTTAATCTCCAAAATTCAACAATAAGAACACAAAGTTCAAGAAAGACCATTCAATATAAATTTTTCTTTAAAATTAACCAAAATAATCTAAACTAATATTGAATTTGAAAACTCAGATGGATTTAATCACATAGTCTTCCATATTAAATCTTAACATTTATCTCCAAAAGCATTGACTACTCTTGAAGTCTCATATTGAAGTATAATTAACCTAATCACATATTCTGTATGATAGGTTAATAATTTCAATAAATAACCCTAATTACCTTATGTCCATAGTAAAAATATATATTATTCCAAAATTATATTTCAACCATTACTCCAGAAAATTAAATATAACTATTTCTTGAATAACATTTTTAAATATCAAACTTCATGGTAACTTATACTAGAAAAAGTCTTTAAAATTAATCCCATCATTAATAGATCCTTAATATTTTTAAGAATTTTGATGATCCTAAAGTGTACCATAACTCTTGAATCCCTTTTTTGTAGGCTTTTTATTCATTCAACATTCATCATGCTCCATTATCCATTCTTTTCCAACATTCTCCATAATACTTCATTATTACAAAACAAAATCATTAATCATATCCTAAGATTTAATAATGTCAAAACATCAAGTAAGAAATAATTCATACATTTAATTGGTCAATGTTAGTTTTCTCATCTTCAATTGTAATGGAATTATGAATTGGTTAACATATATTTGTACACTCTTGTTGATCCCATTCCCAAACATTCTTCGTAGGATATATATTTGTATAATGACCATGTGCACCACATTTAAAACATTGAATTGATCCTATAGAAAGAACATTTATCCCTTTCTTGGAGTCAACTGGATGGTTCCTTTTTCCATGGCAGGTTCTTTCTTTATTAACTTCATTACCACATCTATAGCATCTTCCCGTCTCTTTGAATAATTTTCCTTAGTGTTTCTTTCAACATACATGACACGTAGGTTTTATAATAGACTTAACTTTATGGTTATTACCTGAACTTCTATAGAGATTTGTTTCTTGTATATACAATGCCTTAAATAATTTCCAATGTTCAGGTTGTCGATCATGACTCCATATAGTTGGTTGAGAATAACCACAAGACTTCTCATTGAAGATTTCATTTCATTCAGTTTCTTATTCAAGAAAATTGTCACAATTTTCATCAAATCCATTGTTACTCTGATTACTTCTAGATCCATCCATTGTCTAAAACCAAAATGTTCAGTCTTAGTATATTAGTAAATCAAAATATACTATCTTATGAAAAGGGTAAACAATAAATCAAACTTGTTCTTGTTGTTTTAAACTCATTCGATTTATCTAAAAAAACTATGACTCTTTCAATATTCTAGCCATTATGGTTGTGTCACATATGCTTAAATAACACCCAAACCACTAAAGTTATCTAAACTGATATTTCATACCAACTATAAGGACCCAACCTTATACATTACATAATCTTGAGTGAATTTAGAAATTCACATTAAGGATATTTTCAAGTTTATAGTTTTAGAGAATTAGGACATAAATATTACATTGCATCTCAAAAAATTACAATGTATAAACGTCTACTATGTTTTAAATTTCCTTAAAAAACACTTAAAAAGGGTCATGTCTAGTAACATGTTTTTGCCAGCATGACTTTTACTTGATCACATCCATGACCCTATTCATCTTTAAGTCCAGTGAAAAACATTTAAAAACATTGTATGGACATAAATATATAAGTATGATTTAAAAAATAAATAATGAAAACATTATTCCATCAATACACACCAAGCATAAGCTCGTACCTCATTAAAATACTATATTTTTGAATAATATGTAGAAATGAAAAAACATTAAGATAACTTGTTGCATCGATATCATACATACATTGTGGCTATCAAAGCTATATAGGGAGATACATTGGAATACCCATCACAATATATTCCTAAAATCTCTTAGGAGAAACATTAATGTTTACCTCTATCATGTTACCCAATGCACTGGAGAGATATCTTGAGCTCACCCTCACATTGTTTATCATTAAACCACCCATATAAATAAAAAATTCCCAGGAACCATAACATAATGACAACACATAACAAATTAATAAATGAAAAGATAACATTTCCATATCCCAATCAAAATATATCTTTTCAATAAATTATCATAGTCAATTCTCTATCAAAACCATTTTCAAAACTAGTTAAAACATTAAATTAAGGGATTTTTGAATCAAAGAGTCCAATACCAATTTGAATATTTTAAAGGAATTAACATTTAAAAAAATTAATGTCCGAATAAATAAATCCAAAAAACCATTTTGAAAACAAGGAAATTATTGAAAATTATTTAGAATAATATATATTTAAAACACTTAAAATGATATTTGAGTTAAAGAGTATTTAACAAAATGAGAGACGCTTGGATACAAATAATTAAGGAATAACATTTAATAAAACCTTTATAATATCTTGTGAATAATGAGATTCATGTTATAGTATGTCGAAGGGGTGTATATACAGCATATGAAATTGAATTTTGGTATAACAAAAATAAGTCTCAATGGAATGTAAATTGACACAAAGTCCCTTACAATGATCATATCTTTAGATTAAGGATATATCAATGAAAAAATTATGTTTGCCAAATAATAATACACCCAATATAAGTCGATATTAATAGTAATACAATAAAAGGTCATTCTCAAAAATTTGTAGCACGACATAATCATAAAGTATAAGTTTAACCCAAATAATTGAAATTGGGTGAAAATTTCCTTATAAAAATTCAAGAGCCTAACGGCGTCACATTAAAATTCCGAAAAAGAGTTGATGAAAGAGAAAAGGTAATATTATCACATTTACATAACATTTAAAGCAATAAGGATATAGAATAACATATCCCATCATAATAAGATATAAATTAAAAGACATAACAAATCAATGTCTTTTAAAAAGAGGATAGTGAATGGTTCCTTTAACAATTTGTTAACTTATGAAATATACACCCCATGAAAGAAGGATCATACAATGAAGATGTAAATACCCATAAATTAAATTTTGTTACACAAATAATACCATCATGGGAAATACATACACCACAAAAAAAGGAAAATGTGGCAAATACAACATTAATTTTATGGGAAGAAAAAGTTAGATGAAAACCCCTTACCACATTCTAGATAATCGAGTCGTTACAAAAAAAAGATAATAACCACCCAATGAACCAAAAAATACCGTGAATATAAATAGAATCATGACAATATATATCAAATACCAATACAAAATAAATCACATGCAATAAATAAGTGGTGAACAATGTAAATCTCATGAAATTAAAAGTGGGATAAGAAACCCCTAACCTCATGTCTGACTTGACTTGTTTGTTCTTTAATCTCCTGAATAATAATCTAATGTTATTTTATACATTATTAAGAAAATTTTTCATTTTTATTATTCATTTTATATCAATAATTACCATGTTATAATCATTATGAATTCATTTATGTTAAAAATTGTCTTTTTATTGATATTTGGTACTTGAGTAAAAAATGAACATCTTATAAATACATGTTGTCCATGTGGTCAATAGTTCATTTTCTCTGGAATTATATTCATTATTTAGATGTCATATATATCCTATATATCCATTATATATTTTTATTTATTATAGTACATATCATTTAGTGGTATGAAATGAAATGCATCATTCATGGAGATGGTAAGTCGTACGTACGCATGAACAGCACTTTCTTTTCTATTTCATATTTAATGGAATAAAAAATATAATGATACATAAGTATATTATATTTCCAGTATTATATAATATAAAATTTCATTAAATACATTTTTATAAATTCCATGTATGTCATGTAAAAGTCATATCACTATCGCGGGGTGGTAGTCCGCATTTCCTCAAATGAAATAATCATGTTTACACATATTGGAAAGCACATAGGTGTGTTTTTAAATAAAAAATTACAAAAGCATAGAGAAAATATAAACATAACATATATCATATATAAATTTATATCCATCTTAATGTCCCCCAAGATAGGTTGTAGGAGAATATAGAACAAAAATCGTATCGTGAGGTAGTAGTTCACCATCCATAGAAACAATATGTTCTTTAACATTAGACGAAGGTTTGTGTAGGGGTAGTTTGAATAAATTTCATAAAAACATCCTAGTGTATTTAGGATACTATTTTTGTTATAAAATATGTGAATAAAAAGAGTTTAGGTGGTTGGAAAAGTAAATTTTTTGAAATGAACTTAAGAGAAGATGTTACCTCTAAATCGGGTAACTCCCTTTAGTTTGAACCAAAAGGATTTCATGATCTTTCATCAGCCTATAGTAAGGATTGTAAGTGGAACAGAGATATTTGGAGATAATATTTGTGTAGAGTTTGGATGAGACACGGGGCTTGAGAGGTATGAGTAATGGGTTAGTTGTGAGGGCCTTTTAAAATGGGGAGGATGGACTCTTTATGAATGTTTGAAAATATTATTTTATTAAATAATGATTTTCAATTTATAAAAGTCCAAAACATATTAAAGTTGAATATAATATGACTATTGTTTGATATAAAATCATCCAATATTAATTTTAATGGTTTAGTATGTATTTTTAATCTTTATAAACTTATTTATTTAAATAATTCATTAATGAGGTAACCAATATATCATTATTGTGTCATTAATAATTTTATATATTTTATGTCTATAAATTTAAAAAAATACCATGATGTAGGATATATTTTTAGATTTTTAATTAATATTTATAGTCAAATATACCAATTACATAACCCCACAATAAAATTGATTTATCAAAAAATACTTGTATATGATATTTTAATTTTTACTTCAATTAAAAAAAATATTTTTATTATCTTACCCATGGGGCTTTCAAAGGCCAAAACTCTGAACCACGGATTTTCATGTTCGGTAATTACATATCAAATAAAGTTATGATAAGTGTGAAGGAAATTTTATATTTTTATAATATAGTTTTTACCTTGAATTTCCCTATTTACCTTAACTGTGGAAAATAAAAGTCAAAAGTTACTCTTCAAAAAAATTATTTTCATCTTATTGAACCACATTTTACATACAAATAACAACCATGTATACTGGATTTTTGAAATTCAATTCACATAAGTAGTAAAATTTTATTTAAAATAAAAGTTCATTTTTCTAACTACCACCCAGGGATTTCACTATTCATCAAAAAGTCGAAGGTTTTTAGAAAAATACCAAAAATTCAGCCTACGTAATACATGATATTCCAAATTAAAAAATGATGTCTATATTACCAAATTGAAAATATAGAAGTTTCAAATATAAATTAAAAATTAATTCATTTTCTCAGAACAAAAAGCTTGTTTTTATGAAATAATAACTATCTAATGATTGACACTAGTTTATGCCTAATTTCAAAATTAAATTACATCCAATGACCAAAAATGGATTAAATGGTAAAAATAGAATCGAATTAAAAATTAATTAATTTTAAAAAAATAATCATACCATATAAATAAATTCGACTAAAAAGTAGTTTTTAGTTAAAATACAGTATTTTTTACTATTCATTAAAAATGGTTTTTATCAGAAATATAGCAAAATCATACCCAGAGAAAATTTTTATGTCCCAATTATAAAGAAGAATTTTATTTTGTCAAATAGAACATATAAAAGTGACTAAAACTTTATTTAATGAGGGTTCTCCATTAAAAGGTGGTAAATCGGCCTTTTAATGAATATTGGAGTATTTATGCTTAAAATTAGATTTATACACATTTGAATCCTCTAACATGTATTGGATGGATGTAAAAACATGTAAAAAACATGTATAATCATATTGTCTTTATTTAATTTATTTCCCACCATTACAACAAAAAGGCATTAACTACCATTTAAAATAATAATACTATATTATAATTTTACAATATAACTCAATGTTGTGTGAAACATAAGATTTAAAGGAAGCTCGTTGTTGCATATCAGGTATTCCATTGAACATAACTTCCCCTTTAAAGTAAAATTTATATTTATTTTACAAATATTAGTAAATATGAAAATGATATATTCTTTATTTACCTGGGATGCTACATCCTTCCCCCCTTTTGGGAATTGAGTCCTCGCAATTTTAAAATTGGTCATGGAAACATCATGGAAAGTCCCACATCAGAAAAAGAGCCAATAAAAATATCACCTTAAAATAAACAAAGAGAAATTAAAAAGGCCACCCAATACAATAGATACTTAGATTCCTAGAAAACATGGATATTGAAGAGAAACTAACTCCCATATATTATTATGGAGTGATAGAGAACATGATCATAGAAATTTAACAACCACAACACCATAAATTTGTGGTTGGGTAAATTTTTTATGATAAAAAAGAGCATATAAATTTTTTTCATTAAGATCTTTTTCATAGGGTTGATGAATTTTATTAATAACATGACTAAGATCGTATGGAAATATATTTGTCTTGTAGAGTGTCACCCTTTAATAAAATTATACCACAATATCATCTTTTCTCCAAACGGCAAGCATTCAAGATTACATGGCACACCTGAAGTGATATAATCCACTTCTAGAGTATCACATAATCTACAAAAGATGAACAATATATTTCCTCTATCATTAGACATCAACCAAAATCAAAATTATTTATTATAAGATATGATAATCCCCAAATGGATAATCCTTTATAAAAAGAAATACTACTCTTCATCCCCAATATTCAACAAAAAGAACCCAAAGATAATGAAAGACCATTCAATATACAATTGTCTGAATTTTTTTTTCAAAATAATTCAATCTAAGATTGAAACCAAAAACTTTGAAGGATTTAATCACATAGTCTTCCAAAGTAAATATTAACATTTAACTCCAAAAACCTCAACTACTCCTAATGTCTCATAGTGAAGTGTAATTAACCTGATCACATATTCTCTATGATAGGTTAATCATTTCCATAAATAACCCAAATCAACTTATGTCCAAGATAAAAACATAGATTCTTCCAAAATAATATTTCAACCGTTACTCCACAAAATAAAAGATAACTATTTCTTGAATAACATTTTCCCATATTGAAATTCATTGTAAACCATACTAGAAAAATTCATACAAAGTAATACCATCATCAATAGATATTTAATACTATTAAGAATTTCATCACCCTAAAATGTACCATAACTCTTGAATCTCTTATATGTAGACGTTTACTCATTGAACATTCTTCTGGATCGATTATCCATTCTTTTACAACATATTACATAAGTATCTATTCCTCAAAACAAAATCATTAATCATATCTTAAGATTCGATAATGTCAATACAATAGCTAAGAAACAATTCATACCTTTAATTGGTCATTTTCAGTTTCCTCATTTTCAATTGGAATGGAATTAGGAATTGGTAAACATATATATGTATGATCTTGTTGATCACATTCCCAAACCTTCATCATAGGACATCTAACTGTATAATGACCATAAGCATCATATTTAAAACATTCAATTGATCCTACATAAATAACTTCTTTCCTTTTTTATGAGTCAACTGGACACATCCTTTTTCCATGGATGGTTCTTGCATTATGACCTTCATTACCACATCTATAGCATCTCCCCATCCATTTGAATCATTTTACTATGTGCTTATTTTCATATCCTTGACGCATAGGTTTTGAATATTCTAACCTATATGATTATTACCTAAAATATTGTATAGATTTGGTTCTTTTATATACGAGGCCTTACAAAAAAAAATCCATGGATTAAGTGGTCGATCATGACTCTAGATAGTTAGTTGGGAATAACCACGAGAGTTCTCATTGAAACAACCATTTCATTCAGTTTCACATTCAGAAGACCATCATAGTTTTCTTCACATCCATTTCTACTCTCATACCTGCTTGATCCATCCACTGAATAAAAACAAAGAGGTCAGTGTGAGTATATCAGTAAAATCATCATATACTATCTTATGAAAAGGGTAAACACTAAAACATAATTTTTTTTGTTATCTAAACTCATTCAGTTTATCTAATATAAATTATGACTCTTTACAATATAGAAACCATTATGGTTATTTCACTTATGCTTAAAAAATACCCAAACCTCTAAAGTTATCTAAACTGACCTTTGATACCAAATATAATGGAACAACCTTAAACATTACATAATCTTTACTGACGTCAAGAATTCACATTGAGAATAATTTTTTGTTTATATTTTCATAGAATTAGTCCATAACTATTATATTACATATCAAAAAAATATAATGTAGACACTTCTACTATGTTTCCATTTTTTCCATAAAATTAAAACTCTTAAAAAACAGGTCATGTCTTGTTACATGTTATTGACAAGATGACTTTTACATGATCCCATCCAAGACACTATTGGTTTTTATGTCCTGTGAAATACATTCCAAAACATGGTATGAGGATAAAAAATCTTATTAACAGTTATAAAATAAATAAATAAATCATTATTCCTTAAATATATACCATGTTTAAGCTCATACCTCATGAAATCATCAGATTTATTAATAACACATAGAAATCATAAATCATAAAGGTAACATGTGGAATCCATATCATACATACATTTAAGTTATCACAGCTTCATAGGGAGTCTCATTGAAATACCCATCATATTGTATTCCCAAAATCTCTTAGTAGAAACATTAACGTTTATCTCTATCATGTTACTCAATGCATTGGAGGGCTATCCCAGGATCACATGACCTAGGATTATCAAGGAACAACCCATATACATAAACAATGACCATGAAAAGTAACATAATCATAACACATAATAAAAGAATAATGGAAGGATAACACTTCCACATTCAAATCACAATATATCATTTCAATATATTGACATAATCAAGGATTTTTCAAAACCATTTTCAAAACCATTTAAAACATGTTATAAAGAGATTATTTAGTGGAAGTGTCGGATACCACTTTGAATCTTAAAAAAATTAATATTTTAAGACATTAATATTCACATAAATAAGTCATAAAAACCATTTTGAAATATTGGAAATTATTGATAATTATTTAGAAGAATAAATCATTAAAACATATGAAATTATATTTTAGTTAAAGAGTTTTTAACAAAATGAGAGACGCTTGAATACAAATAATTGAGGGATAGAAATTAATAAAAACATTATAATATCATGAAAAGATTAATATTCATGATATAATACGTCAAATTCCAGTGTATACTCCATATAAATGAGAATTCGTGTATAACAACAAATATGTATCAATGGAATGTAAATTGAACAATGTCCCTTACAAAGATCGTATCCTTAGATTAAGGATAAATAAATGATATAAATTTTTGGGACAAATAAAAATACAACAGTTATAAGTGGATATTTAGTGTAAAAATCGTAGGTCATTCACCGATATTTATAGAACGACATAATCAAGAAGTATATGTTTAAACCATAGAATTGAAATTGGGTAAAGAAGTTCTCGTACACGAAATTTGATAGCTTAACAATGTCACATTAAAATTAAGAATATGAGTTGATGAGAGAGAAAAGGGTATCTTGTCACATGGACATAAAATTTACAGTAATAATGATATGGAATAACATATCCCAAAATGAGAGGATGTAAATTAAAAGACATTACAACAATAATCCTTTTAAAAAGAAGAGGGTAAAAGGATCCTTTACCAATTGGGTAACATACAATACATACACCCCATAAAATAAGGTTAATATAATGAAGATGTAAATAACCATAAATTAAAGTATATTACATAAATAATACAATCATGGGTATTAAATACTCCACCCAAAATGAAAAAGTGGAAAATATAGCATGAATCTCATTGAAATAAAAAGTTAGATGAAAACACCTTACCACGTTTTAATCAATTGATTCATAAGACAAATATTTAATAACAACTAAATGAATCATAGAATACCATGAATATAAATTGAATCATGATAATATATGTCAAATGTTATTACAAAATACACCACATGCAATAAATATGTGGGGCACAATGGAAATCTAATGAAATTAAAAGTGAGATAAGAAACCCCTTACCTCATGTCTGAATTGACATGTTTGATATTTAATTTCATGAATAATAAACTAAAGATAATTTATAATTTCTTAATAACCTTTTTCAATTTTATTATTCTTTTTATATAACAAATTATCATGTTATAAACATTATTCCATAGTTTAAGTTAATAATGGTCGTTTTGTCGATATTTGGTACTTGAGTCAAAAATGAACTTATTATAATTACAAGTTGTTCATGTGGTAAAAATTTTATTATCTCCAAAATGATATTCATTATTTAGATATAATATATATCATATATATATATATTGTATATATATATGTATTTATAATATTGCATAACATTTGGATGTAAGAAATGAAATGAATTGTCCATGGAGATGGTTAGCCGGATGTATGCATGATTGCTACATTCATTTTTATTTCACATTTAATGGAATGAAGAAAATAAGGATACATTGATATATTATACTTACAATATAATATCATATATAATTTCATTAAATCTATCATTTATAACATTCACATATGGAATGAACGATTCATATCACTTTAAGGGCGCGGTAGTCCGAACATCCTCAAATAAATTATCGTGTTTACACATATTCGAAAGCATAATAGTATGATTGTAAATAAAAAATTACCGAAGAATAGAGAAAACATACACGTAATATATATCATATATAAATTAAGTTCCATCATAATGGCCACCATGAGAGGTGGTTGGAGAAGATTTAACAATCATCATTTCATGATGTAGTAGTTCGCTATACACGGAAATAATATGTTTTTATAACCATTAGATAGAGGTGTGTGTAGGTTCAGTTCGAATCCTCCTCATAACCAAATATTTGTATATTGAGAGTTGTGGGTAATGCATTAGAGGTGAGGGCTTTATATAAGGAGGAGGAGGGGCACTTTTAGAATGTTTGGAAATATTATTTTATTATATAATGATTTTCGGTTTATAATGGTCCAAAACATTTTAATGTTTATGATATGATAACTCTTGTTCGAAATAAAATCATCCAATAATAATTGGACATGTTTAGGATATTATTTTAATCCTTATAATCTTATTTATTCAAAGCATTCATTAATGAGTTAAACACTTGATGATTATTGTGTCATAAGTAATTTTATTTATTTGATATCTAAAAAATTAAAAAAATCATGATGTAAGAAATATTTTTATATTTCTAATGAATATTTATAGTCAAACATCTCAATTAAATAACCCTATATTAAAATTGTTTTATCAAAACTATACTTGTTTTTGTTATTTTATTTTTACTTTAAATAAAATGTTATTAATATCATTAGCTTAACCATGTGGCTTTCAAAGGACAAAAGGCTCACACATGGATTGTCTTGGTTGGCCATTACATATCCAATAAAGTTATAAATGTTTTTAGGTAAATTTATATTATTATAATATTCTTTTTACCTTTAATTACCATATTTACCATTAACAGTGGTAAATAATAGTCAAAAGTTACTATTCACCAATAATTATTTCCATCTTATTGTATAAAATTTTACTTAATAATAAATACCATGAATATCAGATTTAGGAAATTCAATTCACAGAAGCTGTAAAATTTCATTTTAATGAAAAAGTCAGTTCTGTAACAACCACGCAGTATTTTCACTATTCTTCAAAAATCGATGGTTTTCAGAAAAAGGCCAAAAATTCATCCAAAGCTATATTTGATATCCTGAATTCAAAAAAGATGTTTATTTTACAATTATCAAAAACAAGAGGTTTTATTAATTAATTTAACATTATTTATCATTGTCATAACAAAAAAGCGTTTTTTAAGAAATAAAAACTATCCAAATATTGACACTTGTTTATGCATAGTTTCAAAGTGAAATTACTTCCAATGACCAATATAGAATTAAATGGTAATAATATAATCTAATTACACATTAAACCAATTGATAATGAAAATTTAACAATATAAATAAATTTTATTAAAAGGAAGATTTGTGTTAAAATAATGTATTCTACACTATTCATTAAAATATAAATTTTATCAGAAAAATACCAAAATATTACCCAAAGTAAATTTTTATGTCCTGATTCTAAAGAAGAATTTTATTTTGTCAAATATAATATATAAAAGTGACCCAAACAAGATTTAATGAGGGATCTCCATCGAAAGGCAGAAAATTTCCCTTTTAAAGAATATTATAGTATTTATGCTTAAAATTAGATTCAATCACATTTTAAAACTCTAATTTTTATGGGTTAAATATAAAAAATTTATAAAAAATGTATAATCATATTCTAGTTATTTATGATCATTCCTTAAATTAAAACAGCTATGCGTTAACTACGATTTGAAATAATATTATTTTATTATTATTTTTCTATATAATTCAATGTTCTGTGCTATGTAATATTTCAAATAAACCCTTTCTTGCATATCAAGTACGCCATCGAACATAGAATCCCATTTAATGTAAAATTAATATTAAATTCCCAAATATTAGTAAATATAAAAATTTTATATTCCTTATTTACCTGGGATGTTACATGTAAGCTCATTAAATATCAGTAAATGTTTCAGGTATAACCCATCCATATCCTATAAATATAAATGTTTCATATTAAATAAGGACATATTTTGATTATGAGAAAAATTCATTGATCACAAAATTATGTTCCCCATTCTGAGTATTTCTCTACTTCATTATGAATTATTTTTTATTTTATTCATCCCCCTTATTATCTCATCACTATGATAAGTGGTTAATCCCAACATGTGGCAGGGTGATGTAAATAGAAGCGGGATAGCTCTGTTGGATTAATTTATTCAATTCATGATTTTGGTTTGTGTGATTTATTCTTCAATTTAAAATCCATTTCATTCTCTTTTATCATCACCATGGATATTTAAATTAAAAAGGAACATTAAAATTATGCAACTAGAAGCCCAAAATAGACATGACCATTTTCAACCTTAGGGGAAATCAGTTTAAGACATTGTATAGAGAAAAAATGAATTTTAAACACCATAAAATATTGGTCCAAGGGATATATCATATATCAATGATGAGTAGGAGATACCATAACCATTGGATCTTTCATGTCTCAACTTGGACACTTTCTATGAATTATCATATTTTCTATAAATCCAATTTTAACATAACCCTAAAATTATAAAGGACTAGGCTGTCATTAAAAATATGATTTCACACAATCCAATCAACCATCATTCATTTTATGTTTTGAAAGAAAAAGAAATTATACATTTCTCACATTAATATTCAAATATAATAAAATTAAGTCTTTTGTAATTCTAATTAAACAAATTTTTTCATACCTATTGATCAATCTTGAACTACTTCTTTGCTAAATTTTATTTAGTTATGTATAATAGCTATGTTTTTATAGGCCTTTTTCATAGTCTCATAGGGTATTAACATTATTTTCCATGGAAATCACATCTGAATTGTGTCTCTAGTTGATTCTATAAGGTATGTTAGACTTATAGCTTTTTCCTAGGGTTTCACTAAAATTTATGTAAAATTAATTGCTTTTATAATTTTTTAGTTTGGTTATTTAGATCATCATGGGTCTTAAAGTATGAAGAGGGTGTTAAAAACTACTTTTCTCAATGTTTCGATGGATGACTAATGAACAATGAGTTATTCAACGTTTTACAATACATATATTGATTTAATTATATATAATTTCATTAATCAATTAATTATTGTTTTTTTCTTTACCAAGAAGAGGGGGTGTTAATTAAAGCCTAGAATGGACATCATCAGGCTTTTGTGATCTTGGACAGGCCATGGTAGAGTTTTAGGCCAATGGAAATAAATTTAAATGATTCGTTTGAGGTAGGTGTACTTGTTAATTGATTAATGTATTAATGTTGTTTGTCATATGAAGATGGATGTTTTGTATCTCAATGACGTTGTTCAACCATTTTGTTCAAATTATTTATCTGTGTTAGTTTAATGGAATAGAAAATTTTGATTTTTGGACTCATTTGAAATTACTAGGATTTTATGGGGTAATGTTCCTAGGAACCCACAAAACCTGTTCATTTTCTAGAATGGTTTGATCTATTATGGTCTAGGTATGAACTAATGGTATACCATGATACATGATCCTCTTGAGTGGTGTTAATCAAATGAATAAGGACATATGATATTTCGTGTCCTATAAAATGTTCCCTTGAGATTAATAATCCCTAGTATATCTTATCCAGATCATTATGACACCACAGACAATAGTGTATATAGACTAGGTTTGGCTGAGTTGTCAAACAACATGATACCCTTGAGACTCTAAGATGGGGTCTGATAAATCTCTCTTGATCATATCTAGTAAGGATTATCCGGTGAGGGTTTGGGGAGAGTATATGTGCTCATGACATTATAGATACACATGATACCCTATGAGAGATGGGTGATGGCCCGAGATGTAGTAGAGTCCTATGAGCCCAGATTGTATCTCTAGTGTAATTTTGACCGTAATGAGAGGTTATGTTTGGTATGCTATCTTTGGAGGCATAATCATCATGACATGATCAAAAACACCTCAATAATAGCTAAAGCATGTATGGTCAATCAGGTTCATGGTCTGAAGGATTGACATTAATATGGGACTTGTTCCTCCTGTGAGGTTATCGTGTTTGGAATTTTCCACATAATGTCCTTATAAATATTTTAACATCAGACCGATGTAGGTACTATTTCTAGTTTATATTTATTTATTTAAAGTAATTTTTAATTTATTCTAACCATGTCATGTTCCCATATCACTACATTTATAGTTATGTATTGGACCACATTTGTGGTTCCCATTTTTTTTGTACTCAAACCATACTCAAGTGTACATTAAAACTCGATACCTAAGAATCATTAAACATTTTATAGGTATATGCTTGATCAAGGCCTGAGATCTCACAATCATGCAAGAACAACTCAAGTGGGATTTAGATTTTGGGATGAGGTGAGGGTCAAGGATTATAGTAGATCCTACATTATATTTTTTATTTTTTATTTTTTATTTGTTTTTCATTTTTTATATGTGTTCATCCTAGTAAGAGATTGATCATATTTCACTATAAGTAAATATATGCATTCCATGTTGTAATTATAGAATATTTGTTTATTTTCTCACACCATGATTATGTGTGATTTTGGAGAATTTATAGTTTATTACCCAAAAGTTCACACTCTGCTATTGGGGGTATAACCACCATACAATATCTCTTTAATCCTACACTATGAGTTTGTAGCCTTTACCATTTAAAGAGGAAGTCCTGAGGTCATGTGGATGTCCTATCTGACTATTTTTTCGAGTGAGATGGTATGTGACGTTACAAGGTTTGTTTCATAATTCTATGGGGGATTATTATTCTTGATATTTATTAAGAATTTAATTGAAAAAAAAGTTAAATGAATATAATAAATTTGGAAAATCAGTTAATGTATATTTCTAATATTGACTTTAGGTCAATTTCTTTAATGGTTATGACTATATGCATCCCTACCTTGATTTTTGTATGACATTTTTTTGGGTACCTACTTTACTATATTCTCCTCTCTATTATTAAATATTCTATAATTTTGTAATTATAAATACATTAAAATTTTATCATATATGATTGTCTGAACATGTTTATTTTCCATAAAATTTTAGCTTTAATATATATACTTATTAAATTATTTTTATCAAATAAATAAATATTTTAATTATATATTATTACTTTTCTCAATATTTTATTCATACCATGCATATTATTTAGTTATTTTATTTCCATTTATTTTTATTCATTAATGTTATATTTGATTCAATAATTTTTTTTCAACTATAACATAATAAATATTTTTAAATTATTTATATTTTCAATTTAAATAATATCTTTGAGTTTTATTTTATCATTTTAACTAAAAATTATATTTTATTTTTACCTTTTACAATATATTGAATTCTAAATAGTATATTTCGTATTAAATTTAAATATATATTTATGATATTTATAAATATTTATTATGTATGATATATTAAAATTTTAATTTAATTTAATATTTTTTAAATACTTAATTTTTTAGAATTATAAATATATTAAAAATATCCTAAATAGTATTATTAAATTATTGTTTAATTATATTTTCATATTATATATAAATAACCATTTCTTACATATATAATAAGTTCAAATAATCAAACTATAATATTTATTTCATATTATTATTATACGATAAAATTATTTTTAAATTCTATTATTTATATAAATTTTTCATTGTAATATAAGAAAACATATATAATATAAACATAATAAAATTTCATTAAATTTCATAACATATATGAAAATATTTATAAACAATATAAATATCATGATTTATGATATTCAAGATTATTCACATAAAAGCTAAAAAATTATGGTTGTAGAGATGACACAAAGAGGGAGAGTTATAAAATTGTGTTTGAGATATTTAATTGTCACAGAAAATCCCTTGATATGAGTAACACTAATTTATTCAGCGCTTTCCTACCATATAATGAATGTTTGCATCAAATTAATTTAAATTAATAATTTTTTTAATTTTAATTTTATTCATAATAAATAATGGTAGTGATGTATTTTTTATGACAATTCTTCATCTTTAAAATGTTCGTTGGGACAACACAATATTTCATGTCCATCATGATCTTAACCAAGATCTGTGAATATATCGTTCTATTGAGTTTCATACATTCTATATGGTGACCGTTCATTGTCACCCATAATATATTCAATGGAAAGTGTTAGATATTTTAATTCTTGATATAAAACAATTATTATCATAATATTACTATGTATATATTTTGTTTCATATGAATATTAATTCTATAAAATGCATTGATTCATTAGTGATCATAGAGAATCAAGTATACAATTCCAATTTCATGACCCAAACATATCAAGAAAACAGATAATGATATTTATATTACACCCATGTTTTTATGTTTTATATATTTAACTGAAGACCTTAAAATGCATGTTAATGAGTGTATTGAAATATAATAAATCACCCATTATGATCCCCAACAATATAAATCATGAGAAAAGTGTAAAAATTAATAATGTGATTGTGAATTATCATGTGTATGGATTTCCCTAAAGATAACCAAATATGGTAAATAGATGTTTAAAAATATAACCTACAAGCCTAGAATTCACCTGATCAATGAATGGAAACAATTTCTGATTCTTATTATTTTAAAAAAGTTTCACATCAGGTGATTAAGAGGAGTTTAGAACTTCATGTAAAATGGAGAATGTAAAATATGATGAAATTGGTGTTCCTAGATTCCTTCTATCTCCCTATATCTCGTCATCCTCTAAAAATTAGGGTCGGGTACCGTTTATAATCAATTAATATAAGATATCACTAATGTAAATCATGGGGTAAATGTTGTGGGAGAGTTTTCATTTATTATTCTTTTTCCATAAGAATAAAGGCATCAACAACAAAAAAGCGTACTATGCTTGGACCTACTTTTTCTTGATTTTCATTCACTTTATATTATATTTCCAATGATAAGAATCAGGCAAATTTTATATCTATATCTCATTTTATGAAATGTTTGATAAATTGTTTTCCAAAAAATATTAAAAAAAATTGGCACCCAATGACCATTCATCTGGTCAAAAGTTTCTAGATATATCACATTCGCTAGTTTAATTAATTATAACCAAATGAACATATTGTCAAAAAGAAATTTCACTTTTAATTTGTTAAGTGAATGTCATAGAAAAAATGATCATCCTTTCCAATTTATCCCACAAAGAAAAATATTAAAATTTTGTGATGAAGTCTAAAGACATCATCACCATCCATGAATATGAAAAAAATATAATTCATGTGGAAATATTTATTCTTATTAAATAAATATTTTTTAAAGAATTAATATAGAAATATTAATTCCATCCATGATCCTTATATATGTGATAACATTTCCATATTGAATGTGTTTTTAAATGATCAATACAAAATTTATGTAGAATGGGAAATTCATTAATGATGGGATATTAAAAAAATGTGGTGTAAATCAAGTGTATATGAGTGAGATTATATTATAAAATATTTTATGGTCATTCTATTACACCAAAAAGAAATTCATTCGCAAAAAAAATAACTTTCAATGAAGATTAAAAAATTTATGCATGATATGTTGATGAAATTAAAAAATATTATCTATATCATGGAAATACCTCATTGGAGAATTTTTTTAAAATAATACTTACACATTTATTTCACTTCAATAAACTTGAGAATTGAAGACTGGTATATTTTCCTATTTTCAAATCCAATGTGATGGAACTAGTAGTTTTGATGTTCCCTCAACATAACCATCTCATAAAATCACATCATTTTAGTTATTGTAAACAATTTATTTGTTTATTTTCCTATTTTCCATTAAATTAATTAATAAAAAATTAAAAACATTTATATACCTTATTTATTCCCACATTAACATATTCTTCTTCATTACAACCAACGGCTAATAAATAATTTTGAATTCATGATAATTTAATCTCGAATCTAACTCTGATGCTCCTAATTAAAATATCACAATTTGTGACACATTTCTTCACTCTACTATATAAAAAATATAATTTTTTAATTATATTATAAAAATGGAAAAAAAACATTCAGATAATAGATACATAAATGTTGAAAAATTCATAATCATATTAATAATAGTCGTGTGTTTGGTCGATGTGAGAAAAAACTATAAGGAGGCCTTGAGGATGTCTCTTGTGTTTTCTAAAAAAACATTTTTTTGTAATAAAAGCAATAATTATTTCCTAATTATAGATGTGAGGAAGATTTTATTAAATATCAAAATAATTATAGAGGATAAAATCTAAAGTATTCTTAAATTATGAATTTAAAAAAAAAACACAACCATTAATATCAATGATTGATTACCAGGTATCAAAGTACAACCATGAAGAATATATTTTATTTATTTTAAACTCTAGCATGAAATAATCAATTATCACATGAATAATAAATATTAACATGTTTATAATATTAGGAAATTAATTTCATTGACGCATAATAATGTTTTCAAAATTTCCTATTTTATAATCATTGTTAATTAGAATACTAAATACACTAAAGAAAATAAAATTTATTTGCTATTTCTAAAAAAAGAGGAATATGGAAGGTAAATTAATGTGTATGAAAAAATTTTATAATGAAGAATATATATAAAATTATACAATAATTATGTGATGGAATAAATTTTTATTATTAATAATTATTCAAATTTTTAGAATGTAATTAGAAATTTTGAAAATAATGTTAATTAATGACATATGAGAAGTAATTTGGCGTGCCACAAAAGTGTGGAAAATAAGTTATTTAATTTTTCCTAACTACATCTATATCAAAACACCAGATCTTGGATGGAATTATTCAATTCATATTCCAATATCTCATTAAAACTAATTTATGTACAATAATATAATCAAAATAGTACCTTATTTTAATAGAGTTATCCAAATTGACTCTACTATTCATTGGTTCATAATGGTTCAAATAATCTACGATTGGATGCATCTAGATCATCAAAATATTTTCTATATACCTTGAATGTAATTTTATGATATTTATGTTCTTGTTTGGGAGAAATAAGAGATTTATGACACCAATATAAATAAGGATGTTTCAGAATGATCACAACCTCCTATGAACAATTATTATTCAAAATAATCTATTTATATTTTGAAAAATTATAAAGCGTGATAAAAAAAATTGTGTCAGCATCCTTTAAATCATTATTTATATTTTTCATTTTATAATTGATAGAATTTATTTTTACCAGGACCATGAATTTATTTAGGGCACTACCATCTGAGTGAAGTGGCCAAAGATGCCTTCTTCCATTTTAAAAATAAAATGCCATTATGATATTTCAATAAATGTTACTCCACCAATGATGCATGAATCATAATATTCATCACAAAAGGAAAAAATTTGTTGTTTTTGATTATGAAACAGAATAAAACATTGAATGATATAAATTCATAAATATATCGTGTCAAAAGACAAATAGACATGTTCATAGATGTGAATATCAAATAATGCCTAAAACATGGGTTATTTATGCTTGTAGGAGGATCGTCATGATATAAACTAATTGAGAAATCAAAGTGTGATCTTTAGAAGTATATGTCTCAATGATTATGATCCTCAAAAACCCAATAGTCAGACATCATCTATATCCCTTTAGTAAGATGTAGTTAGATCTTATGAAATATGTTTCTGAATATTTTCATCATATGTTAATATTATCATTATTGTTCATAACTCCTATTTCCTTTTGACACTATAAATTATCAAAGTACATTACCCTTTTAACAGTTTGATCAAGATTAATAACCCTACTATTACAAGAATAATGCATGTATATATATTTATATACGTGATTTGGTAATATAAAGTTGCTACTTAAGCAGGGTATATGGCACCCAAACTAACAATTTCCCACATTCAGTAGTTCCATATAACCAACCATATACCCATTTGTTCTCAGATTATAAACACGATTTTATCATTGTATGAATTTAGTTATTATACCTTCTACGTTTCCATGAATGGATACTCTCATATAATCAATGCCATCTTATTGAGTAAAATCAATCAAGATAAGATATATCCATGTATATTATTTTTTTACACTGTCATATAAATGAGATAATAACCAATACATTTTCTATAGTATAATTATAATATATATTGTTATAAAATATCACATTCAGGGAAAAATACCAAAATCTAGTGAAAATATCCAAGTTTGTACTACTTTTTTAGAGGTATTGGGATCCAAAAAATTCATTGTCTGTATATATATATCGACCATTATATATTATGAGAATATATTTCACATATTCTTATCCTTGAAGAGATACTGCGTCAATTTGATATATAGGAAGATTGGTTTGTGACCCCTTGATAACTAGTATTCATTCTACTCCAGTCACTAGGAATTTATCCCTTGAATATTATCAAGTAAAAATAGATAGTTATGACTACTTCCTTATATTGTTATCTATGATTTATTAATAATTTTACCCATATTATTTATATAAAAGAAACATAATATCTATATCAAAATCATAAAACATGAGATAGATTATATTTGTAGATCATATAGAGTAATTATCATCATCTTTATCTCATCATATCACTTAAGAAATCTTTCAAAGAGATGTTAATTATATATGACAAAAGAGGAAAATATGCCTTAAATTTTACCACCTTCTAATTTTCAATTCATTGAAAATTTATATCACATTAATTTCAATAATTAACCCCATTGACCGATCCTAGTAGATCTTGTTCCCTAGAATAAGGTATTATATATTAATTAATTCTTATAGAAATTTTTCAGTCTTATTTATATGTTACTATCTGACTAATACATATTTTAAATTTTTTATCATCATATATTACTTGTCAAAATGTGTTAATATGTCAAATAATTTTTATAAACATGTAAAAATAAACATTACATAATTCAATACTGCTATTATATAAAAATTCATCATTGAATCGTCAATATAATAACCCTGGTAGTTACCAAGACAACTCATATTCTAATATAATTTTAAATCTCTATTGGTGAACTTTATTCTAGATACTTAACTCCATGAAAAATCATAGACTATTAAAAACCCATATTTATTTACAGGAAGTCATTTTCTCATCTATAGATAGACCTTACATGAATACCCATTCAACATAGCTAATTTAACATTAGCTTAAGATATTACCATGATCGAAAACAAAACTTTGGCTAAGGGAATCAATTATCTAAATTTATATACACATACCAATTTTATGTTATTTACATTTTTGGGTTCTTCTATTAGAGGTATTATATATTCTCAATGAATGATATATCACTAAAACATGATTATTATAAAACTATATATGTATTGGTTTTATTTTCATACACTGTAAATTTAACTTTTCAAGGATCACTTTTGGAGATTTTTTTATGATAACATATTGTAAATCTAAATCTTTTACTTTAGAAAAGTGAACATTTCTCCGACACTATTAAATAGATACTGGTACCCTTCTTGTAGAAATATAATATTTCACTTGAATATGACTTTTCAATCATACTGATTTAAGTAATATAAATAGAAATATTGAAGGTAAATAATTGAGATGAAGTTTTTTTCATGATTAAATAATATCTTCAACATAGTAATAACAAAAACATTGCATCTAAATGAATAATTTTTATAACCTAATGTATATTATTCATATTATAACTAATAGGATATCATTATTTTTTTTGTTATTGGAATAGGTAAATTGTCATTGAAAATATTTAAAAATAACATCTAAAATGAAATAATAGAATACATTAATGACTTATAATATGCATTATCAATACTTGTTTTATAAACATCATGTCTCTAATATATATATGTATGTGAGTTTATGAACAATTGACACTATAAAATTAATCATCGATGAATTTTTTTAATATATTCTTTATCATACCTTAAAAAACCATATCTTGTCATATTAACAGGATAATTATATACTTATCACTTCATTCTATAAGTCTCTTAATTTAGTCTCATAGAATGCATAAATTTTCCACTCACTTCACATGAAATAGTTCACATTTATATTTTTTGAACTAAATCTAGATGATTTGTGGATATTTTCCCTTAAACCAAAAAATTTCCATTGTAATTATACAATGTAATATTCTATGTAACCTAGATATGATTTTATGCTCAATGAGTATAAACACATTAGTTGATATATTTTTTAGATTAGTTTTTTATATTAATTAAATAGATATTATCATGCCACTACTATACATTATTGAGTCTTGTTTTTTGATTTATTGTTAATCTCTAATAATATAAATATGCGATTTAAGAATATTTAAACTACACATTAAGTATGGTCCAGCACAATAATATTAATTTTGAACATGAAATAATGTTCTAGGGATTAAAAAACTGATACATAGAGAGATTATTTTCATAACATAAAATAATGATGAATTATTTTTATGTTTCCCATGAATGGGTGACCCACTAAGAGAGGTGGAGGGGAAATCAATGGATTCATTTTAAAAATTTATTTAAATTTCCGTAAACCACTAAAAATTATTATGGTTATTAAGAATTAAAGTTGTAAATAATACATTCACCTACATATTAAAATAAACAATAGTATATTCCACACATGATTTATAAATGGTTTATCCCTTACGAGGGAACCTGCTCCTTTTTTTTCTACATACTAGATTCATAAATATTAAACTATTATGGATTTTTAATGGATTATAGTTGACCATAATGTGCATCCAATACATATTTCTCTACAAAGAATGATTAAATAGTTCCCCATCAGTTTATAGAAAAGAAATAATACTTTGTACCACTTGAATATCAAGATATATTCTTCTCACAAGAATAAGTAAAAAAACTAAGACATCCATAAAATTTATCTTTTGGTTCTAAAAAATCCAAAATTCTTATCTCAAACATATCTTTTATCAACATAGTATATCATAAAAAATGAATCACAGTTGGGATTTTCAATGATAATCTAATCGTAAATTATCCAACAATCTCAAAATCCTTATGCTGGAAAATATTATCCCATTTATATAGTTGACTATAATATGATAAATATGTTGAATGTGTTTCCTTCCTTTTTAATTTGAAACAATCAAAATTAATATGTCAATTATTTAATTATATTATGAGTATATTGGGTTTGGTCCAACTCATAACACTCACAAATATTGGTATTAGAGATCTTCAACTCAGCTCTAGAATTCATCTCGGAGCATGAGCCTCCATTTGTTAATGTTGGGACTTTAATCATCTAGCTCATCCTAATAATAAATATTTTTACTTCAGACAAATGAAAATTCATATATAATTTTTCCAAAAAGGTACTTCAATTGAATTCTTTTTGTATCTTTTAGAACATCATTTATCGATGCACCAGTCATACGTTTTCATCAATAATTACATTAAACAATCTATGGAAAAAAGTCTTATCTTTTTATTCATATAAAACTATTTCATAAACCATTTGGTCATGCCATATAAAATGATATCAACATTTAACCAACTAAACATCCAACTCCTAGTGAATCCATTTTTCTACATCATCATATTTATTCACAAAATTTTTTAGTTGAACTACCAACCCTTAGACACATAATCATTTCATTACTCAAGGTCATTGGGTTTAATAACACCCTAAAAATTAACATTTTAGAATTATGGTTAATTTTCATATAATAAATTTTTTTAATTTCTTTTAGTAACCTCTATTTTTTGTGTTTTGACACATATAATCCCTTCTCCATATTCCATTAAATATTAATTTTCTATTAAGAAAACTTCTTCATGATATTCAATATTTTCATCCAATATTCTTATCAATAATAATTACATTGATTCATTAATTTCTATTGATTAGTAATTATGTTTGATAAATGAAGATTACAACAGTATTCACTGATTGATATTCTAAAAATCTCTCTAAGGGGAGTTCAACTCATCACAAATGAACGACTACCCAATGATCATTTAGTAACATACTATTTGGACTTATAGTAACCTTAGGACCTTGTTTGGTAACCAACATTCCTTCTAAAATGTTAAATACTTAGTTTAATAGAAATTTTAACTACATGTTAACCGAGTACTCAAAAATTATTGTACATGTATGGTAAGTATAAAATTCCTTCTTTATCTACTAATAAAAAATTCAACACCTTCATTAATTAATAGTATCTCAACTATCCCCCCTATAGATTTATTCTAAAAAATATCCAATCTCTTTATCATACTTACCAATCCATAAAACCATTTCCTTTATAAAATAGAAATATCATTCCACAACAATTTTGGATAAACTATTATTTTTTTGGAATTCCATCCCATGGTAACAAGAATTATTATGACCATACGTTAAATATACTCCCCCAAAATTCATAAGTGTAATCAACCCTTCATTTCTGTCATCCTTTTCTCAGAAATTTCTCAAATAATTAATTTATAATAGTTTTTTGTTTATTCACCTTCATTAACAATAGATTTGAAAGCATGGTGGGGGTTCTTTTCAAATTCCCTGATTAAGTGAGAGGGGAATTTTGAACATGCTGTTTCATCCTAAATTCCTCAAATATTTCCCTTGGAATTAATTTAATAAAAATATCATCTATTTATCCTTTAATTTTATATATTTTATATTTATTTTTTTGGATAATACTTTCTCGTCAGTGATATTATACTCCATATCAATATGCATTAATCTATAGTTTAGTACTAGTTTCATTGAAATATTAGTTACACATTGTTGAACATAGATCGATTTCAATGGATTTTCCACATTAACAGTCATGTCCTCCAAATAAATTATCATCCACAATATTTGAGTGCAAAATGGGTGGTAAAATTTTATCTTCATTTTTTTTATACTCATAGTTAATGAGTTTTGTTTCTTGATAAGATAATAAATAAAACTATATCTAAACAATAATGTACCTTTATAAATTGATATTATATTATTGGAACCATCATCACAATCACCACCCCTGAACCTATGTAAGATAAACCCATTAAATATTTAATACAATAAGATAATAAATTATGTTCTGTTACCATACCTCCAAATTCTCTTAGAATCTTTCATGTGAGATTAAATTTGATTAAACTGATGTATTGAATACAATATAGATAAATATAAAATAGTGTTTATAGATACAATTAGAGAGTGGAATTTTTTTTGCATTAGGTTGTATCATTGATTAAAAATTTTATAGGATTCAATACTAGTAAGATTTAATCCATCTTAGAAATGATTTTCAACTTCCTTTCAGTCATCCTTGTCAATATTCCTCTATAGAACCTTTGAATAGTTCTCATCTGAATAAATTAAATGAATTCATTTTTTCCTAAACTAGACCAGTTACCCTATTAACCATATTACTGAGATACTCCTAACATGACACAAAGGGAATTCTTGAACCACAAAGATTTGACACTTGCACCTTGCATCGTAAAAAGTGAACGTGGTAATGAATTTTCATAAAACACTATAAATGAAAATTATACTACTTATCATGCATACAAGATAATCTCCATTGGGAGAACTTTACCAAAAGTCAAACATGAATAAATAGCCAATGTATAACCACGTGTACCAGAAATAGAATGACCACACATGTTCTTGTAGACAGAACTCTCCAATCCCAAGGATCAATAATTGGAACCACCTATATGTGAAACATTAACCTTTCTCTACAGACAAGGAGATAACAAAAAAACACTCGAAGGTATTGGAATGGTTTGACATAAAAGAATTTCATGGTCTCTCCGAAGAATCCATAATAATATGACAACATTAAATTAAAAAAATTTAATTATAAAATAAACAAGATCTAATGATAAAAACAATATATAAAAAAATTTATTTACATTTTCAATGATTGAAATATGTCAGTTAAAAAAATAATTATACTTTTTTATATAAACCATTTTATATAACTCCCAAAGGTATATATAAAAAGGTTTACAATAAAAAATAGAAAATATTTATAATATAAACAACTCAAGGGCATGGTTATGTTCCAAAATGTATGATAGTTTTAGGATATGGAATCCACTCACACTCTAAGGTTAAACATGTTAATATGTGTATACACATATTCTCAAGGGCATGGTTATGTTTTTGTGTTGTTGTAAATCATTGATTTTTTTTCTCTAATAACTCAATAATTACAAATTCATGTATATTCTCAAATAAAAATCAATAATGGGATATATATTTTATGATTTCTTATATTAAAATTCGTCTAATTATTTTGTTTCAAATATGATAATTTTCTATTTAAAAACAAAAACATGTTATTAATAAAAACATTAAATTCTCCCAGATAAAACAAATGGGTTTCTATTAGAAAAATTTAAATAATTTTTTCTTAAAATACATTATTGAATCCAATTTCATCAAATAAGTTTTTAAATTTTCAATACAATAATTTCAAAGTCACAATTTTTTATCTATTTCAGTAACACACAAAAATTATATGGTTTGGGTGATTTTCTCTTATTTAGTTCCAAAATAAATCAAAATACCAAATTGTGTTTTTAATAAACCAATTTAATTATAATTAATTGAAATCATTAATTTTAATTTAAATCATGATATTTAAGGCTGGTCATAATTGGCCATCATAATGGAACCACCTACATTGATCTCACAGGATCTCAAAATGTCAACCCCTAATCAGGACTATGCAATGAGGAATAGAAAAAACAAGGATATAATAATTAATCCTAGTTTTAACATATATAATAGGGTGGATTAAAAACATTAATAACACATTGATCTAAAAAACACTATTTAAGAGAAGAAATCGAGTATGAGAAAGAGACAGGTTATGAGAATAGATCTAATGACATATTCCTATATTCTATCTTCTTCTACAGGTGTATAAAGGGGGATAAATCACCTCTTCAGAGCCTCTAAGGGAGAAGAAATCACTATGGATTCATAAAAAAATCAGGGAACTAAAAATATAGTTTCATTATTATAATAATTAATTTCAGATTAAAAAATATTTTATACACGATTTCTATAGGAGAAATACATGGTTAGAAAAACCATTCACCGTATTTGTGTCCCCCTTTTTTCCATGTGACTGGTTTCTACTAGGTGTGCACATTGTATAAAAAATGTGAAGTAATTGTGTTATCCTTCACCACCTCAATCTCCATGGATTTCACTAGTAGTGTGCATGGTATTCCAAAACAATGATCCAACTATACACAACCCACTAAAATCACAAAATTTCATTGTTTCAACCCGAAAAAAATCATAAAAAAATCCAATCCAAGAATTATTAAAATAGTTTATTAAGAATACCTGAAATCCATAATACGTTGTTACATCATTACCACTATAGAATTTTTCTATCCATAGAAATCCTACTACAAGTCTTCTATTCCAAAAACATAATGTCACTCCTCTCTTATCGGTGATCCCCTCTCCCATGTCTCACGTTAATGATAACCATCTTTCCATAGAACTCAATCCAATGGTATCACCATCCCAAAATGTACATTGGTTTGAGAATACACCATCTTAACTGAATGCAACCTCACAAATAAATCTTGTCCAACATTCAGACTACTCCAGATTAGAACATGATATTTTTTAGAAATACATTTCAAGAGCTAAGCTATGTGGATCTTTTTTGTATCAATGTCAGCTATGGTGTGAGGGATAAATTTTAAGACAAATTCCCCACCTATTCAAAAACATCAAAATGACCAAAAATATGATGAGAAATATTCCCTTCCATCCCTATCAGTCGATCAACCATTCAAGGTGAAACCTTTAGAAACACAAGATCCACAACAGAAAATTATAAAAGTCTATAAGAATGTTCAACATATGACTTGTGTCAGGACTGTGACATAAAAATTCTCTAACAAAGTAATTTTGTATTTCTTTTGTCTCTTGAACCATAATTGTTCAAACAAATGAACATTCACCATCCCCTAACCAACACAATGGATATTAGCAAGGCCTTACATACAAGGCCTCAATATGATCCATTCTAGTCATATACATTTAACTATTTTTATAAGAAAACACAACCATTGCTATATTTTCATTCCTAGCTCCACAAAAGTCAATTGAAAAAGAAAAAAGAATGTCTTATTGAATTTAAATAACACTTTCTGTCTATCCATAAGACTATTGATTTTATTCCATACACAAATGTACATGACATCCTAGTGCCACCTTATGGCCTCTATAAAAGAAATAAGTAAAATGATGATACCTATCAGATACTATCATTGATGGAACTATGTGAAAAGAAAAAATATATTTAACAAAGATATTTTCCAACTCCGAAACATTAGTTGAATCATGAAGGGATATAATTTGATCTGATTTAGTTAGCTGCTCGACCACAAACCATATCATGTTATTCTTTCTCTGTGTATGATTCCAAAAAACCAAAAAGCCTATAAAGATTTAATCCCTCTTCCATGTTGGTACTAAATGTGGATGTATATATCCCATAGGATTCTATTTCTCTTCTGATTCCTTCTAGAGTGTATAAAAATGATAAAATATTAGTTATTCCCTATATCATGATTGGAGACCAGAATTGACATCACATTTCATAAGAAGTCTTCATGGTTCATGGGTGCACTACCCACTATGAATTATGGAAATCCCCAATGATAACTTACAAGACTGATAGAAGTACAAAAAAATTATTCAAGTGACATAGAATTATCTCCATGGAAAACAACCTATCAACTAGGGTCTCCCTATCACAATGAGTGTATCTTATTCTAAAAAATACATCATCAAATTATTGTTCCTATAATATCACCACATGAATAACATATTTCAATTTAGGTCTATAAAATGAAGCATTTGACCCTAATTCTTCGACTCCATTATAAAACAATGAAAAAAGATCCATCATGGTCCACCCATTAAATGATTCATTTAGGTCATGGGGTAGATGTTTACTACTCAATGAGTGTAAAATGGAATTCCATTTCCTCAGGTAATAGAAATTATCAAAATAAAAATATTTTAGGTATTCCATCCATTTACCCTAGTATAGAATAAATTATTTTTCAGATAATTTATAACTCAAGAACTTCTAGTATGAAAATAAGGAAATCTATTCCCCAAAAAGGAAATTCCACAAAATCATAAGCACATATATCAAAGAATCAATTTCATTGATATGGGTTGGGTAATTTTTCTCTTTCAGCCTAGTATACCATGATCCATAAGCAATGATATGATCAACAAACATAATAGCACATCCCAAACCCAAAAATAAGGAATCATAGGAGACTAGATAGTCCTATAAAATATCCAGAAGATTCAATAGCGATGTAGAAGTAAAAATAAATTTCATATCAACAAAAAAATTATGACATTTATCATTCCATGAAAACATCACTCACTTATGAGTTATAGTAGTCATCATGGAATCCAACATTGATAAAACCATAGATAATTAATGATAATATCTAGATAACCTCAAAAACCATTGAATATACAAATATTCAAGGTATATCTTATGTCAAAATAACTTTATCATTTTTAGGATCAACAAAAATACCATCTTATTACCCTAGGTTTTCTATGATCATATCTTCTTATATACTTAAATAAAATATCTAAAAATTGGTATAATTTCAATTATTTATCTTAAAATTCCAAAAATCTCTCAAATGATGCAGATGATCCTTCTCGAACATAGAGTAAACGATGATTTCATCCATTATTACTACCCTGAAATCATCAATATACTTGTGAAAAATCCTATTCATCACTACAATAAAGACTTCATGAGAATTGTTTAGACCAAATGTCATGGAATGGTAGTCATAATGGACACACCTACATTGAATGGCAGTTTCCTGAATGTCAGTTTTCATTATCCTTATTTGATAGTATCTTGATCGAAGATCAATTTTTTAGAACCACATTACATCATTCGGCTAATCAAATAGATCATCTATCCATGGAAACTGGTATTTTTTCATTACTCTAACTCGATAGAATTTCATGTTATTGAGAAAAAGGAAAATATAAAAATCATATTTCATTTCAAAGAAAATAGGAACCACCTAATGTGACACACATATTCATATAAATAATTTATCTAGAAGATCATCTAACAGATTCATCAATTCATTAACATCAGATGGTCACATGTAGTAATAATAAATAGATACTGGTGGAGTTCTATGCACTAAATCAATAGGGAGCCCTTATTTCTATACCATTGGATTCCTAGAGAATTCATAAGGAAAAAAAATCAAAAAACACACAGATTACTTGAGGTAGATCATCACCCAAGGATTCCCTCTACAAATCAAAAGCAAACACCAATGTTACATTCCTCAACCCTAGAAAGGAAGGTACATCTCTACTCAACCCTAGGTCCCATTCTCTGTGAATGAGATAACATACACCATCATTTGTCTTAAAGGAGACCCATGGAAGATTAAAATCAATCAATTATTTTTTATCAATGATCCAATCCATGCCAAAAATAAAATCAAATGGTTTCACATTGAGAACCGGAAAATTTCAAGATATCTTGATATATGACATTGGGGGGACACAAGGAGGGCTATGGAGACCATATTATCTATTATTTTAAATGGGTGTAATATTATCTTTGACATAAGATAAAAGCTACAATTTTTTAATATTTAAAATATAGGTTGAGATAAAAAAAAATGAGATGCACCAGTATCAAATAGAACATTCACAAATGAGAGAGTTATAGTAATGGTACATCTCATAGTCGCTTCCCCAATATCTGCTTCCTCTGATGAATTTTCCACTATATGATGAAGCATTGTTCTGGATTCCTATGGATTGAATTAATTTTTCCCAAACACATATGATTACACAATAAATATATTAGCGGATGATGATCTATTTCCACTATAAGAAGTGGAATAAACAATGGTTCACTTCTATAGGTGACCCAAGCATCTATAAGATCCAAATACCTTGGGTGCCTGAGTGAACACCCTCATTGAATTCCCTGGCTACCCATATAGGCAGAATATAAAAAGTCAACCCCAAAAACATTAACAAGTTTATAAGAACTATTCTATCATGAACCACCATGTGAAATATCAGACATCCGAGTTCAATTTGTGGAACACACACTACCACTTGGTGAAAAATGAACACATGTAAATGTGACTTTCAATCCATGTCTATATTGACCATAAATGATCTATCCAACACAACAACATAAGAAGGGTGATTAATTATAAACACCATATAATGAATATTTGATTGAATTCCTAACTTTAACCATCAAGTCATCATATCTTCATTATATAATAGTTTATGTAAAAATAATAAAAATCTCTGCCACACAATTTTCATAAACTAATGGGGTATGATAAATATTATCATGTTAAAAAAAATAGTATCCCTGGCCAATAAATCCAATATAGATAGAACTAGTTTGTGAAATGATCCTTAAAATCATTCCACTCTATTCACTCATGCTTATTTTCCATCACCATCATGTCAGACCATATCATATTGGGACTTTCTAATAAAAATGTGGATAACTTGACCTTGATTCCTTGAGTGTCTCTAGAAATCCAATCAAATGCTCATTGTCACACAACCATTCATGAAACTATTTAGGATCATTAGATTATTTGAACCTTGGGGGTTTTTGGTTAAAAAAAATAAATGAATGATCTAGATATTATTCACTTGAGGGTCCACAACTAGATCCTGAATAAGAATTGGTGGTGGTTCCCCTTATAGAGATTCGATAGTATGCATGATCACCTCCCCAAGGATTGCGTCTATCAGAGGCATTTCTCACTAGGAATCATTAGAATATTTCTGTTAGATCATATTCACTCATCCTCTCAAAGGCATGATTCCCCAAAACATCAAAGAAAACATAGAATACATCATATTAACACACACATTGAGAATCAAGGGAAATTAATTCCAACAGGTTGGCACAAAAATCATTGATTTTAATTTATCCAAATCAAAATCAGGGAGAGTAATATAAATAATCTTCAAGAAATATTTTTTTAACCACCTATATTTACTTATGGATCATTCAACTGAGACGTTTCTAGGTACTAAATCAAATCTACCTTTAGTGTCCTGGAAATATTCCTCTTTATATACTTGATTCAAGAAAAAAAATCCCATCCTCCATTAATACCACATTTTCACAAATCAGCCTGGGTATCCTAATAACCAAATAACCAATCCACTCTCAGAATTTTCTAAAGGGGGTTATGGATCCCTATGGTTTGTATACAGAATCATGGAATAATAAAAAATGACTGTGGGAAAGATCATTCCAAAAATTTTGTGGTAAAAATATAACAAGTTAGTATGAATACAATAAAAACACCACAAAAATTACTATATCATAATTAAAATGGGCATTACCATCCCAATGTACAACTATAATTAAAAAAATATATAACCACTCACATTCGATAGACTCAACTGTCCAAGACCAAGGATCACTAACTATAACCACAACTAGGTGACACATTACCCTTACTCAAACCTTCAAGGAGAGAATCTAAAAACAGCTGGAGGCATAGGGAGGGTGTGAGTCAAATTCCTAATAGGATATCACTAAGGAATCAATGTTAAGATGACATATTTTAATTAATAAAAAAATATTGAAATTTTAAAAATATATAGGCACAATAGTTCAGAAGCATATTTATACTATTAATGATTTACATTTCCAACAATGGAAATACATTAAAGAAATATCCCATTAAACATTTTTATATTAAATAGTTAATATAAATTCATAAGGTATGTATGAAATAGTTTCTAATAAACAATGAAATACTTTTAAAATGTAATCAATATATTAACATGGTTATGTTAAAAAAAGGTATGATATTTCAATTCTATGTGATCCTCACACACTTGATGTTAAAAAACAACAAAATGTGTATAAACACGTCATTTTTGAACTAGTCAAAGAGGACTTCTTTAAAATCCCACTGGTGGATGTGACATGTTGTATATGTATTGTTAGTGATGAGAATAATAAAGTTTGTTCCAAAACGATAAACTATCTTCCTTGGATTTGATGTTCTCATATAACAAAAAAATTATTTGAATTTTATTTTAAGACAGATTAAAATACAATTCACCGCATTCTTTCATTTCAAATATGACATATTTTCATTATAAAACATATATGAATTTTTAATCAAATCATTTATTTTTGACAGTAAATCCAATTTTATTGTATCTAAATAATTTCAAACCATTTACCTCATAAAAATAATTTGAAATCAATTTCATCTAATCAATTTAACATATTATAACTAAACAATTTTAATAACACAACCTTTAATAAATTTCACAAGCACACCCCAATTCAATAGAATTGGGGGGTTTTCATAATTTCAAGACACAAATATTCCAAATCCCTAAATGAGTAGATTTTTTTAATATACCAATTTAAAACAATTTTATTTAAATCAATAAATTGAATGTAAATCAAAAAATTGAATTAATATCAAAAAAATTTATGTTAATCTAAATTGGCCATCATAATGGAACACCCTACCTATAGATCACATGATATAAATATATAAAGCCCTAAATAATAAATATCAATGTATATTGACTCTTATTTTCAAATATATATGATTATATTATTAAAAATTAAGGAATCCAAATCCATTTATTTTATAGATCAATGGGAATTTCTATGTACGTGTTACAAGATCTTAATTTTCATAAAAAGGTGACCCTAAATACCATCCTTAAAGGAATCAAAATGGATTCTCCACTGACTAGAAGTGATTTCCTAATCACGACAAGACAACTACAAGAATCCAGGCATCAAAAAGAATATGATGTGAATGATTTCATATAACTACAAAAAGTATTAAATTACAAGAATCATAATGAAAATCAAAAGAAAAACATACTAATGAATCCAAATTAAAATAATAAAGTTTCAAGGTATGTAAATGAATTTAATTACATAAATCCATAATGACATAAAAAAAATTCTATGAATGATGTGGTGGACTTGCTTGATTAATCACTACCATCTCCAGATTCATGATGAACAAGTACACTCAAAAAAATTGGATTTCACATTCCCTTTCTCCAAACCCAATATACGAAAAATATTCAATCATCCCTATGAAAAGGAGTATTGTGTGTAAATAATAACCCTTGAAATTTCACCAAGTCATTTAATAAGTACTCTTTAATAAATAAACTGAGTATGCTCAATTTTAGATAAAATATTGCATGAAAATATTTTCATAATTTCTTTCAAAAAATGTTTTTTATGTGAATTTTAATGACATTAAAACAAATGTTTGAATGTGTGTTACCATTCAAATTATCGGTGATTGAGCAAATTCTCTAAAAAGGCAAGAGTATAACAGTTTATAAAAATTTCACGAATATAAATTTTTATCAAAACTAAGATGAGTAAAACATTTTATACCATTGAATTATAAATTAATTTTCAATTATAACACCATGGTTATGAGACCCAAGTGATTATTATATTGGGATTCATTCACATCTGGGTGAAATAAAAAATCCAGCATGTATGAGGAACATTCCAAAAGTAGAAAATTAAATGATTGACACAAACTAATCTACCAACCCTATAGTAGATTAATTTTTTTTTCATCATTAGTAAATTTCAAGGTATAGATAATACATTTATAATGTGTGTTCTTCCTACCAAACTATCATATCTATCATGTGGTTCAAGATAAATAAAAAAATTACAAGGGGATATCATTTGATCAAACATTCATAAATCATTTTTATCAACATATCATTCGACCCTATCTTCAGTTATCTAAAACCTGTCAACAATTCAAAATCTAATATCGTCTAGTTTTTTTAAAAAAATCATTATTTCAAAAATGAGCATCAAAAACTTTTTAATCAATATTAATCTTATTATTTATTTTAAAAAACAGAAAATATCTCAGTCCGTTCCATTTTATCAAAACCATAGTTCAAATCATCATTTCATTTAAATAGAATTTTCTAAAAAAATAAATATTATAAACCCACTGTCTAGGGGTTTCATTAAAAAACCAAGTCATTTAGCTACACTTTTTCGATTCATTAATTCATGATTCTAAAAAATTATATGAAACTAAGATAGAAAAAATTAAATGTTTGAAATGATTTAGTCTTTTGAAAGAAATAACCCAACATAATTATAAATAGTCATAATATTCGACAAGGGATCCAAATCATCTACTATAGAAGATACAAACCCCAAGATTCATACCTAACAACTAGACACACATGACACTCTATGAGGACATCAGAAATTGAAGACCAATTAACTTGTATGTGTGTGTGTTTGTGTGAATAAACCATGCAAAGAGAATATAAAACATAAAACTAAAATACCCATTTAATCGTGTGTTAAAAATTAATATTGAGTATAGATGGGTTGAAAACTTTTAATATAGATGTTACAGTCATTAAATGTGGTTAAGGAATTATTTACACAAGTTTATGAATTTAAAATTTTGAAAATGTTTGTTACATTTTTAGCTTTAGGAATAGAAAAAGAGAAATAGTGTTTTAAACATCTATGAATCCAAAACAGTGCTGTAAAGGTTAAAATTTTACTCATACACACCACATGTGAATCTTTTAAGGATAATAATATTTACCCTTATGTTGGACAGACACCCTAATTTACCCTTATAAAGGGTTGGTTCACCCTTCCACAAGCTTTAGAAAAAAGGTTCACCTAAACATAGTGCTTAAGATACACTTATACAAGACCCATACATGGTCCAATACCCTTAATTGAGTCACCTAAATTATAAAATATCCCTATTTATGCTAGTATCTTTATGCTAGAAACATATGTTGCAGGCTTACCATTACACAATGGTATATTTTACCTTACACAACACATAATACTCTTAGACTAAACAACCCTTACCTTTACATAGGTCTCATTACCCTTACGTAGGATATATACAAGCGATATATCTGTCAAAAAACCATTAAAAAAGTATTTTACCCTTACCGAGTCTATAAAAATAGGATGATACTCTTATTTATTATTCATAAAACCATATTTAACTTTTTCAGAAAAACAAAAAAGATATGTAATTGTATCATTTATTAGGGGTAATATATTTTCACATAATGACACAAGATAAAATAAATTAAATAAAAGAAATTACTAATTTTATAAAATGATTTTATTATTCTATACACCATAAGGATCTCAACCTGATGACATATTCTAGTCTCCATAGTAGAAAAATACAAGACTCAAAGAACACCCGCACTCAACTCATGTTGTATATAGTCTATGAAAATATATAAATATTCACATATGAAGTTTTTATCATAAAAGATGTTAATACCAAAACATGTCTCCAATATAAACTCAATAAAAATTGGAAGGAATTGGAATGATCCAAATGAACTAGAGAGTATATCATACATAGAATAGGTCTCCCCACCATTTAAAGATTCACCAAAATGGTTTAACATGATTAAAACATCATTCCAAAAAAAAATAAGTTCAAATAAAATAAGTAAAATAGGTTACATTATATAGTAAATCATTGATGATATGAAATGGTGTATCTTAGGTTTTTTAATAGCTAGACTCACCACTCTATGGGCATGTTGAATCATCATGAATCCACATTGTCTTAGTTACTTTAATAGAACCACAATGTCTATCATTGTCCGATCAGAATGAGATAAAAACAACATGTCCACCACACAAATAAAGAAATACACTCTCATATAGGAGTTCTTCCATCATATTATGATACAGAATGAACCATCAAGAGAAAACCCAAAGGATTCCATGGAATAAAAAATAACCCCAATGATATCCAATTCAAACTATATAAACATAAGGGATTTCGAAATACCACAAACTCAAGTACCTGATGGTTGTAAACACAAGATCCCATTCGATCTCCCATTGCACAAAAAATCTAATAATACTACTACCATTGTTTTGGATGTCTATTCATTCAAGGGTTCACATCCTCAAGGGATTGATATAATTTTCCCATGGAAATGAAAAAATCATCATAGTCAAAACCAATGTTTATAAGAGAATACCCCTAAATGATGAAAATAAAGACACAAGCCATTTCCAAAATATGAAGATTACCAAGAACCTATTAGAAATATGTAGCTCAGTGATTTTTTAGTTATGTTTGGATAAATTCTGTCAGCCCATAATCTATATAAGACTGCAACTCTCCCAATTTAAAAACTATAGTGGGTTCAATGGGGGTTACAAGGGCAACATGTCCCTGATCTGGGGACCAATATCTAATGTCTCCCAATCCAAATTTCGAGAACTGTGGCATTTCATATTCACTATAACCGAATGGAACTACTATAGAAATTTGAGAAAATACACTACAGTAGCTCAAACTTTGGCATCGACCACTCTAGCATCTCTGACTTATAGAGAGAGTAGGATTGAAGCTTCATGGAATTCTATCCACCAGTCACTATAGATACATGCACTTTGGTCACTATAAAGTTGTATATTAGTGGAATAATTGAGATATTGGTGGAACAATGCCCCATCTTCGTCATTAAGTCACTCAAGATAAGGAATTAATATTCATTAATCTCTAAAATCTTTCCTTTACTCTACTCTCGATTATATTGATATTTCAACCTCCCCTAGATGAATAGATCATTTTCAGAACCATGGAATCCAATATATCTATGTTATTATTTTTTTTTCTCTTATTTTGTATTTTCTACATCTACAAACATGTATGTCACAACGACTACAAGTGTTTTTGAATTATAACCAATTAGTTTGAATATTAAAAAACACATTTTGATTACACAATGAAGAAAATAATATCCATATTTAGTTAGATCACCTAGATTAATGTTTTGTATTTAAATAACCATAAATAAAAAATCCATGTCTACCAGATTTTAAAAAATAAATCTTATATTAAACGTACGAATTTTGATATTTGTGATATCACCATAAAATTTAATTCTCTCATATTTAAAAATCTCTAGTATACTAATAAAAATTTAGGATTCAAACAATAGGAAGAGAAAATGATAAGCTATCTTATATAATGTTTTTTATTGATGGTTTTACTCATTTTAATTGTTTCTTTTTTATGCCATATAAATCAAATGTACTTGAGATATTATAACAATTTATATGGAATGATGAGTATGAAACAAATAGTATGATCAAAATATGTCAATATAATAATTAATCAGAATATAATTTTTTTTAGAAATATATGGTGATATATGATATAAAATAAGAATATAAAACAGTATACACACCCAAATAAAATTAAGTTTTATAGTTGAAGAATCAGATCTTGGTGGACATAGGAATGCTACCAGAGCATGACTATTCCAAAACAATCCTAGATACAACCCCAAACTATTAATGTTTATGTTCAAAATCAATTACTTTTATAAAAAAAATTTATAAATCTATCATATAAGTTATGGATCGGAATGAATGCTTGATTTTAAAATTTATTGGATCGTAACAACCAATGATTTATCCAAATTATTATAAAACATTTGGGAATGTTTATGAGTGATTCAATAAGGTATATTTATTGTGTATACACTTCTTGGTAGTAGATAGTGGTGCCACAAAATTATTCTAGGTAAACTGATTTACAATATTGATGCAGTTGTGTTTGAAAATAAAATTCATTCTTAGGAACCACTTCTAATTTCTGATGTTTAAGATGTTAAAGAAAAAGGAAAATATGAAATTTTGTGGTCGAATTAGTGTGATAATGAGAGGATAATTGATAATCTAATGAAATTTTTATTCAAACAATTTTAATAATCCTCTAATTTAGAAAACAAAAACATAACTACTGTAGTATGTGTAACTACTTTTTTGTGCTGAAATAACCTATCAAGAGTTTGATCTAAACACTGTTATAATATATTGATATTACTCTAATAATTTTAAATTATTCGACTCACATAAATAATATATATATATATATTTGGTAAACATTAGCTATTAATGTATTTGTTTTCTATAGTGATTTAGAATACATTTTTTCAAATTTTGAGAAAATCAAAAATACCCCATAGTAGAAATAAAAAAAAGAGGTATATTTTCAAACCAATAATTATCCCCTCAACATAATAATAACCCATTAATAAATGTATTTTTTAATATAAATAAGATGATACCAAAACTAGATTGGGTTTAGAGATTATGACACCACATAGGGCTATCCAAGATATCAGTAACACTTTTCAATGGTTGTTGTATAAATATAAGGGTGATGGAAATTAAAGAAATACTATATGAGTACCTTATAATGTTTTGAAAGAGTGAGTTCCAAAAATATATAAATAATAATTAATCTTAAAAAAGGTCATGTAAAATGGTTCTTTTTTTTAGAATCATGTAAACTAATCTTTTTAATTAAAATTTTCTTTGGTCATTTGACTAAATGAAAACTTAAAAAAATAGAGGTAATTGAAGTTCAATTTATATTTGACACTAATCAAGTTCTATTTGATCAACATCCTTATATTGTTATCATAATGGTTACTCATGTTCTCATTGAATATGAAATGATAAAAAATGATACCTCTGATCTTTAAGTGACGTGTACAAGAAAATAGACTATCTTAGTTTTTTGAAATAGTTCTCTAGCATGTTTGATCTCTTTTTTCATGATTTTGATCATCTGAATATATTATACATTTAAATAAAAAATTCTACCTCAATATGTCAATTGAATAATAATCATTAGAGATCCTCAAATTCAGCACAACATATTAAAAAAATTTATTACCTGACACTATATTTAATTATTTAATGATAGTCACTAGAATATATTACATTAATATAATTATATTTTGGAATTTTCTGTTGAAACCATACACGTTATCTTTATAACTCATGGGGGATTGAACACCTTGAAAAAAACGTTAAATAATTAGCTTACCTAGTTTTATGATCTCTTGGAATTATCAACCATTTATTAATTCTATCCAGTTCACTTATGTGAATGATCAAACTATGTGGTTCTTTCCAATTCACCTACATGATTCCTTTTGGTACGTGGTTCTATCCAATTCTCAAACATGAATCATTTTTTAGTGTGGATATATACAATTCCACTATGTGCATCATTTTTCTTCATGGTTCTAAAAAAACCATCTATGTAAATAATTTTCCTACATGACTTTGAATACTTTTTAACTAGCTAATATAGTAACTTCATTACAACATGCATCCACTTGAAGTCTTGTGTTATCTTCATTAATATTCCAAAATTATAATTCTTAGAAATATATTTTCATATATTTAATGTGTATTTGATCCATTGTTCTCTTAGTTTTTTTTGTTTACTCTTGCAGTATCCAAATTTACTCTTCTGTTTTCTGGAGGAGCTTGAAAAACATATCCCATAGTCAATTGATTGCTCATAAGGTTTATCTATATACTCATCAAGTCACGTCAATATATAGAAAAATTTGGATGATTTACAAATTAATTTATACGGTTAATAAAATCCTTTTTTATGTTGGTCTATAACTTAGAGATATTTCACATAGTTCGACACATGATTGATTATTTGTTCATGCGATCAGATGAGTTTCTTCATTTTCACAATACATTCCTTTAGAGTTTCTCTTACATGAAATAAACCTTTTATATTTTCCTTCAGGAAACATGTTTCTTTCATTGAACACATAATCCAGTAATAATAAAATATAAATTATTATATATCATTAAATGATGGAATTGTTGGACTAATCTAAAATGTCCCCAATTTTTTTCCACAAATTATAACATCAATAAAGAAATAAAGGTCACTTATAAAACGTTTTGTTTAAAAAAATTATAAATTATTCTACCGTATCCTTACTTTCTCCCAATTTTTGGAATATCAAAATAATTGAATGTTGTTGTTTGGGAATGATGATCTTGGCATCAGAATTACCTTAATTGATGTAATCTTACAATCTTTTTTCTCAATAAATGAAAATTTTAGGTATTTAATGAGAACCCTCCCAATGATCACAATGTTTGAAAACATAATACAATTAATATATAATTTCCAAATTAAAAAATAGAAACCACTATTCAACAATCCAAATAAACAACAAATATGAAAAACAGTCAAAATTCAGAATCATTCTTCAATAATATTAGATGTTTACTCATTCCAAAATACCCACTTCATGAAAATAAAATGAAAAGAATATTCCAATACAAAAAAGTTGAATATTTCCAAAAAAAAGTCTTTGAATCATGCTTTGATTGACGATGAAGTAGTTTTCAATTTTCCCCATTACTCAATGATCTAGATGGGTCACTACAATATTTATATAAAATATCCCTTATATAACTTCCATGATGAATTTGGAGATTTTCCTCAATGTTATAGGTGATAATTTTCATTACATTCAAGTATTAATTAATGGATAAATAGTCATGATCAATTTCAAAATAGATGATTTCATGTTTCTATTCAATACACTAATCGTATGGTTCATCAATAACCAAGGAAGTTTCTCCTTTGATTATCTAACACAGTACACCATTGTCAGTCTGGTGTTCAATTGGGTTGTAATGAATTGCTTAGGAGATGTCTGGCAAATTGTGGGGTCCTGAATTATGGAAGGTTGAGCATGGACTTTATCTTTTTCTGTAGATGTAGTAGTAGGTGAAGGTGTAGGTCTAGGATATGAGGAAGCTCTTAGATTCATAATACCCTTAAATATTCATATGAAATTCTTGGTAACCCATGTAAGACTGTGACCAAAAGGATTTGTAATAGATTTAGAATTTATATATATATTCATCAAAGCGCTGACCATAGGCTGTGTTTGAAGATCTATAATTGTAGTGTTAGTAGTAAAGAGGTAAGACTCTAAAAATCAAGTCATATAAGATAAAAATCATGATACAAGTTCTAAAAGTTTTGTGAACTAATTCTTATTAGTCATAAAATATTCCAACATTGTGTCCATGACCAACAAAATTTCCAAAAATAACTTAAAATATTGGGTTAAATGTTGAACCCTTATGCCTTTAACAAAATATCAAAACATGTTCCTAAGATTAGAAATTGTCATATCCAGCTTACGTAATACTTGATGGCCCCATTAAAAATATATCTTTTATTTATAGTCTTAACTATCTCATCCTGAATAATATAAAAGTGTTTATCTACATGATAAAAAACATATATATTCATTTATTCCTTATCACCATGTAATTGTGTCAAACGATTTTAAATCTCATCTTCCAAAATCCATTAGATGGGGCCTTCATCAAGATATCTGAGAGGTTCTGTAGGTTGATTAAGTGAATTGAATGAACTTTTTAAGGAATTATGATATCATTTTCCTAGATTAATCAATATATCATTCAATTATTCCCAATTAGATCGACCATAACCTATGAAATATTGAATCTCATGAGAAATATGATTGATGTTGATAATTTTCTTCGGCTGAGTAAGATACATATGACTATAATCTATGAAGGACCTATATTATAATCAACCATAATCAGGAGAACCACCCAAACTCAAAAATATTTTTTTTAACACTTATGATTTGTCACGACCCGTCCACGGGGCCCGTTCCGTGACTACCCCAAGCCCGCCTTCCATAGGCCAGGGGCTGGCGACTAGCACCAAAGACGTAAATCCCGAATTAAAGGAAAGGAATTGCCTTTACACAAGTAAACTACACAATAGAGTACGCAAGATGAAGTAAACACCAAGTAAACTGAGAACAAAAGTATGTTCTGAAAAGTAAATGTGCCAAAATACAAACCCAACTGAATGTATAGTACAACTGAAAAAGAAATATGACTATAGTAAAGTAAATTAGCATCCATCGAGTTGTCCTCCAGCTATCCCACTTGAAGGGTGGGTGCAGATGGTCTCCTAAGCTCCTCGGGTCTGGTCATCCACTCCATGTACGTCTCGCCTGATAGTGCACGTCTGGGTACTGTCCCGCTCTACAAGCCTCAACCACGATTAGTGTTGTCCGTCGTCTACAACTAACACAACGTAGTGCGGGCATAGCCTGTGCAGGGGTGAGTATATGATACTCAATAGGGACCCCGAGACCCCCGAAGGTCTCTTAGAATCCACAAAGGACAAACCACAATGGAAGGATACAAACACAAAGTATCAACAAACTCTACATATGTATATGACCATACATATACCTAAGTCATCAATTCTAGTTCGGCTCCAACTCACGAGCCCATGTACAACCCAGTCCACACAGGAAAACACAATCCATTCCACAAAAGAAAGCACAACCCAGTCCACATAAGAAAGAAAGTCAATCATATTGATGATATAGATTGAAGTCAAGACTCAGCTCACACGGGTATACAACTCACGAAGAAGGGTGTAGATGATTAGATGTAGCTTCTAAATCATCTCCTATGTCGAACCCATGTAGGATCCAAGTACAGAAGTCATCGCTGCCGAACCCACGTAGGATCCATGTACAGTAACCATGGCTGCCAAACCCTCACAGGATCCAATTACAGTCGTCATCACTGCTGAACCCATATAGGATCCAAGTACAATCATCCTCACTTCCAAACCCATGCAAGATCCAAGTACAGTTGCCACCGTCGTCGCAGTCGCAGCCATCTCTAGGTTTTCCCGCACACAACACGCTTGATTCCGGGAGGGTCCGCTCCATGAGCCAAGGGGTTCAATACATCAACTGTCACTAAGTCCAGAGTTGATTTATCACAATGTTCCATCTCATCAAAAGAACTTCAACGCGACAGACGGCGCGTCAATCAGACACCCGATCTGAGAGTTATTGGCTTTTTCATCCTAGGGGCCCGGTTGGTTTTTAAGTTAAAACCAACTAGACTGTACTCCAGCTGATTCCAAACCTCAATTGGATTATTCCAAAAGATCTGTCTCACTAAGATGAATTCAACGTGATTGACGACACGTCATTCGGACGTCCGGTCGTTATGTTATAAGTGTTTCTGCTCTAAGGGCCCAGTTGGTTTCGGGTTCGAACCAACCCGGCCATACATAAACATTACCAAAATCTTGAGTGTAATATACCTAAATGACCGTCTTGAACCAAGGATCCCTACTCAACTTACGGTGCGTCGATTAGAGGTCTGTAGCCCAAGATATGGCTGTTTGAACGAACCTGATCCGAAACTAGGGTTTCTGGGCCCGGTCCGACCCTGACCGATACCCCATGGGTTCGCCAGAACCGGGCCGACCTGACCTGGGTCCAGGTCCGGCCTGATTGGGTGCGTCCCGACCCAATGTGGGCGGCCAGGCCCGGCGTGGGCGGCCTGGCATGCACGGCCTGCGGCCCGGCTCGGAAGTCGGCCATGGCTCGGCTCTCGGGTGAGCAGGGTGCGACAGGGGGGGCTCCGCCTCTTGTTTCTGAAACGGCCGGCCTTTTGCAACTACGGGACTTGAGGGGGTTCCTCCTCTAGGTGGCGTCGGCGGCTAGCTTAGCCGACCGCCCCTTTGAAAACCCGCCACAGCCTTAGGCCATGGCTAATATCTGACCGGAATGGCGCGACAGCGCCACGCCCCTCCGCTACAGCCCACCCCGGCCGCAGCCCCTTGAATCTCCGGTGTGGCATGACGGTGCCGCGCCCCACCTCTGTGGCCTGCTCCTAGCCGCAGCCTCCTTCGGCATCACCGGCGCGGTGCGACAACGCCATGCACCATCGTCGTGGCCCACTCCGGTCGTGGTCGTCTTCGTACCCAAGTAGTGTAACGGCACCACGACGCCTTCGCCACAAACATCATCAATGATCAACAATAAAAGGGGAGAAGGATCGGTCGTGTTTGCACTGCTCGATATCCTCCTGTTATGATGATAACATGCGGAAAAATTTTACAAGATACCCAACGACAAAAAAAATAACAATTTTAATTCATTAAAACTGAACATAACCCTTACCTCGAAGATAGTTCTCGGTTGTCGAGAGCCGCGAATGATGGCATCGTTCCAGTCGTTGTCGGTGTGCACCTGAGGAAACGTCGTCTTCTCTTTTATCAGGGAGAGAAGATGATTATTGCGTTTCAGTTGTCGAGTCGTTCTTCTCTTGAAGAGATGACGTTCTACACTGGAGGATTGAAGTTTTTCGCTGGAGGATGAAGTTCATCCAAAGAGAAAAGAGCACTCTCCTCAAATTCCTCACACAACAAAACTAACCAAATAAAATAGGGCTTACACTTATTTTATTATTTTTCCAACCATTACAAATTTCCAAAATTCAAACACACAATTCGATTAATTAAAGAGGTTCAATTAATTAAATTAATGTGTATTGTAATTATTAAAGTGGAAGAGGAGTAGTCACATAATTAAATATAGGGGGGTTTAATGGAGAGTTTAAAGAGTTATGGGGAATGTAAAGGGTTGGGGCTTGTGCGGGCCCCACCTGACATTTATCCTCACATTGGTAGTTAGGGTGCTAGTGGGTCCCACCCTAACTTTCCCATATAGGATAAAACCACTTAGGTTTGGAAAAAAATGTTTTCCACAAAATTAATTCAATTCAATTTGTTTTCAATCCCCAAATTTTAACAACTCCGCCCAAGAAAACTCACCTTTGGTAAAGGTCCTCTTAAGAAATTACCGGCACTACGGTTCCATAGGTTCCCCCGAATTTCAATTTCGAGCACCGGTTCAAATGATAGAAAATCCAGCTCGTTCATTCAGTGAACGTACCTGAGCTAAACTTTGGAAATTGATTCCAGGTACACCGGGCCTCAGAATCAGGTGTCGTCAGAAATTGTGTACTTGTAAAATCCCAAAGAATTTAAGAAAAAAATTTCCTTGAAATTTACAGGTCTTTACATTACTCCCACCTCAGCAATTTACGTCCCCATAAAGATACATCATAAACTAGGGAAACAAATAAGGGTATTGTGTACGCATCTGAGCCGCCCTCTCCCAGGTGCTCTCCGGGAGGTTCCCTTGCTGCCACCTGATTGCACTAGAGGAATCGACCATCCACATAGGACCCGCTCCTATCGATCCTTGATCTCTACCAGAACCTCCACAAATGTTGCCCTGTCTTCAATGTCCAACTTCACGTGATCAATGATATGCGTCTGGTCATGCACGTATTTCCTCAGCTGAGACACGTGGAAGATGTCGTGCACCCGGTGCAATAAAGGTGGAAGAGCCAGGCGATAAGCCACCTCGCCCATCCATCTGAGAACATGGAATGGTTTGATGAAGCGCAGAGATAACTTGCCGCCCCAGCCAAATCTCTGTAATCCACATCAAGGTTAGACCCGTAAGAAAATGTGGTCTCCATCCTTGAACTGTAGTGGCCTATGCCTCTAGTCAGCATAGGACTTCTTTCGGCTCTGAGCAGTCCTCATCTGCTCTTGGTTGATCGGTACCTTCTCTGTCATTTCCTGGACCATCTCTGGTCCAACAAGTGATGAATCCTTGGGGTCTGTCTAGCACAGAGGTGATCTTCATGGTCGGTCGTACAATGCCTCGTATGGTTCCATCCCGATGGTGGAGTGGTAGCTGTTGTTGTACGTAAATTCTACCAATGGAAGGTGATCCTCCCAAATGTGACCAAAGTCGAGTAAACATGCACAAAGCATGTCCTCAAGAGTCTGAATAGTCCCCTCAGTCTAGCCATCCGTCTGACGGTGAGAAGTGGTGCTCAGGCGTAGCTGTACCCCAAATTCCACCTACAACCCCTACCAAATCCGCTAAGTGAAGCGAGCATCTCAACCGGAGACGATAGATGATGGAACACCATGAAGCCGTACGATCTCCTGAACATAGAGGTGTCCCAACCTCTCCACTGAGACCTGCTCTCTGATTGGTAAGAAGTGGGCCAACATGGTGAGTCGGTCTACGATCACCCAGATAGAGTCATATCCTCTTGAAGTACGTGGAATCCCTGTCACAAAATCCATAGATATCCTATCCCACTTCCACTCCGGGGCCTCTAAGGGATGTACCAAGCCCGCTGGTACTTGCTGTTCCACCTTCACCTGCTGGAAGGTGAGGCATCATGAAATGAACTCTTCCACAACCTTCTTTATACCTGGAAACCAGTGCTATCATTTGAAATCCTGGTACATCTTCGCTACTCCTGGATGTACCGCCAATGGGGAAGTGTGAAAATCCCTCAGCACCTCCTCCTGTAATGCAACTGGTTCCATGGTACGTCCTCTGAAAAGGAAGACGTGCTCTCCTCCTACAGAGAATCCATCAGGTGCCTATCCTGAGGATATCTATACACGTCGCGTCTCATAGTCAACATCCCCACACTAAGCCTCTCTGGCCTGATGAAGTAGTAGAGGAGTGACTGTGAGCGACTGTAGAAAGGATACCCCATCACTATCCACGAAAGATATCTGCAACACGGCTAGCTGCTATGTCGCCTCTCTAAGTAGCTGGATGCCCAACCTCTGGCTGAGAGCATCAGCTACTATGTTCCCCTTCTCAGGAGTATAGAGTATCTCCAAGGAATTTTCCTAGAGGAACTTAAGCCATCGCCACTATCTCAAGTTCAGGTCCTTCTGTGAGACGATGTACCTGAGACTCTGGTGGTCCGAGTAGACTGTAAAGTGCTCACCCATAAAATAGTGCCACCACTTCTTCATGTCAAAGACCACTGCTGCTAACTACAGGTCATGGGTAGCGTAGTTCTTCTCATGCTGCCTCAACTGTCATAATCCATAGGTGATCACTGCCCGCTCCTTCATCAGGACACACTCGAGTCTAGTCCCTGATGCATCACAGTAAACTACGCACCCTACTCCATCCTCTGGTAGCCTCAATATGGGTGCACAAGTCATTCTCTGTCTCAGCTTCTAAAAGCTCTGCGGACATCTATCTGACCACATAAAGGGTATCCCCTTCTTCGTCAAAGCTGAATGCGGTGCTGTAACTCTGGAGAAGGCTAGAACAAATATCCCATAGTACCCAGCCAGACCTAGAAAACTCTGCACCTCCGTCACGCTCCTGGGTGTCTCCCAAGCTAGCACTACCTTGATCTTCACAAGATCCACCGAAACTCCCAACTCAGAGATGACATGTCCCAAGAAGTGGACCTCTTGAATACAGAACTGACACTTCGAGAACATACTATATAGCTGGTGCTCTCGGAGTGTATCCAACAAAACCCGCAAGTGGTAGGCATTCTCCTCCTCAGTAGTCGAGTAAATCAATATGTAGTCGATGAAGACTACAAAAAATCTATTGAGATAAATCTGGGAGATCCTATTCATGAGACTCATGAACACTGATGGAGTGTTGGTTATGCTGAAAGAAATAACCAAGAACTCATAGTGCGCATAGCGACACCTGAAAGTCGTCTTCTGCATATACTCATCTCGAACTCTGAGCTTATGATAGCCTGACCCACGGTCTATCTTTGAGAACCATCATGCTCTATTGTGCTGATTGAAGAGTTCTTCAATCCTTGGAAGTGGATTCTTGTTCCTTACGTTCACCTAATTCAGGCGATAGTAATTGACACACAGTTGCAATCTCTCGTCCGCCTTCTTGGCAAACAAAATCGTTGAAGCCCAGGATGAAACACTGGGTCAGATGAATACCTTGCACTGCAAGTCCTCCAGCTTTACCTGTAGCTCTCGAAGCTCAGCTAGAGCCATCCGATATGCTGGAGTAGATATCGGGGTTGTCCCGGGGTACATGTCAATATAAAATTCTACCTCTCTGCGAGGAGGTAGTCCTAGAACGTCGTCATGAAAATCGTCTGAATACTGATCCACCACTACTGGAAAACATGGACTCCTTACATCAACTACTCCTAGGATGAGACTAGCCAACTGATGAGTGATTGGATGTCCTCTCCTCTGTGTAAGTCCATCCTATGCTGTAAAGGCTCCCTTCTTTCTAGTGAAGGTGAACCTACTCCCATCGGTGCGGACACACCGCACCATGCACCTAATACAGTCGATCTGAGCATGGACCGTAGATAACCAATCAATGCCGAATATGACATCGTAAGGCCTCGACGCCGCTACAAGAAGATCCCATCCAAAGCACTCTCTTCCTAGAGTATGATAACACTGCTGGACTGAGTGTGTAATTATCGTGTCTGCTCCCGTAGGTGTATCTACCCGTAAGGATTGAGCCAATGGCTCCGTCGGAATCTCCGCGCTCCGAACAAGGGCTGCGATAATGAAAGAATGACTCGCTCCTATGCCTATGAGAACTGAAAAAAGGGTGGAGTAGACATAGATAGTAACTCAAATCATATCAGGTGTGCCATGATCATAGGTCTCGACTGCCTGAAGCTGAGCCTGTCTCTGTCCGCCAACTACCGATGGTCGCAGTTGACCTCCAAATGGTGGTGGTCGTAGAGCCCCGAAGCATCGTCCACCACCTGCTGCTCGGATGCTCCTCTTCCTCATCTACCTGCTCCCTGCAGACCACCATGTTCAAACCTCCGCCTCTTCTTGGGTGGTCCCTCAACCGTCTGTTGCTCTTCTGCATGGCAGGTCAGGTATTCACGAGCCATGTGGCCCTGCCCACCACAAGCATAGCACTGTCTCCCTCTAGAATGACTTTCTATACTCTGTGTTCCCCACACCCACAAACTAGTATCCTGAGGTCGTCCACGTGATGGTCTGGTCCACATGGACCTCTGCGATGTCTATCTACTACCGGCTGCAGAAGACTCCGCTACGTGCCACCCAGAGGTAGGTATTGCTGCTGGTGAAGGCTCAGCAAGGAAGCTCTCCACAAGAATGGATCACGCCAGTTCTCCTGCCTGCATCAGAATACTGAGGTAGATCATCGATGCCGTGATTTAATGCATCAGTCCCTGCTCGAAGGTCCGAGCCTAGAAGAATGGGTATCATACCATGTTTGTGGAGTTTCTCTAGAGATTGGTAAACCTCGTCGTGTACTGAACTATTGTCATACAACCCTACCGCAGTTGTAGCAACTCATGAATGCGTGCCGCACAGAGGGTGGCTAGAACGAACTCCGAGTGGAAGAGGGTCTCAAAGTCTGACCAAAGTAATGTTGCCTCGTCGTGCACCAGGAGTTTCAGTCTCCACCATCTACCTGCTGCGGCATGCATGATACTCGCCACCAGGATCACCATGAGGTCAGCTGGTGTCAATAATAATATGAAAACTTAAAAAACAGCCTCCAGCCAATCCTCAGAATCCTGGGGGTCCGTCACCTTGCAGAACCTACGCATCCTCTGACGCTGAAACTCATGCATTGCACTCAGGTGATGTGCACTCTCAACTACTGGGGATGGTGGCACCGGTGGCTTTCCGGGTAAATGTATCGCCTGTGCTTCCGCTGTAATGGGGCCCTACACCGAGGCCTCGTCGCTCGGGGGGCTGCCAATCTCACAAAGCTCACAACCCTAGCTGGCTGCCATCGTGGGGCTATCCTGAATAGAAATAGGTGTGCCACGGTTAATAAAATATACCTGGTGAGCTGACACAAAGTAGTCACAAAAAAAACTTTTGAAATGCACATGCAATCAATGTTTTCGTGCACTGAGTAAGGAATTAGAAGTCAGGGTCCTGGTGAATGGATACATCGGTCGCCGCACCAACACTGGACTCCATGGACTGATAACCACACTCAATACCCTTAAGAGTATTGATTCACATAAAAGAAATTATCAGAGTCTTGAGTTCTGCAGTAGAACTGACTCCTCTGATACCATTTTGGAACGACCCGTACTCGAGGCCCGTGTCATTACTACCCCAAGGCCACCATCCATAGGCCAGGGGCTGGTGACTAGCAATAAAGGCGTAAATCCCAAATAAAATAGAAGGCATTACCTTTACACAAGTAAACAACACAACAGAGTACACAAGCTGAAGTAAACACTAGGTAAACTGAGAACAAAAGTAAGTGCTGAAAATTAAATGGTCCATAATACAAACACAACTGAAAGTACAGTACAACTGAAAAGTAATTACAATAGGAGTAAAGTAAATCAGCAACCACCGAGTCATCCTACAATTATCCCAATTGAAGGGTGGGTACAAATGGTCCCCTCAGCTCCTCGGGTCTGGCCATCCGCTCCGTGTACGTCTCGCCTGATAGTCCACCTACGTGTACCGTCCCACTCTAAAAGCCTGAAACACGATCAGTGTTGTCCTTCTTCGGCAACCAACACAATATAGTTTGGGCATTACCCGTGCAGTGGTGATCTACGATACTCAGTAGGGACCCTGATACCCCCGAATGTCTCCCAAAATCCACAAAGGATAAACCACAAAGGAAGGATACAAACACGAAGTATCAACCAACTCTAATTAGGTATATGCTCATACATATACCTAAGTCATCAATTATAGTTCGGTTCCAACTCACTTGCTCAATTACAACCCAGTCCACACAAGAAAACACAATCTAGACCACATAGGAAAGCAGAACCCAGTCCACACAGGAAATCAAGTTAATCGTATCGATGATATAGATTAAAGTCAAGACTCAGATCACACAAGTATACTACCCACAAATATGGGTAGATATGATTAGATGTAGCCTCTAAATCATCTCCTCTACCTAACACACATAGGATCCAAGTACATAAGTCATCGCTGCCAAACCCACATAGGATCCAAGTACAGTAACCATCACTGCCGAACCCATGTAGGATCCAAGTACAGTCATCATCGCTTCCGAACCCACGGAGGATCCATGTACAGTCGTTCTCGCTACAGAACCCACATAGGATCCAAGTACAGTCACCATCGTCATCACAGTCGCAACCCGCTCTAGGGTTCCCCGCACACAGCACGCTGGATTCCGGGAGGGTCTGCTCCACGAGCCAAGGGGGTTGATACATAAACTATCACGAATTCTAGAGTTGATGTATCATAGTGTTCTATCTCATCAATAGGAATTCAATGTGACAGACAACGCATCAATCGGACGCCTGGTCTTATAGTTATTGGCCTCTTCCTCCCTGGGGCACAGTTGGTTTTTAAGTTAAATACAACTCGTCCATACTCCAGCTACCTCCAAACCTCAAGCAGAGTATGCCTAAAGATCTGTCTCACTAAGAGGAATTCAACGTGATCGACGTCAGATCATTTGGACGTCCGGTCGTTAAGTTATAAGCATTTCCGCTCCAAGGGCCCAGTTGGTTTCAGGTTCGAACCAACCCAGCCATATAGAAACATTACCAAAAGCTTTAGTGTGATACACCTAATGGACCGCCTCGATTCAAGGATCCATACGCAACTGACGATGCATCGATCGGAGGTCCGTAGCCCATTATATGGGCGTTTGAACGAACCTAGTCCGAAACTAGGTGGTTTGGGCCCGGTCCGACCCAGTCTGATACCCCCTGGGTTGGCCCGATGTCCTGGTCCAGCCCAATTGAGTGTGGCCCGGCCCGGCTGGCACGGTATAGCCTATGCGGCCTACGACCTGACTTGGCAGTCGGTCGCGGTTCGGCTCTCGGCCAAGCGGGGTGAGAAGTGCGGGGGGGGGGGGGGGTGCCCCCGGTTTCCGAAACTTCCAGACTTAATGGTCGGCCTTTTTCAACCATGGGACCCGAGGAGGTCCCGCCTTTAGGTGACACAGGTGGCTGGCTCAGCCAGCCACCCCTTTGATAAACCTCTGTGGCCTTAGGATGTGGATTTTGTCTGACCGGCGAGGCGCGACGGTGCCGTGCCCCTCCGCCGCGGCCCACTCCCGGCCATGACCTCCTTCGGCCTCACCGACGCGGCACGCCGGCGCTGCGGCCAGCTCCGGCCGCAGTTTTCATCATACCTGCGTGGTGCAACGGATTCACACTGCCTTCACCACAAACATCATTGACGATGAACAATAAAAAGGGGAGGAGGATCGACCATGTTTGTGCGGTCTGATCTCCTCCTATTATGATGATAACAGGCAGCTAAAGTTTACGAGATACCCAATGACAAAACAAATCCCAACTTCAATTCATTAAAATTGAACATAACCCTACCTCGAAAAAAGTTCACGTTTGTCAAGCGCAGTGGATGATGGCTTGTTCCCGTCATCGTTAGTGTGCATTCGAGGAAATATCGTCTTCTCTTTTATCACGGAGAGAAGAAGATGATTTCGCGTCAGTTGCTGAGTCGTTCTTCACTTGAAGAGATGACGTTCTTCGCAGGAGGATTGAAGTTATTTGTGGGAGGATGACGTTCTTCCAAAGAGAAAAAAACTCTCTCCCCAAATTCCTCATACAACAAAACTAACCAAATAAAATAATGCCTCCCCTTATTTTATTATTTTTCAAAGCATTTCAAATTTCCAAAATTCAAACACACAATTCAATTAATTAAATTAATGTGTATTGTCATTATTAAAGTGGAAGAGGAGAAGTCACATAATTAAATACCAGGGGGTTTAATGGTGAGTTTAAGGAGTTATGGGGAATGTGAAGGGTTGGGGATCATGTGGGCCCCACCTCACATTTATCCTCACATGGGTAGTTAGGGTGCCAGTGGGTGCCACCCTAACTTCCCCATGTATGATAAAACCACTTAGCTTAAGAATAAAATTTATACCAAAATTTTTATTTAATTCGATTCTTTATTAATCCCAAAATTTTAACAACTCCTCCCAAGAAAACACACCTTTGGTAAATGTCCTATTAAGCAATTATCGGCACTGCGGTTCCATCGGTGCCCTGGGATTTCAATTCCGAGAACTGGTAAAAAATATTCAAATACTCGCTCGTTCGTTCTCTGAACCTACCCAAGCTAATCTTCGGAAATTGATTCCGGGCACACCAGGAGTCGGAGTCAGGTGCTTTCAAAAACAGCGTAGTCGTAAAATCCCAATGAATTTAGAAAACATTTTCCATGAAATTTACGGGTCTTTACATGATTAGTCATTTTGGAACTTAACAATGTCATTTTATTAAATAGGGGAAGGAAAATTAAGATGATATGGAGAAATACTTGGAGTGGATTTAGTCAAAACCATTTCTGAACATCACAACATTTATCCATCATTATCTGATGAGACAAATTTTTATCTGTTGATCCGTTCAATCATGCTATTATAATAATCTAATTGTACAACAACTATATGAGTAGATGAATCACAAATAAGATAACACGTGTTTTGGAAATAAAATTAATGAACTTGTGAATAAGACATAGTTGGTTCTTTAGTAGTTGATCAGAAAAAGGTAGGAAAAACATCATATTCTTACAGTATCAGTTGTCAAAGCTCCACTCGAATAGTACAATAAAATGTTTGCTTATATTTCTATGGATCGCAATGTATAAATTGTATGGAATCTAAATTGGGTTTGGGAGAACACCCACCATTATAATAATCCCCACCATCATTATCTTAATTTGAAGGGTGGAAATCTAAAAGTTTGACTTAAGGGGTGTTCTCCTATCCCAGAGGTATATAGTAAATGATTCATGCACCCAATATCGTATTTATATTTTTACTATCTGCAACCATGTTATTTTTTTCTTCATTTATTATATTAGTGAGAAATAGTATAAAATGAAATGATCTACATGTATTTGCCCATTGGGGGTAAGAATCTTTCTCTGGAAACTTCACAATTTTCAAAATCTTGGAAATTAAGGTGACTCATGATTTCCACATATTACCTTATGTCTTCCTCCCCATGATCAAAATCCACATATTATTCACATTCATTAAAAAATAGTCTAACTCAGCATCATGCTAAAATTCCAAACATGGATCAACTATTCCCTATAATCTGGTTGGATTATTTATAGGATTATTACTCTCATAAAATGAATCATCATCCTAACACCATATAATTTTACGGGGGTTTGAACCAATATGTTTTCTATTACATATTGTTTTATTTAACAAAATTCAATTATAAGATGTATACTTTTCCTTCCCCTATGGAATAAGTCCCTTATGCTCTAGAAAAATGGATGAACATTAGGTAAGATATAGAATTAATCTGAGAAGAAATATTTCTTACCTAATCCATATTCATCATAAGAAATAAAGGAAAACTTATATCAACTCCATTCACCATTATATTAAGAATGAACATGCCTCCATGACTTAAAATATTGAAATATTCATTTCTAGAAAAATTATCATGTTGAATAATGTTATGCATTAACATCAACTCCCCCTTGAACATAATTTCATTTTCCCTTATTGGATTTATATTACCAGCTAACACTTTAATTCACTCTCAAATTCATATGGAGGAATATTGACAGGGTAATAGAATTGAGGTCTCTATCAGTATACATAATTTGGTGCTTCTAAACCTATAAAAAAAATGTTTATTAAAATAATTGTTATTTTAAATCAATAATAATCCTAATTTCTTCTTATCATCAACAAGAATAAAAAAATATATTCATATATATCTATTATACCAGAAAATGATAAAATGGTTTATCACTATCCATAAACCATTCAGTATAGCCTTACATTCACACAATACTTCATACTAAGGATCAACTTTATCAAAACCATTCTAAATACATTTCCTTTTTTTGGAACTTCATAATGAGATAACATATGTCGATTAAAATTATAATTTGGGTTATTTAAAAAAATGTAGGAGCTCATCAATATTAATGAATTGGAAGAGAATAAAATAGTCATAGATCACAATACACATGTATTTTAATCAATTAAGGAATTATAGTTTTTTTTACCATAATACTCCACAATAATGAAAATTAATTTAATTGGCCATATAGTCAAATTGATTGACCATATGAAAAAGTCAATTGGATTTTATATGTTTATGAAAATATTATTTTTTATACTATCATATTAATCATAAGATACATCAGGTATATTCATTAATTAAGACAATATATATATATATTTAATAATAAATTAAAATGACATATTTTGGCCTTCCAAATTCATTTATAATACTACTCAATGTCTAACCATTCATAGACTTTGGGAATATGTTAGAAAAATTATGTTTAGTGCCAAATAATTCATGTGTGATATACCCATTTTTAATATTATCTTTCATGACGAGATTATTATTGAAATATCATTATTCATAGAAATATATACACAATTCTTAGAATGATTAACAACATTTGTGATGCCATAATTTATAGGGATGAATCTAAATTGATTTTAAAAATTTAAAAATGTGTCTTTCATCCATTGAATTTGTGAACATAAACTGCCAGACACTACATATACATCTTCTATAGTGGATGATGTAATAAATTTCCGCTTTTTAACACACCAAGATACTATATCATGGACCAAGATTTAACATTTTATTGATGATTTTATATTTAATTTATAGAAACTAATATCAACAACAAGATATCTAACTAATTAAAAAAATTGGTAACTTCAATAAAATAACATTGAATTAATTTTATTATTAATGTATTTAAATGTTCTTTAAACATCATATCGATGAAATTATATTGGTTTTACATAAAAGAGACAACATAAAGAAAAATTACACATAATAAAATTCTAGATAAAATTTAAAAATATTAAACCATTAGTTGTACCTATATAGGCTATTTGGTCAAGTGGTTTTCTTGTTTCATCCAAATTCCATTTTTATTTTGTACTCAAAAGAGTGTCACTTCCTTTTGTGTTATCCATACAAACAAGTTTCAAAATATATTTTGTTTAATTTTTTTATTTAGAATAATTCTTCATTTTGTATATTATAAATTCCATAGAATAATTTTGAAAATCCCATTAAAGTCATTTCAAATTTATTTTTCATGATTTTAGAAATTTCAATATAAAACCAGTTTTTGGAGGAACCATAATATTATCCTCAACACAGAGTTTAACAAATAAAATGTCTTTTTAATTTTCTTCTTATAAATATGGTTCAATTAGTTATCCATTTAAAATTAAATTTAGAAACTAACAATGCTATGAACCTTTCATTCCATGAACTATGATTATGTTTTAAACCATATTTTTTTAGAATGTTTAGAAATAGAATTAAAAAACTCATTGTTTTCAAATCTATGGGTCCTTTAAACAAAAAAACCCTAAAAATATAATTATTGAGTATGTTTTTCTTGATAACTATTTTAAATAATATAAAGTAAATATTTTCTTCATAATTATAAAGTATACTGATGGATTCTTATATAAAAATTGGTGAAATGGTTTCTTCTTAATAAATTTCTTCTTCCTATGTATAAACATGTGAAACTATTAATGAATTATTTATAGCTATATTTCCATATTCATCAACATTGTATATAATTACTCATTTAGTGCCAATATTAAGATAGTTTATAAGTATTTATAATAGTATCTTAACATTACACCTTTCAAACTGATTTAACCTTTCTTCCAAGTACATGACCGAAAATTCATCATTTGTTTCTTTAGTAATCTTTTTAGGGACATGTTTTAAAAATACTTATTGATGTTCAACATTGTTTTTGAGAAAATATCTAGTCCTGGTACCTTTATCTACATCTATGGTTATAAAATCTAAATGGCGGTCTCTGATTGTTCTAATGATTTTAGGAATGTATGTACTTGGGTAATCCTCCTCTTCATCAAGTTTAAGTTGGCCATATTATCCATATTTGGGGGATTTAACATGTGAGTATAAAAATTGGTAATTATTTGGTTGGTTATTGATATTCAAATTTGACATACCATCCTTATGGTATTCTAAAGATGTTAAATGGTCATGATCTCCTGTTTCATAAGAAGTAAAATGTACATATTCTTCCATAACATTGGTAATATTATTGAGGAATCTATATGATTTTATGGTCGTTGAATAACCATGTCAAATACCTTAATCTCTATTTGGAGAAATTTCCTTGTGATTATATTTTTTATTAAAAATATAGGATTTACATATAATGAATTCATTTTAATTATCATTAGGTTTTCTACTAATCCATAATTCATAGGGATTATTCAGGAAAATAAATATGATAAGAACTATATTAATAATATTGCATTTTTTATTAAAATACTTATCCCCGAATGATATTGGTACGCAATAATCATTAACCATAATATGGGTAATATATTAATTTCTTCTATTTCTCCTTGAATAGACACAATTTTGTAGGAGAGATTTAGGATCATATAAATTGATATTATAGCCATATTGGGATAATATGTTCTCAATGTCTTGATTATAAAAATCACAACCATGATCACTTTATAAGGTATTAATAGTATTCCCATTATGGTTTTCCATAAACATCAAATATTTTTCAAGGCATCAACATTATTAAATTTTGTATTCTAGAAAATATATATATGTGAAACATGAATAATCATATATAATCACATTTTTATAATTCAACCCTTATAAACTAGAAACTATAAATGGTCCAAAAAATACATGTAAACTAGTTATTGGGGATGAGAGGTAAAGGCCATTTTCATTGTTTTGAATGAATAATCATCTATTGTTTATGTTTATGAAATGTATTACATAAATTATCTTTTTTAAATTCATGTTTGGGTATATATCTAACAAAATAATTAATATTATGCTTCCAATGTGAGTTTATACTGCAGGGGCCTAGTCTCCTTTTCCACAACAATGATTCGTTATTAAATAAATATAATAATGAAATAATTTGTTAAATCAACGAATCTATATTAATAACACAGACATTATAATTTCATAATGTAGTAAACAATAAATTATTCATAATCAAAAATTATGAGGGAGTTATTTTCAAACATAACATAAAAACCATAATCATATAATTTTGAAATAATAAAAAAAGTATTTCAAACCAAAAATATACGAAATGTTAAAATTAAAAACATATTCCAACTCATTGGTTTATCAATGTCTAATAATTGTTCCTTATGCATTATCACAATATGAAGCATCTACAACATCAACCTCCCCAAGATTCAGGAATCATAAGAGGTGTCAATCATATTTCTGGCACATCCACTATCCAGAAACCATATGTTCTTATTATTACTCATATAGTATTTTTTTATAAATTAATCATTACGAAATATTTTTGGTACAAATATTTATTGGACTTTGAAATGATATAACATAAATCATGATTAATTAATACTTAATTTCATATCTATCAATAGAAAAATTATTACTTCTAGAAAAAAATACTTTTTGGGACAAATTTACAAGATTTGTTCAAGAAATAAATTGTTTAGATCATGAAATAAAAATAGTTTTTTAAATATTCATTTATCTATGAGGACAACACCTACATATTTTAGACTGTATTTTACATTATGTAAATTAAATTTCATTGATAGCTTGTCTTACAGGTAATACTATGTTTAAAATAAACTATGATAACCAATTTAAAATTTAAAATTTAAAATTTGACCATTATAAAAATTTTGTAAAATCTGTGTGTTTGAGTATGATTATAAAATATATATTAATATAAAAAATTATCACATATTTTGAATTTTTTTTAAAAATAAAATTAAATAACAATACATTTCATAGTAATGTCATTTAACTCTTCAAAAATATGTTTCTTTATCATAAATTATTTTTATTGGTTTTTCTGCAAAAATTATTATATGAAATTCTTGGATCATTATAAATTTTATTTTACAAATGATAAATCATTTATTATATAATTATTTAAAAATTATCTTGTGGTGAAATATTTTAATTTTTCTGAGATGTAATATTTTTCAATGAATAATCAATGATACTGGTTTAATTAGAAAATATATTTCAATTAATTTAATTAATCATTTAAATTATATTCATAATTAATTTTAAAATATGGCTACTTCCTTTTGATTATATATATCCAATTTATTATCCATTAAAACTGCTTTATACTTATATTGGGTGTCAAAACATTTCTATATTTGAAAAGGAAATTTCGTTGAAAATACTATTTTTTCACTACATTTGGGTGGTTTATTTTTAAATTAAATTGTACCCATTCAGTTAATTATATTAAGAGAAATTTTTTCCATATTTTAAATCATGAGGTAATTATTTTTTAAATAGGCACCATTTATTTTTTTTCCTTATAAATAGTAATCATAGTAAATAATTTTAACTATGGGTACTGTATATTAAGTAATTATGGTTTCAAAAAACATGAAAAGAACTAAATATAACACATACAAATGGAATTAATTTTAATGGATGAGTAAACCTCATCCATAATATTCCATTGGTCGAATATGTGGGCTATCAATTCCTTTTGGATATTATTTTGATCATTAAAATATTTAACTAATGATAAATAAAAAATGTTACTTTCTGACATTTAATAATTATAATATTTTTAACATGGGTATAAATAGGGGATATTTATGAATATAAATATTCAATTAAAATATTTATAATTTTAACCCACGATAGTAATTTTTATATTTATCAAATATATAATTATCTTAAAATCTTATAGAATGATGATGTTGTAGTTTTTCAATTAAAATAAAAAACAATTGATATTAAAAAATTGACATTAATATTATTTGAGAAAATTAGTGTGATCCAAAAAAATTATAGATGAATATAGCTTATTAGGGATGTAAAAAATAGTTTTTTCTAATTTTTATTTTTTCAATAATTTATTAAATACAATGTAATGAATTCTTCTCAAAAGTAACATTAATGATATTTTATAATAAATACAAAATAAATAGATTATTTAAATTAATAAAATATTATTCGTTATTAAATGTGTTTTTTAAATTATGTAACTTATCAATCATGAATATTATAATGTTTAATTTTCTTTTTTTTTGATCTATATTGACCCCTAAATTGTAAAACCCATGTTAACATGTTATTTTTCAAAAAGGTTTAACAAAAATAGATAATTGTAAAACCCAAAAAATAAAATTGTCTAAAAATTATGAGATGATAGTATTTATACATATATTCATTATATTTTTGATTAAAATCTATTTGAATCATAATTTCCATAAACATTAATTTATAAAAATTTAAGTGTATATTAATATCTAAGAGTACTGCTACGTTCACTAATAAATGAGGACATCTTCTCAATTATCTATCACAACTTTTGATCACTTTTTATCAGGAATGATATATCCAATAACCATCCTAAATTCACCCTCCATGTTATGGATGTCCTAATTTGGTCATAATACCAACATTATAATGTTGATGGTGGAATGAAAAAATAAGTTTTCCAAAAAGATGTATAGTATTTAATTAAATTTGTTGGAATTATTTTATATTCTACAATGATCAAATATTTCAAAAACATGATGAAATTTTTACATTATTATATTAAATATACTGAGATTTTATTATGAAAATCATATCACCCACATCAATATCCTCTTCCATCAGATGGGAAACAAAATTGTTGTTCGTGTATATGGTGGACAATATCCTCACAAGTTGAAATAATTATTTTCCACCACTACCTCTCTCAATAGGTTATAGAGATGGAATTGAAAAATATTAATTCTATTCATGATATTAATATTATTCTACAAAAGTAATTTATAATTTTCACTTCAGTCTCGCCATCCAAAAAATTGAAATAGTGCTCATGTGTACATATGACCTACTTTCTCCACAAACAGTGTAATTATTTTTATCTATACCATTCATGGATGAAACAATATATATATATATATAATGAATTTAAATAATGTAAATAAATTGATTATTATTTTTTTAATTATCGAAAAATAATCAATGTATAAGTACCAAACCAAAAAAATGTATGAAAAAATAATAAAATATCTTGTGGAATAATGATCTTAATGAAAATATTAAAAACAAATAAGTTTTAATATGTTATAAGAAAATAATATAAAATACAATATATATGATCATGGTTTTTAAATACACATATAATAAACCTATATTAATTATAATTTATTTTCTAACATGTATAAAGAATGAAAAAACATAAGGTATGAGGACTCTCTGAACAACAGTTTATCATTGGGTTATATAATATCTCTCTCTAAATTGTTTATTATCTCTTTGTTTCATTGAAAAGATTTTAAATTTTTTATATATATTAGTTACATATATACCTATATTTTCATGCCTTCTGTTTTTTGGTTAATACATTCATTATGATAAATTCTCAATTTCCTTATTTATAATATCTCTTTGGATTAAGATATGATGAATGATTACGTATCTCATTACCATTCCTTGTGTAATTAATATGTTTATTCCATATAAATGATTTCCATTTTGGAACACAGAATCATGAACATTTTATTATTGTTGTTCCCAAATATCACTCATATTCATTAGGTAATCCTTTCATCTCATGACAAGTCATGTATGGGATTATGTGGTTAACATAATCCATTATGTTAATCTATCCACTATGTTGTCTTGGGAAATATCCGTCATATATGATTAGGTCATGTTTACTATTTATTCCACATTTCATCTTCGATTATGATATTAGGGTACCATGTACTCTATGTTATGGTCGTGTATATTTAATCATCAGAATTCTCCTTTAATGTATGATGTGATATCTTTAACAAACAGGTTTTGTTTCATTATCTTGTTTATCCTTTATTGGACTATATAGCCCACCCCATTTTGTATATTAATTCCCCATTTTAACCCATGCATTTTTAGGAACTGAAAACTATTTCAGCCTCATAATGGAGAATAAAATAAATATTTCATGTTTTAGATACTTATAAATGTATTATGAATCTATTATTCCAATGATACTAGGACTCATGATCTTCGAGTTTTGTTTGTCAGTTGTTTTTGTTAAAAATAATGTAATATTATGTGTAAAACATAATGATCCTTGCCTTCTCAAAACAGTTTGTTTTCAGCTATGGGTATTTGAGTTTATTCAGAGGATATTTTCAAAGGATCCATGTAGGTTGAAGCTACAAGTGCGTTGTAGTAGGGAATTTACATTATGTAATTTTCACATGGAGTGTAATGGTTGTTCATACCTAATACAACCTACGAATTCAAGGATTATAATTTATATAAGGGTGATCCGTGGAACAAATAAATTTTTTGTGAATATTATTTACATTGTGTGATAAATAAAATCTAAGGGGTCACAATTTTTGGTGAATGATGGAAATTTTCTGAAATCTGAGGAATACACACACTATAATGGTTACACGATGTGAAACTAGTAGGTTTTTAGATTTTATGTACTTTTCTTTTCCAATTATTCTAATTTATTTATGAATTCTCTTGCAAATATTATATACCAAACCTAGGTGTCTCGATGATTATTTTTTGACATGTTCTCACATTTATGTGTTGGTTCTGGTGGTTTTTGGTTGGCGATAAATGGTGACTGCGTTCTCTTTTCCATATGTTTTTTTCTTTCTTATCATTATAATTTTCTAATGTGATGTTTTTTAGGAGTCTTAACATGATTTCTAATTACAATTTTTATGGTGGAGGTTCATAAACTATTTATCATGTGCAATTGAGGTTGCATATATTTCTTATTTCCCTGTGGTGCATAACAATTCAATAAGGTGTATTTGAGGTACAAGATCTCTCATATTTCATTATTGTATCTCGTGTTGGATTGTTTTACATTTTTTATCTAATGGAGATTATTATTATTATTTATTAAAAGATAAAAAATGTTTAATTAAAATTGAAAAAGGATGGTAAATGATTTCAATGATTTTATAGCTCTGATATTATTTTGATATTTTGATAGTATGTGCTAAATTAACCACTAAAAATTTTGGGTTTTGGGACATTATTGGTGTTGGATGATATATTCTAAGACTTCAGTGTTTTTTGTGACTATTGAGATATCACTCTAAAATTAAAATTCTCTAAACACTTATATTTTACTAATTATATTAATGTATCAGAATTATGGAATAGTTGATAGATCCACTAAAATAAACTTAAATTTGATAATATCAAATTTGATAAGTCTATAAATTGATTTTTCTGTGTTGTTATGTGTGGTCGTGCGTAGGGGAGGCAATGTTTTGTTTTGATGAAAATTAATTTTTTGTTTGGTTGGGAACTAGTGGATAATGGTTGATGGTTTTTTCGACATGTTGTGGGGGTTAATAAGGTTATGGTTGTTTGATTGTAATTTGGGGGTGTTGATCTGATGGTTGAATGGACATGCTTTAGAGGTGGTAAGGTGATGGTTTTTATATATGCTTTATAGGCTGGGAAGATCTGATTATTTTCTCATACATTCGGGGTGGCGTGGTGATGGTTTTTGGGCCCTGATTTTTGGATTGGGAGGATGTGGTTTTTTATTCTTGATTTGGAAGAGGCTAGGATATAGTTGTTTAGGCAGTGATTAGGTTTTTTCAAGGAAATGCTTCCATGGGGATGATGAGATACTTTTTATGTATGGTTGCGTTGTGACATATTCCTTTATAATGATGGAATAATTGATTAATAATGGATGAAATGGTTGGGGATTGATTTTATTCAGGGTATTGAAATGATTTATGAATAAATAAATGTGGGTTTCTACTGATAAATATTTTTTATGCAGAATATTGAAATAAATTTTCTGGATGTTGAAATTATTTGGTAACATAATTTTGGCTTCTGGCGTATTATGGGGTTTTCTGCATTTTGTTGTTGCAAAAAAAGTGGGGATGTTTTGAGTTGGTTAGTTTTCATTGAAAACCCATATGATGGACTTTTTGTTAGCTATATATACATGTATATTAATTTTCATTCCCATACACATCCATCCCATGTTCATCACTATCCATTGAAGACACCATAATCAAGTGATAGGTGTTACTCCCAACATCCACATGATAATAAAATTTCGTTTTCTACCCTCTATTTCCCCCTATATATCTCTCTCTCTTCGAGTTGAGTATATATGCATAGTAAGTTATGGATAAAGGTCAGTTAGTGAACAAGGTGATGGCCTAGGTGTTTTATGTGAGATTTGATATACAATTCTTGTTAGGCGGGGGCCACTATATTTTCATGCGAGATGTGATTTGAAAATTCTTGTGGGTTGGTGACCCTAGTGTCTTAAAGAGATATATGATTTGAATGGGGTGTGAGGAGGCTTATAGTGAGATCCTTCATGGTAGTAGGAGGGTATTTTTTCTATATTTTTCATTAATATGATTCCCTACTACTTTGGTTATGGTTGTGATCTGATGGCTTAAGTGTCTGGTGGCATAATGTTGTGTAACTATGCTTGTGGTGCGATTTTTCGGAGGTTTTGGGAAATATGTGATGTTACCATGCATGTGGGTAAGTGGAATATGTTATTAGAAAGAGATTGGATTGACATTATGTATGATGTTGGGGTGTGATAGCAGAAAATCAATGGGAAAGTGGTGTGGGGTACCATTTATTGATATGCTTGATATTATTTTATGATACAAGGATTGTGTTTTTTTGTCAGCATGCCTTGGTGTGTTTGGGATGGTCTTTTAACTTTATTATGTATTGTGAGTTTTTTTCTTTTCTCATAGGTCCATTTTTATGTTTTTTTGACACACACATGAGATACTTTGGTTATTCTAATATGTATATATGTATCCTTACCCTACATAAATAAACAGATTTCCAAAATTACAAGAGATATAGATTAATCGTTCGAGAGATTACTAGCTCTGAAATTTGAATAGTAGTTGTTTCATTTCATTGAAATTTATTTTGGGTATTTACATTAGATACTTTTGTCATTATCTATTTTATTTACTCATCGAAAATTGTATGGTTTTAGTCTCCCTTTTATAATATGACATACAGTATCTTGTGGATGATTAATCTTATCACCCATTCCTCTGTTATTATAGATGGTAATTCCTCATATTTCATGAGATGTTTTATAACTCCGGTTCTATTCACCAACCCGAGGTATACAGGTGGGTGAACTATAGGGTAATTATATCTCTCCATTTATTTTGGTATCATTGATGGGAGGGTTCATAAAAATGTACTATTATGGAATGATGGTTGATATATAAGATGGTGTTTGGTGTGACAGGCAGTGTAGAAATCATGGGTTGGTATTCCAACAGTACCAATCAACCTTTGTGTGTGACCTATTCCACAATGGTTGGAATGGAAATTGGAATTTAGTAACCTCCCCCCCCCCCCTTGTGATCTAGTGCATGGGCATTGAGCTTATATAACAGCCCAGGGAGATAGACCAACATTTCGGGTAGAGACACATGAGGGGTAAATTAGTAATGATTTAATGTTTTCATGTTTGATTCTAGTTCATTTAGAAAATTTAAAATGAATAATGTAAAATAAATTAATTAAATGAATTATGATAAATTTTGATATTACATGGTATTTAAAAATCATTTATTATACATTCATCTATGCATCTTATTCTTCTCCCTCGTGTGCCTCAGGTAGTTGAGGTTCATCTGGATAATCATTTTTATTTTAGGACGTTTGATATAATTTTTGGCGAAGTAATAGTGGAAGATGACATTGTGTGATTTCTAGAGATAAGCCTTGGGGATGTACTGTGGGATTGTTTCTAATGTTGATAAATAAATTATGTTAATGGATAATGAGATCAATTTCAGTTTGATTTGGGCCCTAGTGGGGTGATGGGTCTCTTTAGAAGTTAGTCATATGTATAGAGTTGCGTGTCAATAGTTGACATTGTATCTGATTGAGTGGATGGTGGAATATGTTTCTGGGGGTAACATTCAATAAGACTTCAAGGACATGATTATTTCATTGACCATGATTGTGTGAATTGTCTCGGGATTCATTCTCCTCAGCTGGGGATTATTTCAATGAAATATTTAGGGGTCTTGTTTAAGAGACTTCTACTTTTCACATTATATATTTTACCAGATAAAGATTCATGTGTGAGACATATGGATGATTCACTATTCACCTCTATTTAAAATTTTGTTAATCCTCTTAAATTGACTAAATTTGTTGAGGTTTATATGAAGGATAATGTGATCAAGATGTTGTACTCATGGGGAGGATTTTCAAGATATAGGAACCAAAAGGGTTCTTTTAGGTTCATGGTTTTTTGTTGAAGTCCATAGTGAGAAGGTCCATTGAGAATTCGAAAAGTAGGGAGTCCACCTATAAATATTCTTTTATAGCCTTTTGGGGCCAATAATTTCTTTTCATTTCCTAGATACTCCTTATCAGTTTGATTTTTCTATTGTTTTCAGCGCCATCACTAGAAGTAGTTCTCAATGGTTCTTTGAGCTCAATTTGGTGGAGGTGGTAAGGTTCAATTCCTTCCTCAACAATATTTTCTATTGAGAACATTTCAATAGTAGAGGCAACAGATCTGTGCTCCACCAAGGGGATATTGAGTAGGTAGACGCAAAAACTAAGATGTTCCTCATGTTCTGCAACCTCAAACCCAATGTATACATGGAGTATGTTGTCAGGATATCTGTAGAGTATATGGGTCTGGTTAGTTTCACCCATTTGATGAATTAGGGGAAGACATTCCAAAATCACTTGAGGTACTATCAATGTTTTTTCTACCCTTATTATTGTCTTGTTTGATTCGAGAAATTTTTACACCTTTGTTTTATCCTCTCTAGTTATACTATAGGAATAGATGTAGATATTTTTTCATTCCACTTTTTTGACTACACCCTTCAGTGGATATACTATTTATATGATGTGTATTGAGGGTGTAAATGTATGATAGTTCCACATTAGTCCTAAGGTAATCATTTTTTTAGAAATGCAGCTCTATGATTTCATTCTAAGAATCGATTGGTTGTATTATGTGTGAGTTGTTATCTACTTTTTTTTATGGAGGGTCATTTTTATATTTATGGATGTAAAACATGTGTTTTTTTATAGAATGTTTGTTAGGTGTAAATTGGGTGTGTGAATCCCCTTATTTCATTAATTTATGATTTATAAGAGGAACTAGTAGATTTTAGGATTTTGGAGGATCCTAAGGGTGTTGGGGAATTTCGTGACAATTTTCCTGAGGTTGTTGTGATGGTACCCCGTTGATGTGTTGTTGAGTTCAAGATAGACATGAATCCAGGTGATTATACGATTGTGATGTATCCTTACTAGATAGAACTACTTATATTGTAGTGAATTCGTATTCACATGGATGAATTGATGTAAATGTGTTTTATCTGACATATTGTGTCAACATGGAATGATCTATCCTATTTTACAATAAAGGGAGTCATATTCTGCGGTTGTGTGTAGTCTATCAATTGTTGAATCTGGTAACATCCAATAATTGATACCCACTTGAATGGATAGATGATCTTTTTGACCAGCTAAGAGGGGTTATTTGGTATTCTAAGATCAATCTGCTGTCCAAATATTACTATTTGAGTGTGAAATATGAGTATCCATTGAACATTGTCTTCAAATTATTGTATAGAAACATCGAGTCTATCATCATTTCATTCAGAGTTACAAATATAGTAGTAGTGTTCATGGAGATCCTAAACACATTGATCCAAAATATCCAAGACTGAATCTTTATTGTATTCATCGATGATATCATGCTTTACTCAATGTTTGAGGATGAGAATGCTGAGCATATTAATGTTCTATTGAAGCTACTTCAACACTAGCAGATTTAGGGGAACTTTTATACATTTGATATTTGGACATGAGGGGGTTCATTTAAGTAGATATGTTTTTTATTGGAAGGGTGTGGTAGTGGTCTCATAGATTGTCTTTGAGGTTTTTTCATGGGACGAACACTAGAATATTGGAGTGATTCGTAGTTTTCTTGTACTTTTGGGATATTATTATTTTTTTATTCCTAATTTATCTCACGTGAATCCTTGTTGACCACATTTACTAGGAAATAAAACTCATTTTGGGAGTACTACTAACTTCATGGAATTATATTGTTTTTGAAAAGTGATTTTGGTCACATCTTTAGTTTCCTGAGGAGGGTGTGTTGTTTGAGATGTGTTGTGAAACATCATATCCAACCTTGGGAGGTATGTTGATGCAGAAGTGGTAAGTGATCTCTTATGGGTCATGGATGATACTTTCCAATTATAAGAACAATTCCACCCAATATATAGAGTTTTTATTGATTTTTTTTGTACTAACATTGTAGTGGACTTAAATGATTTGGGAGCTCTATATGGGATTCTTGAATCATAAGTGTTTTTGGTATATCATTTATAATCATGATATAAATTTGAAATAGTGGAGGTTAATGTAGTTTCCTCATGAATATGTTTATTTATCACATACACCTCAAGAAATTGGAATGATGTGTCCAATTATTTGAGAATGACTTCATATAATAATGTTGTTAAATAGTTTGTGGATGCTTGGAGATGGATAGAGGACTATAAATCCTTGCACATATATTTAAGAGAGGTTTATGGTGAGGATTGTATTTTATATGATCGTGAACCATTCTTTTATGATGTAGATGGAGAAGTCTCAACATTGAGGATTCATGGATGATGTGATGTGTGATGGTGTTGGTTATGGAAACGATCTAGAGGAATGGTTGTAGGATGGTCATGACCATATGATATTTCTAAAAATACTATTTATTATCGATGATATGCGTGAGGTATTCATTTTTTATTTTTTGTAGATCAATTTTGGCGTTATGCCTAAGGGTTTACATGATGTATTGTGTCTTAGGATGTAGTTTTGGTGGCCTGGGATGAAGAGGGTAGTGGTCTATTTTGTATCGATGTAAATGGTTTTCAAGAATTAAATGTTCTGACATCATGTTACCAGTCATTTGGTGTAGAAATTGGACATTATTGAGTGTGACTAGAATGTTATATCGATGGATTTCGTCATAGGGTATCCCTGATATCAATGAGGTTATGGTGTTGTCTGTGTAATTATTGATTTGTGGATGAAATCGGCCCACTTCTTAGCATATGAAGGTGTTGGGAGAAATATATGCTTTGTAAATTAGGAATTTCGATTATGTGTTGTGAAGGAATGGAGTTATTATGTCCAATATATAATAATGGGACCCTTAGTTTATCTTGTGAGTTATGAGTGGGTTGTAGCCTGATTTTGGCACTCAATTATGCTTCAACAATTCCTTGCCCCCTAATATGGTTGTGGAGAAACAATGAAGAACAATGTTGTTGGAGGATAATTTGTGGTCATCAATTTTTTACATTTATTAATTTTGGTTATGACACATTCATAAGACCATGTTTTCATACAAAAATAGTTATCACTCATCCATTTTTATAGCTATATTTGCAGCTTTATATGGAATACCGCATCATTCTCTGTATTGTTGATCCGTGGTTGGGGAGGAATCAATTCATTGTCCCATTGTGTTGTATAAAAAACATAAAATATTTAGATTTTTTTGGAGAAGGTGATTGTATTGTGGGATTGAAATATTTCATATTCTGATCATGGGAGGAGTTGGTTAGAGTTCGAGGTTTCAGACCACATGTTCATGAATGTTTCTGATTGATATAGTTCAATATTTTCTATGTTTGGGGCATGGGGGATTTTTCTTTGTATTGGTTTTTGGTATGGGTTATTTGTGTGTTTGAATGTTGTTTTGTTGTTATATATATTTATGATTTTTTGAATTATTTTTTTGGTTGTTTGGTTTCCAGTGGATGGAGGGAGGTAGGATTTGAGGTACGATGAGATCCTTTTTGGGTATCTCAGAGTGTGGTTTCTATGACCCCCTTCCATTCTAGGTATATTTTTTATTCTTGAGGGAGAAAATCAGTTGAGAGGTAACTAATTTAATAGGAATTAACTTCTTGGCCCACTACATTGTCATTTTTTGGTGTTTGAGGTGAATCTGAGGGGAATTGAGGAGGATCTTTTGAGGATGGAAATGTAGTAGTGTTGTAGTAGGGAATTCATGTCGTTCAATATTTAACCTCAGTGTAATGGTGGTTCACTAATTGTAAAGTATGTGAATTCATGGATTGTCAATAAGATAATGGTGAAACATGAAATAAATTAACTTTGTGAAAATTCAATTCATTTTGTGTAATAAATAAATATTGATATAGCTTAGTAATCATAGAAAGATGGAAATTTCTAGAATCCCAGATATTACACGCCATGTAATGGTTACATGATATGAAAATGGTGGGTTTTATGACTTTTTGTTATTTTCCTGTCCTATTATTATCATTATTTAATGGATTATAACCATCTCATTCCGAATGAATACTTGGTTCTCCAAGGAGGATTTATAGCCTTCTTCTCCTAGATTATTCAATTGGTTCTGATAGTAGTTGGCAGGTGATCTGTGGTGGGTTCACTCTCCATTCACAATTTTTACTTTATTTCATATCTTGGGAATTAACTAGAGTAACGATTTATTGTTTTTTGGAAGAGTTATAAGATTTTGTTTATGATAATTAATGTTGTGTAAGTTGATCCACTATTTTCATGTGTGTTGTTGTGGTTGTGGGGATTTCTTTTTTAGCATGCAGTTCTCAACAAGTGGATAAAGCTTCATTGAGGAAGGGAATACCTTGCTTCTCTATATTTTGTATCATGTAGTATGGTTTAGATTGTATTTTTCTATGAGAAATTATCAGGACCCCCTCCACTCAAGGCATACCCCTCCTGGGCCACCAATGTGAGAAGGGAGATAATGACCCCCGAGTCCCACCTCTTGTAGGCCCCGGGATGGCGACTAGCACCGATGGTATAGTAAACACACAAATGAGAGGAATTAACCTCTATGAGAACACACGTGAAAGAGAGATATAATATTGAAACAAACCAAATCCAACTCAAACAATATTATAAATGAAATCTCATGTACGCATATATAATTTCATGTAAAACTACTACAACTCAAAGAGGGGACAACTGCAGTTACCCAAAAGAAAGTAAAAACATTAATGACCATGAAGTCCAAACAGCTCCTACAACCCCAAGCTCATGGTTACCAGCATGATCTCCAACATTCTCCAAGGGACATAAAAACAGTTTATATGTACATAGGGTGAGTATAATAGTATACTCAGAAGGATCCTCCCCAAAGCCTCTCGTGCAAAAGTAAAGAAAGCATGCTAAACCATAATGAACAAAAAATGAAACTAACTCACCACCTAAACAGGTATACTATGTTCCCAGCGTCACCATGGATACTCTCACCAAGTAATGCATAAAAGAGTATATAATATAATAATGAATATCCAGTGTACCCCACTACTACTTACCCAATGGTTTGTCGCTTCTTTCTAACGTCGCACGTCCTAAGCATCTCTCTCAAAAAAGGATTTCCCACAAACACCATGGAGATGAACCACAATGTGCACCTCATGCAAAAAAAAACCACCACGTCCACGTAATCAATGCAACCAGTTAGTTTTTGGGAGCCACCACTGCTCACATAACATGTATCAAACATCGAATATTAAACCTCAAGCCATTATAACCCATACACTGAGTAAGGATCCTCAAGACATCATAGCCTATGCATGTTACACCTATAGTTTTCCACATGAAACTATGTCAAGAATATATGTATTTGAATAACCATTAGTTATTACATCCCTCAACAAACATATATGGGTAAAAATAACTATTTTTCCTACTAGCACAAGTAACTACCAAGAGAAGAGAGTGGGGCCCAAGGGGGTAGTGAACAAACCATCCTCCCACTGAAATATTGGGGAAATCACACTCCAAGGGCTCATAATCCCCAGGGTATTCTTTTCCCTAACCAACAGGGTGGAGTTATGTATAGAAACACTAAATTTACTGAATATACTATAGCTAAAAACCACACTATTGGAATAAACTAGTCTTAGACTCAACAGTAGATAACGCCTCTCAGACTCCTTGTTTCCACTTCTAAGACTAGGTATCCTATGAGCACACAACCATTTAGAGAGATTTATTACATTACCTCATTCCATGTTTATCAGTTTCACATTACATTAATTAATTACTCCAACATTAATTAACCATCAGTAATTTCCATGTTATATTTCATTAGCATCACACACAAAGTTCATTGTTCCTTCAAATTACAACCTCAGCATTGCACCACATCATTCTCCAACCCCATTGGTTAACATCATTAATTCAATCATTTATTAACAACTTTATTACCTTCCCATATTCCCTTGAATTCTAGAAAAAAACTCTAAGCTACTTAACAAAAGGGGGACCAACACGGTGAGTAGATGAACTACCCGTTGAGTCTTTTCAACCTATAAGAAGAGAATAGATCCATCCTCCCTCAAGAAGATAAACACAAAAAGCACGTAGCATACCTAGTACATCTTCAATCTTTTTGAAAAAAGGGTATACAAGACAAGATTAAATGAGCAGTGTTGAAATAAATGTATATAAAAAACCAATAAGAATCATTAGGAATACTAACATTCATATCCAACCCATTTCATCATCCACAGTGTCCTCTCTAAGAGCCACATGCATAATCCAATGCATCCCACCACTCATGGAGTGAATTTCTACCACAACCAGTAGGCCTCCATGCCCCCACATATCCCAACATCCATTCAGGCTCACATCTCAACACATGGAGCAGCAAAAATAATATCAATTGGGTTCTTGACCCTTAAAAATGAAATATGGTATCTCAGAACCCTATAAGAAATTATCTTTTATCATACAACATATTATTTAATCCATCTCGGATTCAGTAATTTATTATTTGTAGGTTCCAAATTCAGGAAACCCAACCAGTATGTTGTCACAAATAAATAAACATGTTCACTACACCAATTTATTAACATCAAATAACATCATGATGAACCGTATTCATTTACATGCTTCTTTATCTTTATCCATTCAATTATCGATTAATTACAGCATTACGTTCATTACCAACTTACATCATGAATGAAATGATAAAAAAAGATATCATTGATATCAAACTATCTAGAAAAATAGGAGGTAATAGAATAGATTGATATCATTTTATTTATCCAGTTCCAATATTTATTATATGAATTCCATTGTTATCCAGTGGGATAAAACATGATAACTATATAGCTACACGTAAATGAAAAGAGAAGCAATGAATCCCCTACCTCAAATAGTTCATTACATTCTTTATACAGGAATGAGTAGCACAAAGGGTTACGATCTCCCCCCGGTAACAACTGTGTCCACCTGAGGATGTAGAGACACCACCACATCGGCCAACACCCATGAAAATCCCATTAAAAACATGGGGTAAAATTATATAAAAGGGAAAGGCGAAACAGAAGGAGATGAACCCAAAATAATGATGATAGATCATACCTTATGTCGAAGATTGAACAATACAGCTTGGTTGCATCAAAAAAGTGTGGAACCAATCCATGGAGGAAAGTTTGATTGAGAAACTCATAATGTATGGAATGAAAGGTGTGAGTCTATCATAACTGAGAACAAGGAGGAAGAACTAGAAGGATTATATATTCTCCCTTTAAAAGATATAACGGATTAGTAGTTTAAAATATGTTGGATTTTACATTAAATGTTGATTACATTATACCAAGTGGTTTGACAATGTAAAATCATCATTATCCTTATGAAAAATTAATATAGTATTTACCACGTTTGAATAGGCCTTTGAGTCCTTAAGATAAGGCTTTAAATGCATTTTACGTCAATGGAAATGTCAAAGGGGTGAAACTATAGGAAGATAGAAATACAGTTCCTTAACATGAAATATGGAAAAGGAAAGTGGTCAGCATTGGCACCTCACGGTTCGGGAAACACTATTCTTGAACTCAAAATTTGGAAAAGAAATGACTTCATCGTTGGAACTTCACCTTTTTGGAAACAGTATTCATGAACTTGAAATTTGGCAATGAAATGAGGTCACCATTGGAACCTCACCATTACGGAAACACTATTCATGAACTTAAAATTTGGCAAAGGAATGAGGTCACTATTGGAACCCCACCATTATTGAAACACTATTCCTGAACTCAATATTTGACAAAGAAAATAGGTCACCATTGGAACCTCACCATTCAGGAAACATTTTTCATGAACTCAAAATTTTGAAAAGGAATGTGGTCACCGTTGGAACCTCACCATTCTTGAAACACTATTCGTGAACTCAAAATTTGGAAAAGCAAAGAGGTCACTGTAGGAACCTCACCATTCTGGAAACACTATTCATGAACTGAAAACTTTGCAATGGAAAGAGGTCATAGTTGGATCCGAACCATTCTGGAATCATTGTTCATAAAATAAAAATTTGGAAAAGGAAATAGGTCACCATTAAAACCTCAACATTTTGGATACATTGTTCTTGAACTGAAAATTTGAAATAAGAAAGGGGTAATCATTGGGACTGTCCACAAGGCTACCATTGGGACTATACACCAAATTGGAAATTTGGAAAAGTGAGGGGGATTTGTCACCTTGACCTCCCAGAATCCTTCAAACACCATACTTTAGTGAAGGCATGGACTAGAGAGGTCTGCACAATTACAAAATGGTTTTTATGGTATAATCAATGAAAAAAAATGTTTTTATTCAAATTGAAGGGTGCAGGGGAATTATTGACATGCTTTTATAGGTTTTATATTATATAGATATTGTAATTGTATGGGAAGCTTCACCCACTAAAAATTGTGGTCATTATAAGATTTTTTTGTCTTGGATGATAGGTTTTTTCACTATTTCATTTGTTGTCACTATTGTGACATCCCCCTGAATTGGATATTGGTTAACCACTTATATTTAGATATTTAAATTGATGCCCCAGGATTATGGATTCTTCTATAAAACAACTAAAATTAAGTGAAATTTGGTAAAATCCTATTGTTAAATATTTATAAGGATCATGATGCTTTCTTTTTTATGGTCGTGATGAGGGGATGTGGGGTATTTTTATGATGTGATGAATGGTTTTTGTTTGGTTGGGGCATGTGGGGATTATTTTTAATGGTTCTTTGACAATTCTTTGGGGGATGATAGGTTATGATTATTTGGTTGTGCTTTATGAATGTGAGGTTATTGTTGTTTGGATGTTCATTATGTTAGCTATGTGTCGGGATTTTTGTCTTGCTTTGGGGGTAGCAAGGTGTTGGTTCATTGGATGTGCTTTTATGGTAGTGATATAATGGTTGGGTGGTCATGCTTTGGGGATGGAGAGGTAATAGTTGGTTGTCCGTGCATTGGGGTTGTGAGGTGATGGTTTTTTTCGGATTTTAGGGGGCACAGTGATGGATTTTGGATACGATGAGAAACATTTTTTGTGTGTTTGCATTGTTCTGGATTCCTAGGTAGTGAATTTAATGCTTTTAGGGTGGCACAGTGATGGATTTGGGGGATAATGAGCTTCTTGTTATATGTGTTTGCATTATTCCAGAAGCAAAAGTAGTGGAAGAATAAATGTTTAATAATGTTTTAAATGATTGGGTTTTTGTTTTCCTAATGGTAATGAAGTGAGTAATGAATAAATAAATTATAGGATGTGTGGTTAAGCATTGTATATTCTTAATAATGAAACAAATGGCCAATATGATGAAATTAGCTAGTAACATTGATGTAAATTGTGGCTTGTTTTGTGTTTTCCTTCATTTATAAGTTATAGTGAATGTGGGGATTTTTTTTTTTTGTGTTACGACATTTTTGAGAACTCTTAGGATGGTCTTATATGCAGTTTTATGTATATACCTATATATTATTTTTTATTTTTATACACACACCACCCATGTCTAGCAATATGATCTGATTTCTACTAATCCATGTGGGGGTGTTTTTACCAACATCTAGGTGATGAGGATTGATGGATGGCCCAATAATCTTTCCAAAAATCTATTATAGGAAATTAGATATGAATCGTATCTGATGGATGGGGGTCTACTGGTGCACTTGGTGATGGACCAGGTGTCCAATTGTGAGATTAAATGGCATGATTGTTTTTGGCTATGATGTGATATAACCATGCTTGTGGGGTGTTGGCCCATGTGTTTTCAGGTGAGATGTTATAGAACCATGTTTGAGTGGTGTTGTCCTGAGTACCTTTGAGTGATATTTTATATGATTTCCAAGTGTGAAAGTTTATAGGGGGTCATTAGTTGTATTAGTAGAGAGTATGGGTGATGTCCATCATGTTCATGATACCATACTACTATGTTTATGCTTGTGATGTGATTTCATAAGTGTCTACGGGTGGGATCTTGTGTGACCATGACTGTGGGGTAGGGTGAATGGTGTCTATAGGAATGATATGATGTGATAGCGTTGTGGAGTGGTTGTATTTTTTATTCAGAAGAGATAGGAGTTCCAAGACATATGACATCAAGCTGTGATAGTGGTAAATTAGTGAGAATGTTCTATGGGTTACCCTTTACCAATATTAATCATATTATGTTATAATTTTTGGATTGTTTTATTCGGTGAAGATTCCTTGGTGATGCTAGGATTGATAGTTTACCTATTTCAGTGTTGTTAGTTCTCATGTTTTCTCACATGTTCCTTAATAGTCTTCATTCAACTCTGCATGAGCGACTCCAGTTTTCTAACTGAGTATACATTTATACACTCCATAGAGTAGAAACTATTTTTTTTGGATTCCACAATGACTTCATGGATCTTTTTGGACATTAATAGCTATAAAATTCAAAAATTATTGTCTCTTTCCTATAGATTTAATAATTGGATTTTACTTTGGAGAAGTTTATCTTTGTATATTTTATTTATACATGAATTGTGGGATGGTTTTATTTTATATTTATTTTATTTTATAGAGTATATGGTTGATGAGTTATCTTATCCCTAAATCCTAAAATGTTATATTGAGTAAAACCAATAATTTCATGAGATTTTTATAACATTAGTGTTGGTTACCAACCCCTAGACTACTGGACGCGGGACTCAGGGGGTTATTATCTATCTCCCATTATTTCAATATCTTATGTTGAGGGGGTTGCGACATTAATGTTTGGGGTATCTATACTGGTAACAAATTCCAACAGTATATCTATGGGTGTATTTTTTTATTTATAATAATTGTCAATATTTTACTTCTCTTGGTGAAATTTTCAATGCCCTTTTTAAGTTGTTCATTAGTCTATTTAATTTCAATCTTTTTCTTTAACTAAATTTCCTTCTTTTCATTTTAAATAATTAGGTAACATATTAATGAATCTAAAAAATCTTGATGTTTCTTCAGATATTTATAACTAACCTTTATTTAATTAATGTTTTTTTTATCATATTACTGTGCTTCAGTAAATATTCCATATACATGTTAGATTTAAACTGTTTTCAATTTATTAAGGAACATAAAATAGTATTTGGCACATCTTGTGTAACTCCAATAAAGAACATATTTTCCTTCTCATGAAAATAATTTCTAGATGATTCTTAATCACTTGAAATGTCATATTATGAAATTAATATTTTCATCATAGATTTATTATGTTTCCCTCATTTATCCTTATATTTCCTCATGTACCACGATTTTTGACAATCAACATTGATGTTTCATTCTCATTTCCAATCATAATAAGTATATTCTGAAAAGGTATCATTCATCTTCATTTTTGAACTCTTATAATATATTCCATAGAAATTAAATTTTCTAGAGAACAATTTGTTCATGTAAAAAATCCTAAATCATATATTTAGATGTGTCTTCTTTTCCTACCTATCAGAGTCACCATTACATCCACTAGTTCTCTCTTCTTTGATTAACCCTTTTTATTTTAAATGAGATGCAATGAATGTAATTTTTTTTGGGTTATGTGTCATCACATTTCACATTATGATTTTATTCTTACATCCTTATATTTCTAATTAACTCATTTATGGGTTTCTTTGTTAAATAAAATGTTGCCCAAAAGGATAAAGCAGTGCCTCTCTATCTCTGACATAATAATCTCAATATCCCCAACACTAGTAACGCATCATCAATAGTCATTCTTAGTTCATGCATTGGGTTTCTAATCATATTAAATATGAGACAGATATTTTATATGTGATCATTGGGATTCATCATAAATGTTTCATATATAATGGTATATGCATAAAATCTAATTTCATTAACATTATCTATTTCATCATAATAGAAAAATAAAGTATCACTAATTTCAAATATTATAACACTTCCAGATATTTTATTAAATTCTTTATCTCATAAGTCATAGTATAAGGATTTCCTTGATATATAGTTACATCATAAGTCGTTTTACTAGAATCACTTCTGTCTACTCTTAGAGATTTTGGTTTTTCATATTAATCTATTATAACATCCCTAATATCAAATCTCATACTCTAAATAAGTTTTTTATTTTTATTTTTCAATTTATTATAGTTTATTTCATTAAAATATGATGGTTTGTTAATACCATTATCATAAAATCTACATATATATATATATATATTTATTTACATAATAACAAATTAATATATAAATTATTTCTACATTATTTGATATGGGTCTGATATGAGAAGAAAAAAAGAACAACTCAGATGTAATGTAAAAAATAGAGAGATATAGGTCAAATTCGATGCAAATTGACAATAATTTTATTGTAAATTAACATCAGAGTTCTCTTCATTTCTTGAAATATTCTATTATTTCTATGAGAATATTAAGTGATCATAAATTTTATGTCATATATTTATGTTATCCATAGTATAAAACAATGTGTTATGGTTTTTGAAACAAAAAAATATAACATGTGTTCTCTTTTTTTATAAATATCATCCTCTTTAATTATTCTTCCCTTAAATAAACAAACTATTCATCAGAATATTCACTGAATGATTATCATTATAGATCCTTGAAGTCGGATTGATATCCAAAAATATTAAATTATCTAACACTACATATAATACATCAATGATGGTTATTGGAATATATTACTTATATATACATCCAAGTCAAGATGGTCCCTTAATTTATGACACATCATCATGAAAACAATATTTATTGAACATTAATGAAAAAAACAAATTGATTATTTTTATTTGTTGTGATGCCACATGGACCGATCATGTGATAATTGGTTTAGTCCATTTCACCCATGTAAATCATTCAGCTATGTGGTTCTGAACAACTCAACTACATGAATCATTTCCCATCATGGTTTTTACCAATTCACCCATGTGAATAATTTTCCTGTATGGTTCCTTATAATTCACCTACATGAATCATTTGGAAAAATTGTTCTGACTAATTCACCTACCTAAATCATTTTGTTATGTTATTATTTATATTTTCAAATTTCTTGATATCATTGTTTCATTATATCTCAGGGTCACTAGAAAAAAACTTTTTATTCAATAATTTTTCAAAATTACAACTATGACTAACAGGATAATTAAGATATAATGTTTGGTCAATCAATTGCTCTTATTGTTTCTTGGTTTACTCTTTGGGAAACCATTTTCATGATTTTTTTCTATTGTATATTTTGAAAAAAAATCCACTATGTTTTATTGATTAATCATATATTCAGTCCACTAAGTCGTATAGTTTCTTTCATCTTTATTGAAATTATACCGAGTTAGAGATTGCTTCATCTAGTCTATTTAATACTTCTTTAATTTGATCAAGTACATAAAAATATTTCACTAATTTTTACACATGAATTATATTATTTACATGTGTCTAGTTAGTTTAATTATGTATTCAATAACTAACATTATGGTAACATTGACACTTCAAAGAATTTTTATATTTTTCCACAAAAACATGTTAGTTTCATAGAACCAGGAATCCTTTTATAATAAAATAATCATGATTTGAGACCATTAAAAATTTAACTGATGGAACAATCCCTCAATATTATTCTGAAAAACATATTGATTTACATATCTCACAGGTTGACACAAAAATTTAATGCAATGATGAGGTCTTGGGGAAAGGGAGTATTCTATTCAATGAACATATAAAAATTAATAATCTATAAAATTATATTAGATTTAATACAAAGGTGATAGAAAACTAATAAATAATGATTACATGAAATCATTGTATATTTCTTTCTATGGATTCACAAATTATTGTTTTTGAATCTATTCAAAAAGTGAAAATAATTTCTAAAAGATTATATTATTTGATTCGATGTGAATATTAAAAATATTATTTTATTTAATACATTTAAGTCCAAATTATTTTTTTGAATGTGTGATAATATCATTTTTGTGTGATCATATAGTGCATGATTACCCACATAAATAATTATATAAATCATTCATGTGTTATTTATCATAATTTCATTAAAATTAATCACAGACCATTTGAGTTTTGTAACATCGTGTGTGAACAAATGTTTGGAAATTTAAGGGGATTTTGAATTTTCTAATTATGGATGGGTTTGAATTTTTTACAAAGATTTATAATGGAATATTATTGATATTTATCCAAATAGGGTAATATATTTTATATGGATCAGGGGTTAGATGGTGGCTGAGAGTAGTGAGGGAAACTGAATGGAAGTCAGGCTAGCCAAAACCAATTCACTGACTAAATGGAGACCATGTATCAACTAACCAATATGATTAAATGTGGAAAATAATTAATTTTATTCTCCCCCATTTATTTAGGGTGGGAATACCTCTTCTCCCTATGCTATTTACCTCATGAACCTTGTGCCATGTCCCCTCACCTCCCCACTTTTCCCTTAATAAAGAAGAGTTTTCCGTTATAATTTTTTTGATAAATGGAATGTATCATCCTTTGGTGATATTTTCTCCCACAATCCATCTCATTCTATAATTTATGCTCTATGTGACTTGGGATTTGATGTTGATTCCACTAGATCCTAGGGGGATTAGCTGACTATGATTGGGAATCTAGTCTCCCTGGGTTGAGGGAATCATAAGATGACATATGCAATTAGTTTCTTGGTGATTCTATAAGGTATGTAACCATTTCATTTTTTTATAGATTTTAAATAATTTTATAATTATATTAATTTTTTTGTGTTTCAGTTATATCCCATTTATCTCTTTTGGTTTAGGATTGTGTTGGGGGTGGTTGACATCCCCTTGATTGATGTTTTTTGGTTGATTAAGTCCAGGTGAATTATTCTACATTTATCATGTTTTTAATTTATATAAATAATTATAAGTATTATATTATATTATTTAATGATATTTATCTTGAGATAGAGGTGGTGGTACTAATTCAATGAATGAATGGACATCAACAGGCTTGGATGAGCTTCGATGGGCGTTGGTAGAGCTTTTGTCCATTGGAAATTAATGGAAAAGATTTTTTTTGGTAGGTGGTATTGTTACATGCTCTATTGATTAAAGTTTTTTGTTATATACATGTGTATATGTGGAAGTCTACCATGGTCTTAAATCTATATGTTTAAACTAATTACTTGTGTGTTTTTAAATGTGTTAGTTTGTTTTGTTTTTTTGATGCATATGAAAGGCATTGGATCATAAGGTGTAATGTGTCCAGCCCCCCACATACCAAGTGGACTAGATTGGATTCCCCATTTATTGATGTTTGAGGAATGAAATAATAGTATAACATGAATCATGCAACCCTTTATGGATGTTAATCATGTTAACTAAAACAGACGATACTTAATGACCTTTCGTAGGCTCCCGTCAGATATATTGTCTTGAGTATGTCGTATCATGAAACATCTAACAGCGTGGATCATAGAAAATGTGGACTAGGTTTGGGTGAGTGGGTTGATCACATAAAACCCATGATTCTACAAGAATCCCACTTATACAATTATATAAATCATCACTAGTGAGGTATATAAAGGGATGATTTGGTGAGAGCATGTCTGCTCAGGACATTACTGATGGGCATGATTCCCACTAAGATATAGGTGATGACCCATGACTCCACGGATTCCCAAGAACCGATTTGGTAATCCTAGTGAAATGTTGGCCTTAATGAGTGGGTGTGATAGGGCTACTGTATTTGGAGGAAAAATCATTATGACATGCTCATAGACACCTCAAATGAGGACAAAGAAAGTGTGGTCAATCAGGTTCAAGGAGAAAGGGATCGACAACAGGGTGGGACTCGGTCACCCTATGAAATTATGTTGTTTGGAATTTTCCATATGATATTCTCATTGATATTCTATAATTCATAAGAAGTGTGTACTATTTCTAGTTTTTAATTTATTTATAGCGGTAATTTATTTATTATGACAGTCTCACTTGCACGTATTCCTAAATTACTAATAATATATGGGGCCTCATTGGTGTTTTCCTATTAAATTTAATAATCAAACCCTGCTCACGTGTCTATGGAACTGGGGTTCCTGGCTAACATTACACTTGGTGTAAGAACATGTTAGGTCATGTATAAGGATCACATGATTGAGTTACAGATCATCGAGTAGGATTTGGAAATTTCGATGAGATAGGGATCAAGAATTGTAGTTCTTCCTCCAATACCATTATTTAATAAATTATTTATATTTTACTTCATTATGTAAATGGGTCTGGTCTAGTGGGTGATCAAGCTCGTCTGATTGAAAGAATATCTATTTATTCCATGTTGTAATTATTGGATGTGTGTTTACTTTCGCTTAATATGATTACACATTTTTTAGTTATTATTTTAGTTATTTCCAATTACTTCTCCATCATATATTGTTGTTTATCAAATCACATTAGAACATATTTAGACCCCACTACTAGTTGTTAGCCTCTTGCATTCATGGAGGCATACCCAAGGTCATATGGTGGTCTTGTCTGCTTACTCTTTATAGTGATAATGTGGAGTATGTTACATGTTTTGTTTTATCATTGACTAAAGGATGCTGATGTTTGATCATTATTAAGAATGAAATTGGGGAAACTACGGTCAACTGAATCAATGAAACTGAAAAAATCAATCAATGATTATTGTCAATATCGACTGCTGTTTTATGATTTTACAAGATATCACTACTTCGTTCCCTGCTTCTATTTTTTTATTATAAGGTTTTGAGCTCCCACACTCCCTCCCACTCACTCTATTTTAATTTATTATTTATGAAAATTACAATAATTTACATGTTTATCAATTTTTATTATTTCAATATTATTGTTTCTTCTTGAATCTAATTTTTAATCTATATTTTTAATTATTTTTATCCAATGCATAAATAGATTAATTATATATGTTTATTAATTTCCAAAATTTTAATTATACCACACATATTCTATAAATATTTTAGTTTTTTTTATTTGCATATTTGAAAATTTTATTTAATATTCGTTTTTATTTTTGAATTATTTTATAATATTTATTCTCATTTTTTAAAATTTCAATTATAAAAAATATAAATAACTTTGTTATCATTTTACCAAGAATAAATATTTCATTTTATTCTTTAATAATATATTGAATTTTAAAAATTAATATCTTTTAAATATAAATATAAATATTTGATATTGATAAATATTACTTCATTATGTTATATTACAATTTGAATATAATTATAGATATTTTAAGTCTTTCATATTTAATAATTATAAATACATTTTTAAATTTCTAAATATAATATATGATTTTTTGTTTAATTATATTGACATGTTATATATAAATGTAACATTTTGATGTATATAAAATATATATATTATGACAATATAGTTTTTCTCATTTTATATTAATTTATAAAATTTATTTCTAATTTTATTGTTTATATAAGAGAATCATTATAATACCATAACACTCATATAATACAAATATAATAGAGTTACATTTAATTTAATAAAAAATTGTAAATAATAAAAATTAAAATACAATCAACACTTCTTGAATTGTGTTCTCCATGATTCTACTTATAATATCAAAAGAAATCGGAGTGAGAGAGGATACAGAAAGGGATAAAGAGTTATAAAATAGACTTTGATATATTACAATGTGAGAAAATAATCATCGATATAAGTAATATTCATTTATTCTGTGCATTCCTACTATATAATGAATGTTCCCATAAAAATAATAGCAACAATTTTTTTTTAATTAAATTATTAATTATAATGAATAATGTTAGTAATATATTTTTTTTATAATAATTCTACATCCCTAAATTTTTATTACCAACATCTCCATATGTCATGGAAATCTCTAGCTTGAATAAGATTGGTGAATACATCATTATATTGATTTTCATGAATTTATTAGGGTGATCATGGATTCTGATCCTTAATCTGTTTAAGAGAATTTGTTATATGTTCAAATTCTTTATATAAAAAATTTAATATTAGCATTTCTATGTGTCATTATTTAGAGTAATATGAAGACATGTTCTATACAATAATGTGATTCATTGGTGTTCACAGATAATCATGCAAACATATAAAATTCTGGTAACCAAAGATATCAAGGAATAAAATTAAGATATTGATGTGTTATACATATTTGTATATTTTGGAGAATTAACTTGTGACATGAAATTTAATGTTCTTGAGTGTATTTATATATAATCAATCAAAAATTATGATCCCCAGAAATATAATTCATTATAAAATATTGATGATGAAGAAGGAGAGTGAGAATTATCATGTGTATGGATATCTTTAAATAAAAACCAACAAGGAAAATAGACGAATAATAACATTAAATTAAAACATCGAATTCAACTGATCAATCAATGAATACAAATTTAAATGGTCAGGGTTTGCATCATGTTCCTCACCAGGTTATCACAAGGAGTATAGAAATCCATCCGAAAGGGAGAAAGTAAAATATGAATAAATAAAAATTTGTATATTTCTTATATAACAATTTTTCTCATCATCCTCTAAAAAAATTTAGTGGGTAACATTTTCTAAAAATTCATATATGATATCTTAAAAGGATATTATATGGTACGTGTGGTGAGAGTGTTTTAATTTATATTCATCATTTCTCATTCTCATTAGCCTCAATAACACACCAATTTACATTATATTGGCATAATATTTCTTGATTTTCGTTCACATCATATTATAATTACAATTCTATTGGAATTAGGAGAATTGGATCTTTATATCCCATGTTATGTCCTATTTGATGAAATTAATACCAATCTATCTGACAAAAACATTCTTCACTCCATGAGCCTTTATCTGGTCACATGTTTTAATATTCCTATATATCTCTCATTTAACAAATTATTGAGACATGACCTTAGAATTCCACAATTTTTAATAATTTTAATCAGTTGTGTCAACATTATGGAAAAAAACAAAACATGCAATCCAATATGGCCCAAAAAGTAATATTTTCCTATTTCAGACCAAATTCCAAAAACATATTCATCATCAAAGAATATGTAAAAACATAAATAATGGGTAAATTTTGTCTCATATCAAATACATATTTTTTATATACTCATTCCAATAATAAAAATTCAATCCAAGTTCCTAATATATATATTAACATTTCCATTTTGAATTTCTTATGAAATAATGAATAAAAATGTATGTAGAATGAACATGGATTTAATGTTGAGATAATAAACACATATAAAGTGTAAAAAACATTTGTAGTGGTGAAAATATATGAAAAATTATTTCTTGAACATATCATTTAACCAAATCCTTTTCATTCCCTCACAAATTGACTCATAATAAAAATTGAAATAATTATGCATGCTATGTGGATGAAATGACAAAATATTTTACATCTCATTGAAAAGTCCTTCATTAGAGACTTTATTCAATAAAAATATTTATATAGATAGTTTATTTAATCAAACATTATAATTTAAATCATATAAATTATTCTGATTTTATTTACAATGTAATGGAACAGTTACAATTAAAATTCACTAATAACATAACAATGTCCTATAATCCATTCACATGAGTCTTTGTGAACCAATAATTAGATTGTTTTCTCCTTTTACATTTAACTAGGGATTAATAATATTGAAATATTTATATACCATAGTTATTACCAATTAGTAATTTTCATATATTTGACAACCTAAGTCTAATCATTAATTTTTGAAATGTTGATCAGTTGATCGCAAAGCCAACCCATAAGCTCTTAATCGAAGTATATCAATATATAATATCAATTTACTATTATATATATGTAAATAGTTTTTTTAATAATTTAAATTGTAATGTATATTAGTATAATAGATAATCAAACATAATATTACTTAGAATAAAATTAATTAATAGTCATGTACTTTTTTTATGAATGAAACAGACTATGTCGAAGCATTAAGGATGTATCATTTGTTTTCATTATCATACATTTGTTTTCGTATAAAAATTGAAAATGGAAAGATTATGGATATGTGTAAGATTTGATATAATAAAAAATCATGATAAAGTTGAAAAAAATTTCATAATATTTTTAATATTCACATAATCACAATTTTTAATAACATTTCTTGATTAATAAGATTCTAAATAAAACCTTAATGAATGTTTTTTATTTATGTCTAAAACTAGAGGGAAATCATTGTTCAGTAAATTTTAAATCAATTCTAACATGTATATAATAAAATGAAAATAATTTCATTGAATAATAAGGATGGTTTCAAAATTTCATGTTATGTAATCCTTGGTTACTGGAACACAAAATATACTATACACAAAAAGAGTTTTTATATATTATTTCAAAAGAAGAGGAATGAGAGAGGTAAATAAAAGTGTAATAATAAGTAGAAGATAAATAATATATATAAATAACTAAATCAATAAAAAATTTCGAAATATAAGTTTTATTATTACTAAATATTGATATTTTTTGTAAGTAATGGGATATGTTGAAAACCATTTTTAGTAATGACATAATTGATAGAGTTGGGTATATGATTGAAGCGTGAAAATATGTTATTTAAATTTTTCATCTATATCTATGACATAAAACCTGATATATAAAGGTAGTAATCGATTAATAACCTATGATTTCATTTAAATTAATTTATGTCTAAAAATCTTAAAAATAGTACCTTAACTGAATGGATTGATCCCAGTGTTCATCACTCATCTCTAGTTTATCATAGTTCATATAATCTATGAGTGGATCCCTCTTGATAAGCAAAATATTTTCTATTTCCCTTAAAATAGAACTATATTAACATCATGTTCTAGAGATTGATAATAAATATATTTTTGGACCCTATAGAAATTAGGATGAGTCAAAACTACCATAACCACCTAGGAATACTTATTATTCAATATAATCTTTTTTCTCATTATATATTATATACTAAGATTAATTTTTTTCATCATAAATTAATAAATTAATTGTATTTTTCTTATTATAATTGATAGTATTTATTTTATTTACCATACACAAAGAATTATTTAAGGAACTAACATCACCATCAAGTTTCTGGAGATATCTTCTTCTTTTCAAAAGTGAAAACCAATAACATGACCATTCTATAAATTTTATACAATGAATGATTCTTCTAAAACAAAATACCTCACAAATAAATCCAAGGATTGGATCATAAATCAATATTGAATTTTAAATGATATAAATTCACAAATATATCCTGTCAAGAGACTAACACACATGTTTATATATGAGAATATCCAATAGTGCCTAAAACATGTGTTATTTAATTTATTGAGTAGACCCTTGGGATATCTTCTACTCAAGAACATGATGTTATATCTTCATGAGAAGAAGTCTCTATTATTATGATCCCTCAACTCCTAATAGTCTTAAATTATCGATGTCCCACCAATATGATATATTTTGACTCTAATAAAACTGTTTTTGTTTATTATAATAATTTTTTAGGTTTATAAATATAGTTCATAAATCCTATAAAATTTTTATACAGTAAGAAATCCAATAAGATAACCATATGAATAGTTATATTACAATTAATTTCACTATTATGATAAGAATAATATCATGCATAACTATCAATATAAATGATATAGTAAGTAAAAAATTACTAGTTATATTCGGTTATGGAACCAAAACTCACTATACTCCCACTTACACTTGTTCCATCTAAAAAAACCCTCAACACATTTTTTCACACATAAAAAACATGCTTTTATCAAGTAATGTATTTATTTAATAGACATGTCATGTTTCCCTACATGGATACTCTGTTATATTCAAATTCAACTTCTTGAGTAAAACCTATCTATGAATGATATTCATGCATATATTCATTTTTAACACTATCATAACATTGACATCATATAATATACCATTTCTATAATATAAATATAATATATATTTTGTAAAAATATGACATTATTAGAACAATTCAAAAATATGGTTCGGATATATATTTTAATCCTACATCTTTAGATGTATTAGGAGCCTCTACAAACATAGTATTTATCTATAAAGTTACAATTGGATTTTAGGAGCTAATATTGGGAATTTTCGTATCCTATAAGTGGTACAAGATCATTTTTATATGTAGGAGGACATGTCTATGTCCCCTTGAAATCTAGTGTTTCTTCTTATCTAAGTACATGGAATTTATCACTTGTACGTTTTAATGTATCGTTTTATAGTTCTAATTGTGTACATAAAATGTTCTAAATGATTTATTTAATATCTATCTCGTATGATTTATATAAAATAAAGAAAAAAAACTATAAAAATATAATGGAATAAGTGATATATTCCCTCATTAGAGCATATAGAGCCATTCTCGCCATCGTAATCTCCACCTATCACATAAAAAATTTCTCAAAGAGATTAATTAAGTATAAGATATGAAAAAAATTACCTCATGAATTTTTACTTATTCAAATTATCAATTTCATTATAATATATGTACCTTTAATTGGTCTATAAAAACCCATAGGCCAATATAAGTAGGTCTTGTTCCCTAGAACATGGGTTTCAATATTAATTCAATATTATAGAAATTTTTCAAACATATTCATAACTAGATATTATAGTAAAAAATATTTTCAATATGTTATTATAATATATTTATTGTAAAATTATGATTTCCCCACTATCCATTTTTATACACTTGTAAAAACCCATTACATAATTCTATACCATATTGATCAAAAAATTGATCCCTGAAAAATTTATATAATTATCCTAAAAGTTACCATGAAGAATCCATTTTTAATATATATTTATATCTCAATTAGTGAAATGGTTTCCACATAGTTAACCCGGTGAAAAATAATAGAAAATTAAAAACCCATATTTCTATATATGAATTTATTTTAACATATATATATATATATAGATCATTGTTGAATAAACATTTATCCTTGTGTTTTTACATCAGCTTAAGATACTACCAAAATATAAAACATTTTCTGTGGATAATGATATTATTTTCTAAACATATATACACGTACTAATTTTTGATAATATCAGTTTATTTCATCCTTATATGAGAGGTATTACATATTTTTAATGAATAATATATCACCAAACTCAATGGTTATATAACAAACTATGATTATTTTTTATCATTTTCAAACTGTATATCCCTCTTTTCCAATATCTCTTTTGAATTGTTTTCTAACAATAAAGTATCGTACAAAAAAATCCTTGACATTACCGAAGTCAATATTAATCTGAATATCTCAACTGAATACTTACACCGTTATTGTATAAATATACTCATTCACATTATAATGAAATTTCTATCTTAGGAATGAATGCAATATCCATAGAAACCAAAAGGATAACTAACTGAGTAGAACATTTTGTTTTTCCATGAAGTTTTTTTGTTTTTAAATTATGAATGATAAAAAATACATTCTTCTAAATGCCAAAATATTATAAACTAATTGATATTATTCATTTTATAACTATTATGATATACATTTTTCATTATAGTGGGATTAGGATAAGTGTAAAATATAATATTTGAAAGGAATCACTCAAAAGGAAAAATAGTGGATTTAAATTTCTTATAAGAGGCATTTTCAATCGTAATTTTAAGAACATCATGTATCTAATATATATATATATATATATATATGTGTAAATGTGGTTTTACGAACAATCCCCACAATAAATTTAATCATCACCAATTTTTTTGTTAACATATTCTTCATCTTACCATAAAAAACATATATTATTTCTTGTCAAGAATATTTATTATCATAAAGAAAGTACCCAATCCTCTTAAATTAATCTTATAGAATGTATGAATTTTCCAAAGAAATCACTTGAAAGAGATCACATGTATCATTTATAACTAAATAATGATGGTTTATGGATTTTCCCCCTATAATTATTCAAAGATTAATGGATATTATAATATGTAATAATATATGTCAACTAACTAAGAGTTTCATCTCAATGAGTCTAAGCACCATAAATAATATATATTTTACAATATATTTTGATATTAGTTGTCCATATATGATAATACAAGAGTTAGGCATTATTTGAGTCTTTTATCTTTTATTTTTCATCAATCATTAATATTTGATATATGTAATTTAATTATAATTAGACTATTCATTATGTATGATATTCCACAGAAATAATAATTTCAAACATGAAATAAAATCCCATGGTATCAAAATTAAACTCCTAGATTATATTTTGGTAAGACAAAATATATACAATTTTTTTACAATGTTGCTGAATTAGTGAACCACTAAAATATCTGGGTGAATTAGTGGTTTCTTTTTATAAATATCTTTAACATTATATCAACTTCATGAAAATATAATGGTTGTGGCTGAATCAAGAAATTAATCTTACTTTAACCTACCTGTAAAAATAATCAAACGAATATGACAAAAATGATTTTTAAATGGTTTTCCCCTAATGATATAACCTGCACATTGTGGTTCTCGGGATATCTGAATTAAAAATTGAAAAAATATGGATTTTTATGTTATTAGCACCGAACCAAATGTTTTTCCAAAACTTATTTATCAAATAAATATGGTCAAATATTTCCCCACATGTTACAAGTTATAAAACAGTCCTTTGAGCCTTTTGAATAACAATATCCCTTATAATCACAAAGATCAATCACAGTAACTAAGACATATGGAACTTGTATCTATCAGTTCTATGATATCCTACCTTTTTATATCAACAATATCCTTCTTCAATGTATTATATCCCCTTGTGAATTTATTTTGGAGTTTTCAATTATATTATTTTATTAAAATGTATAGAAATCAAAAATTCCTTAAACATGATAATGTTGCCCATTTATATTGTTGGGTTTCATATGATAAATATAAGGAACGTTTGTCCTTAAATTTGAATTTCCAACCCAGAAAAGTATTATTTTAGTGACTTTAAATGTTTTTTGAAGATATTTTGTTTTGACCCAGTAATAAATCATACATATCATGGTGTTAATGGTATTCAACTCACCCAAATTATTCACCAAGAATCAAGATATTCCCTTTGTTAGTATTATCACTTCAATCATCTAGCTCATAAAATTTTTTTTTCAACACACGATTTAAAATTCCAATAGAATCATTCCTAAAATAAAATTCTTAATAGTTATCATTTTATTTTCTAGTTCGACCTTTAGCGTTGTGTCACTCATTAATTTTTGTACTTCATTCATTCAAACAAATTTTGGTACAAACTATTATTCACTCAGTGTTATAAATATGTCTAATAAAATAATTTCATATACCTTAAAAAATAAAAGAATAAACTGGCCAACTGAACTGCCAATAACCAATGTATTCAATGTTGTAAATTATCATCTTCATTCACCAAATAATATAGTTGAACCTCCAACCCTACGACACATAATCATTTTGTATTCTAGGTCATTTGTATGAGTAACACAATGAACTATTACTGCCCAAAATCATGGAATATCTTTGGATCATCCACTATTTAAATCTTATTTAGGAACATATGACTCTTTTTTTGACTCCTACTATACATTTTTTCAACATTTGTTATGATTAATGTTTATTTTGAAAAACTTATTCTAGATATTTAAAATATACTTCCAATATTTAGAATAATATTTATTGACTTTATTCATGAATTACATTGAGAAATAATGACATTTGATACAGAATATTAGCATAGTATTATTGAATTGAACACTTGTAAATCCCACTAAGGGGTGTTTAACTAATCCACTGATTTCCACCCCTTTGATCATTTTGTAACATAACATCTAGTCTTCTATTAACCCCACGATATTAATTCATAACCTATATTTTCAATGATAAATTATTGATTTAGATTAACAAATGTAGTATCTCAATGTTCAAATGAAACAAATAAATATTCTTGAATCTCTGTTCAGTAGAACATTCTTTCATAAACTACAATCAATAAATAAAACACAGTCACAAATCTATAGTCTCTTCAATATCCCCCTTCTTATTTTTTCTGAACACATTCCCAACTCTTCCGCATACTCACCATTCAATCGAACCAAATAGATTCTCAAATAGAAATTTTCTATAAAAAAAAGTTGGATAAACCTTTTTTTTGAGAAAATTATGTCCAATAGTAAAATGCAATGTTCTGACCATATGTTCAATTTTACCCACCTAAATTCATAATATTAAACAACACTTATTTTTTCCTCATGTTTTCACAGATACTTAATCTTCTTCATTTATACGATTTGTGTGTTTTATTTCCCATATTGATGATATAATCCAATATATGGTGGGGGTAAATTTCATATTCCATTATTAATAAAGATAGATGGTTATACATGATACTTCAACCTCAATTCCTAAAAAATATCATCAATTTTACCCTCTATTGTAATATATTCATGATTCATTTACCTTGAAGCACCATTATCCATAATAAAATATAACATGATGTCAATATGTTATTATCTATATTATTTTAGTAGTTTCATCAATTGATTATTTACACATTGATCTTCATAGAGAATTTTCAACAGATTTTCAACATTTACATTCATTTACTCCAACTAAAACATCAACCAAATCTTTTGAGTGAAATCAGGGGTGGTAATAATATATTTTTATTTTATTATACTCATATTTATTGAGTATTGATTATTTTTATAGTAATACATAAATCTATCAGAAAAAAATATTTTCCCTCTAAAAATTGATTTTCAGTCATCTTAATCATTATCCCAACGAACATCAAGAAAGCTACGTAAGTTCAACTTATCACATATTTAATAATGTAAGAAAAAAAATTTATTTTACTTTTCTAATACCTCAAAAAACTTTTAGAATATATCATGTGTGATTCCTTAGGATTAATCTTATATATAAAATGTAATGTGGATCAATATAAAATAATTTTTATAGATATAGTTAGATTGTGAAACTTTTTGATTAACATTAGTATTTTTATTTGATTAAAATAATAATTCGATTTATCATTATTTAGATTTACTCCAACATAAATAATATTATCAACTTCCTTTTTGTAATCCATGTTAAACATCCCCTATATCTATATAGAATACTACACCTATGATAGAATGATTTTAGTTATATTTTGTATGAAATTTATGTTGATAAATAAGTTCAACATTCCAAACAACAAAACATGAAAATACTCATTAATTTTCCTCATAAATACTTACATATAAAATCATTATCCATAGAAAATATTATATTATCTATATAAATAATGACTATCATAGTTCGATAACATTTATTCTTTTCATTTAAATTTATATCAACCTTTCCTTCGAAAAATTTAATATTATGAAGAAAACATTATGGTTAATGTATAAAAAATGAGGGGTTTTTTCATTCAAGTTAATGATTTATTAATTTTTAAAATCATAATCCCATATGTTTCATGTGTGAATCACTTGAGGGTTTCTTTGTAAAATTCTTATTCACCATCAACACTCATGAATATTTACTTAGCATCCATTTAATAAACTCAAAATTTAAAATGATCACACATAGTCAATAACATTCATACGGTATTATTCCTTATGATATGTGTGAAATATCTATTAAAATTGATAACTTCTAGTTGTAAATATATATTTTAAACCTACCTTGTATGATTTCATGAAATCTCTCCATTTTCATTATGTTTATTCAGAGACAACCATTTAGTTACAAAAATATTGTTTCTTTATAGTCTTAGAAAAATTTCACATTTTATATTACATGTTAATTAATCTAACTAACCATTCATGGAATTTGACAGTTCTTAGTGATAAACTAATTCTGATTCTGATGTTTTTTAATTATGATAGATAAGTTTTTTCTGATTCATCATTCATATATTTATCCTCATCTGAACATGATCTTAAAAACCTTGCATGATATTATTATTTTTTAGCTACTTTGGTAGCGTTCATAACTTTTCATTTCTATATGAAGAACTTTTTTTATCACTTGATTCCTTGTAATAAGATTTTCCAATATATTACTCCCAATATCCTTCCATTTTAATTGTTATTACATAGAATATTATTTCATCACTCATTGAATCTACATATTTATTCATATATTTACCCTTTATATTAGATATAGTTTCTATCACATTAACATCCTAAAATTATATTTTTTTTTAAAAATTATACATCACCTGTTTATTATTTAATAGTTTGAGTAACTGAGAAGAATTCCTTCTTCAACATTTTCAAAAAAATTCCCATAGATTATGTTTTTTATATTCAGTATTCAAGGACATCCAAACACTTTAAAATATTTTATTGGTGGTTCATTTTTATAAAATATTTCTTTGAGTGTTATATCTATTATGGGTCATTGTAAATATTTGTTTTGAAAAATTACCACAATATATATAGTTCCTCTATGGAATGATTTAGTGATTTTATTATTCACAAAAATTATTATTCTCATTTAAACCAAACTCTTATTTACCATTTATAAAAATCTGTTATTTTGAAATGTATAGCTTTTACTTTATTGATATTTAATACCATTTTTAAAAAATTAATATTTCAAAGAGCCACGTGTAAACACATTTCTATTATCCAATCATATCTTTTGAATGTTTGTAATAAGATCTTTTTTAGAAAGAATAAAAAATAAAAAAATAATATTGTTTTTTTTTCTAGAACCACAACATCCCTGTTTCTCATTGCTTGTGACCCCCTTTCTCAGTGGTTTCCACTACCTAACTAGCCATCACACACTTAACCAACCCCTATTCAGTTTAATCACCCCCATCCTTCCTCTTCTGTAGAATGGAACCCCCAAATTCCTCTAATCATGTTTTGATTTATATTTTAAAATATTTCTTTTTATTATTATATATTTAGAAGTGTCGGATGTATATAAATACACACACACATATATTTATTTAAATATTTTAAATATTAGTATTCAATTATATATATAACAATTATAATATAAATATATGTGTGTGTGTTTCTTAATACACACACACACACACAGATATATATATATATAAACATTATATATACACTCTTATAAGTATATATATTCCAATAGTTTTATGATGTATAAATAATGGATACATGTAGTTTTAAATAAATTTGATAATGATTAATTTCATATGATTTAAATAATTATTTTCATATTAATTTTTAAATTATGTCTACATATTGATATGTATGTTCTATACATGATGTATATCATTATATATATATATATATTAACGTATATACTTATAAATATTTACATGTAATTGTGTATTTTATTTTAAATTTAATACCATGTATTTATAATGATACACTATAAATACATTTACACGGTATATTTAGTGATACTAATATATATATATATATATATATATATATATATATATATTTGTACATTTATATATGATGCATATACACAATATTGATATGTATACACATACACATACACATATATATTTACACACACATACACATTAATATTTTCAAGATACATGTTTAAATATAAATATGTGTGTATGTGTTTATTTATATATATTAGAATACGAATACAATTATATTTTTTTATGAGCTAACACATGTTTATATAAAACAAATTGTTGTATAGGTATGTATAATAAATTTAAGGCATTTATTATGGTAAATTAAATGGATAATATATTAATTTAAATAAAATCATTATTAAATATTTATTTCCATTTTGTATGTATATTATAATTTAATTTCACTACAATTTTTTTAAATGTGTATTTATACTCTTCAATTATTATAATTAAATATAAGAAACAAAAATTATATTTAATAATAAATAATACTAAAATATGTAAAAAAATTAAAATCCATAATATCTATATGAAACTAAGTCATGGGAGTATATACAGTTCCCACTAAAAATGGAAAATTAGACACTCCTAAATGAATCTGGAATGCTATTGATTAATAAAAAATTCAAATATCCCAAATATATAGTCATTTTTTGAGTCCTTCAAAACCTTTTTAACCTTTAAAAGTAGTGATTGATGTCCCCCAATCAACAAGGATTATATTTCTTTGTGGGATTTGATTTCAAATTAGGAAGTTCCAAAACAGACACCCGGCTCAAAATTATGGTTGTTTGATGTTCATGCCATGTTTTTAGGTTATCTTATAATGTTCATTAATTAATTTAATTTTTATTTCATCCAATTTTTGCTAAATTACATTTAATCTATAGTAACTAGAAAACTATTATTAAATACTATTTTTTATTTATTTGATAAGAATATTTTCACTAAATATCCTATATGTAATGTATAAATATGCATTTATCATTATCTAAATCATTTTATAAGAAAATATTTTCATAGTATCATTATTAATGAATTAATTTTAATTAAATTTAAAAGTTTTATTAAATATAATATAATCCAGTTCGAGTAAAAAATCCCTAACAAAGGCCCCTAATTACCATCTCTTTTTTCTAACTTTATTAAATACCCCCTATATCATTTTTTCCCTAGAACTAATAAAAAAACCCTATATCATTGATTTATTATTGCCATTGATAATGGTCACACGCTTTATCAATGATCATATATTAGTGATAAATAAAGACCACCTTTATCAGTGATTTATTTTTATCTCTAATAAATACCTCCCATTATCGGTGCTTTTTAGCACTTATAAAATCCCCTTACCAATTCTTTCCCTAGAGCTAATAATGGGGGGTCAATTTCAGTGCACGTATCCAGTGCAAATAAATCATTGATCTTGACGAAATCATATTTTTTGTAGTGAGAAAAATATAGATGCACAATTAGTTCATGAAAAACAACTACATACAAAATCTCTATCTGATAAGAAACTTTATACCTCAAAAGCGGAACCAACACCAAAAAAGTTATGTGACCATAACCAATTTACACATGTGCACAAATTTGATCAATCCTGGACAACCAATATCCTTATAACCTATCAAAATTATCAGAAAATAGATTATAGAATGAGATTAAAGAAGGATATTACAACATGGCTTACATAAGAGATCAACATAATACATGAGAGAAAAATATTAGAATGGGAGAGGAACCTGCATAGAATTATTAAGAGTTGATCATCCAATATTGGGGATGGAGCCATGTTTTGGGGGGATGAATGTGATAATGATGATTCACAAGTATCACCAAAAGTTTGGAATGAAAATATAAGAAGAGGTAGTGATTTATGTGCCTCCATAATTTTATGAAAAAATGTAAAAGAGCATTACGATGCTACACATTGACACATAACAATGTGTACCAAATATGCAAGAATAGTGATGCATGGTAAAGTGACACACCATAATGGGTAGGATAAAATTGTTATTGATAAAAATAGTTTTTACCATGATGGGATCCTATAAACCTGAGGATGATACCATTCTACAAGGGAACCACCACGCTACAGAATTCCACAGTTATTGAAGAAGACCACATTAAAGCCCATAACTACAATGTATTGACCCTTAAATTGGTGTAACTATCTGTACTCTGCCTTAAAATATTTCATGTAACTCACAACCCAACACATTTAATATATATAAAAATAGGATGAACCACAAAAAATGATGGCCATGTCACAGTTTCCAAGCCACACCACAACCACACCACAACCACACCATCCATGATGCAGAAACATCCTATACATCGTAGCATTGGTATGAAGCTAAAATTTCAAAACATATACACAATAAAATCTCATAAAACTATTTAAGGTATTTATAATCTTAAATTAACACACCATATAAATTTTAGGGAGTTTCAATTTGTTTTATACCACTTTATAATAAATTTCATCCAAATATATACCTCATTGAACTGTAATAGATGATATCTCGATCGAAGGTCAATCACTAAGAAATATTGAGCTCCTTAAGGATGATAGAAAAAATAAATAATACCTTATTTATGATAATTACTCTTGATTATAATATTTAATGCTCATAATAATCAATGAAATGTTTCATTGATCGATGTTTATTTATTATAGAGGCCTGATACACCCCAACGATGATGTACTATAGTGAATAAAAATCATTTTGACATTATTTTGTAGTCACATAATTAATTATTACATCTATGTGGGGTTAATTATATACAGAATATTTAAGATATTTAAAAATTTAGGTATGATTTAGATTCAAAACTCATCCTTATGCTCTAGAGGAAGACCAAATAGTTCATTAAGAAATAGCCAAACATATTATTGTCCATTGTCTATGTAATCAATGATAACTCCCTCTACAATCATATGAGTTATAAGACCACATTTCTAGGTATCAAGGTCTATATAATAGAATATTTATTTAAATGGTGTTTCATATAATCCTTTCATTGATATTTGACAACAGGATGGTTCAGGATATGAAATGAGATCTCAATATCCCAAAAATTGGTATGATCTCAATGTAGGGATAGTCATTCAATACCCAATATCATACAAAATCCAGCCTAGAATATGAGAAAAAGATTTGTAGGAAACATATTCATATATAAATATTTTTTGTTTTTGTTTTAATTTTATATTTCATTGAATTATTATTCTATTTTAAATCAGAAAACTTTTTATTTTTTACAATACTAACTAATAAATAAGTTTTTTTAAATAGTATTTTCTATGAAATTTATATTTAACATTGTTATTATTTTTAAAAAATTGATATTATATGAATAATTATTTATATCAACATTATGTGTATAATTTTATAACCTGCAAAAAATAAAAACATATAATTTTGTATAATATACTTACAGATCATTATTTTTTATTGCATATAAATTTTTAATGAATTATTTTAATTTAAAATTTATTAAATCTTAAATTATATTTTCTTATTTTTATAAATATTTTTTGTAATTTATTATTTTTTAATTATTATAAAATATTTTTCATTAAATTTTGTAAAAATTATTAATTTACTAATCCAAAAAATATATATTTATTCTTCCCCCCTCGGCACAGGCCGTCAAAAACACTAAAATTTTGAAGAACTCCATTTCTTCCATTATCCCTCCCAGTGACTCCGCTATCACGAGGGACAAAAGTGTAACACTAGCTCAAATCAATTGGTTTGATCCTCCCTATAATTGAAATATTTTATTATGTGTTTTCATGCCATTAACAACCCCTGTTATCTAAAATCTCTAAATTGGTCAATTTTTTTATATCCACCTAATAATCATTTTTAAGCTAACATACAACCATTTGATATATTTTGGTAGTCATAATAAGGCCTACATATCAATGTCTATATGACCACCTTGAACAAAGTTATCTCTATATACTCAACTTAATAGAAATATAGTACACTAGAAGCATCCCACCTCTCTAAACCATTCATGATTTGGAGGAGGTGATGCTTCTAGATGTAATCGCTATATTTATTGCATGTTATGAGTAATATATTCTAGAGGTACATATAGTGGCATTAGTTGAAACTTTTTAATTTAACCAGACTTTGTATAATATGTTGTGTATATAATATTCTATTGAACCTATAATATTATCTTATGTAGTGTGTGGGAACCCATATATAAGAAGCATGAAGATAAATTGAAATGACTATGTGATCATTACTAGATTTAGTTTTTATGATGTTGTCATTTTATTTTCTTTACCTACAATCGAGGTGTATGACCCATTAATGGATTGTTTGTAATTTATACCCTCCCACCCTTTCATGGTCTTCGATGTGCCACTTTCATGACATGTTTTAGAAAATCCTAAAATTTAATTATTTCAGATTCTATAGAACCATGTACATTGGTTTTTGATGTTTATAAGCAAGAAAGGGACATGTCGCGATCATCACCACTCACTAATATTTTTTATTTATTGTTGGCCCATTTAAGATGTGGAACAATTTCATTATACAACAATATCATGATTTCATACAATAATACGGAAGGGATGGTTGTTTATTTTTTTGATATGAAATGTTTTCATGATTGGCATCTAATTTTTTAAGAGATAGAAGATGATACTGTAATTGATACTTTTTAATTTTTTTATCACTTTAGAAATAAAAAAATATTTAGTGTGTTCCTTTTTCATCATGAATAATTCATTGTGGTTGTACGCATATACATCATTCAAGTAAATATATTTTAAAAATAGAAAATATAGTAAGTAACCCAAAATATTTCATTAATGTCTTGCATAACTAGAAATTTATGAATAGTACCACAAGGATAGTAACGAGCCCTTCCAGTTTATAAATTGGTGTATCATGTATGTTCATTATCGAATTCAATTAGTGGTGCCCTTTCTATTTTTTCTTCTTTTGTAGTTTTCAACAAATATTTCTAAATGTCAATTTCATTTAACATGCTTGAAGATTCTTGAAATCATGCTTTATAATACCAAAATCAGGATAAATGTTTCAATATGGAATTGTAAATTTTGGGGGAGAACATGTAGTGATGTTTTGGATTCCAAATTAATTAGGTGTTCTGTCATGTTTTATTTTCTCTGTTTTTCCTTTCATTGAATGGTTCTCCTATTGTGTGTTCCCATATGGTGTTATAGTATCTAGATTTAATTAAAATATAAACCATTCATGGTTTTTTTTGTATTTTTAATTTCTTAATCTTGGGCCATTGAAGTTTTGTTTCCTAATTTCTTGAGAAAAGAATATTTTTGAGTATTCCTAGGAGGGAAACTGTGGTTAAATTAATATACCAAATTCCATAAGTCTTTCCATTCATATTTTTAGTCTCATCTAGAGTTTCATGTTTTTTTGGGGTATCACTATTATCATCCATTCCACATGTATTACATGTCTTGATCTCACCCTCTCCCTCTCATTACATTTGTTAAATTTTTTCAAGTTATGAATACTTCAATTAGTTAGAATTAATTTTTTTCAGAATTTTAATTATAACATGCACATTTTTTTATTATTTATTTTTTATTCTGTTTTTATATTTAAAATTTTATTATTTTTATGATATTGATATGTTAAATAAATTCTAATATTTATTTTATAATTTTATTTTATTTTCAAACAGAATTAATAAAACATTAAAATATATTTTAGAATTTAAACTAAAATAAAAATTTCATTTTTTCTCTTTTTAAAATATTAAATTTTACTTAATTAATTTTTTTTTAAATATTTATACAAATTAATTTTACAAATTAATGTTATTAAATTATTATATATTTTAATAATAGTATAATTTAATTTGTAAAATATAATTCATATTTAATAATTATAAATATATTAATAGTATTATATAAATTATATGATAAATTTTTAATTAAATATTTTTATATATTATATTATTAATATTATGTATTTGTGTATAAATTTTTTTTATTTTATGGTAATATAATGTTCGCTTTTTTATTATATTGTCAATTTTTCTTCTTATTATATTATTTATATAAATGATTCATTTTAATACTTATAAATTTTTAAAATACCTAAAAAATTCATTAAAAATATAAATATAAATAAATAAAATTGGAATATATTTAACACATCTTGAATGGTGGTCTCAATGATTTTTCATACATAGAGTTGTAAAATTTTGTGTTAACAATCTATCTATACATGTATAATGCATTTATTTTTATATTTCATTCCCATTAATGAATGGTCCCATCATAATAATAGTAATGATTTATTTTTTAATTAAAATATTTATAATAATAATTAATTTTTTGTGGTATTTTTTATTCAAATTAAATTTCACTAAAATATTTAGTGCATAAAAATTGTTATGTCCCTCCAAATTGATGGTGAATGATTATTATTTCTTTCCATTTGGTTTCATCAATTTTTAATGTTCATCCTCAATTCTCATTTTTATATTCTTCATCGTAAATTTTTTGAATCCATCAAATATGTTTTTTGATTTTTATTTAGTTTAAGGAATGTCATTGAAAAAACTGGACATGTCCATAACACAATTCATTGGTAAATTTAGATTTATATTAAAAGCTTTTCTGCTAAATACATCATAAAAATTTCAAAATCCTTCCATGATGTTAATAAATGAAATAACATTACCATTTTTTTGTGTTTTAAAAAAATGAATAGAAAATAATTATATATATAATTAAAAATGATATAATGGTGGATATTTTATCATCCCTCTATGACAGTCTCCCCAAATTATAGCCATCCATAGTTATCCCACACTCCAACCGACTCGGCAGTTGCAAGTTACCAGAATCAAAGACTGTTTCCCCTCTATCTCTATTCCTCGCCTAAGTCTCCTTACACCACTCTCATTCCATAACATCTCTACACCACTATCTCTATGTAGTATTTACCACCCATTATCTAATATCTTTGATTTCCATCATGTATTATCATACAGATTATTGTTTCTTACATATTCAATCCTGATAAGTGTTTCCAATTTTATTCATCATATTTTTTCTCATATAAAATCTAATTTTTTTTCTAAATTCCTAGTGTTGGTATCTAAATTTATGTATTTCAATTGATTTTTTGGATTGTTTTTTAAATAGATTACTATTTGGTGTTTAGTTTTCTCTTATACCCTTTTTTAAAATATATCTATTCTAATATATTTTTTAGTTTTCCCTTAACAAATTTTTTTTTACTCATACATCAACACTTTTGACGTATTTAGGGGATCTAAATGATGCCCGAATAAATTTTTTGGTATTATATTGTAGGAATTTATCATTGTAGACTCAACTAAACAGAGTTCGTGTAGACATGAAAAAACCATTCTCTTGCGACTAATCTTGATTTGAAGGTGGAAAATCTTCCACACTGATTTGATGGATTTAGTGAAGCTTCTGAGTTATATCTTTTCGATATAGAAGAAGTGGCATCATTTAACATTTCCGCATTTAACTATACTATGTATAAGATGATGTGTGCTAAATCATAATCTCACATATATATTATTATCTTTTTTAATGTTAGTGATTCCATAACCATTAATCATGATGATTATTAGGATGGTCTATATACTTGATACTATATCCCACTTTGTTTTGTAAATAACAGACCCCAAATACCATCCAAATAGTAATCTAAACTAATTTTCAATTATCCTAAATGGAAATTTTTATCCCCATTGGTTGAGGACAAGAACCTTTTTATCAAAAAGAATATTATGTGAAATATTTCACCCAACTGCCTTAATTATAAACTATAAAAATGTGTAATTAAAATACAAATATAAAAAAACTAAGACATATAAAACAAAATATACAATTATTAATATAAGTAAATGAATTTAATAATACAAAACCATAATCACATCAACCTAAAAACTATTTGAAACTGGTGGATCAAATTCTCAAGCAATCACCTCTAACTCTAGAGTCCAAATGAACTAGTACACTCAACACATTAGAGTGGGACTTTCCCTTTATCTGAATGAGACATATGAAAATCAATAAATGGCCATAGAAAAAGGTAGATTCAAAAAATAAAATCAAGTGGGATTTCAAAAATTCATTTTATAAGAAATTATTAATAGATAAACTGAGTATGATAAAGGTTAAAAAGAATATTAAATGACAAACCTTTAACAATTCAAGTAAAAAACTTGATTTTTCAAATCATTTTAATGGCTACCTCAAAACTAGTAAAAAATGGTGTTTCTATTTCAAGGAGGATTCATTGTGCATCATTATTCAATAGATTTCAGTATATAATTTTATCAAAATAAGAATGAATAATAATTAAAATAAAAATAGATATTTGAAAAACATTTCAAAACATTGGAATTTAAATAACTTCCCATCATAACACTATGTTTAAAAGACTGAAGGGTAGTGTAAATAGTGATTCTTACACATCTTGATGAAGTTCGACTTCTTGTAGCACAAGTAGCATCCCAAAATTTGAAAAGGTGAATAACCTTAAGGACATATCTCTCTTTCCTCAAGTTGTTTAAATTTTTTCATTTTCAATACATTTCACGGAAGAGATAATACATTAATAAAATGTGATTAACCATGATAACTAACCAGTACACAATTTTGTTCAATATAAATTAAAATATTACAAATAAATATCATTTGTTCAAATAGTCATAAATAATCACCATATATATTTTATTATTACCTAATATTATTCTTCCAATACATGATATCATTTAAAAATCCAAAATAAAATTGTTTTTTATCCAAAACTCATTCTTTTATTTTAAAAAATATCAAATGTTTGTTCCCATCAGAATTCATTAAAATATTTCTTTTCAAAAAATAAAATATCCCATTACATTCAATTTAATTGAAAAATTACTTCAAATTGTCGTTTTTATTTAAGATCATTTACATAAAATAAAAAATTAATATTAACACTTACTATCAATGTTTTTGATTGCACAATCCATGACATTTAAAAAAATCAGTTATTTAAATCAGCCATCGAGTAAATTATGAGAAAAACATGAAATAATAAAAAACCGGGGATTCATTTGGTTTATATTTTATTTATAAATCCACTACATTAATTATAAAAAGTTGTAACACCCAAAGACAGATCAATAACTACTGATGGAGAATATCCACAACCCACGATTCACATATAGCAGGTAGACTCATGAGACATTCTAATTGGACATCACTAATCCATGATTGAACATATTATGGTTTATATATATACATAATTAAATAAACTAGGCTTAGTAGCATATAAATATCCAAATTATGATTCCCATTAAACATTTTGTTTTTTTTTTAATTTTGATTTTTCTCGATTTAAAAATAATAAAGATCATAGTAAGAATCTTTTAAAGGGGATAAATTATCATTTCCTTTAATTTCCATTATTTAAAAAGGGTTAAATGATTTTGTAGGTTGATCTTGAGGTTGATAATTGAGAATGGGGGTTTTAAAATTATTTTACTCAAAAAGGGTGTTGCGTATTTGAAACATCATTTACCATTAGATAACTAATATTCAACATGTATGGGTAATAATCCTATCAAATTCATAACCCAAAAATAATATTTTACCCTTATGAATGGATTGTGTTCCCATACACAACATTTAGAAAAAATAGATTACCAAAATACACTACCTAGGAAACCCCTATGCAAGATAATTATATGGTTCAATATCATTATGTGAGACCCTTACCTTACAAAATATCTTTAGGCATCCCAATATCCTAACATGAGAGCCTTATGTAGCACTCTTAATCATACAAAATATATTGTATACCAATAAAAGGAAAATTATACCCTTCTTCAATGCATCCATTACCTTTACATAGGTATCAATACCCTTTGTAGGTCATATAATAGAAACATAATCATAAACAGCCTAGAAAAAAAGGATTTTACCCATAAATACCCTATATAAAAAAGATTTCTCCATAAAATTATGTTTATAAAACCTCATTTTAAATTTAAAAAACACAATACAAGATAAGTAAGGGTCACTTTTATCATATTTAACATATTTTCACCTAATGATATTTGAAGAATAATTCAAATAATAGTATTTATTTATTATAAAAAATGATTTTACAACCACCTATAACATATGAATTTCAACACCTAGAAAGGTTCGAGTATGAATGATAGAAAAAGAAAATATTAAAATAACTCTCACAGTCAAACATTGAGTTAGACACTCCTTGCAAAAAAAATAAATAAATACTCTCTCAAGAACCTATTATCCAGAAAAACATCATGAACAACACATGTCTCTAAACTAGACTAAACATCACCAATAGTAATTTGAATTAACCAAAACTAATAGAGACCACAAGATACTTAAAATAGGACTCTCCATTATTTAAATATTCACCAAAATGGTGTATCATGGGAAAAACATCCTTCTGAAACACATATCTAAAACTCAATAATGTGTCCTTGGTTACATTATACATTGAAACATCAAAGAGTCAAAAAAAGACCCTAGGATTGATGTATCCAAATTAGCACAACGATTCCCCCAAGAGGAAACCCTATAATGACCTATCATTGGTATGATTGTTCCTAACAAAATTATATAATAGGTATAGATTTCTACCTTAGTGAAGTGCTCATCAATACTCTATGTTTTTAAAAAATGAGCCTCACCACTCGATGAGATCATCAAACCATAAAAATCATCATTTTCAAAGATACTCATGTACAACACAAATTTCTATCAATGTCCTATGATAATGATATCAAAACAAATTTTCCAGTTAACATATATGTAAATACACTCTCATAGTAGTGACTATATACATTATTAAGGTTGTTTTTAATCATCATGTGAAAAATAATTGGACACCACAGAACAACAACTAACCTGAATGATATCTAATACCAACCATATAAACATAATGAATTTCAAATTACCACAACATCAATAACCCAAACATTGTCAAAAAAGGTACCCTTCCTTCTCTTATAGCACAAAACACCTCAATGGAAATGAACCATTCAAGAATATGTCTAACCATTAAATGGTGTATATCCTTATGGAACAACCACAATGATCTCAAATAAATGAAACAAAAATCATAGTTAAAACCAAGGTTATATAATAATAACAACAATGGTCAATAGGAGAGAGTCCCTAATGGATACATGGAAATACTTACGGAATTTAAAGAGTAATAATTTTACCAAAAACCTATTGAAAATATTTATCATGATCTATTTTGGATTATGTTGGGTTGAATTCTAGATTCCCACACTCTATTGGAGAACAAAAAACTCATGGTTCAACCTCCAAGGTGAGGTAATTGAGGTTTTTAGGGGGACATACAACCCTATAAAGGGGTTATAGGGGATTAAGGTCCCAATTGTTTTTGTAACTATAGAAATTATGTTCCACTTTAGTAATATGGACCAATGGTAGTAGTATGAAACATGACACTATAATAGTTCATACATTGGCACTGATCACCACATCAAATCAAAATTTTTGAGGGTATAGTAATATAATATTGCATAAATATAACCACTGGTCACTATAGAAACTTGGTCCTATGTTTTAGAAAAACTATAGATCAATGAAATTATAGTCTAGTTGGTGGAACAACTAATCATCTTCATTATTACCTGATCTAAGGTTATCATGTTCTTGAAACTCTAAATACATCTAATAATTATACTCTCAATTATATAAGTATTTATACCTCTTTATGGGAATAGAGATAATTTCCAAAACCTTGTAAATTACTATGTCTATTTTCATCTTGTTTTCATGGTATTTTGTTTTATATTTTCTTCATCTAAAATCAATTTTTTCATTGTGACTCCTGGTGTTTTTGAAACAGAACCAACATTATAGAACATGGATACCCCACATTAGGATTACAAAAGAGTCATATTTACATTTGTATTTGGATACAACCCATATAAGAAATATCAAGATCGAGGTAACTATAAATCCAAAATTTAAATTCTCTAGATCGTGAATAATGAATATTAGTTTGAATTTCAAAATTTATATATTCATGATCTCCACATCAAATTGACATCAATAAAATTTATCTTCCTAAACACAACTCTTTAAAAAAAGGATTAAAACATTTGTAAGAGAACATTTAAATGTATCATCATTTATGACTTTTGTTTATTTTTTTAGTCATATGATTTTTTTTCTATTTTTGGTCATATAAATCCAAAATACCAGAGAGATTTTAATAATTTCAATGGAATATGGAGTATCATATAGGGAGTGTATTAAATATATATTAATATGATAGTGGATATAAATATAATAAGGATTTTTTAAAGAAATATAATGAAAAAATAAATCAAACATGAATATTTCACCCTATACACACCCCAAAAACAATTATTTTCTCAGACGAATAATTAGAGAATTGGTGACATGGGAATGCTACCAGAGTATGACTATTAAAAATAATCTTAGAGACAATCCCCAAAATTTAATATCTCTTTTATAAATTGATTACTACTATAACATAATTATATCAATCTATCATTTATGTTATGATGCACAAAAAATAATTTCTTTAATAATATTACAATGTTCGACATCCCATGCATTATTCAAATTAATGGATGATATCTGTGCAAGATTATGAAAGAGTCAAGATGGTATATTTCACGATTATACACATTGTGAATTAATTTATTGGATATAAAAAATTGTTATGAGGAAAATGATGTACAAATTTAATGTTCTTGTGTTGGAATATTAGATTATTTTATATGCACAATTACCCAATGATGGTGTTGAAGATGATTAATACATGAAAATTGGATATATTTTGGTCAGATAGGGGTGATCAATAGGTGGTGAATTGAAAATCCAATAACAAATTCTATAAAAACATTATAAAAAATCTCTAATATAGAAAACAACTAGTTAACGAATATAGTAGTAATAACTAATGTTTTTTCAAATGAAATATCAAAATCATTATCCAAAAAAAGTTTGAATAACCTTATATTATCAAAATAATTCTATATTTTTCTCCTCACATGATATAATAAATATTTCATTAGAAAATATTAGAAATAAATTTATTGTTTTCTAAAGTGAATTGATTTTTTACAGAATAATAAAAAGTTAAATAAAACACAATAGAATTAAAAACACGAGGTTCAATCTCTATACGATACCCAATCCTCTGTACATGATAGTAACCCACTAATAGAAATTTTTATTAATATAAAAAATATGATCCACAACTTGTATTTTTTCTATATATTTCAAATACAAATAGGTTTTCCATCCTATCAATAAGCATCTTCAACCATTGTCATTGGAATAAATGTGTGAATGAATTTATATAAATAGTATCTAAGTACCCATTAATGTATTACTATAGTGTATACAAAATTTATATATATAATAATTCATCAATAACTCAAAATTAATATAAAACATATAGAAATAGAGAAATGTGAATTCCAATTTAGATTTGACATTAATTGAGTTTTGGTTGATCAATATCATTATCTAGTCTTCTTGATGTCTTCATTCTATTCTAAGAGCATATAGAATGATCGAAAATGTTTAACATATATTTCATTGATTTATAATAGAAAACTTTGTTACATATTTTTGGAAAAAAAGAACAATCATGTGTATTCTCTTTTTTTTGAATTATCCTTTTAAAATTTATCCACCTAAAAAATATTATTCCAAAAATTATAAATTAGTGAATAATAATTAATTATCCTGTGATTCATAATGAAATATAAAAGTTTTATATTTATTAACACTCCATTTAATTCATAAAATATAGTCATTTTAATAAATTAATTATGAATAATTATAGTTAGAAATGATTATTTGTTATCCTCTCTATTAGTTTGATACCTCATTTACAATTAAACACATAGGAAAAACTATGATTGATTTACTTAACTAATTGTGTGGTCACTTGGAATGGTCATTTGGTCATTGGTTCTATACAACTCACTTATATGAATCAATCATGTATGTGTCCCTCACCAATTTGTCTCTATGAATCATATGGATATGTGGTTATAACTAATTGTCTTACATGAATCATTTTTTATGTTGTTAATTATAATTCAACTATGTCAATCATTTTGTTGCATGGTTCTAAACAATTCTTCTATGTAAATAATTGGATTACTTGATTTTTTCTACTTTATAAATACCTTACATAGTCACTTCATTACAGCATGTGGTCAAATGAAGACATATAATTTCTTCATTACATTTCTAATTTTCAATCTCTTACAAATATAATCAATGAGATGTAACATTTGGTTGCTCAACTATTCTTGTTCTACCTTTTTTACTTTTCTTTATCCATTGATTTACTCTTAAGGTCACATGAGGAGTTTAAAAAATTTCCAACTTAGTTCTTTCATTAGTAATTTGGTTGATCCACATAATCTTATGGTCCATTTCACCTTTATAATAATTCTACCATGTTTTAGATTACTCTATGTGGAAAATTGAATCCTTATTGTAGTAGATCTAGTACATAAGAATATTTCGATTATAATGATACTTGATCGCTTGTCTATTCATGTGCTTAGTTTACTTTTACCAAGCGGAAAATTACTACATTTATAGTTTCTCTAATAGTAATAAAATTGTTTTTATTTTTATAGAGATAAAATGTTTCTACCATTGTACAGATAATCCATTAATAATAAAATAGAAATTAATTTTTATCATTAATAGAAGTAATTTCTACACTAATCTAACAATATATCCCAATTTGATGATAAAAAATAACATAATTCAATTAAAAAAGGGAACAAATAAATATTTTTAATGAATCATTTTTTTATAAAGAATTATAAAATATCATTATTTAAACTCCCTTTTTAGATTAATCAAAATACTATATGTTATAGTTTAGGAATAATGATTAAGAAATCAAATGAAATAATATTATGTAATCCTACAAATCAGTTTTTTTATTTAAAAGAAAATCCACTTTTTGTGGTTTAATGATAACCCTAAAAAATATCACCAGGCATGAGAAAACATAAAGGTAATGGAACATTACCAAATTCAAAAATAACAAATACTATTTTACTATCCATATCAAAAACTGATAAGAATAATTTCATATTCTAAATCAGGTATAAATAACGTTAAAAGATACCTTATTCCAGTACTCTAACTCCAAGAGAATTTAAATAAAATCATGTGCCCATATAGTCATACTGATACATGTAGAATAATCCTCTAAATCATTATCCCATGGAATATTAATGTAATAATAAGTATGACCCATTACTCAATGAGCTGGAGGGTCTACCATATTTCCATAATATTTCACTTATTTTATTTTGATGAGGAATTCAGAGATATTATTCGATGATAGAGGTGATATGTTGAATAACATCTAAGTAATAATCAATGGAGAAATGGTCATGATCAATTTCACAAAAAAATATTTTCAATATATGATTCAAACCACTAATAACCTAGTTCTTCATGTCCTCAAGTATGGTTCTCCTCTTAAAATCTTACACACGCTTCTTGAGTAAGTTCAGTGTTGACATGAGTTGTAATGTATTTCTAGGAAAAATGTTGACAAATTTTTGGGTCTTGAATTATGGAATGACCAATAGGGAATTATCCTTTTTGTTTCGATGGTGCAATAGGTGTAGGTGAAGGTCTAGAAGAAAAATAATATATTAGAATTAGATTATTGTTATGGATTGGTCTGATCTTCTTTATAGCATGTGGAAGATTATGAATAAACGTATTTCCAAGAGATATTGAAATGGTTTAGTAGTTGTTGAATAATTGATTATATGGTGAGTTGGAGGAGTTATAATTATAGTGTTGGCAGTAAAGTGGTAAATCTCCATAGCATGAGTGATATCCGATATAACTCAAGATCCCTGCTCTATAATTTTTATTAATAAATTTTTATTATTCATAAATAGTTCCAACAAAGAGGACATGTCCAACATATTTTCCATAACTGACAAAAAAAATTTTGTTGACATTTTGGTCCTTATATATTTGACTAAATATCCAAACATGGTGCGGAGATTAGAATTTGTGAAAATCCATCATAGATAATACTTGATGACACCTTTAATAGTATATATATTGTTTATAGTTTAAACATTGTCAACCTTAATCATATCAAAATGTTTTTTATTGTGAGAAACTAGACCCATTTGTATCAAATCCTTACTATCTATTATACATGTGAGAAAATTATAAATCTCCTCATGTCTAATCCATCAAATGGGATCTTCTTCATGATATTGAAGAGGTGTTGGAGGGGGTGGATCATGTGTTTTTATGACATTTTCAATGAACTAATAATTATTTGGTCCAGGTTAATCAATACACTAGTCATATATTCTTGGAAGAATCTACCATATGTTATGAAACATTCATTCTTTTAAGCTATAAAAATAAATTTGAATAAATTGCTTTGAATGAATATGAAATATAACTCTATCAACAGTGAAAGATATATATTCATTTCTATCCTACTCTAAAAAACCTCCCAAAATAAGAAAAGAATATTTTAACTCATCTAATAAGTCATTTTTGAACTAAACAAAGTAAACTGGTGAAATATAAGAAGGATATACATGATTAGATAGATAAATACTAGGAGTTTATTCATTAAAAAACATTTTTTACGGTCACAAAATGGATTCTTAATTAACTTCGGAGTGAAATAAGGTCTGTCAATCTCTAGAATCGAGCACTCGGAGTCTTCTTCTAAAAAAACAATGTATGTAGAGATAAATCCTAAATAATGTCATCATGTATTGAGGCATATATGTAATTAATTGTTGAATATTTTAGAGTAATTTTTGTTGGAGATAAACAAAACAAATTCTGCAAAGTGTTATCTATTTAGAGGTCTAGTCTAAATTGTTCTATAGGAACATGAGAAGTATGAGTCTATCCAAATTTTTTGTGAACATGGGGTAGAAAAGGTTTTTCATGTCCTCTAGGTTTGGTTGAACATCCAACATTATGACAACAAGCACCATCGCTATCTTGAGATGAAGGACCCAAATCAAAAAGACTGGTTTCATGAGACTTATCCCATCTATGAGGATGGGAGTCAAATATTATTGCACCGTATATTGAAAACATATTTGGACTATGTATAGCTGCCATAACATTGTCATGAGTTCATGAATTAGTTTGAATTGGTCAGAAAATCAATGATCTTCGTGTATTACCCCCTCAAAGAGATACTACTGATTCCATGAGATGTTAATATTTTTTACATATGGGAAATAAAGTAAACTCATGATTCCCTCATTAGTTCTAGGTATTCATACCCAAGATCAACTACCACTTATTCATAACATTCTTTACAAGAATAGTAATATTTAACCAAAAGATCAGATTCAAATAATGGATTATCTATTTCTTCTTCTATGGTGAGATTATTCTCTACATTTTAACACTCATACAACATAATATCATTGAAAACCTACATCATTTAATAAGTATTTTAGAAAAAATTATTCTATTGGAGATTTTATGATTAAAACAAGTTCCACATGATGATGTGTAATTTTTCTCCCCCAGGAAATAAGTCCCTAATGGTCTAAAAATGTAGTATGATCATTGGGTTACTGTAGCAAGGAGCTTTCACCATAGAGTATGCTAAACAAATGGCAATAATGAGAGTTCATGGCACCGACAATCGAGATAGGCCTTTGCATGCACATGAAAGCCTAGTTGAATAGCCATGTGAAGGTGGAGAGATGATTTCATGATGAAGATGCTGGAGAAGAGGAGTTACAAGTATTTAATATGGGATGTATGTAATGTTTTAAGCCTACGGTCAATTAATTCCTCTATGGCCTATGTTCCATGTAATACTTACCCCTACATGCATTGTAAGGGTTCCAACTCGCCCCTTGAAAGATGGATTATGGAAATCAATAAAAAAAATTGAAGGCCTACGGGCCATTGGAGGTAATGTTGAGATTTTATCAATGATAAAATAATTTTTAGCTTGTTCATATCTCATATAAGAAGCCGTGGAATAATTATAATCCCCCATTTCACCATAAAATAAATAAATAACACGTATTGATTCCTTACAATGCAGAAATTTCCATTTCTTGGACAAATATAATATTTAAAAAACTAATTCAACATCGTTCACTCACCATTAAAATCAACAAAATTTTTCCTCTATATTTTTATATTACTAGTTATCTCTTCTAAGACTCTATCAAAATCATTATAAGGATTATTGACAAGGAAATAACATTTAATTAATTCTCACTCATCTTGATGTGGTACTACTAAACATAAAACTAAAAAAGATAGAGAAAAGGAATGATCATGTCAATCAATAATCATTCTAATGTACCACCATAATTAATGTTCTTTAAAATGTATATTAACATATATTTTTATTTCTAAAAATCATATAAGGTTCTATCCATTTCCATGAACCATTTAGTGTAGACATACTGTCACAAAACTCTCCATACTATAAATCATCTTGATCAGAAACATTATATATCTATATTCTTTTCTTGAAATACATAATTAGAAAATAGATATTGATTTATATTTCAATTGGGAATCTTTAAAAATTAATTAGGGGTTTTTAAATAGTTAAAAAAGGAATAGAATAATATAGTCAACATTTAATAAATACACATGAAGTATCTTGAAATAATTCAAGATACTATTTTTTGTTGTATTACTATATAATAATGGAAATTAATGTCATTGATGATACATTAATCTTGATAGAACTAATGAACAATTTTTCATGATATTTTATTCATATAATAATATATGTTTTAATTTTATCTTATTAATGTTGTGATACATTATATATATTCAATAATTATAACAAGATATATTGAATTAAATAATAAATAATTATCCATAGATAATCATTAAAAATTCATGTTTAATATAACTTAATCATTTTTTATTTATAGTCTTTTTTAAGACATCATTAAGTATATGTTCACCATACAAAAATTCAAAAGTGATATCTTCTTTATGAAAATGATCGATGAAAATATGAATTTTTATTTCAATATGTTTACTCATAGATTTTGATACCTCACGAATTTAAATATTAATACAACTTATTTTTACATAATTTATAGGGACATGTGAAAATTTTATATTCATAATCTAGAATTTATTTTCATCCGCATAATTTGATTACAACAAAATTAATCATTTACATGTTCATCTTCTATAGTAGATAATGTGAAAATCTAATGTTCTTACCACGCTAAGATAATATAGAGATAAAAAAATGTTACATGTCTGAGACATGTTTTTTATCTAATTTACAATAGTTAAACAAAATATAAAAATATTTAACTAATTGAAAAAAATATAATCTTGAATTAACTAGTCCCAAATTAACTGTATTTCTATGTTATTTTTAGATTATTATAATATCATTTATGTGAAATTACCTAGGGATTCCTTGAAAGGTAGAACACACACAAGAATTATACATATTATCATACTGTAATGTTATTACATGTAGTAATCTCATAACCATTCTTCTAAAAGATGTTTATCCAACTGGTTTTCATGTTTCATATAACTTCAATTTTATGCTTATATTCATATGAGTGCCACTAACTATTTTTATCCATACCAAATAATTTTAAAAGATAATTTGTGTACTTTACCTGATTGAGAATAATTTCAGGTTATATAAAATCTAGAATATATGGGAGAATTTTAAAACTCCCATAAAAATAATTTCAAATTCATTTTTCATCATTAAAAAAATTTAAATATATATGGTGTTTTTGGAGGATCCAATATATTGTCGTCAGCATTGACATGATCCAATAAAACCTATCTTTATATGTTTAATATAAATAATATGGGATTAGTTATTCTATATAAAACCCCATTATATCTTTTTAAATATATGAACCTATCATACAAAGGTCTATTATCCTATTTTTAACTTTAAAATTTTTTAGAATTTTTGAAAATTAAATTTGGGAAATCTTGGGGATTTTCAACCAAAACACAACAAATAATATTATCATCAAGTAACTTATTCTTTAAATCCATTTAAAATAGTTTAAAATTAATATGTGCTTCATACAAGAGAAGAATTCTTATGGATTCATTAATAGATACATGTGAAAAAGTTTCTTTATAATCAATTCCTTCTTCTTGATTATAAAATTTGAATCTAATGTTGATAAATTTTTAACTACACAACCAGATTCAACAACCTTGTTTTAAAATACCCATTTAGTACCATTTGATAAATTGTATTTAGTTCATTCCTAAAGATTCAAGAATTTATTTCTTTCAATATTATTTAAATCTTCTTCTAAATCCATCTACTAAAATTCATCAATGATAGAAATATTAGTGTTTTAGTGTCATGATTTGATAGAAAATATTAAGGTTCGCACTAGTTTTTGGATAATATATATACCTTGTACATTTCTCTATGTTTCAGATGAAAACATATAAAGGGCGGTATCTAAGAGTAATAATAATTTTATAAATAGAAGTAGCAGGTTCTTCCTATTCTTAATATTGTTTAGGTTGGTCACATTGGCCAGATATGTAACATTCCACCTATGAATCCTTATATTGTTCATGTTTTTTTGTGGGTTATTATTATTAAAATTTTACATATGATCCTCAATATATTCTAAATAATTTTTAGTCTTTTGTTTATCTATTCCTAAAAAGTGATATGTACATAATCATCCACATCATTGGTTCATTTATTAATGATTCAATATGATTTTATATTGGATTAGTAACCTAATAAAATACTCATAAACTCTCATTGGATCAATTTTTTTATATCCATTTTTTATTTAATATAATGAATATATATACATAAGAATTAAAGTAGTTAACACTAGGGTATATACCAATCTATTATCCCTAGGGAGACTTCATTAAAAGTGTTTTGACAAAAAACCTATTAAAAATATTGAAAGTTGTTTTGATAGCTTTAGCCTAAAAGTATATAGGTGAGTCGTACTCATTAATCATAGTCCGAGTATTTTGTTGATGTGTTCTTTTTCTCCTTAAAAACACTATATTATATCATGGAGATGTAGGAGCAGATAAATTGTAATTATATCCTTATTATGTGAATATGGTCTCAAATACATGATTCTGAAACTTATAACCATGATCACTTCTTATGGTATTAATTGAATGTCAATGAATGTTTTTCATAGATATAACATATTTCTCAAATCATCTACATGCTTTAATTTTGTGAGACATAATATAAACAGATCTGAATATTAAATAATCATCAATTATCACAAATGTATAATTCTATCCTTCTAAACTAGAAAATATAGGTGGTCCAAACAAATACATATGAATTAGTTTTAGTGGTATAGAGGTAGAGGCCTCATTCATTTTATTGAATGAAATATATTATGTCTCTTCCCTTTATGGAAAGGATTTCATACTTTATATTTTGTAATTTCTTATTTGGGTAGATCACTAACTTATCCTTTATTATTGAGATTCTTAAGTGAATGTCTATTATAGTGTCCTAGTATTCTAACTAATAATGTGGATTTTTTATGATAGACACGTAAGAAGAAAACATACTAATAAATATAATATCCATATTAATAATGTATATATTATAATTTATTAATGTTTAAGTGTATGTATACTATTTCAGTATCAATATCACTTTATAATAATCATATATAGTTACTAATTACACCATTATACCCATCCAATTAAGCTGGTGGCGGAAAATAGATTACACCATGGCGTGGAGACGGTATTCCGTACGTACCCACGCGCGGTGATTTCCTTTTTCCGTAAGATGGATAGAATGTTAATTAGAGTTGTTTCATATTTATAATAACATCTCAGTATATAATAAATACTTATGTTATTACTTTATCATGAAACAACTAAATAAGAAGAAGTTGAAGAAGAAAGAAATTGAAAAAGATCGGTAATGGATATTACCTCTTTTTGACGCGCCTTCACTTAACCTCCACTTAAAGAACTAAGGATGGTCTTTGAAGAAGACAATGACCTCTAGGATGATACTAGGGAAGTGGAGAAGAGATTTTGGCAGGGGTTGGCCGAGCTTGAATTCTCAAATTGGTGTGAGGAGGAGAGGGAGGAGGTGCCCTTTTATAAGGGAGGAGAGGGGCATCTTAGGAAAATCTCAAAATATTATTTTATATTAAGGTCAAATTCGGTTTATAATGGTTCCAAAGGGTCTTATTTAAAAGATAAAGTGGGTATGGGTCGAAATCCACTCATACAATATGATTTATACAAGTTTATGTTATTATTTTAACCTTATCAATTAGATTTAACTCTAATTTAAATAATTTAACTTTTACCGTGTCTTTTTGTTTTCTTATTCTATATGGTTAATAAAATTACTATAACAAGACAAAAGAACCCCAAGTTGTTTATTATTAACATATATATCCATATATAAGTAATTTGGCCAAACCTTAGACTTTTAAGAATTAAATAACAATTAATAATATAATATTTGTTTTAAAAACTAATTTATGTCAATTTTGACACTATTTGGTACATGTTTTTTATGAAATTCATAACAGAATGATAAGTTCGAACCAAGTTACTTATATCAACAATAACATGTCATATTAACCTATAAAATTAATTTAGTTCAAAAAAATCTCAAATTATATTTATTTGAGTATTTATAACATTAATTTTGTCAATATTTCATTAATAAGATAATTACTACATCATCGTTGTATCATAAATAAATTAAATTATTTAATGTCTAAAAATTACAAATAAAATTCCATTTTGTATGAAATCTTTTTAGATTTCTAATGAATATTTATAATCGAATTTATCTTATGTATAACCCCATATTAAAAATTATTTACTTATTAAAATTTTATTTTAACTATTTTAACCCTTCTTTAAATAAATTAATAATAAATGTCCTAATCTAATCCAAGTTGGCCTAAATGGTCATATTTTATTCTTAAGGTTGTTTTTGGTCGAATTACACTTGTACAATAGAATTAGAACATGTGTTAGGGTAATAATAATATCATTTTTACCCTTAATTACCCTATTAACTTTTAACCATGGTTAAAAAAAAGTAAAAAGTTACTATTCACAAAAAATTATTTTCATCTCATTGAACCACATTTTACTTGCTAACATCAACCATGTCTCTCGGATTTTCGAAATTCCACTCACAAAAGTGGTAAAATTATGTTTTATGAAAAATTCAGTTATTTAACTACCACTCAGTGGTTTCACTATTCATCAAAAAATGAAAGTTTCCAGAAAAATACCGAAAATTAGATCTAAGCTATATTTGATATTATGAATTCAAAAATGATGTCTATTTTAGCAAATTAAAAACATATCTGTTGCATTAATTAATTTAAAAATTAATTCCCGTCGTCAAAAAAAATAGCGTGTTCTTAAGAGATAAAAACGATCAAAAGATTGACACTTGTTAATGACTGGTTTAAATGTGAAATTACATCCAATGACCAACATTGTATTATATTGTAAAAATATATTCTAAATATACTTTAAAACCACTCAAATTAATAATTTATCATTATTAATTATTTCAATTAAAAAAGTTGTTTTTAATTATAATTTAGTAATTTTCATTATTCCTCAGAATATGAAAGTTATCCGAAAAGTACCAAAATTTCACCTTAGGCTAAATTCGATACTCTGAATCCAAAAATTAAGTCCATTTTGAGAGCTAAAATTTCTAAAATTTTAAAAGGTGGTTATTAATATTCATAACGACTAGTTTTAATAATATTTTAATAGCATATCGTTGTATAGTGAAACTCGGTATTGCGTATGATGCAAGCTATTGAGGAAGGTCGCGATTGCGTGTAATGCAAGGCAAGTCAAGGATGCGTGTTGTGAAGGCTCCTTTTTGTGTAGCGTACAACACAAGACATTAATGAAAAGAATATTTTTCATAAAATCATGGGGTGTTACAGTTTTCTTTTCTAGATGATGGTGTATTCATCTTTGGAGAATCATGTGGGAGATTCCCAATTAGGGGTTGTTGAGGTGGAGGTATGGAGAGATTGATTTGTTTTTGGAGACTCCCCTTATGGTTGTTCTGGGTACGAATAACCTCGGGTGTCATTCTAGGGAAGGATTTTCATTCCATTGGAAATGTTGGAGACGTTTCTTAGGGATTTCCATAGTTCTCCCTTAGAGGTAAATCATATTGTGAAAAAGATTTACAGAGCTTTGAAGAGTCAGTTTTGGTAGGCAGGGATGAAGCATGCTATTGTAGAGTTTGTGTATTGATGCTTAGTTTTTCAAAAGGTGAAGGCTGAGCACTGTGTTCTTGGTGGGTTTTTCCAGCCATTACATGTTCTTTAGTGGAAGTGGGAGGACATCTCATTGGATTATGTTACCAGTTTACCACAAGATCAGGGAGGGCCTGATCCTGTATGGGTGGTAGCAGATCGTTTGATGAAATCATACCTCAGTATATAAATCAAGGAGTGGAGATTAATGAAGATTCTTTTAAGGAAGTCTCTAGGGGAGTTCGTGAGAATCCATGTAGTTTGGAGGATGAATATTTCTAATTGAGGAATTGTTCACCTTCATGGCAAGGAGAGGTCTCCAACATGATTTCAGTTCTTAGCTATGCCTTAGCACTACATTCCATCCGTATACGGATAATTAGGCCAATCAGAACATCCATAATCATGAAAGCATGTTGCGCTCTTGTGTCTTGGATTTTGGGGGATCATGGATGAAGAACATACCCTTGGTAGTGTTCTATTACAATAATATCTTTCACTCCACCCTTAGTATAAAAACTTTTGACACCTTGTATGGTCGACGTTTCTGTTCTCTATTGTGCTTGACTATGGTTGGAGAGTTAGACATTCTTTGGGCATACCTTGTACAGAATATGATAGATATGGTTCAAGTGATTCACAAAAGGGTAAAGGCAGAACATGATCAGTAGTTGTCTTATGCATTCAATAGGAGGATACCATTGCATTTTGATGTTGGAGATCACATGATTCTGAGGGTGACTCCCCATCGTTGGAAGAGATAGTTTAGTCATGGAAGTAATATTTACCTTGGTTTGTTCAGCCTTTTGAGTTTTTGTGTCATGTTGGAGTCGTGGTGTATCGGGTAGTACATCCCCTACAAATAAGTTAGATACATGATTTCTTTTATGTTTTTCATCTCTGTCATTATCTCCATTAAAATCTCATGTCATCTATTGGGGTGAGATCGAAGCTAGAGATGTTCCGACCATTGAGGAACGACTTGTAGAGATCAAGTACTGCAAGGAGAAGGTGTTGTGAGGGTGTTATATTCCCTTGGCTCAAGACTGGAGGTGGCACAGTGGCATGAAATAGAGTACATGGTAACTTGAGTTTCAGATACACACTCAGTACCCCTGAGTTGTTTAATGTTTACCTCTTTTATTGTAATGATGTTTATTTTGTGGTCATAAACCATTCCACCTTATGAGATGGATTTCAACTATTTCATGTTTTCCTCATTCGCTATTGGGAGGTATCTCACATGGCTGGGTGTTTTGATCTGGTTGTGGGTGTCATGTTGTTTCACATGATCCTTTTTGAAGTGGTTTAATTCCTTTAGAGGTAAGAGGCTTCAAAGGTATCATGAAGGGTGGTTGTTCTGACCCCGTTTTATTTCTTATTTGGGTAGGTTCTGAATTATTGAAGACTTGATTTTTTTGGGAGGTATCTGATGTTATGGAATGAACCTCTCCAATCCATTTCTTTTCTAAATTATAGTTTTGATTTGTTGTAGATTGTTAGGGTGAATTATCCCCAATAATGTTCCAGATTATCAGTTCTATGAATAGTGCTTCCACCTTTTTGAAAAGTACTATCAATGAGACAATTGTACTATCGGTGAGTGATTTAAACTATCAGTGTTGACTATTCATTTTAACATTTGGTGTTCATTAGCCATTTTTAATTGTTGGTGTCAATGTGTCATTTTGAACCATCAGTGTCGATGAGTTATTTTAAATTTTTGGTGTCGGTGAGTCATTTTGATCTGTTTGTGTCGGTGACCTATTTTGAATTATCGGTGTTTCTGAGTCATTTTGAATTGTTGGTGTTTGTGAGTAATTTTTTTCTATCATCCTCAGTGAGTCATATTCATCTATCACTATCAGTGATTCATTTTTAAAATGTCATTTTCAAAGAGTCATATTCAAATGTCAGTGTTAGTGAGTCATGTGTTTCATCTGTTGGTGTCGGTGAGAGATTTCTCAACAGTGCTTCTAGCATCCTACAGTTTCACCCATGTGGTGTTTTCCTTGATTTAAAACTCCTTCTGTGCCATTTATAAGGGATTTAAGGCTGATTCAAATCCCATAATACCTACATTAGTATTCCTATGTGATCGAGTGCCTTTATATGGTAAAACCACATAGTTTGGACATGATCCTCTTTTAATGGAAAATATAAAACAAATCTTATCATATGCTCCATTTAGATTTTTAAATGCCCTAGATATCATCTACCACTATTCTTCATTATTGATCATTCATCGAAAAATACTCCCATATTATTCTCCCATAGAGTTTTGCAATCTAACTGGGAACTTCAGATCATTTTACTTGGTGTCTTCCTACTACAAGTGGACCCATTGTTTTGGTACGATAAAGAAGGGTCAATCTGTATCTTATATAATGTATGTTTAATCATCATTTTTATTTTTTCCTCTCCTTTTCATTCTCATTTCAATGTTATGGCATGTGATCTCCATGTCTCTAATAGAGTTTTGGGTGTTGGTTGGTGTAGGTGGGTCTCTATGTCATTGTGGATATAGTCTTCTAGAAGAGGTTATCATGAATATTGTATTGGTCTGTTCTTGAGAAAAGAACATCGAAAACCATTACACATAGGGAATTCATTTCTTATTTTTCTAGTTTCATGCAATCATATAGCTACCATGGTATATCCCACTAGATCACAATACAATTGACATAATATATGTTAGAATCAGATTAAAGATTTGGTATCAATTTCTTAGTGATGTTTAGTCTTCTTGATTAGTTATATAGTGTCATTTCTATTTTTTTGTTAGTTATTCGTAATAGAGATTTGTATGGAACATAAATTGGGATAAATTATGAATCAATTGGACAATGATAAAGATGATTGAAAATGAATCTGGTTGTTATTATAATTTGATGATATTCCAATTGATGCAGTAATAATGTTTAACTAAATATGATGATAAACTAGATGAATGTTGGTTGTTATAGATAATGAATTATAATATTGTTAAATTATTTGTTAAATTAATTTTTAATAGATTTCATATTTTTCTTATAATGTTCCCTATAGTTAGAACCTATGAAATAATGAATCAATTAATTCAAGATGGATTAATAATCTGTTGTATGATTTAATATAATTCCTAGTAGGGTTCTGAGATACCCTGTTGCATGTAAGGGTGAGTTCATTGTACATTATAGCCATGATATATTGTTGATTGTGAAGGTAAAATTCTTTGTTTAAGGACAAATAGATTAATTTCATTGTTATTTCTTACTGCATGTGGTGTTTTGTGAGCATGGATTGCTATTGTGAGCTGTGGGGGTAGGGAGGCCCAATGGCTAGGCATTAGTTGACACCTATAGTGGTGAGATAAATATGTTTATGCATTTGGGTGTTAAGAAGGACACCATAGGTGATATATTTTTTGGAATATGGGCTTACCTGCTGCTGTTAAATTTGGATGCTTGTTGATGTTGTTCTCGGTTGATTTGATTTACTTTCCCCACTTCTTTAGATAGCTACTATTGGTTTCCCTCCATCAAAAAGAGATGAATACATGTGTTTTATTCCACAAGATTACCATTTTTATCATATTGAGTATGGATGGAACAATTCTTCTACTATATGTGGTAATGACTCGACAGGTAGTCCATCTACACACCATGTTGATCCACTTGTGTTTGGTAGTATTGTTATGATTTTCTATTTTTCAAGGTAATTTAGGAAGTAATAACACATTTAATAAATGTTTTAACAACAAATGTTTCAAACATGGGGTCATAATATTTTTGGTTGCAATGCTGAGGTACTACTTTTGAGTAGTTGTGGACTCGGTAGGGTTATGCATTGAGGGATTTGAAATTTTCTGTGTTGCGAATGAACTATATTGCGAAAAATATGTTGGTTAATTAATGGTTAAATAATTAATTAACATAATTTCAACTGATAAAGATAGAAAATATGATTCAATAAATCTCTTTATGTTGTTGTGTGCTTATATGATATCTAGTCATAGTAGTGGGAGCTGGGAGTCCAAGAGATGTTAGTAGAAGTTGAGTCTTAGACTCGGTTTTTATTGTTGTTTCATTATGAGGTATATTATGTCATATAATTTTTGTGTTTCTAAATAAAAAACCACCGTAAAAATTAATGTCAAAAATTCCCTGTGGATTATAATACATGGGGTTTTAATCCCAACATCCTGGTTGGAGGATGAAAGGCTGAAATTTCCCGTTGGCCCTTCTCTCTTCTCTTAGTATTTATTTGTTCTGGGATACACAATGGATTGTTTTCCCCATATATTTTTGTATAGGATTGTAATGTTTTTTTATTTGACACACATATATTCTGAATGTATATTCCTATGGGGTACTATAGGTATAATGTGTAGAGGTTGTACTGGCTTGAGGATCCTTACGTCGTGTATGGGCTATAATGGATTCATGCATTACACATGTTGTATGATACAAGTTTTATAGGCTTTGGTGGCTTTTAGATACTACTTAATTCCATTTTGTTGTCTTCATGGATTGGTTCTTAACCCAGGTGTCTGCAAGAAAGCCTTGTGTTGCATGAGGTGTAGGTGATGGTTCATGACTAGGTGTCTTTTGGAAAGTCTTTTGGAGAGAGATGGATTAGGATGTGCGATGTTTTGGAATAGCATAAAACCAGTAGCTGTGTTTTAGTGGGGTTCCCTTGATATTCAATCTTATATTATATACACTTTTATACAATACTTGGTGATAGTATCCCCAGTGACTATGGGAATATAGTATACCAATTTTTGTGACGAGTAAGTTTCACTAGTTGTTCACTAAGCTTTAGAAAGAATTATATACATTTTCACCAGAGGCCCTAGGGAATATCCTACTAAGAATACTGTTATAATCACCCTCTGTTATATATACAATTATCACGTAACATGGAGTGGGTTAGAGATTAGGATGTTTACTATAGCTCAAAGTTTTTTCTGGAGTTGTTCGTGCTTCGTGGTCACTATTGTTTAACTTTATTTTAGTATATATTATTTCCCTCTCAATTGCAGTAGTTCATTTATGAAATTACATATGTTCACATGTGATTTTTTATATATTTTAATGTGTGTTTGAGTTGGTTTTTGTTGGTCTTATCCCTCTCTTTTTCATGAGTTCTCTTATAGGGAAATTCCTTCCATGTCCATGATTATTATACCCTCTGTTCTAGTCTCCATCCCTGGGCCTATTAGAGGAAGGACTCTAGGATCATTATCCCCCTTCTGACAATGTTGGCCTAGGAGGGGTAGACATCATTGGGAGGGGGTCATAACATTTGATATGATCAAGCATATGGGGAGGTGGCCCAGGTATCTTTATGTTGTATGTGACATGACCATAATGTGGTGCATCTAATAGTGGGGATCTTGAATGGATAGTGGAGGGAATGATGTTGATATCCATAATTATTATGATACCCTAATACTCATTTTTCTAGTTATAATGTGACTCACCAGATGTATATAGTTCATATGTTGTGTGGTTGTTCTAGTGTTGTGATGGCTAAGATGTATGCAGGCATGATGTAATGTAACTGTGCTTATAGGGTGGTGGAATATGTTGTTAGTAAGAGGTGGGTACACCGAGACATACACTGTTTGAGTGTCAAAGTGTAAAATCATTTCTAATTTGGTGAATGGTACCCTTTATTGATATTATTAATATTATATTATTATACTTGGTTTATATTTTTTGGTGACCACGACTTAGAGTGGTTGGGAAATATTTTTAATCTATTTAGGTGTTGATGGTATTGTTGTTTTCTAATAGATTTTGTAGTATGTTTCATTCACATGTGCATGAGAGACATTGGTTATCCTACTACATATACTTGTATTCTCATCCTATATAAATAATCTGATTTTAATGTTACCAAGCGTAATATGTTGATCATTATGTACATTACTAGCTCATACATTTGGATTTTTGTGTTGTCACTACTTTAGTTTTTCTTTTGGGTATTTACTTTGTATACATTCATTTCTGTCCAATTTATTTATACATTCATTTTGGGATTGTTTCATTTTGTTTTTATATTATTTCACAGTGTTTATTGTGGATGATTTATCTTATATCCTTACCCTATGATATTATAGATGGTAATTTTACCCATTTTATGATTTTTTTCATAACCTTGGCACTAGTCACCATCTTGGTGCCTACTGGAGGTGGGGCTTGAGGGTCATTATCTATATCCCTTAATTTTGTTTTCATTAATTAGAGGAGGTCCTGAAAAAGTTTTAATTGAGGATTATAGTTGGGTATAAGGTGTTTGGAGTTAAGAACAATGTGGATTATGAGGGTTAGTATAGAAATATTTTTATTTAACCATGTACTTGACAAAGGTCAGGGAGTTCTGTAAGAACATGATATTTTATGGCCCTCTATGATCTAGTGTATGAAAATTGAGCTAATTAAATAGCCATGTGAGATATAAATTCTTTCGGGGTAGTGACCTATGAGAGGCACATGAGTATATATTACATGTTTTTGTTTTTTATTCCAATTTTTTTTGGGATTGTTAAAATGAATAAAGTGAATGAAATTATTTAAAATAATCAGTTTATAATTCCACAATACATTGGAATAATAAATATGTGTTTCCTCTTTCACATATGGATCATGTTATCCGTCATCATGTGGCTATGGCAGTGGATCTTTGGAAGGCTAATCTTGTCGATTTTCGGATGTTCTATTAAATTGAAATTTATGTTCTATGTCATATGATATTTTTTTCATTCTAGAAGACTATCGTTGGGGATGTATAAGGGATGAATTTAGTATAATTATACATGGATCTATTTAGAGGAATTCATGATCACTTTCAATTTTATTTGTTCCCTGGTGGAGTTCTGGGTCCCTTTGAAAGTTTTTCAGGTGTGCGTTGTTTGCATCAATTTTTCATTATTTATCTTGGTGAGTGGAAGGAGGAATGTGATTCAAGGGTTGAAATTCAGAATTAATTATAGGAAAAGATTCAATAATTTACAATGAAAGAGTGAAGAGGATGAATATTTCTTCACATTAACAAGGGATTATATTAATGCTAGAGTTAAGGATCATGTTTAAAAAACTCCTACATTTTTCCTAGATATTTTATTAAATTACATTACTTGTATAAGAAATCATGAGGTGGAAATCATCCCTTCTATTCATTATCCAAATATTCCTTTTTACAATTTCTATATATATGGAGGAACGTATGTTGATGATGTTATTTCAGTGGATGCACACATGTGGAGGGTTTCAATGAGGGAGGAACTATATGGGTTCCTTTAAGAGAAGGGTTTTAATTAAAAGTTCTCATGCACCAGGGCCATCAAGGACTAAACTAGTTGATATTCAACCTCTTAAGCTTCCATTATAGCCTTATGGGGATAGTAGTTATGTTTATTTCATAGGGAATATGGATTAGTAGGATTTTTTTGGTGTTTGTGGTCATTGCTAGAACCATTTACCAATCCTTCATCGAGATCAATTTGGTAGAGGAAGGAAGGTTCTATTCCATCCTCTAAAGTTTTTTCTAGTGAGACCATTTCAATAGTAGAGGTGGTAAGATTATGTTGTAATAAGGGGAGATGGAGTTAGTATAGTCAGACCTGAGGATGTTCCTCGTGTTCAGGGTCATAAACCAATGAATGGTCAGGGAGGTGGTTTTATGTAGATGGGTAGAATAGATGGTTGTGTTTAGTTTCAGTATGTTGAGGTAGTATCATCATTGAGGCCATCTATTATTCAAGGTACAATCACTTTTTTTCTACCATTGGTAGTTTCTTGGTGGATTCTATATATTCATACTCTTTGGATTCACCCACTCTATTTTATACTATAGGACTAGATGCATAGATGTTATCCATTACCATTGTGTTTAAAATGGAATTTAATGGCTATTAATTATTTTTTTAATGTTTTCTAGGTGTTTAGACTAATTTTGTGGACACATGAGTATTTTGTGGTTATTTTTTATCTATATTTGAAACCATAAACTAACATTATATGCAAGGTATTTTTTATTATGTGCTTGTGGTTATCTAATTTCTTCTAGATGATAGTTGTGTTATTAGTTATGGGTGGCCAAAATCTAGTTTTCATTGTCATGTCGGGAAGTATAGTATGAAATTGGTGTGTCTAGCCCAGCCATCCAATGATGGTTTAGTTGTCAAAGGGATAAGGAAATAGTGTATTAGAGTATTAGAATAGAAGGGACTAAACCAAATAAACACGCTTTCTAGGATTCTAGTCCCATTAGCTTTTATTCATTACCTTTGAATTCAATTTACTGTTCTTTCCTATAGGTTTCATGGATAGTGTATGAACCAGTTTCCTAGTGGTTCATTGAGCTTAGTTTGGTGATGGTGGGATTTTTAATGCCAGCCTAAGGAGTAGTTTCAAGTTAGACCAATTCATTACAAGAGGTAGTAGGCCTATGCGCCGCAGATGGGATATGGGGAAGGTATAGGCCGATCTCAAGATGTCACTCTTGTTTAGAGATCTTGACCCTATTGTAATCATGGAGGATATAATAATTATAGGTGTAGTGAGGATGGGTGTGGTCAGTTTCAGGCATTTGAGGCAGTGGTACAAGATAGAACATATATAATTCATGGTACACTAAATTTTTTCTCTACCCTTGATAGTTCCTTGTTTGATTTAGGATTTCCACTCCATTTTTCAGCCATTTTAGTCCATACTATTGAACTGTATATTGTTATATTTTTCAGGCCCATGGTATTGAATACACCATTCAATTGAATAAAAATCTTGTTTGATGTTTTTTGGGGTGTGTAGATAGATGATGGGGAAATTTTTTCTTATGGGGATCTTTTTTAGATACATATGCAACCATAATATTTAATCCTATGCATCTATTAGTTTTATTCCATGTGCATTGTTAAAAAATTCATTTAGAGGAGAGTCTTTCTTTAAGAGATAGATTTCTATCCTATGGTTTTATTTGGGGAGCATGGTTTTCTGGTGGGAAGTCAGCATGTAGAGCCCCATAATTATATTATGGTTGGGTTATTAGAGGAATCAATGGAATTTGGGATTGTTTATTTTACCAGGGGTCATGGGAAATATCTAGTTGATTTTACAATGGAGGATGTCACACTACCCCCTTGATGTGATATTGTATTTAGGATAGAATTGCATCCGAGGGATTATACGATTTTTATGGCTCATTATCAGATGAAAACATGCATGTTGTGGTAGTTAATGATTCAGATTGATGATATGATATGGAGGGGTTTCGTCTAACCTATTGTGTCATCATGGAGTGCTCTAGAGTTGTTCACTAAGAAGGCAAGAGGTATTCTGAGATTTTTATACACTACAAAAGATTGAATTAGGTAACGGTTAAGAATGGTTTCCCACTTATAAGTATTTATTAACTTGTTCACTTTCTTAAGGGGTGAGTTGGATTTCTAAGTTCAATATATATTGTGGATATCAACAGTTTACGGTGAAATATGAGGATGTTATAAAGACTACCTTTAGATTCTAGTATGATAACATATTGATTTTAGTCATGTTGTTTGGAGTTACAAATTACCATGTTATGTTCATCTGGATTACTAAATCTATGTTCCATGAGATTTAAGACAAGTTCTTCATCATATTCATCGATGATGACTTGGTCTCTTCAATGTGTATGGGGGATCATTTTAGTTATGTAAATGTTGATTTTTATAGCCATTTAAACCACTAGCATTATGGGACTTTTTCCATGTGTCTGTCTGGGATGTGAGAGGTACATTTCCCTAGACATGTGGTGTTGGTATGGTGTGTAAGGGGACTTATTGAAGGTTAGTGGTTTTTGTTTCTTGGGAATCACCCATGTATACTGCATAGGTTTTTAGTTTCCTTGAAATTTTAAGATATTATTGGTGGTTTGTTTCTAATTTCTATCATGTGGAAACCATATAGACTGTATTTTCCAAGAAGGGAAAAAAATTTGTCGATTGATCAATGATGGGAAAAAATCTGTAGCATGTAGTGAAGCTAGTCAGTACAACAGTGATTTTGTTTCTGAAATAGAATGTCTGGTTGAGGTTTTTTTTAACACTTCACATATGTTCTAGGATGGTTATTAATGCACCAAAGAAAGTGACAAATTTCAGGTCTAGGATGTTACTTCCCTATTAGATTAACTATGCCACCCATGATCTGGTGCTGGAATCACTTGTTTTGGTGATGAATTTGGGGTACCCATACATAAAGAGGATCTATTTTAAGATTTTAGGAATCATAAGAGGCAAGGATATCATTTCATAGAGTAATTAAAATCATTAATAGAGGAAATGGAAGTATTTCATTTAGGATTATGATTCTGATATCTCCAATACCTAAAAAGGGTAAATTTGTTTTGAATTCTTTGATCAAGATGTCGAAGGAACTTGTTATTTAAAATTATGGAAATTTTTGGAAATGGATAGAGGATAAGGTAGCTATGAACTTATATTCATTGGTGGTTTATGGTGGATGTTTTGTGTTTTAGATTATAGAGAACCCTTATTTTATGCAGAAGATAAGTGAATCTCAATAGAGAATTTAGAGGAAAAGGTAATGTGTTGTCATGTTGGCCATAGGGATTATCTAGAGTGATGGTTGGAGGTTGGTCATAACTAGAAGTTATTTTAGGAGAGACTATTAATTATGTAATAGATACATGATTGAGTATTTTGTGATTTCAATATCTCCCAATTTTTGGTCCACTCGGGAGTTTCTAAGATGAATCGCTGCTTGAGGATGCAGTTTTGGTGCCCATGATGAAGAGGTTGGTGGAGGAGTATATGATGATGTGTTTGGATATCCATTAGATATTGGTCACCTATTTTGTTATAGGTTGTTTTTTTCAACCTTTTCACATTACAAAGTGGAAAAGGTATGATATCTCAATTGATTTCATCATAGGTTAAGACTGAGATCTTGGAGTTTTTGATGTCGTCTGGGTAATCATCCATTAGTTGATGAAATTGGATCACCTCATTGTGATCGCTTTTTCAGGCATTTATATTTTTTTCAAATATTTATATGGTTGAGGTGTAGGATTTTCATGGGATTTAGTTGTTTATTATATTCTATTGGGATACATATTGTACTACATTAGTTAAGATGGGATTATAGAATTCATTTGGCACTTATGCGTGCCTTAGCAATGCCTTGCATGCTCAGATGAATGGAATGATATATTGAAATATTTATATAATAGAGGATATTTTGTTGGGATGAATTTTTTAATTTGGTATGTCTTAGTTATTAAACCTTTCATTGGTGATGTTTTCCAACAAAAATAGTTATCAATCATCCATTTGTATAGCTCTATTTGAGGCTTTTTAGGGGTGGTTGTGTGATTCTCTATTGTGATAGATATAGGATAGGTATGAAGCATTTATTAGTCCTGATGTGGTGCATAAAAAAATAAAAAAAAATAGACGGTTCTAGAGAAAATGAAACAAGTTCAATACCAGAATAAGTTTATGATTATCATAGTAGGAGGCCCTTGGAGTTTGAGGTTGGGGAACACATGTTCCTAATGTTTTCCCCTTAATGGGATTTTTTAATTTGTATGTTTAATGCGGTATGGTTTGTTTTTTGTAGTGGATTTTGGATTGGTCTATTTGGAGGTTGGATGGTTATTTCATAGTTCAGTATTTGTATGAGGCAGTTTAGGATGTTACATGTTCATTTGGCATGGAATGTATGGTCAGTAGTATCAATTGAGTTATGATGAGATCCTTGAGGGGTATCTCACAGGGTGGGTGTCCAGAACACAATATTTTTTGGATTTTGTTTTCTTTCGTGAGTAATATGATGATTTTACATGTATTTAATTCAATAGACCGTTCCATCCAGACATATTAATTTTAATTTTTGGGTGTTTTTAGTGTCTAAGAGTAGACATGAAGAGTATTTGTGGAGGCTTGAGGTAGATGGGTGCTGCAATAGGGAATTCATGTCATGTAATTTTTACATGGCACATGATGTTGTTTCACTCATTATATAGTTGAAGAATTCATAGATTGTAAATAGGATAAGGGTTATCCATGAAACAAACACACCTCAGTTAAATTAAACTCACGATGTGTAGAAAATAAATTTCAAGGAAACATAATTTCTAGAGAAAGCTATATATTTTTGAAAAATTACTGGCTAAACGTCTGGTTATGGTTACATGACATTAAACATTTGATCTACTATATTTTATGTTTTTTCGTGAACAATTTCTCACAATTGTTCATGGATTATCTCCCTCGCGTTCTAGAAGAACCCTATATGCCTCAAAGTGGATTTTCATCTCTCTTCTCGTTGATTTGATCTATTGGATCTTGTGCTTATTGGTTGTAAATCCATGGTGAATTCACTCTCCTTTACTTGAGTTTTTCATTCATTATTCACTTTGAAATTCATTAATTCAATATGGAATTGTTTTGGGAGGATTTGGGGGATTCATTTTGAAGATATTTACTGGTGTATATATTGATTAGTTATTTTCACAGGTGTGGTTGGAGTCTCAGGAATTTATTCTTCTCCCCATGATGCACTACAAGTCTAAAATATTTTTTGAGGTAGGGAATAAGTCATTTCAATTTATTATGTCTCATGAATGAGATATTTACTTTTGTTAATCTATGGGAAATGGTTACGGTTCCTTAATAAATGATAAAAAAATTTGGTTAATAAAACTTTATTGGGATATGGGAATAATTTGTATGCTTTTTCAGCTTTGATATTTTTGTGATATTATTATTTTATGGGATGAATGCCCCACTAATATTTTTTTTTCATTGGGGGATTTTTTAGGCTTCATGATATGTGGTGTGATAGTTTTATTTCTTTTACTATAGCGACATCATCCTAAATTGTAAAATGGATAAATAGATATATTTTATTAATTAAATGGATTCCCATGACTGTAACATGTGTGATAATACCCCTAAAATACATTTTAATGTGATAAAATACAGTTTTTTTAATATTTAATATGATCTTGTTGTGTTTTGGTGTGTGTTCATCTTAAGTTGTGGTGATGTTTTGTTATGAAGAGATGTGCAATTTATATGTGTTTGGTGTGTGGGGGATGATGGGTGCTGGTTTTTTTAATTAATTATGGTTGGTTATGTGATGGTTTTTTGGACATTCATTAGTGGTTGTAAGGTGACAGTTGTTTTACATTGATTTATTTGTATTAGGGAGAATATTGTTTACTTTTGCATTGGGGTTGGTGAGGTGGTGGTTGTTTGGATGTGATTTGGGGGTTGTGAGGTGATTTTTCTTTGGCCATTTATTTGGGGGTGATGATAATTTATTGGTTGGAAATGTTTTTTGGGTAGTTGGGTGATGTTAGTTTGGGTTGTTCTTTAGGGGCGGTGAGGTGATGGTTGTCAGAAATGATGAGATTATTGTTTTGTGTGGTTGTGATGTGCTATATGGTCAAGTAGTGATATAATAAATGTTTAATAATTATTGATATTTTTTTAATTTTATTTGGTTAATGGGATTTTATTTGTTAATGAATAAATAAGTGATGAAATTCATGGAAAAATATGGTTGATGTTTAGTAATGAAATGAATAAGATCGATGATGAAATTGGATGTTTACATGATTGTGGATTGCAAATTTATGTTTGGTTTTATAAATTTACATTTTGAAGTATAAGTGAGCATGTTATTATTTGGATTGATAATTATTCGTAACCTATAAGATTGGACATTTGTGTGGTAATATGTATATACTAGTATATTAAGTTTTATTTTTATAGGCACCCCACCCATGAAGAGTATTATGTGATGACACCGACTAAGTCATGTGGGAGGTATTTCCCTAGTATCTCGTTGACAAGGATTAATGGTTGTCTACCCTCACATTCCATCTCACTCTCTCTTCCAAACAAGTATATATCCATTGGAATTTTTAGATGAAGTTATTTTGGTTCACTGGTTGATGGACCGTGTTTCATTGGGCGAGACTAGATTCCCAATGTGTTTTAAACTAACATGTGATATGGCAATGCTTATTGGGTAGGGAATGAGGGGTTTTTTGGGAAATATGTGATATAACCATTCGTCTGGGGTGGTGGCCTAGGTTTCTTTGGGTGATTTGTGATATGAATATTATGTGGGGCAGTTCATAGTGGGTTTATACATATTGGGATGAGTGAATGTGTTTGATGTCCTACATGATCCTTATACCCAAATAATATAGATATATTTGTGATGTGATGTGCTAGTTATTTGTGGGAAAGATGTGGTGTGCCCATGATTATAGGATGGTGGCCCAAATCTCAATGATAATTATTTTATGTGATGGTAATTATGCCACATTGGTATATGTTATATGGAATTGATGGTAGAACCAGGACATACAACGTTGTGTTGTGAGATAGAGAAGTCTATGGGAAAGCTGTTTGGGGTACCCAATATTGATATGATTCATATTATGTTATTATAAATATATTTAATTATTTGTTTATACTTACTTTATTTTGGGTTGGATATATATTATTCCTATTTAGGTGTTTTTGGTTCTTCCATTTTCACACAGTTGCCTTAGTATGCTTATTTTAAATGTGCATGATCAAATCTGGTTTTCCTATTGAGTATACCTATTTGCACACAAAAAATAAAAAAATGGATTTTTAGATTTTTAAGCGGACTACATGGATCATGTATGATTTTAATATCCTATACATTTGTACAGTTTTTGTGTATTTTCTTAATATTTTCTTTTGGGTATTTACATTGGATTCATTATCATATATTTGTTTTATTTATACATATATTGTGGGATAGTTTCAGTTTCAATCTATATTATTTCATTGAGATCATGGTATATGATTCATTGTATATCCCAATCCTACATTGTTATAGGGGTAATACATTTCATTTTGTGAGATTCTTACAATCGGTGCTAGTCTCCAACATGGGTCTTGCCTAAGGTATTAGCGGTCATTATATATCTCAATTAATTTTAGTTTCTTTAGTGGGTGGGGGTTGTGATATAAATGTCTTTGGTCTCTATAAAAATATCCATATAAAATCATATATAAAGTGGTGACCTTTTTATTTATCATCATAGTCATCATTTCACATCCCTTCATGCAAATTTCATGACCTGTCATGTGTTGTTTATTAGAAAAGTTATGCTTATTGGTTTACATTAAAAACAATGTATTCATTTCATTTTCATTAATGTGATAATGTTTTAATGATTTAAAAAATCAAGTCATTTTTTAATATTTTAATATTTATACATTATTTCCATATAGTTTTTTTTAGAATATTATAGTATTTGAGAAAATCATTACTAGTAATATCATATTCATAATGTTTTTCACTTTTATAAGGAACCTAAATATTTTTTTATTCATCTATATTTCCCATAAATAATTTATTTTCATTATAGTGACCCTCTATATTAAAATATAGTCATTAAATTAAATAGGTGGAATTCCTAATACATTTTTTAAATTGACACCCAATGTCTTTAATGTGTCTAGTGCCTTTGGAAGCATCAAAACATATACACTGGTATATATGTGAGATTCATTATCTCTAACAAGGTTCATTCGGACTAGAAAACTTAGTAGACACATCATACTTACTTCATATCATCATTATATAGAGAAGTTAATATAAAATGGTGGGATCTAAAATTCATAGTAAGGGTAAACGTGGGATCCATGTTGGCATACAATGAGGATAGGGGTATGATCACATGATCAAAATATTATAAGATCATACTATTGATATCAAATATCATATAAAATCATGGAATAAAGATTGACAATTTTTAATAGATTAATAATAAATAAATAAAGGACGTATGCCATGAAATCGTAACATAGAAATAAGACATGGAATTGTGTCTAACATATAATTATTTTTTCATAGTATCCAACCCATAACATCCAATACCATCATAGTAGACAATGTCCTTTACTGGATCGAGTAAACACCCATTCCCACCCTGTTTTACTAAACTTAGTGAACCATCATTACATCCAAATATTACTGAAAAGAGTAAACCTCATTTCAACCCAGTATTACTGAACAGATTAAACCATAGTTCCATCCGATTCTATCTCATGATACATAAAACATTACCTAATGAATTTGGGGGAGATATAGTCCCAACTGGTCACAAAATTAAATCATACATACATGTGCAACAAGATCACAATTAAACATATCATAACCCTTTAAATGAAATGCTTATCATAAACATGTATTCATATCAAAAGATGTTTGAGGGGAAATGTTTTGTAATCATTTCATTAAAATAACTATCGGTGAAAGGAAAGTGGATTCCATAAACATGTAACACATTATTGAGAAATGGGTTTAATAAAGACAATGACAGTAAGAATAACCCATTCATATAATGAATATGAACAGATCCTTTAGATCATTTCCATGAAATTCATGAGTAAAATTAATATATTTAATATTATATGGAAAATAATTTTGAAATATCTTTTAAAAATGTTTCTTGAGGAAAATATCCTAGGTTCTTTGAAAAAAAAATTAACACATAAAACCATTTAAAATTAATTTTCATAGAAAATACCTTGAAAATTTATAAAAAATAATTCAAATAATTTTGAGAATTTCATTAATTGAAATCATATAAAGTACAATTATAAACATTTTTAAGATTTTTTTCATTGAAAAAACTTTTAATACATTTAATGATATCTTGAAATTTGTTTGAAAACTATTTTAGTTGAAATCATATCAATGGAGATTTAAATTTTTTTAAAACCCATTTCACTAAAAATAGATTGAAATATTATAGAATACCCTAAAAATAATTTTGACAACAATTTTCCATGAAATCATATAAAAGAAGTTTCAAACCATTTATAAACCAATTTTCCAAGAAAATTACTTTTAGAAAAATTCATAAATATTACCATTTTAAAAATGCAATGGAAGGATCAATGGAATGATGGCTGGTAAATTTTTACACAACATAAAAGCTAAAAAGTACCTTTTTATGGTATAAGTGTCAAAAAAATGTCTTATATCGAATGTGATAATAACATCCAATTCACAATATTTTTAATATATCAAAAGTTAAAAATTACTTTTAGATATTAACAGATAATGGTATAAGTAAAACTTTTTTAGAAAGCATATATTTCTAACCGAATAGAGGGTATAGTCGGGCATTCTAAAAAACACATTATTTACTAGCTTATAAACAAATGAGTAGAAAATGGTACCAATACATGAATATAATATTAAATAATATTGGGTAAAGAATATAATTATTGTTATTGAGTTATGGATTATAATATTTCATCAAATTAATAACAAACATAAATAATCTCAAAAAACGACAAGATTGTGTCAATAAACACGTATGTAATTTCAAAATGGGATTATACTCTCCAAAAATTAAATTTCAAGAAAAATATAATATCATTAAAATATTTCTATTAATTTTATTTTAAATTTAACTATTTAAACTTCGAAGAAAGATCATTGGTTCATAAAAAAACTGGAGTCTGAAAGATGGTAGTTTGAGAAAAACTATTTTACCAATTTTTTAAATTTAAAAATGTTAAATATAATGATAGAAGGATCATAAAATGGAAATGTGAACACCCATAAATTTTTTATATGATACATAAAATAAAATTGTGTATAGAACATTCACTATAAAAATTAAATGGGTTGTGAACATAACATGTATCTCACATTAATTAAAAGTGAAATTAAAATCTCCTTACTTTATGTCTTGACTCTCTTATTAATCATAGAGGAATCCATTATAGTAGATATAATTTTTTTATACATGTTTTATATTCGAATATTATTTCATATAATACCATATATGGTTTAATTATGACCTTATATTACCATCTTGTAAAAGATCATTCGTAATGGTTTCACATCGGGTAATATCTACTTTGTTTTCCACATGTGTCATTATATTTTTTAATGTTAGTCCTTATACTTATTAAAATATTACGGAATTTATATCATGATATAAATATAATTTATATAAATTTTATGTATACTATAATAGGATATATCATAAATAATTATGAAATTTAATGCATCATTCATCGAGATTGTAACCCATACGTATCCCTGAACGTTGTTTCTATTTTAATTTTCATTTTGAAAAATAAAATGAAAAATATGTATAAGTGACTTTGAATATAATATCATTAAAATATAATTATAATTATATATACATATCATATATTTTCTTTAAAATCATCCTTAATACATTTCATGTACTGTGTGTCTGAATGACATCAATTTGAGGGGGTGGTAGTCCACACATCCTCAAACAAAATTATCAATATAACACAAAATGTAATGTAAAAAAAGTTTATTTTTAAACGAATACATAAGATTAAATACATAATAAATAAAATATATTAAATATATAAACATAGTGTCCATCATAATTTCCACAATGATGTGTGGTAAATGAAAAATGAACAATCATCGTTTCATGAGGCGTTAGGTCACTATACATTGAAATAATATATTTGATATCCATTAGAATGAGGTGTGTGTTGGTGTTGGTTGAATGCTTTTCTGAAAAACAAACTAGTATATTTATTATATTTTTTTATTCATTAATGTAATAAAGAGAGTGGAGGGGTGGATAATGAAAATAAAGGAAAAGAGTTTGAGAGGATAGGTTATATCTAAATCTGGTAACTCTTTCTGGATTGGGCCAAATAGATTCCTTGAGAGGATTTCTGGCCAAACTAAGGCTTCAATGACAAGGGTATGGATATATTAAGGCTACTTGGGAAGATCATACCTCATACTAAAAGGATTAACATGTGTGAAGAGTGGGTAGATGTAGAGACCTTTTATAAGGTAGGGAAAAGACTCACTTGGAACTCTTGGAAACAAGTTATATGTGAACATGTTCTTTTATAAAAACTACAAATCAAAATAAGAACCCTCATTAATGGAAGGTTTATGGATTAATAATTCCCATAAAATGAGTTTTGGGAAAATTTTCATGTATTTTTTGATTCTTATATTTTTGGTTTAGTACTTTATTAACAAACTTTTACTGTTAACTGCTGTAATTTATTTTAATTACATTCAATAATATTTTTGTTAAAAAAATATGATTCCATTATTATAAATTATATATTATTTTTACTCCAAATATAAAATAAATTTTACCAAATAAAAATAAAATATGTGAAAAAATTAATTTAAAATTAATCCTACTGAGGGGACGTTACTGCGGGTTTTTAATGTAAAAACGTCCAAATTTTTTTAAGTTTTATATAAAATTTCAACATGAAATTACATCTAATGAACTAAATTAGATTAATTGGTTAAAATAATATCATACAAAAAATTTAATCCAATTTTAAATATAAATTACTCTTATAAATAAATTATATGGAAAATCATTTTTGATTTAAAATCCAGAATTCTTAACATCTAATCTAAAGATGAAACCTTACATAAAAATAAAAAAAATTATCCAAAACTAATTTTTTATGTAACTCTTAAAAATTTGAAATTTATTTTCATATATTAAAATTATAAATGTTCATAATATTTTATTAAATGGGTTCTCCATTAAAAGGAATCAAAAAATGCATTAATAAAAATATAGTTTTTATCATAAAAATGTATTTGATCGTGTCTAATATATATATAATATATTCGATCAATATACAAAAAAAAGATTGAATATATAACATATATATTAAATTAAAATCACTTACATATTTTAATTAACATAATTTACAATGTTAAAATATCATTGTGACTACAATAATATTTTCATTATAATTCAATCTGTTTTCATATTCATTAATTGATAACCTATGAATCCATAAAATATTTGTCTGTACCATATTAATTTTATAATTTATTTAATGATATTAATTTCTGTAAATATAATGTCAAGGATTTATCTAATTAAAACATATTTTTTATAATATCTTTTAGTTTGTTAGCACTCGGTCTTGCGTGTTATGCAAGCCATTGAGGATGGTCAAACATGTATGTATGGAATGCTAACCATATTGTAATGTGTAACTTATACCATGTAGGTTTTGTTTGTAAAAAACTCTTTATGAGTGTCATATGATCGGAATATTTAACATAGTGAAAACTAATTGTAGTGTTGTATGAAGTGAAAAATATCAAATGATTAAATTATTTCGAAAAAAATTCTCAAAATCCCCAGGTCTTAAATTCTACCACCCTTTAAATAAATTTTATATCGATATGTTTCTTAGTTTTTTATGTAGTAATTCATTATAGTTTCATTTAGAGAAACCCATAATGTGAAAATGGATAATAATAAATTCCTTAAAAAAATATTTGAAATTATAATGGTTACCAAAAGATACATATAACTAGGTTTCCAAATATGAGAACAATGGTCAGTTGTGATGATTGGACATAAAAGAAAAGTATAAATATATATAGAGAGTGATTGTGGTCAACAATAACAAACAATTTAAGGATAAAATAAATTCTTAGGGCCTCAAAATCATAAATCAAATATGATTTAAAACACCGTCATATCTATAATAATTAATGTATTTGGAAAATAATGTTGGATCAATTTTTAAACATTGAGTAATTCATAATATATTTCTATAAAAAAAATATATTGTGTATTCCTTGATCAACTACTAATATATCCATTAAATCGAGGAATTAATTTATAGAAATACACTTTTAATTGATCTTAAGGATGAAACAATTATGAAATGGATAACTATTTTCTCATATAAATCAATACGAATTAATATATAAACATAAATAGTAATACTACCAATTAATCATTTATACTTATTCATCAAAAATAATTATACATTTTCTATTAAATCACATAGGCCAGTTGTAGTCATGAATCCCTTATCATCATTCAGTCGTGGTTTCATGAATCGTGGCCTTGCTGGACTTGATTGGTTTTCACCTGACATACATGATGTCCTTTTCTAAAAAATAGAATATAATTTCATAAATATTAAATAGGGATGACCTTTAAAAAACCTTATGTATTAAATAGAAATTTAACAAAGGTTTTCAATATATTCTTAGTGAAAATTTTTTCCTCTATAGTTTAACTGAATCTTTTCATTAAAAATAAACATTATAAACCATATGAATGATGAAGATCAAAAAATTTTGAATGAAATTCATGAAATCATCTTAACATAGGTTCCCCTATATATCACTAAGTATCACTTAATTAAAATATTACAATCATGTTAATACACTTATTATATATTCCCATGAAACATGTAACTACCCTAATTACCCAAAAAACATTTTAAAAACATTCATGCTACCTCAGTTTTATGTTAATTGGATTTATACAATACATACAAAAAGTTTGTAAACTTCATAAATGATAGAATAAACCACCAATCAAAAAAAACCTTACATAGTTCCAAGGTAATTAATACAGTGATATATCTTTATTCATATCTCACTTAACAATATCCATACAAAATCATCTTAGCATAAAAAAAGAATAAGGGTTATCCTACCTGAGTCTAAAATATCACTTTGTCATCAAATCTAATCACCAGTCCAATATACTTTTGTAAATACCGAGAAAAAGAAACATAAGTAGAAAAATCGTGGTATTTTTCATCATTCATACCATTTTAATCCAAATACATAAAAACACCAATTTATTCATCTGTATTAAATTAATAATTCTACCACATCTAATTAGATAATTCCAATTTCTATTCACATTTCATCAGTAGTATCTTCATCATCATCAATTTGACTATTACTCGCACTACCTTTCTAATTTTCTTGAGGAACATTCCTTTTGTGACATTTACTTGCATAATGTCCATTTAATTCATACTTAATAACTTTTCCTTTTATGATTCCTAAGGGAGGCCAATATTATCATCCATTTCATTAGCTGAATTTTCAATTTTCACTTGCAGTCACATCCCTTGTGTCATTATTTTCAACTATCAAAACAAATTCATGTTTCTTTAATAAATTATTTTATGTTATTTTTTCCATATTATTGACACAAAGCAAACCAAATCATTATTCATCCATTGTATCCATTACCCAAACTCTCAAAGAATTCATTCTTTCACTTTTATGGTTATTTTTAGAGTTTGTTAAGGTAAACATGTTAATAATTTTCCTTGAAAGTTTATTAGGGATGAACATAACATAATTCACCCCAGTTATCAGCCAACAAGAGTTCTCTTTATAAAAGCATCCATCACATTCAACATTAATCCAGTTCCTTCAATTGAATAAATCTAGAAACATAGTGTGAGTGTTACATATCAAATAAAAAAATAATATAGTCATAAAAATAATTACATATAAGATTTCAAAATCATAAATCCTTTTTTAATTTTTGACACACTTGATTTATCAATGTTATTAATAGATATTTTGTATTTAAATCCTTCATGATGTTACATTAATATTTTGTGAATTTCATAAGAATATCTGATTGGTATTGTCAAAATAGGTGTGCAATAAGGCCCCTTTTCAGGTACCAAATTACCATGAGTCAGGCATGAAACATCTTGTTAGAGTTGTCACCCTTAGGTACATTAGTGCATGATTCATGAAAACGTGTTTTAGTTGGACAATGATGTATTGAAACGAAACCATTCACAATATCCTTTACCAAAATTCCAAGACATTTTCCTAAAAGTTAACACATCCTTATACTTATCATTAGAGATATCCTTATATATATCCTTAGATATATACCTAGAGATCTCTCTAATGTTGTTTCTTCCTAATTTAAAAAGGTTAACTATACCTTTTCTCAAATAGAAACTATACATTCCCACTCTATTCAAATATAAGCTCTACATTACACTTGTACAATACTTAAAACATTTTAAAAATATACACCCAAATATAGTAGTTGGTCTAGTTCCATTGGAATCATAGAAACATAAGAACTAGTATATAGGTGAGCTACATTATCTTCCTCTAGGTTCTTCATGAATTGAAACCTTATTTGACACATCATACATACAAAATATCTTAGTAACCAGTGGATGTTACCATAACAAGGGGTGATCCAAAATTATCAATAAGAGAAAATAAGGAAGACATGTAAGGATAAACGTGAGCATAGGGGTATAAACACATGATTGAAGCATTAGAATATCATACCCCATATCTAAAAAGATGATAAAAAATCAATTCATAATACATGGTAGTTTATCATACATGAATAATAATGAAATAAAGGACATAAGACAGAAAATATGAACATATGAATAAGATATAGAATTATGGAAAGCATTTAATAAGTATTTCATAGTATCCAAGGAATAAAGTCCAATAATATTACTTGAATTATTCCTTTACTAAAATTACTAAACCCCCATTTCAACCTATTATTACTTAACTGAGTAAACCCTCATTAAAGTATGGTACTTCTGAACTAGGTAAAACCTTATTCTTTCCATGTATTATAGAAACATGTAAACCCTCATTATAACCCACTCTATATCATGAGTTTTTAAAAATTACTCAATGAATTGGAGGAAGAAATAGGTCCCATTTGTGTCATAAAAAGATCATACATACATATTCCACAAGATCATAAATAAAAGTATCATAACCAATGAAATGAAATGGGTATCATACCCATATAAACATATCGTAACATGTGGAAAGAGTCATGTTTCATAATCATTTCATTAAAATCATATCCAATGAAAGAGAAACATATTCCAAAAAAATATAACCCATTTAGGATAAATGGGTTTCATAAAGACTATTACATAAATCATAACCTATTAATAGAATGGATACAATGGAATCCTTAAGATAATTTCCTATAAAGACTTATGTATCATCAATTAATGTCATCTTATATGTGAAAAAATACTGAAATATATTTTAAAATTGTTTCTTTAGAGATATGTCATATTTTTCTTTGAAAAAGTCTTTTTTACACATAAAACTATTTATAGTCATTTATGTAGAAACTAACATGAATAATTATGAAGAATACATGAAATAATTTTGAAAACATTTTCCCATGAAGTATTATAAAATAAACATCAAACAAATTTAAAAACATTTTTCGTTGAAAACACCTTGAAACTTTTTATGGAAAATTTTAAAGTGGTTTTCAAAATATTTTACTAGGAATCCTGTGAAAGAATCATGAAAATGTTTTAAATTCATTTATTAAAAGTTAATTTTCAAATATATGAATAAGGCTTGAAAACATTTTGAAACCCATTTTTTGTGAAATCATATAAATGAAGACTGAAACTATTTTGATAAAAAATCCTTGATAATTACTTTTAGAAACACTTTCTTAATGATTAACCTATTTAAAATACAATTTAAGCTTCAAAGGAATGATGGTTTTTAAACCCTTAAATGTTGTATGAGGTGAAATGAACAATCATTTGATACTTTAAAAGGTTTAGAAAAATGCCAAATTCAGAAAAATACAAGAATATTCTTCTAAATATATTATTAAATAAAATTGATATAAATTTATTTTATATTTTATATGATAATGGGATAATATTCCTTGAAAACCTTTTTAGAAAACATAGATTTCTAACTAAAGATACAGTAATATTGGGATTTCTTAAAAACACTTTATTAACTATCTTGTGTACCACATAGTTGAAAATTATCAAAACAAATGTATATACAATTAAATAACATAGGATGAGGAAACTAATTAGTGTTATTGATATACGGGTCATAATATTTCATCAATGTAATCATAGACATATGCACTTTTGAGGAGATTGACTCAATATACTCTTTTATCTTTTTAATGTGGGATTATACACTCAAAAAAAGAAATTAAAAGAATCTTAGAATATCATGAAAATAAATATATCATTGATAATTAAAATTTAAGTATATAAACTTAGAAAAAATATTTTAGGTTCATAACAAAACATGACTCTCAAAGAATGTAGATTGAAACAAAACTATTTTACCAGTTTTGGATACTTTGAAACATAAATCACATGAATGAAGGATCATAAAATGGACATGTAAATAACCTTATATTTAATTATAAGTTACATATAATACAATCATGTGTAGTATATACATCACACAAAGAGATAGACCTGTTCCCATAACATGTATCTCACAGAAATTAATTGTGATATGAAATACCCATACCTTATGTCATTAATTTATTTGTACTCGTAGAAGCATGATATATATTAAATAAAAGATTATTATTAATTTTTTGAAAAGAATATTAATATATATAATTCCATAAAAGGTGTCATTATGACCATTATATTACACTTTTTATTAAAGATCTTATGTTCTGGTTTCAGTTCGGGTAATATTCGCATTGTTTTCTGCATGTCCCATTATTTGATATATCAATTGTCCTTATACATATAACATTACTCAATAATGTAGATCATGATAGAAATAAAATTTATATTAAATATACTTATAATATAATAATTTGTATAATACTGATGTATGAAATTCAATACACCGTTCATAGAGAAGGTAATCTTTACTTACACATGAATTTTGTTTCCATTATTATTGTCATATTGTAAAAATATGAAAAATATGTATATGTGTATAAGTATATAATATAATTATAACATATTTATAATTATATATATATTATATAATATAAATAATCCCATCCTTAAAACATTCCAGGAATTTTGTCACTGAATCACATCGCTTTGAGAAGGCGGTAGACCACACAAACTCAAATGAAACTATCGTAATTACACCAAATAGAATGTATAAATATGTGTGTAATGAAAGGAATAAATAAGATTAATGTCAATATAAATAAAATATACGACAATTATAAAAACAATTTTCAACATAATGGCCACAATTTTGAGTGGTATCATAGAAATTAACAATCATCATTTCATATGTCAGTAATTCTCCATACTCATAAATAGTATGTTTGATATCCTTTGTATGGAGGTGTTTGTTTGTTTTGGTTGAAATAATTGTATGAAAAATTATATAATATTTATGATACTTGTTTTTTGGAAAAAAATAATTCAATAAACAATCTAGAAAATGGGGACAAGGAAAATAATGGATATGATATTAAGAGGAGATGTTATCTCTCAATCGGGAAACACCTTTTGGTTTGTGCCGAAAGGCTTCCTTGAGAGCATTTCCATTCAAAGGGGGATTCATGATAAAAGGTAAGGAAGTTAGAATTGTACATGGTTAGCTATGTTACAAACATAAAAGGCTTGGGATGTTTGAGGAATGGGAAGAGGTTTCAGTCTTTTATAGAGAAGAGAAAGAGAACACATAGAAATTTTGGAAACAATTTGGGTGTAAACATGTACTAACCTAACAAAATTCACAATAAAACTCATGAATGGAAGAACAATTGATGAATAATTTCTATTAAATGGTTGTTTTACTAGTTTATAGGTCATTTTTGTGTCTCATATATATGTTTTATACTTTACTAACCTCATTTTTTCCATAACTATTTTAATTAATATTTATTTAATTCACTAGAAAATGTTTTCAGAATTTTTTTTTAACATATTAGACATTATAAATTATTATAATTCCAAATATGGATTCCAGTTTTAAAAATTATTGTCATATAAGTGGATAAAAGTAATTTTAAATTAATCCCACAGACGGGACGACACTGGAGGATTATAAAGTAAAAACATCCAAATGTTTGATAAGTTTGATATCCCATTTCAATGTGAAATTGGTTCTAATGAACTAAATAAGATTAATTTGTTAAAAATAAATCTAAATAAACTATTAATAAAATTAAAAACATATATTATCCTTATGAATAAATTATATTAAAAATTATTTTTTCAATTAAAATCCATTATTTATAACTATTCATACAATGATGAAACCTTGAATAAAAACCTAAAAAAATTTAATAACCTAATTTTTGTGTCTCTATTTTAAAGATAAATTTTATTTTTACATAATAAATATATACAATAATAAAAAATTATATTTTAAATGGGATCTACATTAAACATCGGTATTTAATTCCTTAATAAAAATATTGGGTTTTAATCATAAAATTTGGTTTGTTCATCTCTTATGTCTATAGAATCTATTTGAGTAAGATACAAATATTTTATTCAATATATAACATATGTATTATATAAATATAACATAACAATTTTAATTAATTTAATTCATTAGGTTTATCAGGATTTCTGTCCATAATTATGTTTTCCTTTATATTCACATGTTTTTCATATTCATTAATTTGTTACATATGAATTCATCAATATTTGTGTATAATACCTATTTTCATAATTTTCAAACTAATATTCATATCCTTAAACATATTTTCTAGGTTATATCTCGTTATAGTAATGTTTTTAATAATATATTATAGTGATGTAGTAGTCAGACTTGAGTGTTAAACAAGCCATGTATAAAGGACCATATTTCACGTAATGTATGTTAATCATGTTTTCATATGTATTTTACCCCTTGTCAGTGTTGTGTATAATATATTCCAATGTAGTACCATGTGAATAATATGTCTAACTCTAAAAAAAACTATTTCTAGTTTTGCGTGAAGTGAAAAATATAAAAATATTTAAATAATTGGAATAACAAATTTCACAATATTTTAGGGTGTTATATTACATACTAAGAGAATAAATTCTGGATGATTATAAATCACATTAAATATCCTATTAAACACTCAATATTTCCTTAAATACTTTTATGTTTTTCATTCAACACTCCTCATATTTCATCTTGTATCTCAATTTTGGAAAATTGTTATTTCTATGTCATTTTATATATCACTCTTAACTAGTATCTTCTCCAAAAGGTATAATCATTGATATAATGTCCTTTAATATCATATTTTCCTATGAAAATATTTTTTTCGGGAAACATTTTCATCATGTAAAACGTTATAAAACATTTTTCTTATTACTCATATCTTCATTCCTATCATATTTACCATCACATCCAATGGTTCTCTTTTCATTGATTACCTCATTAGCATATGATTGAGATGGTTTGAATTCAATTTATTTTTTTGGGTTCAGAATATTCATCATTCACTATAATCTATCTTTTATACATCATTAGATTTCTAATCAATTCATTTATTGGTCGATTAATTAAATAGTGTGGCTCAAAATGGATATATTAGTGCCTCTCCATCTATGATTTAAGCATCTTAAAATTCCTACCACTTGATACATATCATCAACAGATATTCCTAGTTTATGAATCATGTTTATAATCTCATTAATCATGATATATATGTTTTAAATAGACTCATTAAGTTTCATCATTAATTTATCATACATAATGGTATAGTTATTTATACTCATTTCTTTAAAATTGGATGTTTCATCATGTGACACAATTATATTATCCAAAATTTCATAGATTGTAGATGTTGGAGATATTCTATTAAATTCAACATCTCCTAATTCATGCTATGAATCATTAATTTCATTATACTTACAACATAAAAAGATTTCGTAGCATAACACTAGTCTGGTCTTAGACGATTTTTTCATATTGATCTTCTATTACAGTCCAAATATCAAAACCCATTATGTCATGGTGAATTTGTATTTTAATTTTCTATTTAGGATAGTTATATATAATAAAATATAATGGTTTATTTATAGAATGTTTTTACAATATATAGTTATACATTACTATCGAATAAAAATAATTAAATAAATTAGATATCTTATCTAGGAGACTTGATAATGTTATGATATGAAAATAAAAATACTACAACTCAAATATAATGTAAAACAAACAAGGAGATAAATGGAATTAGATTTAATTTTGACACTAACTTTATTTAAATTAATCATAAAAATTATCTTCACTTATTGATGTAGTCCTTAAGTTATGAGAGATGAATAAATGATTAAAAATATTCTCATAGATCTTACCATTATATATATTGGAATAAATAGGTTCATTGGTTATGAAATAGGGTTCTAGATTATGTTTTATCTATTTTTTTTGAGATTACCATCCATTGAAAATATTATTAATTTAAATAAATTATTTAATCCAAAAAAATTGATTATAGGATAATCATTAAATATCCTTTAATTTAGTATGAAATATAGAAATATTAAATCCTATAACAATTATTTTTAATTTATAAAATATATATATTAGTAAATATTACTAAAATATAATAAAATATAAAAACTATCACTTGAGGATTACCACATTATCTTCATAACCACAGTTTATTCAACACATATCCAAATAACCAATTGATTCCCTTGACTTGTTTTTCAGTCTCTTGGACAATTTATGTGATTCATAGTTTTGTTTAGCTCACCAATTTGAATCTTGATGCTACGTGGTATTATCTAATTCACCTACATGAATCTTGTATCTATGTTCTTCTGACCAATTCATCAAAGTGAATCACTTTATAACATGGTTTTTCCAATTCACCAAAGTGAATCATTTAGATACAGGGTTTGGACTAATTAACCATCAAAAAATATTTCATTATGTGATTTTAAAATATTTTTAATATCATGACATGGATGCTTCATTTCAATGTGTGGTCACTCAAAGACATATATTTTCTTCAATAGTATTCCAAAACATCTCCTATGATTGATACTATGACTCAGATATAATTTTTGGTCACTTTTTTCCCTTATAGTAGCTTTGGTAACTACAATATTTACATAGTTTAATCTTTTTTTCTCTGGTTGAGATTCTGAATCTTCCACCACATGTAATTGAAAACAAATATGGTTATCCTATTGGTCTTATAGTCATGTTGATTCTTAATAAAATTATTCTGAGTTATATATTGCTTCATCTGGTTGATTGAATCCTTTCCTAATTAAATAAAGTAATTATAATTATTTCAATAAATTTCACACAATATTCCATTTTTTATTCATGTATCATATTTAGTTTCTTCATTTGATTGATAATTGTTATTACAGTTTCATTTAAACTTATGAAAATTTTCATATTTTTCATGAAAAACCATGTTGCTACCAGAAAATGTAGAATCCATTAATAAAAAAATAAAAATGTTTTGAGACCACTAAAAATAGTAATTGGTGGACTAAAACTACAATATTATTAAAAATGAACATGTATGTTTTCATATCTCTTTGGTCTATTGAAGAAAATTATATCAATGAGTATGTCTTTGGAAAATAAGGCATTATATTATAAAGACATTGAAAATAAATGAATACAAGAAAAAAATTCGTGTTAGTAATGAGGGGATATAAAACAAATGAATTAGGAGGACATCAAATCATACTATATATCTTTTAATGGGTGAACCAAAAAAATTTTATGATGACTTACTACCAGAGAATATAATCTCTAAAAAATTTAAGTCCTCATTCATTGTGAGTTTTATTTAAATTATTTTGATTTAATCCATTTTGGGAAAAGTTTTTTTTTCTAATGTGAGATAATATAATTTTAATTTCTCATATAGTGAAAGAGTAATCTAATATAACTATAATATAAGATAATCATGTGTTATTTTATGAAATTTCATTACTTTATTCCAAGACCATATTAATTCTTCAATACCCTATCTGTAATAATGGATTGAAATTAACAGATAGTTATATTTTTTTAATTATTATAGGGGTCTAATTTGGTTCTAGGATTATGAATTTAATATTGAAGATTGTCACACCTCAAATGACGTATTCTTTAGGTGGAGTGGGGGACGAATGGTGGTTGAAATAAGTGGGGGATTCGAAACAATGTTGTGTTGTGTCGTACCAACACACATACTAGTCGGTTTACAAATATCATATTTCCAATATTCATAAATTTAGGGGTGATGCCTTTTTTCCCCAAATAGTTTAGAGTGAAAATATCTTTTATCACCCCCACCCTTATTCTCACACGATTAATGGAAAAACTTATCTCCCTTACCTTATTTTATCTTCAAAATGGATCATTTCCCTTTATAATTTTTTAATCTATCATATGTATCTTGTTGTGGTGATCTCTGATCCCTCCCCCATTCTTGAGTTCTAATTTCATATCTCTCTTCAACTAGGGATTTGATTCCATTTCCACCAAATCCATCTATAATCATCCAATCATGATAGGGATTCTGGTTAGCTTAGGCTAAATGAATCCTCAGACGCTATCAATAGTTAGTTTATTTGTCATTCTAATAGGTAGTTCACCATTTTATGTTTTTTTAGGTTTTCACTAATATTTCAATTGAATTATATTTTTTTGGGTGTTGTAGTTAGGTTCTGTGGATATACATGGGTTTTCTATTATGTAAGAGGTGGTTGACACCCCCTTCCATAACGTTTTTATGAAACCATAAGGCCCAATAAGTTATACATCATAATTATAAGGAATATTTTAATTAATAAAATATAAAATTTATAATCAGTTAAGAATCAATATTTATCTTGAGATAGTGGTTGTGGTGATTATGAAAGCCTATAATGTAAACAATCAGGCTTGGTTGAGCTTGGACATGCCTTGGCATTTCTATTGGTCCTTGGAAATAAAAGGAAACGATTCATTTTAGGTAGGTGGTATTGTAACGTGACTTATGACATAAGTTTTTTTTATTATATGCATTTGGATGTATGATTTTTCCACTATGGTTTTGGAACATTTTTAATTATTTATGTTAGTTAAATGGGTTAGTTAAATTTGGTTTTTGGACTCATGTTAAATGCAAGGTTTCATAAGGAGAAAAGTGAATGGTCCACCACTGACCTAGTTCACATTCTAGGATGCCACATTCGTTGACAGGATAGCCGTGAAATAGTGGTATGAATGAAACATAAACCCCTTTATGGTGTTAATAAAATGAAATAAGATAGATGAAAATTAGTGGCCTTACTTAGGTTCCCTTGAGATTGATTATCCCTAAAAAAGTGTATCATGTCCTTTATGACTCAGTTGATCATAAACTATATGGGATAGGGTTACATAAGTGGATTTACCACGTAATAACCTAGAGACTTTGAGATGATCTCTGATCTATCACACATGACAATTTATAGTGAGGTTTTCCCGTGGAATGTTTGGTGAGACTATGTTTTATTGTTACATTGTTGATGGGAATGATGCCCTCTGAGAGATATTTCATGACCCAGGACTCTTGTAAGTAATAGAAACTAAATAGGTAACCATAGTGACATGTTTACCTTAATTATATGGTGATATGTGGCGATTATATTGGGAGGAACAATAATCAAGGTGTTCTGAGAAACAACTCAACAATAGAAGAAGTAGATGATGAAATTGTGGGTGCCCAAGATCCAACTATTCAGTGATTTTGACTACCATTTCGTGTATACAGTAAGCTATGAATAATTTCATATTACAATTATAGTGTATACTTTACTGAATCCAATATTTAAATGGTAATGTCCAAAGGATAATTGTTGTATCAAAAGGTTATAGCAGTTCCCAGGCTATGATCATAACCTCTAGATACAATGACACTAATCTTAAATATATGTTCTATTGTATAGATACATTTTCATGGTTAGACACAATAGATGTTTGGACATCATGTGCTAAGGGATCATAAGAATTGAAATTTTCCCACAAGAAGTTGTCACTTAGTGATCTCTAGTAGTGAGATCATGAAGACTGGCCCGCCAATAAGAACTCCACAAGTTTTGGCTGTCATTGGATGTTCTTATCTACGGTCATGTGTAATTGTCTCCTGACATGAGATCATTACCAATGTATATCATTTTATTACATACTTTTATGCAAGATGAAAACCATGGAAATGAAGTCATGGCGAGGTAGTTAGGGTTGGTTGTGCCATTGGTGGCATGGAATTGGTTGAATGGTCATGAAATGATGTGTTGCATCTAGGATATGGAAGTAATATAGCTCAAGACTAGTTGATATGGATGGAAGTGTCTTTATAAGACCACGACCATTGTAGTCAAGGGTAAATATGTCCGGTTACATCAACAAACAATAATGCAATAAAATGGTAATGACACGAGAGTACGTCCAACTTTATGAGATATTACAGAAAAGAGATTATATTACACAGTGCGTGTTCGTAGGTTGGTTGTCGCTGCTCTGACAATCCTTATCTATTCAAGGGATATGATGGGTTTCTAGATCCCGCCCTTGTTCTATGAATACTATTCACTGATTTTGAGATAAGGTCCTTGATGGTAACACACAATAGATTATTCAAAAATCTTCCATATTTAGTTCAATAAGAGTTTTGGACATAGTGGGCCCTACCACAGGGGTCCGGGATTTGTCCAGAGTTAATGGATCACCAATGCAATAAATAAATTCATATTATTTGATATTAGAATAATTAGTATTGAATTTATTTATTAATTTATTTAGTAGATTCAATTAAATACATGAAAAATATTAATTGACGAATGTTAAATTATTCAAGGATCAATTAATATTTATGGGAGGGATGAGTCGAGTTAATGACTCAATTATTATCGAGTAATATATTTTAATATTTTACCAGTGAGTGATAATAATATTTATGACTCAAATTATTAGTCATAATTTTTTTTTGATAGTGTGTTAAGTATCTAAGGATAGTGAGGCTATACCAGTTATTTTAATTAAGCACTATTAATAGAAGAGGAGGGTCATTTGCCAAACACTATTTCATGGAAATTCTCTCTCTTCTCCTCTTACCCATAATCTAGAGAGATATGATATGGATCCAAGGAGCATGGATCATGAACTCTCTTAGTAATCACAATAGAAGTTATTCAGTGGTATTTGGAGTGGCAATGGCATCATTGTAATTCTGCACTAGCACCCGTATTTCTACAAACAACGCTCTATCGAATTCATTGAAACATGTGTGGATGATATACATGAATTTGAATTCATATTTTTTGAGCAGTGATCATAAATGATGAGAAGATGTTGTGTGCAACTTAATATTTAATCTAGGTATTTTTTTAGTTTATTTTTGTGCTTATAAACCCTTCACATGAGATACTCATATTTAATCGGGCTGCTCTTCACCAACGTTGACAAGTTTACGTCGATCATTAGTTGAAAAATCGTAAAACCCACCTATTTGGAGCATCCGCTAAACACCCAGTTCCATAAATAAGTATGGCCAATGAGGGTCATGGATTGAATGATCTACACTAGTATGGGACTTAGTCCTCCTATAATATTATAGTGGTGGGAATTGTCCATGTGGAATTATCTTATATATTTCACCATCATTCCCTTTTAAGTATTGTTTCTATTTTTTTATTTATTTACATTAGTTTTTAATTTATTAAGATCATGTAACATTCACATATCACTGAATTTATAGTAATTTTATGGGACCACATTGGTGGTTCATATTGAATTTTTTACTCACTGTCTACTCAAGAGTCCATGGGACCTGGGTACCTGAGTATCATTACACTTGTTTTAGGCATAGGTTAGGTTGAGGCCAGTGATTTTAGTTGAGCCTCATGTACCTATATTCTATTACTTATTTTTTCATTTTTTTAATTATTGGTATGTGTTCATCCCAGTGGGTGAACGAGCATGTCTGACTGTATGAATATCACTACATTAGACTTTTTAATTTTTTGATGTTTGTTGGTTTTATTTTATTCTGATTATGATGTGTTTTGGAAGATGATTTTTTTATTTACCATTATTTTTCACTCTAATATTGGTTTATAACCTCTCCATGATACCTCCATATACCCCCTACTGGTCAGTAGCATTTGGAATTAAGGGAGACATGCCTAGGGTCACGGTCTGGTCCGGTGTGGATACTCTTCAGAGTAAGATGTTCTGGGATGTTATAATTATTTTTTAATCGATGTTTGAGGGTTAAAGATTCTTGAGATTTTATAAGCATGGAAGATGGGAAACCATAGTTAAATTAATCTACTAAATATACCAAATCATTCAGTTTATATTGTCAATATCGACTAGAGTTTGATTTTTTTCTGGGTTTCCATATACTAATCCCTACATAGATTTTTTGTAATATAAGTTATGTCATCCCTCCCTCCATAAATCTCTCTATTAATTTTTTATTTTTAGGAACTTTGAAATAATTAAAAAAATTAACAAATCTGTTTATATCAATATTTTTACTTTTTAAAAAATCATATATTTAATCTATATTGTAAATTAATTTTATCAAATGCATAAATATATAAATTATATATGATTATTAATTTTTGAATTTAGATTATACCATGAATATTATTAAATTATTTCAGTGTTATTTATTTTTATTGTTTAAAATTATATTTTATTTAGGATTTTGATTTGTGAACAATTTTCTAATATATACCTTTAAATTATTTCTATTTTAAACATAAAAATTATCAATTAATTTTTTTTTTCATTTAATATAAAATAAATATTTTATTTTTACATTTCATTATATATTTAATTTTACATAATAAATATGTTTTTAAATATAAATATAAATATTATAAATTAATAACTATTAACATAGTATGATATATTATGATTTCAATATAATTTAATGTAATTTTGATACGTTTTATTTAAGCATTTTGTGTATATTTGTAATATTCTAAATATTATAAGATAAATTTTGATTAATTTTATTTACATTCTATATATTAATATCACATTTTCATTTATAGGACATATTATCTAGTTCTATTTTTCATAATAATGTATAATTTTAATTTTTGAAAAAAATAAATAATAAAAAAATAATGAAATATCTTTTAATTTAAAAAAATAATGTATAAAATTTAAATAAATACACAATCTACACTTCTTGAATTGTGTTCTCTAGGATTATTGTTATAAACTCAAATGAAATTAGGTTCAGAGAGAAGACACAAATTTAGAGAGTTATAAAATACATTTTGAAATATTCATTTTTAACACATATTCATCGATATAAGTTCCATTCATTTAATATGTGTTTTACTACAATACAATGAATGTTCTCATCATAATAGTAGCAGTGACTGATGTAACATACCATGTATGTAATGAATAATAGATATTTTTATCTATGTCTATTAATGAATTAGATAGTGTTTTAGAGGCTTAAAATGAGAATAAATCCAATCTTAAGCATGGAATACACTAATATTTTTAAAAGATTGTTTTACTGCGTTTTGATGGAAAACCATTTTTAAATCAAACTTTTGACAATTTTATAAGCTCTATTTTTCAAAATAAACTTATTCTTTATTATTGGGACATTTAAATTTACATTGGGTAAATTTTTGGTATTTTTCCGGTAAAGTTCATTTTTTAATGAATAGTGAAAATGTGGTATTTCAATTCAAAGCCACTTTTTTGTCTAATTTATTTATATCATTATATTTTCTTTTGAATTGGGTTTAAAGTGAAATTAGAATATATTTTTAAAATTAAATCCAATAGTGGTTGTGGAATTAATTTCACTTTGAAATTGGACTTAAACTAGTGTCAATCTTTTGATACTTTTTGTTTCATAAAAACACGCTATTTGTTTTGACAGCGGGAATTAATTATTAAATTAATTAATGAAACTTATATGTTTTTAATTTGGTAAAATAGACATCATTTTTGAATTCGGAATATCAAATATAGCTTAGGGTGAAGTTTTTGTATTTTTTCTGAAAAACTTCAATTTTTGATGAATAGTGAAACCACTAAGTGGTACTTAAAAAACTGATTTTTTGTTTAAATGAAATTTTACCCCCTATGTGTTTTGAATTTCAAAAATATGACATGCATGGTTTTCATTATGAAGTAAAATGTGGTTCAATGGGATTAAAATAACTTTTTGGTGAAAAGTAACTTTTATGTTTTTAATCGCGATTAGAGGTAATTAGTGTTATTTAAGGTAAGAATAATGTTTTAATAACATGAAATGAACTTGACACATGTCCTACCCTTATTGGATGTGTCATGGCCGACCAATTCAATCAATGGGTCATCTTGGGGACCCCATAGAGCCACTTTGGAAGTAAAATTATATTAATATCTTTTTATTTAATGTTAAAGTAAAAATGTCACAAACATGAGTTGTTTTACTAAAAAAACTATAAATGGGTTTATAAAAGTCATATTTTTTACTATAAACATTCATTAGAAAGATAAGAATATTTCATAAATCTTGATATTTGTTTTATAATTTTTAGACATTAAATAAATTAAATTATTTATTACATCATGATGATGCAGCGATTACCTCATTATTTACCAATTTAAATAAAATGAAAAGATAATGTAAAATATAAGACCTACACATGTCAAAAACCTATTGGATAGGTATATTTAAAAATCCTATCACCTTATCCTAGAAATATAAAATTTTAGGACCTTTTAAATTCGAAAAACATTTTATGATAAAGTAACCTTTTATAACTTTCCAAGAGTGCCCCTCCTCTCCTCTTATAAAAGGCCCCCACCTATACCACCATACCCACACTTCCAAAGCCTTTGGATCATCAAAACCCTGGACATTTTGTCTCTCCACATACCTCTATAACTCTTAGAGGCCTCACATTGGGCAGAAGTCTTCCCAAGGAAGCCTTTCAGCTCAAATCAAAAAGAGTTACCCGATTTAAAGGTAGTGTCTTCTCATGTGTTCTTATGTATTATTTTGCTTCTCCAACCCCCTAAACTATTTTTATTCATTTATTTTGTAACAACACAAGTATCTTCCATATACTATTATGTTGTTATAAGAAGTATTCGAGATTCACTTACACACACCTACATTTAATGGTTAAAGAACATACTGTTTCCGTGGATGGAGAATTCCTGCCTCATGAAACGATGATTGTTTAATATTATTTTATCACCTTCAAAGGTGGACATTAAGATGAAAATATATTTATATATGTTATATAATATGTTTATTTTTTCCTTAATCTTCTGTATTTTTCATTTATGGCATACCTTTATGGATTTCATTATGGGTATACGCGATATCATCATTTTAGGAAGTGCGGACTACCGCCCCCTCAAAGTGATTTGATTCGTTAATGCCATATGTGGGACGTAAAAAGGATTTAATTAATGATATTATATATGATATTATACTAGAATTATAATATACCTTTATATCATTATGATTTCATTCCATAAAATACGAAATATAAATGAAAGTAGCGTTCATGCGTACGTACGGCTTACCGTCTCCATGAACGGTGCATTTCATTTTTTACCTCTAAATGTTATGTAATATTATAAATTCATGTATATAATGGATATATATGATATATATGATATCTAAATCATGATTATAACTATGGATATAATAGATACATGAACAACTTGTAATTATAAAGAGTTTATTTTTGACTCAAGTACCAATGATCGTTAAAACGGCAGTTATTAACATAAATAATTACTTAGTATTCATGACATGGTAATAAGTGATATAAAAGGAATAATGAACTTGAAAAAGGTTCTTAAGAAAGTATAAATTTACTCAAGTTTATTATTCATGAGATTAAAGAACGATCGATTCAAGTCGGACCCTAGGTAAGGGACTTCGTCTCAATCTCCTTTAATTGAGGCATATTTTGTTTTATACACAACATTCATTTATATGGTGTATAAACCCCTTTGAATTTTACATTTATTCAAAAGGAATTTTTTTATATGAAGAATTTACTAAATGACAAAAGGGAATGTTTTTATTTGTCGTATGTATGCGGCGACAACAACTTCTCCACCGATGTGACCATTATTAGAGTTTCAGCTTCCTCTACAAGCAATAACATAACTTTTTTTAAATGAAAAATAAATTCCATGTGTTAATTTTATTTTATTTTGGTATTGGAAATGGTTTTCATAATGTTTTTATTAAATCAATGTGTTGTACTGATATCCTTTGATTGAATAGTGGAAATGTTATGTTTCCATTATGCATGTTTTATGTGATATGATTATGTTATGGTTCTTGGGAATTGTTATGAAGATGGGTGGTTACATGATAAAATAAGGGTGGGTGAGCCTGATATATCTCTCTAATGCATTGGGTAACGTGAATGATTTAAACGTTAAGGTTTCTCCGAAGAGATTTAGGGAATATACCGTGATGGGTGTTCCAGACATAACCAAGAGGGTTACTCCATACGTAAGAATGTTATGAATGCCTCAAGTTACCTTTATGTCATATGATTTCTATGATTTATTCATGATTTGATGAGGTATGTTAAAGTGCTTATGTTTTAGGGGTAAAGTATGATTTCATTCTTATATATATATGAACTCATGTTTCCTTTCCCTATTTTTATAACCCTTACTGAGCTTTTTATGATCATCCCAAGTTTTTGAAATGTTTTTCACAGGTCAAGGGAATGGTACATGATATGATGATAGTGTCAAGGAAGTGTCAAGAAAGAATCCTTGTTTTATTTTAAATATGTTTCCGTTTATGGGAAAAATGAATACTATATTTAATGTAACCACTTTGTTTAAATGTGGAATATAATGTAATTTTTATGATCTAATTCTCTAAAACTCTAAACCTGAAAAGATCTTCAATGTGTAATCTTGTAATAACTTAAGATTAAGTAAGGTTTAAGGATGGAGCATTATATTTGGTATCAATGGTCGGTTTAGATAACTTTAGGAGTTAGAATTCTATTAAATGATTATCCAAAAATATTTTTTATGGTCAAATTTAAAAGATATAGCATTTAAAGAATACCATGTTGCTTCGCCTAAGATATTTCTGTGTTAAGAATGGTTTTTCGTAGAGGAAACAGAACTGCTTTTTTGGGAAGGCATACAGAGGGAAATTACCTTACAAATCAGTATCCTGAGATGGTTAGAATCAGAACGAAATAGTTTGTCACACTGATGGCTCAACTGACTCAGGTGAGAAAAGTTGGTTGTTTTTATTGATGACATTTTGGTGTTTTATAAAAGTAAATAAGGGCATGAAAGACATTTAAGGGTTATTTTGGAAAACTTGAAAGAAAATAAATTTTATGGGAAATTCATCAAGTGTGAGTTTTGGATGCAAAAAAATTCTTTCCTTGGTCATGTTGTTTCTAAAGATGGAATAAATGTTGATCCTGCAAAAACAATGGTTGTTGTAGAATGGCCAAGACCCACAAATGTAACTAAGATTTGTATCATCCATGGTTTGGCAGGCTATTACCGAAGGTTTGTTAGAAATTTTTCAAGGTTATTTATTCCAATGACAAAGCTAACTCGGAAGGGTGTTAAGTTTATCTGGACAAAAGAATGTGATGATTGTTTTTAGGAGTTGAAAAGAAGATTGGTAAATGTTACAGTTTTGGCACTACCATCCAGGAATGGTGAGTTTGTTATCTACAGTGATGCTTCATTGAAAGGGATTGGTTGCGTCCTAATTCAGAATGATCAGGTAATTGCTTATGCTTCATGATAGTTGAAAACTCATGAGGTAAATTACCCTACACGTGATTTGGAATTAGATGCTGTTGTTTTCGCTTTAAAAATTTGGAGGCATCATTTGTATGGAGTAAAGTGTAAAATATATACCGATCAGAAAAGTTTAATGTATATATTCACTCAGAAAGAATTGAACATGTTACAGAGGAGATGGCTAGAATTATTCAAGGATTATGATTGTACAATTCATTACCATCTGGGAAAAGAAAATAAAGTGGCTGATGCATTGAGTCAAAAAATTAATGTTTCATTATCAATGCTGTGTTTGGAATGTGATCCTTTGGTTAATGATTTGATGAACTTTGGCATAAAAGTTGGTAGCGCAGGATGTCCTTCAGTTTTGTTTTAGGTATCAGTTAAATCTTCTCTATCAGACATAATCAAGCAAGCACAGAACCAAGACAGTGAGTTGTAGAAAAAGGTAGAGCTGGTTCAGAAGGGTAAGTTTCCTGAATTCAACATTGATAATGATTGTGTTTTGAGATTTGGGAAGAGATTGTGTTTGCCTTGTGATTCACAGTTGAAGAGGTAGTTGTTATGTGAAGCTCATAGTTCTTCATTTTCAGTTCATCTAGGAAGTACTAAGATGTATAGAGATCTTCGAGAGTATTACTGATGGGACAAAATGAAAAGGGATATTGTTAATTTTACTGTTAAGTGTTTGACTTGTCAACAGGTAAAAGCAGAGAGGCAGTTACCTAATGGGATTCTTCAGCCTTTACCTATTCCAAAGTGGAAATGGGAAAATATATCAATGGAATTTGTCATGGGATTACCGAAGACATCTCGAGGTAATAATGCAATCTTGGTTATTGTTGATCGCTTGACTAAATCTGCTCATTTCTTTCCTATTCTAGATACTTTCTATCTAGATAAACTTTCTCATTTGTATCTTAAAAAGATAGTCAGGTTATATAGAGGTACCCTCTCCATTGAATCTGATTGTGATCTCAGGTTTAATTCTAACTTTTGGAAAGGCCTTCATAAGTCGTTGGGTACTAAATTAGATATTAGTACATCTTTTCATCCTCAATCAGATGGGTAGTCAGAACGAAAAATTCAGACTTTGGAAGATATGCTACGTGCTTGTTCGATGGATTATCAGGGAAGTTGGGACCAACATCTTTTTTGGTTGAATTTTCATATAATAACAGTTTTCATTCCATTATACAGATGGCACCATTTCAGGCGTTATATGGGAAGCGGTGTCGAACCCCAGCTTTCTGGGATGAAGTTGGTGAAAGGAATCTGATGGGACCAGAATTGGTAGAAGAGATGGCAGAAAAAGTTCAGTTGATTCAGAAACACATGAGAACAGCTCAGAGCAGGCAGAAGAGTTATGCGGATAACCAGAGGAAGGATCTATCTTTCGAGGTAGGTGATTATGTTTTTTCAAAGATTCACCATGGAAAAGTGTGATACTATTTGGTAAGAAATGAAAGCTGAGTCCAAGGTTCATCGGACCATATGAAATTCTAGTGAATGTTGGATCAGTTGCTTATTGAGTGGCTTTACCACTGATTTTATCTCAGGTACACAATGTTTTTCATGTTTCTATGTTGAGGAAGTAAATTCCAGATCCATCTCATGTTTTGAGTCCAGAGGTAGTTCAGTTGGAAAAAAACCTATCTTATGAGAAAAAACCGGCCCAGATTCTTCACCACAGGGAGAAGGTGTTTCATAAAAAGGCGATTCATCAGGTAAAGGTTTTGTGGAAAAACCACATGATTGAAAAGGCAACATGGGAATCTGAAAATGCAATAAGGGCTAAATACCCCCACTTATTCGATAAGTAAATAAATTGCAGGGACACAATTTTCTAAATGGGGGAAGGATGCAACATCCCAAGTAAGTAATGAATAATAGATTTTCTTATCTATGTCTATTAATGAATTAGATAGTGTTTTAGAGGCTTAACATGAGAATAAATCCAATCTTAAGCACATAATACACTAATATTTTTAAAAGATTGTTTTACTGCCTTTTGATGGCTATCCATTTTTAAATCAAACCTTTGACCATTTTATAATCTCTATTTTTCAAAATAAACTTTTTCTTTATGATTGGAACATTGAAATTTACATTGCATAAATTTTTCGTATTTTTCCGGTAAAGTTCATTTTTTAATGAATAGTTAAAAATGTAGTATTTTAATTCAAAACCTCTTTTTAGTCTAATTTATTTATAAGATTATATTATCTTTTTAATTGGTTTTAAAGTGAAATTAGAATATAGTTTTAAAATTTAAGCCAATAGTGGTCGTGTAATTGATTTCACTTTGAAATCGGACTTAAACTAGTGTCAATCTTTTGATACTTTTTGTTTCATAAAAATAGGCTATTTGTTTTGACAGCGGGAATTAATTATTAAATTTATTAATGCAACATATATGTTTTGAATTTGGTAAAATAGACATCATTTTTGAATTCTGAATATCAAATATTGCTTAGGGTGAGTTTTTGGTATTTTTCTGAAAAACTTTAATTTTTATGAATAGTGAAACCACTGAGTGGTACTTAAAAAAATGATTTTTCATTTAAATGAAATTTTACCACCTCTGTGTTTTAAATTTCAAAAATCCAACATACATGGTTGTAATTAAGAATTAAAATGTGGTTCAATGGGATTAACATAATTTTTTGGTGAATAGTAACTTTTATGTTTTTAATCGCGATTAGAGGTAATTAGTGTAATTTAAGGTAAGAATAACGTTTTAATAACATGAAATGAACTTGAAACATGTCCTACCATTATTGGATGTGTCACGGTCGACCATGAAAATCCATGGGTCAACTTGGGGACCCCTTGAGGCCACTTTGGAAGGAAAATGACATTAATATATTTTTATTTAATGTTAAAGTAAAAATGTCACAAACATGAGTTGTTTTACTAAAACAATTTTTAAATGGTGTTATACAAGTCATATTTTTTAATATAAATATTCATTAGAAATGTAACACCCGAGACTTTTATGTTATATAAATAATCAATGGAATCTTTTTCTACACAACACATGCTTGGCTTGCTTTACACGCAATCGCGACTTTCCTCGATAGCTTGCGTCGTACGCAATACCGAGTTTCACTAAAAAAATGCTATTAAAACTAGCCGATATGAATAGTAATAACCACCTTTTGAAATTTTATAAATTTTATTTTTCAAAATGGACTTCATTTTTGGACTCAGAATATCGAAATTATCCTAGGGTGAAATTTTGGTATTTTTCTGAAAACTTTCAATTTTTGATGAATAGTGAAACCACTAAGTGGTAGGTTAAAAACTGAATTTTGCATAAAACTTAATTTTACCGCTTCTGTGAATGGAATTTCAAAAATCTGAGAGACACGGTTAATATCAAGGACTAAAATGTGGTTCAATGAGATGAAAATAATTTTTTGATGAATAGTAACTTTTTACTATTTTTACCGCGGTTAATAGTAAATAGGGTAACTAAGGGTAAATATGATATTAATATTACCCTAACACATGTCCTAATTCTATTGGACAAGTTTAATTCGACCAAAAACAAACTTAGGAATAAAATATGACCATTTAGGCCCACTTGGATTAGATTAGGACATTTATTATTAATTTATTTAAAGAAGGGTTAAAATAGTTAAAATCAACGTTTAATAAGTAAATCATTTTTAATATGGGGTTATACATAAGATAAATTCGATTGTAAATATTCATTAGAAAGCTAAAAAGATTTCCTACATGATGGTATTTTATTTGTAATTTTTAGACATTAAATAATTTAATTTATTTATGACACAATGATGATGCAGTAATTATCATATTAATGAAATATTGACAAATTGATAATATAAATACCAAAATAAATGTAATTTGAGACTTTTTATGAATTCCACTAATTTTATAGGTTACTATGATATATTAATGTTGATTTAATCAACTTGGTTCGAACATATAATTCTGTTATGACTTTCACAAAAATCATATATCAAATAGTGTCAAAATTGACACAAAATAGTTTTTAAATCAAATATTATATTATTAATTGTTATTTTATTCCTAAAAATCTAAGGTTCGGCCAAATGACTTAGATAAGGATATATATATTAATAATAAACAATTTGGGGTTCTTTTGGCATGTTATAGTAAGTGTATTAACCATATAGTGAAAGAAAACAAAAAGACACGGTAAAAGTTAAATTATTTAACTTAGAGTTAAATCTAATTGATAAGGTTAAAATAATACCCTAAACTTGTCTAAATCTTATTGGTTGATAGGATTTCGACCCATCCCCACTTTAGCTTCGAAATAAGACCCTTTGGAACCATTATAAATCGATTTTGACTTTAATATAAAATAATATTTTGAGATATTCCTAAGGTGCCCCTCTCCTCCCTTATAAAAGGTCACCTCCTCCCCCTCCTCCTCACACCAATTTGAGCACTCAAGCTCGGACAACCCCTGCCATGTTCTCCTCTCCACTTCCCTAGAATAATCCTAGAGGTCCTGGTCTTCTCCAAAGACCAATCTTAGTTCCTTAAGTGGAGGATTCAAAGAGGCGTTCCAAAGAAGAGGTAATATCCATTACCGATCTTTTCAATTTCTTTCTTCTTCAACTTCTTCTTCTTTAGTTTTTTCATGATAAAGTAACAACATCAGAATTACTTACATACTGATATGTTATTATAAATATGAAACAACCCTAATTCACCTTCTATCCATCCTACGGAAAAATGAAATCACCGCGCGTGCGTACGTACGGAATACCGTCTCCACGCCGTGGTGTAATCTATTTTCCACCATCACCTTACAAGGATGAGTATAATGGTGTAATGAGTAACTATATATGATTATTATTAAATAATATTGATACTGAAATAATATATATATATACTCCAATACAATTCCACGATCATAGGAACGATATCATCACTCGTGCGTACGTACGGAATACCGTCTCCACGATGTGATGCGACTCGTTCTACATGATCTTCATTTCATAATGATTATATAAATGAATTGAATGAATGAATATGGTATATACTACACTAATACCATTCTGGAAATGAATTATCTATATCCTAAAGATAAGAATAAGAATTTATTCGACAAAACACGCATAAGAACAAAAACTTATAAAGACCCGAGTAACTTGTAACAATGAAATATTACTAACAAGAAGCTAATAATATGACCATATATGATCTCATATCAATATGTATGATTCTGGAATAAGTCAATAACATTATTTAAACCATTATACAGGAGCTTCGGACACGTACAAAGCAAATTGGACCTAAGGTAAGGGAAATATCACAATCTCATTTTTATCCGAGATTGTTTATTCGTAAGTATTTACTGGGGTGTATTTTATCATCCACATCCATGTTTACTCAATATGTAATATTATTTCCATCCACCTAAAATTGTTTAAATCCATTTTTACCCTTCGGTGAGTTTTTAGTAATACGTATGAAAGGAATCTTTTGTCGTTTTTCGTACGAGGTACTTTTTGACTTTTCCGACAAAAGTACGAAGAATGTTTTTTTTTAACTTATACGGCACGAACGGATTTCTACTGTTTTATAAAGCCTTATTTTCATGAATCTTCCTCTAAAAGATTTCATGACTATTTTCAATAAAATCTCTTTCTTTTAAAATTGCATGATGTTTTGTGAAAAGAAATTGATTTTGAAGAAGAAAGGATATTTTCCTCAAGAATTCAATTCAAGTGTTTTATCAAAATTATTTTCCATCTAAGATAATAAAGAGTTCTGTTTTTATCCCTATTATTACATTGATTTGACTATGTTGTGATGGAATTATGTTTATGAATTCCTTTATCTTATATGAATTGATTTATGATGTCATGATGTTTCAAGAATCCCATTTTTGTTACATGTGTTATGCGATGATGTATGTTTTATGATTATGTGGCACACATAAGAAAGGATTCATTATAAGATGGGTGGGACCTATATCTCCCTCCAATGCATTGGGTAATGATTTTATATCTCATGAGATATACATGGCTGGAACGGAAGGTTATTTCGGTTCAGTGATACAGGACTGAAACGAGGAGTGAACTCGGTTCAGAAAGGGACTTTGTCCACTAAGATAGTCTTGGCAATGAGTCATGACTAACAAGAAATGATTTTCCATGATTATGTGTGCATGCCACAAAGTTTCAAGTTTTATGTTATGATTATGGGGATCTCATTTTCACTTCTATGATTTATTCCATGTTAAGATATTATGATCTCTTTTGCAGGTTTTGATCTTCATAAAGATATGATATGATTTTTATTTCCTTTATTTACCCTTGCTGAGCATTTGAGCTCACCCTTTTATGTTTTCTTTTCCCCAGGTCAGGAAGATGGATATTAAATAGAATATGCTAAAAGGGACCCTAGATATGATGAAATAAACGGGATACACTGTAGAAGATTTATGAACCAGTTGTTTATGTTTCCCAGTTTCTAAAGACACTATACCTATACGATCCTTTGTGGTTTTTTCATATGTTGTAATAAGTGTGCTTCAATTTTGAAGTATTAACAATGTATGTAAAGTGTGGGTCGTTATAGTTGGTATCAGAGGAAAGGTATAGTCAACCTTTGGAAACTAGGATGTGAAAGCCTTAGTAAGAACCCTAAGGATAAGTCTATGCATAGTACACAATCTTAGTGTTTTAGAAATGGCCTTGAATAACCTAGGATAAGACCATAAGCATGAAAATTTTATTCTTGAATTATGTGGTTTCCTATTATAATTAGTGTTGCTCACACTATTCTTCTTGGTTTTAGTCAATGGCTGGAACCCGAAGGAACCGTGTTAATGCGGAATGCGATGGGCAATGCAATGATTGTCCCCCTGAGCAACCAAACGATATGGGAGCTGGAATGAAAAATCTTGTAGCCATGCTCACACAACTTTCTCAAGCTATGAATCATGCAGGATTTCCAAACGAACAAAGGAGGGAGCAACATTCTATTGAATCCTTCATGAGGCAGCGTCCACCATCTTTCAGCGGGTCTACTGATCCATTAGTTGCTGGACAATGGATTAGTACTACTGAAAAGATATTTTCAGTTCTTCAATGTTCTGAGCTTGATAAAGTCATCCTAGCAGTGTATCGTTTGGAAGGAGATGCGGATCAATGGTGGAATCTTGTTAAGAATACGAGGCAAAGGGATGAAATTGAGTCTATGGAATGGGATGAGTTCAAGAACTTATTTTTCAATAAGTACTTCCCTCGTATTCTCCGAATAAAGATGGAGAAAGAGTTCCTTGAACTGAAGCAAAGGGATGATGAATCTGTTAGTACCTATGAAGCAAATTTTACAAGACTTGCAAGGTACGCTTCTGGTATTATTATCCAACCTGAGAGTAAGATCGATCGATTCTTTAGTGGCTTAAAACCAAGTCTTCGAAGGGCGTTAGCCATAAGGGACTTCAATAGTTACGAGGAAATCGTTCGATGTGCTCTCAAAGTCGAGATGGAGATTGGAGTAACCCATCAGTCACATGGGTTTGATAAGAAGAGGAAGATGGAATTCAAAGAAAAATCTAAAGAGCACACGGAAAAGAAGATGAAATTTCCCTTATTCTCAAAGTGTGGAAAGAAACATGGAGGGAGTTGTCTTAAAGGGACAAGTAAATGTTTTAAATGTGGAAAGGAAGGTCATCGGGCATTTGAATGCCGTGATAATGGGAAGAAGATGTCTAATGATGCAAGAAAAGGAAGGGATACACAGAATGAACCTACTACACTTCAATGTTTCATGTGAAAGGAGATGGGGCATTATGCCAATCAATGCCCAAATCCAAGGGGTGATGATGATGGTCGACGTCAACAAACTCTTAAGGCTAAAGACAAAGGAAAGTCACATGCAATTTCTATCAGTGATGTGGAGTACGATAACGATGTGGTGAAAGGTACACTTACTATCCACTCTAAAGTAGCAAATGTTTTATTTGATTCTGGATCCACCCACTCTTTTATTTCTGAAAAATTTTCTAAGGGTATCACCGTATTACCTCAACAATTAGATGTTGAGTTAGCTGTGACAACACCTAATGGCACATCAATCGCATCAGAAGTTTATAATTCTTCTCCGATCGAAGTTTGTGGGAAAGTGCTTCCTGCAAATCTTGTGATCCTTCCTTTAGTGGAATTTGATGTGATTCTTGGCATGGATTGGCTTTCTCTACATGGAGCTCATATCGATTGCCAAAGAAGGGAAGTCACATTTTATATTCCAGATCAATCTACGATCGTCTATCAATGCATGGATGAACATAACCTTCCAGTGGAAATTTCTTCCATCTTATGGGTATTGATTCCACTAAATGAAGGTTATTTATCTCAAATGGTTGGTGAGAAACTTACGATTAAGAATATGCCCATTGTACGGGAGTTTGATGATGTCTTTCCGGAGGAATTACCGGGTCTTCCACCAAATCGTGAAGTTGAGTTTTCAATAGAACTCGTACCGGGTGCTTTGCCTATTTCAAAGACACCTTATAGAATGGCCCCAATTGAGTTGCAGGAATTGAAGAAGCAACTCCAAGAGAATCTTGATAAGGGATTCATACGCCCTAGTGCGTCACCTTGGGGAGCACCTGTTCTATTTGTTAAGAAGAAAGATGGATCAATGAGACTCTGCATTGACTATCGAGAACATAACAAGATCACTATCAAGAACAAATATCCTCTCCCACGCATTGATGACTTATTTGACCAACTACGCGGAGCTCAATACTTTTCCAAGATTGATCTTCGTTCAGGGTATCATCAATTAAGGGTCAAAAGGGAGGATATACCAAAGACGGCTTTCCGTACAAGGTATGGACACTATGAATTTATAGTGATGCCATTTGGTCTTACTAATGCCCCTGCTATCTTCATGGATCTAATGAATAGAGTCTTTAGAGACTATCTTGATCAATTTGTGGTAGTCTTTATAGACGATATTCTTGTCTATTCAAAGAGCAAGGAAGAGCATGAAGATCACTTGAGAATTATATTGAAGACCCTGAGAAAGGAGAAGCTTTATGCCAAATTTACCAAGTGTGAATTTTGGCTTCAAAAAGTTGCATTTTTGGGTCATATAATCTCAAAAGAGGGGATATCTATGGATCCAGCAAAAACAGAGGTTATCGAAAGATGGTCAAGACCAACCACAGTAACTGAGATCCGAATTTTTCTTGGTTTGGCTGGATATTATCGACGTTTTGTAAAAGATTTTTCACGATTATCTAATCCACTCACCAAGTTGACTCGGAAAGGAGTTAAGTTTGTCTGGACAGAGGAATGTGAAGAGAATTTCAAGGAGTTGAAAAGAAGGTTATCCAGTGCACCTGTGCTCACACTTCCTTGTAGTGGAGAAAGGTTTGTGATCTACAGTGATGCATCCAAGAAGGGATTGGGGTGTGTTCTTATGCAAAATGATATGGTGATAGCTTATGCCTCACGACAGTTGAAAATCCATGAGCAAAATTACCCAACACATGATTTGGAGTTGGCTGCGGTAATCTTTTCATTAAAGATTTGGAGGCATTACCTTTATGGTGAAAGGTGTGATATTTATACTGATCATAAAAGTTTAAAGTATATTTTCACACAAAAGGAGCTGAATATGCATCAAAGAAGATGGTTGGAGTTGATTAAGGATTATGACTGCTCAATCCATTACCACCCTGGGAAAGAAAACAAGGTGGCAGATGCATTAAGTCGACAAGACCATGCTAGTTTATCCATGATGAGGATCACAAAAGATCTAATATTTATGGATTTACAAAGGATGGATCTTGGAATTATAATGGAAAGGGAAAAATCTTATCTTTCTCAAATGAATGTTCAACCATCTATACATGTGAAGATTAAAGAGGCACAGAAAGAAGATGTCGAGTTACAAAAGAAGGTGAGAAATGTTCCTGAATTCAACCTTGATTGTGATGGGATAATAAAGTTCAGGAATCGGGTTTGCGTTCCTCCCATCCCCGAATTAAAGAATGAGCTGCTGGATGAGGCTCATAGTTCGTCATTCTCTATTCATCCTGGAAGCACGAAGATGTATAGGGACCTGAAAGAGTACTTCTGGTGGGATGGCATGAAAAGAGATGTTGCTGAATATGTCTCTCGATGCTTGGTTTGTCAACAAGTTAAAGCTGAGAGACAGAAGTCTAAGGGGATGTTACAACCATTACCCATACCCGAATGGAAATGGGAAAACATCACTATGGACTTTGTCACAGGACTTCCTAAAACATCCAAAGGCAATAATGCTATCTGGGTCATAGTTGATCGTCTTACAAAGTCTGCACACTTCATTGCTATTAGAGAGGATTTCTCTCTAGATCAGCTTTCCAGGATATATGTAAAGGAAGTGGTAAGATTGCATGGAGTACCACTTTCTATTATATCTGATCGGGATCCGAGATTTACCTCGAAGTTCTGGCGAAGTCTTCAGCATACTCTGGATACAGAGTTGAGTTTCAGCAATGCTTATCATCCCCAGACAGACGGTCAGTCTGAGAGAACAATTCAAACCCTAGAAGATATGTTGAGAGCTTGCTCCATGGATTCAAAGGAGGTTGGGATCAACACCTACCTTTGGAAGAATTTTCTTATAATAATAGCTTTCACTCCAGTATTCAGATGGCTCCTTATGAAGCTCTATATGGAAAGAAATGCAGGACTCCAACTTGTTGTGATGAAGTTGGGGAAAGAAAGCTATTAGGAACTGATCTCGTTGATGAAATGGCAGAAAAGGTCAGATCTATTCAACAACACATAAGAGCAGCTCAGAGTCGACAGAAAAGTTATGCCGACAACCGAAGAAAAGACCTAGAGTTTGAAGTGGGTGATAAAGTGTTCTTACGAATATCTCCCTGGAAGAGGGTTATGAGATTTGGAAAGAAGGGGAAGTTGAGCCCAAGATATATCGGTCCTTTCGAAATACTGGATCGTGTTGGGAAGGTAGCTTACCGAATGGCGCTTCCACCGAATCTCTCTCAAGTTCACGATGTGTTCCATGTATCTCTCCTGAGAAAGTACATACCAGATCCTTCACATGTACTTAGCTCAGAAGTTGTACCGCTGGAGCAAGATCTTTCTTATGAAGAACAGCCGATAGAGATTCTGGATCGTAGCGAAAAAGTCCTACGAAACAAGACCACTCGCTTGGTGAAAGTTTTATGGAGGAACCACCAACTTGAAGAATCTACATGGGAGCTTGAGGATATGATGAGGGAGAATTATCCTCATCTGTTTGTTACAAAGTGATGAATTTCGAGGGCGAAATTCTTTTTAAGGGGGGTAGAATGTAACACCGGAGACTTTTATGTTATATAAATAATCAAAGGAATCTTTTTCTACACAACACATGCTTGGCTTGCTTTACACGCAATCGCGACCTTCCTCGATAGCTTGCGTCGTACGCAATACCGAGTTTCACTAAAAAAAACAAAATGCTATTAAAACTAGCCGATATTAATAGTAATAACCACTTTTTGAAATTTTATAAATTTTATTTTTCAAAATGGACTTCATTTTTGGACTCAGAATATCGAAATTAGCCTAGGGTGAAATTTTGGTATTTTTCTGAAAACTTTCAATTTTTGATGAATAGTGAAACCACTAAGTGGTAGGTTAAAAACTGAATTTTGCATAAAACTTAATTTTACCGCTTCTGTGAATGGAATTTCAAAAATCTGAGAGACACGGTTAATATCAAGGACTAAAATGTGGTTCAATGAGATGAAAATAATTTTTTGGTGAATAGTAACTTTTTACTATTTTTACCGCGGTTAATAGTAAATAGGGTAACTAAGGGTAAATATGATATTAATATTACCCTAACACATGTCCTAATTCTATTGGACAAGTGTAATTCGACCAAAAACAAACTTAGGAATAAAATATGACCATTTAGGCCCACTTGGATTAGATTAGGACATTTATTATTAATTTATTTAAAGAAGGGTTAAAATAGTTAAAATCAAAGTTTAATAAGTAAATCATTTTTAATATGGGGTTATACATAAGATAAATTCGATTGTAAATATTAATTATAAAGCTAAAAAGATTTCCTACATGATGGTATTTTATTTGTAATTTTTAGACATTAAATAATTTAATTTATTTATGACACAATGATGATGTAGTAATTATCTTATTAATGAAATATTGACAAAATTGATAATATAAATACCAAAATAAATGTAATTTTAGACTTTTTATGAATTCCACTAATTTTATAGGTTACTATGATATATTAATGTTGATTTAATCAACTTGGTTCGAACATATAATTCTGTTATGACTTTCACAAAAATCATATATCAAATAGTGTCAAAATTGACACAAAATAGTTTTTAAATCAAATATTATATTATTAATTGTTATTTTATTCCTAAAAATCTAAGGATCGGCCAAATGACTTAGATAAGGATATATATATTAATAATAAACAATTTGGGGTTCGTTTGGCATGTTATAGTAAGTGTATTAACCATATAGTGAAAGAAAACAAAAAGACACGGTAAAAGATAAATTATTTAACTTAGAGTTAAATCTAATTGATAAGGTTAAAATAATACCCTAAACATGTCTAAATCTTATTGGTTGATAGGATTTCGACCCATCCCCACTTTAGCTTCGAAATAAGACCCTTTGGAACCATTATAAACCGATTTTGACTTTAATATAAAATAATATTTTGAGATATTCCTAAGGTGCCCCTCTCCTCCCTTATAAAAGGTCACCTCCTCCCCCTCCTCCTCACACCAATTTGAGCACTCAAGCTCGGCCAACCCCGGCCATTTTCTCCTCTCCACTTCCCTAGAATAATCCTATAGTTCCTGGTCTTCTCCAAAGACCAATCTTAGTTCCTTAAGTGGAGGATTCAAAGAGGCGTTCCAAAGAAGAGGTAATATCCATTACCGATCTTTTCAATTTCTTTCTTCTTCAACTTCTTCTTCTTTAGTTGTTTCATGATAAAGTAACAACATCAGTATTACATACATACTGATATGTTATTATAAATATGAAACAACCCTAATTCACATTCTATCCATCCTACGGAAAAATGAAATCACCGCGCGTGCGTACGTACAGAATACCGTCTCCACGCCGTGGTGTAATCTATTTTCCACCATCACCTTACAAGGATTAGTATAATGGTGTAATGAGTAACTATATATGATTATTATTAAGTAATATTGATACTGAAATAATATATATATATACTCCAATACAATTCCACGATCATAGGAACGATATCATCACTCGTGCGTACGTACGGAATACCGTCTCCACGATGTGATGCGACTCGTTCTACATGATCTTCATTTCATAATGATTATATAAATGAATTGAATGAATGAATATGGTATATACTACACTAATACCATTCTGGAAATTAATTATCTATAACCTAAAGATAAGAATAAGAATTTATTCGACAAAACACGCATAAGAACAAAAAGTTATAAAGACCCGAGTAACTTGTAACAATGAAATATTACTAACAAGAAGCTAATAATATGACCATATATGATCTCATATCAATATGTATGATTCTGGAATAAGTCAATAACATTATTTAAACCATTATACAGGAGCTTCGGACACGTACAAAGCAAATTGGACCTAAGGTAAGGGAAATATCACAATCTCATTTTTATCCGAGATTGTTTATTCGTAAGTATTTACTGGGGTGTATTTTATCATCCACATCCATGTTTACTCAATATGTAATATTATTTCCATCCACCTAAAATTGTTTAAATCCATTTTTACCCTTCGGTGAGTTTTTAGTAATACGTATGAAAGGAATCTTTTGTCGTTTTTCGTACGAGGTACTTTTTGACTTTTCCGACAAAAGTACGAAGAATGTTTTTTTTAACTTATACGGCACGAACGGATTTCTACTGTTTTATAAAGCCTTATTTTCATGAATCTTCCTCTAAAAGATTTCATGACTATTTTCAATAAAATCTCTTTCTTTTAAAATTGCATGATGTTTTGTGAAAAGAAATTGATTTTGAAGAAGAAAGGATATTTTCCTCAAGAATTCAATTCAAGTGTTTTATCAAAATTATTTTCCATCTAAGATAATAAAGAGTTCTGTTTTTATCCCTATTATTACATTGATTTGACTATGTTGTGATGGAATTATGTTTATGAATTCCTTTATCTTATATGAATTGATTTATGATGTCATGATGTTTCAAGAATCCCATTTTTGTTACATGTGTTATGCGATGATGTATGTTTTATGATTATGTGGCACACATAAGAAAGGATTCATTATAAGATGGGTGGGACCTATATCTCCCTCCAATGCATTGGGTAATGATTTTATATCTCATGAGATAGACATGGCTGGAACGGAAGGTTATTTCGGTTCAGTGATATAGGACTGAAACGAGGAGTGAACTCGGTTCAGAAAGGGACTTTGTCCACTAAGATAGTCTTGGCAATGAGTCATGACTAACAAGAAATGATTTTCCATGATTATGTGTGCATGCCACAAAGTTTCAAGTTTTCTGTTATGATTATGGGGATCTCATTTTCACTTCTATGATTTATTCCATGTTAAGATATTATGATCTCTTTTGCAGGTTTTGATCTTCATAAAGATATGATATGATTTTTATTTCCTTTATTTACCCTTGCTGAGCATTTGAGCTCACCCTTTTATGTTTTCTTTTCCCCAGGTCAGGAAGATGGATATTAAATAGAATATGCTAAAAGGTACCCTAGATATGATGAAATAAACGGGAGACACTGTAGAAGATTTATGAACCAGTTGTTTATGTTTCCCAGTTTCTAAAGACACTATACCTATACGATCCTTTGTGGTTTTGTCATATGTTGTAATATGTGTGCTTCAATTTTGAAGTATTAACAATGTATGTAAAGTGTGGGTCGTTATAAGAAATATATAAAGATTTCTTACATCATGATATTTGTTTTTTAATTTTTAGAAATTAAATAAATTAAATTCTTTATGTCATCACGATGATGCAGCGATTACCTCATTATTTTACGATTTAAATGAAATGAAACGATAATGTAAACTCTAGAACCTACACATGTCTAATACCTATTGTATGAGTATATTTCTAACTCCAATCACCTTAGCCTATAAATATATATTTTTGGGACCTTTTAAATCCGAAAATCATTTTATGATAAAGTATCCTTTTATAACTTTCCAAGAGTGCCCCTCCTCTCCTCTTATAAAAGGCCCCCCACCTCTACCACCTTACCCACACATCCAAAGCCTTTGACTCGGCCAAACCCTGCACATTTTGTCTCTCCACATCCTTATCTAACTCTTAGAAGCCACACATTGGTAATAATTCTTCCCAAGGAAGCCTTTGAGCTCAAATCCAAAATAGTTACCCGATTTAAAGGTAGTGTCATCTCTTGTGTTCTTATGTTTTATTTTGCATCTCCAACCCCCTAAACACTTTTAATTAATTTATTTTATAAAAACACCAGTATCTTCCATATACTAGGATGTTTTTATAAGAATTATTCTTGCTACAATTACACATTACTACATCTAATGGTTAAAGAACATACTGTTTCCGTGGATGGCGAATTTCTGACTCATGAAACGATGATTGTTCAATATTTTTTTAAAACCTTCAAAGGTGGACATTAAGATGAAAACATATTTATATATGATATATAATATTTTTATGTTTTCCTTAAGCTTATGTGTTTTACAATTATGGTATACCTTTATGGCTTCTATTATGGGTATACACAATATCATCATTTTAGGAAGTGCAGACTACTGCCCCCTCAAAGTGATTTGATTCGTTAATGCCATATGTGGGATGTATAAAAGATTTAATTAATGATATTATATATGATATTATACTGGATTATAATATACCTTTATATCATTATGATTCCATTCCATAAAATACGAAATAGAAATGAATGTAGTGTTCATGCGTACGTACGGCTTACCGTCTCCATGAACGGTGCATTTAATTTCGTACCTCTAAACATTATATAATATTATAAATGCATGTATATAATGGATATATATGATATATATGATATCTACATCATTAGTATAACTCTGTATATAATGGATACATGAAAAAATTGTAATTATAAAGAGTTTATTTTTGACTCAAGTACCAATGATCGTTAAAACGGCCATTATTAACTAAAATAATTACATAGTGTTCATGACATGGTAATAAGTGATATAAAAGGAATAATGAACATGAAAAAGGTTCTTAAGCAAGTAGAAATTAACCCTTTTTTATTGTTCATGAGATTAAAGAGCGATCGAGTCAAGACGGACCCGAGGTAAGGGACTTCGTCTCAATCTCCTTTCATTGAGGTATATTTTGGTTTATACACAACTTTCTTTTATATGGTGTATAAACCCCTTTGAATTTTACATTTATTCAAAAGAAATATTTTTTATACGAAGCATTTACTAAACGATAAAAGGGAATGTTTTTATTTGTCGTATGTATGCAGCGACAATGAATTCTCTGCCGCCGTGACCATTATTAGAGTTTCGGCTTCCTCACAAGCCATAACCTAACATTTTTTTAAAATGAAAAATAAATACCATGTATTAATTTTCATTTATTTTGGTATTGGAAATGGTTTTCATAATGTTTTTATTATATCAATGTGTTTTATTGATATCTTGTTATCGAAAAGTTGAAATGTTATGTTTTCTTTATGCATGTTTCATGTGATACGATTTTGTTATGGTTCTTGGGCATAGTTATGAAGACGAGTGGTTCTGTGATAAACTAAGGGTGGGTGAGCCCAATATAGCTCTCCAATGCATTGGGTAACGTGAGGGAGTTAAACATTAAGGTTTCTCCAAAGAGATTTAATGAATATACCATGATGGGTGTTCCAAACGTAACCAAGAGGGTTACTCCCTACGTAAGAATTTTATGAATGCCTCAAGTTACCTTTATGTCATATGACTTCTATTATTTATTCATGATTTCATGAGGTATGTTAATGTTCTTATGTTTTATGGTTAAAGTATGATTTCATTCTTATGTATATATGAACTCATGTTTCCTTTCCCTATTTTTATAACCCTTACTGGGCTTTTTATACTCATCCCATGTTTTTGAAATGTTTTTCACAGGTCAAGGGAATGGTACATGATATGATGATAGTGTCAAGGAAGTGTCAAGAAAGAATCCATATTTTATTTTAAATATGTTTCCGTTGATGGGAAAAATTAATACTATCATTTATGTAACCACTTTGTTTAAATGTGGAATGTAATGCAAGGTTTATGATCTAATTCTCTAAAAATCATATCCTAAAAAGATTTTCAATGTGTAATCTTGTAATAACTCAAGATTATGGAAGGTTTAAAGCTGAGGCGTTATAATTGATTTTTTTTTCAATTCAAATATTGATCATAAAAAATAATTTTTGTGATATATTTTGTATAATATTCAATATCCTTATGAAATTTCAGTGGCGAAAACATCATATGTCCTATCCATCTCATGCTTCCCCATGATCGGTGAACACATCTTTCAATTGAGTATCATTAATACTCTATTGTGATCGTTCAACATTATCCTTAATATCTTCATGGGAAAGTGTTCTATATTTTATTTCTTGATTTGAAACATTTGATATCATAATTATATTTAGTCTGTATTTTTTGGAATATTAGTATTTTATATAAAAAACAATGTAATTATTTTGTGATCACATAGAATAATGTATACATTTCCAATTTCATGACCCAAAAATATCATGGATACACATAAAGAGATTGAAGAGTTTTACATGTTCATATGTTTTAGAGAATTAGATCCTGAAATTATAGTGCTAGTTCATAACTTTATAAAAAAGAATCAATCATCCAATATACATTGCAAAAATATAATACTAGATAAAATATTAAAAATAAAGAAGATGAGAATGAATTATTATGTCAATGGATATCCTTAAATTGAACAGAACATTGAAATTTGAATATTAAAAAAACATACAAACCTAGAATTACCTATATCAATAAATTAATAAAAAGTTAAAAGACTAGTATTATCATCATGTTCCTCAATTAGGTTATAATGAGATGATTAAAACTCTATGGGAATGAGAGGAAGTAAAATATGAATAAATGGGCCTTTCTAGATTCCTTTTATAACCCTTTTTCTCTTCAACCACTAATAATTAGGTTGGCGGTAACATTTATAATAAATTAAAAAAATATATATCTAAAGTAAATCATGGGGTATATGGGGTGGGAGTGTTTGAATTTATTAGCCCCTCTACCCAAAATCAGAGAGGTCAGAAAACAATCATAATACATTGTTTTGATCTACTATTTCTTGAGTCTCCTTCACTTCATATTTTATTTCCAATTATATTGAAATCAGTTGAATAGGATCTCTATATCCTTTGTTATGAAATATTTTTTGAATGTAAGTTCAAACTATCTTAAAGAAAATTTCTACACTCAATGTGGCTCTATCAGGTAACATGTTTATAGATACATCATTATCAATGGTTTTATGAGTTATACCCCGGACCCTAGATTCTAATATTTTTTTCAATTTTAATCTGTGATAAGAATTTTAGGTAAAAACACAAAACCAACATTCCAATTTTGAACACAATGTAAAATATTCTAATTTCATTCTCATGTCCAAAACGTATTCAACCTTAAAGAATATGGAAAAAAGACAAATCATGTGTAATGTTTCTTCACATAAACTATTATTTATAAATAATTAATACAAAAATATATAGTACATCCATGATGCTAATTTATGTTGTATAGTTTACATTTAGAATTTCTTTCAAATAAACAATACAGATTTTTTGTAGAATGAAAAAAGGTATTAGTATTGTGATACAGTAAACCAAATAAGTTTTAAATAACATGTATAAGGATGAAAATATTAGATAAATAATTTCATGATAATAGTTTTACACCAAAATCATGTAATTCCCTAACATAGTCACTCTCAATATATATTAAAAAATTTATGCATGCTACGTTGATAAAATTAAAAAATTACATCTACTGGAAAAGTACCTCCTTGGAGTATTATAAAAATAATCACTATATAATTAGATTATTTCAATAAACAATAGAGTTCATAAAACAAAAATTATGATTATTTGATATCCAATGAAATGGAACTATTATATGTGAAATTCACCCACAACAAAACCATGTCCTTAAATCACTTCATGCGAGTGTGTGTAAATCATTTATATATTTAATTACATATTTCTCATTTAGTGATGGAATACTAATTTAAAAACTATAATATTATATAGTAATTTTCAATCCTACTTCTATTTATTCTTCACGAACAATTTCTAATAAATAATTTTTAAAAGATGGGCATCGTATCTTAAAGCCATCCCGCAATATCCCAATTCAAATATATCAATATGTTATACATTTATTCAGTAACCTATATATATATAAATATTTTTTTTGTAATTTTTATAATATACATAAAAATATTAACATATTTTTTAACCAAATAAAGGATATTTCAAAATAATAGTAATTAATAGTTGTGTACATGGTTGATGTAAGAAACAAACTAGGTGCAAACCTGAACGGTGTCTCTTGGGTTATCATTAACATATTTTTATATATAATCAATTTAAATTTTTTGATTTTGGGTATGTGTAATATTATATTTAATAACAAAATCATGATGCAGGTTAAAATATATAGTAATATTAATTTATCATAGTTTTCACAAAAAAAATAATTATTAATATCATTTATTGTTTATAATGATTATTAATAAATCCATGAAGAATCTTTCTTGTGTATGTCAGAAACTGGAGAGAACTAATTTATTACCAAATGTTTAATCAGTTATATCATGTATATAAACATATTAAATGAATGTTAAGAAAAATAAAAAATGTGTTAACATTTCCTATTATGTAATAAATTGTTAATAACACATTAAATTCAAAAAACACATTAAAAAATGTTTTATTTTTTTTATTTCAGAAAATTGGATTGATATATTTAAAAAAAGTGAAAAAAAGTTTGATAAATAATGAATAAAAAAATATATAAATTAATAAAAAATGAAAAAAATGTTAATGAAATATGCTATTTAATGTTTTCCACTAGATCTATGTCATACCACTAGATAAAAAAAGTCAGTACTCAATTCATAATATAAAATCTCAATCAAATTAATTTAAGTTGAAAAATGTATAAAAAATAATAGATTAGTATAATATATTAATCCTAGAATTCTACACTCATCTCTAGTTCATCACAGTTAAAATAATCAATGCTTTGATCTCTATATATCATCCAAATATTATCTCTACCCATTTTAAAGGAATCTATTGATCATCATGTTCCAGTGTAAGAAAATTAAGTGCATTTTGACACCTCTTGAAATACGGATGAGTGATAACTATCACAACCTCTTATGGATTATTATTAAATATAATCACTTTTTCAAGTGATATCCAATTTAAGAGGAAAAATAATACGTTTCATCATCCTTTAAAGAGTTATTAATATTTTTAACATTATAATAGGTAGATATTCTTTTTTTTCATGACCATGGATTTAATTCTGGAACTACCAATACAGAATAGTATATATGACACCATCATCCTTTATAAATTCAAAACACATATCTTGATATTTCAATAAATTTTTTAAAAACAATGATATACCTTAAATCATATGCCTCACAAAATAAATTTCATTTTTTTGATCATGAATAATAATTAAATATTGAATGTTATATATTAAAAAATATATCAATTCAATAGACCAATAAACATTTTCATAGATAGGAATATCTAATGAATCCAAAAACAAGTGTTATATATTTTAGTTGGTGGATCATCTTGATCTCCTATACTCGATAATATAATTTAATATATTCATGAGAAAAAAAGCAATGATTATGACCCCCCTACAACTGGTTTCCATAAGACATCTGTGTCTTGTCAGAATAACGTATTTAGACCATATGACTTATTTTAAATATTATTGTCACAATGTTTTAATGTTCTCTTAATGTTCATAAATTTTATTATCCATTGATGCAATAATTAATCAATGGACATTACCAAGTAAAATGTGTTATTAAAATTAATAAACCTATTATTATAAGAATAAATCATATATATTTATCTATATACATTATATGGTAATTGAAAATTACTACTTATGTTTGGTCTACGGGAACCAAAATCACAACATCATCACTTACAGAAGTGCCAAATATCCAACCATCAACCCATTTTTTCTCAAATAATAAACATTATTTTATCAGATTAATAATTTAGTTAATATTGCTTCTGTGTTTCCTTACATGGATGCTCTTTTATATTCAAATTCACCTCCTTCAGAAAAATCACTCATTACAGGATTTCCCCACATATATTCCTAATTTTGCAATCATAACATTTGCATCATATCCACAAATATTTATACAATTTCATTAAAATATATTTTCTGATAAAATCTCTGATTCATGGAACAATTCCAAAATTTATGACAAATATATATGTTAATACTACTTTTTTAGCTATATTAGGTGCCTCAGCATAATTATTAGTTATAAATATAGTTACAATGATATTTTATTAGATTAAATTTTCATTTCATTAACTAGAAGTGATAAAAAATCAATTTTATATATTTGAATATGGTTTTTTCTCTCTCATACCTATTGTTCCGTCTTCCCTAAGAACTAGGAATTTAGCCCATGTACATTCAGAAGTAATTTTAGGTAGTTCTGACTGCTACCATAAATAGTTCTCCAAGACATAATTAATATTTCCCCAATATTATTTATATATAAGAAACATAGAATATATGTATATATCATAGAATATTTGATAGATTCAATTGCAAGATCATATTGATTTATTATAGTCATCATAAAATCCTCTTATAACATAGGCATGTTTTCCCCAAGAGATAAATGAAATATAAAATAAGAAGCAGTTATGTATTGAATTTTACCATCTTCTATTTATAAATTCTGTACTAGTGTATGTAACATGAATTGGAACCAGAAACCATATAGATCGATTTCATTAGATATAGTCTTATAGAACATGGTCTTATATCATTATTCTTTCATATATAAAATTTTCCAACTTATTCATTACCATCTATTAGAGTAATACCAATTTTTTTAATGTGATCCTCATTTATTACTTGGAAAACGTCATTTCACATGTTATCTGTTTTTATACGAATGGAAATATAATCATTAAATAATTAAAAATCAATTAAACTAAAAAATTTATCCTTGAATAATTTATATAACAATCCACATAGTTTCCATGAAAACTCAAATTCAAATATATTTTGATATCTCTATAGGTGAAATTGATTCCTCATAGTTAACAGTGGAAAAAATCTTACATTTTTAAAAACTCACCTTGCTTTATTGGATGTAATTTTCCATATATATGTAGATCATCCATGAATAACCATTTATACCATGCTGAATTTATGTAATCTTGTGATTCTACCATAATTCAAAACATAATTATATAATATAGAATCCATTTTCTAAATTTATAAACCATTTCTGATTTTAGAATATTTCCATTTATTTCTTCCTTGAAGTAGAAATATTAATTATTTTCAGTGAATAATATATCACCAATCTTGATTATTAACTATCCATATATGTTTTAGTTTTATCTTTCTCACACAGCATGTCCCTCTTTTCCAATATCTCTTTTGGATATTTTCCATGATAACTTGTTGTGTGTCTCAATCCTTGACATTACCAATGTAAACATTTCTCACACTATCTAAAATAGTGACTTTTACCCTTCTTGTAGAGATATAGTCATTCCCATGAATATGAAAACTAAATCTAATGTATTTATTTAATCTCCATAGATTCCTTTAGGGAAATTAATTGAGAATCACCATTTTTTTCATGATAAAATTTTGTTTTTAAAATAGTAATAACAAAAACATTTCATTATAATGCCGAATGTTTATTACCTAATTGATATTTTCATATTATATCTAATATGATTTCAATATTTCATTATAAATGGTATAGGATAAGTGTTAATGAAAAAAATTTGAATGAATTTATCGAAACAAATAATAGTAGACTTGATCGACTTATATTATGCATTATGGATCCCCTATATAAAAAATCATGTTTCAATGATTTATAAGTAAAAGTGGGTTTATGAATAATATCCATAATAAATATAATCATTGATAATTTTATATATATATTCTGCATCATACCTTCCAAAATCTTCACTGACATTAGATTATGATATTATTTTACCATGTATTATCATGAAAAAACAAGGATTTATTTGATTATTTAATTTTTGATTAATAATTAGTCACTATTATTGGACATAATTGATATAAGAATAAATAAACTATTAATTATTTATGATATACCGCAATTATAATAATTTTAAATAAGAAATAAGGTACCCTGGTATCAGAAATAACACATGGATAATTTATAAGTAACATAAAATATATTAAAATTGTTACTACGATGTTGATGAATGGGTGAATTGTAACACCTGAAATTTTTATGAGAAATATTTTGTTTTTATAAATCATCAAAGGAATCTTTCACTACACACAAAACTATCTTGGCTTGCTTTACATGCAGTCGTGGCCTTCCTCGATAGCTTGCGTAGAACGCAATACCGAGTTTCACTAAACAACGATATGCTATTAAAATATTATCAAAACTAGCAGTTATGAATAGTAATAACAACTTTTTAAAATTTTATTAATTTTATTTTTCAAAATGGACATCATTTTTGGTTTTGGAATATCGATATTAGCCTAGGGTAAAATTTTGGTATTTTTCTTAAAACTTTCAAATTTTAATGAATAGTGAAAACACTGGGTTACTATTTAAAACCCGACTTTTTATTTAAATAATTATTTATTTTATTTAAATTTATTTTAGGTCAAAATTGATACATAATACCTATATAAGTTCAATTTAATTCATTAGATTCATTTTTTAAAAATTTTAGATTTATAAAAATTTTATAGAACTTTTGACTGTCTTTTACCCACCTGTTGGAGAATTTGCAAATTTACATAAAAAATGATTTTACCGCTTTTGTGAATGGAATTACAAAAATCCGAGAGACACGGTTGATGACAGTATGTAATATGTTGTTCAATGAGATGAAAATAATTTTTGGTGAATAGTAACTTTTTTACTTTTATTTACCACGGTTAAAAGTAAATAGGGTAATTAAGGGTACAAATGATATTATTATTACCCTAACACATGTCCTAATTCTATTGGATAAATTTAATTCTATCAAAAACAACATTATCGATAAAATATTACCCTTTAGGTCCACTTGGATTAGATTAAGACATTTATTATTAATTTATTTAAAGAATGGTTAAAATAGTTAAAATCAAAGTTTAATAACTAAATCATTTTTAATATAGGGTTATACATAAGATAAATTTGACTATAAATATTCATTAGAAAGCTAAAAATATTTCCTATATAATGGTAGTTTATTTTTTATTTTAAGACATTAAATAATTTAATTTATTTATGACACAATGATGATGGAGTAATTATCTTATTAATGAAATATTGGCATAATTGATGTTATAAATGCCCAAATAAAAGTAATTTGATACTTTTTATGAATTAAAATAATTTTCTATGCTAATATAACATGTTAGTATTTATTTATTTAAATGTTTTCGAACTAATCATTATGTTTTCATTTTCAAAAAAATCAATTACCAAATAGTGCCAAAATTGACATAAAATAATTTTTTTAAAATATTATTATTAATTGTTATTTTATTCCTAAAAATATAAAGGTTGGCCGGATGACGTAGATAAAGTTATATATATTAATAATAAACAACTTGGGGTTCGTTTGGATTTTTATAGTAAGTTTATTAACCTTATAGTGTAAGAAAACAAGAAGACGCGGTAAAAGTTAAATTATCTAACTTAAAGCTAAATCTAAATTATAAGTTTAAAATAGAAACCTAAACTTGTATAAATAATATTGGATGAGAGGATTTCGACCCATCCCCACCTTATCATAGAAATAAATCAATTTGGACCTGTTAAAAACTGAATATGACTTTATAATAAAAAAATAGTTTTTCTTTTTCCAAAGGTTCCCCTCTCCTCCCTTATAAAAGGGTACCTCCTCCCTCCCTTCCTCACAAAACGTTGAGCCTTAATGCTCGGAAAACCCCTGGAAAATCATCTTCCCACTTTCCTAGAAACATCCTAGAGGTCCTGGTCTTCCTCAAAAACCAATTTTAGTGCCCTAAGAGGAGGTCTCAAAGAGGCGCTTCAAAGAAGAGGTAATGTCCGTTACCGATTCTTTCAACTTTATTTCTTCTTCCACTTCTTCTTCTTATGTTGTTTCGTTATTAAGTAATAACATCAGTATCACTCATATACTGATATGTTATTATAAGTATGACATAACCCTGTTTCACCATCTATCTATCCTACGGAAACCGAAATCACCGCGCGTGCGTACGTACGGAATACCGTCTCCACGCCGTGGTGTAATCTATTTTCCACCACCACCTTACTTGGATGGGTATGATGGTGTAAATAATGACTATATATATGATAATTGTAAATTTATATTGATTTTGAAATAGTATAAATACACTCCAATACAATTCCACGATCATGGGAACGATATCATCGCTCGTACGTACCTATGGAATACCGTCTCCACGATGTGATGTGACTCGTTCAACATGAACTTCATTGAATAATGATTATATAAATGAATTGAATGAATAAATATGATATATAGTACACTAATCCCATTCTGGAAATGTGTTATCTATAACCTAAAGAGAAGAATCAGAATTTAATCGATAAAACACACATAAGAACAAAAAGTAATAAACACCCGAATAACAAGTAGCAATGAAATATTACTAATAAGAAGATAATAATATGACCATATATGATATCATAATAATGAGTATGATTCTGGAATAAGGAAATGACATTATTTAAATCATTATAAAAGAGGCTCGGACATTTTTGAAGCAAATTGGACCTAAGGTAAGGGAAAATATCACAATCTCATTTTTTTATCCGAGATTCTTTATACTTCAGAATTTACTGTGGAATATTTATCATCCACTTCAATGTTTCCTCAATATGTAATATTTATATCCTTCTAAAATTGTTTAAATCTAATTTTTCACTTTGGTGAGTTTTTAGAAAAAGATATGAATGGAATCTTTTGTCGTTTTTTCGTACGAGATACTTTTTTACTTTTCCGACATAAGTACGAGAAGAATGTTTTTTTCAAATTATACGACATGAATGGATTTTTAAAACATTATTTCCAAGAAGCTTCCTTTAAAAGTTTTCAGGTTTATTTCTAATCAACTTATTTTAGTTTAAAATTGAATGACATGTTAATAAAGGAAAAATGTTTTTCAAGTAGAAAGGATATTTTCCTCAAGAATGGAGTTCAAGTGTTTTATCAAAATTATTTTCTATCTAAGATAATATAGGGTTCTGTTTCTATCCCTATTTTTTAAATTGATTTGATTATGTTATGATGGAATTATTTTTATGATGTCCTTTTATCTTATATGGATTATATTATGATGGCATGACGTCTAAGATTCCCATTTTTATTACATCGGTTATGCTATGATGTATGGTTTATGATTTTGTGGCACAAATAATAATATTATCATTATGAGATGTGTGGGACCTATATCTCTCTCCAATTAATTAGGTAAAGATTTATATCTCATGAGATAGACATGGATGGAATGGTAGGTTAATCTATTTCAGTGTAATAGGACTGAAACGAGGAGTGAACTCGGTTCATAAATGGACTTTGTCCGCTAAGATAGTCTTGGCTATGAGTCTTGACTACTAAGAAATGATTCTATATGATTATGTGTGTATGACACAAAGTTTCGTGGTTTAAGTTGTGATTATTGGGATTACATTTCACTACTATGATTTACCCCATGTTATGAAATTATAATCTCTTTTGTAGGTTATGATTTCTAAAATGTTTTGTTCTTATGAATATGATGTGATTGATATTTCTTTTGTTTACCTTTACTGAGCATTTGAGATCAAATTTTTGTATTTTTTCATCCCCCAGGTCAGGAAGAAGGTTATTAAGTAGGATATTCCAAAGGGACTCTAGATATGATGAAATAAATGGGAGACAATGTAGATGCTTTATGAACCAGTTGTTTCTGTTTCCCAGTTTATAAAGACTCTATACCTATAAGGTCCTTTCCTAGTTTTGTTATATGTTGTAATAAGTGTACTTCAATTATGAAGTAATAACAATGTATGTAAAGTATGGGTCGTTATAGTTGGTATTAGAGGAAATGTAATGTCAACCTTTGGAAACTAGGATGTGAAAGCCTTAGTAAAAACCCTAAGGATAAGTCTAAGCATAGAACACAATCGTAGTGTTTTAAAAATGGCCATGAAAAACCTATCATAAGACCTTAAGTGTGAAATTTTATTTTTGATTATGTGGTTTTCCTATTATAATTAGTGTTTCTCACACTATTCTTCTTGGTTTTAGTCAATGGCTGGAACCCAAAAGAATCGTGTTAATGTAGAATGCGGCGGGCAATGCAATGATTTTCCTCCTGAGCAACCAAACGTAATGGGAGATGGAATGAAAAATCTCGTAGCCATGCTCACACAACTTTCTCAAGCTATGAATCATGCAGGACTTCCAAATGTGCAAAGGAAGGAGCAACATTCTGTTGAATCCTTTGTGAGGCAGCGTCCACCCTCATTCAGCGGGTCTACTGATCCATTAGTGGCTGAACAATAGATCACTACCACTAAAAAATATATTTTTAGTTCTTCAATGTTCTGAACATGATAAAGTCATCTTAGCAGTTTATCATTTGGAAGGAGAAGCTGATCAATGGTCAAATCTTATCAAGAATACGAGGCCAATAGATGAAATTGAGTCCATGGAATGGGACGAGTTCAAGAACATATTTTTCAATAAGTACTTCCCCCGTATTCTTCGAAAAAAGATGGAGAAGGACTTTCTTGAACTAAAGAAAAAGGATGATCGATCTATTATTACCTACGAATAAAATTTTACAAGACTTTCAAGGTACGCTTCTGGTATTATTCTCCAACCTGAGTGTAAGATCGATATATTATTTAGTGGCTTAAAACCAAGTCTTCGAAGGGCATTACTTCAATAGCTATGGGGAAATCGTTTGATGTGCTCTCAAAGTTGAGATGGAGATTTGAGTAACCCATCAGTCATATGGGTTTGATAAGAAGAGGAAAATGGAATTCAAAGGAAAATCTAAAGAGCACACTAAAAAGAAGATGAGTTTTCCCTTCTGCTCAATGTGTGGAAAGAAACATGGAGGGAGTTATCTTAAAGGGACAAGTAAATGTTTCAAATGTGGAAAGGAAGGTCATCGAGCATTTGAATGCCGCAATGATGGGAAGAAGATGACTAGTGATGTGAACAACGAAAAGGATACAAATAGTGCACCTCATACACTTCAATGTTACAAGTGAAAGGAAATTGGGCATTATGCCAATCAATGCCCTAATCCAAGGGTTGTTGATGATGATCGACGTTAACAAACTCTTAAGGCTAAAGAAAAAGGAAAGTCACATGCAATTTCTATCAACGATGTGGAGTATGATAACGAAGTGCTGAAAGGTACACTTACCATCCACTCTAGAGTAGAAAATGTTTTATTTGATTCTGGATCCACCCACTCTTTTATTTCTAAAGATTTTTCTAAGGGTATCACCATATTACCTCAACAATTATATGTTTAGTTATCTGTGACAAACTCTAATGGCACAACTGTCACATCAAATGTTTATAATTCTTCTCCGATTGAAGTTTGTGGGAAAGTGCTTCCTACAAATCTTGTGATCCTTCCTGTAGTGGAATTTGATGTGATTCTTGTCATGGATTTTCTTTCTCTATATGGAGCTCATATCAATTTCCAAGGAAGGGAAGTCACATTTCATAATCAAGATCAATCTATGATCGTCTATCAATGCAAGGATGAATATAACCTTCCAGTGGATATTTCTTCCATCATATGGGTCTTGATTCCACTAAATGAAGGTTATTTATCTCAAATGGTTGGTGAGAAACTCACGATTAATAATATTCCCATTGTACTGAAGTTTGACGATGTCTTTCCTTAGGAATTTCCAGGTCTTCCACCAAATCATGAAGTTGAGTTTTCAATAGAACACATACCAGGTGCATTACCAATTTCAGAGACACCTTATAGAATGGACCCAATTGAGTTTCAGGAATTGAAGAAGCAACTCCAAGAGAGTCTTGATAAAGGATTCATATGCCCTAGTGTGTCACCTTGGGGAGCACATGTTGTTTTTGTTAAGAAGAAAGATGAATCAATGAAACTCTGCATTGATTATCGATAACTTAACAAGATCACTATCAAGAAAAAATATCCTCTCCCATGAATTGATGACTTATTTGACCAACTACACGGAGCTCAATACATTTCCAAGATTGATCTTCGTTCAGGGTATCATCAATTAAGGGTCAAAAGGGAGGATATACCAAAGACGGCTTTCCGTACAAGGTATGGACACTATGAATTTATAGTGATTCCATTTGGTCTTACTAATGCCCCTTCTATCATCATTGATCTGATTAATCGAGTCTTTAGAGACTATTGAAAGAGCACTGTCGTGGGCACCCTCAAATGATTAGTGTGATTTGGGGTACTTAGGTGCAGCAGAGTGGCTAACCAAGGTCGTCTCCCAAAGGAGGAAATGAATTTAACAACTTATTAGAGGTATTCTAAAAATAAAATAAAAGAGAATAAAATAAAAACACTACTTTAAAGGATTGGGTTTTTTTTAGTTTATGAATCTTGAAGAAGTTTGCTGGAAGAAGATTGTATATTTTTTTGTTTTTAGTTTTGAAATGAATTTTGATTAAAATGACACAACAAGAAGATGTTTTTTTAGAAATCTATTTAAAAGGCGTAATCGATCTAACTCTACCTCTTCACTTTATTGTTAATCATTATCATTTAAATTAACATTAACTTAATTATGATCCCTTAATTTGTTAAATCCCGAACCGTACGAGAATTAACTTTACCATGAAGATGATGTGAATTTAACCCTAGTCTAACTTCGGAATATGCAATTCGCAGCACCCTGCTTTGATTTATGTTCTAATATTAGATTATGGTCAGTGGTAAATTAAGTCACATATCCATTCTGTAAATGAGGATGAATTGTGTTTAGGGATTATATTTGAACTCTACAAATTTATCCCGTGTGGTCTTGTATTACCGATTAAGATCACGCTCTCACAATTTACACAAAATCCCGACCTCGCGTGTTTTTGTGTTAATTGTTCAATTGCTTGCTTAGTTTCTTACAATTTAAAAACACAATTCATGGATCATATTAAGTGAATTGAAGTATCTCAATGATTCAAAATAATTAAATGAAGAGGGTAGAAGATAGATCAATTACTAAAAGACTACTCTTCCATGGGTGGCGTAATCATCGTAGAAGCATTTTGCATGTGCAAAGGTTTATAATGGGTATAACCCAATAATGCTTCTACTCAAGAATTCCAGACCAAAGAGAAAGATTAATAGAAGATGAAATTTAAACAAAACATAATAAAAGAGAAGAAATAAAAGAAGAACAAAGAAGTTTATTACACAAATGAAAACATTACAAAATGAAGAAGAGAAGGAGGCTTCGATGAGGGGATCCTTGCTTCAAGAGCTACCCCTCTTAAAATGGTTGGAAAATTTGGGTGAATCAAATTCTCCTCTGCCTCCAATCTCCCAATGCACGTCCCAACCCCTCCAAATGAGAAAATCTCCAATTTATAGATGGGAGGGGAGGAGAGGTTACATGTGGTTTCAAGTGTGAATGTGGAAATTCGGCCAAATATTTTATGCCACATTGCACCGCCCATTTGACCACCAAAACGCGTGAATTGGCCGGCCTTCCAGAAGGATCCAATGTGCCGATAAGGGTCCTCTATCTTCTCTCAAAATTTGGGCTCAATAAAGGCCCATATGAAGGAGTTATGGCCGACATACAGAAGCTTCCCCATTCTGGCGAGCCCAGCCCAACTTTGACTACATGGACCAATTTCAACTAACAAATGAACTCTTTAGCACTAGTGTCCTGAATAAATGTTGTATATAGTTAAGTTAGGACCACTGTTACAAAATTTCAAATTCAAATAATAAATATATAAATATTTATCTTCGAAATACTACTGTGAACTATAAAGGGTTAAAATGGAATTTTCATCAAATAATCAAATGAATGATCTAATCCCAAATACATTCTAATTAAACATATTTTACACAATGTGAGGAAATTATATCATTTATTATCAATAAAATATTCAATAAAATAGTGTTTTATCAACTCCTCCACACTTACCCTTTTGCACTCCTGGGAAAAACCTCATGTCTAGTAAACATCAATATCAAATCAAAACCAATTTTAAAACACATATCCTTGAGATCAATCAATTTCCCACCAAGAATCAAAAGATATCATGCCTCATTAAAAACTTTATTTCAAGTTCTCCATTTATATCATTCAATATATTTCCACTTCATTTATCCTCCCATGCACAAAACACTTATCTCGCTTGAATTTTCTGTCATCACTCAAATATCAATTTTTTTGCAATGTCTTTCTCATCCAAACTCATACAAGGGTCACCATAGGCTTGATAGATTCCTACATTTCTACCCGATGTGAGTCAAGGACATATGTTTATCATGAGGACTTTTCAGGGTTGTTCTGTGGCTTTCGGTTGGTAGGATTAAGATGTGAAAAACTCTGAGGCTGAATGAGGAGGGCTTGACTCTTTAAAAGCAAAATTGCATTAATCTAATTTTCACTTAAATATGGTCTTCTCTTCAATCCCCATAGTATCAATTCAGCTCCATCATCATGAAAAGTCATGAAAGGTTTACACCATTCATCATTTCAGCATAAAAAATTTCAATCTTCTCAAACATGATTTTCTTGAAAGCTCCAGATGGGAACAGCTTTCCACCTCAATTAGAAGCTCCTGAAAAGGCACAACTTCACTTGTCATGAAAGCTCCAGAAAAAGAAGAGCTTTCAATATAATGGATTTCTTTAGAAGCAAACACATCTCTTCAGAATTTAATTTTCCACCCAAAGTATCACATAATGTGGTGGAACAACACAAGACAGCTTCCCCCACACTTAAGCTCAACTAGATTATGCAATTTCACTTTGTGAGTTGGTTGGGTAGGGAAAATTGGCTTGTAATGTGGCTTAACCTAAGAGGATGTGCATGGCTTCTAAGGGCTACATGGATTAAATATTCAAGGTAGGCCATTATAAAAAAGGATTCTTTGAAATAGGGGCTTTAATACCAAACAAATGTCTCAATCATTTAAACATAATTACCTCAAACCCTCAAGTTTTGACAGGAATAGATCAAATTATGGTTAAATAAAGTATGGTTTGGTTCTCTCAAAAAGTGAGGTGAATGTAAAGAATATGAAAATAATGGTTTAGAAGCCTCACAGGAAAGTGATTTCAAATATTAAGATAGTGAGATTGGCATGGGATTCAAAATTCAGCGTACTTTCATGAAATTACTAAATATTTGAACTTGAAACAAAGTCATTTCAGCAATCTTTTAAGCTTAGTTTCAAGGGGTAAATTGTTTCACTTATTGATATGGATTTAAAAATGGTTATGAGAATCATTTTAGATCAAAAATTTCAAAAACACAAAGAAAATTGAAAAAAATACACAAAATTTGAAAAACACAATTTTTTTTTGGTTTTTTTTTGAACAGGAAAGCAATTGAAATTACTAACCTAAAAGGTTCCCTCCTCCACACATAAAATATTTCATTGTCCCCAATGTGAACCTATGAGATGATATATGCACATGAAATGCAGAATTTTTAAATAGGACAAACAATATAAAAGGGAAACGGTTAGGAACAGCCTCATGTGCCCAAGTGATGATGGGGTCATGCAGTTTGATAAAAATCCACTGCATCAGTAGGAAGTCCCTCAATGTATCTCTTCAAATATTTCCCATTGACTATAAAGCTCCTTCCAGTGTCCTCTTGTGTGATCTCCACTGCACCATAAGGAAAAACATTAGTCACAACATAAGGACCTAACCATCTAGAACGCAACTTACTAGGCATCAGCTTCAGTCGTGAACTGTAGAGGACTTTCTCTCCAACATGAAACACCCTTTGTTGGATCATTTTGTCATGAGCTGCTTTTGATCTTAACTTTTAGAGCCTTGAGTTCTCATATGATGATAATCTAATCTCCTCAAGCTCTTGAATTTGCAGCTTCCTTTGGATTCCAGCTTGGGCCAAATCCATGTTGCATTTCTTTATAGCCCAATAAGCCCGATGCTCGACTTCCATTGGGAGATTACATGCTTTCCGAAAAACAATCCGAAATGTGGACATACCAATGGGGGTCTTGTATGCTATTCTATAAGCCCACAATGCATCATCGAAGCGCTTGCTCCAATCCTTCCTATTTGGCTGCACGGTTTTCTCCAAGATTTGTTTCAACTCACGATTTGAAACCTCAGCCTGGCCATTTGTTTGGGGGTGGTATGGTGTTGATGTTTTGTGTGTCACCCCATACTTTCGAAGGAGGGAACCAAAATTCCTATTGCAAAAGTGTTTCCCCTGGTCACTGATGATGGCCTTTGTTACTCCAAACCTGCAAAAAATATGTGCTTTGACAATGTCCACAACAACATGAGAATCGTCAGTCCTGGTGGCCTTGGCCTCCACCCATTTACTCACATAATCAATAGCAACCAAAATATACAAGAAACCATATGAACTTGGAAAAGGACCCATAAAATCAATTCACCACACATAAAAAATCTCACAGAATAGTATGGGTTGTTGGGGCATCTCATGTCTCCTAGAAATATTCCCAGTGTGTTGGCAACGAGAGCATGACTTACAAAACACATGGGAATCATGGAATAAACTAGGCCAATATAATCTAGAGTCCAAAACATTACTAGCTGTCCGTTGGGGTCCAATGTGTCCCCCACATGCAAGTGTATGACAGAATTGCAAAACAGACTCAAACTCATGATCAGGAATACACCTCCTAATAACTTGGTCACTACACATGCGCCAGAGGTAAGGATCATCCCACACATAAAACCTAAGCTCACTTTTTAATTTTTGGACTTGATGCTTCTTCAAATTTGCTAGTATTTTAGAGCAAACAATGTAATTATCTAAATCAGCATACCAAGGATGCGTACCTGAGATGGTATAGAGATGTTCATCGGGGAAAGTGTCCCGAAGTGGTACCTGGTCCAAGGTGTCATCCTCTAGTGTGTGAGTAAGCCTACTCATGTGGTCTGCCACCAAATTCTCTGATCCCTTCTTGTCCTTTATCTCAATATCAAATTCTTGAAGAAGGATCATCCAACGGATAAGTCGTGGCTTTGCATCTGGCTTCTTTAGGAGGTACCTCAAAGATGTATGGTCAGAAAAAACAACTACTTTAGAGCCCAATAAATATGAACGGAATTTATCTAAAGCAAATATGATAGTAAGAAACTCCTTTTCTGTGGTTGTGTAATTTTATTGGGCTGAATCCAGTGTCCTTGATGCATAGGCGATCACATCTGAATGCAACTCCACCCTCGGAGATAAGACAGCTCGAACCGCGAAGTTGGAGGCATCACACATAAGCTCAAAAGGAATCTCCCACCTTGGGGGATGTATGATAGGTGGAGTGGTCAGACGTTGTTTTACCTCATCGAATGAATTCCTGTAAGAAACATCAAACACAAAATCATAATCCTTTTAAAGTAATCTTGACATAGGAAGAGCAGTATTACTAAAATCTTTGATGAAGCGCCGATAAAATCCTGCATGACCTAGGAAAGATCTAACATCACGCACACATGAAGGATATGGTAAGGATGAAATAATATCTACCTTTGATCTATCAACCTCTATCCTATGTTTTGACACTGCATGCCCTAAGACAATGCCATGCTCTACCATGAAATGAAACTTTTCAAAGTTCAGGACCATATTCTTCTCAATATAACGATTCAACACCTTTCCCAAACTAATTAGAAATTCATCAAATGAAGACCCATACACTGTAAAATCATCCATAAAGACCTCCATGTAGGTCTCAATAAAATCAGAAGAAATACTCACCATACATCTCTGGAAGGTACCTGGGGCGTTGCAAAGTCCAAATGGCATCCTCCGGTAGGCAAATGTGCCAAAGGGACAGGTGAATGTAGTCTTCTCCTGATCCTCTGGAGCTATAGGAACCTGAAAATATCCAGAAAATCCATCCAAGAAACAATAGTGTGTCTTCCCAGCTAGTCTCTCAAGCATCTGATCAATAAATGGGAGGGGAAATAGTCCTTTTGAGTGGACTGATTTAGTTTTCTATAATCAATACACACACGCCAACTATTTTGCACCCTCATTGGAACTAACTCATCTTTCTCATTTTTAACAACAATAACACCACTCTTCTTAGGAACAACCTGAATAGGACTTACCCATTGAGAATCTGAAATGGGAAAGATTATACCTGCGTCGAGAAATTTCTCAACTTCTTTTTTAACAACTTCCAAGAGGGTGGGATTGAGTCTCCTTTGTGGCTGTCTCACCGGTTTAGCCCCTTCCTCCAAGAGAATCCTATGCATGGAAATGGAGGGGCTAATACCTGATATGTCAGCCAATGTCCACCCAATCACCCTGATGTTCTCCCTTAAAATATTCAAAAGCTTTTCTTCATGTTCAAAAGGGAGATTGTTAGCAATGATAACAGGTAATCTCTCACCACTCAACAAGTATGAGTATTTCAGATTTGGTGGCCATGGCTTGAGTTCTAATGAAGGAGGGTGTAGTATTGATGGAGACATTGATGGAACTGAAATATGTGCACAAAGAGCATCAGTATCAGAATAGACATCATCAAAATCAGAGAATAAAGCATCAAATCCATCAGCATACCCAACAACCATTTCATAATCAGAGTGAACAATATCAAAATCAGAATAAGATTCCATTTCAAAATCAAATCTTAGAGAGTCTTGTTCCTTATAAACGGGTGTGGACGAACTCTTAGACATCAAATTATAACCAATACTCAGAATCTCCCTAAGCATAGGACAATCCAATTCCATGATGTTTTTACTTGGTGGTTCAAAATGGGAGATAACAAAAGCAGAATGGTCTTTTGAGGGGTACTTCATGGAATCCATAACATTAAATATCACAACTTCATCTCCAAACTCCATGGAAAGTGTACCCTCATTGACATTGATGATAGTTTTTGCAGTTTTGAGGAAGGGTCTAACTAAGATAATGGGGGCATGAGAACTTACATGATCATCCTCCATGTTAAGCACATAGAAGTCAGCTGGAAAGATCATGTCTCTTACCCAAACAAGTACATCATCAAGAACTCCTGCTGGATATGCCGTGGCTCTATTCGCCAATTGCACCACTACTCTTGTTGGCTTCAACTCACCAACATGAAAGGAACAGAATACAGAGTGAGTCATCACATTTATTGAAGCTCCTAAATCACAAAGAGCATCAGATAAGTGCAACTCCCCTATGGTACATGGGATGGTGAATGTCCCGGGATCCTTGCACTTTGTTGGCATTTCTAGAGTTGGTGTAATGAGTGCTGAGACATTCCTTCCAAGGTTGATCCTCTCATTTCCCTTGAGCCCTCTTCGATAGGTACAATGTTCTTTTAAGAATTTCGTATACCTTGGAATTTTCTTAATGGATTCATGTAGAGGAATGTTGATCTCCACACGCTTGAATGTGTCCAAAACCTCCTTTTGCATTGCTTCTTCAGCCATCTTCTTGGTTCGAACAACCCTGTTCGGAAAAGGAAGGGGTTTAGGAGGTACATAATCAATCTTTTTCTTTCCTTTATCTTTCTCCTTGGACTTCTCATCAGTTGGTATGGAATGCGGCTTCTCTAGAGTAGAGGTGAATCCCAGTGGAATGGTAGGTCTAGATGTATCATTCATTTGATTCCCACTTCTCAATGTGATGGCACTAACATTCCCCTTTGGATTTGGAGTGGGTTGGGAAGGTAGATTTACAGAATTCTTACTCACAAGTTCATGGAGGGCTGTGGCGATCTGACTCATTTGAGTCTTCAACTCTCTCAGCTCCCAACCTTGACTCTTCATCTCATTCTGTTGATTAAGAACAATTTGTTTCAAATGTTCATCGGTGTTAGAGTCTACCTTTTATTGGATATTCCCTTGATGCATACTTGTTGATGTTTGAGCTTCGAATCTCCTTTGGGGTTGTTGGAAACCCTATTGGTAAGGTGGAGGCTGCTGGAAGTTTGGTTGAAAAGGGGGCCTTTGTTGTTGTCTAGAGCCATACCTCATGTCTGACTGATCTTTCCACCCTTGGTTGTATACTGTATCAAACTTCTTTTGGGGATATGGTTGTTGTTGTTGCGACTGAAATGGTCTCCCAGGGAACACTGCTGCACAATCTTCTGTCTCTTGTAGTTTTGGGAAACAGTCAGTTGGGTGGCTTCTCTCAGTGAAAATGCCACATGGCCTTGAAGGAGGGGGTTGGGATGTCTTTTGAGCCAATGAAATCTGCCTCACCATAGTTGTCAATTCTTCTAACATAGTATCAATCAAATGAATTTCAAGAGAAGAAGGACTTACTTGATGTACTCCTAGAACATGTGGTGTACATCTATCACCTAATTATTGGGAGTTTTGAGCCATCTTGTCGATAAATGCACGTGCGGCTGCTGGTTTCTTGTCCACCAATGCTCCTCCAGAAGAGGCATCCACCATGCTCCTCTCCATAGGTGTGAGTCCTTCATAGAAGTACTGAATGAGGATTTGCTCACTGATTTGGTGATGTGGACAGCTTGCACACAACTTCTTGAATCTCTCCCAATATTCATACATTTACTCCCCTTGTGCTTGCTTGATCCCCGATATCTCCTTTTGAATGGATGTGGTCCTTGATGCTGGAAAAAATCTCTGCAAGAAAATATGTTTCAAATCGTTCCAACAAGTTACATCTTCGGGTTGTAAATAATACATCCAGTCTTTTGCAACTCCATCAAGTGAGAATGGGAATGCTCTTAATTTGATTTGATCTTCAGAAACATTTCTTGGTTTAAGGGTTGAGAAAACCAAATTAAATTCTTTGAAATGTTTATTAGGATCCTCACCAGAGAGGCCATGAATCATTGGAAGTAAGTGAATTAACCCAGATTTTAGTTCAAAGTCTGATTCGAGATTTGGGTATGCAATACAATTTGGTTGATAGTTAATATCAGGTGCAGCCAATTCTCGAATGGTTCTATTAAGTTCATTTCCATTGTTTTCAGCCACTGGTTCCTATTTTATGTTTGAATTTGAATATCTTCCTATTTCAATGTTTCCAGAAGAGAGGAATTCACCAACTGGTTGAATATTGAAACTTCGCATAGACTGATAATTTCTGATTCGAGCCCTAAGGCTACGTTCAATCTCAGGGTCAAGATCTAAGAGATCTTCGAGATTAGTTCGTGTCATAGATCAAATAAAAATGAAAAGAGAGAAGGTGGAACATAGTAAAATAAAAATGAGAAGTTTTAGTTGATGGTCCAAAAAGAAGTAGAAGAAAATAAAAGAAGAGGATGAAAAATCAGATTGGGTACAGAAGGAAGAAAGAAAAGAGGAAGAGAATAAAATGTAAAATAAAATAAATACCTCTAATTGGTTAAAATAATTACTTGCCTCCCTGACAACGGCGCCAATTTGAAAGAGCGCTGTCGTGGGTACCCTCAAATGATTAGTGTGATTTGGGGTACTTAGGTGCATCAGAGTGGCTGACCAAGGTCGTCTCTCAAATGAGGAAGTGAATTTAACAACTTATTAGAGGTATTCTAAAAATAAAATAAAAGAGAATAAAATAAAAACACTACTTTAAAGGATTGGGTTTTTTTATAGTTTATGAATCTAGAAGAAGTTTGCTGGAAGAAGATTGTATATTTTTTTGTTTTTAGTTTTGAAATGAATTTCGATTAAAATGACACAACAAGAAGATGTTTTTTTAGAAATCTATTTAAAAGGCGTAATCGATCTAACTCTACCTATTCACTTTATTATTAATAATTATCATTTAAATTAACATTCACTTAATTATGATCCCTTAATTTGTTAAATCATGAAACCCTAGGAGAATTAACTTTACCACGAAGATGATGTGAATTTAACCCTAGGCTAACTTCGGAACATGCAATTCGAAGCACCCTGCTTTGATTGATGTTCTAAGATTAGCTTATGTTCAGTGGTAAATTAAGGCACATATCCATTCTAGAAATGAGGATGAATTGTGTTTAGGGATTATATTTTAACTCTACAAATTTATCCCGTGTGGTCTTGTATTACCGATTAAGATCGCGCTCTCACAATTTACACAAAATCCCGACCTCGCGTGTTTTTGTGTTAATTGTTCAATTGCTTGCTTAGTTTATTACAATTTAAAAACACAATTCATGGATCATATTAAGTTAATTACAGTAGCTCAATGATTCAAAATAATTAAATGAAGAGGGTAGAAGATATATTGATTACTAAAAGACTACTGTTCCATGGGTGGCGTAATCATCGTAGAAGCGTTTTTCATGTGCAAAGGTTTATTATGGGTATAACCCAATAACGATTCTACTCAGGAATTCCAGACCAAATAGGAAGATTAAAAGAAGAATAAATTTAAACAAAACATAAGAAAAGAAAAGAAATAAAAGAAGAACAAAGACGTTTAGTACACAAATGAAACCATTACAAAATGAAGAAGAGAAGGAGGCTTCGATGAGGGGATCCTTGATCAAGAGATACCCCTCTTACAATGGTTGGAGAATTTGGGTGAAACAAATTTTCCTCTGCCTCCAATCTCCCAATTCACGTTCCAACCCCTCCAAATGAGGAAAACTCCAATTTATAGAGGGTAGGGGAGGAGAGGTTACAAGTGGTTTCAACTGTAAATGTGGAAATTCGGACAAATATTTTATGCCAACTTGAACCTCCCATTTGACCACATGAAGCGTGAATTGGCCGGCATTCCAGAAGGATCAAATGTGCGGATATGGGTCCTCTATCTCCTCTCAAAACTTTGGCTCAATACAGGCCCATATGAAGGAGTTATGGCCAAAATACAAAAGCTTCTCCATTCGGGCGAGCCTAACCCAACTTTGATTTCATGGACCAATTTCAACATACAAATGAACTCTTTAGCTCTAGTGTCCTGAATACAAGTTGTAGATAATTAAGTTAGGAACACAGATACAAAATTTAAAATTCAAATAATCAATATTAAAATATTTATCTTCGAAATACTACAGTGAACTATAAAGGGTAAAACTGGAATTTTCATCAAATATTCAAATGAATGATCTAATCCCAAATACATTCTAATTAAACATATTTAAAACAATGTGAGGAAATTATATCATTTATTATCAATAAAATATTTAATAAAATAGTATTTTATCAACTATCTTGATTAGTTTGTGGTAGTTTGTATAGATGATATTCTTGTCTATTCAAAGATTAAAGAAGAACATGAAGATCACTTGAGAATTATATTGAAGACCCTGAGAAAGGATAATATTTATGCCAAATTTACTAAGTGTGAATTTTGGCATCAAAATGTTGAATTTTTGAGTCACATAATCTCAAAAGAGGGGATATCTATGGATCTATAAAAAATAGAGGTTATCGAAAGATGTTTCGAGACCAACAACAGTAACTGAGATCTGATGTTTTCTTGGTTTGGCTAGATATTATCGACGTTTTGTGAAAGATTTTTCACGATTATCTAATCCACTCACCATGTTGACTTGGAATGTAGTTAATTTTGTTTGGACAGATGAATGTGAAGAGAATTTCAAGGAGTTAAAAAGAAGTTTATCTAGTGCACCTGTTCTCACACTACCTTGTAGTGGAGAAAGGTTTGTGATCTACAGTAATGCATCCAAGAAGGGATTGAGGTGTGTTCTCATGAAAAATTATATGGTGATAGCTTATGTCTCATGACAATTGAAAATACATGAGCAAAATTACCCAACTCATGATTTGGAGTTAGCTGCTGTAATCTTTGCATTAACGATTTGGAGGCATTATCTTTATGGACAAAGATGTGATATTTATACTGATCATAAAAGTATAAAGTATATTTTCACACAAAAGGAGCTAAATATGCGCCAAAGAAGATGGTTGAAGCTGATTAAGGATTATGACTGCTCAATTAATTACCACCCTGGGAAAGCAAACAAGGTTGAAGATACATTAAGTCGACAAGACCAAGCTAGCTTATCCATGATGAGGATCAAAAAAGATACAATATTTATGGATTTACAAAGGATGGATCTTAGAATTATAATGGAAGGGGAAAAATTTTATCTTTCTCAAATGAATGCTCAACCATCTATAAAAGTGAAGATTAAAGAGGCACAGAAAGAAGATGTAGAGTTACAAAAGAAGGTGAGAAATGTTCCTGAATTAAACCTTGATTGTGATGGAATAATAAGGTTCAGGAATCGGGTTTGTGTTCCTTCCATCCCTGAATTAAAGAAGGAACTACTGGATGAGGCTCATAGTTCTTCATTCTCTATTCATCCTGGAAGAACGAAGATGTATAGGGACCTAAAAGAGTACTTCTGGTTGGATGGCATGAAAAAAGATTTTGCTGAATCTGTCTCTCGATGCTTGGTTTGTCATCAAGTTAATGCTGAGAGACAGAACTCTAAGGGGATGCTACAACCATTACCCATACATGAATAGAAATGGGAAAACATCACTATGGACTTTGTCATCAGACTTCCTAAAACATCCAATGGCTATAATGCTATCTTGGTCATAGTTGATCATCTTACAAAGTTGGCACACTTCATTGCTATTAGAGAAGATTTCTCTCAGGATCAGCTTTCCAGGATATACGTAAAATAAGTGGTAAGATTTCATGGAGTACCACTTTCTATTATATCTTATCGGGATCCGAGGTTTACCTCAATGTTCTGGAAAAGTCTTCAGCATACTCTGGATATAGAGTTGAGTTTCAGCACAGCTTATCATCCTCAGATAGACGGTCAGTCTGAGAGGACAATTCAAACTCTAGAAGATATGTTGAGAGCTTGCTATATGGATTTCAAAGGTGGTTGGGATCAACACCTACCTTTGGTGGAATTTTCTTATAATAATAGATTTCACTCTAGTATTCAGATGGCTCCTTATGAAGCTCTCTATGGAAAGAAATGCCGAACTCCAACTTGCTGGGATGAAGTTGGGGAAAGAAAGCTATTAGGACCGGATCTTGTTGATGAGATGGCAGAAAAGATCTGATCTATTCAACAATACATAAGAGAATCTCAGAGTCGACAAAAAAGTTATGCCGACAACCGAAGAAAAGACCTAGAGTTTTAAGTGGGTGATAAAGTGTTCTTACAAATTTCTCCATAGAATAGAGTAATGAGATTTGGAAACAATGGAAATCTGAGCCCTAGGTATATCGGTCCTTTCGAAATATCGGATCGTGTTGGGAAGGTAGCTTACCGATTTTTGCTTCCACCAAATCTCTCTCAAGTTCACGCTGTGTTCCACGTATCTCTTATGAGAAAGTACATACCCTATCCTTCACATGTACTCAGCTCATAAGTTGTACCGCTGGAGCAAGATCTTTCTTATGAAGAACAGCCGATAGAGATTCTGGATCATAGCGAAAATGTTCTACGAAAAAATACCACTCGCTTGGTGAATGTTTTATGGAGGAACCACCAATTAGAAGAAGATACATGGGACCTTGAGGATATGATGAGAGAGAGGTATCCTCACCTTTTTGTTAAGAAGTGAAGAATTTCGAGGGCGAAATTCATTTTAAGGGGGGTAAAATGTAACACCCGAGATTTTTATGAGAAATATTTTGTTTTTATACATCATCAAAGGAATCTTTCACTACACACAACATGAGCTTGGCATTCTTTACACGCAATCATGGCCTTCCTCGATAGCTTGCGTTGTACGCAATACCGAGTTTCACTAAACAACAATATACTATTAAAACATTATTAAAACTAGCCGTTATGAGTAGTAATAAACACTTTTTGAACTTTTATAAATTTTATTTTTCAAAATCATCTTCATTTTTTGATTCGGAATATAAAAATTATCCTTGGGTGAAATTTTGGTATTCTTCGGAAAACATTCAATGTTTGATGAATAGTTAAAACACTAGGTTACTATTTAAAAACCGACTTTTTATTTAAATAATTATTTATTTTATTTAAATTTATTTTAGGTAAAAATTTATACATAATATCTATATAAGTTCAATGAAATTCATTGGATACATTTTCTAATGATTTTAGATATATAAAAATTTTATTGAACTTTTGATCGTCTTTTACCCACATCCTAATAAAATTTTCAAATTTACATAAAACTTAATTTTACCGATTTTGTGAATAGAATTTCAAAAATTCGAGAGACACGGTTGATGTTAGTATGTAAAATGTTGTTCAATGAGATGAAAATAATTTTTGGTGAATAGTAACTTTTTACTTTTATTTACCACGGTTAAAAGTAAATAGGGTAATTAAGGGTAAAAGTGATATTATTATTACCCTAAAACATGTCCTAATTCTATTCGATAAGTGTAATTCGACTAAAAACAACATTAGGTTTAAAATATTACCCTTTAGGTTCACTTGGATTAGATTAGGATGTTTATTATTAATTTATTTAAAGAAGGGATAAAATAGTTAAAATCAAAGTTTAATAAGTAAATCATTTTTTATATAGGGTTATACATAAGTTAAATTCGACTATAAATATTCATTAGAAATATAAAACTATTTCCTATATAATGGTATTTTATTTGTAATTTTTAGACATTAAATAATTTAATTTATTTATGACACAATGATGATGCAGTAATTATCTTATTAATGGAATATTGACATAATTTATGTTATAAATGCCCAAATAAATGTAATTTGAGACTTTTTATGAATTCAAAAAATTTTATATTTTATTAATTCATGTTAGTATTGATTTAATTTACTTTATCCATACTAATATTTCTGTTTTGATTTTCACAAAAATCAATTACCAGATAGAGTCAAAATTGACATAAAATAGTTTTTAGAAAAAATATTACATTCTTAATTGTTATTTTATTCCTAAAAATCTAATGTTGGGACAAATGACTTAGATAAGGTTATATATATTAATAATAAACAACTTTTGGTTCGTTTTTCTTGTTATAGTATGTTTATTAACCTTATAGTGCAAGAAATAAAGAAGCCACGGTAAAAGTTAAATTATCTAACTTAAAGTTAAATATAAATGATAAGGTTAAAATAGAAACCTAAACCTGTATAAATTCTATTAGATGAGATTATTTCGACCCATCCCCACCATAGCTTATAAATAAATCAATTTGGATCTTATAAAAACCGAATATGTCTTTATAATAAAATAATATTTTTTGTTTTTCCAAAGGTGCCCCTCTCCTCCCTTATAAAAGGGCACCTCCTCCCTCTCTTCCTCGCACCACTTTGAGCCTTCAAGATCGGCAAAACCCTGAAAAATTCTCTTCTCCACTTCTCTAGAAACATCCTAGAGGTCCTGGTTTTTTTCAAATACCAATTTTAGTGCCCTAAGAGGTGGTCTCAAAGTGGCGCTTCAAAGAAGAGGTAATGTCCGTTACCGATTCTTTCAACTTTATTTATTCTTACACTTCTTCTTCTTTAGTTGTTTTATTATTAAGTAATAAAATCAGTATCACTAATATACTGATATGTTATTATAAGTATGAAACAACTCTATTTCACCATCTATCCATCCTACGGAAAACGAAATCACCGCGTGTGCGTACGTACGGAATACCGTCTCCACGTCGTGGTGTAATCTATTTTCCACCACCAACTTACTTGGATAGGTATAATGGCCTAAATAATGACTATATATATGATTATTGTAAATTTATATAGATTATTAAATAGTATAAATACACTCTAATACAATTCCATGATCATGGGAACGATATCATCGCTCGTGCGTACATACGGAATATCGTCTCCACGATGTGATGCGACTCGTTCGAAATTATCTTAATAGCATAATGATTATATAAATGAATTAAATGAATATATATGATATATAGTACACTAATAACATTCTGTAAATGAGGTATCTATAACCTAAAGAGAAGAATCAGAATTAATTCAACAAAACACGCATAAGAACAAAAAGTAATAAACATCCGAATAACAAGTAGCAATAAAATATTACTAATAAGAAGCTATAAATATTACCATATATGATATCATAACAATGAGTATGATTATGGAATAAGTCAATGACATTATTTAAATCATTATACAGGATTTTTTGACTCTTACGAAGAAAATCGGACCTAATGTAAGGGAAAATATCAATATCTCATTTTTTATACGAGATTGTTTATACTTCAGAATTTACTGGGGAATATTTATCATCCACATCCATGTTTCCACAATATGTAATATTTATATCATTATAAAATTGTTTAAAACCAATTTTACCCTTCGGTGAGTTTTTATTAAAATATATGAAATGAATCTTTTGACGTTTTTTCTTACGAGATACTTTTTGACTTTTCCGACATAAGTAAGAGAAGAATGTTTTTTAAACATATACAACATGAATGGATTTTTAAAACATTATTTCCAAGAAGCTTACTTCACAAGTTTTCATATTTATTTTTAATAAACTTTTTTTAGTTTAAAATTGTATCACATTTTAAGAAAGGAAAAATGTTTTTGAAGTAGAAAGGATATTTTCCTCAAGAATGGAGTTCAAGTGTTTTATCAAAATTATTTTTCATCTAAGATAATATAGGGTTCTATTTATATCCCTATTTTTTTAAATTGATTTGATTATGTTATGATGGAATTATTTTTATAATGTCCTTTTATCTTATATGGATTTTGTTATGATGGCATGATGTTTAAGATTCCCATTTTTATTACATGGGTTATGGTATGATGTTTGGTTTATGATTTTATGGCACACATAAGAATGGTATCATTATGATATGGGTGGGACCTATATCTCCCTCAAATTCATTGGGTATTGATTTATATCTCATGATATAGACATGGCTGGAATGACAGGTTAATCCGATTCGGTGAAACAGGACTGAAACGAGGAGTGAACTCGGTTCAGAAATGGAATTTGTCCGCTAAGATAGTCTTGGCTATGAGTCTTGACTAAAAATAAATGATTATCTATGATTATATGTGTATGCCACAAAGTTTCATGTTTTAAATTATGATTATTGCGATTACATTTCAATACTATGATTTACCCCATGTTACGAAATTATGATATCTTTTGCAGGTTAATATTTCCAAAATGTTATGTTCTTATGAATATGATGTGATTGATATTTATTTTGTTTACCCTTATGGAGAATTTGAGTTCACCCTTTTGTATGTTTTCTTTCCCCTGGTCAGGAAGAAGGTTATTAAGTAGCATATGCCAAAGGGACTCTAGATATGATGAAATAAATGGGAGACAATATAGATGCTTTAGGATCCAGTTGTTTATGTTTCCCAGTTTCTAAAGCCTTTATGCCTATACGGTCTATTCCTAGTTTTGTTATATGTTGTAATAAGTGTACTTCAATTCTGAAGTTATAATAATGTATCTAAAGTATGGGTCATTATATGAACCACTAAGAGTGGGGGTGAATCAGTGGATTACTGTTACAAATATAATTGAAATTACATAAACCTATATAAATTTTCCTGGTTATGACCCACTCATGTTATAACTCATTATTTTTCCAAACAATAGAAATAATATAAAAATAACAACATACAAAAATATTTTTCGATGGTTTATCCCAAGTTAGTAAACCAAATCCATTTGTTATTTGAATATTTGATTCTTAAATTAACAACTATAATTGGTTTTAAAGTGATTAGTGGTGACCCCAAAGTGCATCACATGCTTATGTATCTAAAAATGATCATTATAAATGTCCCCATATTTTAGAAGATAATAAAAAATCCTTTGAGCCTTCTAAATATCAATACAAATTCTGAAGACAATCATCGATCACTAAAACTAAGACAATAAGAACTTTTAAGTGTTTTCCCTACAAAATCCTACCATCTCATCTCAATAATACCACTATTCAACCTATTAAATCCTCATATTAATGAAGTTCATAATTTTTGATGTTATTCATTTCATAAATTACATAGAAATCTCAAATTCCATAAGTTGGATAAGGTTATCCCATTTATATATTTTGTTATAATAAAATAAATAGGATGAATTTTTGCACTTTGATTTGAATTTCCAACCCGTATTATTCTTAACTCAACAAACCTAAATTTCTTTTGAGGACATTTTATTTTAAACCCATTAAAACACTCACAACTATTGGAGATAATCTTCTTCAACTCGCCCACAATATGTCTAGAATAGTGGTATTTCCATTGTGAATATTTGGACTTTAATCATCCAACTCAACATAATAATATATATTTTGACATCACATGACTGAAAATCCATCTAGAATCATTTAGAAAAGGAACATAAGTAGGATTTACTTTATATCATATATTAATGACTTTATAGTTTCATTAGTCAGTATTTTTATTACATTATTCCTTCAGAGAGACTATGTAAAAATGTCTTATGCTTTTTGTGATATACATATCCTTCATAAAATTTTTTATCATACAGTGTAAAAGGGTATCATCATCTAACCAACTAAAATTCTAGCATCCATTGTCTTCATAGATGTGGATCCTCATCTTCATTCAATAATAAGTGATATGAACTTAAAACCATTAAACACATAATAATTTCATTGGCCAACTTAATTTGGATAACTAACACACTAAACATTTGGTTTTCAGAGTCATGGTGAATCTTCTAAGCAACTATTATTTTAATATTATTTAGGAACATTTTCGTTGGTTGTTTTTAACTATGATGTCTGCCCATTATCGTTTATAAATATTTAATATTTTATTAGGAAACCATTTTCCTGTGGTTCAATATATTCTTCCAATTATCTAAAAAACATGAATTATCCTGATTAATGGATTATTATGAGAAAAAATTGTTTTTGATACATTCATTTTAAATTAGTATTATCTGATTCAACTTCTATAACTCCATATAATTTGAGATCGACTCACTATTCCTAAAGTAATCCTCAATGAGAATTAAATACCATAAATTATGTTCCTATGGTAATGTAAATATATTTGTTTCTGACCTATATTCCCAATAATCCTTCCAATAATTAGTTTTGTAGAATTAGAAACACCATTTTTAGAGGAAACCCAAAAAAATATTCCATTTATGGTATGTCGATCATTATATCATAAACTATTAAAAACCAATACAAATCCTTCATCAATCTATAGGGTATTATATATATCTCCCATTAGATTTTATTTCAACATATTCAAAAAAACTTTCACATACACATCCTTCCATCAAACTATATATGTTCCCAAATATAAATTTCCTAGCACCATACTCTTGGATAAGCCAATTTTTTAGAGAATTTCATTCCATGGTGAAAAGAAATTTTGTGAACATATGTTAAATGTACTCCCCTAAATTATTATCAAAAAACACTAAACTTTTTCTTAGTATTTTACAACGACTACATCTTCTAAATTTATAGTATTTGAGTCTTCAACTCCCCCTTGACAATACAATCCTAGTAACTGTGGTGGTACTTTTAAATTACATTGTTACGTAAGAGGGGAGCGTTGATCATAATATTTTTACCGCAAATCCTAAAATAATTCCCTTCAAATTTCTTTAATAAAATTATAATCAATTTGATCATTTATTTTAATACACTCTATAATTATTTCTCTGAAATAATCTTTCTCCTCAATGAAATGTGATTTTATGTTAATATTTTTTCATCTATATTATTGTACTGGTTTCATTTAATGATTAATTACATTTTGTTTATCAAAGATAATCTTAATGTATTTCAAACATTTACATCCAATTCATTTAACTAAACATTCTTCCAAATCATTTGAGAGAAAGAATGGGTGGAAAAAATATAATCTCATTTTTTATTCATATTTACAATTTTATTCATGTTATGAAAATAAATAAAACAAAATATTGAAAATAACTTTCATTTAGACATTGATTTTCGGCCCTCGGAATCTCTATCCCATTCAGCATCCTAGAACCTATGTATGTTCAACTCATTACTTCTTTAATACAATTGATGATTTTTTATTTCCCTTTATCGTACCTCAAAACTCATTTACAAACATTAATGTGTGATTACATTGGATTACTCTGATATATGGCATAAAAAGTCGCTCAAAATCAAATATTTTGTGTAGATTCAATTAGAGAGTGTGAAACATCCATTAACTCTTTCTTGTATCTTGTATTAAGAAAATTATTTGTTTCAACATTGGTCAAATTTACTTAAATATTTATAGGATTATAAAATAACTTTGACTCATCCTTGAAAACATTCCCATATATCTCTATGTAATACTTCTCCTTGGAATGAAATATAGGATTTCTATTTTGACACGAACCCCCCTGGGTACCATGGTAACCTAATGACCGAGCTTGTCCTTACATGACCTAAATAGTGTTATTGATCCCCATGTATTGGTGAATAGGTCCTTGAAATATATATAGTTAAACTAATAATGAATTTGTATCAAGTAATATGGAAGAATGATAATCTAGTCAGTATACCTACATGAAAAACACCACATGAATAATTGTACCCAAAGTTGCATAGGAAAAAACAACCCAATGTTATACAACATGTTCCAGAAATAGAATATCCACTAAATTTCCATCAGAAACAAAACTCTATGACTAATGACCAATAACAATAACCACCACTAAGTTGTAATTTAAAATCATCTATGTTTAAAAGAGAAAATCTACAAACAAATTAAGGCATAGGTAGGGTGTGATATAAAATCCCAGTTGGGTCCCACTAAGGATTCCATAATAATATTCCAAAATTTAATAAACCAAATAAATATTTAAATTTAATAAAGAATAAGGCATTTAAATTAAAAAGCATATTTACAGAAATCGTGAATTATATTTTAATTAATTGAAACAACTTAATAAAATGAATCATTAAAATTTTTTTTATAAAACAAATAATATGAATTTGGAATACATGTATAAAATAGTTTACAATAAAAATTTAGTATATTTAAAGTATAAACAACTGAGTTACATTATTCTGATCCGAAATTTATAATATTTTTTCTCGTGGGATCCTCATGCACTCTAATGTGCATCCTAAAAATAAAATTATACCCACATCCCTTTGGAACTTGTCAAATACGACATCATCACCATCCCATTGAGGAAGTGACAAGCTGAATACGTAATGTTAGTGTGGTAAATCATAGAGTGTTTTCAGGAATAATTCCAAAAAATCCAATGCTTCAATGATCAAAAATATTAATAAATTATGATAAATTTGTTTTTAGACTACTAAAAATAGAATTCAACCCATTCATCCATTTTAAATTTTACAATATTCCATTTAAAAACCAAAATAGGTTTTCATTACAATCAAGCCTTTTTTCGTTAAAAAATAATTAGATTTTTATCAAACCCAGTTCAAGGAATTTTTCATAAAAAGAAAAACAATCTCTGTTTCATCATATTAGTTTAAAAATTGTAAATTCAGTCATTTAAATCTCACAACATTCTATTAATTTTAAAAACACGCCCCAATTCAATTGAATTAGGGATTTTTCCCAATTTTATGCCAAGAAAAATCAAATTACCATATTAAATGGAATTAGTATTTTAATAAACAAATTAAATAGAATTTAATTAAAATTATGAAACTAAATTAAAATCAAATAATATAATTTTATTTAAGGAATTTTGGGTTATCCAAAATTATCCATTATAACGGTACCACATACCTCGGGATCACGAGATCTAAAAATAGCTTTCTATAGTCAGTAAACATCAATGGTAAATGTAGATAATGAAGACTACAGAATAAATCCTAGGATTATGATCCCATAAGTGGGGATTATAAATTCTAACAACATCGTAATCTACAAAACTCTAATGTGAATAAGAGAGAGAGCGGAGGATAAAGAGAGTGAGAATATGAATCCGGTCAAGAAGAGACTAATAATGTTTTCCCTAGATTATATCCACATATTATTTGGTGGATAGAATCCAAAATAAACTCTTGGGTGCCTCTATGGAATAAAAATATTATATGTGGTTATAAAGGTCTAGAGGGAACTAAAAAATAGGGTTTTCGATTTTAAAAAATAATTTTTGGATTAATAAATCATATACGCACGGTATGCTAGGTAGTGTGCCACACAGTTAGATAAACAATATACCCTAGACGTGCTCCCATTTCTACATAGGTTCATGGTTCTTACTAGTTGAGTAAATGGTATTTTGAACCGTGTTCCAACCATGGATACCATAAATGCCTTAGTTGGCATGGTTTTCACTAGTTGGGCGCATGGTTTTCCTAATGCCTCAGTTTGCCATGTTTTATGGATTAATCCTAACATGAAAGATATTTATAATAAATAAATAATTTATTACCCAAATAAATAATAACTATCAGAGATCAATATATTTTTAACTACACATTTATGTTTCTAGAATCCATTCCTTTGAAGCAAATCAATATTTTCAAGAAATTGTCACATTAAATATACCAGGAATGAGGGTCTTTATTGAACCCATATAAATACTTCTTCTACCCCTAATTTGTACTCCCATCCTAATCGATTATGTATCACTTGGGTTTTTCTTTGTAAAATTATTATTCAAACCCACCATTAATGATTGTTAAATTAGAATCCATTTTGAAAAACCTATATTTCAAACATGAACCACAATCCAAAAACATTCATATGATGTTATTCTATGTGGAATGGTTAAAAGATTCTATAAAATCTAAACCATCAAATTATAAAGATCCATTATAAACCAATGATTCTTTATTTAATTAAACTTATCACTTTTCATTGATCTTATTCATAAACAACCATTTAGTTACAATAATAATTTTTCCTTATAGTCTATGAAACATTTCTCAAATTTCATTCCTACCATTTTTCCTCTCTCATTCATTTCATTTGATCATTATGAGTGATATTTACTTCTGATATATACTAATGATTAATATGGAATATATGTGTTTTTTGGTTATTCATTCATATAATTATCATTATAAGAATATATCTTCACCACTTTTGATGATATTCATATTTTAAACCTTATTTTGTAATTTTCATGACTTTTAATTTTCATTGAGGTAGAACTTTTTCTATCACTTGATTTGTTGGAATAAACTTGTTCAATATAATATAACCAACTTCCTTCATTTTCAATAGTTCTCTTAGAATGATTTATATAATCCATCATTTTTTGATCAGATTTATCCTTTTCCTTATCCTTTTGATTGAATTTAATTTTACCCACTTGAACAACACAGTATTATCAAATTTTTGTGTACTTGTTTATTCTAAAAACAACATATTATTCTATTGGTTTAGTAACCAAGGAAAATTCCTTCTTCTACTCTTTCATCAAATTGAAATATGTTGGATCATTTGATATTCCTTAGGAAAGGACATCACAACTCTTTGAAATATTTTATTATTGGTTTCTTCTTATACAAAATCAAAGAGGGGATTATTTATATTTTGGGTCTTAGTAAACATTTATTAAAATCAAGAACTATAGTATATATTGTTTCTTTATATAAGAATTTAGAGATTGTATACATTACAAAAATTTTCCTTCCTATTTCAACCAAACTACTATTTTTCCATTATATAGAACCATTTTTTTAGGATTATAGGTTCTACTATATTGATATTTTATCCCAATTTTAACAAATGGTATTTGAAATAGTTAGATGTAATATCTATTATTTTATCAATTCTATTATTTTTGAGTATTTTATCTAGGTTTTCTTAGTGATAATTAAAAATATGAAAAAAATAATTTTTTCAGGCACCACAACATCCTCCATTTATAGTGATCTTGACACCCTTTATCTGTGGTTTCCACTCCACATCCCATCATCACAGAACCATAACCCCTGATCAATGCTCGCGAACAACACCATCGTACCCTTCCTAAGTGTTAAAATGACACTCCAATTACTATGTCAATCATGTTTCCATTTATATTTTACAATATTCCTATTTAATCATATACATTTAGTTGTGTTATATATATACACACACACATAGATATTTATGTTAATATTTTGTATATTAATAATCAAGAAAATATATTAGAATCTAAATATGAATATATGCACTTATTAATACATAGATATATGTGAATATAATCATCATAAATATTTTTTTTAAGTATATATATATATATATATATTAATAAAATATTAAAAATGTTAGATATTATTTGAAATAAAAGGATAATAATTATTTTCATATGATTTTTAAAATTTGCCTATATATTGATATGTATATTTTAAACATTACATGTATATTTATATATATATTCATATAATTGTGTATATATATATAAATTTTAAATAATTATATTATTCAAAAACATTTTTATATGGATTTAATGATAAAAATATATCTATAAAAATGAATTTATATTTGATTCATATACTTAATATTGATACACATGCTCATACAGATGCATATTTTTACACATACATACATATATATATTTCTCACATCAATGGACCAATATTTCGATATATATATATATATAGTTAAATATCTTATTCTATCCAATAAGCATGTACCCAAGTGGTAGAGCCTCTTACTTGGCATCCAAAAGACCGAGGATCAAATTCGGGTAGGGACGAATTTATGGGGGTACTGTAGCAGCAGTAGAACTGTAGCAGCGACGACACTGTAGCACCAGAGGCATTGTAACAGGGACTGTAGCGGTGGAGTTACAGTAGCATTACCGTTCCCCGAGGGATCCTTTGGGCTAAAAATGGGCTTTCAATCCTTGTATTCAGGCCACTTGGCCTTCGACCATCGGGCTATGTAATGGGTCTCCCTCTACCAAAACATGAAGAGGTCTTTGATTTAAATAATAAATTGAGGCTTCGGCCCCAACCATTTAAAAAATATATATTTTTAAATATTTTTAAATATTCATATAACTATATATTTGTTTATTGGATCATATATTTTTATATCTAAACATTACTTTTATAGAAATATATGTACATATAATTTCATTTTTATAAAGTAAATAAAATGGGAATTTTTTTACCTTAAATCAATTAATTAATAAATACTTATTTTCATTTGATTTATATATTTCAAAATACAATTTTATTTTAATATGCTTAAATGTGTTTTTTGAAAATTGATTTATTATATGTAAATATAAAAAATGTTTCATATTTTCAATTGTAAATAAATCTACTGTAATAAAAATGATAAAATTTCAAAACCATAATATCAATATAAATGTAAACCCAGCTAATAAATTTATTCACCATTTAAAAAGGACAAGAATACTCTCTTAAATGATGTTAAAATACTATTGAATAATATATAATTAAAATAAACAAACTGAAACTCTATTTTAGTGGTGTTCAGGTCCTTCCTAACCATGATAAAACATTTATTGTGGTCCCCCTAATTTATAATATGTAGATCTATTTAAAGAAATTGTTTTGATAAGAAGTAGATCCAATCACATAGATAGATAAAAAGTCATAGTGGTTTTATGATATGTCATGTTTTCAACATATCATAGACCGTTCATTAATTCATTTAATTTTTATGTCATCGAATTTTTATTAAAGGAATCTAAATCTATATTAACTAAAAATTAATTAGTTAATATCATTTTTACAATTCAATTTTCATTGAATATATTATATTTTAATTGTAAATTCATATTTACACTTCTAAAAATGTCATTTAAAATTATTATATTTATATCAACATTGTTATATTTTTTCTAAATGAATAAAATTTTTTCATAAAATATACACTTTGTTAACACTAGTAAAAATGTTATAATAATTTCCCCCCATTATCATCACTTTTCAGTAGTATTGATAAAGTCCACAACCTTTATTAGTGCTTTTTTTCTAGTGTAGATAAAAACACCCCATTATCAGAGCCTTCATATTAGCATTGATAAAGGACCCCCTTCCATTTATCAATGATTTTTCATCAGTTATGATAAAGGTCCCTCTTAAACACCATATGATTTTTAGCATTGATAAATACCTTCCTCTATTAGTGTTTTTTTAGAAATGATAAAGGCCATCCATTATAATGTCTTTTCCTAGCATTTATAATGGGATTCATTATCATCTCTTTTACAAAGTATAGATAAATCCTTGAACTGGATAATACAAAACTTATATTACTGAGAAAAACACACACACACATAATTAAATCAAGATGAAAATCTACATACAATATCCCCATATTATAAGGAACATTCTACCTCAAGAGTGATGAAAAATCCCTGATCATTAGGAGTTGATAAAAAAATCATTCTTGTGCACTAATTGGATCAATCCCACATGGAAAGTATCTACAGAACAAATCCCAAATTAAAAAAATAGAAATTATAGGATTATATTCCTGAATTGTATGACATAATGGAAATAAATAAATGATTCATCACAATATAAAATAGGAAATCAATTTACAACTGGAGAGGAACTCTCTTAGAATCACCAAGTGTTGATCTGACCATATTTTGGATTATGCCCAATGTTTTGGAAATGAATGTCATATTGATGATTTCCTTGAGTCACCAAAAAATTTATAGGAAACCCTAGGAAGAGGCAGGGTTTGAGGGGACTTGGTAATTTATAGGAAAACATGAAAAATAGGCATCTTATCACTTGACATAGGGACACGCATCAATGAGTCACAAATCAGATAGAACTACAATTCTTGGTAAAAGGATATGCCTCAATTGTGATGGTCAAAAAAGTGTTTGAGAAAAATGAATTAGTCCTTGATGAGATCCTATAGACATGAGAAATTGACCATTCCATAATGGAACCACACCACCACAAAATTCCATAGCTATTCAAAAGGTAGACACTAAAGCCCATCACTACAACATAGTCACCCAAATATTGATTCAAAAATATAATGTACACATTCAAATAAATAAAGTCACACCCAAAAATATACACCATATCTATGTCAAAATAAGAAGAACCACAGAAATTAAGGTCTATTCCATTTTTCCCCAACCACGCCACAACCACACCCTCCATGATGCAGATTAATCCTCCACACCACAAAATTTGTATAGTGCTGAAAATTAAACCCAATCCATCTAACATGTCTCAAAATGCTATTTTATGTATTTCAATGATTAAATTAGTGCACCTTATAAATTATAGGGTATTTCAATTGTGTTCATACCATGTGAGAAAGTCATTCCTTAAAATATCCACCTATTTTACCATTAACTTGTGATATCCTAATCTAATATCAGTCTTTGAGAAATGTTGAGCTCCTCAAAGTTGATTGAATAAATCATTGATATAGGGTAGTAGATACGTATTCATGATTGAAATTTTATTAATCTCACAATAAGAAATGAAATGATGAATTGACTAATCCTTCTTTTTTATAAAGTTTTGATACACAACCAAGATGATGAACTAGAGTGTATAAATACTTTTTTAGATACTTTTGTAGACTCATAATTAATTTTCCCTACTCTTTGGGATGATTCTATACTGATTCATTGAGATATTTGTGAATTTTGGTATGATTTTGATTCAAAACTCAAACATAGGATCTGGGGGAAGACCAGATAGTTCATTCATAAATAGCACAATATATTCCCATCTAATGGCCATGTAATCAATGATAACATTCCCTACGACCATTTGAGTTGTAAGTATATAATTTGTAGGTATCATGGCCCAAGTAATTTTATTTTCTTCTAAAAGGATTTTGAGATCATTAGTGTATTGAAATATGATAATAAAATGGATCTTGATAGGAAATGAGATCACGTTATCCCAAAAATTGATATGTTCTCTATTTAGGGATATTCAATCCATACTTAATATCATTCCAAATTCAACCAAGAATAGATTAAATATTTTTTTTGGAAATATATTCATGTACACTTATATTAATTTTCTGAATGTTTTGTCATTTTGAAATATTAATCTATTATAAAAGAAAAATTTTATTTTCTTACATCATTATTTAATAACACAAAAATTTTATATTTTTTTAAAAAATAGTAATTTATATTAAATTTAAATTTTATAATTTGACTTTTAAAAAAATTGGTATTATTTAAATATTAATTTAAATCAATATTAACAGTTTGTTTCATTAAGATGAAGAAAATTTCAATTTATATTGTTTAAAAATATAAATAATCATCATTATTTTTATAAGAAATGAAAATTATTAATTTTTCAAATTATTTTAGTTTTTTTATTATTATATTTTTCACAATTTTTATGAGGAATATTTTAGATTGTTAATTTTTCCATTTATATTTATGGTTTTATTAAATGTTTTAAAAAATTATTAATTTACCATTATCCAAAAAACATTATTATTCATCCCTCATTGTCTATCTCTCCAAACTATTAACTTCCTCAGTGTTCCCCCATCCCTCCCTTCCTTCCTCAAACTCTATGATTTTGAGTGATGAAAAGTGAATCCCACCATTCCTCCCCATAGGTTTTCTTATCCTTGTTACTATGATATCAAATTTCCTTCATTTTACATATTGGCGCATTATGTTTTTCACATATCTATTCCAATGATGTGCTGTTGGATATTTTTTATTCTTCATTTTATTTCCTTATACAACTTATCTAATATCTCAAACATCTCTACACTGATCTCTAAATTTAGGCATTATTATTGGGATCATATTATTTACATATGTGTTTCCATTTGTATGGATATTACAGTTGGGTGTTTTGTTACCAATTTAAAACCTTTTTCTATTAAATATCTATTTTGATCTATTTTATTTGTTTTCTCTCCACAAAATGTTTTCTACGCATGCATATAGCCCTTCAATTTTCCTAGAAAATCAAAATGAGGCCTAAATATCACTGTTTTTATAACCTCCTTGAATGTAGTTATATCTAAAGACCCATCTTAACAGAGTTTGAGTACAATGGATGTAGTCTTCCTATTGATACAATCCTTGACTGGAGGAGGGGATTCTTCCAAAAGTAATGTCAACATTTAGTGTAGGTTCTGTGTAATATCTGGATGGGGATAGAATGTGGAATCAGTTGACACTGCTAAATTTTACACAACTCTCTATAAGCTATAATTTACAGAAACTTCATTCAAACCTATAATATTATCTTCTGAAAAGTAATAGAACCCATATTACAGCATCATGAAGATCAATAAGATGTTATATATTCTTGGTACTAGAATTCAGTTTTTTGATCATGTCATTTATTCACATTCCTCTACTTTTATGGATAAAGACCCATTAATGGAGTTCTAGAAATATCTACCTAACCCACAATTTATGAGCGTTGACATAAAAATTTTGTTATAAGGATTTCCAAATTTTAATATATCATTATTATGGATACGATTAACCCTCATGTTGGTTTCTAATTTTGATACAGAAAAATAAAAAATATAAGGATTCTCACATCTCACTGAATTTTTTTACATTTTCTTAGCCCATTTACCAGTTGAAATTTTTCAATATATGATAATTTCATAACTATATATAATAAAATGGATGTTATAAATCTTTATTTTTATGATTTGAATTATTTTTTTCTTCGGAATCGATCTCATGAGGTGCTACAAAAGGTTATCATAAGGGTTTCTTTTGGAATTTTTCATGAATTTTGAAATAAGAAAATGTGTACTGTTATATTTTTTCATAACGATGAATTCTATTTGAATGTATGAAAACCCATAATTTAGGATATTATATTTAAAAAAATTGATAATATATCAATGAACCATAGAGTTTCTAATGATCTCTTGGGTCACCATATGTTCAAGCCTTGTACCGTCAAGGATAGTATCGAGCCCTTCTAGTTTATAAATGTGTTCATCATGTATATTCATTATATAATTTATTTAGTAGTTCCCTATAAGTTTTTTTCTTATTTTTCTGTTTTCACTGTATAATAAGGAATATGAATTTAATTTATTAGATCTAATGATATATGAAAATATGGTTTAAAATTCGACAATCTTGATAATAACACTAAAAAGGAAAAGGGTATTTTGGGGGAGCATGTCATGAGTGGGGGTATCTGTGATTTTTCAAACATTGTGTTATAAAATGTTGATATATAAAAATATCCATAACGTCATGCACCAAGTATTTAATTATCTTTTTCCTACCCTATTATGAATGTTACCATCAAAATAATTGCATTAATTCATTTTTCAATTCATATATTTTTCATAATAAATTATCTCACTCTTTGATATTTTCCTCAAACTATATATCAATAAAATGATTAGTGGTGGCAACATATATTACCCAAAAGCTTCATTAGTATAGAAAATTATATATTTCAATTGAGTATCATGAATTTTCAATGGTTATACATGATTCTATTCTATAATTTCATTGCGGTATTGTGTTAGAATCTTGAAAGAACATTTTTCTAATTTAAATACGTTTAGGAAAGTCATGGAAAAAAATATCCAAGGACATAAGAAAATCATACGTAAATTTTGATTCATAATAAAAAATTATGTTCTAAATAATTGATTCAAAATTATCAAATCTTTCCCCGACCATTATAAATATAGTAACATTTCAATTTTGAATGTGTTTTAAAAAATGAATTCAAAATATATGGTGAATCCAAAATGTTTTAATAGCATATTTCTATTCATCGCATGAACACTATCTCTAGAAACTCTAACCATCTGCAAAATTCCCAACCTCCATTTGATTATACATTCATGAGCGACCCAAACTAGAGTCTCCCACTCATCCATCCCCTTTCTTCAGTGAGGTATTTTATAACATGCATTCCTATAATCTCAGCACTACTATCTATCTTCATGATTTCCCTCCAATGATATGAAATCTATTATCTCCATTATGTATCATCTTATATATTCAATATTATTACATAATCATTTCATAGATGTTTTTTCTGTATTTATCCTATATTTTTTTGTTCATATGGAATCAATGATTTCTCTTAATCCTCCAATAGTCTCTAAAATTAAGAATTATTATTGATATTTTATTGGTGTTTTAAATTTTCTTAATTATATATTATTGTGTGTCATTATCTTTCCTTGAAACCATTTTCCCCAAAATATATGTGCTGATATATTGTTTACTTATTGATTAAAAACCATTTTTATAATCTTATATCCCTCATTTTGATATATTTCATTGATCAAAATGTGTCCAAAATATCTTTTTTGGTAAAACATTGTATGCGGTTATCGTTGAATTCATAGATTAATAGAGTTAAAGAAAAATAGATAAATCCCTCCTCTCAAGAAAATTCATGATTTGGTGGAGGATAAGTAAAAAAATGAGTGACTTCATTTACTAGAGGTTATGAGTTATATCTTGTAAGGTTAGGATAAGCAGTATCATTTAATATTGATGAATTTAACAATATTATATTTGATCTACAGTGCACCAAATCTACTTTTCAAACCTATATGATTTTTTTGCAATTTTCAAGAATCCATATCCATGTATCATGCAGATCACTACAAATTTCCATGTACATACTTCTATATCTCAAATTATTCTGTAAAAAACCAACCAAAAATACCATCCAAATTAGAATATGAATTGATTATGTAATGACTTGAAGGGAATTCCCAATCCACATGGACTAGTGAATATAACATAGTCATAAATAATAATATGATGTGAATGATTTTGTCCAACTATCATAACATAGACTATGAATAGTGGAATGAAAATAATATTCTTTTAAAAACCAAGTGATCCAAGAGAAATGATATAAGTATCATGTCACAAACCATCCCCTAGGGCATGTTCCATGACTACCCCAATCCCGCCTTCAATAGGCTAGGGGATGGCGACTAGCAATAAAGGCGTATTCCCTAAAACGGGAAGGCATTGCCTTTAAAACTGTACAAACAGATAGTCTAAGGACTAAACAAGAATCAACTATGAAGTAAACTGTTGTAGTAAAAGAGTGCTGAAAGAAAAAGGTGGGCTCGAATACAAGCCAAACTGAAAGTAAGAGTACAACATAATAGTTAAAATACAACTGAATGTAACAATAAAACTGAAAAATGAAAAACTACTACTCAGTCATCCTTTGAGAATCGAACCTGAAGGGTAGGTATAGATCACCTCCGGAGGACTCCATGTCCGCTTGTCTCCTCCGCATACCTCCTTGTCCAAGATCCCTCAAAACTCATCTTAGCTGCTCATCGTCTGCACAAGACACAACAAGGTACGGTAATAGACCATGAAAGGTGAGTATAATGATACTAAGTAGGGACCCCGAGTCCCCCAAAAGTCTCTCAAAAATCATCAAGGAAAACCACAAAGCATGATATCAATAACAATCCACAAAGCAATAGATACAGCTCAATAAGAGTATTTTCTCAAACAAGGTATACAAATCAGAGAAACAAGATTAGGATATTCGACCCACACAGGATCTCTATGAATGTTGATATACAACTATGGAATTATCGTAGGATAGTAACAAGTAACATTCCCATTCAAAATGTTGAGCTCCTCGGCTGCTGGAGAACTCCACCTCTATCGAGTACATTGGGTCTGCCATGTCACACATCGACACTTCCCACTAACCTTGAACTACTGAGGAACTCCTCCCCATTGTGTACCATGGGTCTTTCGGGTCACATAGATCATGTTTCCTGCACCATGGCCTGCTATGGTACTCCTCTCTATTGCATACTATGGCTGCCGAGTCACTCTGTGTTGAAAAGTTAGCAGTTGTCAGGTCTCAACTAGTCACGGGGTTCTATTAGTAATGCGCTTGGGAGAACCTCTCACAAATCCATCAGTCGTATTAAATTTCTTCCAATGTCTAACAAAGAAGTAACATGATGCTCTATCATGAAATAAGGATTAAAATTCATTAAACAACACATCAATCAGATGCACGATCTGTGCGTTATTGTCATTTTAGTGACTGGGGCCTTTTTGGATACAAGTGCAATCCAACATGGCCGTACTCCAAGATTCATTAAAACACTCATGGACTAAGTAAAAAAGGACCATCTCACTTAATGATCCAAACGTCACAGACAGTTCGTCAGACAGACATCTGATTTAGATGTTATGGCCTATTTTGTGTAACTGGTCGGTACTAGGTATGGGTCTGGTCTGCCTCGGTCGGCCTGGCCCAACCCGTGTCGACCCGACCCACTCGGCTCAACCCGACTGGACCACAGGTCAGGCCGCTGGGCCGCTGGTCAGCCCGCTGAGTGGTGGGTCGGTCCGCTGAACCGACATGGCTCTACCAATCCCCTGGTGTAATGGGCCACCAGGGATACCTGGACACGACACATCTGGGTAGGGATGACGTGGCGCAGAGCCACGTCCGTGGGACAACCCGCATGGGTTAACCCAAAGCGGTGCCACATGGAATCGTGGGTCCCCTATGTAGCATCTTTTCTATCAGGCGTGCCGCTAGCGTACACTTCGTCCACCAGCCACATGTCGATCGGGAGGCCCATGCTCGCGCCACGACCAATGTAGGCCACGGTCCTACTGTCGAGTGGGTGCCCACCGAGGGCGCGCCACAACCCTTCTAGTTTTTCCACGGCTGGTTGGTGTGTCGACAGACCTCTCCTCTTTTCGCCCCAGATAATGATATGTGGCTCTCCTTTTTCATCGATGGTGTGTGGGGGCGTGCTGTGCCACCTCCACAGTTGGCCGGTGTCGGCCGCTGTGGTGACTACCACAGCTATGTGCTGTAGCCTCCTCTTTGTGGCGTGCATCGACACGGTATCCACCACGTAGCTGGTCAGTGTCGTCCTGTTGTTGTTTTTCTAGGGAGGCACAATTATGTAACAAAAATATAGGGGACGGTTCAGGTCGAGTACATTAGGCCCACGACCTTTGCATGAGATCATAACATAAGGGGGGTTAAGAGTTTAATAAAAATTTAATTAAAAAACAAGAAAAACCCCACAATATTCCCCACAACAATTTTTCGCAATGATGAATGAATTGCAGGTAAAACCATTAGTCGGTTGACCCATGTTCTTCGAATAATTTCATGAATGGGGAAGATGGAATCAAAAATTAACAAACTAAATAACACCTACCTCAAATCGTCTGGGAAAATTCCAGCTCTTGAAGGTGGATCATGTTATTTATCCCTACCACTAGTTCCCAATGACGCTACTCATACATCACCCTTCCGTTCGTGGTTTGGTGTCATCTATCACCTCTTGCTGGGTGTTCTCTGTCTTCTAAGGGCCCAGCGTCGCAGCGCTCAATCAGTACATCATTGCATGGTGAAGTTGTGCCAATTCCCCTCTCAAAGATCTATATATATATGAGAGGGTGAGTGTAAGTAATGACATTGAAATTTAATGAGGCTAATTAATTTGGAATCTTGCTAATTCCCCAATGATATCATTACATAGGGTTGGCAAGTCAAGACATTTATTAGATTGACACATCGTTGTCTCCACCCCATGGCTTGTCCTTTGGAGGATATGAAATTAAATAATAGAAATATTTTATTTCCATTCTTTTAAAAAGTTATAATAAATAAAATTTTCTCTGGCCCTATGTGGTCAATGTAAAGCCACCCTTAGGTGAATCCTGGCACTAAAAATTCAACGGTGACCTCAGATTTTTAATCCGAGCAACGATGCAAAATTTTTAAAACACATCTCACGTTTTTATTGAACCTACCTTAAAAAGGTTCAACAAATAATTAATTCCCACCCTTCAGATTCACCGGTCGAGGATTGGCTCTGCCTAAGGAGATCACTCACCAAGAACTCAATGGTACTCTCAAAATTTCAATCCAAGTTACCATTTAGAAGTTATGGATATTACAATAAAATAATTGTCTCTTAGTTATTTATTTTACGTCCAAAAACTAACTTTCACCGGTGGCCCATGCTGGCCAATTATAGTATCGGCCTAATAAAATAATACTCTCACAAGTTTAGTGGTGGTCATTGATTTTTAATCCAAGTTATTATTCATGAGTTATAAGAATTTGAAAAAATAACAGTTTAATTTAATTGTTTTGTTTACGGTTTTTCCATTTTCTAGTTTTCTCACAGGAGTCCCGCGCCGAGTAAACTTAAGTCAGACCTTGGGAAATCACACCATCCTAAACGCAATGGTGCCTTCAGATTTCTGATCCATGAAATCATTTAAATATTTTTCTACTTATTTATAAAAAATCTTATGCACACTAATTAAAGCTTAACAAAACATTGATGGATCATTCCAGGCACTCTGGGCCATAGAATCATGTGCCGTCAGATTTCCCGGTCTTCAAATAATTCCGTATATAAAAACAATTATACAAAAATTACAATAAATTACATTCTCTCTACTGTAGATCTTTATTTCCCAGAAATCCACAACATAGATTAAGGAAACAAATTGGGGTACTAAGCATGAATTAGAGCCTCCTGCACCCATGTTATCTCTTACAGATTCTCGTGCTTTCAACGAACATGAACCATAGGTATCGATCATCCACAAAGGACCTACTCATGTCAATCCTCAATCTCCACTGCATCCTCTATAAACATTTCCCTATCATCTATATCCAGCTCACTATGGTTGATGTTGTGAGATAGGTCATGCATGTATCTCCTTAGCTAAGATATGTGGAAGACGTCATGCACCCACTCCAACTGTGGTGAAAGAACCAAGTGGTATTCCACATCACCTATATTTTTATGTATCATAAAAGGATTGATAAAACTCCATGATAACTTGTCTCCTCGTCCATATCTCTGCAAACCATGTCGAGGTGGGACCCGTAGGAAGACATGGTCTTTCTCCTCCTTTCGGTGTAAGATTTATATAGACTTTGTGCAGTCTTCATTTACTGCCAAGTGAGGCATCACGAAATAAACTCTGCCACTACTTCCTCCATCCCTGGACATCAGTACTGACGTTGGAGGTCCTGGAACATCATCTACACTCTAGGATGTACCATTAATGGGGATGTATGCATCTCCCTAAAAACGTCCTCCTGAAGCGTCACTAATACCATTGTGCCTCCCTTGAAGAGAATGATGTTCTCCCCAACTTCATCCTTTAAGATACCATCATGAGTATATGTGAACACATCGTTCTTCATATTCAACGTCCCAAGAAGTGCCTCCGGAATTCAATGATTAATTGGGGAAGTGACAGTCATAGGATGGAGGTAAGCTTCTCAATATTTATCTATGATGGATATTCATAGAACGACTTGCATCTCAAACGCCTCACTCAGCATTTGTAGACCAAAGCTCCTACTATGTGTGTCTGCTACCACATTCCCCTTCCCAATAGTATAGACTATCCCAAAGTCATAGTCCTGGAGGAACACTTTCCATCACAGATGTCTCAAGTTCTGGTCCTTCTTTGAGAGGATATACCTGAGACTATTGTGATCAGAGTAAATAGAAAATTGTTCACCCAAGAATTATTGTCGCCATATCTTCATCGAAAAGACCACTACTGCTAACTCCATGTAATGGGTAGCATTGTAAAACTTATCTCATTTCAATTATCGTGAGACGTATGCGATCACTGCCTGTATCTGCATGAGGAAAAAACCTTGTCTGGTCTCTGATGCATCGCGGTAGTCTACATACTCGACGCCCTTTTCTGTTATCCTCAAGATGGGGGCACTCGTCATTCCCTATCTCTTCTCTTGAAAGCTCTGATAACACTTATATATCCAAGGGAAAGGCTACTCCTTCATTTATGAAAAGTGTTTTTCTACCCTAGAGATGTCAGGTACAAATCTATAGTAGTACTCATCCAAAGAAAAAGTCTTTCTCCCTTTGGAGAGGTAATCTGGGAAACATCATTAGAAAATATGTCCCTGCACTCAGCCACTAGTGTTTAGAACTCAATACTCAAAACTCCTACTTCCAAGAGGTTATGTATAGTTGACTCAAGAGTGATCGGCTCCACCCTATTATGCACGAGTATATCATGTGCTTCCCGGGATTACATTTTCAATGGCCATGAAAACCCCATTCCAACATTGTAGATAAACCACAACCATTTTTCCTAATACAGTCAATATGAGTATGAACTGTGGATGTCTAGGCCATACCCAAACTAACATCGTAAGGCCTCGACGCTAGCACTAAGTGGTTTCAATGGAAACTCTTGCCTCAATGGTCAGATCACACCATCGACAAAAGTGTGATTATTGAGCCTCCTCCCAAAGGTATCTCCGGACGCGAGGGTCAATTTAACATTTTAACTGGAAACTATAGGTCTTGGACAAGATGAATTGATGGAAGGAATAATTAGCACCTATTACTATTAATATAGAATCTACTAGTAGACATGGAACATACCTCGAATCATTCATAGAGCCCTCATTTTGTACTCCATGACTGCATCCAGCTGCTCGTTTCCCCTGTCCTCTAGATCCCTGAGCCTGGTGGGGACCACATGGGGTGGTTTGTAACATATTGAATTGTACACCACCTCACACTACTCTCCTAGATTTGCTTCCACATCTGAATCCCTATAGATTCTTCTATCCCCATCACTTCCTCTTCCCTAATCATTTTACATGCCCAAGTGTTAATGAATGGCACCAGTTTTCTGGTTTCACACTACTAACATTCACTGGATATATCCTCTCATCCAAATAACATTCAACTAACCATGTTCTATCTAGCTCTCTAACATAGGTGGGAATTCATAGAAGAATAGTTCCATCATTGATGTACTTAAACACACCTCACACGGATGTCCGAGCCCCGAATCACTAATCATAACGTATTCATTGAGTACTGTGAATTGTTAGTACACCTCTATGAATACTCAGTTACCGACATGTCCTCCTACCCAAGCTGTAGAAGCTCTAGGGAACTTTTCTCCACCTCTTCAAGCCAATCCTTAGTCGCCTATGAGTCAGGCTTGACTCATAACATGGGGGTTTCTAATTATTAAACACATATAATGAACTAATACTACAAGTGTTATATACTGGTACCTCCAGTTGAAACTACTCACCACCATGAAGTGATATAGATAGAACACTGCCCAAAGGTACCTTCTCAGGCAATAGAATAAGTACTAAAGCCTCATTATCCTATGAACCATCCTCATGGTATTGTACTAGAAATGACCAGATTCTAGGCTCATTATCTAATCAACTGGTGTCCCAACGAGGAATAACACTCTGTCCATAGCCTCCATCCAATCCTCAGCTACAAAGAAATCCATCATGCCATGAAAACTGAAAGGCCCCTGCAACTGGAAAATGTGCAATGTGCTTAGTCGGCATGCACCGTTCGCCAGTGTGGCTGGTGGTAACTACTGCCCAACAGGTGGTGGTGCTGCTGGTACACCACTCGAAGGTGCCTATACAGTAATGGGGCATTGCACCGGAGCCTCGTCGCTCGGTGGGCTATCATCGTGTACTCTCTCTAGAATCCTTGTTGGCTATCTATGTGTGGGAATACTGATAAGGAACAGGTGCACCATGGTCATTATGTTATAATTGATGAGCTAACTCCAAATAAATCACAAGACAAACACTTTAAACATACACAATGTCAGTTATTCTGTGAACTGAGTCATAAATCAGAATTCAGGGTCCTGGTTTATGGATAAACTAGTCGCCACACCAACACTGGACTCCACAAATTGAAAACCACAGTCATAACACTTAACACTATTTACAAACATAAAAGATCATAGTTTTAGTTCATCGGTATAAATAAACTCCTTTTATACCACCTATTCACTACCGGTCCCCCAGGGCCTGTGCCGGGACTACCCCAATCCCACCTTCCATAGGCCAGGGGCTGGCGACTAGAACCGAAAGGCTTATTCCCTAAAACAAGAAGGCATTATCTTTAATCCTGTACAAACACACAGTATGATAACACAACAAGAAGAAACTATGATGTAAACTATTATAGTAAAAGAGTGCCAAAAGAAAAAAGGGAGGCTGGAATACAATCCCAACTGAATGTACGAGTACAATTGAAAGTAAAAATACAACTAAAAGGAATAATACAGCTAAAAAAGGGAAAAAACTACTGAGCCATCATCCAAGAATCCTACATGAAGGGTAGGTACATATTTCTTTCTTAGCACTCCACATTCCCATGTCTCCTCTGTGTACCGCCTGGTCCTAGATCACTCATACCTCAGCACAATTTCTCGTCGTCTACACAAGACATAACAAGGTGCGGGCATAGCCCATGTAGGGGTGAGTATAAGGATACTCAGTTGGGACCTCAACACCCCAGAAGGTCTCTCAGAATTCCAAAAAGTAAACCACAAAGCATGATCTCAATCACAAAGAAAAAATAAATTGACACATCTCAGTTAGAGTCTCATCTCGATCCAGGTATACAACTCATAGAAATATGATTATGATGTTGTCCCACACATGATCACTATAAAAGCTGATAGCCAACCACAAAATTTTCTAGGGATAGTAACACGTAGCATCCCTTGTAACATTGTCGAACTCCTTGGCATCTAGTGAAATCTTTATCTATCGAGTACAGTGGGCCTACCGCGTCACACATAGGTTCTTCACACTAAACTTGAACTGTTGAGGTACACATCCCCACCGCATATCGTGAGTCTTCTGGGTCACACATAGCTTCCCTACCCCACCTTGGCCTACTGAGGTACTCCTCCTCATTGCGTACCATGGCCACTACCCACCATTGAATGCTTAGGTACTATTCCCCATATCATATTGTGGCCGTCGATTCACTCTGAGTTAAAAAGTCATCAGTTGTCAGCTCTCAGCCAGTCGTAGGGTTCCATACTTAGTCCACTTGGGAGAACCAATACCCAAGACATTAGTTGTATTATATTTGGAAGAAGGCCTCACCAAGAAGAAACTATATCCTACTCCATGTCATAAGGGTTCTAAAACAAAAGATGATGCGTCAATCAGATGACTGGTGTATGCGTTATTGGAATTTCAGTTCCCATGGCCCAGATGGATTCAGGTGAGATTCAACCTGGCCATTGTCCTAGTATCTCTAAAACTCTCATAGAGTAATTCAAAAGGACCTTCACTCTCCAAGGATTCTGATAGAAAATACTATTGATCAGATGTACATCTTGTTTAGAAGTTGGGGCCCATTTTGTGTAACTGGTTAGTCTGTGGTTCGGGTCTGGTCCACCTTGGTCGGACCGGACCGACCTAGCCAGACTCGTGTCCGACCTAACCTGGGTCAACCCAGCTCGTTGGGCCTGGCCCCACCTAGCTGGGCTGCGGGTTCAGCCGTTGGTCGGTGGGTTGGTCTACTAGACTTACCCGGATTTGCCATCCACACTGTGGGGCGGGACGCTAGGGATACATGGACGTGACACATCCAGGTAGGGCTGAAGTGGCGTGGAGTCATGTCAGCAGGTCATCTCGCTGTGGGTTGACCCAATGCAGTTCCACATGGTGTTGTGGGTCCTCTATAACGCCCTGACCCCAGTTACCCAGAGCTAGAGCATTATTACATAACATTGACATGATCACAAATGATCAAGTCTTGAAAGACTTTTTATTTTAGTATCCTTGTATGTTCTAGGTACATTTATATGTTTTACATTACATTATAAAATGAAAAACTACAAAAACATAGTCTCCATAGGCCACACTCATATCCCTTAGACTATCCATGCTCGTCAGTCATAATATACTTATTCACATCCTAGGAAAAATAAAACATAGAAAGGGGTGAGCTCAGACTCTCAGTAAGGATGACAATATAGTGGAAACTTTCATAAATAAGAAAAAAAAATTATGTCAATGTATAAGACTAAAACAAAATCCTTTTAAACATAAACATCAGTATAATATGAAAAAGATAAAATAAAATAATTTCATTTAATTATTAACATGGATATTCCACTAGTCGAATAACCACATGCAATATTAATAACCACTTTCATTGTGATGGAATTCATAATATCAGACTTCATAACAAAAAGTCAAGGCCTTATACAAATATGACAAATAAGATTTTGTCAAGGCCTTGTGCCAAGACACTAGTTTTCCTCATGAGACCCAACGAGGCATCGAAGAGGTATAGTAGGCTCAACATGTCACCTACTATGTCCAATGAATTCCTCATATGAAAAGGTCTAAATATAATCAAAACATTCATATTAAAATTAACATATGAAATATCAATACTTTAACCACATTCCACGAATGGCATAAAAATAGCACATCCAATGTCAAACATAACTCATTCAATACAATATAGAAGATTGTATTATAATAGATTAACCTTAATAAAGAATAATTATGGATATTGAAATAGATGAAAATAATCATCAAAACTATATTGGAGAAATATCCCACTTTTACTTGAAAAATTTTAAAAATCTCACTATTTATTAAGAAGCTGTTTAAAATATATTTTTGAATCAGAGTTCCCCATACCACATTGAAGCATTTAAAATGAATTTTAAATTTAATAAATTAATTTACATATAAATAAATCCTTAAAACCATTTAAAAACATAGACATTAATGAAAATTATTTAGAATAATAAATATTTAAATCATTTAAAAAATTATAATATAGTTAGAGTTTCTAATAAAATGAGAGACACATGAATACAAATAATTGAGGTAATTTAAACATTATAATATCATGTTAATAATTTATTTCATGATATACTTTGTCAAAAGACATTATATACTCCATATAAAAGTGAATTGGTGCATAACAACAAATAAGACTCAATGAAAAGTAAATTGAGATAAAGTCCCTTATAAAGACTATATACATAGGTTAAAGATAAATCAATGACATAAATATGTGTGAAAAAATATAATTACACTTAATATGATTGGATATTCAATGTAAATCAATCAGAGTACATTCACACATATTTTTGTAAAAACATCATCAATGACCATGATGTTTATCTCAATGAATAGAAATTGAGTTAGGATTAATCTATAATGTTCATAACAATTACTTAAGAAATTATAAATGGAGTGATTATGAGTATATAAAGTATATCCACAAAAAGTGGAGTGATAATTACTATATTAATAATAAATATTGATTCCACACATAACCTTGGAGTGAAAATAATCAATGAAGTATGTGTAAATCCCAATTAGTGGAAATTGGAAATTGAAATTCCTTTACCAATTTGGTAACTCACGAAACATACACCCCATGAAAGAAGGAACATAAAATAAAGATGTAAATACAAATAAATTTTAGTATATTACACCATGAATACAATCATGGGAAGTACATACACCACACAAATAGAAATAATGGCTAATATAACTTGAATCTCACGGGAATAAGAAGTGAGATGAAAACTCTTTACCATGTTGTAATAAATAAATACCTATGAACAAAAGTTAATATGAAACTAATTAATCCTAGAATAAAAATAATATAAATATAATCATGATAACGTATATCCAATGAAATTAGACAATACTCTACATGCAATAAATAAGTGGCGAATAATGGTAATATCACGAAATTAAGAGTGAGATAAGAAACCCCTTACCTTGTATTTTTCCTCGGTAGAGGGTACATTAACCTCTAATGTAATAGTTAAATAATAGTTATTAATTTTTCCAATAACCATATACAAAAATATGACTGCATATATGATATTCTAATATTACATTGTCAATAATATTTTTAGTATTATCGTTGTTTCGAATTATTACTGATTTGTTTTCCTTTATAAACATGGTTACGTAAGACATGTTTGTTATGGATAGGATGTTTTTTATTAATATCATGAATTATATTATTTTCTTTAGATATTATTTTTAATCCTCAAAAGAAAATTATTCTTGATATATTATTATGGGGAAATGAATCTCATTGTGTTTGTGGAGATGGTAATCCGTACATACACACGAGCGACAATATGAATATTTTTATATTAAAATCATAAGTAAATGGATGGTATATCATATATAATAAATAATCAACATGTTATGTCTATTATTTAAATCAATTATACATCATTATTATACAAATCCAAATAATAATGTATTTAATAACAACTGCAGCACGACATGGAGAAGGTAAGTCGTGCGTACGCACGTATGGTGACATGTTATTCATATGATAGATATCATAATTAATATAATTGTACCATTTTTATGATAACATAAAATTATATAGAATATATTTGATTTATTATCTTATAATGGAAAAAAAGAAAGAGGATGTGGAAGAAGAAAATAACTTCGAATAGGTGGTGAGATATTTACCTCTTCTTCGGGTTATACCTTTTGATTTGATCAAAAGAGGTCCATAGGATGGATTTCTGATAACAAAAGGCTTCTTGGATGAATTTAGGAATGTTGGAAGGATATTTGGGAAGGGGTTGGACGAGGTAAATGGCTTTGGATGTGTGAATTTGAGAGAATGGGATGTGCCCTTTTATAAAAGAGGTGAGGGGAACTTTTGGGAAAGGTTGAAATGTTATTTTATAATAAAATAATTTTTGGTTTCTAATGGCTCAAAAATGATTTATTTCAAGGATAAAGTGGGTATGGGTCGATATACACTCAACCAATAGGTTTTAGATAGGTTTAGGTCATCATATTAATCATATTTTTTTATATATCTATTAGTTAAATAGTTTTACATTTACCATGTCTCTTTGTATTTTTATATTATATGGTTAATAAACATACTAAAAAAGCCAACCAAACCCCAAGTGGTTCATTATTAATATATATCTCTTTATCTTGGTCATTTTTATGTATCGTAGTTTATTAGGAATATTATATCAATTAATAATATAATATTTGTTTTAAAAACAGTTTTTTTAAATTTTGAGACTATTTGGTTATTTGTTTTTGATAAATTCATAAAAGAATTATTACATCAAAAAAAAATTCATTTGATCAACCCTAACATTTCAAATTAACCTATAAAATTAGTGTAATTCATCAACAGTCTCAAAATTCATTTATTGGGATATCTATAATATCAATTATTTTAATTTCTCATTAATAAGGTAATTACTCCATTGTCATTGTGTCATAAATAAATTTTATTATGTAATGTGGATAAATTAAAACTAAAATAAAATTACATATAAATTTTTTTTCATTATAATGAATATTTATAGTCGAAATTATCTTATGTATAACCCTATATTAATAATTTTTACGTTATGAAAACTTGAATTTAACAATTTTAACTCTTGTTTAAATTAAATAATAATAAATGTCTTATTCTAATCCAAGTGGACTATAGAGGATCATGTTTTATTCCTAAGGTTTTTTGTTCTAATTAAATATATCCAATAGAATTAGGACATGTTTTAGTGTAATTATAATATCAATTTTACGCTTAATTACCCTATTAACTTTTAACTGTGGTAAATAAATGTCAGAAGTTACTATTCAACAAAAAAATTTCAACTTATTGGTCAAAATTTTTCTTAGTTATGATAACCATGTCTCTATAATTTTTGAAATTCAACTCACAGTAGAGTTAAAATTATGTTCCATGTAAATTTTTTAATGCTCCTAGGAGGTGGGTAAAAGACGGTAAAAAGTTCCATTAAAATTTATCTATCTAAACTTTTTATACAATGACTCCAAGAATTACCTTGAACTTATATAGGTATTATGTATCTATTTTTCATAAAATAAAATAAAATAAAATAAATATTTATTTAAATAAAATGTTGGGTTTTAACAATAATACAATGTTTTCACTATTTATAAAAAATGAATGTTTTTAGAAAAATACCCAAAATTCACCCTAAGTTAATTTCAATATTCTGAATTAAAAAATGAAGTCCATGTTTCAAAATAAATATTATAAAATTTTAAAAATTTTGAATTACTATTCATAACAAATAGTTTGATTTGTAGTGGTGTGTTAGAACTCAATGTTGCGCACAACACACACTATTGTATTATTCAAAAAGAAGCGTACCATTATATATTGGGTTGTTAAATTCTCCTCTCCTTCAATAAATTATGTCTTTGCAATTTTTTCTTGGTATTGAATTCATGTGGTTTGACATTTCAAAATATCAAAGTTGAAATCCCACATCGAAATGGATTAATGAGGCCTCTATTTTAAAATTAATAAATGGTGTGTATGAAGGTTACCGAAAATAACACATACTAGGGTTCTATGTAAGAAAACATGGATATTGAGGAGAAAAAAAATCATCATGTTCTGATAGAGAGTGATCGATAATATTATTAAGAGAATGATAATGATTTGAAAGCCATAAAAATGTGATTGGTTGAATGGTATTTCATTACCCCGATGGAAAAGTAAATTAACAACGTTTTTGTTTTAAGTTCCTTTTCATAATGCTGATGAATTTATTTATGATATTGACAAATAGTATAAGGAGATATACTTACATTACAAGTAGAGTTTCATCCATTAATAAATTTCTACTACAAACTAATCTTTTCTCTAAATGATAAGTATTCAAGATGACATGGTTACACCTGAAGTGCTAGAATCATATTATAGAGAATCACATAAAACACAAAGGACGAACTATATATTTCTCTTTTAATTAATCATTAACCAATTCCAAAATGGTTAGTATATGATTAGATGATCCCCAAAAGGACAATACTTTATAGAAATGAATACTACTCTTAATCTCTATAATTTAAACAAAAATTCCCAATGTTCAACAAATAACCATAAATGAACAATCGTCTCTAAAATCATTCAATAGAATACAAACTAATATTGAAACCCATAACTCAAAATAATTTGGTTATGTAATTTTCCACGTTAAATTGTATCTCCAAATAACATCAACTACTTTTAAAGTCACATACTTAAATGTAATTAACCTAATCACATATTCACTATGATTGGTTAATCATTTCCATAAATAACCCAAATATCTATAAATCCACAATAAAAACATTGTAAAATATCCACCATTACTCCTCAAATGAACTCTCATAGTATTCTATTTTCCTTAGGCATACAATATTCCCAATAGTGTGAATGTCTTCTAAAATAACATTTATCACTTAGTCACCATATAATTTTCCTATAACAATGATATCCATTTGATAATACATAAGGTACCAAATCAACATAATAATATCATTAAACTAAGTGTAATTAGTCACGCTAACCAGAGACTTCACATAGTCTAGTGGTAGGTGATAAATCTCAATCGCACTCTGGTTGTGGGTTCACCTCCCACAGCTTTTTCCAATGGGACCGGTTGTCACATGGTCTGTGTGTCATCCTTTTTCAAAAACAATATTTTATAACATTACCAAAATGAGATAAATTTTTCAATATGACAATAACATAATTTAAGTACAATGTTATCTCATACCTCGCATTTTCATCTCAAAATTTAATAACATGAAATTGCATCAAATTCAAGGATCACATAAAACCAAAGGGTTATTTATAACTATATCCACAAGATAAAAGATAATTCTTCCTCAAATATCATTTTCACATGTCAAACTACTGAGTCAAAAATACAAGAGAAAAGTCTTCCAATGTAATCCCATCAAGAAAGATCACTAATACATTTAAAAATTTCTCAATCCATTTATTTCTACATAGCTTCTTCCTTGACCAAGAGGATATCCTATAGAATATGGAATTCACTCAAGTAATGGACATTTCCCCCTTTTTTATATCAAATGACTGTAAATTGATTCTTGGGACCTTTTTTATTTTCTTCAATAGTACTATTTATTTTTCCTCAGCAATTCATTACTTTATGTCCTTATTTCCCACACATAAATCATTTCATTGTTCCATTGGGAAACATTCATGGGTTCCTCCTTCCAAACTTCCCACATGATGAAAATTGAGATTTCTTTTGTCCAAGGTCTCCACTACTTGAGAACTAATCATTCATCGCATTTCTCTTGTTTTTTGAGTCTGGGAGTTTGTAAATATATATGTTGTTGATCATATTTTTGTAAAACTGATTCGGAACGAACACAATGTCTTTTATTCCAATAAAAATTTCATTTTTTTGTACATTTCCACCATCGTTCCCACCTTGTACTTCATTATCAAAGTTACCATGGCTTCCTTGGTATCCAGCCATTGACTAAAACCAAAAAGCATTTTGTGAGTAATAATAGTCATAAAATCATTTAAATAATATCCTGATACCTTATTTTCAATTTGAATCCCCTTAGGATTAACCAAGGACATATATTCTCATCTTATATGAAAATCATTCAAATCGGTTTGTAAACAAAATTTAAATTATCATAAACATATCCCCCAGGAGTGTCGTAACCAAGAGTGCAACAAGGCCCGTTGACATGTACCACGATACTCAAGGTCAAGCTCAAAACTCAATGTCGGTGTTTTCACACCTAGGTACATATGTTCCATATCCTCCTCTACCATCTAGTATCTAGACAGGGATGTATTGCTTAGAAAATACACAAAATCTCTACAATCCCAAAATTCTAGGAAGTTCTTCTATATAAATCATCAATTACTATATTAGGGTAATGTGCTCTAATCAACGTTTTTCTACATCTAGCTTTCACTATTTGTACTAAAATTCCTCTGATACCAATTTTATCGCCACGATGATAGTTACCGAGAGTCGGTGCATTATTATATAACATTGGAATGATCACAAAAGTTAAAGTCTCGAAAGACCAATTAGTTTAGTATCTTAGGAAGTACTAGATATATTAATATGTTTTACATTAAATTACAAAATGAAAAACAACCACAACATAGTCTCCATAGGACACACTCATATCTTTTAGAGTATCCCTGTAGGACTTTCATAATATACTTCTTCATATCTGGAGAAAATAAAACATATAAAGGGGTGAGCTCATATGCCCAGTAAGGATAACAATATAGTGGAAACATTCATAAATATGCATAAACATTTAAGGTAATGTAAAAGACTAAAATAAAATCCTTTTAAACTTGAACTACTACATAATAAGGAAAAGATAAAATAAAATAATGCCATTTACATATTCACATGAATATTCTACTAGTCGAGTAATCACATGCAATAACAATAGCATACGAAATGTCAATACTTTAACCACAGTCCATGAATGGCTTCAAAATATCACATCCACAGTCAAACATAACACATTCAATAAAATATGGAAGATTGTATTATAATAGATTCACCTGAATTGAGAATCATGAAGGATATTGACATAGATGAAAATAATCATCAATACTATTTGAGAGAATTATCCCACTTTTCCTGAAAATATTTAAAAATCTCACTATTTATTAAGAAGCCGTTTAAAATAGATTTTTGAATCAAATAGTCCTAGAAATCTTTGAAACATTTAAATGGAATTTTAATTATGAAAATTAATTTCTATATAAATAAATCATTAAAATAATTTTAGAAACATGGACATTAATGATAATGATTTATAAGAATAAATCATTAAAACATTTAAAAAATGATAATTTATTTACAGTTACTAACCAAATTAGAGATTCTTGAATACAAATATTTGAGGTAATAAAAACATTATAATATCATGAGAATAAAGTTTTTCATGATATAATATGTGAAAAGATAGTATATAAACTATGTAAATGTGAATTGGTGAATAAAAACAAAGAAGTCTCAATGGAATGTAAATTGAGACAAATTCCCTTATAAATATTGTATCCTTAGGTTAAGGACAAATCAATGAAATAATTGTGTGTGAAAAATATAAATACTCTCAATATAATTGGATATTCAGTGTATATAAATCAGAGGACATTCACACATATTATTGTAAAAACAACACAAATGACTTGGATGTTTAACTCAATTAATGGAAATTGAGTTAGCATTACTCTTATCAAGTTCATATCAATGACCAGAGAAATTATCAATTGAGTGATTATGTGTATATAAAGTATTTTGACACAAAGGGGAGTGTAAATTATTATATAAAGAATAAATAGTGATTCCACACATAACCTTGGGGGAAAAATAATTAATAAAGTATACATAAAGCCCAATGAGTGAATATTGAAAATTGAAATTCCGTTACTGATTCGGTAACTCAAGAAACATACACCCCATGAAAGAATGATCATAAAATTAAGAATTAAGTATCCATAAATTATAATATATATTACACCAAGAATACAATAATGGGTAGTACATACATGACATAAAAGGAAATAGTGGCCAATAGAACATGAATCTCACAAGAATAAGAAGTGAGATGAAAACTCCTAACCACGTTGTAATCAGTCGAGTCCTAAGACCAGAAGTTAATAACCACCAAATTAATCAAATATTACCTTTAATATAAATAGATTCATGATAACATTTATAAAAAAGAATTATTTAATAAAACACATGAAATAAATAAGTGGCGAATAATGGTAATCTCAAGAAATGAAGAGTGAGATAAGAAACCCCTTAACTTATACTTTTCCTTGGTCGGGGCTACATTAACAGCCTGTATAATAGATAAATAATTGACATTAACTTATACAAGAACCATATAGATAAATATGATATGATATAAGATCTTCTAATATTGATTTGTTAATAATATTTTAGTATTATCATCGTTTCGGGTGTTAACTGATTCGTTTTTATTTTATATACTTGGATAACTAAGACATTTTTGTTATGGATAGAATGTATTTTATTCATATCCATAATGATATTAAGTTATTTAAATATTATTTTTAATCATAAAATGAATATTATTATTCAATTATTATGATGGTGAAATTAATCTCATCGCGTTTGTGGATATTGTAATCCATACGTACGCTCGAGTGATAATATCATTATTTTTCTTTTAAATTACTAAATAATTGGATCGTATATCATATAAAAGGAATAATTAAAATGTTTTATCTATTATTTACATTAATTATACTTTATTATTACACCCATCCAAATAATAATGTATTGAATAACAATTACACCACGACGTGGAGACGGAAAGTCGTACATATAGATGTATGGTGACATGTTATTCAAAGGATGGATAACATAATAAATATGGTTGTACCATTTTTATAAAAACATAACAGTATATATAAGATACAGGAGTTATTATTTTATAATTGAAAGTACAACGAAAGAGGATGTGGAAGAAGAAAATAAGGTGAAATAGGTGGTGAGATAATTTCCTCTTATTCGGTTTCTTCCTTTTGATTTGATCAAAAGGGATCCCTAAGATGGCTTTCTGATCATACTATGAACTCTATGATGAAGGGAGTATAGTTGGGATGATATTTGGGAAGGGTTTGGCCGAGCCAAATGGCTTTGGAGGAGTGAATTTGAGAGAAGGGGAAGTGCCCTTTTATAAGAGAGGTCAGGGACACCTTCGAAAAAGGGTGAAATATTATTTTATTATAAAATAATTTTCAGTCTCCAATGGCTAGAAAAGGATTTATTTCTAGGATATGGTAGGTATGGGTCAAAATACACTCAACCAGTAGGTTTTAAACAGGTTTACGTCATCATATTAACCTTATCTTTTAGAATTAACTCTTAGTTAAATAGGTTTACAATTACCATGTCTCTTCGTATTTTTATATTATATTGTCAATAAACAAAATATAACAAGACAAGAGAACCCCAGGTGGTTCACTAATAATATATATAAACTTATGTATGTTATTTAACCAAACATTATATTTTTATAAATGTTATATCAATTGATAATATAATATTTGTTTTAAAAACTCTTTTATATCAATTTTTCCACTATTCGGTATTTTTTTGTTAAATTTATTATAGCATTATTATAACCAAAAAATAAATTTAATCAACCCAATAATGTCATATTAACATAGAAAATTATTTTAATTCATCAAAAGTCACAAAATCTATTTATTGGGATATTTATAATATAAATTATTTTACCTTTTCATTAATAAGGTAATTATTGCATCACCATTTTGTCATTAATAAATTTATTTATTTAATGTCTAAAACATATATATAAAATACCATTATGTAGGAAATATTTTTATCTTTCTAATGAATACTAATAATAAAATTTAGATTATGTATAACCCTATATTTAAAATGTTGTAGTTATGAAAACTTGAATTTAAAACATTTAACACATCCTTGAATTAAATAATAATAAATGTTCCAACCTAATCCAAGTGGACCAAAAAGGATCATATTTTATTCCTAAGGTTTTTCATGGTCTAATTACAATTATTTTATAGAATTATGACATGTTTTAGGGTTATTAAAATATCATGTTTACCCTTAATTTCCTAATTTACTTTTAACCGTGGTAAATAAAAGTCAAATGTTACTATTCACCAATAATTATTTTCATCTTATTGAACCAAATTTTACATATGGATGTTAATTGTGTCTCTCATATTTTTGAAATTCAACTCACAGATGTGGTAAAATTATGTTTTTTTTCAAATTTTCAAATTCGTCTAGGAGGTGGGTAAAAGACGGTAAAAAGTTAGATAAAATTTTATTTATCAAAACTTATTATAGATTGATTTTAAAAAATTTCATTGAACATATATAGGTATTATGTATCTATTTTGACCTAAAATAAATATAAATAAAATAAAAATTAATTTAAAAAAATTTTGGTTTTTACAATTACGTAGTGTTTTTCACTATTCGATAAAATAGATAAAGTTTTTAGAAAAATACAAAAAAATTCACCCTAATCTAATTTCTATATTCCGAATTCAAAAATTAATACCATTTTAAAAAATAAAATTAATAAAACATCACAAAGTGGGTATTACTATTCATAATGGCATGTTTGATTGGTTGTGGTGTGTTAGAACTCGAAGTTGCATACAACACATGCTATTGTATTATTCAAAGTGAAGAGTACCCTAGATGCTTTGGGGTGTTACAACTTCTGTGTCATGGCTGACAAGTCGTGGCTTTACTGTCGAGTGTACCACTGGCATGAACCCTGTCCAACGGTTGACAGTCAACCCGTCGACCCCTGCTCCCACCGCAGCCAACGCAGGTCGCGACCTTGCTATTGTGAGGGAATGCTGTCGGGGAACACCCCACCTTTTCTAGTTCTGTCGTGTCCAGCCAACATGTCAGCTGACCACTCTTGTGGTCACCGCAACTAACGAGCCTCGTTTTTCCTTGTTCATCTACGGTGTGTGACATCACGCCATGCCTCCTCCGTGGTCGGCCAGTGTTGGCCACTCCGACGACCTCTCTGGCTATGTGTCGCGGCCTCCTCATGAAGTGTGCATCAATGTGATATCCACCATGTAACTGGTTTATGTCGTCGCATTGTTGTTCTTCCATTGAGGGATAAGTATATAACAAAAATATAGTGGAAGGATCAGGCCACATTTGTTAGTCCTACGCCCTACATGTTAGCTCATAACACATGGGGGGGGGGGGGGGTTAAGGGTTTAATAACAGTTGAATTAAACAACAAGATAAACCCCCAAATATTCCCCACAACAACCACCCATAAAGACGAATGAATTTCAGGTCAACCCTTTAGTCAGTTGACCCCCATACTTTGTATAATTTCACGAATGGGGAAGGTGGATTCAAAAATGCACAAAACAAATATCACCTACCATGAATCATTAGAGAAAAACCTTCACTTGAATGTGGATTGTGTTCTTTTTCCCCACAATCGGTTCCCAATGACGCCACTCATTCGTCGCCCATTGGTTTGTGGTTCGTTGTCTTTTGTCACCTCCCGATTGGTCAGCACCATCTTTTAAGGGTCCAGTGTCTCAATGCTCCTTCAACACTTCATTTCATCACAAATCTGTGTCGATACCCCTTTACAGGATCTATATATATAGGAGAGGGACATGGTATGTAACGATGTTAAAATTTAATGGGGATTAATAATTTAAAAGCTTCTTAATTCCCAAACAACGCCGTCACTTAGGGTTGGTAGGTCAAGAAATTTATTGGCTTGGCACATTGCTGATCTCACCCATTGGCTTGTCCGTTTGATGATATGAAATAAAATATCAAAATTTATTCATTTCAAAAATTAACATTTTCATCAGACCATCTACAGTCAAAGTAAATCCTCCCTTAAGAGAATCTAGGTGTTGTGGATTCAATGGTGCCCCCAAATTTTTAATCTGAGAAACAGTTCAAAAGATATAAAATATCACTTATGTGTTTACTAAAAGTACCTTAAAATAGTTCAATAAATTAGTAACGCTCACCCTCGACATCTGCTGGTCGAGGGTAAGCTCTTCCTGTGGATAAAACACCCCAATAAACTCAACGGTACACTTGGAATATCAATCCGTGTTACCATTTAGATGTTATGGATTTTAAAAATAAAATAATGGTTACTTAATTATTTTATTTACGTCTAAAAACTAAAATTCACTGGTGACCCACGCCGGCCAATGTTAGTATCATCCTTAGGAAAGAATACCCTCACATGTTTAGCAGTGGCCTCATATTTTCAATATGAGTTACCATCTGTGAGTAATAAGCATTTGAAAAATAAAATAATTTTATAAAATAATTTTTTTATGGTTCTGCCATTTTCGGGTTTTCTGATAGGAGGCATGCACCGACTAAACCTAATTCACTCCTAGGTTAATCCTGCCATCCTAAACGCAATGGTGCCCTTGGATTTCTGATATGGAAATTTGTTTAAGAGTTATTAATTTTTTTTAGGAAATATGCTTACACATGTTAATTAAATCTCAACAAAACATTATAAGATCATTCTAAGCACATTAGGGCTCAGAATCACGCGTCGTTAGATATCTTGGTCTCAAAATAATTTTGTATGTAAAAAAACATTATATGGTAATTCTGGGACATTAAATCACCCAGTATTAAAAATACATAATACATAACCATAAGTACATTAAACAAAATACACTTTTCCGTAATTGGATCACTTCCTCCACAAATCACCACCAACACCAGAGTCGTGATGAACAAGTTCACTTTTTCCAAATCTGAGTGAAAAATTACAATTCTCTGAACCAAACATAAAAAAATTTACAAAAACTGATAGGAAAAGTTAGATTTTGCACACACAAAAACCTATTGGTATTTCATCAAGTCATTTTATATGAAATAATTAATAGTGAAACTAAGTATCCTCAATTTATGATAAAAAATGGCTTGAATATATTTCCTCAATTAATATCAAAACTTGATTTTTAAAATCTGTTAGTTGATACTGAACATAGGTTAAAATGGTTATTTCCATTCAATAGAGGAATAATTGAGTATCATTGTTAAATATAAATGAGTATAATATTTTATCAAAAGTGGAATGAATATGTATTTTAATGAAAACTAACATGATTAAAATAGTTCATAACGTTGTCATGTAAAATAATTTCAAATCATAACACCATAAATATGTGTCCAAAGTGTTGTTTATATAGGGGTTGTGAAATATATTAGTGATATACGACTTCCAATAGTCTCAAGGAACATCCATAACGATGAAAAGGTAACAAATCATAAGGTATTATCTACTTACCCTCACGTAGTGTAATTTCTATTGCCATGATCAATCCATTTCTAGGTTGAGCTAATTCATGTATAAGGAGTGTTCTTCTTGTCTAACTACCCAGTCTCTAATGTGATTAGTAATAAATAAAAAAATTAAAATGGGATATCATTTGATCAAAAATTCATAAATGATTTCAATCAATATTTTAGTCATCTTTGATTTCATGTTTCCAAAACCGGACTTCATTTAAAATACAATATCAAATGCTCTTTATCAATAAATCAATCCTTTATTATATAAATAAATATCAAAAGTCTTTTTATAGAAACAAATCGAATCATGTCATTTCTATATCATAAAATATCTTATTCATTTATATTTTATCAAAAACTTCTTATCATCTTTTAAATTCAACGGATTTTTTGTGAAAATGAACATTAATTATTGAACAACATCTTTTAAGTGTTTTAATTACAATGACTATGCCATTTGAAAACTTTTTGTTAATAAAATAAATCATCCATCAATAAAATCGTTGGATTATAAGTTAAAATAATAAAAATCATGGGTTTCAAATTATTTATAATGTATTAAAAAATAATCTTACACAATTAATAATATACATAGCTCCCAATGAGGCTTCTACAATAGCTAATGGAGAAGATCCACAGCCTATTACCCACTCCCTATAGCTGGACACCTCATACTCTCTGAGAGGTAAAAAAAATCAATGATATAAAATGTTGGAGTGTATTTAAATAAAAATAAGAAAATAAACTATGAATAGTAACTTTTAGAACCCCAAAATAAAATACCATTTTAATGTGAAATTTTTATTGAATATTGATTTTGTGGGGTTTGAAAACATTTTATATGGATATCACAATCGATAAAATGATTAATTAACTGTTCCCCACAATTTCTAGCATTTAAAAATGTTAAAAATGGTACTACAAGTTGGGCTTGAGGAAGAATAAATGATAAAGTGGGTTTTAAAATTATTTTACACAAAATGGTAGTAGCATATGTATAACATGGTTTATCATCACACAGCTCATATGCATCATGTATGTGTAATAATATTTACCCTCATATAGGCCACACACCCCGGATTATCCTTATACAGGGTCGGTGTACCCTTTCACATCCTTTAGAAAAAGGGATTTCCTTATTGCAGAACGTAGGATACCCTTATACATGACACTCATATAGGAAAATACAGTTATGAGATTACCATACATGATGCAATACCATTATGATGTCAATACCTTTTCGTTCGATGCTTTTCTGGGAATCTTATACTAATATAGTGGTAGATTTTCCTTTACCCAACAAATGATATTATTATGGAATGCTTATCTACCTTTATACATGAAATATTACACTTATGTAGTGAATATACAAGTGGTTTACCTTATGAAACCAAATGAAAATTGTGTTTACCCTTAAAAATGATTGGTAAAAAATATTACAACCATATGAAAGGTTTATGAAGACCCTTTTTACCTTTAACAAACACAATAAAATATAAGTAATGGTATATTTTATTTGACGTAATGGATTTTCACATAAATAGTTCTAAAAATAAATCAATTATAATGATTTATTTATTATAATAATTGGATTTTAAAATTCTCTCCACCATAAATATTACAACCATATGAAAGGATCCAGTCTGAATGCTAGAAAAATACAAGACTAAAAGTACTACAATAGTCGACCTGTGAGGTAAATATCCATGAATTAAAAGAAAGAATCACCCATGAATCTATTATCAAGAACAACTTCATGAAAAAACACATGTCTCCAAACTAAACTAAATAACATAAAGTGGAACTAGGATGAACCAAATAAACAAGAGAGAACTTAAGACCTTGCGTAGGTCTCCCCTCCATGTAAGGATTCACAAAAATGGTGTAATATGAGGAAAATCGCATACCTAAAAACATCACTTCAACTCAAATATGCAACATTGGTTACATTCCATAATGAAACATCCATGTGCTAAAATAGAGGAATTAGGGAATTTCCTATCCACATAGTCCTAATTACTGGACTACAGCCCCAAAGTTTATCAAAGTACCCCTAGAAAGGGCTCGAAATAATAATTCTATTGGAAAAACATGGAATTGAAATCTCTTAGAATATATCATCCATTGTATTATGATTGAGCTCTAAAAATTGAGAGAAAAACAAGAGGACACCAGGTAACAACAACCAACCTGGATGATTTCCAATACTATCCAGAGATTCATAGGATATTTAAAAATACCAAAAACCGATGTACCCTGGAGGCACCTTACACAAGATCTCATTCCCTATTCAATAGAATAAAAATATCAAAGGAATAAAATCATTCCATAATAACTATAACCATTCAAGGGTTCGTATCCTCAAGGAACAACCATAACGATTTCATGAAAATGAAACTATCAACATCGCCGCATCCAAGGACAATAAGAGAGCCTACCCATATAATACAATGAAAACTATATTATATTCCCAAAATAATAATGTCACCATGAACCTGTTGTAATGGTTTTTATGAATCCATTTGTGATGAACAAGGGATGAATGCTAGTGTCCCATACTCTACAGATGACTAAAAATCATGTGATTTCACCTCAATGGTGAGGTAGTTTGGGGTTGTAGAGGGAAATACATCGCTTCTCAAGGGTTATGAGGGTTTAAGAACAGCAACCAAAATTTTTGGAAGTAAAAAATGTTGAATCACTATAGCATTATGAACCTACAACATCAGTATGTGAAAAAACACTATATCAAGGAAGACATTAGCACAGATCACTGTAGCGTCTCAAAATAAAATTGACTACTCTTACAGTCACACACTTAAAAGCAATTACCCTAATCACATATTCACTCTGATAGGTTAATAAATTTCATAAATAACCCAAATCTCTCTTAATCCACAATAAAAACATTGAAAAATATCCATCATTACTCCTCAAATGAAATCCCATAGTATTCTATTTTTCGTAGCCATATAGTGTTCTCAACAGAGAAAACGTCTTCCAAAATAACTTTATCGCGTAATCAACAAATAATTTTTCTATACTAATGATATACATTTAATAATATATAAGGTTAAAAAACAACATAATAATACCATTAAAATAAAAATAATTAGTCACGCTTACTAGGGACTTCACATATTCCAGTTTTAGGTGATAAATCTCAAACACACTTTGGTTGTGGGATCAATTCCCACAACTTTGTCTGACAAGATGGGTTGTCACACAGTTTGTGTGTTTTCATTTTTCAAAAACTGTATTTTATATCATTACCAAAATGAGATAAATTCCTCAAAATAACCATAACATAATTTAACCATAGATGTTATCTCATACCTTGCATTTTCATCCCAAAATATAATAAGTTGCAATTGCCTCAAATTAAGGATCACATAAAACCAAATGGTTATTTATAACTATATTTATAATAGAATAGATAATTCTTGTAGAAATATCATTTTCACATGACAAACTGCCGAGTCACACATACAAGAGAAAATCCTTCCAATGTAATACCATAAACAAAGATAACTGTTAATTTTAGACATTTCTCCATCCATTTATTTCCACATAGCTTCTTCATTGACCAAGAAAATATCCAATAGAATATGGAATTAACATATGTAATGTTCATGTCCCCTACATTTATGGAAAATTGTTGTAAATGGAGTCTTGGGGCCTTTTTTATTCTCTTCAATAGTACTATTTAGGTTTCCTCTGCAATTATTTACTTTATGTCCTTCTTTCCCACACATAAAGCATTTCTTTATTCCATTGAGGCACTTTCCCAGGTGTCTCCATCCACATTTCTTACATGATGGAAATTGAGCTTTATTTTATATATGGTATCCACTACTGGAGATCTTATCATTCATCACCTTTCTCTTTTTTGTTGAGTCTGGGAGTTGGTTAATATATATGTTGTTGATCATATTTTTTGAAAAATGATGTGGCATGAACACGATTTCTTTTACACCTAATAAAATAACATTTTTTCTCTCATTTCCACCTCTGTTCCCACCTTGTACATCATGCTCAAAGTTACTATGACTTCATTGGAATCCATCCAATATCTAAAACCAGAAATCATTGTGTGAGTAACAATAGGCATAAAATCATTTTTAAAATATCATGATACCTTATTTACAATTTGAAACAACTTATGATTAACCACTGTCATTTATTCTCATCATATATTAAAATCCTTCAAATCAGATTGTAAATAAATGTAAATTATCCGAAGCATATCCCCGAGGACTGTCGTAAACATTAGCGCAGCAAGGCCTGTTGTCATTGTAGAGACCCGAAGCTTGACGTACATGGACATTACATTACTTTTGCGGAATACGTAGTACATAACAAAAAAACACACACAAGGATCGTAATAGTTTAGTGTCTTTGGAAACTCGGAACATAATCTTCTAATCCTGGTGAAAGATCTTCAATATCTCCCGTAAAGATCTTCCATTTTTTTATACCTAAAACCTTTCTTTATATCCTGGGGAAAAGAAAACATAAAAGGGTGAGCTCAAATGCTCAGTAAGGGTATACAAAAGAAATAAAAATCATATCATATTTTTTTGAAAATCATAACCTGCAAAAGAGATCATAATATCTTAACATGGAACAAATCATAGAAGTGAAAATGAGATCACCATAATCATAACATGAAACTTGAAACTTTGTGGCATGCACACATAATCATGGAAAATCATTTCTTGTTAGTCATGACTCATTGCCAAGACTATCTTAGTGGACAAAGTCCCTTTCTGAATCGAGTAATCCTCGTTTCAGTCCTGTTTCACTGAACCGGTATAACCTACCATTCCAGCCATGTCTATCTCATGAGATATAAAATCTTTACCCAATGCATTGGAGGGAGATATAGGTCCCACCCATCTCTTAATGAATCCTTTCTTATGTGTGCCACAAAATCATAAATCATACATCATTGCATAACCCATGTAATAAAAAATGGGATTCTTAAACAACATGACATCATAAAACCATTCATATAAGATAAAGGAATTCATAAACATAATTCCATCACAACATAGTCAAATCAATGTAAAAATATGGATAGAAACAGAACCCTTTATTATCTTATATGGAAAATAATTTTGATAAAACACTTGAATTGAATTCTTGAGGAAAATATCCTTTCTTCTTCAAAATCAATTTCTTTTCACAAAACATCATGCAATTTTAAAAGAAAGAGATTTTATTGAAAATAGTCATGAAATCTTTTAGAGGAAGCTTCATGAAAATAAGGCTTTATAAAACAGTATAAATCCGTTCGTGCCGTATAAGTTAAAAAAAAACATTCTTCGTACTTTTGTCGGAAAAGTCAAAAAGTACCTCGTACGAAAAACGGCAAAAGATTCCTTTCATATTCTTTACTAAAAACTCACCTAAGGGTAAAATTGGATTTAAACTATTGCAAGTGGATGGAAACAATATTACATATTGAGGGAACATGGATTTGGATGATAAAATACACCCCAGAAAATACTTACGAATAAACAATCTCGGATAAAAATGAGATTGTGATATTTCCCTTACCTTTGGTCCGACTTGCTTTGTAAGTGTCCGAACCTCCTGTATAATGATTTAAATCATGTTATTGACTTATTACAGAATCATATTTATTGTTATGATATCATATATGGTTCACTTATGACATTATATTACTTGTTCTTTTGTAAATTCCATGTTAAAGAAGCGTTTTGGGTAAAATCGTTTCATTTATCGTAGGTGTTTTGACTTGTTGTTCTTGACATCATTATTACTTATATCATGATTTAATCACTTCCAGAATATAAAATATGATTTATATATCATATATATTCAGTATATATATATATATAACAGGTAGATAAATAAAATGAAAAACACCGTTCATGGAGACGGTAGTCCGTACGTACGCATGAACGCTGTTTTTCTTTCCTTATTGTCTTGAAATGGAAGTAAGTAGATGACATACATATGTATATATATACATAAATCCAGTAGCTTTATAATGTAATATATTTCATTATTATTTCTTATATATACATTATAATCGTTCTTAAATGGTTAACATGGAGAATGAATCTCATCGCGTCGTGGAGACGGTAGTCCGTACGTACGCACGAGCGATGATATCATTTCTATAAATATTGAATTGAATTGGAGTGGATTATAAAATATATCAGAATCAATATGATGTTGTAATAACTATTTATAGTTATTATTTACACCATTATACCCATCCATGTAAGGTGGTGGTGGAAAATAGATTACACCACGGCGTGGAGACGGTATTCCGTACATACGCACGCGCGGTGATTTCTTTTTCCGTAGGATGGATAGATGGTGAAATAGGGTTGTTTCATACTTATAATAACATATCAGTTTATTATTGATACTGATGTTATTACTTCATAATGAAACAACCTAAGAAGAAGAAGTGGAAGAAGAAATAAAGATGAAAGAATTGGTAACGGTAATTACCTCTTCTTTGAAGTGCCTCTTTGAGACCTCTTCTTAGGGCACTAGAATTGGTCTTTGAGGAAGACCAGAACCTCTAGGATGTTTCTAGGGAAGTGGAGAAGAGATTTTGGCAGGGGTTGGCCGAGCTTGAGTGCTCAAATTGGTGTGAGGAGGAGGGGGAGGAGGTGTCCTTTTATAGGGGAGGAGAGGGGCACCTTAGGAATATCTCAAAATATTATTTTATATTAAAGTCAAAATCGGTTTATAATGGTTACAAAAGGTATTATTTCGAAGCTAAAGTGGGGATGGGTCGAAATCCTATCAACCAATAGAATTTAGACAAGTTTAGGATATTATTTTAACCTTATCAATTAGATTTAACTCTAAGTTAAATAATTTAACATTTACCGTGTCTTTTTGTTTTCTTTCACTATATGGTTACTACACTTACTATAACATGCCAAAAGAACCCCAAATTGTTTATTATTAATATATATATCCTTATCTAAGTCATTTGGCCGAACCTTAGATTTTTAGGAATAAAATAACAATTAATAATATAATATTTGATTTAAGAACTATTTTGTGTCAATTTTGACACTATTTGATATATGATTTTTGTGAAAGTCATAACAGAATTAAATGTTCGAACCAAGTTGATTAAATCAACATTAATATATCATAGTAACTTAGAAAATTAGTGTAATTCATAAAAATTTTCAAATTATATTTATTTTTGTGTTTATAACATCAATTATGTCAATATTTCATTAATAAGATAATTACTGCATCATCGTTGTGTCATAAATAAATTAAATTATTTGATGTCTAAAAATTACAAATAAAATACCATCATGTAGGAAATCTTTTTAGCTTTCTAATGAATATTTACAATAGAATTTATCTTATGTATAACCCCATATTAAAAATTATTTACTTATTAAACTTTGATTTTAACTATTTTAACCCTTCTTTAAATAAATTAATAATAAATGTCCTAATCTAATCCAAGTGGGCCTAAATGGTCATATTTTATTCCTAAGTTTTTTTTGGTCGAATTACACTTGTCCAATAGAATTAGGACATGTGTTAGGGTAATATTAATATCATATTTACCCTTAGTTACCCTATTTACTATTAACCGCGGTAAAAAAAACGTAAAAAGTTACTATTCACCAAAAAATTATTTTCATCTCATTGAACCACATTTTAGTCCTTGATATTAACCGTGTCTCTCGGATTTTCGAAATTCCATTCACAGAAGCGGTAAAATTAAGTTTTATACAAAATTCAGTTTTTAACCTACCACTTAGTAGTTTCACTATTCATCAAAAATTGATGTTTTTCAGAACAATGCCAAAATTTTATCCTAAGCTATATTTCATATTCCGAATTCAAAAATGAAGTCTATTTTACCAAATTCATAACATTGAAATTGCATTAATTAAATTTATAATTAAATCCCGCTGTTAAAACAAATAGCGTGTTTTTAAGAAACAATATCTATCAAAAGATTGACATTTGATTACGTCTGGTTTAAATGTGACATTACATCCAATGACCAACATTGTATTAAATTGTAAAAATATATTCTAAATATACTTTAAAACCACTCAAATTAATGATTTATCACTATTAATTATTTCGATTAAAAAATTTGTTTTTAATTATAATTTAGTAATTTTCACTATTCATCAGAATATGAAAGTTATCCGAAAAGTACAAAAATTTCACCTTAGGCTAAATTCGATACTCCGAATCCATAAATGAAGTCCATTTTGAAAAATAAAATTTACAAAATTTCAAAAAGTGGTTATTACTATTCACAACAGCTAGTTTTAATAATATCTTAATAGCATATCGTTGTTTAGCGAAACTTGGTGTTGCGTACAACACACGCTATCGAGGAAGGTCGCGATTGCGTGTAATGCAAGGCAAGTCAAGGATGTGTGTTGTGCAAGCTCCTTTTGGTGTAGCGTACAACACAAGACATTAATAAAATTAAAAAGAATATTTCTTTATAAAATCTTGGGCTGTTACATTCTACCCCCCTTAAAATGAATTTCGCCCTCGAAATTCGTCGGGGTTATAAATGGTTTACTATTCGAAAGTTTCTTTAATAGAAACCCACATCGTAAAAAGGAATATCAAAACCAATCTTTAAAAACAAAAGTATGAAATGTAACGGTTACCCAAATAAACTAATCATTGGGTTTCCACATAGGTGAAAATATGGATATGGAAGAGAAATATAACCATCATGTTCTGATGGAGAGTGGTAGAGAACATGGCTATGGAAAAGCCAGTAATCACAAATCCATAGATTTGTGATGATATAAGGTACCATCTGATTCATCAGGTATAAGATCACTAGGACAACATTTTTTGGTTTTCAAGATCATTTCCCTAAAGTTGAAAATTTTCTTAGAATAAATACTTACTTTATTTTGGTACAATCTCACTTTTGTTCGTGCCTTGAACAATTTCTACTTCATCTCTTAAATAAATGATGTTGAATTTGTTATTCGTGACGTGTTAGCAGATCATGTGATAGAATGACGGGTCATTCCATCTGTCTCAAAAGGTTAGCAAAATTTATATACATAAGTCGATCTATAGTGGGATTAATCATATATAGTTCCTAAAATGGACTTATACTTCATATATCGTACTGCTTAATATAATAAAACTAGTTTCTACTAAACAGGGACTTCCTGTAGGTCAGTGGTAGGCGATAAAGGCCAGTCGCACTTCGGTTGTGGGTTCGATTCCTACAGCCTTGTCCGAAGCGATGGGTTGTCGCCCGTCCTGCAGGTTGTCCTTTTTCTAAAACTACGTTACTATAACATCCCATCAATAATATCGAAAATCTTATATCCTTAAACAATACTAACTTATGTCCAACATAATCCAGTCTAATCTTTAGGCTTATACATAATACTGCAGTCAACGATTACCAGAGATTTAATACTGTCGTTGATCCCCACATATCATAAGATATGTCTTGTTGGTCACATTCCAAACATTCAAAGTCCTTAATCGTGTATTCTCTTGAATACCTTAGTGAAAACATGAGTGTAGTTAAAAGTTAACACTTTCCACATACCAAAATCCTCAAAATTCTATATACTCAAACCATGATATCACTTAGTCCTTATATCAATCATGAGCTCATGAATACTATTAAACATTTAATTTTCTCCTTATCCCTTCATTGTGCGCATATCATCTACATTCCAAAAATATCTGAATAACCTTTCATGGATAGTGGTACCATTAATCATACACTTTCATAACTCAAGGAAAGACAACAGTGTAAAAATCCTCAGATGTCTCTTTATTCCATAGTACCATGAGATTTCTTATACAACATTACACATGATAAACATTTAATCATTCCACAACATTCTTAAACCATTGACCGAGCTTCAAAAATTCTTTCATCTCACATATCATTTGTAGTCTCTTCATCATCATCCACATAAATACTACCCATATGACCATACTGATTCTCTTCATGAGTCTTTCCCTTAGGGCATTTGTTTGCATAATGCCCATACATTCCACATTTAAAACACTTAACCATTTTTGATGTTGTAGCAATACCATTATCCTCATCCATGGTGTTAACCGACCCTTTTCCTTTGCACTTAATTGCTTTGTGTCCTTCTTTTCCACACCCAAAGCATCTTCCAGTTCCCTTGAAACATTCTCCTTGATGCCTCTTCCCACATGATTTACATAGGGGAAATTGAACTTTCTTTCCTCTATGATCATCATGGAACTCCATATTTCTCTTATTAGTCGAGTCAAGAAACTTACCAAATTTTACTTTATTGATCATATTGTGAGATTTCTGATTTGGCATAATCACAATATCTTTATCTCTAGGCATTACACAATTTTGTTGCTCATAGTCACCAATTTGTCCATTGGATTCAATGTTAACCGAATTCCTTCTGGTTCCCTCCATTAACTAAAACACAAAAAGAATTCCGTGAGAGGCGAAATCATGCTAGGGAAGACAACATAGTAAAGGGGGAGTACCCTCAATATCTAACATCTTAGGTTTAAATTCTAAGATCTTTAGCGCAATTCTAGGACTATAACCTATACGTATACTTAACCTTAGAGACATCCCTACACATACCTTAGAAATATCTCTAGGGATCTCACTAACGTTTTCGCATCCTAGTTTCCAAAGGTTGACTAAACCTTTCCTCTGATACCAACTGTAGAGACCCGAAGCTTGACGTACATGGACATTACATTACTTTTGCGGAATACTTAGTACATAACAAAAAAACACACACAAGGATCGTAATAGTTTAGTGTCTTTGGAAACTCGGAACATAATCTTCTAATCCTGGTGAAAGATCTTCAATATCTCCCGTAAAGATCTTCCATTTTTTTATACCTAAAACCTTTCTTTATATCCTGGGGAAAAGAAAACATAAAAGGGTGAGCTCAAATGCTCAGTAAGGGTACACAAAAGAAATAAAAATCATATCATATTTTTTTGAAAATCATAACCTGCAAAAGAGATCATAATATCTTAACATGGAACAAATCATAGAAGTGAAAATGAGATCACCATAATCATAACATGAAACTTGAAACTTTGTGGCATGCACACATAATCATGGAAAATCATTTCTTGTTAGTCATGACTCATTGCCAAGACTATCTTAGTGGACAAAGTCCCTTTCTGAATCGAGTAATCCTCGTTTCAGTCCTGTTTCACTGAACCGGTATAACCTACCATTCCAGCCATGTCTATCTCATGAGATATAAAATCTTTACCCAATGCATTGGAGGGAGATATAGGTCCCACCCATCTCTTAATGAATCCTTTCTTATGTGTGCCACAAAATCATAAATCATACATCATTGCATAACCCATGTAATAAAAAATGGGATTCTTAAACAACATGACATCATAAAACCATTCATATAAGATAAAGGAATTCATAAACATAATTCCATCACAACATAGTCAAATCAATGTAAAAATATGGATAGAAACAGAACCCTTTATTATCTTATATGGAAAATAATTTTGATAAAACACTTGAATTGAATTCTTGAGGAAAATATCCTTTCTTCTTCAAAATCAATTTCTTTTCACAAAACATCATGCAATTTTAAAAGAAAGAGATTTTATTGAAAATAGTCATGAAATCTTTTAGAGGAAGCTTCATGAAAATAAGGCTTTATAAAACAGTATAAATCCGTTCGTGCCGTATAAGTTAAAAAAAACATTATTCGTACATTTGTCGGAAAAGTCAAAAAGTACCTCGTACGAAAAACGGCAAAAGATTCCTTTCATATTCTTTACTAAAAACTCACCTAAGGGTAAAATTGGATTTAAACTATTGCAAGTGGATGGAAACAATATTACATATTGAGGGAACATGGATTTGGATGATAAAATACACCCCAGAAAATACTTACGAATAAACAATCTCGGATAAAAATGAGATTGTGATATTTCCCTTACCTTTGGTCCGACTTGCTTTGTAAGTGTCCGAACCTCCTGTATAATGATTTAAATCATGTTATTGACTTATTACAGAATCATATTTATTGTTATGATATCATATATGGTTCACTTATGACATTATATTACCCGTTCTTTTGTAAATTCCATGTTAAAGAAGCGTTTTGGGTAAAATCGTTTCATTTATCGTAGGTGTTTTGACTTGTTGTTCTTGACATCATTATTACTTATATCATGATTTACTCACTTCCAGAATATAAAATATGATTTATATATCATATATATTCAGTATATATATATATATAACAGGTAGATAAATAAAATGAAAAACACCGTTCATGGAGACGGTAGTCCGTACGTACGCATGAACGCTGTTTTTCTTTCCTTATTGTCTTGAAATGGAAGTAAGTAGATGACATACATATGTATATATATACATAAATCCAGTAGCTTTATAATGTCTTATATTTCATTATTATTTCTTATATATACATTATAATCGTTCTTAAATGGTTAACATGGAGAATGAATCTCATCGCGTCGTGGAGACGGTAGTCCGTACGTACGCACGAGCGATGATATCATTTCTATAAATATTGAATTGAATTGGAGTGGATTATAAATTATATCAGAATCAATATGATGTTGTAATAACTATTTATTGTTATTATTTACACCATTATACCCATCCATGTAAGGTGGTGGTGGAAAATAGATTACACCACGGCGTGGAGACGGTATTCCGTACATACGCACGCGCGGTGATTTCTTTTTCCGTAGGATGGATAGATGGTGAAATAGGGTTGTTTCATACTTATAATAACATATCAGTTTATTAGTGATACTGATGTTATTACTTCATAATGAAACAACCTAAGAAGAAGAAGTGGAAGAAGAAATAAAAATGAAAGAATTGGTAACGGTAATTACCTCTTCTTTGAAGTGCCTCTTTGAGACCTCTTCTTAGGGCACTAGAATTGGTCTTTGAGGAAGACCAGAACCTCTAGGATGTTTCTAGGGAAGTGGAGAAGAGATTTTGGCAGGGGTTGGCCGAGCTTGAGTGCTCAAATTGGTGTGAGGAGGAGGGGGAGGAGGTGTCCTTTTATAGGGGAGGAGAGGGGCACCTTAGGAATATCTCAAAATATTATTTTATATTAAAGTCAAAATCGGTTTATAATGGTTACAAAAGGTATTATTTCGAAGCTAAAGTGGGGATGGGTCGAAATCCTATCAACCAATAGAATTTAGACAAGTTTAGGATATTATTTTAACCTTATCAATTAGATTTAACTCTAAGTTAAATAATTTAACATTTACCGTGTCTTTTTGTTTTCTTTCACTATATGGTTACTACACTTACTATAACATGCCAAACGAACCCCAAATTGTTTATTATTAATATATATATCCTTATCTAAGTCATTTGGCCGAACCTTAGATTTTTAGGAATAAAATAACAATTAATAATATAATATTTGATTTAAAAACTATTTTGTGTCAATTTTGACACTATTTGATATATGATTTTTGTGAAAGTCATAACAGAATTAAATGTTCGAACCAAGTTGATTAAATCAACATTAATATATCATAGTAACTTAGAAAATTAGTGTAATTCATAAAAATTTTCAAATTATATTTATTTTTGTGTTTATAACATCAATTATGTCAATATTTCATTAATAAGATAATTACTGCATCATCGTTGTGTCATAAATAAATTAAATTATTTGATGTCTAAAAATTACAAATAAAATACCATCATGTAGGAAATCTTTTTAGCTTTCTAATGAATATTTACAATAGAATTTATCTTATGTATAACCCCATATTAAAAATTATTTACTTATTAAACTTTGATTTTAACTATTTTAACCCTTCTTTAAATAAATTAATAATAAATGTCCTAATCTAATCCAAGTGGGCCTAAATGGTCATATTTTATTCCTAAGTTTGTTTTTGGTCGAATTACACTTGTCCAATAGAATTAGGACATGTGTTAGGGTAATATTAATATCATATTTACCCTTAGTTACCCTATTTACTATTAACCGCGGTAAAAAAAACGTAAAAAGTTACTATTCACCAAAAAATTATTTTCATCTCATTGAACCACATTTTAGTCCTTGATATTAACCGTGTCTCTCGGATTTTCGAAATTCCATTCACAGAAGCGGTAAAATTAAGTTTTATACAAAATTCAGTTATTAACCTACCACTTAGTAGTTTCACTATTCATAAAAAATTGATGTTTTTCAGAACAATGCCAAAATTTTATCCTAAGCTATATTTCATATTCCGAATTCAAAAATGAAGTCTATTTTACCAAATTCATAACATAGAAATTGCATTAATTAAATTTATAATTAAATCCCGCTGTTAAAACAAATAGCGTGTTTTTAAGAAACAATATCTATCAAAAGATTGACATTTGATTACGTCTGGTTTAAATGTGACATTACATCCAATGACCAACATTGTATTAAATTGTAAAAATATATTCTAAATATACTTTAAAACCACTCAAATTAATGATTTATCACTATTAATTATTTCGATTAAAAAAGTTGTTTTTAATTATAATTTAGTAATTTTCACTATTCATCAGAATATGAAAGTTATCCGAAAAGTACAAAAATTTCACCTTAGGCTAAATTCGATACTCCGAATCCATAAATGAAGTCCATTTTGAAAAATAAAATTTACAAAATTTCAAAAAGTGGTTATTACTATTCACAACAGCTAGTTTTAATAATATCTTAATAGCATATCGTTGTTTAGCGAAACTTGGTGTTGCGTACAACACACGCTATCGAGGAAGGTCGCGATTGCGTGTAATGCAAGGCAAGTCAAGGATGTGTGTTGTGCAAGATCCTTTTGGTGTAGCGTACAACACATGACATTAATAAAATTAAAAAGAATATTTCTTTATAAAATCTTGGGCTGTTACAGTCATGTTCCAGGTTATTCCAGTTCAAGCCCAAAACTCCTTGTCAGTGCTTCCACACCTAGGTACATCTATTTCGGAGCCTCCTCTACCAACTCATATCCAGAAAGGGATATATTGCTAATAAAATACAATAAATCTCTTCATTCCCAAAATTCTATGATGTTCTTCTATACATATACTCAATGAATATCTTAGGGTATTATGCTCTAATCATACTTTTTCTAAGTCTAGCTTCATAGATTTGTACTAAACATTCTCTGGTACCAACTATAACACCCCAACCCCAGTCACCCAGAGTTAGTGCATTATTACATAACAATTTCATGAACACAAAATATCATGTCTTGAACAACCTTTTAGTTTTGTATCATTGGAAGTACTAGATACATTCATAAGTATTACATTACATTATAAGATGAATAACTACCACAACAATGTCTTCATAGGACACACTCATATCCCTTAGACTTTCCCTGTAGGTTAGTCATAATATACTTTTTTGCATCCGGGGAAAAATAATACATCGAAAAGGGTGAGCTCATATGCTTAGTAAAGATAACAATATAGAGGAAAAATTTATAAATAAGCATAAACATTTAAAGAAATTTAAAAGACTAAAAAAAGCCTTTTAAACATGAACTTGTACGTAATATGGAAAACTTGAAATCAAATAATTCCTTTTACTTTTTCACATTGATATTATATTAGTCGAATAATCACATGAAATATCAATAGACCCTTTCATAGTGATGGAATGCATAATGTGAGACTTCATAACCACATAGTCAATGACTTATGCCAAGACTACAAATAAGATTTTTTGAAGTCCTTGTACCAAGACACTAGTTCTCTCATGAGACATACCATTACATTGAGGAGCTATATTGGGCTCCACACATTAATTACTAAGTCCAATGCATTCATCATATGAAATTGTTGAAATATAATCTAAACATTCGTATTAAAACTACAATCTAAAATGTCAATACTTTAAACACAGTCCATGAATGGCATAAAAATAGCACATCCACAGTCAAACATAACACATTCAATACAATATGTAACATTGTATTATAATAGATTTACTTGAATCGATAATATTTATGTATATTGACATAGATGAAAACAACAATAAAAACTATTTGAGAGAAATATCCCACCTTTTCTTGAAATCATTTCAAAATCTCACTATTTTTTAAGAAGCAGTTTAAAATAGAGTTTTGAATCAAACTGTACCATACCACTTTAAAAAAAATAAATGGAATTTTATTTTTAAAACATTAATTTCCATATAAATAAATCTTTAAACCATTTTAAAAACATGGGAATTAATGAGAATTATTTAGAATAATAAATATTTAAAACATTTAAAAAGGGATAATTTAGTTAGAGTTTATAACCAAATGAGATATGCATGAATAAAAATAATTGAGGTAATAAAAACTTAATAATATCCTGATAATAGAGGATTTAATGATATACTTTGTCAAAGTACAATATATACACCATATAGAAGTTAATTAGTGCATAACAACCAAGAAGTCTCAATGGAATGTAAATTGAGACAAAGTCCCTTATAAAGACTGCATCCTTATATTAAGGATAAATCAATAACATTATTATGTGTGAAAAATTTAAATACACTCAATATGATTGGATATTAAGTGTAAATCAATCAGATGGAATTCACACATATTCTTGTAAAAACAACACTAATGAATTGGATGTTTAACACAATTAATGGAAATTGAGTTAGGATTACTCTTATCAACTTCATATCAATGAATTCAGAGATTTTAAATGGAGTGATTATGTGAATAAAAAGTATAACCACAAAAAGTGAAGTGTAACTACTATATAAATAATAAATACTGATTCTAAACAAAACCTTGGAATGAAAATAATCAACAACGTACACGTAAAGCACAATGAATGGAAATTGAAAATTGAAATTCCCTTACCGATTTGATAACTCATGAAACATACACCCTATGATAGAAGGATCATACAATGAATATGTAAACACCCATAAATTAAATTATATTAAACCAATAATACAATCATGGGAAGTAAATACACCACACAAAAGGAAATAGTGATTAATGTAACATGAATCTCACGGGAATAAGAAGTGAGATGAAAACTTCATACCACGTTGTAATCAATCGAGTCCTAAGACCAGAAGCTAATAACCGCAAAATTAATCCTATAATTTCATTAATATAAATAGAATAACGTTTACATATATCAAATGGACGTACACAATACACCCCATGCAATAAATAAGTGGTGATTAATGGTAATCTCATGAAATTAAGAGTGAGATAAGAAGTCCCTTACCTTATAATTTTCCTTGGTCGGGGTATGTTAACCACATGTATAATATTTAGATAATTGCTATTAAATTATACAAGAACCATATAGATAAATATTATATCTTATATGATCATCTAATATTTACTTGTTAATAATATTTTAGTATTATCATTATTTTGGGTGTTAACTGATTTGTTTTCTTTTATATACATGGTTACATAACGAATGTTTGTTATGGATAGGATGTATTTGATTCATATCCAAAATAGTATTATGTTCATTAAATATTATTCTTAATCATAAAATGATAATTATTCTTGAATGATTATGATAGGGATATTAATCTCATCGTTTTTGTGGAGACGATAATCTATATATACGCTCGAGTGACAATATAAATATCTTGATATAAAAATAATAACTAAATGAATGGTATATCCTATATAAATAATCATTAACTTGTAATATCTATTATCTAGATAAATTATTAATCATTATTCTACCCATCCAAATAATAATGTATTGAATAAAAATTACACCACGACGTGGAGACAGAAATCCATACATACGCACGTATGGTGATTTGTCATTCAAAGGATGGATAACATAATAAAGATGGTTGTACCATTTTTATAATAACATCACATTATATATAATATATTGGAGTTATTATTTTATAATGGGAACAAAAAAGAAACATGAAGTGGATGAATAATATAACTTGAAAAGGGTTGTGAGATATTTACCTCTTCTTTGGGTTCTTCCTTTTGATTCGATCAAAAGGGATCCATCGGTTGGGTTTATGAAAAAAATAAATCCTCTAGGATGAAGGGAGGATATTTGGTAGGATATTTGGGTAGGGATTGGTCGATCCAAATGGATTTGGAGGATATAATTTCAGAGAAGGGGAAGTTCACTTTTATAAGAGAGGTGAGGGAACCTTAGCGAAAGGGTGAAATATTATTTTATAATAAAATTATTTTTAGTTTCTGATGGCTCAAAATTAATTTATTTCTAGGATATGGTAGGTATGGGTCGAAATAAACTTAACCAATAGGTTTTAGATAGGTTTAGGTCATCATATTGGCCTTATCATTTAGAATAAACTCTTAGTTAAATAGTTTGACAATTACCATGTCTCTTTGTGTTTTTATATTATATGGTTAATAAACAAACTATAACAATCCATGAGAAACCCAAGGGGTTCATTATTAATATATATAACCTTATATATGTCATTTGGATGAACTATATATTTTTAATAATGTTATATCAATTAATAATAATATATTTGTTTTAAAAACTCTTTTATGTCAATTTTGACACTATTTGGTATTTTGTTATTTTATTCATAATAGTATTAATACTTCAAAGAAATAAAAGTTATAAACCCTAAAATTTCATATTAACATATATAATTATTTTAATTCATCAAATGTTTGAAAATCTATTTATTGGGATCTTTTATTATCAATTATTTTAGTTTATCATTAATAAGGTAATTATGACATCATCATTGTGTCATAAATAAATTTAATTATTTAAGGTATAAAAATTATTAATAAAATACTATTATATAGAAAATCTTTTTATCTTTATATTGAATATTTATAGTCGAATTTATCTTATGTATAACCCTATATTAAAAATGTTTTAGTTATAAAAACATGAATTTTAAACTTTTAACTCTTCATTAAATTAAATAATAATAAATGTTCTAATCTAATCCAAGTGGACCAAATAGTATAATATATAATTTATAAGGTTTATTTTGGTCAAATTAAAATCATCTAATAGAATTACCACATGTGTTATTGTAATTATACTATAATTTTTACCCGTAATTTCCCAATTTAGATTTAACCGTGGTAAATAAAAGTCAAAAGTAACTATTCGCCCAAAATTATTTTCATCTTATTGAACCAACTTTTACATATTGATGTTAATTGTGTCTCTTAGATTTTTAAAATTCAACTCACATGAGCGGTAAAATTAGTTTTTTTTCAAATTTTCAAATTCTCCTCGGAAGTGGGTAAAAGACTGTAAATGGTTAAATAAAATATTATATATCTGAAATTGTTATAAAATGACTCTAATGAATTACATTGAACTTATATATTTGTTATGTATATATTTTTTTCTAATATATATTTCAATAAATAAAAATTTAATTTTAATAAAAATTTTGTTTTTAACAATAACGCAGTGTTTTTCACTATTCATTAAAAAGTGAATGTTTTTAGAAAAATACCCAAAATTCACCCTATGCTAATTTCGATATTCCGAATTCAAAAAATGATTTCCATTTCCAAAAATAAAATTTTTATAACATTAAAAAATGGGTATTATAATTCATAACAGCTATTTTGACTTGTTGTGGTGTGTTAGAACTTGAAGTTGCATAAAACACATGCAATTGTATTATTCAAAGAGAAGTGAACCATAGAAGCTTAGGGTGTTACATCCTCCGTGTTGTGGATGATGTGTTGCGGAATTGTCGTAGGGTCCGCCGCTAGCCTACGCCCCGTCCAACGGTAGATGACCGACTCGGCAGCCCCTGCACCCTATGTAGCCAACGCAGGTTGTGGCCAAACTATCGTGTGGGCACGCCACCGGGGGCGCACCCCACCCCTGATGGTTCCGTCATGGTCGGCTGACATGTTGGCTAACCACTTTTTCAGTCACCATGACTGAAAAGCTGCAACTCTCCTTGTTCATCATTGGCACATGACAGTATGTCGTGCCTCCTCCACTGTCGGTCGATGCCAGCCACTTTGACGATCGTTATGGCTATGTGCCATTGTCTCCACATGCAGTGTGCGTCGATGTAATTTCCACCATGTAACCGATCAGTGGCATCACATTTTCATTCTTCCATTGAGGCAGAAGAAGGTAATGAAAATATAGCAGAGGGTTCTTGCCGCGTTTGTTAGGCTCGCGCCATACGCGTTAGCTCATAACACAAGGAGGGGGGTAATGGTTTAATAACAATTGAATTAAACAAAAAGAAAAACCCCACAAGATTCCACAAAACTACCACTTGTAAAGAAGAATGAATCGCGGGTTAAACTGTTAGTAGGTTGACCCCCATTCTTCATATAATTTCATGAATGGGAAGAGGGAATAAAAAATGCAGAAAACAAATAACCACCTACCTCGAATCGTTGGAGAAAATTCCCGCACTTGAATGTGGATCATGTTCTTTATCCTCGCAACTGGTTCCCAATGATTCCACTCATACGTCGACCTTCCGTTCATGGTTAAATGTCATCTATCACCTCCGGATGGGTCGGCTCCATCATCAAAATGTCTGGTGTCACGATGCCCCTTCATCACTTCGTTTTTTGGCGAAGCGTACCAATACCCCTTCCCAAGTTCCATATATATTAGAGAGGGACAGGGTAAGTAAAGATGTTGGAATTTAAGGGGGATGAATAATTATTAACATACTAAATTCTTCAACGATGTCATTACTTTGGGTTGGAAGGTCAAGAAATTTATTGGTTGGACACATCGCTAGCCCCACCCCATGGCTTGACTGTTGGATGATATGAATGAAAATAAAAAAATTATTTTATTCCATTTCGTTTAAAAAGTTGAAAAAGATAAAATTTTCATCACACCTACTATGGTCAAAGTAAAGCCTCCCTTAAAAGAATCATGGTTCTATAGATTCAATGGTTCCCTTGAATTTTTAATCTGAGAAATGGTTAAAAAGATAGAAAATTCCACTCATGTGTTTACTGAATGTACCTTAAAAAGGGTTCAATAAATTATTAATGCTCACCCTCGACTAGTACTAGTCAAGATTAGGCTCTGCCTACGGAGAAAACACCCCATTTAACTCAATAGTACTCTTGGAATCTCAATCCGTGTTACGATTTAGAAGTTATGGATTTTACAATAAAATAATACTCACTTAATTATTTTAGTTACAGATAAAAACTAACATTCACTGGTGGCCCTTGCCGACCAATGATAGTATTAGCCTTAGAAATGCATACCATCACTAATTTAGTACTGGTATCGGATTTTCAATCTGAGTTACCATTTGTGAGTTATAAGGATTTAAAAAATAAAATAGTTTTATAAAATAATTTTATTTATGGTTATGCCATTTTTAGGTTTTCTGATAGGAGACCTGCGTCGACTAAACCGAAGTTGCGCCTAGGATAATCCCGCCATCCTGAATGCAATGGTGATCTCATATTTCTGATCTGGGAAACTATTTCAGAGTTATTCAATTTTTTTCAGAAAATATTCTTACACACACTAATTAAAGCTTAACATATAATCAATGGATCATTCTTTGCTCTCCGGGCTTCAGAATCATGCGCTGTCAGATATCATGGTCTTGAAATAATTCTATATATATAAAAATTTATATAGAAATAATAGGACATTACATATCATAGTATAAAAAAATACATAATAAAAAACCATAAATAAATTAAACAAAATACACTTTTTAGTAAGTGGTTCACTTCCTCCAAAAATAACCACCAACACCAGATTCTTGATGAACAAGTTCACCTTTTCCAAATCTGATTTGAAAATTCCAATTATCCAAACCCAACAAAAAAATATACAAATCACCATAATAAAAGTTAGATTGTTCACAAAAAAACCCATTAGTATTTCATGAAGTCATTTAATATGAATTAATTAATATTGAAACTGATTATAATCAATTTTTGATAAAAAATTGTCATGAATATATTTCCTCAATTCATATCAAAAAATGATGTTTAAAATCTATTAGTTGATTGTGAACATTGGTAAAAATGGATGTTTCCATTCAATGGAGATATAATTTGGTATCATTGTTAAATATTAATGAGTACAATATTTTATCTAAAGATGTATGAATATGTATTTCAATGAAAACTGACATGATTAAAATAGTTCATAACAATGGCATGAAAAATAAATTCTAATCATAACAACATGGGTAAGATTCCCAAGGGTTGATTATATAGGGGTTGTCAGACATATTGATGATTTATGAATCCCAATGATCACACGGAACATCCCTAACGATGAAAAGGTAAATATGCATAAGGTATTATCTGTCTACCCACAAGTAGTGTAATTTCCATTCTCATCATCAATCTATTTCTTGGTTGAGATAATACATGTATAAGGAGTGTTCTTGTTGTCTATCTACCCAGAGTCCAATGTGATTAAATATAAATAAAAACATTATAATGGGATATCATTTGATCAACAATTCATAAGTGATTTCAATCATCATTTCAATCATCCCTGATTTCTTGTTTCCAAAATAGGACTTCATGTAAAAACACAATATAAAATGGTTATTATCAATAACTCAAGCCTTTATTACAAAAATCAATATCAAAAGTTTTTTTTATAGAAATAGATCAAATAATATCATTTCAATATCATAAAATATCTCATTCATTTATATTTCATCAAATAATTCTAATCATCATTTAAATTCAACTGATTTTTTGTGAAAATTAACATTAGATATTGAACAACCACTTTGGAGAGTTTTTATTACAACAACAATGCCATTTGAAAACTGTTTTTTAATTAAATAAATAATCCATCCATAAAATCATTGGATTATAAGTCAAAATAATAAAAAACATGGGTTTAAAATTATTGATAATGTATTACAAAATCATCTTCAACAATTGATAAAATGCAAAGAACCCAATGAAGCTTCCACAATATCTACTAGAGGAGATCCACCCCATTATCCACTCCCAGTAGCTAGACAACTCATACTATCATATAGGTAATAAAAAATCCATTATATAAAATCTTAGATTATATTTGTTTACAAAGAAGAAAATAACTATGAATAGTAATAGTTAAAATCCCAAAATAAAATACCCCTTTAATTTATCATTTTATTTTAATATTGATTGTGTAGGGATAGAATACATTTAATATGGATATCATAATAATTAAAAATGTTTAATGAATGATTCCCCAAGATTTCAAGAATTTAAAAATGTGGAAAATGATGGTACAAGTTGGGCTTGACGAAGAAAATATGATAAAGTGGGTTTTAAAATTAATTTACACAAAATGGGAGTTTCATATTTATAACGTGGTTTATCCTCACACAACTCATATGTATCATGCATGGGTAATAATAGTTTCCCTTATGAAGGCCACACAACCTAGATTAACCTTATGAAGGGTCGGTGTACCCTTTCACATCCTTTAGAAAAAGGGATTGCCTTAATGCAGTACCTAGGATACCCTTATACATGACCCTTATATAGTAAAATATAGTTATGTGACAACCATACATGATATAATACAATTATTCATGTCAATACATTTACGTTAGATGCTTTTATAGGACTCTTACACTTACATAGTGGTATTTTTCCCTTATGCAACACCTAATATCATTATAGAATTCACACCTTGCCTTCATATAGGTCTTATTACCCTTATGTAGTGCATATAAATGTGGGTTACCTGACTAAACCCAATGAAATTGTTTTTACCCTTAATAATAATTTTTTAAAAGGACTATAACATGATTAAAGGTTCATGAAAACCCTCTTTACCTTTAACAAACACAATAAAAGATAAGTAATGGTATCATTTATTTTAAGTAATGGATTTTAATATAAATATTCCTAAAATATTAATTATAATGATTTATTTACTATAAAAATTGGATTTTTACATTCTCTCTAACTTAAATATTTCAACCCTAAGAAAGGATTCAGACTGAATTCTAGAAAAAGAATAGACTATAAGTACAACCATAGTCAACCTATGAGGTAGAAATCCCTGAATAAAAATATTGAATCACCCAATAATCTATTATCAAGAACAACATCATGACCAACACATGTCTCCAACTAATCTAAATAACACATAGTGGAACCAGCATGATCCAAATAAACAAGAGAGAACCTAAGACCTTGTGTAGGTCTCCCCTCCATGTAAAGATTCACAAAAATTGTTTAACATGAGGAAAACCACCTACCAAAAAACATGTCTTAAACTAACATATGCAACTTTGGTTACATTCCATAATGAAACATCCATGTGATGAAATAGAGGAATTAAGGAAATTCATATCCACATAGTTCTAATATGGTTAAATAGTTATTCTAATTTTTTTCACCGACTCTTTTACTACGTAAAAATTACCACAATGTCTATCAATGTACCACATAGTCCTCATTATTATATTCACTATTTATATTTTGAGTCAATTCTATCTATAATAATATTTGATCAAACTATCAGTAAGATATTGTTCAGATGAATACATAGATAAATAATTTTATGGCGTTCAACTACAAATTCCGTATCCAAAATAAAAGAAATCATTTTTGAATTTTTATAAGAGAACAAATATGGTATATTTCATGGGTATTCACTCATTGGAAAAATTTAGTTAATCTATTAAATGATGATAATGAAAATGAAGTGAAAATTTTATGCACTTGTGTTGGAAAATAAAATTCCAACATATTCATTGTAGCCCAATGATGATGTTAACTATGTTAGAGAAATAGGATAATATGATAAATTTTGGTTGGGGTGGGGTTATCAAGAGTTTTTTAATTAATAATCTCATTTAAATTTATATTTAATCAATTAAATAAAACTCTATTTTTTAAAACACCCAATTAACTAACATAGTGGGTATAACAATTTTTTTCTGTTGAAATAACCAATAAAGAGCTCGATCAAAAAAAAGTTAGAATAAAATTATATTATCCTAATATTTAGAAATTATTCTAGTCACATCAAATAATAGATATATCACTAGTAAATTATAGTTATGAAATTATTGTTTTTCTAATGTGATTTGAAACCCAATTTTTAAAAGAGTAATGTAAACTAAAATAACACATAAAAGAAATAAAAACAAAAGGATTGACATCATGATGAGACCCAATACTATCCATATGATATTAACCCACTATCATGAATATTTATTAACATAAATAAGATGTTCCAAAACCATGATCAAGTTTACCTATTACAACAATACAAACGGCTATTGGGGATATCACTAAGACGATTCCATAGTTTTCATAGGAATATATTGTTGAATGAAATTAAAGAAAGAGTATCTAGGTTATTTTTTAGTTGTAGAAGAGTGGGTGAAAACAAAATTAGAATAATTCAAGAATAACTAAAAATAAATTTAAAATATAGAGAAAGATTGGTAGAAGATGAATTTTGATTAATCATTCACACTAATCAATCTATGGTTAATCAAAAATCATTCTCCACTCTTCTAGATGTATCCTTGAAGTTGTGAGAGTAGATGAAATGATTGAAAAAGTTATCATAGATCATATAGTTATTCATAAGATAAAATATGGTGTCATAGTTCTTTAAATAGAGAAATAACATTGTGTTCTCTTTTTTAGATTACTGTCCTCTGAAAATATTCACCACATAAATAAAAAATTTCTACATAAAAATATCAATTGAATAATAGTAATTAAATATCATCATATTTAGCATGATATAAAAAATATTCTTCTCTAAAACACTCTATTTAATTCTTAAAATATTGTTTTTGGATTATATTACTTATATATAATTCTTGTTAGACACTGTCTCATGAAGTGTACCATAACAGAATGATACTTTTTATCTTATTCAACACTTAGGAAAAAACTCTTCATGTGTCCCTTAAATTTTTTTGGTCTCTTGTATAGATCATGTGATATTTTGGGTTACCCAACTTTTTTATATTAATCACTTGACTATGTGGTTCTTACCATTTCATTGGAATTATTAAGTTTTTTTATGCGGTTCTTACAAATTCTCTTATTTGATTCATTTTTTCCACTGTTTTAAAAAATTCATCTATGTAAATCATTTTGCTTCATTATTTTATCTTCTTTATAAGTGACTGGCATAGTACCATCAATACTTTTCCTAAATTATAATAGTTACTGATACAATCACTGAGATTTAATGTATAGTTGCTCCATTTTTCTTATAGTTTCTTGTTATACTCTATAGGTAACATTATTTACTCTTTAAGTGTCCTAATGAGTTTGTAAAACATATGACGTTGTTGACTAAATAGTCATTGGATTCATCCACTTACTCTTATGGTATCTTATAACCCTATAAAAATTCTACGATTTTTGAGATTAATGTTTTTGGATAATTGAATATTTCTTGTGGTTGATCATGTATTAAATATATTTCAATTTTTATGGTATATGATCTCATTTTTTGATCTGGTCAGTTTGGATACATCAAGTTGCCCATAATTAAATTTACATTTGCTCTTACATTTTGGGGGAAAATTATTTTCTCCAGGATAACATGTTTCTACCATATAACAAAAGAAATCATAAATAATAAAATAACCATTATTTGAGTTAATTAAAAGAAATAATTTCTAGTCATAGTCAAAAATAAAACATGGTTTTTTATCATAAAAAATAAAATAAATAATGAAATAAAAATATATGATAAATCATTATAAAAAATAATTTTTTAATATATCATACTAACATATCTTTATTGTTTCCCCATTTTTGGTTTATCTAAAATATTTCTTTCTGTTTTTTTTGAAATGCTGATATAGACACCAAAAATAAATTATATAATGTAATATTCTAATATCATTTTTTCAATAAAAAAATGTTTTTGAGGATTAATGTGAAACCACAAAATGATCATGAATCATGATAATATAATAAAAGTAAAATAAAATTCCGAAATTCGACAATAGAAACAACCATACAACTATCCACATAAAAAAACAAATTAGAAAAACATGAAAAATTCATAATCATGCTTGAAAAAATTTAAAGTATCATTAGTACCAATCTCCCACTCCAATTGAATAAAGATAAAATAATATGCCTTTTGTATTAGACTGATATTTCGTGATCATGTCATTGACTCATGATCTAATCTAAGATGAAGGTAATTTTCAGCATTCCCCATTACTCTTTGAGATAGAGGGATTGAAACAAAATTTCGAGAATTGGTCCCTTATCTCATTTCCATGATTAATTTTGAAACTATATTCAATTTAATTGGTGATTCGTTCAAAAAACACTATATAATCATCAATGGAGAAATGGTCATTTTCAATTTACCAACAAATTTATTCACGATGAGATTCAAACCACATCACACATGGTTCATCATGTCCCCAAGTACATTTCTCATATGATAACTAACATAATCATCTTGATTAATTTTGTTGTTGACATGGGATGAAATTCATTCCATAAGTGAAGTCTTCCTAAACTAAGGTGTCCTTATTTATGGAAGGGTCAACATGTACATTCCCATTATCTGTAGTTAGAGTAGTAGTTGAAGGGGTAGGTCTACAAGAAGTACACACACATTGAATTAGAATCCAGTTGAAGATGGGATTGATATTCAAGATATCCCAAGTATGAATGTGACCAAATTGATTTATAAGAGTTGTATAAAATCAATTGGTAATCGTTGACGCACTAACCATATGGTGAGTTAGTGGATCTAGAATTATCATGATAGAAAAAAAGATGTAAGGCGACACAACTAGATTGACATTAGATAAAAATCAAGATCCATGATCTATAATATGTATGAAGTCATCCTCATAAACAATAAATTGATCCAATAATGGGGACTTGATCAATAGATTTTCCATAGCCAACATAAGATATTTGGTTAAGGTTGGAATCATTGAGTCTTTAACCAAAGATCAAAACTTGTAAATATGATCAAATTTGGTGAAAATGTAACTTATGAAATACATGAAGACACCATTAATAGTATAGTTGTTGTTTCCCATCTTAAATTCCTCATCCATATTCTACATAACAATATTTTCTCATTGAGAATCTCGATACATTTGAATCAACTTATTAGCATTATTGAAACATGTCAAATTGTCAAAATATTTGCATTCTCATTCCATAAAATGGTATCTTCATCATGAAATTGATTAGTTAATGGAATATGATTATCAATATTTTTTAAATAACATTTAATTCCCTTTTGATATTTTTTTTCAAAATTAATCAATATATCACTCAAATCAACCCAGTTTGTTCCAACATGTGCTATAAAATATACAATCTCATGAGTTATATGATCAATTTTGATAAATAGACTCAACTGAATATGAGATTCCACAATATCATCATTAATGGATGTATATTCATGTATTATATACTCACCAACACCACCCAGAATCAGAAATATTTCATTGAACAGTTCTAATAAATATTGTTGAACTAAAAAAATTCATCCAGTGAAATAGAGGAAGGAGGTACATGATGAGATAGATCAAAACTATTAATGGTTTCACTAGAAATAATTTTAGTGTCCAAGAATATTATTAGTCATCTTTTTATGACACAACATTATGTATCTCAATATCTTGACTCAAGATGCCAAAAACATTACTTGTAAAACTAGTATACAAGGATACGAATCATAAAAAAGATCATCTTGGATTGAGGAATCTATGTAATGTATTTTTGAGTAAGTATTAGTAGGTTTCATAAAAGTTAAACAGAACAAATCCTACAAAACATTATCTACAGATATTTCTAGTTAACATTGTTACATAAGAATTGAAGATGAAAGAGTCTGTTCAACTTTCACTAGATCATGGGGTAGAAGTGGTTTGTTATGATTTCTAGGTTGTGGTGAAATACGAAAATTATGATCATCCCCCCTTGACTGTTTTGAGTAGAAGGATCCGATTAAAAAATTGTGGTTTCAAGAGGGTTATCCTATCTTGGAAATATAGATTCAATTATTGGTGTACCCACTATTGAAAGCATAGTTGTAGTATCTGCATCTGTTTTCTCAATGTTGTCACTTCATGAATTAGTGGGAGTTTGTCAGAACATCAATAATCCAATTGTATTCTTCCCCTCAGAAGATACTACACCATCACATGGATTATCATATTTTGGAACATCTAGGAATGTATCCATTTTAAGTCATCAAGGTTTCCATCCCGAGATCGACTACCACATTTTTATTGCTTTAATTAAAATAATAGTTGACCTCAACCAATTTATCATATTCCAAACATGGATACGATGTTCCCTATGGCCTATTTGGATTCTTCAAATTATTATAACTCATATAAAACATACTGTATTCCTCAACCAATTTTTTTATATGGATTCTAATAAGTTTTTATTCTAGGGGTTTTAATTCAAATTATTTTTGTTTCATGTAGATTATTTTTTTCCAATTGAGGAAAAACTCCCTTATGACATAACAAAACCGAGTTGAGCTTTTGGGTATGGTAGAAAATTGAACCGAAAAAATATTTCATATCTCATTCATATTCCTTATCATAAATCATGGAATAGTTATATTCAATCAATTCCACATTATATAAAGAAATAATAAATGATGATGACTTACAATTCTAAAATCACACATTCTATGAAAAATAACATGTTGAATAATCTTATGTAACAACATCCAATCACCATTAAACTTTATTACATCTAGACTTCTAGGATTTATATTACCATTTCACCCTTCAAATGATCTGTCAAACTCATAATGAGGATTATTGATAATGTCGTGACTTTGAATGTCTTCTCAATCACCTTGATATGGTACTTCGAAATGTTCAACCCACAAAATTGACGAAAATATATTTATTTTCCGATAAATATTCATCCAAATTTGATCAGATAATTCACTATCATTAAAAACATTTTTCACGTTTAAATGTTTTACTAAATAAGGATAGAAGGGTCTATCACTATCTATGAACCATTTAGTCATTCCTTGTCCTCACAGAACTCTTCATACTAAGTATCTTCATAATTAAAACCATCTAAAATCCACTTCTATTTCTAAAATTACTTCATGGGATAATAGGTGTTGAAATTTTAATTGGGGATCTATAAAAATTATTTATGGATTCATAAATAGTAATGAATATGTAAATAATAATATTGAATAAAAATAATAAAAATACATGTAGTATCTTGAAATAAGGAACAATATTATGTTTCTCTCTATTATTAAACAATAATGGAAGCCATATTAATTGACCATAATATCATCTTGATCAACCATATGAACAATTTTTTATTAATTCATTAGAATATAAAAATAGTAATTCTAATATTATCTTACTAATAAGAAGATAAATCTAAAAAATTCAATAATTTAAACAAGATTTATCAAATTAAATATAAAATAATTAGGTATAATTAATGAATACTAATTCATGTCTAATATTATTCAATCTCTAAGAATTCATTGTATTTATTAAGATGTCAGAAAACTGATGTTCACTAAAAATGAATTCATGAGTTATATAATTTTTATGAAAACGATCCATCAAAAAGTGATTTTTATATCAATCTATTTAGTCATAGAGTGATTTACATGATTCTAATAAATATTAACAGTACTTGTGTTGCATTAAATTGTAGTAATGTTTTTAAATTGTTATCCATAATCTTTAAATTTCCAATTCATACTTAGTATATTTTACAGTGAATATGCTCAAATATACATATTCATATTTTATAGTTGATAATGTGACTAATTTATTCCTCTTTTGGAACCAATATAAAATATACATGACCAGAATATGACATGTTCATGATGTGTTTTTTGTATCTACATTATAAAAATTAAAATAAAAAAATAAATTTCTAATTCAAAATATTTTCAAATTGGTTAAAATAATCCGTAATTAATTGTATTCTTATGTTATTTAAATATTATATTAACATTATTTATGTAAAATTCCCTCGGGATAGCTTCAATATGAGCACACATAATAACAATTTAAAAATTATAGGACTGACTAGTAGTAATTTATAGTAAATATCTAATTATACCTCTATAATATGATTGGCCTACATGTATTCTATTTCATTCCAAATATATTTTGGTTTTATTACTCATAATATTGTCAGTAAATTTTTTTTTCCATACGAAATATTTTTAATAGATATATTGTGTACTATGATGGATTTATATTTACTCATTGTTTTGGATAATCAAAAATAGAAAGAATAATTTTACCACTCCCATTAAACTCATTTAGAATTCATTATTAATTATTTTAGAAAATTCAACATATAAGGTGTTTTTGGAAGAGACAAAATACGATCATTGTTGGGAAAAAATACCTCAAGGTAACATTATAGTATTTTTGGGTTGATTATGTTTGTTGACAAAGTAGGTTTCCATGGTGAATTTTTGAGTTTCAGATAAATTGGTGAAAATCAATGTTGACAAAGAACAATGAAAAAGGAACAGATGATCTGGAGGCAGTACAAAAGAGTAGTACAAGGTGGTGTCGGTTTCCAATGTTTTCCAAATTTTTGGGGTCCAAAATTTGGAGGTTGGTGAGCATCGCCAAAAGTTTATATCTATGAAGATCATATTTTAATATGTCAATGGCATGAATTTAGCGAAGAGAGGCTTCATGGTTTGGATTTCATGAAGAAGAGAAGAATGATAGAGGTGATTCATTTCGATTACGACAAGCTTCACGAACAGTAGAGGTTGAAGCGCATTGCGGAGGAGAAGGGCTTTGCGAGGGAGCTTCGCAGTGGTGGTGCGAGGTAAATGATGGAACTCTCTACGATTGTGACGAGCTCCGTGATATAAAAATTGCCTAGGAGCTTCAAGATTTTGAGAGAATTCCGGCAGAAATTTCAGAGCATCGCGATTGGCAGTGACGTGGCACTGACTTCACGCAGAAGGGTCAAGAGTTGCTGGAATTGCCTATAAATAGAGGTCGACCCCCTTGAGAGAAGTATAGAATTTTCTATGAATATCTTTCACTCTTGTTTCACAAAGTTAATTCACGTAGCCCGTGTGCTTCGTGAAAGAAGTGCTTCACGGCGATTATTGTTTCTCTGCGAAAGTTGTGAGCTCCGTGTTGGCTCAGTGAGCTTCGCGGGGGAAGTCGCTCTGCGATGACTTGAGCTTCGCGAGAGTGCTTCGCGAGAGTGCTTTGTGAAAAGGAAGGAGCTTAGCATAGGCTTGTTTGAGATTCATGAAATTGGGAGCCTCTCGATGTAGGGTGATTTGCGAAGGTATTTCCAAAGGAATTACCCAGTGTTTAAGAGGCAGAGGGGTATCCATCAGTGGATGAAAGTTGGACGTTAAAAGAGCATCTATCGATAATTGAGGATGCATTCTTTCATGGAAATGAAGAGACCTACATGCCTATAAACTGTGAGAGGATCTTCTTGAAGAAGCAGTGATCTCATTTCATTAGAGAGAGCAGTGAGTTCTCAAATTGTGGGTTGTTGTAAAACATGAGGGATAGTGAGTCCACTTCGAACATGTAAATATCAGTGCACTTATAGTAGAATTGGAACATTGGCATACTGCCGGTGTATCCTCCTTGGACGTAGCCCTGTGAGGGTGAACCAAATAAAAATCATTGTGTCCTAGGAATGCTTTAATGTTTATTCTTACTCTGCATCAGGATGGAGAAATAAGTGGATTTTTTCTAACAGAAAAACAAGATCACAGGGGGAAGTTGTTTTAATCTATCATACCCTAATTAACCCCCCCCCTCTCAGGGTATCTAGCCTAGTGTACCTAACAATAATTAACTAAGATTTGAACCATGAAAACATAATTTGAAATTTTTCTTATAAATTGGATATCACCAGTTATTCCTTTTAAAAAAAATTATAAATTAAGAAAGAGATGATCCTATCATAACATGATATAAGATCCTATTTTTAACGACAAAGAGTTTTCTAAATTTTTTATTAGGATTTTAGGATTAACAAGTTTTAAATAAAGGGGACTTTTCCGGAAAACGCCCCCAAAATTATAATCATTAAGGAACTGACACTTCACATTAATTTAATCTATTTTTAAATTAATATGTTTTTTCTTAGAAATGTTTATTCTAATATATTCATTTCTAGAAACTGGACAAAAATTTCATCAAAATCAATTCTTTCTTCTTGAGTATTAACTTTTTAAAATAATGATGAATTATTTATAAATATTGTTCATGATTCATCAAGCTTGTTTCCAAATGACCATTTAGTTCAAATACTTATTTAATATTTTTAAATTTTTAAAATATTCCATAATTTATTTATTTAATATTTATTTAGATCTTCTTCAAAAAACATGAAAAAATATTCATTATTGATTTCTTCAAAAATATTTTTACGTTCAAGAAGTGACATGATAACATGATGTTGAAACTGGATTCTGAGAGAAGATCTTATATAAGTATGATTATCTTGATCTATAATGATGACTTCTTATTAGTGGTCTCTCAACATTCTATTGGTTTTAAGAATATAAGTACTTGGATCTTCCTTGTCATCCTCAAGTTTTAGTTGGTCATATTGGAAACCATTGTAAAATTCGACATGTGAATCTACATATTCGTCTTAAGTTTATTTGGAGGGGGGTTATTGACACTAAAACTTTACATACCATCCCCAAAGAAGTATAGATATGTTTGAGGCTCACATTGATCATTTTCATCAAAACCGACATGTACATATTTTTTTACTTATTTGGTTCTTTTATTAAAGACGCTAATAGATTTTATAGAGGTTGAATAACCTAGTAAAAATACAATAATATATCTTTGAAGTAATTTTTTCATGTTTTGTTTTTTAATAAGAAGAATGAATATATATTAAACACTGTAATTTAATAAACATTACATTTTATACCATTCCATAATTCATAGTGATTTTTCATTACAAGAGACATGATTAGAACACTATTAAAGGTGTATTGGTAGCATCATACCAAATGTATAATGGTTTGTAATACTCATTAATCATAATCTCAGTAATCTCTTGAAGTGTTATACATGTCCATTAAAACATTAAATAATTTTTGGAGGATTCTCAGGAGTGTAAAAATTATAATCATGTCCATATTGTTAGCATAAGATCTCAGTTCCCGGATTGTAAAATTATCAACCATTACGACTTTTTATATTCTTAATGGAATGTCCACAATGGATTTTGATAGATATAACATATTTTTTCAAAGAATCTACATGTCTCACTTATCTATTATAGAAAATAAACTCATGTGAAACACAAATAATCATTAATAATCACATAAGAATTTCTTTTTCTAAACTGTATACTAAATATGGTCCAAACAAATACATGTGAACTAGTTATAAGTGTGCAGAGGTAGAACTCTATTTTATTAGTTTGAAAAAAATACATAAGTTTCTTTTCATTATAAAAATAATTCTATACATTATATTTTTTAAATTATAATATGGGTATATCTCTAACTAAAACATAATTTTTTAAGTTCTTATGTCAGTTAATTTGTTGTGTCATAGTCTCAAATTCCATAATAGATATTTATTATGTAAGACATTTAAGAAAAAAATATTCTGAGAAATTGAAGATTATATATTAACATCAAACACATAATATTTTATTAAAGGAGTAAATTTAAAATTATTATTATAATCTTAAATATTACATGAATTTTTTCAAAAATAAAATGAAAATAGTCATTATATAACAAAGAAATACTAAAAAATATTTTTTTAAAAATCATAATTTAAAAAAAAATCCAAACATATACAAAATTATCGACTTATCCAAGAATAATACTATTATATTTTTAATTAACACAAAAAAGTGTCATATGGAACATCAATATTCTATGATTCTTGAAACATGAGAAGTTGCAATAATATATTGGGAAAATCCAATATTCAGATACCATAAATATTTATAAGAAACTATCAAACTTTTTTTCAATAAAAAATGTATTAAGATGTAATTTTGGTTCCCATATTATATCAGGCATTGTATTGTTGGCAGATAATTATTGAGGAATCCATATATAACTATGAAAAATAAAACCATATAAATTTATCTGGCATCTTATTCATAAAAATATTCCTATCATTATTTAATAAGAAACATGACTTGTTATCTCCTTATTGTACAGAAACATAGTTTTCTGGACTCATAAATTAGGTTTAAAATGCGGTATGTTCTCCAAAATATTATGAGACACTCTCGTTTGGTGTTCATTCCAATAGCTTAATTAATTTTTCGCATGCTAACCGGACTACCACCCCACTTATTAATATAATAAACATTGATAAAAACATATTGTTAGAAGGTTCACTATAAAGTAATAGCTTGAGAATCTAGATGAAATTCTAGAAAAAAAATTACCCTTTGTTGAAGGTGGTGAGTTTATTAAACAGGATGACCTTCTTGTACAGGACGGGTCATCGAACAGATTTCTGGCCTCTGAAAGTTTCTACAAGAATTTGTTGCAGGGTGATTACAAGTGGATAAGATCTTTAAATAGAAACTGGTTATGCCCATCAAGATTTAAACAATATTAAAGACTCTATCACAAAAAATTTTAGTACATGAAAAAAATCAGTGGAATAGGATTTCTTTGTGTTTTTGGTGTGTTTTGTGTCACCAACATCGCAAATATAATGATATTTTTTCAAGTATTGCAACACTAAATTCTCTTGGTATAAATTCATTTTCAACAGATTTTAGCTGAATCCCCCCAATGCTGATTCTATTATGAATTTTTTGGATTCACTATTCAGAATATAATAGTTGAAGAAACTAATTGAACTTATTTGAGTTACCTACTCAGAATTTATTCATTCTGTTTATAGATTCCAAAACAACACAGTTCCTCACCCATATCGGATTAATTAAAGAACATCATTCACTAACATCATTGTGGTCTATAATGCAAACACCATGATAAATAAGCACTACAATTCCACAGTCATAGAGAATTATTATTCTTTGGTGCCTAAAGGTTAAAGGATTCTTACCAAAACCAAGGGGCACGATGTAGTATTTGTGTTATAACCCTATTTGTGGATGGATTAATTGTAAGATAGATGGGGCCTCTAAGGGAATCCGGGAACCATCAGGATTCGAGGTGATCTTCAATGATCAAAAGGGAGATGTGGTGGAATGTAGTTATGGACCATGCAGACATGATACTACCACTGAATCTGAAATGAGGTAATTTGTCATAGTGGTGGACATTGTTTGTATAAGACATTAGAAAAATATCAAGGTTGAGTGTGACTCAGCTACAGTTTCTCATGCAATAAGTTTGGTCCAGAATAAGCTCCCATGGAAACTGTCATGTAAATCGATCAATTTCATAGAAAGGAATTCCTCTTTGAACTCCATTATCACACACACCATTTAGGAAGCTAACTACATTACAGATGGTCTTTCATATAGTGGTGTCATGAAAGTGAGAAACATCAACTTGACCAATGTTCCTAATGACATGATGCCTTTTCTTTTTCTTGAAAAATGTAAAATTCCTTATTTTTATATTATGCAACCTTTAACTTTTCAATACAAGAACCTCTATAATCAATATTCTCAAGAAACTCATTTTATCAATATATATAAATTTCCCATATAATATATTTTTATTTTGTAATTCATAGTAAATAATGACTCATTATTTAAATATGTTTTTTTAGAAATATTTTATCCTTATAAAAATGGGTTTTATTTATTTTGTGATAAGATATTACAACTAGTTTCATAAAATTTATATATTATATTTCATAAAAAGGATATGATTTTGAAATCATCATATAAATGAATCTTATGGTAAAATTTTGGGATTTGTTTAAATAGTTTTATTTTTAAACGAATACAAAAAAAATACTTTTTATTAAAAAATATATATTTGTTATATTATTTAAAAATTAAAATTTTATTCTAAATTAATTTTAAAACAATATTAGTTATTTTTAACTATATATATTGAATAATTCTCCATGAAATATGTTTTTTTTCATATTTTCTATGAAACATTTTTTATTTAAATCTAATTCTTCCTTAAATAATATTCTCACCATATTTTGGGGGAAAAAATTAAATAAAATTATACCAATTTTGTGAATGAAACCATGATTATTGGATTCCATATTTGGAATCATGTGTCAAATTTTTTTAAATATGTTCCATTTATTATAGGGAATTATAAAGAGTAATCAAAACAAATATTTTTCACTATGGTAATGTAAATCATGTAATTAAAGATAAGAATAACATTATAATGACTAAAAATTACCATACCACATACCATAATTTTATTTTATGAGAATATATCATAAATAACCATAAAATCCTAGAATATAAAAAATTTAATTTTCATATGTACAAGATTTTTAGCTTTATAATATTTAAGTGAATATAATTCCATAAATGTCACATTTTGACTTCAAAATAATTGTAGTATTTCAACAATGGGATAACCAGAGTACGTTTCTGGGTATTAATATTAATTCAAAATATGACTGATATACCACAATCATGGAAATTTATTTTAAATTTTTAGTGATGAAATAATTTCATTCAATGATTACGTAACACTGACATAGTAATTATTCAATTACTGTAAAAATCAAATACATGTTATTAAAAAATAAAATAATAATATAATATACGATAATTAATGTGATCCAAATGTTTGATTAATTAATATAAAATTTTAAGTATGTAAGAAAATAATATTTTCTAATTTAATTTTTTTCTATATGTTAGTAAATTCAATGTAATGAATTTATCTAAACAATGTCCTAAATGATATTTTATACAAAATAAATTTTTAATAAAAGGATTAAAATGTTAAAAATATTCATTAATTAATAAAATATATTTTAAATGGATGAAAATTTATTCCATTAATATATTATAGTTGAATTATCCTTTTATTGTTACTATATTGGCAGGTAAGTAGTAAAAACCTTGTAACCTATGTATTTGTCCAAAAGGGATAACAAAAAAGGACAAGTGTAAAACCCATGAATAAACACATTGAAATATTATCTGATGATATTATTTCTACTTATCCGCATCCAATATTTGAATTAAATCTTTTTGGATCCATTTTTCGAAAAAAATTAATACATATTAATTTAATATTTTATGTGATTTTAAGAGCACACCTCCACTCACCTATAAAAGGGTTAAATTTCACATTTATTTAATACATCATTTTATAACATTGGTTCTTCCTAGATCTATCTAAATAAATTCCTAAAATCCATCCACATGTTTTAAAGGTTTTACACCTAGAATAATACCTACAATTGATGTTTATGGTGAACAGAAAGGAATATTTCAAAAAAAATATAGTCATAAATCGAATGTCTTAGTATAATTTTATATTCATCATCAAATTATATCTTTTTAAAACATGATTAATTATAAACATACGTATAAAAATATAATTATAATTATTTATTATAATTAAATAACCAAAATCCATCTCCTCTTCTGTAACCCTAGGAAACAAAATAGTTGTTCTTTGTATGCTGGAATATCACATCAAAAACTGACGTAATTTTTTTCCAAAACCGGATCTTAGAACTGGTTTTAATGATCAATTTTATAATTATACATTTTTTTCATTATATTAATATGATTCATGAAATTTGAATTACAATTTTCCATTCATTCACTCCATCTATCAAAAAGGGACACATCCCTCATGTTTATGTATGACCTACCATCTCCATGAATGGAATAATTCATTTTTTATATATACCAATTATGGGAAATTAAATATATATATATAATTAGTATATATTATTGAATAACATGACTATTATTTTTTTGAAAATTGAGAAATTATAAATATAAAAATACCGAACGAAAACATGCATGAAAAAATGAAGCAATTATCCCTAGAATAGTGATCTTAAAAGAAAATTGTTAATAAATATGTGGTATGATATTAAAAAAAACATTGGTATAATATATTTTATAATGGTACTTGAATAAATTTATACTATGCATATATTTATTCTATAAGGCCTTATAATGCATATAAAGAAAGATATGACTTATGGTGTGAGATCTCCCTAACCCACCCTTTACCATTGCTCTATGAAATTCACTCTCTAACAATGTTTCTATATTTTGATTTTGTGAAATTATTTTAAATTAAGGATATATATCTATTAAATATATACATATCTTATAATACCTCCTTTTATGGGTTAATACATGACATATGATTAATCCAAAAATTCCTTATTTATTAAATCTCTTTTCATTATGATGTGATGAAAGATTATTCAACCAATTATAATTCAATGAGTGATTATTATGTTTATACTAATGAGTAATTTCCTTTATGTGGAACATATAATCATGAACATGTTATTATAGGTGTTCCCAAATAGTGATCATATTCCTTAGGTAAATTTTAATCTCTTGAGACATCCTTTATAGGTTTAGGAGTAAACATAAAACATTATTAGACTCCTTCCAACATTTTTTCTTAGATGTTAGCCTTGTCCTATGTTTATTTCATTTATATTTCTTCCAAAAAAAGACATATGATTTTATGAACGTATGATACCATGTTATCAATGTTATTCTTCAATATGTTTAATCATCACCATTTTATTTTTTGTTATCATTTTATAACTTTAACAACACCCTTATTTTTCTTTCTGATTATTATTCCATTACATGGATTTATAGATCACCCCATTTTACTATATAATTTATTGGTTATCCCATAATGATTTAGGATCTCAAAAGTGTTTAGAATTTCATAAAGTATATTAAAATAAATATTTCATGTTTTAGTTTTAATTTTTTGTATTGTAAATATAGTCTTCCAAAGACATGAGGCCTCATATTATTTTAGTAGTGTTTTTTGGACATTTATGTTTAAAAATAATTTGTTGTTATGTCAGAAATTTAATAGAAAAATCCTTATAGACCCATTAAATTGTCAATTTTGAGTGATGTAGGTGTATCATAGGATACTTTAGGAGGATCATTGGATGATGGAGCTACAGAGGTGTACAGTTGGGAATTCACATTTTGAAATGATTAGAGGATGTGTACCTATTGTTCATTGATTGTAAATATAGTGAATTCGTGACTCTTAATATGGGAAATGGATATCCATGAAATAAGTAATCATTTTTAAATAAAATTGTAAATGTGTAATAAAATTTTTTTGAGGTGAAATAATTTTTAATGAAATCAAGATGTGTTCAAAAAGATTTGTTTTAGATACCCTATAATGGATACATGATTTGAAGACCACATGCTTTCAACATGTTAGTTCTTTTCCTGGAATATTTTTATTATTAGACCCTGTATTATCTCCCTCTTAGGTATGAGGAAACCTAGTATCCTCAGGTATTATTTCTATCTCTCTTCTTATTTCATTGATATTAATGTTCTGGTGGTTTTTCTTTGGTGATATTTGGTGACAATTTTCTCTTTTACTCATGATTTATTCATTTAACTCTTGTGAAATCAAATAGATATTTTTTTGAGGTGTTTGGGGATGTATTTATATGTTATATGATATATTATAGGTTGATCCACTATTTTCAAATTTTTCTATGTGGTTGCAAGAATTTATTCATTACCCCATGGTGTGTAGTGAGTATGCAAAATTTTAATGAGAAAGTTAATACCTTATTGTTATATAATGAGTTTCATAATTGAGGGATTTACTTTTTTCTCTATGGGATATGGTTCTTCTATCTTGATTTATGATAAAAAATTTATTTTAACATTAATTAGGATGGTTAATTATTGGAATGATTTTATAGCTATAATATGATTGTGATATTGTTATTTTATGTGATGAATTCCTTTCTTGAAATTATGGTCATGGGGGGATTATTTTGGGTTGGTGGATATGTTTTGTGACTATTGCGGTTTTTATGACTACTATAAAATTTGACTAAAATGGATTTTAGAGGACAAAAAAATTATATAATGAAAGAGATGTCGCAAGATTATGGATTGATTGATAGCTCCCCTAAAATAAAGTAAGAATTCATAATTTCCCCTTAAATAAATCTATAAATTGATCTAGATGTGTAATGATGTGTGAACAAACTGACGGTTGGGGATGTGTGGTTTCAATGTGATGATATTTTTTTGTGTGTTTGGGGTGTGTGTGGATAATGGGTTATTGTTTTTTGGACATTATTTTGGGTGGTGAGGTGATGGTTGTATAGTTATTATTTTGGAGTGGTGAGGTGGTTGTTGTTTTTTCATTTGTTGGGGGAGTGAGGAGACATTTTCTTGAACATTCTGTTGGGATGATGAAACTTTGGTTGTTTGGATATACATTGGGGGTTGTGAGGTGATGGTTTTTTATTCGTGCTTTGGGAGAAGTGAGGTGATTGTTTTTAGCTGTGATTTGGGAGTAGCATGGTGATTGTTGTTTCCACGGTTCATTGCAAATGGAAAGGATATGTTTCAATGGGGATGATGAGTTTCTTGCTATGTGTGGTTGTGTTATTCCAGATTCCCCTATAGTGAGGGAATGATAATTTTATAATAATTGAATTGGATGGGGTTTTATTTCATCAATTGGATAGAAATGATTAATGAATAAATAATTGATGGGTTGTGTTGTTCGATATAGTTGATGGTTTATAAGAAACAAATGGGAACAACACTGAAATTGGTTTGTAACGTGAACATTGATTTTGGATTGTTATTTGGTTTTCATCATTTAAATATTAAAACAAAATTCGGCATGTATTGTGTTGGTCAGTGTTTTATTTATATCTCACATGAAGGTCTTGTGTGTGGCTATATGTATGTAGTTGTATATTTCATTTGATTTCTATATGAACACCACCCATATCGAGAACTATGTGCTGACAACTATATAATCATGTGACATGTGTTTTTCACAAAATCAAGATAATGATGACAGATGGTTGGCTACCCACTCATTCCCTTTCCCTCTTATAATCCAGTAAACATTCCTTAGATATGGGGGTCATCGGTCTTCTTGTGTAGTAGGTGGAAACCCAAGTGTTTTCGAGTGATATTTTACTAACTGTTTATGATGGGAAGTTTCCCATGTATTATTAAGTGAGATGTTATATGACCGTTCTAATGGGTAGGTGGTCCAGGTGTCTAAAATTGATATGTTATATGGTCAGGTGGTGGGGTACCTTATTGTGGGGGAAATGCATTGTAGTTGGATGAAATGTTGTTCACATGCTTCATTATTATGGTACCCGACTAATCTGGTTATGTTTGGGATGTGATGGTCCTGATGTCTATGGGTCAGATATTCTCTGACCATGCAAATGGGACGGTAGCCTATGTTTTTGAAGGTATGATGTTTTTTTAACATGCTTTTGGGTGTGGTATGTATTATTCATTAGAAAAGGGATCACCAAGAGGATTGATGCTTGGGTGATAGAGAATAAAATAATTTGGAAAGTTGTGTGGGGCAACCATTATCAATAAACATCGTGTTATATTATTATACTTTCCTCTCATTTTGTTGGTGACCATTACTTGGTGGGGTTGGTATGGATGATTTACATGTTTAGGTGTGGTTGATTCTATTTTTTTCTCATATGTGCATTACTATGCTTCTTTACCATGTGTATGAGAGACAATTCTTTACTTACTGAGTATACTTTTTTCCTCTCGCAGTGTAAATAAACTAATTTTCTACTTTTGGGGATTAATACATAGATTGTGTTAGATATTATTATCTCAAAAGCTTGGATAGTTCTGGCATCACATATTTGGCTTTGATTTTTGGTAATAACAATATTGAATATTATCTGTATTTTTTTAATTATACATTCTTTATTTGATGTTTTGTGTTTATTTTTATACTATTTTATGTTGTTGGTTTTTTATGATTTATATTATCTACCATTTCTACATTATTATTGTGGTTAATTCAACATTTCTCTTTAGTTTTTCATATCCTTGATTCTAGTCTCCATCCTAGGGCCTACTGGATCGGAGACTCGGGAGTCTTTATCTCTCTCACTTCATTATGATATCATTGATGGGAGGGGGTCAAGATATAGTGGTATTATACTCTAGTGGTTGAGAGCTAGGATTGATTTTGGAGTTAGGCATAGTGAGGATTGCATGAGATATTATGGAAATATTTCCAATTGACTTTTTTGTGTGACATAGAGTAGGGAGGCTAACAAGGGAAAACAATTGGGGCCCCCATGACCCAATGAACAGAATCTGATCTAATTGAATATCCAAGTTAGGTTGGACTCTCTTTATAGAAGATTCATTGAAGAGGTACATGCATCATGATTACTTCGTTTGTTGTTTTAACTGGGTTGTTTTTGGAAAAATAATATGTATAAATTTGATAAAATAAAATAAATGATTCTTGATAATGATGCATACTAAATATGATTAATAATTTTTTTTCCCTTCCATCTATGGCCCATATTCTTTGTGTGTGTGTGCCTCATGCAGTTGCGGTTCACTAGGATAATTTAATTGATTATTGGGGGATTGATCTAATTGAGGAGGTTGATCTGTGGAATAGAATGTCTTGTTCCATCCAGTCGAAGGATTTGGGGAGTTGTAAGGGATGTGTTTCATATGTGGAGACATAGAGAATGTTAGAGGATATTGAGATCTCTCATATTTTGATCATGGCCCCAGTGGAGTATTATTTTCCTTTGTCAGTCAGTCAGATACAAGGATCTATGCAGTAGTAGTGGACGTTATATCTTGGTGAGTGAAAGAAGGTACATGTTACCTCAACTGAATTTCAGAAGGAGTTATAGGAAAGGATTCTATTATTAACAATGAAGGATCAATGATGATTAAGATTATATCTCTTTAGCATGGATGTATGTCAGTGCCAGAGTTAGGGATCATGATTAAGGACCTTATAAATTTAGTTCAAGATATTTTACTAGATTATGGGTCTTGTTTGAGTCATATTGTGGAGGCTCACCACCCTTCTATTCAGTATACGTTACTCATATTATGTATTATATGTATTTGGAGGTTTAGATGATGGAGTAGGTGATCGATTGGATTCACACTGGAAGATGTTTTTTGTGATAGGGGATCTAGCATGGTTCATCAAGGTGAAGTGTATTTAATGAAATGCCTCATGCACCAGGGACAATGAGGTTCTAACCAGTGGGTTTTCGACATCAGAAGCTATTGTTACAGCATTTTAGAGCCATTTGTTTCCATTTTTTTAGGACATAAAATTAGTGTGTGTTTTATGTGCTTCACACTCATTTTATTCACTTAATCTATTTTATAATCTTTGACTAGATTTAGATAGGCTTTCTATGCTATTGGTGTTGACTACGCCATTCATTGTCTTGAAAATCGTGTTTAATGTGTGTTAAGGGTGTGGATAGATGATGGCTCCGTATTAGTATTCTAGAGAACTTTTTTCAACATATTCAACCATTACATGCCTTTATAACATTCAAATGGTTATATTCCATATATTTTTTTCTATTATTCTATAAGAGTGTTCTGTTATTAGTTATTAATGAACAACATGTGGTTTCCATTAGCCTAAAGGTTATTGAGAAGAAAACTATGTATGTGGATCCCATTATTTATTTAATGGTTCACATATATATGAAATCAATGGATGATGCGATAGTTGAGGTTCATAATTGTATTAGGGAATTTTTTGGATTTTTTTTGAAGGATTTAATGTTATATCCTCAATGTGATGATTAGTTCAAGATATACATGGATCCATGTGCTTATCCAATTTTTATTGATCATTTTCAGATAGAACCATATATGTTGGGTGATTCAATGATTTAGGTGTAAGATCTGATAAATAGGATTTTTAACTAACCTAATGTGGAAACATGGAGTTTTCTAGAGAAGTTATCTAAGATTGTGGATGATAGTATAAGGATTTATAAAGACTACCACATGGTGAAACATGTATTGGTAAAAAAATACTACCCTCTTTCATCGATATATTATCTTTTTTGATAGCTATGAGGGGTGAGTAATTTTACTATGATTGATGTATTGCCTGGAATCACCATTTGAGGATAAATGATGAGAATGTTTTGAATACTACATTAATATTTCAGTATGGCCAATTTATGTTTGTAGTCATATCATTTAGAGATATGAATGCATCTCTTATGTTCATGGGTTTTATGAACTCCTTGTTCTATGACTTCCTTGACCGATTCTCATCATATTCAATGATGATATTTTTCGGAACATGAATTCAGATGAAGAGAATACCTATCATCAGAATGATTTATTTTAGATCCTTTTACACTACAATTATTATGGTATGTCATTCAAGTGTTGGTTAAGTATGTTAGATGTGTGTTTCATTGGACACATGGTACCTTGTCATGGTGTTTCATTTGACCCATCAAAGGTCGATGATATTTTTTCTTGGGAATAACCCTTTAATGTTGTAGTTGTTCATAGTTTCTTTGGTCTTATGTTCTATTATTGGTGTTTTGTTTCTGATATCACTCTAGCGGAAGCCCTATTGACATCATAGACTAGGAAAGACAAGGATTTTTTGTGGAACGATCATATCCATGAATAATTCAGTTACATGAAGGGGATGTTGGTCAGTTCTCTAGTGCATTAGTTTCATGAGGAGGCTATTTCATTAGAGTATTTTTTTTGAAAATTAATATTTGGTATTGGTATGAATATAGATGCATCCAAGGTAAGCATCCTCTTATAGGTCTAGAAATTTGATTACCTATGGGAGAAATTGTGACCCCATGATCTAGGGTTGGTAGAAGGTGTTTTTTGCACTGATGTTTTGGTGGCCATGACTCATTGGGGAGTTCATTGTGTGTTTCAAGAATAAAAAAAGTTTTAGTTATATCATTCATCAGTGTGATATAAATATAAAATAGTAGATGTGGTTGGTTTAACTTAAGGATTATTATTTTTAAGAAAGGGTAATGTTGTGTCCAATTCATTGAGTAGGATGACAGTCATTGTTGTTATTCAGGATTTTGGGAACTTCTAGAGAGATATGGAGGTGTTTTAATCCATTCACATAGATGAATGGGTGGTTGATAATGAAGGTTTATAATTTTAGATGATTGTGAACCCTTCTCAGATGTATTAGACATAGGATTATCAGTTTGTAGATTTAGATACAAAGGTGATATAAAATCATGTTTTCCATGTCAATTCCCTTAAGGGATGATCATATGATAGTTATAGCCAAAGGTAATATCATTATAGACTATTCATTAGAGAATCAATTCATGAAGATGTCCTTCTTGAGTTCCATAGATCATCATTGGTGGAACACATGGGGGTTTCCATGATGTATCAAGGCTTGAAAAGGTAGTTTTTGTAGTGCAATATAATGTAAGTGTTGGTAGAGATTGTGGTGATATGTTTGTTTTCCAATATGTAATTGCCAAACATTGTGTTCTTGGTGGGTTGATGTAGCCTATTAAATTTATTGAGTGAAAATTGGATGATACCTCTGTGGATGTATTCATGGGGTTACCCAGAGCTCGTTGAGGTTCTGATGTTGCCTTGGTAATCTTTGATCATTGGAAGAAATCATCCCACATCACAGTGATCAAGGAGTCAGGTGAGGGAGATACATTGGATAAATGGTATGTTGGTGAGGTGAGGAATTTTAATGGAGTTCCAAGGGATATGTTGTCAAAAAATGGATTCAATATTTAACTCCAATTTCTATACAAGATTATAAAATAATTTTTTCACTTAGTTAAGTCTCACAAAATCATTTCACCCTCTGATAGATTGGCATATAGAGCAGACTATCTAGATGTTGGAGGATACGTTGAGAGAAAACATTTCATACTTTGGAGAATCCTTGGTACCAAATCTTCTATTGTTCATGTATTCATACAACAATAGCTACCACTCATCTATTTTTTTATCTCTATTTGAGATTTTTTATGTGAGTTTGAGGTTATCCCTATTGTGTATGATGGAGGTTTGGGAGGCAGTAGTTTTTAGACCTCATGTGGTACAGAGAATAATAAAAATGGTTCAAATGGATAAAGTGAAGATGCAAATAATGAATGATTAGTATAATCCATATGTTGATCATATAATAAGACACTTGTAGTTCAAGGATGGGGACCTTGTAATCATGGAGGATTACCTTATATAGGGATAACATAGGTTTATCAAGGGTAGAAAGATTTATCCTTGGGTTGTTGGGCCCATTGAGGTGTTTGGGAGAGTTGGATAGGTGGAATATGAGTTGGAATTCCACCATGTCTTGATAGGATCAATGACATCTTCCATGCCTCTCTTATGCAAGAATAAATTCACAACGACTCACATTACATTGACTAGAGGATGTTGTATATCGAGAAGGATGTATCATTCATGGAGTGTCAAGTAGAGATCCATGATAATTAAGAGAATGCATTGTGTGTAAAAAAACATTACATTAGTTCATGTGTTTTAGAGGCACAATGTCCTATAAGTTATTACATAGTATCATTATAGATAGATGCATTCATAGTACCTAAAGACATTTTTTGTTTTTTCTATATATTGCTTATGATGTGATGTTTCAACCATATTATTTTATTAGATATGATATTTACCATTATTTGTGATGTCTGATGATAATTTTAGATAAGAAATTGGGATTACTTTCTTTATAATCAATACTAATTATACCATTATTTTATTAAACACCTATGGGGGATTTAGTGCCTCCTAGAGTAGATTGTATATTGACATAGAAGAAATAATTCCCTGCTATGTATGTTTTTGGAACTGAAATTTGTTGGTTTCAATTTTAATTTCGTTGGTACATGTGGAGGTTGGATTTTTGTTGTGTGGTTCAGTGTAGCGATAAGGTTGTACATGATATTTTTTAGGTTAATTGGCTTGTCTTATTTTCTAGGTCATAAAATTTGAGGTATGACTAGATCCTTGAGTGGTATCTCACAGGGTGGTTGTTTAGAACCCTTATTTTTTAATGTATGGTTTTTATTCTAGAGGGATCGAATCATTTGCGATGTATTTAATATAACATATGGTGACACCCAAGCCAAAAACATTGTCATTTTTTGGTGTTTTTGGTGCCATTGAGAAGATGAGAGTGGGATCTATGGAGGCCAAAATTGTATCAATGTTACATTGAGAAATTCAAATCATGTAATGATGACATTTTGTATAAAAAACTACATGTCATGTAAATGAATCTCACAATGTGTAATAAATAAATGTTGAGGCAAATGAGTTTTTAGATAATGATATAAATTTTCATAAACATTTGAGTTAAACGATGTGTAATGGTTACCTAACATGAAACCATAAGGTTTTCAGATTTTATGATAGTTTCATATCATATTTTTCTCATGTTTCTATGGCTTCTCTCCCTCTCATTGTGGAAAAATACAAGGCTTCATGAGGAGGATTTTCATCCCTCTTGTTTTTTCTTCTATCAATTGGTTTTAGTGGTTGTTGGAATGAAATATATGTTTATTGCTCTCTCCTTTCACAATTGTTTTTCATTTTTTCATCTCTTGGTAATTAAAAAGACAATGTTTATTTGTTTTTAGAGGATCTTACACTTAAATTTTGATGATATTTGATGTAGTGTAGTTTTTTCCACTACTATCATGAGTGAAATTGTGGTTTTAGTTATTTATTCTTCACCTTGTGGTGCACATTAAGTCAACAAATATTATGTGATGTAGGTAATTCCTAATTTCCAATTAATGTGTTTCATGTGGGAGGTGTGTAATTTCATTTATCTATGGGAAATGAGTTTTCTGTCTTAATCAAAGATAAAAAAAATAATTTAAATTAATGGGGGAGAATGATTCTCATTCTTTTATACCTTTGATATTGTTGTGAAAATTTTTTACTAACAAAATGAACCATTGAATATTTTGATCGTTGGGGGTTTGATTGCATTGGATAATAAGTTTCATACCTATTTCATTTGTTGTGACTGTTGTTATATAACCCTAATTTGGAAATTGGATAACTATTTATTTTTGGATAATAAAAATGATACTCGAGGATTATGGATTGTGTGATGACACATTAAAAATCAATTCAACTGTGTTAAAGAAACCTTTCTAAATTTTTAATATGACTGTGATGTGTTCTGATGTGTGGTCGTGCAGAGGGGTGGTGACGTGTACTTGTGATGTGATGTAATATATTTGTGTGGATGGTGCATGTGATTTATATGGGTGATATTTGTTTGTCTCTACTTTGGGGGATGCTAGATTATGGTTATTTGGGTATGATTTTGGGTAGTAAGGTTGTGGTTGTTTGTTCATGCATTGGGAGATGTAAGGCAATGGTTGTTGTGTAATTTATTAGGGGGGGTTTCTTTGATATGAATTGGTTGTGGAGAGGTGATGGTTTTTTGCTCATGCTTTGGGGGTGACGAGGTGATTGATGGTTGTTATTTCTTTGGGGGTGGAGAGTTGATGGATGGTTGGGCTCTTCTTTGGGGGTGGTGAGGTGGTGGTTGGATGTGGTTGATGCAGTTCTTGTTATTTGTGGTTGTGTTCTGTGAGATGCCCAGGTAGATATAGAGTAAATGTTTAATAATTATTTTATTGGTTGGGGTTTGATTTAGTTGATTTGGTGGAAATGGTTATTTAATAAACAAAATGATTGAATGTGTGGTTAAATATTTTTGATTTTTAATAATGAAACAAGTGGTATAGATGAAGAAATTGGATTGTTACATGAACATGTAATGTGGCCATTTGTTTATTTTTCTTCTTTTATAGGTGGCATTGAAAAAGGGAATGATGTGAGTTTGTTATAGTATTGTTTTGGACCCACGGAATAAGAATTTGTGTAGCTATAAATATTTACCAATAAATTCATTTTTATTTCTATGTACACCCCACCCACACCGAGAACTAAGTATCAAAACCAGCATAGTCATGTGGGAGGTGATTTTACAACAATCCTGATGATGTAGAGGGATGGATGGATACTCTATATTTCCAGATATCTATTATAATGATGTTTATATGCATATTATGTGATCTACAGAGGATTTCTAGTTCATAATGATGTAGCTCGGGTTTCTTTTGGTGAGATTATATGGCCCATATCTTTTCATTAGATATATGATGTGATAGTGAATCTCAGGTGGTGGCCCATGTGTTTTATGGTGATATCTTATATAAACATTTTTTTGGGTTCGTTGGAAAAAGTTTCATTAGGAACTACATGACATTTCCATCATGTGTGGTAGTTTATAGTGGGGGTTTTGTATATTTGGAGGAGGGAACAAGGTTGATTTCTACCATTTCCATGATATCCTACTCCTCTGGTTATGGTTGTGGTGTGATGGCCCAAGTGTCTACTAGCGAGATATACTATTCTCTTAATTTTGTGGTGGTGGAAAATGTGTCTTTGGGAATGATGTCTTGTGTCAGTTCTTGTGAGGAAACTGTATGTGTTATTCAAAATAGATTTGAACACCGGTACATGCGACATTGGGGTGTAAGAGAAGAAAATCAGTGAGAAAGTGGTATTAGGTTCCCTTTATCGATATTCTTCATATTATTTTATTATAAATGCCTCACATTATTTAGTGATCATTTCATGATGATTATGGGATGGATATTTAACATATTTAGTAGATTTTAATTCTAAAATTTTCTTATAGGATCAATATTATGCTTCTTTCAAATGTGGATGAGTGTCTTCGATATTTTATTGAGTGTACCTATTTTCACCCCTATATAAATTAACTGATTTTCAGGTCACCATGAGGACTAAATGCTTCATGATATAAATTACTATCTCATACATTTGGATAGTTGTTTTCTCTCTACAGTATTTTTTTGGGTATTTAATTTTGATACATTTATCTATTTCAATGTTATATATACATCCATTGTGGGGTGGTTTTCAGATTCATTTATATTATATCATATAGTTTCTTGTTGAAAAATAATAATTTATTAAAATATTACATTATTATAGTCGTAGTGCATCTTATTTCATGATATTTTTATACTATTAATGAGAGTCTCCAACCAGGGGCCTACAGGAGCTGGGACTCATGAGAAAATATTTTTATCCCATCATTAGGGTATATTTGGTGAGTGGGGATTGTGACATGATGTTATTGGCTCTCTATACAAGTAGCCTATTCTAGTTTTTATATCTATGGGTGAATTTGTTTTAGAATAATAATCAAATAATCACTTTAGTATGTGATTTTTTATGGACCTTCATGTGTTATTAATTAGACAATTTAGGTTCATTGTTTTCCTTTGAAAACAATTTTTTTTTTCTTTTTCAATAATGAGATGAAATAATAATGTGGTATAAAAATCAAGTCATTTCTTTTGGTTTATATATTTATGATTTATTTCATTAAATTATTATTCTTGAATATTAATGTATTTAAAAAAATAATCACTAGACATTTGATATTCATCATGTTTTTCAATTTCAAAATAAACACGAATAGTATTTTTTTTCCTTCAATTGTAACTCCTATAATGCATAGATTTTATTTCTCATGATAATCATTTCTGAATGATTCTTAATCACTATAACTATCAATCAGAGAACAAAATGTTTCTTTTATGTATTTCTTATTTTTCATTCCATGATCCTTATATTTCTTCTTATACTACAATTTTTGAAAGTCCACTTTCATTTATCATTTTCTTCGGCACTCATAATAAAAATATTCTCCAAATTTATTATCCTTATTCTAGTTTACTTTTGTTATCATTTTTTAGTATTAAATTAATGTTTTTGGTGAAATTTTTCTTCATGTAAATCATCTCAAATAATTTTTATATGAATCATATTTTCAACCAATCATAGTCACCATCATGTACATTGGTCCTCTCATCTTTGATTACCTCAAAATATTTTTAGTGAGTTTCATTGAATGGAATTTATTTTTTGTGTTCAGAATTTTAATAATTCACTTTAATATATTAATAATACATCATTAATTTTACAATAAACTCAATTATTGGTCTCTTTCTTACCTAAAATGATTAGAAAATGGATATCTTAGTTCTAATTTATATACGAGATAATTATCTTAAAATCTCATGCACATATGACCTCTCATCAATAGAATTTCCCATTGCATGAATAATGTTTTTAATCTCATTTGACTAGATTTATAAAGATGAAATAGGTTCATGTGTATTAATGTTAAATGTACCATGCATAATGGAATAAGTATTTAATCTCATTTTTTAATTATATTTTACATTATGAGACACAAATAATATATCGAAAATTTCATAGACTATAGAACCAAAATATATTATAATAAATTAATCTTCTACTAAGGCAATTCATTAAGTTTTAATTACCTTATTGTTAAAATATATGTAGTTCTTCTATAATGACACCAGACTTCATTAGTATTTTTTATATTGATAATCTATTACAATACAAATATCAAATGCCATACTCATATGATGAATTTTGATTATGACTTTACCCTTAGCATAGTTTTGGGAATTAAAATATTATGCTTTATTTATATCATTAGATTTAAACTTGTAGTTATCCATAAGTATTGAAATTGAATAATAATATAAAATAAATATATTTTCTAGATAACATAAAATTTTTCTGATACGAAAATAAAAACCACAACTCAAAAGTAGTGAAAAGAATCCATTTAATGAGAGTGGTAAAATTTGATGTAATTTGGACCTAAATTGTGTTATGATATATCATCATAGTTCTCTTCACAGATATAACTTTTCCTTTAATTCATTGATCATATTAATTCATTGGAAATGTTCCATTAGATATTTTAATAATTCATAATATAAAAAAATCGTGTTTTTTGGACCAAGCACTACAACATGTGGTCTCTTTTTTTTAATTTTCCATCCTTTGAAAATATTCTCCCTTTAAAAAAATAAACCCATCCTAATTTTATTCATTGAATAATAATCAATACATATAACAGAATTTCGAATTGAATTTGATAATATTAAATTTTCTAACACCTCATTCCATTCCTCAATGATGGATATTAGAATATATTAATTATATATAATTAAATTTATACATGGTCACATGAAGTCTTCCATGTTATCATGATACCCATAGTTGATTGAACAATTTGTAAAACCATTAATTTATTCCCTTGACTAGTTATGTAGTCATTAGGATTGATCATGTAATCAATGGTTCTATCCAATTCATAATTTCGAATCATTCATCTAGGTGGTTTTAACCAATTCACCACCATGATACATTTGGATATTTTGGTTCTTACCAATTCATCCATGTGAATCCTTTTTCCAACTTGTGTCTATCATATTCACCTACGTGTATCATTTGGATATGTTCTTCTAACTAATTCACCAACTTAAAAAATTTTAATACTTGATTTTTAGATCATTCTAATTTCCTGATATGGTTTCTTCTTTACAATATTTGGTCACTCCAACACATATGGTTGCTTCAATAATTTTTCAAATTTACACCAGTGACTGATATGGACTATGGGATATAACATTTATTGACTTTATTCCTCTTATAGTTTCTTAGTTGAAACTTTTAGTTTATTTTATAACTTGTATTATATCATGATGATTTTTCAAAATTTACATCATATGTGATTGATTATACATACATTTATTACACTTAGTCTTTCAATTACTTCCGTCCTTAGTGAAATTCTGCTGAGTAAAAAATTACTTCGTTTGGTTGATTTTAAGTTTTTTTGAAGTCAATCAATTTCATAGATATATTTCATTAATGTTGACACATTAATTATTTTCTTTTCATGTGATTATTGTAATTTAATCATGTTCTTGATCGCTAGCTTTACTTGTAAATATGACAGTTAGAGAAATTTTTTTATTTTTTCAAAAAAAAAAATTATGTACTATAGAACACATAATACATTAATAATAACATATACATGATTATAGGTCATTAAAAATATTAATCTTAGGTCTATTACAATGATATTATTCCAAAGGAACATGTATATTTCCACATCTCTTTAGTTTATTCTATAAATTGTAGTAAATAGGAATTCATGGTAAGAAGGAACTATGTTCTAGAGATATTGAAAACATATTAATCTAGAAAAAAATAATGGAGACAACAACATGGGGATATAAAAATGTTGATGTTGGAGAACATAACGTCATACATTATTTCATTATAAGAGTGAACCAAAGATTTTTTATGTGTCATTAATAATGATAAGATAATCTAAAAAGAATTATGATTTAATTCGATTTGTATATTGAGAGATGTTCTTGATTTAATCCATTTAGGGACAAATTAATCTTTTTTCCAAATGTGAACTATTCACCTTTATGTGTGATTATGAGGTTAATGAGTACCATGATATGATTAGAATATAAATATTTCATTTCTTATTTGTGGCTTTTCATTGCATTAATCATGGAGAATTTTGGTTATGTAAAATCCAGTGTGTGATGATGATTAGTAATTCAATTGCTGTTTTAATTTTTCATGTCAGTGGAGAGGTTGAATATTAAACTAGAATTCATAATTAAATTTTGAATATTGAGAACCATAAATGGATGTATATTTGGGGTCATATAGTGGTGGATAGTAGTGGGGGCTTCGAAAGGAAATCAGGTTAGCCAGTACTAACCCTCTGATTAGACAGTGGCCCAACATCAGCTAGACAATATGCATAAATAACGTAAAATTACATTCTTATCCTCCAATTATTTATACTTGTTTTACCTTATCTCTCCCCCTCTTACTCATGTTATCCATGGGCCATGTCCCCACCCTTACCCTATTTCCCCTTCCCATTGTGGGGTTCTCCTTTATCAATTTTTTTGTGATCTATTGTTAGTATTTGACACTATTAATCTATTATACCTCCATATTTCACTCCTATTTTCTACACTATCTAAATATGTATATCTTGAAAATTCTCTCGGATCTTAGATGAATTAGCTGACTATTATAGGTCTTCTCATATACCTTTTTTGAGTGCATCTTATGACATCATCTTCACTCGATTTATCAGTGATTTGATAAGTTATGTCAAAATTATATATTTTTCATAGATTTTTACTAAAAGTACAATAAAATTATTTTTTTGGTTGTGTAGTTAGTGTATTTGGATGTAAATGGGTATAATAGTGTTTCAAGGGTGGCTAACACCCCCTTGCTCGATGATTAGATGGATTATTATGCAATATTGAGTTATTCAATATTATTATATGTTTAAATTTAAATAATTAATTTATTATTTTATAATAAATTAATTGTTGATATCTACATTGTGCTATTGGAGGGGGTACTGATGCAAGCATGGAATAGACATCACCATGCTTGGATAAGCATGGCTGGCCTTGTAAGAGCTATCATCTCTTGGAAATAGTTTGAAAATATTTATTTCTAAATTTTTTTTATTACATTCCCAATGGATTAATGTTGTTTTCTTTATGTGCGAGGATGTGTGGACTCACCACTTTGAACATTATCCCCTATGAACAATTGATTTCTTTACGTTAATTAAATGGGTTAGCTTATTTTGATATTTGGAATACTGTTAAATAAATGGTATAGTAATTTTTAATGTTATTCGACTACAAAAAACCTCATAGAATGGATGTGATTCTAATGTCACCGCTGGTCGATGCAAGAACTAATCATATACCACAACACTTGAATAACATGAGGGGTTTTAATCAAATGATCATGTATATATGATACATAGTTGCCTTTCTTATGTTTCTATGATATTGACTAGCCCTTTTGTGTCGTATCATAAACCTTATTGAACCATAGACTATAGAATATATGAAATGGGGTTGGGGGAGTATAATGACCACATGAGACACTTGACTCATAGATATGGGCTCTAAAATATCTCTCTTGACCATCTCTTATGAGGTTTTCTACGGGATGGTTTTAACAGAGAATGTGTTCCCATCACATTAATAATTGGCATGATTTCCTCTGGGAGATGTGTGATTACCCAAGACAAGGATGGGTCTTGGTACACATATGGGTAACCCTCGTCTCATGATGTCTTTAATGTGAGGGTGTTTTAGGGTTGTTATATTTGGTGGCACAATCAACATGTTGGTCTCAGGGACACCTCAAAACAAGCTGAATAAGTTATAGACAATCATGGCCATAGACCGTAGGATCAACAAAATCATGGGACGTGGTACTCTTATGAGGTCATGGTGGTTGGCACATTCAATGTGACATTCTCAATGAAATTCTAGAATCAATCAACATAAGGTACTGTTACAAATTTTATTTATTTATTTCCAACTGTTCATTATTTATTTTGAGCATTTCATGCACACATATTATTGAATTTATAGTTATGTATGTGTCTTAATTGGTGGTTTCAAATTAAGTTTTCTACAAACACCCAACTCAGGTGGCTGTGGCACCTAGGAGATCGAGAATAATTCCAATTATTATAAGAAAATTTAGGTCAAGGCCTAGGATTTCCCTAATAATGTTATAGCGTCTCAAGTAGGATTTGTAATTTTTGATAAGGTGAGGGTTGGATATTTTAGTGCATCCATCAATACCTATATTCAGTTCCTTATATTTATCTATTTATTATTTTTGTAAATGTGTTCTGTCAAGTATGTGATCGAGTGTTTCTGGTTGTATGAATATCTCAACATTCCATCGTTTAATTAATGGACGGTTTTTTTATATTCATGTATTATGATTATGTGGTGTTATGGATGATTTATTATTTATTTCCCTTTTTTCAAATTCTAATATTAGGGGTATAACCTCTCTACAAGAATCTAATCAAAGCCCCTCTACTAGTCGACATCCTTGAATATTTTGGGATGCATGTGTGAGGTCATGTGGTGGTCTGCTCTAGCTATTTTTTAGATTTAGCCAGTCTGGGCTGTTACAAGTTATGTTTCATCAGTGTTTGGGAAAAAATATGATTTATCGTTCTTGATAATGTAATAGGTGAAACTAGTATTTATTAATCTACTAAATTCCAAAATTTATTCAACATAAATTTTCAATATCAATCGATGATTGATATTTTTATAGGGTCTCACTCTACCCATACCTATCTTGATTTTTTTAGGAAAAGTTGTGAGCTCTCTCCCTCCCCATGTATCACTAGATATTTGTTGGGATTTAAGGATTATTTCTATAAAAAACTTATTTCCTTAGTGATCTTTGAGAATCATGTATACAAGTACAATTTCATGACCCAAAAATATCAAGGAAACACATCATGAGGATAAAGTGTAACCCTTTTTAAGTTATATAGATTTAACTCATGACATCAATGTGAATATAAATGAGAATATATAAATAGAATTAATCAATTAATATGTTTGACACATATATTATAGTTGATAAAATATTAAAAAAGTTGATGGTGAGTATGAAATTTCATGTGTATGGATATCACTAAAGAGACCCCAATAAAGAATAGAGAAGATAAATAAAATAACGTAAAACACTTTAATTCACTAGATTAATTAATTCATAAAAAATATGATTCTTAGTATTTTCATTATGTTCCTCATCGGGTGATCATATTGATTTTAGAACCTCTTGGTAAAGGGAAAAATAAAATATAACGAAATGGGAATTCTTAAATTCTTTCAAATCCATAAATCTCATAATCCTCTAAATATTAGGTAGGGTTTCATTTATAAAAAATTCATTTCCGATATATCAAAAGTGAATCATGGTAAATATAAGGTGGGAGAGTTTTATATTATTATTCTCATAGTCCATTCTCAAAGGAGTCAACCACTAAACAAATTTTTGTATTTTCAACTACTATTTCATGAGTTTCTTCCACATCCTATTATTTTTCCATTGCTATTAGAATCAGGGGAATTAGATATCTATATCCCATTACATGGAATATTTTATGAAGTTATGTCTAATCAATATTACAAAGAATTACTTCACTCTACAAGCCTCCATATGGTTACATATTTCAAGATTCATCACCATCTCTAGTTTAATGAATTGTATCCCCATCACCTTAGAATCCATCATTTTTTTCAATTTTAATATGTGTAGTGAACGTCATGAAAAGAAACATGAATTCATATTTGGCCCAAAATGTAAAATAATCCAATTTCATGTTAAAGGAGAAAACATATTCAATATCAAATAATATGTAAAAAACAAAAATCATTGCATAAGTTTTTTCATATCATGTACAATTTTTTTAAATAAATAATAAAAAAATATAATCTCCATCCATTATCATAATATATGTTGTAACATTTCTATATTGAATTAATTTTGAAATAATTAATAAAAAATATATGTATAATGAAAAGGTATTTAATTTTGTCATACTAAAACCCATATAATGTATAAATCACATATATAATGGTGAAAATACATTATAAATTATTTCATGACCATACCATTACACCAACACATTTTCATTCTAGAATTATGTCACTCTCAATGATTAATTGAAGTTTATTTATTCTTGGTGGATGATATAAAAAAATACATCTAGGGTAAACGTCCTTTATTGTAATATTTAAAACAAATTTCTATCCAAATATTTTATTTCCCTAAATATGATAATTGAAAACTAATAAATTGTTCTTATTTAAAATCCAAATTGATTAAACTATTTCAAATAAAAGTCATCAACAATATATACATGTCCTCAAAATCTATTCATGTGAGTTTGTGTAAAGAATTCATCATTTAATTTTTCTATTTTTCATATAAAAAAATATTAATAATTGAAAAATATTTATATTATTTATTTATACCTACTCTAACATTTTATTACTCTTCAAAACCACTAGAAATTAAATAATATTTAAAGTCAATGATTCTCAGTGGAAAACCAACCCTTAAGCCTCCAATTTAAATACATGAACATGTATTAAATTTTTTCACACCCATGTATATATTTATTTTTATTATTACTTTGAAGGGTAAAAAATATATTGATAATAGAAAACCAAACATAGTATAATTCAAAATTAAATTAATTAATCACTATGTACTTGGTCGATGTAATAAACAAACTATGGGGATGTATCTTGTAGTTTATCTAACATACTTTTGTTATCACATAAAAGAAGAAAATTACCTGATTATGGATGTGTGGATGATTTTATTTAGTAACAAAATCATGATGCAGGTTAAAATTAAATCTATTCCTATCTTTCCAATGGTTCTAAACAAACAAAATCATTTATACCATTGAATGATTACCATTTTTCTAAATAAAACCATCAAAAATGTTTTTTTATTTATTTCAAAATATTGAAATAAATAATAGATTCACACATTTATAATCATCTTTAACTTGTAGAAAACATTTTCAATTAATTAATTGAAGAATAAGGAAGGATTCATAATTTCTTATTATGGAATACTTTTATTTTATTACACTAAAGAAACTTAATAGAATTTTTTTTTATTATATTATTTAAAGAAATAAAATAACGAGGTATATAAAACAAAAGAAAAAAAAATTAAAAATAATGATTAAATATAAAATTGTAAAATAAATAAAACAATAAATATACATTCATTTTATTATTGGTAATTATAGATATTTTATTTTTGTAATGGGATATGCTGATACTAATTTTTAGCAATGATAAAAGTAATGGAATTGGGTGTTCTCAAAAACCATGAAAAATATGGTATTTAATGTTTTCAATCAAGGTCTATATCATAACACCAAATCTAGAAGTTAATTACAGAATTCTAAATCCATGATCTAATTAAAATTAATTTATCTCTAAAAACCTAATCCAAATAATACCTTAGTAGAATTGTGTGATCCCTGTGCACTACACTCATCTCTGGTTCATTGTATATAAAATAATATAGGAGTGAATCCATCTAGTTCATACAAATACTAACTATATCCCATGAAATGGAATTTTGTGATCTTATTGTACTAGTGTGGGATAATGAGGAGAATTATGACCCCTATTGAAATTTGATGAGTCAAAACTATCACAACCTCCCTCAAACCTTTAATAATCAATATATTCTCATTATTTCATTATATATTCTAAAGTGAGAAAAAAAATTTACTTCATTATCCTTTAATAAATTATTAATATTTTTAATATATTAAGGGATATTCTTTATATTTTTCCTTGACCATATATTTAATCAAGTTTTTACAGTCCCATTAAGGTGACTGATGATATCTACTTCCAATATAAATTAAAATACCCTATCTTGATAATTGAATCAATTTTATAGAACCAATAATTTACCTTACAATAGATACATTAGGAAGACAAAAAGTTTAATGGTTTTGATCATGGGTCAAATTACTAGATTAAATGATACAAATTTATAAATATATATATTCCAGAGACCAATACATATGATGATTGATGGTAATATCCAATGACCGTAACAGCATGTGTTATTTATTTTTAAGGGTGTATCCTCATTATATCATTTACTCAAGAAGATTTAATGAGGTCTTCAGGAGAAGTATTATCAATGATTATGATCCAATAACACCTGATAATCAATCATCATTCATTTCATATAAGTATGATGTATTCAGACCATAATACATATTTTCAGGATTAATTTCATAATATCTTATGGTTCTATTTATTGATCATATCTCCTATAAACTATTGATACAATAAATAATCCTACGAAATCTCTATATGAATCATGTGCTTAAAATTAATAACACTATTAAAATAAGAATAAATCATGCTTAGATATCTTTATAATTGATATGGTAATCAAAATGTTCTATTTAAGATGGGTATAGGCCACCCAAACACACAACACTCCTACATACCCTTGTGGAAACTAACAAACCATCAAACCTTTATTATCAAATATTAAGCAACATTGTATCAAGTTAAGGATTTAGTTACTAGACATTCCATGTTTTTATACATGGAAAATCAAGTATATTCGACCTCACCTCCTTGAGTAAAATACCTTACTAGATTATATTGCCATGTATATTCCTTTTTGAAACTATCATAACATTGAAATCATAAATTTACCAATTATAAAAAATATTTACTCTATATATTGTGATAGCATCATACTTTCATGGTACAAATTAAAATATTAGGAAAAATATACATTTTAATTCAACTTTTTAGTTGTATTAGGAGCCTTAACATACTTTATATTAATATATATATCTACCAATGGATATTATGAGATTGTATTGACCATTTAATTATTGTAACAGTGATACTAGATAAAATATTTTTCTAGGAAGAGTAGTTATTATCCTCTTTATAACAAGTGTTCGTTATTCACTAAGCACCATGAATCTTTACTTTTTAAATTGTCAAGTACTATTTTAATCATCTAACTAATCCCCAAAAATAGTTCTCTATGATATGTATAATATATTACCATTACTATTTTCTTTTATGAAACATAAAAAATATGTACATACCTTGGAATATGGGATAGATTCCATCACTGAAGCATATTTAGTTATTCTAATCATCTTCATTTATTTTAATCACATTTACATGTTTTATCAGAGAGATTAATGCCACATAACATAAGAAAATAAATTCACCCTTGAATTTTACCCTCTTATATTTATCAATTTCTTTCCAATGAATGTAACTTGAATTCATATAACAAATCTGATATAAAAAATCTCAGTATCACTTCTTCCCTTGAATATGGGTTACTATATTAATTCAATATTGTAGAGCATTTTCCATATTATTCCCACCTAACTAATACTATATTATAATTTTTATAAACGTAATAATTATATATTACTTTTAAAAATATATTCCTTCTATTATAAAATTGTATAGACATGAATAAAGAATAATTACATAATTCAATACCACATTGATCGATGAATTTATACTTGAAACATTGATATAATAATCATGGTAGTTATATATCTACTGGGGAAATGGTTTCCACATAGTTTTCATCATGAATAATATTAGACTACTAAAAACCCATATTTAATTATAAGAATTTATTTTACCATATATAGGTAGATATTTCTTGTATAACCTTTTAAACCTATTGGTTACATCTGCATAAGATTGAACAAAAAAATAAATAAAATTATTTATATGGAATCCATTTTCACAAATTTTATACACATACCAATTTGAGATTATTTCCATTTATTTATTACTTGTAGTAGAAGTTTTAGATTTTTTCAATTAATAATATATCACCAAAACTCATTTATTATAAACAATTATATATTATGGGTTTATCTTTCACACACTACATGTTTCTATATTCCATGATCTCTTTTAGAAATTTATCAACTGATAACTTCTTGAGAATATCAATCGTTGACATTACCAAATCCATAATTACTTCCACAATCCCAAGTGTATCCTTTCACCATTTTTATAGAAATATATTCATTTTCATGAATATAAATCTTCTATATTATGTATCTCTGCTGTATATATAGAATCCTTTAGGATGTTTAATTTAGATGTACTTCTTTATTGATGAAATTATATTTTTAATGTCGTATTATCAAAATTCAGTGCATATGAATGAAAAAAATTTATGACATAATGGATTTTATTCATATTGATATCACTTTTTCATTATCGTAGGAACAGGTTAGGGTAAATTCCAACATCTAAAAAGAATCTCTAAAAAGGGATAATTGAATACATAATTGAATTATAAGATTTAGTATCTATCAGCCTTTTATAAACATCATGTCTCAGTTGTGTATAAGTAAATTTTAGTTTATGAATTATTGCCACTATAAATTTAATCATAAATGGATTTTTTTAAGAATTTCAGTATCTTACCTTCCAAAAAAATCATTATCTTATTTCCAAGAACATTTTATACATCTCATTAAATTTCATAATCCATAAAAATTAATCTCATATAACTCAGAAATTCTCCTCTTATATCTATTAAAACAGTTCATGCACAACTTTTCAAATTATGTATTTAAGATTTGAGGATTTTTCCCCTTTAACACTAAAAAAGTCGTGGTCATTATGCTATGTAATAATGTATGTAAACTGTCTAACAGTTTCAACCCAAACAATATAAAATCATTAGATTTTATATCGTTTACCTTAGATTTTTATATTAATTGACTACATATTATAATTCTACAACTAAGAATTATCAATGCTTTATATTTCTTATACATCATTTATCACTAAGAGATCATGAACATGTATCTATTGGTTCTATAACATCCTATGTTATATTTTCAATAATATCATTCTTTAACCTATTATACACACCAATGAATGCTGGTATAGATTTATTATGATTTTTTTTCATTAAATAATTATCAATTTCAAATTCTTTTGGTTACATATGGATATCAAATTTATATAATTACGTATAATCTAATATATATGGGGACTTTTTTACATTATTTTTAAATATAAAACCCACAAAATAAATAATTCAATTACATTAAATGTATTTTTAGGATATTTTGTCATGATCCAATTAAAACTCTCATAGTTCACAGAGTTAACAGTCTCCAACACACCCTCAATATTTTGCAATAATTAAGAGTTACCATTTCTGAATAATAGGACATTTATCATTCATATAATCTTAATAATAATTATTTTTTACTTCACATGAATGAAGATTCATATAGAATATTTTAGGAAAGTAACATCTAAAAAATTATCATTGTATCATCTAAATATGCTACTATTGCGGCATCACACATACAGTTTCTATCATCATTAAATCAAATAAAAAATGTCACAACACTTATTATTTCATTTATATACATCTATTTCTTACACATTTTTACCATACCTTAGAATATTATATCATTATTTGATATAATATTCATCCATAATTAAACACATCAATTGATGTGGATCCTCGTCCTAATTAACCAAATAACTTAGTTGTACATCCAACCCTTTATCACATAATATTTTCACTACTCACGGTCATTGGGATGAAAACACCATGAAAATAAGTCACTAAGACTAATGGATGAACTTTTTATCATACAATTTTACAATATTCATTAGTCACATAAACTTATGGGGGTTTCCACCTACTACCCATTATTCATCTTCCAATAAAATTAATGTTTTTATGGGGAACCCTTACAATGGTTATTCAATTTCATATTCTTATACTCTGATCAATATAAAATAGCATGATTCATGAAATAAATTCACTAATTTTTAGTTTTTATAGATTAATATTAGAATAGTATTATATTGTTTTTCATATATTAATCCATAATTTGTGGGTTTAACACATCATGCATGAAGTAATCCCCTTTTATCATTCAGTAACACGTCTTCTTGAATACTTGTATCCTCAAGATATTCATAAGTAACATATATTCCCACTGATTCTTTTATTATTATTTTAACATAAGTAGTAAATTTCATTCACATAAAACAAAAAATATTCTTTTATTTATATTCTGTATAATATTAATTCATAAATTACTAATAACAAATACAAACCCCTCATCCTTCTATTGTAACTTAAATCTCCCCGTTTGGATTTTTTTCACCAAATATTTAGAAATCATCAAGAAAATAACCATTCCATAAACCCAAATCCTTTCAAAAATAGAATGTACTTATCACCATAGTGTTGGAAAAAAAATATTTTTAGAGAATATTGTCCCTTAGGAAAAGAAATGTGATCATCATAAGTTCAATATACTCCCCAATCAGTTCATAATAGTATACAAAACATCATTTTAACCTCTCTTTTTTCACAAAGACCACATCTACAAAATCTAGAATAGTTGGTTTTTGCTTTTACACATGTGAAAATAAAATCCAATTATTTGGAGGTGTACTTTTCATATTACATCATTACGTTAGAGGGGAATAATTAACGTGACATTTATACCCCAATTCCTCAAATATTGCACTTGTAATTTCCATAATAAAAATATCATTAATTTGATTATTTATTTTAATATAGCCTAGAATTATTTCTCTAGATGAAATTTTCCTCTCAATGAAATAAAACCTCATGTAAATATTTTTTGATCTATAGAATTGTGCTAGTTTCATTAAATGATAAATGGGACTTTTATTATTGTAGATAATTTTCAATTCATTTCCAATATTCACTTTCATTTTCTCAAACTAAGCATTCATAAACATAATTTTAATGAAATAATGAGTAGTGACAATACATTATTATATTGTTATAATCATATTTAATGTGTTTTGATTCATGTGATGATAAAAAAATATATCTTAAAATGAATGTTCTGTTATAAATTGATTTCTGGTAATAGGAATCTCAATCGCAATCGGTATCCCTAAACCTATGTATGATCAACTCATTAAATCTTTAACATAATAATACAATGTTTTATATTCCAATAACATTCCTCAAAACTATTTTAGGATCCTTGAGGTGTAATTAATTTGGATTAGTCTTATATATAGAGCATAAACTGACTTGACAATAATTATTATGTATAGATACAGTTAAATAGTGTAATAATTTTTTTCATTAGTATGTATCATTAATTAATGCTTTTATTGGATTCATCATTTCCCAGATTTACTCCAACATTTATAGGATTATAAACTTTTTTGGGTCATCTATTTAAAAATTCCTCTCTATATCCATGGAATACATCTCATTTTAAAGAAATATTTGTGTTCCATTTTTTATAACTTCAATCTTGAGATGAAATTCAACTTGGTAAAAATAATAATTTTTATATACTAATTCATTTTCCTAAAAAATCCATAAATTTAGGACCGTTATAATTTTAAAAAATTATATTATCAATATAAAAAATGACTATCATAGTTACAGAAATTTTCATCTTCACATTTAATTTTTATCAGCCCTTACTTCAATAAATGTTAATATTTTCAAGAACAGTTCATGTCTAAAATAATAGGAATGACTGTGTGTATTCAACACATATAAATATTTCATGAGTTTTTAAAGAATACTCCCATACTTATCAAATATAAAACAATAAGAGTATCTAATGTAAAATTATTCTTCAACATCACCATTCAAAACTATTGATTTAAATTCCATTTGAGAAAGCATATACTTAAAATTATCACATACTGACAGAAAAATTCATATTGTGTTATTCCATTTGATTGGATTAAATGTTTCGACTTAGTAGATACCTTACACTTATAAATATTCCTTTTGGACCAACCATTATTTATTTCATGAAATATCTCCCTTTTCATTCGGACAATTGACATACACCCATGTTGTTACTACAATATTTTTTTATTATAGTCTTACAACATGTTCGGATGTGACCTTCTTCTAAATTTAATCTATGTTCACCTTCATATCATTTTACAATTCCTATTTATATAATACTTTTGAAACCATATGTGGTTTAATAGGAGAGATAATTGTTATATGATTCTTCATTCTTATATTTCTCCTAATATATATTAAATCATCGCAAATTTTGATGATATTCCATGGTTCATACAATATTTTTAATGTTCATAACATTTAGTTTCTATTTATTTATGAATTTTTTTATCACTCGATTCATTGGAACAAGCTTGTTCAATTTAAAATTCTCAACTTCTATCCTTTTCAATAGTTCAATCATAATATGGTCCTTTACCCTTCATTTTTTCATAAAATTTATCCTTGTATCCATATATTATATTTGATTTAATTTCAAACATTTCAACTTCATAGGATTATATTATTTTAATTAATATTTTATTCTAGTAACAATTTATTAATCTATTAGTCAATTAATCTAACAAAATTCATTTTTTTCACTAAATTTTTATAAGATTTTCTTTTATTTCTTCATTAATAAAGGACTTCCAAAAACATTGAAATTTTTAATTTTTTTTTATTTTCTTATAAAAATTATCATAAAGGGTATTATCAATTTTAGGCTTACTAAAAATTTATTTTCAACATGAACTAAAATATATATAGTTTCCTTATAGATGAATTTATAGATTTTATGCTTCACTAAAAGTGCCCTACCCATTTAATATAATGTTCTATTGTTCTTTTCTATGACTCCATTTTGTGGAGGAGTATAAGAGTAAATGTATTGATATATTATTCCATGTTTTAAAAAATTAATTGAATTATTTACATGTAAACTCCATTTTAATATCCATTATTATCTTTTGAATAATTTCACAAGGGTATTTTTTAGTGCGGAGAATTGTTTTCAAAATAAATTTTTTCATGCAACACATCATCACCCTTTCTTAGTGGTTTCCACTCCTTAACCCACCATCACACACCCGAACCACTACTCAGTGCTCAAGAACACCCCTTCCCCACCTCCCTTCCTCATTACTTCAATGACACCGCCAAATACTCTTCCAATAATGTTTTTTTATATTTTACAATATTTTTATTTGCTTTTATATATTTATAAGTGTGTCATATATACGTATATATACACTCTAATATTTATTTAATTATATTCTATATTAATTTTTTAAATATATTAGAATAAATATATATATATAGTAATACAAACACATAAACAGAAATTACATTAAATTAATTTTTAAATGTAACTATATTTGTATATTTTTATAATGAAAAAAATAGGTTAGATATTGATGTAAATAAAATAGATAATATTTAATTTTATATGATTTAAATAATAATTATTAAATTAATTTTCTAAATATGTCTATATATTGTTATGTAAATTTTATACATGACATATATATTTATGCATATTTACATCTAATTGTGTGTTTATATATAAATTTTTTATAATATATTTATAATTATATATTGGAAAAAAATTTATATAACAGATTTAATTATTAGGATATTAATGTAAAAGTACATATATATATGATGCATATAAAAAATATTGATACACATGTACATACACATATGCATTTAGACACACGTACACATTTATATTTAACACATAAACAAAAAAAATATTTACATGTATTAGAATATTCATTTATGTATATACTTGTTTGTTTAATCACACATGTTAATATATAATCATTTCTTCTATAGGTATATATATACATATTAACTCCTTTTTATAATGTAAATAAAATGGTTTAAAAATATCTTTAAAAAATGAATAATAAATATATATCTCTATTTGGTTTATATATTCTAAAATACATTCTTATTTAAATCTTTTTAAATGTGTATTTGTAAAATTGAATTATTTTAAGTAAATATAATAAAATTTTTAAATAATAAATTATAAAAAAACTACCATATTGAAAAAGATAATATTTAAAAACCAAAATATATATATTTGAATGTAATCCCTATTAATAAATTCAGACACTATTTAAAAAGGATAAGAAGACTCTAAAAAAGATGAAATAAAATTTCATAATAAATTGAATTATAATATCCCAACTAAATATTAAGTTTTAGCAGACATAAATGCCCTTTTTACCTTCTTAAAATTCCATAACGTTATTCCAACTAATCAACAAGAAGATGATCTATTCATAGAATTTTATTTGATATTTGGTATAGCCAAAATGGAAAATAGGATAAAAATTTATATTTATTTGATGTTCAATTCATGTTTTCAGCTTATCATAGACCGTTCAATAATTTATCAAATTTAAATGGCATCCAATTGTTAATAAATTAATATTTATGCATAGTAATAAAATATATTAATTAATATTATTTTTCATTTATTTTACATTACATTTTTCACTACATATCTCATAGATTATATATAAATTCATATTTATACTTTTCTAAACTCTAATTTACTAAAAAAATAATATTTATATCAACATAAATGTAGTATTTTTAATGAAATAACCCCTTTATCAATGATAATATAAAGCATTGAAAAAGGCCCCCTTTTATTGTCATTTTTTTAGAGTTGATAAAGGCCCCCCATTATCTATGAATTTTTATTATAATGAATAAATACACCTGTTTATAAGTGTTTTATTTTTTGTTCTGATAAATGAACCCTATATCATTTTTGATATATTAGTTCTGATAAATTACACCCTTTTTCAATGCTTTATTTTTTTCACCAATAAAGACCTTACATTATCTGCAATTTTTTTGAACTGATAAAGACCCCCCCATTATCGACATTTTTGGTAACATTGATAAAGTCGGAATATATCAATTATTTTAGCTTGAATATATAAATCCATGTGGAAGATATATCCAAATTTATAGTAGTGTAAAACACCAAAATGCGTAATAAAATCATGACAAAAACTATATACAACCTCTCTATATGGTAAGGAATATTTTACCTCAAAAGTAATGACAACAAAAATATCATTAAGAGTTGATAACATAATCATGAATTTGCACCAAATCAATCAATCCTACATGCCAAAGATCATTAGAGCTGATCCTAAGTTGTCACAAAAGTTAATATTGGATCAGAATCATTATGGTATGAAAACATTTTCATAAATTTGTGATTCATCACAATATAAGTGATGGAAAACATTTTGTAGAATAGGTGAACTCACCTAGAATCTAAATTGTTTTATCCTCCCATGCCAGTGATGAAGCCAATATATTGGGGATTAAAATTTCTCTAGGAGATTCCCTAGATTAACCCAAATTTTGAAAGAAAAATCTAAGAAGAGATAGGATTGATGGGGCCTCTAGAATTAATAGGAAAACATGAAAAAAATGCATCATAATGTAGTTCATAAGGTATTTCAATGATTATGTTAAGGAACCTTATATGTTTTAGAGTTTTTTTATAGTTTTCATATTTCATATGAAATCATTTATATAAAATATTGACCACTATGACCCATAATTAATGATATACAAATCGAATGTCAATGTTCTAGAAATATTGATCTTTTCAGAGGTGATTGATAAAAACCAATATATGGGGTAGCATGCACTTTTCCTTTATCATAATTTTATGATGCTCACAATAATAAATGTAAGGATTCATTGATTGATCCTTCCTTTTTACTGAGGATGGTTACACTACCATGATGATGCACTATAGTGTATAATACCCTTGTTAAAATGTTTTTATAGCCACTTCATTAATTCTTTCAACTTATTGGGGGTAATTCTATAAAGAATCATTGAGATATGCAAGGATTAAACTATGTGTTCGATTCAAAACAATAATATATGCTCTATGGGAAGAACTAACTATCCGTTTTGACATACATAAACAGATTTTCATTTAATGGAAATGTCATCAATTTGAACTTCGTCCCTAGTTATTTGTGTCAGATGTCCTTCATTACTATGAATCTGGACCCATGTAATAGAATTTTCCTCCAAAGGGAGTTTAAGATCATCATTTAAAAGATATTTGATAAAATGATGGTTCATGATATGAAATGAGATCTCCTTATCCAAAAAACTGTTATGTGCTTTATGTACAGATAGTCAATCCATATTGAATATCATCTGAAATTCAACCCTAAATTAAAGAACATGAGTTTCTGGAAATATATTTCTTTATACATATATTTATTATATTTATATTTTATATTCTTTGAATTTTTATTCTACTTTCAATATTAAAAAATTTGATTTTTTACAATGTTATTAGATAAATAAAAAATTATTATGTTTTTTTCAAAATATTTCATATAAAATTTTTGTTTTACAGTGTTATTATTTTTAAAAAATTGATATAATTTAAATATTTATTTATATCAACTATATTATAATGTCTTTTTGACTAAAAAAATATATAAATTAAAATTTTTCTGAAATATAAATATAAATCATTATTTTATAAAAGCACTAAAATTTAAGAAATTTTTGTATTATTTTAGTAGATCTTAGTTTTTATTAATGATTATTTCCTTATTTTTATCAGTCATGTTTGAAATTTTAATTTTTTTAAATTATATTTAAACAAGTTTAATTATTTCCTTATGATATTACTAATTTTTCATTTATCCAGACATAATAAATACTTATTCTTCATCCCACTATGCTAGTATCTCTAAACCCAAACCTTCTTCAATGATCCCCACACCCTCCATCCTAATGACAAATAGATCATGGAGAGACACAAAGTAAGTCACACCACTTCTCCCTTCATGTTGGACCATCCATGTCTCTAGGATCTCTAATTTCCCTATCGTGATATCATAGGGATTCATGTTCTTCACATCTCTATTCTAATGTGTTGTTCGGATTTTTCCGACATCATATTTTTTATTCATATGGATTCTTTAATTTATCTGAAATATCTATGCTGATCTAAAAATTTATGCCTTGTTATTGTGATCTTATTATTGTTGTATTTTTTAGGATAAATTTTAGTCGTTGTTTAATTACAATATAAAAACAATTTTTTGAAATATATCTATACTGATCTATTTTTCTAGTTTCTACATAACAACTATTTTTATACCATTACATATACCTTATTAACTTCCATAGGAGGTCAAAATTATTCCCAGCTATTTATTTTTTTTATAAATATCTTGAATGTATTAATCCCTATAGGCTCAACATAAGTGAGTTCGAGAACACTAGAAGAATCCCTCATCTTGAGACCATTCTTTGTTTAGAGGAAGATATACTTTCAGAAGGTATGAATGCATTTATTATAGGTTATTATTGATATAATGTAGGAGGAGAAAAAGTGGCATTAGTTGGAACTATTGAATTTTACTTCTATTTATATAATATATACTCTATAAAACTTCTTTAAAACCTTTAATATTGTCATTTTCAATGATAATAATTCATATCAAAGAATCGTGTAGAACAATGGGATGTTCTAAATGCTCGGTACTAGATCTCAGTTTGTTATCCATGTCATTTGTGTGTATTACCCCACTTTCACGGATTATGAAACATTAAATATCCATTAGGAATCTTTACTCTTCCCCCCTATTATGTTCTCTAAGGTTCAAATTTTTTGATTAGGTGCACAACATTCAAAATTTACATTATTATTTACAATGTGGAACTATCCTTTTGAGTGTTTGATTGTCAGACCCAGAAAAAAACATATGGGTATTATCAGCACCCACAAAAAAATTTATATGTAATTGACCCACATAGATGATTAACTATTTCACTATATGATAACTTCATTATTTCATATAATAATATGGATGGAAAATTTTTTATTTTCTTGAGTTGATTTTTTTGATTGGAACCAAATTATTGAATAGATGGAAAATGTTATCACAAGGGATGCATTTGGATATTTCCACAACATTGGAAATGGGAAGATGTATAGTGTTTTCTTTTTTACATCATTATGAATTATATATGGATTTATGAATAACCATCACTTGAGTAAATATATTGTGAAAAACTGGATAATATTGGATGCAAACCTAATGTTTATATTGATTTCTTGTGTCCCTATATGTTAAATGATAGTATTATCATGGATAATAAATATCCCTTCATATTTATGGATGGTTTTATCAGGTATCTTCATTCTCAAATTCATTTAGTGGCACCCATTATTTTTTCCTTTATTTACAGTTGTCACCATATCTTACTAAATTTAAATTTCATTTATTTGATGTGATGATTCTAGAAAATGTGATTTAGAATTATTGGTTCAAGAAATATTCTCTATGAATGCCTTGCATAATTTAGGGGAGCACATCCAGTGATGTTATGGAGGGAAAATTATCAGGTACAGTGTCATGTTTTCTTTTTATTCTATTTTTCTAGCATTATTATGGATTTCATTTTCTGTGATCTCACTTGGTGTTAGACTACGTATATTTAATTTAAATTTAAATCATTAATGTGTCTTTTTTATTTTAGTTACTTTAATCATGGACCATTATAGTTTCCTTTCATCAGTTCTTGAGAGAGAAAGATGAACGAGCTTTCTTTGGAGGAAAAAAATAGTAAAATGAATATACCAATTGCCCATAGTCTATCAATGTCTACATTGAATATCACCTAGAGTTTCATTTTTTTCATGGGTATCCTTATTCTCATACCCACCTCATGTATGATTATTTTTTATCGCTCCCCCCATCTCTTTTAATTTGTTAATTTTTTTGATATTTTAATATTTTAACTTTATATGATTATTTTTTATAAATTTTAATTATAGAACACCTATTTTAAATTATTTATTTGTTATTTATTTGTAATTTTTAAATTATTTTTCATTTATAATATTGATATCTTAAAATAACTGTAATATTTATTTTCCTATAATATCTACTATTATATAAAAATATATTATTAGATTTTATGTTATCTTTTAAATGAAATTAAACATTTATTTTGTATCATTTTTAATTTATATAATTTTACATAATTAAAATGTTATCAAATTTTAAAATAAATTTATGAAACAAATAAATAATATGTATGTATGATATATTGAAATTTCAACATAATTTTCTTTAGTTTTAAAAGTTTCATATTTAAGCATTAAAAATATATTTATAGTATATTAAATACTATATAATGATTTTTTATTAAATATATGTATCAATTAATTTATAAATTTGACACATTTCAGTATATAATGTGCTTATATGAAGATAATATATTTTTTTTCATTTTTTATTATATTTTTAATCATATTTTGTAAAAAAAAATTATATAAACCATTTATTTTAACAAAACCATTAATAAATAATAACAACAAAATAAAAAAATACAATAAATAAATGTAAATAATAAAAATAAAAATATATTTAACACATTTTGAATAGAGGTCTCCATTTTTTCTTTTGGGGAGTTTTAAAATAAAGAGATTAATAACTATATCTTCAAGTACCATGCATTTATTATTAACATTACTATCATATTATGATTGTTACAATCAAAATTAACACAATGACTCATTTTTTCGATTAAAAAATTTGTCATCATAAATAATATCTTTGTTTGATTTTGTTGTGAAATTCGATATCACTAAAAAAATTAGTTTCATAACATAATATGTCCATCATTATTGATGAAGATACATGATTATATCATTCCATTGAGTTTCATGTTTTTTCAATATTCATCCTCGATGATCATATTTAATTGCTTCATGGTAAAGTGTTAGAATCCAATAAAAAAAATTATTTTTCAACATCAACCATTGTATGGAAATTTATGAAAAATTGTAAGAAAATACATAATAAAATTATTGTAAAAGTTTGATTCATATTAAAATCTTATGTTTTAAATACACGATAAATAAACATCCAGTTCTTCCACAACCTTAATACATGTAGTAACTATTCCATTTGGAATTATTTTTCAAGAAATGAATACAATTTTTTTGAATAAAAAAAAGGAATTTATGGTTGATATAACTTCAATGCACAATTATATTCTCCCCAGTTCCAAAAAATCCAATGTCCTCCCACCATATTTCTGACTCATAGATCTTAAGGTACCCAAATAGAAGCCCGACACTCCTCCATCCAAATTCCTCAATAGAGCTTCCTTCTATCACTCATAAGACCTAATATTTTGACACCACTATCCCTTTTTAGGTTCCCTCACCCTACACTGGGAAATACTAATTTAACTCATGCCACATCTTACATAATCATTTTTGTCACATCTTCATTCCAGAGATGTCTTCGCTGTTTTTTATTCTCCATATTTTTTAGGTTTATATGGAATGTATGATATATCTAAAATATATGTGTTGGTATATATATTTATGGATTATTATTTCAATTTTATCTCTTTTGTGTTTTTTTAATATATATTATTGTCATGTGTTTCATTATCGGTTAACATTTTTTCTAAAATTAACTGTGTTTGCCTATTTTTTTAGTTGATGCTTAACAACCATTTTTATACACTTGTATCCATACTTTTGACATTTTTGGTGATCAAAATAAGGAACGACCATCATTGTATTTATATTATTGGATGCATTTATCATTTTGAACTCAACATAATTGAGTTTGATCACATAGAAATAATCCCTCCCCTCAACACTGTTCTTGATTTGGAAGAAGAGAAGCTTCCATAATGAATGGTTCAATTTAGTGAATTTTATAAGTTATATTATCTCAGGATAAAATTAGTGATATCAGTTAGAATTAATGGATTTCATTATGTTTTATATAATTTTTAGTGGATTGAGTCTCCATTTTAAATATATATTATTATTTAATGAAAATTTATGGATTCCATATCCATGTATCCTGAAAATAAAAAGGGTGGCTTATTTAAATCTTATTAGATCTCTATTTTTATAATAATAATATCATCAATACCATTGAAACATGCATCCAAAATGATTCTCCACAAACTCAAAGGGAAATATTTATCCACAAGATCTGAATACAATCGCACGTGAATAAAAAAATTGATTTGAATTCTTTCATCCAACTACCGCAAATATAAACTAGAAAATGGTGGATGTAAAAACCAAATATAAAAAAAATGGGGCATACAATATAAATGATACAATTATCAAGGTATATAAACAAAATCTATAGTGAAAAACCATAAATAAAACAACCCAAAAAATATGTTCGAAAAGTTTATCATTAACTCCACCAATCACCACTAACTCTATATTCTTGATTAGAAAGTGTATTCACCACATTTTAGTGTGACAATCCATTTCTCCAAAACTAACATAATAAAATAAACAAATATCCATATGAAAAGGTATATTGTAAAAAAATCAAGTAGGATTTCACCGTTTCATTACAATAGAAATAATTATTAGGTAAACTGAGTATCCTGATGTTTTAATAGAATATGGTATGATAATCTATTCACAATTCCAATCAAAACTTGAGTTTTCAAAGCATTTTAATTGTTAGTACATAAAAGGTATGATTTTATTATCCATTCAAATAAGTCTTAATTGAGCATCATTATTAAATAATAAAGAATATAATAATTTATTAAATTATGCATGAATACGATTTTTTAAAAAAAAGGACATGTCTAAAAAATTTCATAACATTTCCATGTAAAATAATTTCCAACAATTACACAATGGTTACGATATCCATAGGTAGATTATATAGGCATGATCAAATATCATGGTGATTTAATACTTTTAGTGTGCACAGTGAAATCCCTAATGTTGATAACAAAATGACTCAAATGGTCTTATCTCTTTACCCTCAAGTAGTTAAATTGTTGTTGTCATTATCAATCCATTTTCCTGGTAGAGCTAATAAATGTATATCGTGTGTTGTCACTACCCAACTACCCATTTTATCATGTCAGTCAAGATAAATCAAAATATGACAAGGGGTTACAATTTTTTCAAACTTTAATAAATAATTTCAATAAAAATTTATTTCATTGATTATTTTACTTTACAAATCATTAAATTATTTAAAAAAAATCAAATTGTTTTTATCAAAAACCCATGCAATTAATTTCAAAAATCAATATCAATTTTTTTTATAATATTTATCGAATCATTCCATATCAAAATAATAAACTATATCATGGTTTTCTGTGAAATCAAAACGTTCCATCAAATCGTTATTTCAATTAAGGTACATTTTATAAAAACTAATAATAATTATTCAACACCCATTATTGAGGGTAGTCATTACCCAAACCATGCCATTAATTTTTTTAAATTATATTATTCAATATTAGAGAAAATTATTTTAAACCTACAAAAATAATAAGAAAAAAATGTTTCAAATTATTGATATTATTTTACAAAATCACCTACCTTAATTATAGAAAGGCATAACAACCAATCAGGGATCCATAACTGCTAATAAAGATGATCTACACCATATGATCCACATTTGTATGATGGAAACCAGAGACACTCTGAGAATAAATCACATATCGATGATAAAAACGAGTTTGGAATATATATACATACTTAAATAAATAACTGAGGTAGATAAGAATTTATAATACCATTTGAAAATACCAATAATTTTTTTTGTAGTAATTTAATCTTACCTATGGAGGATATTAAAAAAATTAAGATGGAATTTAAAACCATTTAATAAGGTTAATGAAATTTTTCCACAATGACGTGATTTTCATATCGTTTTAAATGGTGATATATGTTGAGGTTGAGGATGAAGAAATAAGATAGTGGGTTTTAAAATTATTTCACTCAGAAGGGTTTTGTGTAAGGGTATCATGGTTTACCATTACATGACTCATATTCATTTTGAATGGGTAAGTACAACCATTACATAATATTCACACCCCGAGATTCCATTATCCAGGGATAGTGTACCCTTCCACAACCATTATAATAAAGCATTTACCCAACCATTGTACTTGGGCTACCCTTAATCGCGAACCTTACGTGGGATAATACCCTTAAAATAGACCCTTACATGATCCAATAACCAAACGTGTTTGAGTAACCATATGTAAGACCCTAATGTATCACACATACACATACATAAATGAAAGTTTACCCTTATGAAACACATCATACCCATACACAATTTATTGCTTACAATTACACAAGTCTTAATACCCTTCTTTAATGCATATAAAATGGAGTTACCATTATGAGACACGTTGAAAAAGGATCATATGCTAAAAAAGTGTATGTAAAAAGGATTTTACCATTAAATAATGTTCATAAACATATTATATCTTTAAAAACATCATACAAATTTAATTAATGGTATCATTTACATGAATTAATGGATTTTCACATAAACAGACATGATAAAATGATTTATTTATTAGGAAAAGCAGATGTAAAAATTCTATATTACATAAGGCTTTAAACCCTGAGAATGGTTCCACTCCAAATGAATGAAAAATAAAAGACTTAAAGAACACACATACAAAATCCATGAAATGGAAAATCCAAAACAATTGATGAATAAATCACCAAATAAGATGTTATGAAACACAACTTCAAGACAAAAACATCACTCTAAGAAAAACTCACCAACACCAAGAGGAACCAAAATGATGAAAAAACTAGAGAGAACCTGAGAACTAGAATAAGTCTCCCTAAATTATAAATATACAAAAAAATGGGTTTACATGAGGAAAACATCCTACCAAGACACATCTATTCAACTAAAAGAAGTGGAATTAGTTACCTATCACAATGAAACATTGAAGGGTAAAAACACAAGCATGGGGGACCTAAATATAAAAAACACCTAAATGATTACCCAAAGAGGAAATGTTCTAAATATTTATAATTTGTTAACAATTTGACATGAAATGTGTAGAGGAGATATGAATTACTACCTAATGAAATTTATCATTAGTAACCTGTGATTTTCAACATTGAGCCTCATCCCTCAATTGGATCATCAAATCATCAAGAATCCACTTAGCCTTAGTTACTAAATGAATACCCCAATGTCTATCAATTTCCAAGAAGAAAGAGCTCAAAACATAATATCCTGTGAAAAAAATAGTGAAATACACTATTATATTAGTGAATATCCATTTTATTATGATTGATCTCCCACCATAAATAGAAAAAATACACTAATGAGAAACAATGAACCTTAATGACATCCAATACGAACAATAACTACCTATGTTATTTTGAAATGCCACAACCATAATTACACAAAGTTTCTCAACACAAGATCCCATTCCATCTCCGAATTCACACAAAAACATAGGACTTATACCATTCATGATGAATGATGAAAATGAAAGAGTGAAAATCCACATGGCAGAACCACACATATCTCAAGAAAACAATACCATCATGACAGTAAAAATAAATAACATAAGATAACATCTTCAAAGGATCTAAAGAAAGCTACAAGACATTACAAGAATAAATGTTTTTCCTTGAAACTATTGAAATAGTGTAGCTTACTACATTTTGAAAGAAGTTGTATTTAATTCTATAGTTTCAGACTTTAAATGAGACCACATCTATTATGGTTCAATGACTATGGTGAGTGTAGAGACCTGAATCCTGACGTACATGAACATTACATTACTTTTGTAGAATACTTAATACATAACAAAAACAGACACACAAGGACCGTAATAGTTTAGTGTCTTTGGAAACTTGGAACGTAATCCTCTAATCATGGTGAAAGATCTTCAACATCTCCCTTAAAGATCTTCTCCTTTTTTACCTAAAACCTTTCTTTGTATCCCGGGGAAAAGAAAACATAAAAAGGGTGAGCTCAAATTCTCAGTAAGGGTAAGCATGGATAAAATAAAACATACCATATACATTTGAACTTAAAAACATTAACATAATGTTTAAACATAAAAATCTTGAGCAATGACATAAACCATGGAAGTACATATGGCGTAGATCACGAAGAAACATTAATAATGATAAAATAGCATGGGAATAAAAAATGTAATTGTGGAAACCATTCAGCACATGTCATTATTTCTATAGTAGCCAAGGCATTGCTGCCAAGACCATCTTGGTGGACAAAGTCCCTTTCTGAATCGAGTTCACTCCTCGTTTCAGTACCGTAACACTGAACCAGATTAACTTACAGATCCAGCCATGTATATCTCATGAGATATAAATCATTACCCAATGCATTGGAGGGAGATATAGTTCCCACCCATCTCATAATGAAATCATTCTTACTTGTGCCATAAAAAAACATACATTATTTATAATAACCCAATAAATAAAATGGGTTTCATAAACATCATCCCATCATCACACAATCCATATAAAATAAATGAATATCATTTCTTAATAAAAAAATTGAAACCATGTAAATCATAGAGAAATTACACTTGAAACATACACATGTGAAATAATGTCATCTTAGATGAAAATGGTTTTAATAAAACACTTTAAATGAATTCATGATGAAAATAACCTTTTTTCTTCAAAATCATTTTCATTTAACAAAATGTCATGCAATTTTAGAAGAAATTTTTTTGTTGAAAATAGTCATGAAATCTTTTTAAGGAAGCTTCGTGAAAATAAGGCTTTATAAGACCATAAAAATCCTTTCATGCCGTATACATTAAAAAAACATTCTTATCATACTTTTGTCGGAAAAGTAAAAAAAAATTACCTCGCAACGTAAACAAAAGAAATATTCCTTAGATACCATGTAGTAAAAGTAAAAAGTGGGTAAAAAGGACATTAAACATACATGAAACCATTTTTAGGAAACATGGACATGGATGATAACAATAACCCCAGTAAATAATTATGAATAAGAAATCTCGGATAAAAATGAGATTTGCAAAATTATCCCTTACCTTAGGTCTCATATGCTTCATATGTATCTGAACCCCCTGTATAATGTTTTAAATAATGTCATTGACTTATTAAATAATCATATTCATTGTTATTATATCATATATGGTCCACTTATGACTTTATATTACCTGTTCTTTTGTAAATTCATGTTAAAGTAGCGTTTTGGGTAAAATCGTCTCATTTGTCGTTCGTGTTTTAACTTCTAATTATTAATATGATTACTTGGATCATGATTAATTATTTCCAGAAAGTAAAACATGATTTATAAGTAATATATATTCAGAATATACATATATATAATATATCGATAAATGGAAAGAAATACACCGTTCATGGAGACGGTAGGCCGTACGTACGCATGAACGTTGTTTTCATTTCCTTATTATATTGAATGGAATTAAGTGTATGACATAAATATATATACATAAATCTAGTATCATTATTATGTCATATATTTCATTATTACTTATTATATATACTTTATAATCATTCATGAACGGTTAATCATTGAGAATGAATCTCGTCGCGTCGTGGAGACGGTAGTCCGTACGTACGCACGAGCGATGATATCATTCCCATGATCATGGAATTGTATTCAATTGTATGTATAATATTTAAGAATCAATATCACTTTACAATAATCATATATAGTCATTATTTACACCATTATACCCATCCAAGTAAGGTGGTGGTGGAAAATAGATTACACCATGGCGTGGAGACGGTATTCCGTACGTACGCACGCGCGGTGATTTCAATTTCTGTAGTATGGATATATTGTGAAATAGGCTTGTTTCATACTTATAATAACATATCATTATATTAGTGATACTGATGTTATTACTTCATAATGAATCAACTAAAGAAGAAGAAGTGGAAGAAGAAATAAAGTTGAAAGAATCGGTAACGAACATTACCTCTTCTTTGAAGCGCCTCTTTGAGACCTCCTCTTAGGGCACTACAATTGGTATTTGAAGAAGATCAGGACATCTAGGATGTTTCTAGGGAAGTGGAGAAAAGAATTTGTCAGGGGTTGGGCGAGATTGAAGGCTCAAAGTGGTGTAAGGAAGAGATGGAGGAGGTGCCCTTTTATATGGGAGGAGAGGGGCACCTTTGGAAATCATAAAAATATTAATTTATAATAAATCTAACCCCACTTAAAAACCACCAAAAATGACTCATATTCAAATATAAGATGATATAAGGTTATAATCTCATAAACCAATAATATTTAGACATTATAGGAAATTATTTTAAACATTATCAACTTGATTTATCCTTACTTAATCAATTTAATTTTATTTGTGGTAATAACATTCTAAATTTTAACTTATAACAAAAAATTACTTATATTTTGTGAAATGTTCGTAATTAGATACTTTATAACATTTTAGACCATATAAATTTAAATTTAGAATTTTTAAATATTTTTGTGATTTTTAAACAATTTTATAATATGTTATTTTTATAAAATAACAATAGTGTCAATTTTGACACTATTCATTTATATGAATTTAAATAAAATATATACAGAAGATAAGTTCTAAATAAAAGCTTTAATAGTTTCATAAAAGGCCATATGTATCTAGAAAATTAGTTGAGAACATTAAATAGTTCATATAATATTTATTTTATTATTTTTAAATCCATTTATTTGGTTTATCTCTTAATAAAATAATTACTACCACATTTTTGTATAATTATTTAATATACTTATATGTTTCATATAAATTAAAAATAAAATCCTATGATGAAGATAAATCTATTAAAATTCACAATAAATATTTTACTCGAATTTATCATCTTAAAATCACAATAGTTAAATTGTTATATTTATTAAATTATGAAGGTGACAACTTTGGCATCATTTAAAATAAAATAACAAAAGTGTCATAATTGCTTTTATAAGACTCCAAATGGTCAAATATTCGACCATTGGATTATTATAGTTTACATTTATATGACCAATATGTTTTGGTCAGGGTTTTTTACCTTTTATGGTCACTATTAGTTTAAAACAAACTATATTCTTGATTTTTCACTAGCTAAATAATTTCGGCATCACTATTGTGTCATAATTAATGATAAGTATTTAATCCCCAAAAATTCTAAATAAATTCTCATGATGTAGATAATTTTTTTATCTTTATGTAGAATATTAATTTTCTAATTTTCATGAAGTTTATCAGTAACTTAAAATAATTATACTTATAGTATTTAAGAGAGTGACATGTTGTCACTTTTGTTGGTTTTAATAATAATTAAATTATTTTCATGGAAAAAAGTCCATTAAATGAATATAATCCGACCCTTTGGTGATATGGGTCGACTTTTAGTCATCCAATAGAATTTTTTCATGTTTTAGGTATATTTATAATCTTATATTTACCCTTAATTGCCTGATTTACCTTTAACTATGCTAAATAAAATTTACCGTAGTTACTATTCACAATGTCCAAAAATAAAAAGTAGCTTATTAACATAATTTGGACCCACTGATTCCAAATAAGGAATCCATTTTTCCAAATTCAATACACAAAATTTGCATAAATTAAATTAAAATTAATTTCGTTGTCAAAAGAAAACGGGTTTTTCATTAAAACATTGCAAAAGATTGAATTGATTTAACCTGCGAATTCAAGGTAAAATCAATGATAATGACATACATTATATTAAATGGTAAAAATATATTCTATTTATACTTTAAAACCATTAAATATTATAATTTAACCACATAAGATATTATGATGAAAAAAGTTGTTTTTAATAAAAATATAGTGTGTTTTTACTATTCATTAAAATATGAAAGTTATCAGAATAAAATGAAAACTTTATCCAAAGTAAATTTTTATTTCTTGATTCCAATGAATAATCTTATTTTGTAAAATGGAAGTTATAAACATTTCAAAAACTAGATTTAAAGTGGGTGCGCCATCAAAAGGCGGTAAAACTTTATTTTTTGAAAAATAATTATTTTACCCGAAACATTTATTTTGTTCTTATACCATGTTCTAGAAAATGTGTAAGATGAATAATAATGTTATAAAATTCAAAATTTAGTTAATAATATTCATAACAATATTATAATAATATATTGTTGTTTAGTAAAACCTGGTATTGCGTACAACACACGCTATCAGGGAAGGTCACGATTGCGTGTAATGCAAGCCAAGTCAGGGTTGCGTGTAGTGCAGGACTCCTTTGTTGTTGCATATAACAGAATCCTACCATATTTTATTTGTACATTTAATATATATATATATACACTCAATGTTGGGTAGAATAACTTCTATCAAACGAACTTGAAATTGTGTGTAACACGAGCCAAGAATAGTGTTGCGTATACTACAAGCTCATACGGTGTTGCATATAGTGCAAGATAATCTTGGTTTATCGTCCAATAGAAGATATGAATGAAATTAAAAAGAATGTATCTTATAAAATCTAGGGTTGTTACATTCTACCCCCCTTAAAATGAATTTCAACCTCGAAATTCGTCGGGGTTATAAATCATTTACTATTCATAGAAACCCACATCGTAAAAAGAAACACCAAAACTGAACTTTAAAAACTAAAGTATGAAATATAACGGTTACCCAAATTAACTCATCACTGGGTTTCCACATAGGATAACATTGGTGAAAATATGGATATGGAAGAGAAATCTAACCATCATGTTCTGATAGAGAGTGGTAGAGAACATGCCTATGAAAATTCCAACAATCACAAATCCATAATTTTGTGATAATCTAAGGTACCATCTAATTCATCAGATATAAAGGCACTAGGACAACATTTTTGGTTCTCAAGATAATTTCCCTAAAGATGATGAAATTGGAATTAGAAGAAATACTTTCGTGATTTTGGTATAGTCTCACCATTGGTAATTCTTTGGACAATTTCAACTTCATCTCTTAAAGAAATGAAGTTGAATTTGTCATTCATGATGTGTTAGCAGATCATGTGATAGAATGATGGGTCATTTCATCTGTCTCATACAAAAGGTTAGAAAAGTTATCAAGAAAATACATAAGTCCATCTATAGTGAGATTAATCATATATGGTTCCTAAAATGGACTTATACATCATATATCATACTGCTTAATATAATAAAACTAGTCTCTACTAAAAAGGGACTTCCTGTAGGCCAGTGGTAGGCGATAAAGGCCAGTCGCACTTCGGTTGTGGGTTCGATTCCCACAACCTTGTCTGATGCGATGGGCTGTCGCTCGTTCTGAAGGTTTTCCTTTTTCTAAAACTACATTACTATAACATCCCATCAATAATATCAAAAAAAGTTCTATCCTTAAACAATACTAAATTATGTCCAAAATAATCCATTCCAATAATTAGGCTTATCTAAAATTCTTCGGTCCAAGCTCATAGTATAAAGAAAATGATTACTTGAAATGCCACATAACAATCACATGAATTCCATCATTTATCCCCCATATATCATAAGATATATCTTGTTGGTCAAATTACAAACATGTGAATACCTTAATCATGTATTCTCTTGATGAATGAATACCCATTGAACATTAGTGAAAACATTAATGCTTTCAAAAGTTAACTATTTCCACATAATAAATTCCAAAAATTCTATATACTCAAACCATGATATAACCTTCTCCTTATATCAGTCATGAGCTCATGAATACTATCAAACATTTAATTTTCTCCTTTTCCCTTCATTATGCACATATCATCTATATTCCAAAATTATTGGAATAACCCTTAATGGATACTAGTACCATTAATCATACACTTTCAAAACTCAAGGAAAGAAAACAGTGTAATAATCCTTAGATGTCTCTTTATTCCATAGTACCATGAGATTACTTATACAACATTACACTTGATAAACATGTAATAATCCCACTACCTTCATAAACCATTGACCGAGCATCAACAATTCTTTCATCTCGCATATCATTTGTAGTCTCTTAATGATCATCAACATAAATACTACTCATGTGACCATGCTGATTCACTTCGTGAGATTTTCCCTTAGGGAATTGGTTTTCATAATGCTTATACATTTCACATTTAAAACGTCTAATCATTGTTGATGTCGTAGCAATACCATTATCCTTGTCCATGGTGTTAACTGAACCTTTTCCTTTGAACTTACTGGATTTGTGTCCTTCTTTTCCACACCCAAAGCATCTTCTATTTCCTTTGAAACAATCTCCCCGATGCCTCTTCCCACATGATTTACATGAGGGAAATTGAACTTTCTTTCCTCTATGATCATCATGAAACTCCATCTTTCTCTTATTATCTGAGTCAGGAAACATACCAAAGTTGAGATTATTGATCATATTATATGATTGCTGAATAGGCATAATAACGATGTTTGGAATTCCAAATCCCGTTTCATTTGTTTTCTCATGATGAATATCATTCCATTGTCCATTATATCCCCAATTATCGTGAATCTTCCTATTTCCAGCCATTTTCTAAAACCCAAAAAGAATAGTGTGAGAGGCAAAAATCATGCTAGGGAAAACAACATAGTAAAGGGGGAGTACCCTCAATATCTAACATCTTAGGTTAAATTCTAAGATCGTTAGCACAATTCTAGGACTATTACCTATACGTATACTTAACCTTAAAGACATCCCTAGACATACCTTAGAAATATCTCTAGGGATCTCACTAACATTTTCGCATCCTAGTTTCCAAAGGTTGGTTAAACCTTTTCTCTGATACCAACTGTAGAGACCCGAATCCTAACGTACATGAACATTACATTACTTTTGCGGAATACTTGATACATAACAAAAACAGACACCCAAGGACCGCAATAGTTTAGTGTCTTTGGAAACTTGGAACAAAATCTTCTAATCGTGGTGAATGATCTTCAACATCTCCCTTAAAGATCTTCCCCTTTTTTTACCTAAAACATTTCTTTATATCCTGGGTAAAAGAAAACATAAAAAGGGTGAGCTAAAATGCTCAGTAAGGGTAAGCATGCATAAAAAAAACATACCATATACATTTGAACTTAAAAACATGAACATAATGTTTAAACATCAAAAGCTTGAGCAATGACATAAAACATGGAAGTATGTATGGCGTAGATCATGAAGAAACATTAAGAATGATAAAATAGCATGGTAATAAAACATGTAATTGTGGAAACCATTCAGCACATGTCATGATTTCCATATTAGCCAAGGCATTGCTGCCAAGACCATCTTGGTGGACAAAGTCCCTTTCTGAATCGAGTTCACTCCTCGTTTCAGTCCTATAACACTGAACCGGATTAACTTACCATTCCAGCCATGTCTATCTCATGAGATATAAATCTTTAACAAATGAATTGGAGGGAGATATAGGTCCCACCCATCTCATAATGAAATCATTCTTACTTGTGCCACAAAATAAACATACATCATTCATAATAACCCAATAAATAAAATGGGTTTCATAAACATCATCCCATCATCACATAATCCATATAAAAGAAATGGATATCATTTCATAATAAGAAAAAGTGAAACCATGTAAATAATATAGACATTAAACTTGAAACATACACATGTGAAATAATTTCATCTTAGATGAAAATGGTATTGATAAAACACTTTAAATGAATTCTTGAGGAAAATATCTTTTTTTCTTCAAAATTATTTTCTTTTATCAAAATTTCATGAAATTTTAGAAAAAAACGTTTTTTTTTGAAAATAGTCATTAAATATTTTGAAGTAAGATTAATGAAAATAAGGCTTTATAAAACCATAAAAATCCTTTCATGCTGTATACGTTAAAAAAACATTCTTATCGTACTTTTGTCAGAAAAGTAAAAAAAATACCTCGTAACGTAAACAAAAGAAAGATTCCTTACATACCATGTAGTAAAAGTCAAAAGTGGGTAAAAAGGACATTAAACATACATGAAACCATTTTTAGGAAACATGGACATGGAGGATAATAATAACCCCAGAAAATAATTACGAATAAGAAATCTCGGATAAAAATGTGATTTGGAAAATTATCCCTTACCTTAGGTCTAATATGCTTCTTACATATCTGAACCCCATGTATAATGATTTAAATAATGTTATTGACTTATTACAGAATCATATTCATTGTTATTATATCATATATGGTCCACTTATGACTTTATATTACCCATTCTTTTGTAAATTCATGTTAAAGTAGCATTTAGGGTAAAATCGTCTCCTTTGTCGTTCGTGTTTTAACTTGTAATTATTAATATGATTACTTGGATCATGATTACTTATATCCAAAATGTAAAACATGATTTATATATAATATATATTCAGAATATAAATATATATAATATATCGATAAATGGGAAGAAATACACCGTTCATGGAGACGGTAGGCCGTATGTACGCATGAACGCTGTTTTCGTTTCCTTATTGAATTGAATGGAATTAAGTAGATTACATACATACATATATACATATATCTAGTATGATTATTATGTCATATATTTCATGATTACTTATTATATATACTTTATAATCATTCATGAATTGTTAATCATTGAGAATGAATCTCATCGCGTCGTGGAGACGGTAGTCCGTACGTACGCACGAGCAATGATATCATTCCCATGATCGTGGAATTGTATTCAAGTGTATGTATAATATTTAATAATCAATATCAATTTAAAATAATCAAATATAGTCATTATTTACACCATTATAACCATCCAATTAAGGTGGTGGTGGAAAATAGATTACACCACGGTGTGGAGACGGTATTCCGTACGTACGCAGGCGCGGTGATTTCATTTTCCGTAGGATGGATAAATTGTGAAATAGGGTTGTTTCATACTTATATTAACAAATCCGTATATGAGTGATAATTATGTTTTTACTTCATAATGAAACAACTAAATAAGAATAAGTGGAAGAAGAAATAAAGTTGAAAGAATCGCTAACAAACATTACCTCTTATTTGAAGCGCCTCTTTAAGACCTACTCTCAGGGCACTACAATTGGTCTTTGTAGAATACCAAGACCTCTAGGATGTTTCTAGGGAAGTGGAGAAGTTAATTTGGCAGGGTTTGGCCGAGCTTGAAGGCTCAATGTGGTGTGAGGAAGAGAGGGAGGAGGTGCCCTTTTATAAGGGAGGAGAGGTGCACCTTTGGAAATCTTAAAAATATTAATTTATAATAAATCTAAACCCACTTAAAAACCTCCAAAAATGACTCATATTCTAATTTAAGATGCGATAGTGTAGTAATATCATCAACAAATAATATTTAGACACGTTATGAAATTATTTTAAACATTATCAATTTGATTTATCCTTACTTAATCAATTTAATTTTATTTGTGGTAATAACATTATAAATTTTAAATTATAACAAAAAATTACTTATTTTTTGTTAATTGTCCATAATTAGATACCTTATAACATTTTACACCATATAAATTTAAATTTATAATTTTTCAATATTATTGTGATTTTTAAACAATTTTATAATATGTTATTTTTATGAAATAACAATAGTGTCAATTTTGACAATATTGATTTATATGAATTTAAATAAAATATATAAAGAAGCTATGTTCAAAATAAAAGCTTTAATAGTTTCATAAAAGGACATATGTATCTAGAAAATTAGTGTAGAACATTAAATAGTTCATATAATATTTATTTTATTATTTTTAAAACCATTTGTTTGGTTTATCTCTTAATAAAATAATTACTATAACATTTTTTTATAATTATTTCATATACATATATGTTGCATAAAAATTAAAAATAAAATCTTATGATGAAGATAAATCTATTAACTTTCAAAATAATACTTTTACTCGAATTTATCTTCTTAAAATTACAATATTTAAATTGTTATATTTATTAAATTATGAATGTGACAACTTCGGCATCATTTAAAATAAAATAATATAAGTCTCATAATTGCTTGTATAAGACTCAAAATGGTCAAATATTCGATCATTGTATGATTATAGTTTATATTTATATGACCAATAAGTTTTGGTCTGCGTTTTGTGCCTTTTATGGTCACTATTAGTTTAATAAAAACTATATTCTTGATTTTTCACTAGATAAATAATTTCTGCATCACTATTGTGTCACAATTAATGATAATTATTTAATCCCAAAAAATTTTAAATAAATTATCATATGTAGATAATTTTGTTATCTTTCTGTTGATTATTAATGTTCTAAGTTTCATTAAGTCTATCACTAACTTAAAATTATTATACTTATAGTATTTAAGAGAGTGACATGTTGTCACTTTCTTTGGTTTTAATAATAATTAAATTATTTTCATGGAACAAAGTCCATTAAATGAATCTAATCTGACACTTTGGTGATATGGGTTGACTTTTAGTCATACAATCGGATTTTTCCAAGTGTTAGAGTAATTTTATAATCTTATATTTACTATTAATTACCCGATTTACCTTTAACTATGGTAAATAAAATTTACCGTAGTTACTATTCACAATGCCCAAAAATAAAAAGTAGCTTATTAACATAATTTGGACCCACTGATTCCAAATATGGAATCCATTTTTCCAAATTCAATACACAAAAGTTGCAGAAATTAAATTAAAATTAATCTCGTTTGTCGAAAGAAAACGGGTTTTTCTTTAAAACATTGCAAAATATTGAATTGATTTAACCTACGAATTCAAGGTAAAATCAATGATAATGACATAAATTATATTAAATGGTAAAAATATGTTCTATTTATACTTTAAAACCATTCAATATTATAATTTAACCACATAAGATATTACGATTAAAAAAGTTGTTTTTAATTAAAATACAGCGTGTTTTTATAATTCATTAAAATATGAAAGTTATCAGAATAAAATGAAAATTTTATCCAAAGTAAATTTTTATTTCTTGATTCCAAAGAATAATTTTATTTTGTCAAATGTAACTTATAAACATTTCAAAAACTAAATTTAAAGTGTGTGAGCCATCAAAGGCGGCAAAACTATATTTTTTGAAAAAAACTTATTTTACCTGAAAATTTTATTTTGTTCTTATACCATGTTCTAGAAAATGTGTAAGATGAATAATAATGTTATAAAATTAAAATTTTAGTTAATACTATTCATAATGGCTAGTTCATAACAATATTATAACAATATATTGTTGTTTAGTAAAACCTGGTATTGCGTACAACACACTCTATCAGGGAAGGTCGTGATTGCGTGTAATGTAATCCAAGTCAGGGTTGCGTGTAGTGCATGACTCCATTGATGTTGCGTATAATAGAATCCAACCATATTTTATTTATACTTGAATATATATATATATACACTCAATGTTGCGTAGAATAACTTCTATCAAATGAACTTGAAATTGTGCGTACCACGAGCCAAGAATAGTGTTGCATATACTGGAAAATCATACGGTGTTGCGTATAGCGCAAGATAATCTTGGTGTATCGTACAACAGAAGATATGAATGAAATTAAAAAGAATGTATCTTATAAAATCTCGGGTTGTTACAGTGCGGTAATTTGGTTTTGACAAGTCAATGTGCCTCAGCTCTGGGGGTTCAAGGGGTGAAGGCCCCAATACAAATTTTTGGAACTGTATAAATGATGATTCACTATAGATAGATTGACCTATTATTTCAGTATGTGACTGGACAATGTAGCTATGTTGAATTTGGCCCCGATCACTGTAGAATCTTAGACATTTTGAGACAACATTACTTTAGCATCACAGAATTCCGACAACCAATCACTATAACAATATATACATGGTTGGCTGAAGCATTGTATCACAATTTACATAATATGAATTAGGATGAATAATGAATTATATTCTATATTTTTCTGGCCAAGTAATTGTCTTCATGTGCTAAAAACGTTAAAATATATTTGTAATTATGCTCTCAAATATTTTGATACATCTACCTTTACATGTTAGTAGTGATAAATTCTATAACCATGCAAATATATATTTATGTGTTCATTATTTATTCTTGTTCTATTGTTCTATATTTTATTCATCTATAAAATTTTCTATCACTACAACATCCTATATTTTCACAAATGAACTAATGATCTGGAATAGAAAAAACCCACATTATGCTTACATAAATATGTGAATATACATTTTTTTCCTAAATCCCATTATTGAAAGTTCATTATAGAGGGAACCAAAAATCCCAAATCCATGTCCTATAGATCATGAAAAAGGGACTCTTATTTTCTATTAAATAATATCAATATTGGTGATATCCATAATAAATATATTTTAATCATACATAAAAATATCTAACTCAACAAATCATGACCAAGGATAAAAACTATAGGAATCATATTTGAAAAGTTTTATTATATTATAACATTTTTATGGTTTTAATCATATGAACAATGTCTATTTTTTGTCATATAAATCATAATTACTTGAGTATTTTTTATAATTTCCATGGAATGTGGACTATAAAACATAGACTGTAATTAGAATATTTCAATATGATATTGGATCTGACTATATGATTGAATTATTTGAGATATATGTTGATAACAATGAGATCAAACAAGAATAAAAAACACTATACATACCTAATTAAAATTGAGATTCTCAAAGGAAGAATCAATCTTTGATAGACATGGGAATGCTACCAAAGCATGACATTTCAAAAAACTCTTAGATACAAGACCAAAAAAATGAAAATCTATGTTTTTAATTTATAATTTCTAAATGACCTTCATAAGGTAGTAAATTATTAGTTATTATTATAATAATAAATCATATAGTCATTTCTTCAATATTAACATGAAAACAATCGACATATCAATGGGAAATGCTAAAAATATATATACTTTAATCCAACAATATACAAAACATTAAAATATTGAAAATATTAAAAATAATTGATTTATCCATTGAAAATAATTTATCAATTAGAATTATAACTAAAATTGGAATGTGCACCATCATCCTTCACATGATTCATGAAACATGATAATTCTCAATCGTTTGTCGGCATATCCACTTTCTAGGTATCATAAGTTCTTACTATTATTCTTCATGAATTTTTTATATGAAATAATAATTATGTTATAAATTTCATACACATATTATCTTGGGTCTAGAAATTTTAGCAAAAATCATGACAAATCTATACTTCATTAACAGATCTATCAATAAAATTAAAACATTTAAAAATAAACACCATTTTGAGAATAATTTACACGAGTTGTTTCCATAAATCAATGAGTTTGGACTATATATGGAAATACATCTAAAAATATTAAATTTTATATAATTTTTGTAACATAAAAATCTTTTATATTATATTTTCTTTTATTTAAATTATATTTCTTTGATATCTTGTGTTACACGCAACACTGAGTTTAAACAAACTGTGATAAACTATTAAAATATAATTATTTAAAATGCGATTGTTATAACCTAGCCATTAAATTGTATGGATTGAATGAAATTAAATAATTTATGATATATATATATATATATCTAACAAATGTAAATTTATTTACATGTTATTAGTAAATAATCACTCATCCTTTAGTAATGGCATATTATTCTAAAAAAATATTGTTCTGTATGCAAGAAATTTTTATTTATTTTTTGATATAATATGATAAGAAATTTCTAAAACCATAAAAAAAATTTTGATAGAAATTATTTACATTTCTATATCATTATATAAAAATTACCTTATAGTGAAATTTTTAGTATTTTTATGAGAATTTTCATTTTTTAATGAATAAAAAAAAAGTACCACTTTATTCTGAAAAATATTTTTTCATTAAATAATTTAAAATGTATAATTATATTTATAATTAATTTTTAAATAAATTTAGTTCAATTCCATTATACATAATTAAATATTACACAATAAATAAATTTTATAAATTGAATTAAAGTAAGAAATTTATATTTAAAAGTCATTTTTCATGAACAACTAAGTTTCATCCCATTTTGTAATTTTAATTTTAAATTAAAATTTACAATTATATTAATGAAATCATAAAAATATATTACACATTTTTTATATTGACAAAAATTGTAAATATGTCCATTTTATTTGTTTAGTCATTTTGAATAGTATCATAATAAATAAGTTTTCACAATGCTAATCGTAAATAAGTTAACTAAGGTTAAAACTAACAGGATATGATCTAAATAAACCCTAAAAAAACAAATAAAATAATTGGATGAGTATTGATCATCCTATGTTATCAAAGGGAATATTATATATCCCTTTATTTCCATTTGGACATGATTTTGACATTTATTATATATAATTGAATATAAACCCAAAAATGTCACAAACTGAAATTTAGTCATTATAATATTTTTGACATGGGGATAAACAAAAGATATTTATGGTTATTTAATTAATAAAAAATATTAATAATGTATCTATATCTAGGTAATTTTCTTTTTAATTTTTTTAAAGAAATAATTACATTACATGCACACACAACACTAACTCAATAATTATTCAATTAACTAAATATATAAACGACATTAAAAATAATAATAGTAATATGATATCATTTAATTAATGAATAAAAATAAAGATAAATATATAATTTTAGGTATTTAACATTATACTTTTATTTAATTTTCTTTTTAGTATTGATGTTATTTAATTAAATGTGATGAAATTATCTAAAATTTGTCCTCAACAATGTTTAAAAAAATGTAATTAAATGATTTTAAATTCTTAATAAATTATTAATTCATGTATGTGGTTTAAATAATATTTAAAATATCATCCATGATTCAATTAAGGTCCAATTTCTCTTTTATTGTAACAATATTTACCCTTTATTAGTATAAACCTTGTAACTACTGTGATTTTCAGCAACGGTATACACAAAAAGGGACGGGTAAAATAGTGTAAAAACTATTATAAATATTATTTGATGACATTATTTAGAAATATATTGATATTTTATATTAAATATATTATATTTTAATCTTTTACCATTAAAAATTAATTTATATTAATTTACTATTTTACAGAATTCCAAGAGCACCCCTCCCGTTACTTATAAATGGGTACCTTTTCTACTTTATTTACCACACCTTTTCATTACGTTTATTATGCTAGTATCTTTAAAAATACCTTCCAAACATCACTCCCTATGTTTTAGATCTCTTACATTGGGTATAATACCATATTTTAAACGATTAAGTTGCAATGAAAGGGCTATTTTTAAAAATTATGTATTGCCTTTAACCTAATGTCTTAAAATTATTTAATATTCAACAAAAATAAAATATTTCTAAAAGTTTATCAAATAGTAACATCAATATATTACATATACTGTGACGTTATAATGATAATTACATCACCTAAATCCATATCCCCATCCATCAAATGGGAATTAGTCATCGTTCGTTTGTGCATTGGACTATAGCCTTGTGAACAGATTTAATTCATTTTCCACCACCGCCTCTGATGAATTGTTATAATGATGGATTTAATAAATATGCATGTTCATAATTATATTAATATTAATCTATAATGTTTAATTATAAATTAACTTTAATTCTCATCATCTCTCCAAAATGGAAACATCATTCACACACACATAAAACCTACCTTAATCCATAAATGGAGTAATTAATATTTTTATCAATCATTTATAGATGAATATATATATAAATTTTCAATGATTATATATTAAATCAATATGTTTATTATAATTTCAGTGAATACAAAAAAATTATAAATGTATAATAAATGATCAAAAAAGGAATAAAAATTATATAATTATCACTAGAATATAGATTTTATTAAAAAATTGTTAATAAATAGGTGGTATGATATTTTAAGAAAATCATTTATGGTATCATAAAAATGAGTATGGTTCTGGAATACATTTTTAATAAACCTATATTTATTGTACAATGGTTTTTAATGTATATGAATAAAGATAACTCTTAAGGTATAGAATCACCCTAAACCATCCATTATCATCTGGTTTGGAACTGTCACTCTCTAACATGGACACTTTGTCTTTGATGTAATTAAACAATTTTAAGTGTTTCATATATTACCCTACCATATGTACATATCTTATATTGCCTTTCATTAATGTGTTATTAAATGGACTATGATCAATTACACAATTTATTCTATAACAAATAACTTTTGATTATAATATGAGGTATGATTATGAAACCCATTATGTTTCCTTGTGTAATTATTGTGTTTATTCCTTATTAATGATTACCTTTTAAAAAAAATAATCAATTTTTTATGGGTGATCCTAGATAGAACACTAATGCATTAGGTAATGCATTAGTCTCATGAGACATCATGTATGGGATTAGAGAGTAAACCAAATCCATTATAGGACTCTGTCCACTTGGATTTTATACCAGTTAGCCTTGACATTTGTTATTTTCATGTTTAGTATTGCTTCCACTATTCATTTGTTTTCATGATCAGAATATTACATGTTATCTATGATATTATTCCATATGTTTAATCATGACCCTTCTCTTTTTTATATTATGTTATTATTTTAATGAACTTTTTATGCATTCTTTCCATGTTTATTCCATTACTAGGCTTTATAGCCCACCCCATTTTCTATGTATTCCCCAGGTTATCCCATGAAATATTAGGATATAAAAGAAATTTTTGTGATCATTTGGGAAATAAATATAAACATTTCTTTATTATTTTATTTTTTCATTTATTATAAATCAATCCTTCAAATCATACTAGGCCCCATAATCATTATGTTCTTTTCTAGACATTTATATTAGAATCCATGAAATACTCTATGTAAAATGTAATGGTGTGTGCCTTCATTACCCATTATTTTTTAATTTTTGGGATATTTAGGTGTCTATGAGGAGAGTTGAGGATGATCTGTCGAGGCTAATTCTATATGCGTGATTCATTAGGGAAATGACATCAAGTAATATTTATAGGACATGTAAAAGAGGATCAAAACTTTTACAATATGTGAAATCATGAACTTTAAATTAGATAAGGGTGAGCCTTAAAATATTAAAGTCATGAAATAATAATTAATTATGCGAACTAAATAACTTTCATGTTCGTTTAATTTTTTTGAAAGATGTAATTTTTTGGAATCCTAAGGAATGCAGCCTGTATAATGGTTATACGATGTGATACCGGAAGATTTTTAGGCTTTATGTTTTTCATGGCTAAATATCCTCATTAAAAAATGGATTATCTCCCACTAATATCATAGGAACCCTAGGCTCCACAATGATTATTTCTATCCTTTTTCTCCTTTCTTCGATCTTTTGATTCAAGTGGTTGTTGGTTGGGAATCTAAAGTGATTTTTTTCTTTTAAAGGGATTTTCTTTGGTTCTTATCATGGGAATTCATTATGGATAATTTGGTTTTTTTAGGTTCTTTTAGGATGGATTTGGATGAATATTGATGTATTGTAGTTTGATCCATTTTTTTCAGGCGTGCTATTGTGGTTGCAGGTGTTTCTTCTTTTACCCATGGTTCACAGTAAGTTGAAAAAACATCTTCTAGGTAGGGAATACGTCATTTATCTTTATTGTGTATCATGTTGGATGAGGTAACATTTTTATCTATGGTTTAGAGTTGTTCTAGATTAATCAGTGATAAAATGGTAATTTAAAATTGATGTGGGGTAGTGAATGATTCTGATTCTTATATATCTCAAAATTTTTGTGATATTATTATTTAATTGGTTGAATTTACCATTGAAAATTATTGTAATTGGGGGATTTTTATGTGTTGGATGATATTTTTTATGACAATTTTTTTGTTATTATTATAGAATCACCCTAATGTTTAAATTGGTTAACCACTTATATTAATTTAATTACGTGGATGCCTTAAGATTATGGATTCTATGATAGTTCCCTTAAAATAATGTGAAAAGAGATAATATATCCTTTGATAAACCTATATAATTATCTTGATATGTTTTGATTTTTCTTCATGGTGAGGGGTGGAGATATGGGATTGTATGTCCAAGTGCATTTTTTGTGTGGCTGGGGTGTGTGAGGATAATAGGTGATTATTGTTTAGACGTTGGGGGGGGGGGGGTGAGGTGATGGTTATTTGGTGATTCTTTGGTTGTGGTGAGGTGATGGTTATTTGGTCATGTTTTGGTTGTGGTGAGGTAATGGTTATTTGGTCATGCATTGGTGGTGGTGAGTTGATTTTTTAGGGTGTTCATTGTGGGTAGTGAGGCAATATATTTTTTCATTCTTTGGGGAATCCAAGTGGTGGTAGGTTAGTCATACATTTATGGAGGTGAGGTGATGGTAGTTTGGTCATTCTACGAGGGTAGAGAGGTGAAGGTTTTTTAGTCAAGTGTTCGAGGTGGTGAGTTTATATTTGTTTGAGTAAATATATGGGGGAGGTGAGGATATGCTTCTATGTGGTTGATGAGCTACTTGTTGTGTGTGGTTTCATTCCTCTAGATACACTAATAGTGATGGAATAACTGTTTAATAATGATTTAGATATTAGGGGTTTTATTTGGATAATGGGATGGAAATTATTAATGAATATATAATTTATGGGATGTATGGTTAAATATTATTTGTTCCAAAAAATGGAACAAATGGTACCGATGATGAAATTGGATACGTATATTGTGGATTGTTTTTGTGTTTTCTAGATTTTCTGTTTACAATGAATATCAGAAGGCTATGAGTTGGTTAGTTTTTTATTGAGAACTCGTATGGTGGTCTTGTGTGAAGATATATGTATATATTTGTTAATACATTTTATTTCTATACATACCCAATCTAAGATGAGAACTATGTGTCGACACCTGTATAATTATGTGCAGGGTGTTTTTTAAAACATTCAAATAATAAAGATAGATTATTTTTACCCACTGATTTCATCTTCCTTTTTTGATGAGTAGATATGCAAATTCTGTGAAGACCCAAAGTTATTTAGTAATATTGGTTATCGTTAAGATGTTTTTAGGGGAAGATGTGATATTTCAATACATGTAGGGAAGTGTACCGGGTGATTTTAGGATTGATGTGATATGACCATATTTATGGGGAGGCTGTCCAGGTGGCTTCATCCAAGATGTGATATGATAATGTTGAGTGGAATCTTATAGTGAGGGTACATAATGTTTGTCGGAGGGAATGAGGATTATTTCATCCATCATTATCAAACACTATAACTCTAATTTTGGTTGTTATGTGATGGACAAAGTGTCTGCAGGCATGAAAATGTGTGACGTTGCTTTCGGGTGGTGGTCCGGGTGTAGGAGGGCATGATGTGATGTGACCATGATCATGGGGTTGTGTTGTATTTTTTTATAATGTTATGAGAGAACTATGATGTGTGGTGATGTGATGTGAGTTTTGAAAATCTTTTTTAAAGAGGTGTGTGGTGCCCTTTATCAATAATATTAGGATTATGTTATTATACTTGGTTCTGTTTTTTGTTGAGAATTCCATAGTGAGGATGTGATGGATTATATATATGTTTAGGGGATTTTGGTTATGCTATTACTTCATAGGATCATTAGTTTATATCATTCATATGTGCATGAGAGACATTAGTTTTTCTACTGATAATATAGGTTTTCTCATTCTACAAAAATAAAATTATATTCAAGATTCCCAGAGGAATACATGGATCATGACATTACTAGCTCAAAAATTATGATAGTTGTTTCATTACATTATATTTTATTTTGGATATTTACATTGGTGACATTTATTTATATGTTCATTATTTATACATGCACTGTTGGATGGGTCATATTTTTTATACTATGGCATGGAGTTGTTTTTGGATGGTTTATCTTATATCCAAATCCTATGTTAGTAAAGAGGATAATTCCTCTCATTTCATGAGTTTATTATAACTTATGTTTTAGCTTCGTACATAGAGCCTATTTGAGGAGGGGCTGAGTGTTTAATATTTCTCTCCCATCATTGTAGTTACATTGATAGGATGGGGTCATCACAAAGTCGTATTAGAGGGTGATGATTGAGATTTATGATATTTTTTGGAGTTAGGAATAGTGAGGATTTCATGGATCGGTATGATAATAGTGACAGTTGACCATGTTGTGTGACCTAGTAAAAGGACACCAGCACAATCATGTGATTTTTGGGCCCCATGTGATCCATTACATAGACTATGAGAATATTGAACAGCCAAGTTAGATGGAACTTCTTGTACGATCGAGACCTTGGAGAGGTAAATTCATTATTATTACATGTGTCCATGTGGGAATTAGAATTTTTTTGAAATGTTAAAATGTATTAAATGAATCTTTATAAATTTAAATACTAGTTGTGACTAATAAATATCACGACCCCTCCTGGGGGCCCATGTCGTGACTACCCCAATCCCACCTTCCATAGGCTAGGGGCTGGGGACTAGCACTAAAGGCGTAAATCCGGATAAAAAGGGAAGGTATTGCCTTTTTAAAGTAAAAAAACACCACAGAGTATGCAAGCTGAGTAAAAACTAAGTAAAATGAGTACAAAAGTAAGTGCTGGAAAGTAAATGGGCCAGAATACAAACCCAACTGAAATTAAAGTACAAATGAAAAGTAATTACAGCAATAGAAAAGTAAAGCAGTGAGTCTGAACCGTCCTCTGGAAATCCCACCTGAAGGGTGGGCACATATAGTCTCCTCTTCTCCTCGGCTCTAGCCGTCTGCTCTGAGTACGTCCCGTCTAGTGATCCACCTCTAGGTACCATCCAGCTTCATGAGCTCCCACCTCGATCAGCGTTGTCTATCATTAGCATCCAACACAATGTAGAGAAGGCATAGCCCATGCAGGGGTGAGTATACGCTACTCAGTAGGGACCTCGAGACCCCTGAAGGTCTCCCAGAATCCACGAAGGATAAACAACAAAGGAAAGATATAATCACGAAGTAACAACTAACTCTACTTAGATATATGCCCATACATATACCTAAGTCATCAATTTCGACTCGGCTCCAGCACACGAGCTCAAGTACAATCCAGTCCACACATGAAAACATAACCCATTCCACATAGGAAAATCACAACCCAATCCACACAAGAAAGCACAACAATCATATCAATGGTAATGATTGCAAGTCAAGACTCCTCTCACACAGGTATACTACTCACGAAGAGGGGTGAAGATGATTAGATATGGCCTCTAAATCATCTCTTTTTTCAAACCCACGTAGGATCCAAGTATAGTAGTTGTCGCTGCCGAACCCACGGAGGATCCAAGTAAAGTAGTCGTCGCTACCGAACCCACGGAGGATCCAAGTAAATTAGTCATCATTGTAGAACCCACGGAGGATCCTAGTACGGTAGTCAAACCCACCGAGTGTCCCAGAACAGTAGTCATCCTCGTCGAACCCATGGAGGATCCCAGTATGGTGGTCGTCCTCGTTGAACCCACAGAAGAACCCAGTATGGTATTCGTCCTCATCATACCCAATGAGGATCCCAATACGGTTTTCATCCTCGTTGAACCCATGAAGGATCCTAGTACAGTATTCATCTTCGTCACAGCCAGCTCTAGGGTTCCTGCACAAACACACTCGATTCTGGGAGGGTCTGCTTCATGAGCCAAAAGTTTCGATACATCAACAGATACTAAATCTGGATTTTATGTATCCCAAAGTTCCGTATCATTATAAGGAAATCAACGTGATAGACGGCGCATCAATCAGACGCTCGGTCTGAGAGTTATTGGCTTTTTCATCCCAGGGGCCCCCGTTTGGTTTTAAACTAAAACCAACCCGACTGTACTCCAACTGCGTCCAAACCTGGAGTGGAGTAATCCAAAAGAACCATATCACTAAGAGTAAACAAACAATTTTGACGGAACGTCAATCGGACGTCCGAAGCTCAAGTTATAAGCGTTTCTACTCCGAGGGCCCAGTTGGCTTCGTGTCCAAACCAACCTGGAAATACCCAACGTACTCTGAAACTTTGAGTGTAATATTCCAAAACAACTATCTCGATCCAAGGATCCCAATGCAACTGACGGTGCATCAATCAGAGGTCCGTAGCCCAAATTATGGGTGTTTGAATGGAACTGTCCGAATGTAGGGGGTCTGGGCCCGGTCCGACCCGACCCAATACCCCCTGGGTTGACCCGAATTGGGTCAACCCGACCTGGGTCCAGGTCCCGCCTGGTTGGCCATGATCTGGCCCGGCTGGTGGGGGTCCGGCCTAGCCGGCGCGGGGGTCCGGCCCGGCACGGGCGGTCTGGGCCGGTGCGTTCTGGCTGGCCCGGGGCGAGCGCCCACACACTGAGTGGACGCGGAAGGGGGGGGGGGTGGCACTGCTCCTTTCCTGGAAATGGAGGACCCGAGGGATCTGCCATGCTGTGATGGCTAGGGGTTTCAACCTCCAATTTTCTAGGTTAACGGTCGACCATTATGGCCTCTCAGAGGTGGCTTCCGCAGGACCTGCCAGTCCCACCTCCAGGTGCACCGATGGCCGAGTGAGTCTGGAAACCCCCTATTGCTGAACCGCCACGTCCAAGGGCCACGCCTTTCTTATGTCTGGTGTGGCATGATGGCACTGTGCCCCTCGTCTGCTGCCTGCCCCGGTCGCGGCCCTCCTCGGTGCTCCGGCGCGGCATGACGGCTCCGCGCTCCTCCGCCGCAGCCCGGCTCCGTCCGCGACCTCTTTCGGTCTCACCAGCGCAGTGTGATGGTGCCACACTCTTTCCCTGCATCCCACTCCAGCCGGGATTCTCTTGACCTCGTGTGGTGCAATGACACCACCTCTGTTTCAAGCCATGAAGAAAAAACAACAATAAAAAAGGGGAGGAGGTTCGGCCGTGTTCGTGCGGTCCGACCTCCTCCCGTTATATTGATAACATGCGGCTAATAATTTAACAAAGAATTGTCAAATAATCATGAAAATGAAAACTACCCCTACCTCAACAACGGTGACAAAAGTCGGTGTTGCAGAGTTGGTTTCAATGACGGCGTTGATGTACGTCCAAGGAGTGAATGACGTCTCACACCAGCTGCAGAGAGGAGAAGAACATCATGTCGATCACACCTTGCGGTGATGACATTCTTCGTCGAGGTCTTGACGTTCTTCAATGAAGATGATGGAGTTCTCCAAGACATAGATAATTCCCTCCATATATTGACACACAACTCATAAAACCCCAAATAAAATAAGGCCTTCTTTATTTTATTAACACGTGCCAAGTTTTTTCAAAAACTCAAAATTCAAAACACATAAATCACTTAATTAAGTTAATGTGTTGGATTTGAATTAAAGTTGGGAGAGGGAAAATCACCCTAATCAGTGGGGAGTTTTTAAGGGTTACACACTTAATATATAGTTTTAATAATTTGAATGGGTGGGGCTCGTGTGGGCCCCACCTCACAAATATCCAAACAGGAGAAGTTAGGATTTAGTGGGTCCCACCCGAACTCCCTCACATGGAAGTTAAAACACTTAGAAGAGAGAAATAAAGCTGTGATACAACTTTATTTCACATAACACTTAAACCACTTAGTAAAGAAATAAAAAAAAATTGTAAAACAATGATATTTTATTCCTCACATTTTTAACAACTCCTCTCGAGTAAACTCACCATCGGAAAAGGTGCTCCTAAGATATTACTGGTGATGCGGTTTCATCGGTGCCCCCATAATTCAATTCCGAGCACCGGTTCCAATGTTAGAAAAACCCGCTCCTTCATTCACTGAATGTACACGAGCTAAACTTCGTAAATTGATTCCGGGAACACCAGGCCTCGGAATCTAGTTCCATCAGAATCTGTGTACTCGTAAAATCCCATTGAATTTATGAAAAAACATTCCTTCAAATTTACGGGTCTTTATATTACTCCCACCTCAAGTCTTTACATCCCTGTAGAGATACATCACAAACTAGGGAAACAAATGAGGGTACTGAGCACACATCTGAGCCTCCCGCTCCCATGTGCTCTTCTGGAGGTTCCTGTGCTGCCACCTGATGCACACTAGAGGAATTGACCGCCCATATAGGACCTGCTCCTATCGATCCATGATCTCCACCGGGACCTCCGTAAAAGTCACCCAGTCATCAATGTCTAGCTCCCCATGGTCGATGATATGCGTCGAGTCATGCATGTATCTCCTCAGCTGAGATAAATGGAAGACGTCATCCACCTGGTGCAACTGAGGTGGTAGAGCCAGGTGATAAGCCACCTCACATATCCTGCTGAGAAACTGGAATGGTCCGATGAAGCCCAGATATAATTTTCCGCCCCTACCAAATCTTTGTAATCCACGTCGAGGTGATACCGGTAAGAAAATATGGTCTCCACCCTCAAACTCCAGTGGTATCCATCCCCTATAGGCATAGAAATTAGTCTTCTCTATGCAGTCTTCATCTACACCTGGATGAAATGCACTTTCTTCGATTCTACAAGTACTAACTTCAACACTATCCACAAAAGGATATCTGAAAAGTGACTATCTTCTCTGTCTCCACTCCAAGTAGTTGGATGCCCGACCTCCTGCTGAGAGCATCAACTACTACGTTCCCCTTCTTAGGAGTATAGTCTATCTCAAAGTCATAGTCTTGGAGGAACTAGATCCATTTCCGCTATCTCAGGTTCATGTCCTTCTGATAGAGGATACACATTAGACAAATGATTTGGTGATAATCGTAAACTGTTCTCTCAATGAACAATGGGTGAGACTAGCTGTTTTTAAATACTCATCTCCACCCTTATTCATCTACGATCTACCAAAGATGCTAATATTTCTCCTCTGCCGAAAAGAGAATTCTGGTCTCATCTCCTGGATGAACCACATTCTTTGCCTAATATAGTCAATCCTGACATGAACTGTACTATTTAATGCCACGGACGACCTCGTATGGCCTCAATGCTACTACCGTGAAATCCACCTATTACTCTCACCTCCAAGAGTTGAGTCACACTGTCAGTAGCAGTGTGTGGTCACTAGGTATCCTCCAGTAGGAATCTCAAAAGTAAGGGGCAAGTCAATGGTTTTAACCGGATCCTCTCAGTATCAACTACATAGGAAGGACATGGAAGAAAACATCATAAGAATATTATTCTTTTATTACTGCAGCTCATGGTACGCATACACAAAGAATCCACAAACAAAACATCAAAAAAGATAGAAGCATCATGAACAAAAGTCTCCATGACGGGAGATAGTACCGCTCCTGTCTATCTGCTCTCGAAGATCCATGGTCATAGGCCTCATCCACCTGAAGCTGAGCTCTCCCATGTCCACACCTTCCCTGCGGTCAGGGTGGTCTTCTTGGTGGTGGTGGTGGTGGTAGGGCCTCAAAGTGTCACTAACCATCCGCTGCTTGGCCAGCTCCTATGGCTCGTGTGCCTGCTCCCTGCGGACCGCCACGGTCGAACCTCTGCCTAGGAGGTCCCTCTATCGCCTTCTGCTCATCTGCCAGGCAGGTCGGGCAGTCTCGAGCCATGTGACCCTGCCCGCCGCATGCATACCACTACCTGCTCCTCGTGTGGCTGGCTCTCCTTCGTGTGCCCCGTACAATCAAATCTGCATCCTGAGATTTCTCATCATATGGCCTAGCCCTCTTGGACCTCTACGTCAACATTCTACTGCCATCTGTAGAAGACTCCGCTACGGGTCGTCATGCGGAGGGTCTCACCGCTGGTGACTGCTCAGCGGGAAAACTCTCCACTAGAAGGGCTCCCCCTAGTACCCCCGCCTGCATTAGGATGTTGAGGGAGATCATCAATTCCCTGATCTCATGCCTCAATCCCGGCTCTAAGGTTTGGTCCTATAATAATGGGTCTCGTACCATATCCGTGGAGTAGCACGAGATATTGGTAAAACTCACCGAGTACTGGGCTACCGTCATGCTGCCCTACCGCAGCTGTTGTAGCTCCTGAATGCACACCTCACAGAGGGTTGCTGGAACAAACTCCGAGTGGAAGAGGCTCTCGATGTCAGTCCAATGTAGTGATGCCTCATCGTGCACTTGGAGCATCAGGATCCACCATCTACCTATTGCCACATGCAGGAGAATAGCTGCAAGGATCATCATAAGGTATGTTGGTGTCCCTATAAACCTAAAGACTCGTAAAACAGCTTCCAGCCAATCCTCAGCTGCCTGAGGGTCCGTCTCCCCGCGAAACCTTGGCATTCACTGACACTGAAACTTTTGCAGTGCACTAAGGTGATGTGCACTATTAGCGGCTGGGGCTGGTGGCATCGGTGGCTTGGCGGGAAGAGGTATCGCCGGTGCCTCCACTGTAATTGGGACCTGCACTAAGGCCTCGTCGCTTGGCGGGCTGCCGTCTCACACGTAACTGGGAACCCTAGATAGGTGCCGTTGTGGGGCCATCCTAAAATGAAACAGGTGCGCCATGGTTAATACATTATACCTGGTGAGTTTCCAAAAAGTAATCACAAATAAAACTTTTGAAACACACATGCAATAAATGTTTTCATGCACTGAGTTGGAAATTAGAAGTCAGGGTCCTATTATATGGATACCTCATCCGCCACACCAACAATGGACTCCCTAGACTGATAACCACACTGATTACCCTTAACACTATTTCTTCACATAGAAGAAAGATCAGAGTCCTAAGTTCTGTGGTATAACCAAACTCCTCTGATACCAATTTGTCACGACCCGTCCTCGGGGCCCGTGTCGTGACTAACCCAATCCTTCCTTCCATAGGCAAGGGGCTGGAGACTAGCACCAAAGGTGTAAATCCCGATAGAAAGGGAACACATTGACTTTTTAAAGTAAACAAACACCACATAGTATACAAGCTGAGTAAACACTGAGTAAACTGGGTAGAAAAGTAAGTGCGGGAATGTAAATGGGCCAGAATACAACCCCAACTGAAATTAAAGTACAACTGAAAAGGAAGTACAACAACAGAAAAGTAATGCAGTGAGTCTGATCCGTCCTATGGAAATCCCACATAAAGGGTGGGTACAGATAGTCTCCTATGCTCCTCAGATCCAGCCGTCTACTCCGAGTTCGTCTCGTCTAGTGATACACCTCCAGGTACCGTCAAGCTTCACAAGCTCCCACCTCGATCAGTGTTGTCCGTCGTCTGCATCCAACACAATGTAGTGCGGGCATAGCCTATGCAGGGGTGAGTATATGATACTCAGTAGGGACCCCTATACCCCCGAAGGTCACCTAGAATCCATGAAGGATATACCATAAAGGAAAGATATAATCACGAAGTAACAACCAACCCTACTTAGGTATATTCCCATACATATACCTAAGTCATCAATTCTGGCTCAACTCCAGCACATGAGCCCAAGTACAACCCAGTCCACACAAGAAAACATAACCCATTCCACATAGGAAAATCATAACCCAATCAACACAGGAAAAGCAAAAAAACAATATCAATGATAATGATTTCAAGTCAAGACTCAGCTCACACAGGTATACTACTTACGAAGATGGGTTAATATGATTAGATATAGCCTCTGAATCATCTCATTTTCCAAACCCACGTAGGATCCAAGTATAGTAGTTGTCGGTGCCGAACCCACGGAGGATCCAAGTAAAGTAGTCGTCACTGCTGAACCCAAGGAGGATCCAAGTAAATTATTCATTGTCAAATAAACCATGGAGGATCCCAGCATGGTAGTCAAACCCACATAGGGTCCCAGTACAGTAGTCATCCTCGTCGAACACACGGAGGATCCCAGTACGGTAGTCGTCCTCGTCGAACCCACGAAGGATCCCAGTACGGTAGTCTTCCTCATCATACCCAATGAGTATCCCAGTATGGTAGTCGTCCTCGTCAAACCCACAGAGGATCCTAGTACGGTAGTCATCTTCGTCACAGCCAGCTCTAGGGTTCCCGCACATAGCACACTCGATTATGGGAGGGTCCGCTTCACAGGACAAAAGTGTCGATACATCAAAAGACACAAAATCCAGATTTGATGTATCCCAATGTTCTGTATCATCATAAGGAACTCAACACAATAGACGACGTGTCAGTCGGACGCCCGGTCTGAGAGTTATTGGCTTTTTGTCCCAGGGGCCCCGTTGGTTTTTAAACTAAAACCAACCCGCCCATACTCTAACTGAGTCCAAACCTAGAGCGGAGAAAGCCAAATGAATAGTCTCACTAATAGGAAACCAACAAAGTCAACAAAACGTCAATAGGACGTCCGAAGCTCATGTTATAAGCGTTTCTGCTCCGAGGCACCGGCTGGCTTCGTGTCTGCACCAATACGTACATACTGAAAGTACTAAGAATCCTTGAGTGTAATATACCTAAACGACCGTATCGATCCATGGATCCCAACGCAACTGATGGTGTATCGATCGGAGGACCATAGCCCAAATTATGGGCATTTGAATGGAACTGTCTGAAAGTAGGGGGTTTGGGCCCGGTCCGACCCAGCCCAATACCCCCTAGGTCGACCCAAACTGGGTCAACCCAACCCGGGTCCGGGTCCCCCCCAGTTGGGCATGACCCGGCCCGGCTAGAACGGGTCCGTCCTAGTCGGCGCGGGCGATCCGGCCTGGGGCGGGCGCTCGCGTGCTAAGCGGACACGGAAGTGGGGGGGGGGGTGTGGCACCACCCCTTTCCTGGAAACGGTGGACCTGATGGGTCCACATTGCTATGCTGGCCAAGGGTTTTAACCCCAGGTTTTCTAGGTTAATGGTCGACCATTATGTCCTGTCGGGGGTGGCTTCCACGGGATCTTCCGGTCCCGCCTCCAGGTGCGCCGGTGGCTGGGTGAGTCTGGCCGCCCCCTTTTGCTGAACCTCTGCGGCCAAGGGCCGCGGCATACTTCTCTCCAGTGTGGCATGATGGAGATGTGCCCCTCCACCGCTGCCCTCCCCTACTGCGGCCCTCCTTGTTTCTTCAGCGCAGCACGACGGCACCGCGCTCCTCCGCCGCAGCCCGGCTCTGGCCGCGGTCTCTTTCGGTCTCATCGGAGCGGCACGACGGCGCATCGCTCCTTTCCCTCGGCCAGCTCTAGTCGCAGTTCTCTTGACCTCACATGGTGCAACGACACCACCTCCGTTTCAAGCCACGAAGAAAAATCAAGAACAAAAAAAGGGGAGGAGGTTTGGCCGTGTTCGTGCGGTCCGACCTCCTCCGGTTATTTTGATAACATGCGGCTAATAATTTTACAAAGGATTGTCAAATAATCATGAAAATTAAAAATACCCCTACCTCAAAAATGGTGACAAAATTCGGCATCACGGAGTTGGTTTCGATGATGGCGTTGACATACGTCCAAGGATGGAATGATTTCTCACACCGGCTGCATAGAAGAGAAGAACGACATGTCGATCACTACTTGCAGTGACAGTGTTCTTCGTTGAGGTCTTGACGTTCTTCAACGAATATGATGGAGTTCTCCAAGACATAAAGAATTCTCTCTATATATCCACACACAACTCAAACAACCTGAAATAAAATAAGGCCTTCCTTGTTTTATTAACACATGCCATGTATTTTTAAAAACTCAAAATTCAAAACACATAACTCACATAATTAAGTTAATGTGTTGGCTTTGAATTAAAGTTGGGATAGGGAAAGTCACCATAATCAATGGGGAGTTTTTAAGGGTTACACACTTAAGAGAGAGTTTTAAGAATTTGAAGGGGTGGGGCTTGTGTGGGCCCCACCTCACAAATATTCTAACAAGAGAAGTTAGTATTTAGTGGGTCCCACCCCAACTCCCTCACATGGAAGTTAAACCAAATAGAAGAGAGAAATAAAGTTGTGACCCAACATTATTTCACTTAACACTTAAACCAATTAGTAAAGAAATAAGATAAAATTGTAAAACAATTATATTTTATTCCTCACATTTTTAACAACTCCTCTCGAGTAAACACACCTTTGAAAAAGGTGCTCCTAAGCAATTACCGGCACTGTGGTTTCATCGGTGCCTTCAGATTTCAATTCTGAGCACCGGTTCAAAAGTTAGAAAACCCACTCGTTCATTCACTGAACGTACCCAAACTAAACATCGTAAATTGATTCCGGGCACACTGGGTCTTGGAATCCGGTGCCGTCAGAAACTGCATACTCGTAAAATCCCAAAGAATTTAAAAAAAATTCCTTGAAATTTACAAGTCTTTACAATAAATATCTTTATCCTAATTCAATTATGTCTCATATTCTCTTTTATGTCTGCCTTAGGCAGTGGATGATCAATAGGATAATATGATTAGTTGTTGGATGGTTGATCAAATTAAATAGGATGATTACTATAAGAGGATGTTATGTTCGTTCTTGTATTAGGATTTGTTGATACATGTGGGAAGTGTTTCAGATATGGAGGCAAAGATCTTGTTAAAGGAGTTCCAGATCTCATTTTGTTTTATTTGGGCCCTGGTGGAGTACTAGTTGCATTTGGAAGTCAATAAGTTATATGGAGTTGTGTGTTCATGGTGGGCATTGTATCATGGTGAGTAGAAGGAGGTGTATGTTTCAAGGTTCTACATTTAGAAAGAGTTCTAGGCATCATTTCCTTTATTATACATGAAAGAGTGGAGAGGTTGTAGATTCATTCTCTTCGGTAGGGTATTATGTTAGTTCAAGTGTTGGGGATCAAATTTAAGAACATTCTGCATTTTCCATACATAATTTAATAGATGAAGAGTTCTGGGAAATATTTCATGAGGAGGAACTCCACCTTTTTATTCAGTATGATGTTACTCTGTTTACATTGTCTATGCATCTAGAGGTTAATAATAAGGAGAAGGTTATTGAGTGTATACACTCACAATAATGTTTTTTTAGAGGGGAACCCACATGGTTATTTAATGATTAGTGTTTTCAGTGGTCGATATCAAGAACCATTAAATTCATGGTTTTTACTAGTGGGGTGTCGACCTCTTTATCATCCATTATAGCCATTTAGGGATAGTAGTTCCCATGCTATTCCTAGGGACTTCATATCAGTATTATTTTTAAATGGTGATCATGTTCATCTCTCGAACTAGTTTCTATTGGTTCTTCAATGCCAATTTTGTGGTGTTTGGAATGTTCATCCAAATCCTCCACAACCTTTTATAGTTATATCATTTCAATCGTAAATATAGTATGCTTATAATCCGTTGAGGGGGGATAGAGTAGTTAGATTTTGACCTCATTATATCTCTCATGATTTGGAACCTCCACATGAGCATGAGTATGGAGTTGGTTGTCTATATATGGGTAGAGGATATGTGATGGGTTAGTTTCATGAAGTTGATGTAGTTTCGTCATAGGGTCCATAGATCATTTGAGGTATGCACTATTTTTTTATTCCCAAGTTAGTGCATTGGTTTATTGAATAGAAATGAACTCTTTTGCTGCACCGGAATGAATCCATACTCTATGACTATATTTTTATAGGATTTTCATGCAACTGGTTCTTAATACACCATTACGAGTCTACACCATATTGTATGATGTGTGGTAGGGGTGTAGACAGATGATAAGACTACATCATCCTAATGGGGATAATTTTTTCTATAGTTGATACCATAAGATTTCATCCTAAGAATCTATTGGTCACATTCCATTCATGTTGTTATCCACATATTGAAGGAGATATTCATGTTTTCATTTTTGGATGGACATCGTGGGGTTTTTGTTATCAAGAATGGTATTTAGTGTGAATATGTCATGTGGATCCCACTATTTCATTAATTGTTGAGTAATTAGATGAATCGATGGATATTTGGATAGTTAAGGTTCCCATGGGTGTTCAAGAATTTATGGATATTTTTTCCCAGGTGGTTGTGGTGCTACAAAATTTTTGTTTTCTTCAGTTCACGATAGACAGTTATCCTAGTCCATCTCTAATTTTGATGGATTCATCTCAAATGAAACCTTTTATGTTGTAGGATATAAGGATTTATGTGGAAGATCTCATGTAGAGAGAATTCATCTAAGCTAGTGTTTCAACATTGAGTTCTCCAATGGTGTTCACCAATAAAGAGGATGGTAGTTAGAGGTTTTGAATTTAATAAAAAAGTTTGAATCAGGTAATACTAAAGATCTATTACTATATTATGAGGATAGATGAAATTTTTGACCATATAAGAGGTTTTTTTCTATAATTGATATGTTGTCTTGGTATCACCAGTTGATAGTGGAAGATGAGTGTTTTTTGAAGAGAACCTTTAGATGCCAATATGAGAACATCAAGTTTCTATTCATGCCATTCGATGTTATAAATGCACCAGTTGTGTTTGTGGGGCTTATTAAATATGTGTTAAATTTGTTCCTACACAGTTTCCTTATATTATCCACCAATTCTATATTTTTTACATCAAATCATATGACAAGAAATATGATCATCTAAAATAATTTTAGTAGATTTCTTGACAACACAATCATTATGGGAAGTTGTTCAACTATGATTTTTTTATATAATAGGTGTGTTTCATTAATGATTTTGTGTCTTGTATGGTGTGGAAGTATAATTATTGAAGGTCGAGGTGGTTGTTTCTTTGGAATATCCTATGATTTTTTCCATGGTTTTCAATTTCTCTGGTCTTACAAGCTATAATTAGAGGATACTTCCATATTTCTCTCAAGTGGAAGCCCTATTGAAATAATTTTCCATGAAATACCAGGATATTCAGTGTACTGATCTGTTCCCGAAAGTATTTGGTTACCTAAAGGAGAAGATGGTCAATTTCTTGTTATTTAGTTTCCTAAAGAGGGTGTGAAGGTTTTGTTGTTTTGTGACACATCCCATATAGAATTGTAATGTGTGTTGATACAGCCGAGGGATGTAATATAGTGTGACTCTAGGAAGTTACTTACCTATTAGAGAAAATATGACACCAATGATATGGAGTTAACAATGGTTAATTTTTTCATTGAAGTAGTGGTGGCCTTAGCATATTAGTTAGTTCTTTAGGTTATTCAAGAATCCAAATAGTGCTAGGTAAATCTTTTCTCAATGTGATCTATATTTTAAATTGTATAGGTTGATAGAGTTTCATTAGAATTTTTGTTTTGAGGTGTCTTAAACCTAAATAATGGGGAATGTTGTGTCATATGTTTTGATCAAGATGTTAAGGAAATATGTTATTCAGGATCCATGGGATTTGTGGAGAGGGATGAGGGAGTTGGAGTCCATTAATTTAAATGCATGGGTTGTTGATGGTGGAGGTTTCTTGTTTTAGATGACAGTGAACCCTAGATTGATATAGAAAATAGAGGTTTCTCAATTGGAATATTTTGAGGAAGAGGTGATGTATGGTTACATTGGCCGTTGTGATGCTCCGAAGGTATGGTCATAGGATGATAAAATGAAGATGTTACGTGAGAGACTATTTTTTCTTGTAGCGACACATGATGGATTCCTTCTTTAGTTACATAGATCATCATTTCAAGTAAAAACTGGTATTTACTAGATGTTTCATAAATTGAGGACACATTTATTGTGTCCAAGGATGAAGAGGGTGGCATCAGATATTGTGATGATGTGCTTTGCTTTCCATTAGTTAATGGTCAAACATCATGTTCATGGAGAGGTTTTGTATTTTTGGACATTACTGAGTGGAAATGGGATCATATTTAAATGTATTTAATCATATGGTTACCCCGATCCCATGTATGGTGTAGTGTTGGCTTGTTAATTGTTGTTTATTTGACAAAATCAGACCACACTTTAGTGATCAAGGTGTCCAACAATGTAGATTCTTTTGGAAAAGAGATATATATATTAGGTGGTTCATTTTTATATATTTTTTTCATGATGAATCATTTTCCTCATGATTTTTTATGGGATTATTGAATTCTTTTAGCAATCAGTTAAACATAATAAATTCATTGAACCCTCAGATGGATGGGATGAAAAAGTGGGCTATCTGTACATTTAATGATATGTTGTGAGCATGCATTTTGGACTTCCATGCATCATGTGCATAAAGCCCTCCTTTAGACATTTTTTATAAAATAATATCTAGAACACATCCAATAATGTTTCCTTATTCGAGTTGTTGTATGGGACGTCATGTTGTTCTCCATTGTGCTGGATGAATTTTGGGTAGGTAGCGGTTCTTAATCCTTATGTAGTGTGGGGAATGACAAAAAAGGGTCAGATGGCCTAATAGGGAATGAATGTAGTGAGGTACTGTAAGAAGAAATTTCCCAATACATAGAAAGTTCATTGGAGTTTTATATAGGGAACCATGTTTTCTTGATGGTTTACCCTTGATGAGGGTAGACGAGCTATGGAAGGGGGAGTAATCCTTCACCATGGTTTATTTGGTCCTTTGAGGTATTGGGCACAGTTTGTGAGGTAGTGTATCACAAGGTTTTTTTTTCAAAAAACATTCCTTTTGTTCATGTGTTTTGGATCCATGGTTTTTGGAATGAGAGGACTTAGTATCAGGAGACATATATTCATGCCCAATAATCAGAGCTATTTTTAGTATTGTTTTTCTTCAATATTTTTTTATTATAATGTCATGTTTGGACCTTATTATTTTAGTAGATGTGTTATTTACTGTGATGTTTGATGTGTTATACTGATTTAAAATTCGTAAAGGGGAGGGCCTGATTCCTAATCAAGATTCGTTATACCACAATGTGATTAAATTTGTATGAGTGAGTTAGTTCCACCAAGAGAAGATAATATCTCCATATAGAAGATGGAATTCCAAAATTTGTATGTTTAGGGCAGTGTATTTTTTAAGTTTCAGTGGTTTTTGGTTTAGGATAGGTGGATGTTGGATGGTTGGGTTGTGGTTTTTTGTACTGATGGAGTTGGGTGAGATGTTTTCTGGTCATTTAGATTGGTGTGTTTTGTGGGTGCTAGTGTTTCAGGTATGATGAGATCAGTTAGAAGTATCTTTCATGGTGGTTGATCACACCCCATTACTTTTCGGGGTTGGATTTAATTTTCATGGGATATAATCATTTGAAATGTGTCTTATTTAACAACCCTAGCCTTCTCGGTCCATTAGATTGTTATTTTTCGATGTCGAGGTGTCTTAGAGGAGACTTGTGGAGGTTTTTGGGATGAAGGAGCTACATGGGGGTTGTAGTGGAAATTCACATCATGTAACCATTACACGACATGTAAATTTGGATCCCATATTGTAAAGATGGTGAAATTAGGAATTGTAAATCAGATTAGTGTATTCTGTGAAACAAATACACATCATGTAAATTCTATTCTCCATGTGTAATAAGTAAATTATATGGTGACTAAATTATCATATAATTCTAGAAACTAGAGTATTAAATGTCATGTAAAGTTTACATGACATGAAATAATTGGTTTCACTTAGTTTATGTCTATTTATCAACTTAAATATTACATTTGGTTGTAGATTCATTCCCTCTCCTTTAGGATAAACTCTAGTTTCCCCATAGATAATTTCCATCTGTCTTCACCTTGATTTTATCTGTTGGTTCTGATGGTTGTTGGTCGGTGTTCCACTATGACTTCTCTCTCCTTTCCCCATGTTTTTTATTCATAATACTTTGGGGAAAGTCACTTTAGAAATTTCACAAGATTATGGGAGGATTTTTGGGTTTAATTTTGATAAAAGAATTATTGGTGTAGGTGGATATGCTATTCTCACATGCACAACTATTGTGGTGGGTGTTTCTTCTCCACTCAGTGGTGCATAGCAAGCCAACAAAGATTTTATGAGGTACTAAATCCCACATTTTACACTTTTTTGTTACATGCAGGAGGGTTTTACATTTATTTATTTATGGAAATTTTTTTTCTCTTTGAATTAATAATAAATAAATTTGTTACTTTAAAGTAAATTTTAAGGGGGATGATTCTCATTATTTTACGTCATTGATATTATTGTGATATTGGCATTGTATGGACTGAATTCCTCACTAAAAACTGTAGTCATTGTGGATTTGTTTTCACTGGAGGACATGTGTTGTTACAATTGAATTTCTTTTGACAGTTGGTCCATCACCCAAAATTAGAAATTTTCTAACAACTTATATTTGAAAAATGAAATGGATACAACATGATTATGAATTCTATATTAATGCACCAAAAATAAATTTAAATGTTATTAAACACAATTTTATAAATATTTAAAATAATTTTGTTGTGTTATGAAATCTTGTCATACTGGTGGGTGATGTGTTTTGTGAGGTGATTCACAAATTTTGTGTGGTTATGGCATGTGGGGATGATGTGAGATAGTTTTATAACCATTATTTAATGGTGGGTATGTGATATTTATTTGGATGTTCTTTGGTGGTGGTGAGGTGATGGTATTTCTATTGTGTTTTGGGGAATTGAGGTGATGGTTGTTTGGTCATTATTTGGGGGAGGAGTGGTGCTATTTTTTGGATTTGATTTTGGTGTGTAGAGATAATAGTTATTTGATCGTTCATTGGGGGCGATGAGGTGATGGTTGGTTGGAAATGATTTTGGGGTAGTAATGTGATGGTTTTTTGGGCCATGCTTTGGTTGTGGATACGAAATGGATTGATAAGGATGATGAACAACTTGTTATGTGTTGTTTCATTATTCCAAATGTATAGGTAGTGATTGAATAAATGTTTTATACTGATTTAAATGGCCGGGGATTGATTTGGTTAATCCTATGGAAATTATTAATCAATATATAAATGATGGTATATGTGGTTAAATATGTTTGATACATATTAATTCAAAAAATGGGATAGATGATGAAATTTGATGGATATATGGACATGGATGATGTATTATTTTTTGTTTTATGCATTTAGATTAGGAATTGAAAGTGGGCTTGTTGTGAGTTGGTTATGGTTATGTTGAGAACCCATAGGATGGGATTTCATGTGTCTATATGTTAATACCTAAATATTCCTTTTGATTTTAATACTCACCCCACACACACTAAAAACTATGTACCAACACTAGCATGGTCACACCAGGGATGTTATCCCAATATCACAGTGGTGAGGATAGATAGATGAAAACCCACTCTCTCCCAATCTCTATTCCTAGTGAGTAGATATGAATTTTTTATGAAGAACATAGGACTTTTAGTGCACTTGGTGATGGTCCATGTTTCGTTAGGTTGGATAAGATGACTCATGTGTTTTCATTCAATATTTGACATGAATGTGCTGGTCGGTTGGTGGTTGAGTTGTTTTCAAGTGTAATATGATATAACAATGTTTTTTGGGGAAGTGGATGAACTGTCTTTGAGATAGAGGTGATATGACTGTAATGTGGGGCGTTTTATAATCAGGTTCATGCATTATAGGATTAGGGAATGAGGTTAATTTCCTTCATGTTCACAATACCATACTATTATTATTATTATGGTTTTGATGTGATGGATCAGGTGTCTTTTGGAGAGATGTGGTTTAATTGTGCTTATGTCATGGTGTCCCAGATGTATGTGTGGATGATGTGATGTGACAGTGCATGTGGGGAGGTGTTATATGTAATTCTAAAGTTATGGTAGCACTAATTAATATGAAGTTTTGGTGAGAGAGCAAAAAATTAGTTGGAAAGTGGGGCAGGGAACCCATTATCAATATAAATAATATTTTATTTAGTATTTATGTATTTATTTATTTGGAAGAAATGCCTTTGTGAGTCCAGGATGGATAGTTGATCTCATTATGTTCTATTGCTTTTTATATTTGCCATCATGTGTTTAGTATGATTCTTTCTAACCTAGATGTGTGACTGTAGTTTTCCTACTGAGTATACATGTATTTATTTCCTACATAAATAAACTAATTTTTAAGATTATAGGAGGAGTACATAGATCATGATGGATATTACTATCTTGTAGATTTGGATGGTTGTTGCATTGCTACATTAGATTTTCTTTTTGGTATTTACTATGCATACTTTAATCTCTTGAAATTTTATTTATACATTCATTGTGGGATAGTTTCAGTTTCTATTTATATTTTTTTATCAAGTTACATAGGCATGATTCTTCTTAAATTATGATCCAAAATTATTATATGGGTAATTCCTTCCATTTCATTAGATGATTATACCATCCGTTCTAGTATCCAACCCAATTCCTACAAAAGGTGGGACTCGAGGTTCATTATCATTTTCCATTCATTATGATACCTTTTTTGGGAGAGGGTAGTTACAAAAAAGGCTTGGGTCTCTATTTTGGTAACCAATTAATGTTCTATTTCCCGATATTCTGTTTTTATCTACCATCGTTGTCAAATTTTCATTTCCATTGGTAAAAAATTTATGAAAATTCATGAGTTCATCATTATGAAATTTATATTCATTGATTTCCTTTAAAAAAAGTTTAATCATTTCATGTTCAATACAATGATCAATTTATTATGTTGCAAAAAAACCATCTCTTTTCATCAGATTTTTATATTAATATTTTAGTGAATTGAATTTTTCTTCATGAATATTATCATTTTCAAATAAATCATCCCAAGACATTTCATATTCATCATGTTTTTCAAATTTAGAAGGAATGTAAATAGTATTTTTTGCCTCTTGTGTAAACCCCATAAAGAAAATATTTTCTATTTCATGATGGTCATTTTTTTGATGATTATGAATCACTTAAACTATCCTATGAAGAACTCAATGTTTTTATTAGGTCATTATTATGTTTATTTACTTGATCCTCATATATATATTCATACATAAATTTCATAAAATCAACTTTGAGGTTTCATTTTTTTTACACTCATAACAAGTAAATTCTCAAATGTTATCATCCCTCTTCTAGTTTCGTTTCTTATCATAGTTTCCTTTTATCTTACTTTTTTATGTTGAACTTTTATATTTGTAAAACATGTAAGTTAACTATTTTAGTTGATTCATTTCTTCACCCATATTAGATTCATCATCACTTACATTAGTGATCTCTTCTTTGATTTCCTCATTATCTTCTGACTGATATGCTTTGAATGCAACTAATTTTTTTGATTATTCATCTTAACCATTCACATTAATTAATTATTTATACATCATCAGTCTTCCAATTAAATCAATTGTTAGTTTTTTATTACATCACATGATACAAAAATCGATATACCAATTCCTCTCCATCCATGAGATAAGTAATATAAAATCACCATCACTTGTGAAATTCCATTAATAGTCTTTTCTTGAGCATGATAATGTCTACAATATCATTAATCCTAAGAAATATATTTCAAATATGCTCATTTGTATTAATCAAAAAAATATCATACATATTGGTATAGGTATTTAATTTCATTTCTTTAACATTAGATGATTTATCATGAGACACAACTAAGGTATCCCGGATTTCATATAATTTAGTACTTATATATTATCTTTTAAATTCATTGTATCCTAATGTATTATAAAAAGATTTAATTACTTTATAGTTAATTAATACAATTTTTTACTTGAACAATTCCATTTTAATCTAAGAGGTTTTTGTTTTTTGTATTGATCTACTATAATAGTCCAAATATCAAAACTAATACTCTCAGAATTGTTTTCTTCCAAGGAGTATAGTTTCTCACATTAAAATATGATGGTTTAATTGTATAATTATATTAAAATATAAGGATATCCATATGAATTGAATTTTTATAATAAAATAAAATGAATATGTATTCTATGAGACTTGATAGGGGCATGATAGAAAAATCTTTATACATATCTCAAAATTAATTCATAACAAACAAAGAGAGGGGGGAAAAATTCAATGCAAGGTTGGTAATAATTTTGTTACGATTGATCAGTAGATTTCTCTTCACATATTGATGATTTCCATCAATTTTGAGAGGATTTTAAAAGATTATAAATATTCTCTCTATTCTATTATTGATGTATAGTAGAAAAAATGATCATTGTTTTTTAAACAGAGTACTAGTACATTTGTACTATTTTCTCTGTGATTACCATATTTTGAAATTATTATCCAATTTTATAATTAAATTATTCGATAAGAAATTCTTCGATGAATAATAATTTATGATATTTATAATTATTAATAACAACATAAATATTAAATTCTATAATACTGAATTTAATTATTAAAATATTGTTATGGGAATATATTTTTTAAATATAATTCCATTTAATCATTTAAACTAGAACACTTCCGAATCATCATGATACCCAAAGTTGTTTCAACACTTAGGAAGAAATTTTAATTGATTCCCTTGATAAGTCGTGATGTTTCTTGGATTGATCATGTGATCAATGGTTCTATCTAATTCACCAATGGGAATGATTTTATATGTTTTTAGACAAATTTAGGTACATGAATCATTTTCTTACATGGTTCAAAATAATTCAACCATGTGAATAATTATACTATATGGTTATATACAATTAAACTATGTGAATCATTGTGAAATGTGTTCTTGACTAATTCACATACATGATTCATTTTGTAATGTGATATTGAATACATTATTATTCCCAGACATGGTTGAATCTTTACGATTTTTAGCCACTCAAACATATACAGTTTCATTAATAAATTTCCAAAATTTCTACTATGACCTATATGGTCACTAATATATAATGTTCGATCAATCCCTTTATTTTACATTCAGTTGGTTTACAATTATATTTTCTTTGATTACACTTTTTTCTTCTTGATGAGTTTTTGAAATTTCCATTGTAGTCGGTTGAATAGACTTACAACCAATCCACATAGTATTGTAGTTGATTCAATACTTTGTAAATTTTTTCTATGCTATATATTGATTCAATTGGTTTATTGAATCATTCTTCAAGTCGATCAAGTACTTATTAATATTTCAATCATTTTGACATACAAATACTTTTACGTTAATTTGGTCAGTTTATTTTATTCATGTGTAAGAATGGTTAATTTATGGTATCATTTACACTTAGGAAAAAATTTACATATTATTTCATAAAAATATTCTACATTAGATCACATAATACATAAATAATAAAATAAACATGATTTGATATCATTAAAATGTAGTTATTGAACAAAAACCACAAGAATATTCCCAACAATCATATAGATATTCAATATTTATTAAGTTCATTTAATGAATTATACAATTTTTAGGCCATGAGGATTGGATGTAATACATTTTGAAGAGATATACAACATGATTATCTAGAAAGATATCTTAGATTCAATAAAAAGTTTATATAAACCTGATCAAGCTTGAGAAGGTTAAATCGTACTGTCATTATTTCAAAGGGTGAACAAAAGATTGTTGATGAGTCCTTAATGCATAATAAGATAATACCTAAAAAAAATTATGTTTCGATATGGTTCGAATTTTACTAATATGATTTCAATTTAATCCATTTATGACCAAAGTGTTATTTTCAGAATGTTCCCCAATCTCTTCTGTGTGTGATCAGATGGTTCAAGATTAACTGGATATAATTATAATATAAAGAATTCATGTGGTATTTTTTTCATTTCACTACACTAATCCTAAATCATTTCTGTTATAAAATACCATGTTTGTACATATTTTATGAAATTCAATGAATGTTTGAATTTTCAAATTAGTCCTTGTATAGAATTTTTAACCGGGAATAAAAAGTGCTTATCAAATATTGAGACTTCTGAAATGATGTATTTCGAATGTGAATTGGTTATTAGACAGTGGTTGTGTGCCGTGGGGGGTGGGGGGTGAATGGAAGATGGGATCGCCCATACCAACCTACTTACTAGTTAGTGTCTAAGTATCATCTTTTCAATATGATTAATTTGGGAAACAATTCATTTTCTGCCCAATAATTGAGAGGGGAATCCCCCTTTATTCCCCCCTCTAGCTCACACAAACCAAGAGTGATGTACCCTCCCTTACCCTCTTTTCCATTTACAAATAGGGGTTTCACTATAGAGTTATTCAGTGATTTATGTTAATTATATTCTAATGGAGATCTTTACTCCCTCCCTCTATATCTAATCCTAATTTATGATCTCTCATGATAGGGATTTTATGTTGATTCCATGAGACCCTAGTGGAATTATAAGTGAATGATATGTATTCCTTTATACCATGGTTGAGGGAATCCTAAGACATCATATACAAATTGTTTCCTAGTGATTCCATATGGTATGTCAACATTAGATACATTTCTTATGTTTTCACTAAAATATCAATTACATTAAAAATTATTGGGGTGATTATGTTTAAGGATTTATATTGCCTTGGGTTTTGGAGTGTTTTAGGGGTGATGTACACATGTTTGTTGATATAACAAAGTGAGATTACAACATGATAAGTTTTTAAATATTTTTATATGATTAAATTGAATTAATTAAATTAAAATTTTATAATAAATTAATTATTGATGATTATCTTGATATAGATGTTGGAGTGTATATAGAATATTATAATAGACATCATCGGTCATGGTTAAGCTTGGATGGACCTTAGTAGAGCTATCATCCCATTGAAATAAATTGAAAACATATGTTTGAGGAAAGTGGTCGTGTTACATTCAATGTCACTTAATTTCTTTTGTTATATACATGTGGATTTGTGTTCTATCCACTGTGTTGTTTGGTCCTTATGTTTAAATGATTTATTTATGAAAGTTTAATATGATTTTTTAATTTGAGTTATGGACTCATGTGAAATGATTGGGATCATAACGAGTAATTTTCATAGTCCAACATAAATATAGTGAATTGTTTAGGATTTCTCATTCATCGATGGTCGATGCATGAACTAATGGTTTACCTTCATAGTTGAACCCCTTTAGGGGTGTTAATAAGTTGAAATAAGATAGATGATAATTATTTCCCTTGATGAGGTTCCCTTGAAATTTATTGTCCCTGGTATGTTGAATCATGACCCATATGACACCATGGACTATTTTCAATATAAAGATGGTTTAGGTGAGTGTAAAAACCACAACAGACCCATTGTGGATTTGAGTTGGGCTCTGATCTATCTCTCTTCATCTTCGATAGTGAGGTTCACTCAATGATGGTTTGGGGAGAGTGTTTACCTAAGACCTTGTTGATGGTAATAATTCCTTCGACTATATGGGTGATTACCCTAGACTCGAATGAGCCTTGGAACCCATATGGGTAAACCTAGTCAATGGTTTACCATAGTGAGATGGTGTGTTAGAGCTGTTTTATTGTGATGCATATTCATCATATGTGCTAAGAGACACCTCAACAATGGATGAAGAAGTTATGGTCAATCATGGTCAAGGACATAATGATGGACATAAGGGTGGTACTTGGTCCTCTTGTTATATTATGGTGGTCGGCACAGTCCATGTAATAAGCTCAATGTAATTCTAGTATCAGGAAGAAGTAGGTTCTGTTGTTGGTTTCTTATTTATTTTGGGTAGTTGATTATTTATTATGAGCATGTCACATGCACCGATCACTACATTTCTATTTATATTTTGGACTGAATTGATATTTTGCAATTAAAGTTTCTAATCACACCCCGATTAGGTGGACATTGAATTTGGGTAGCTGAAAAACTTTACACTTGTTGTAGAAATATGTTAGGTTGAGTCCTGGATCACATGATCACGAAAGAGTATCTCAAGAGGGATTTGGAATTTGTGATGAGGTGGGGGTCAGGGATTGTAGGGGATCCTCTAGTATATTTATAATATTATTTATTTATTCAATATTATTTATTTTTTATATTTTTCTACCTAGTGAGAGAATGACATTTTTTATTGTACGAATATCTTGATATTCCATGGCATAATTCTGGGTATTTTGATTATTTTTTCAAAATTGTACTATGTGGTGGTTTGGATGATGTTATGTTTATTTCCCATTATATGTCACTCTAATATGGGATTTATAACTTACCCAAAGTACATTCTTAGACCCCTGTTACATGTGGGCTGCCTCAAGAATTCAAGGAGGCATGCATATGGTCATGTGGTGATCTGGTTCGACGACTATTCTGAGAGAGCTAGTCTTGGATGTTAAAATTTTCATTTTTTCATTGTATTTGGAATAAAGACACTTGATATTTCTTAATAAAGGGATAGGGGAAACAAATTTAAAATGAAGCTACTAAATCTTCAAAAAAAATCAATGTCTATTGTAAATATCAAATGTATTTTGATTTTATTATTTGGTATCACAATGCATGTCCCTACCTCAATTTATTTATGACATGTTTTAAGCTACCTCTTACCCTCTCTATATCTCTATTATTTTATTATTATTTTTTCCTATTTAATAATTTCATATTTTATCAAATGTGAATATATCGATATTGATATTTTTTATAAAATTTTATTTTAAACTATATTTTTAATTATTTTATAAAATGCATAGACGTTTTAATTATATATGATTATTTTTTAGATTTTAAATTATACCATGAATATTAATTAATTACATTAGTGTTATTAATTTTTATTATTTAAAATTATATTTTATTTATTATTTTTTTAGGGAACTATATTCTAATATATATTTTTGAATTATATATACTTTCAATTTAAAAATATCAATCAATTCTATATAATAATTTAAAAATAATAATAATTTATTTTTACCTATTTTAATATATTGATTTTTACATGATAAATATGTTTTCAAATATTAATATGTTTTTCTTATATTAATAAATATTGCGTAAATATGGTATATGAAAATTTCAATATAAATTTTTATATTTTAAATATTTGGTATTAATGCATTATAAATATATTTATAGTATACATAATATTATTGAAAAAATAAAATTAATTATATTTACATATTATATATAAATATCCCATTTTCCTTATATATGTTATATTTTCATTATGAAACAATAATTTTTATATCATTTCTGGTTATATTATAAAACTCATTTTATAATTCTAATTTTTTATTAAATGTCTCAATTACAATAAAACATAAATAATAAAAAATTTAATATAATTTAATTTAATTTCATAAAATAAATGTTAATAATTAAAATAAAAATACATATAAAATTCTTGAATTTTATTCTACTTGATTCTTTATATAAAATTGACTGAAATCGGAGTAAGAGTGATGACAGAAAGAGAGGGAGTTATAAAATAGATGTGGATATATCTAATTATGACACAAAATACATCAATATAAGTACCGTTCATAGATATTATTCATTAATACTATTCAATAAATTTTCCCATCAATATAATATCAACAAATAAATTTTTTCAATTCAAATACTTAACATAATAAATAATGTTAGTAATGAATTTCGAATTGAAATTCTGTATTGCTAGAAATTTTAGTGCCGAAAACATCATATTTTATGGACATCACTATCTTAAAAAAGATAGGTGAACACATATTTGTATATAGTTTAATTTTTTTTCTATAGTGATCCTCAATTATGATCCTTAATATCATAATGTTAATGTATTTGATCAATTAATTCATCATGATCAATATTTAATATTATAATGTTTGGAGTCTATATTTGGTGGAATATATGAATTTTTTCTATAAGGAAATGTGATTAAAATAAAATATTAAGGAAACACAGCACAATCTTGAATTGGTATCCATTATTATATCTTTTAGAGCATTTACTATTGATAATAAAGTGAAGGTTCATGAGTGTACTTCAATAGAATGAATCAACCAATATGATCCCCATAAATATATTTCTTTAGAAAAGATTAAAAATGAAGAAGGTGACTGTGAATTATCATAAGTATGTATATCCCTATGTAAAACCCAACACATAAAATTGATGAATAAAACCATGACGTATAACCCTATAATTCACTAGATCAATCAATGAATGCAATTATAGGTTCTTAATATTTTCTTCAAGAACCTCATCGGGTGATCATAAGATGTTTATAATTCCATGGTAAAGGGAGAATGTAAATATTAAGAAATTTTACTTCATATATTCCTTCAATCTCCCTATATCTCATCATTCTCTAAAAATTAGGTTGGTTGTAACATTTATTAACAATTAATATGGGACACCTCTGATTGAAAACATGGGGTAAATGTGTTTTGAGTGTTTTACTCTATTAGTCTCATTCCTCATGCTCAAATTAATCAACATTCAAATAAAATAACTTGTTATTCGATTCTATTTATTAAGCCTCTTTCACATTATATTATATTTCTATATATTCTGGAATCAAGAAAAAAGGATATCTAAATCCCACATTATGACCTATTTGATGAGTGAAACATCAAACTGTCTTACACAAAATTTATTCCCACCACGAGCCTCTATATGGTCAATTGATTCTTGATTCACCAATATCTCTAGTTCAATGATTTATATCCCCATGACATTAGAATCAATTTTTTTAGTTTTAATCAGTGTCGTGTATGTCATGAAAAAATACCATACATGCTACATTATTGGGTCTACAATTTAATATATTCCAATTTCAGGCTCAAGGCTAAAAGGAATTTTATCATAATTAAATATTTTGAAAATATAAATCAGGGTTAAATTTTATATTATATCAAATACTAATTTTTTAAATACTCATTAAAAAATATCAAGTCTATCCATGATCCTAATATAATCACAAAACTTTAAATTTTAAATGTGTTCATAAATAATTAATATAAAGTGTCTATCAAATGAAATTAGATTTAATATTCTGATACTAAAACCCATAAATATTTTAATCACATGTATAAAGGCTTAAGTATATGATAAATTATTTCATTATCATACCATTACACTAAAACCTTTTCACTCTCTAATAAAATTACTCTCCATTAAGATTATAATATTAATTCACTCTATGTGGGTGAAATGAAAAAAAATTCATCTCCTAGAGAAGTTTCTTATTGGGGTGTTTTTAAAAATAATTATTTTACATATAGTTTATTTCAAAAAACATGAGAATTGAAATATCCAAAATTATGCTATTTTGAAATCTAGAGAGGGGGGACTATATAAGTTGAAATTCATCAACAACATAGTCTTGTCCTAAAATTCCTTCATAGAAGTGTGTGTAATCCATTCATCCATGTTATTCTATTTTCCATTCAATAATTGAAGACTAATTAAAAAACATTTATATACATTAGATATTCCTAGCCATAAATTTTCTTACTCTTCACAACTAATGGAAACAAATAAATCTTGAAAAGTTGAACATCCAATCTCAGAGCTGACCCTCAAACTCCCAATTGAAATATATCAATATGTTATACATTTTATTACACCCCTATATATTTATAAATACTTTTTCATTATTTTATAAGAGGGAAAATATAATCAGACAATAGATAAAATGTATATGGAAATTCATTATCATATTAATCAATAGTCTCATACTTTGACAAAGTAAGGGAAAAACTATGTGAAAGCCTCGTAGAAGTCACTTTTTCATTCTATAAAGTTGTTTTGTTATCGTATAAACAATGAAAATTATTAGATTATGGATTTGTGGAAAATTATATTTAATAAAAAATCAAGATACATGTTAAAATAAAAAGTATCCCTAAATTCTAGATGTTTTCAATAAACCCATTAATATAATTGAACGATTAACATATTTCTAAATAAAACCATAAATATTTTTTTATTTATATCCAAATATAAAATGAAAAAATTTATAACCACATGGTTAAATTTTTTTAACAATTATATACACATAGGAAATATATTTAATTGAATCATACTAGTGGTTTCAAAATGTCCAGTTAAGTATTCCTTGATTATTAACACACTACATACACTAAAGACAAAAACTATTATTTTTAATTTGTTTATATTATAATAATTGGAAAAGTGGGGAAAATATAAGTGATTTTTTTTAAATGAATAATAAAAAATATATAATACATTTTTTATAAAGAAAATACATATTTTATTATTACTAATTATTGAAATTTTTGTTATGTAATGAGATATGATGAAAATAAATTTTAGTTATGATAAATGTTGAGGAATTGGGTGTGTGATAGAAGTGTGGGAAATATGTTATTTTCAATAATATCTTTCTAAAAACACTAGATCAATTAATTTTATATTCAATTACTAATCCAAGATCACATTATAACTAATTTATATTTAAAACCCTATGTTATATAGTCCCTTAGATGAATGTTGTGATACTATTTCACTCCACTCATCTCTATTTCATCTTAGTTCAAATAATCTAAGAGTTCATCTCCATAGATCATCCTAAAATTATTTATAACACTTGTAATGTAATTTATTGATTATCATGTGCTTGTGTAGGTGAATCAAGATCTTTATTGAACCTATAGAAATAATGATGTTTTAAAACTATCACAACACTCTACAAACACTTATTTTTAAATAAAATCTCTTTGTATTGTTATATATTATAAAAAATATTATTTTTTTGAAATGATATTTTAGTACATCAGTTATAATATATATTATATTGGAAAGTCATAATTTTGATTACTATGATGATTGAGTTAATTAAGGCATTATAATCCCGGTGATGTGGCCATTGATATCTTATTCCATTTGAATGTCAAAAACCCAATCTTGATCATTCAATCAATTTTATACCACCAAATATGCACAAAAAATATATTTTCTACACACAAAAAACAAAGGTATTGATCGGTAATCAAATTAATATTTTTAATTTTATAAATACATAAATATATATATTCAAGATACCAATACACATATTCATATATGGTAATATACACTGAAAACTAAAACATGTGTCATTTCATTTAGTGTGTGGATCATCATGATCACCACTACTCGAGAACACAATGTGAGATCAGAAACATCATCCATGTCCCATTAGTATGTTGTATTTCAACCATATGACATATTATTGTTATTATTTTAATAATTTTTTAAGGTTCTCATTAGTGTTAATAACTTCTATAAACTTTTGATACAATAAATATTCGATGGACATTACCATTTGAATAGTGTGCTTAATATTAAAAACATTGTTTGAAAAGAATAAATCATGCATAACTCTAAATATATGATATAAAGTAATACTTAAGTAGGTTCAAGTACACCCAAACAAAAAACAAACCCACTTATACTAGAGCCTACCAACCACCCATCATACCATTTTTTCTCATATAATAAACATGCTTTTATCATGATAATGATTTAGTTATTAGACCTTTCAGGTTTTCCTAATTGGATAATATATTATACTCCACATTACCTATGAGGGAAAATTCCCACAGTATTTGATATCCCTACATATATTTATTTTCTATACTATCATAGAAATTACATAAATACCATTACAATTTCTACATATATCATTTTAGTATAAATTGTTATAATATCACAGTTTCATGGAAAAAATCCAAAATATGGGGAAAATATAATTGATAATACTACTTATTCAGGTACATTATGAGCTGCAAAATACATTATATTTATATATTTAGATACCATTTCATTTTATGATCATATATTGCACATTTTCTTATTTTCATAGTGATACTAGATCTAATTGGTTGGTAGGAAGTCTATTTTGTGTCCCCTTATTATCTAGAGTTCCTTTTTCTCCAAGCACAAGGAATTTATCCCTTCTAAATTTTTGGGTATTATTAATTGGTATAAATGCTTCCAAAAATATTTCTCAATGATTTATTTATTTTTTCACAATATGATTTATTTATAAGAAAAAAATCTATGTACAGATCATGGAATATGTGATAGAAGAAATCATTGAAGCATGTATAATTCTTTTCATCATATTAATCTTCTTCTATCATATATAGTTGTTTTCTATTATTTAATACCCTTATATAACATAATAAAAAAAATATTATTTTTTACCCTATTCTCTTTATCAATTCCTTTCCAATTTATATACCTATAATTGGTCTATGAAACCCCATAGTCCAATCTCTATAGATCTTGTTCCCTAGAACATGGGTTGTGATATTATTCCAAGATTGTCGAAAATTTTCCAAAATATTATTAACTAAATAGTATGCGAATAAATATTTCATATATGTTATCATCATATATTAATTGTAAAACTATTTTTCTCCCACACACCACTTTTACAAACCTATAAAAATAGTCATTACATAATTCAATGTTGCTTTGATCCATTAATTTATCCACGAAAATTTTATATACAAATCATGGTATATACCAAGAATACTCATATTCTAATAGATTTTGATATATCTAATATCGATAAAGATTCCACATAGTTGACACTATGGAAAATATTAGATAATTAAAAACCCATACTTCATTATAATAAGTAATTTTACTATCTATATTTAGATATTTATTAATTACCCTTATAAACCAAGCAGGTTATACATCTTATTATAAAACTGATAAATTAAAAAACATAATTTTGACATATGGAATCAATTTTTAAAATTATATGCACATACCAATTATAGATTATTTCTATTTATTTATTCCTTGTAAGATAAATATTATATATTCGTAGTGAATAATATAACGCCAAACTCAGTGATTATACAACCATCTATGTTTTGGATTTCTATTTATTGCAATTCATGTCTCTCATTTCTGAGATCTATTTTGAAAATATTTCAGATCGGAACTTACATTATATCCCAATAAATGATATTACCAAGTCAATATTTCTCCCACTATTTAAAATAAATACTTTCACTATTCTTGTATAAATATGGCCATTCAAATGAATTTGACTTTTAATTATTTTGAATTTATGTAATATTCATAGAATCTTCTAGGATATATTATTGAGATTTTGTTTTCTTCTCCATAATTTTTTTTAACATTGATCAAACAAAAACAATTCATCTGAATGCATAAATTTTATGACTAAATGGATTTTATTAGTATTATGACTAACATGATATCCATTTATCATTATAGTTGGAATAGGTTAAGTTTAAATGCTAATATATTCAAACAATATATCAAAAAGAATAAAAAACGTCTTTAATGACTTATAATATGTATTACTGATCCACCTTTCATAAACATCATGTCTTTAATATATATAACTAAATGCGAGTTAATGAATAATCACAACTATTAATATAATCATTAGTGAATTTTTGTTTAATATATTATTCATATTACCATCCAAAAGAATCTATTATATTCTTAACAAGTAATTCTATACTTCTCACTACATTTAGAATAAATCTTAAATGAATCCCATAGAATGCATGAATTTTATTTTTTACATTACTATAAATAGTTCACACTTATCTTTTTGATCTAAATTTATATGATTTATGGAATTTTCTCCTTGAAGACTAAAAAGATTCATGGTAATTATACTATGTAATAAAGTATATAAAGTAACTAATATTTTTAGTAGAATGAATCTGAAATCCATAGCTGGTATATCTTTCACATTATATTTTAAATTAATAGACCTTATATTATCATGCCACAATTGGGGATTTTTTGGTTATTAAATTTTTTAGTGACCAATATTCACTAATTTTTGAAATATGCAATTTATGTATAAATAAACTGTTCATTAGTTAGGCTATAACACAGATATATTATTTTAAATTTGAAATAAATTCCCATGGTATCAAAAATAATCACATAGATAATATATTGGTAATATAAAATAAATAATATTTTTTGTGATACTCATTAATGGATGAGCCACTATGATTGGCGGTGAATTAGTGATTTCATTATACAAATTTCTTTTAATTTATGTAATCCTATACACCTTATCATGTTTAGGAAAAATTAAATATGTTAATCATTCATTCACCCACCTATAGAAATAAACAAAATAATAACATAGAAATGTTTTTCCATTGGTCTACCACTGACGAGGGAACAAACTCATTATTGTACTCAACATATACGATTAATAAATATTGAAATATAATTTTTTCTTGTGAAATTATTGTATAAAATATTTTTTTCATATTTTAATGTCTCTGAAAAGATGAGTAAATATGTTTCCACAAGTTAAAATATATGAATAAATCCTTTGAGCCATCTAAATATCAAGATTACTACTCACAAACAATAATAACCAAAACAGAGACATCTGGAACACATATCTGTCAGTTCTAAAACTTCTAACCATATTATCCCAATAATATAATTCTTCAAAATATTATTTTCTCCAATGAATTTTTTTCAATAATTTTTATGATATTATTGACGCACGCCGGTCATAGGGCGTGGCAAAAGCAATTTAATTTTTCTTAGTGCGGCATAGTGGCTGACCAGGGTCGTCTCACTTGAAGAGGATTCTCAGTTATTCACACACTTAATCTAATTCACCTAAATTACTTCTTTTTGTTGTTTTATATTTTATCTAGGAATGCAATATAATTTAATAAAAATAATATATAAAACTAACATGCAATGACAAAATGAAATTAATTGAGAAAGAACTTGGCCTTTATGGGTTTGTTTGTGAGTGCCATCATTCTCCTTATTGGTACTTAAATTATGTTTGATAATTTAATTTTGATATCTCATTAATTAATTACTAATCATTTATTTATTAGGGTGAAAACTTGAATGCATTTAGAAATATTAACTTCACCTCCTCCAATAATCAAGGTTGATGGCACACCTCGATCGAGAGTGGAACATCTTCAAAAACATGGCTCCATCGTATGTCATTTCAACCACTGAATGGATCAACTATATCATATGAAGTGTGTGCATATAGTATAGGGGAGGGAAAATATATAATAATATAATATAAATGATTTTTATATTAGTGTCATGGTGGATGATCTCCACACCTGTGCACATCACTCTTGCTCATCACAAACTTAATAAAATATGAGAATTTAAGCACAGAATAAATGAATTAGCCACATACCTCCCTCGAGTGAAGTCTTAGGTTAACCCCTAATTTTTTAGGTTAAGAGGTCATGGTGGATAATATTAGAATAATAAATGATGAAAATAAGGATAAAAGATGAAGAAGAAAATAGGGTGGATTGGTGGACACAGAAATAAAAATAATGCCTTAATTTTATAAGAATTCTAAATTACAATTTAAATCTAAAAAAATAAAGAAAATAAATAAATAAAAATTAAATGGGGAAGATTTATTTCTGGCCTCCCTCAATGGATATCTCCTCCTTGGTTCCTTGAAGGGATGGATGGGGAATGGGGTGATTTGGGAAGGAGGTGAGGGCCTCCTTTTATAGGCAGAATTTGTCCCCCAAAAGTCAATGCATTGTATACCCCATTAATGACCTCTTAAAGAGTTACAACCTTCATTAATGTTATTCTTAAATATATTTTTCATCTATCCTCAAAAGTTCATCTAATTTAAAAAACTTATGATGGAGTTATGAATTTTTCATTCTCGTATTCTGTTACTGGACGAAGCTTCCAAGATGGTTCTTCCAAAGTTATGTCGTTTAATTAACACCATAAAGACTTACAAACTCCCTAAAATTTTCTGTAGATTCGTTCCTAGATGTCCTAATTCTATCCCAGGTAGTAACACCTCATTTTTATATGTGTAGGACGATTTTGGGTTCCGTTATAGTTGTGGGGTCCACGTTGTCCGCCCGAAAAAATGTCATTCTTCAATGAATTTTTAGACCTTTTAGATGGTAGAATCAGATCCTGGTAAAAAATACAAAAGTGAAGGAAATATAATAATTATTCTAAAAAAAAATTTAATCAGAAAATTTGGAATTATATTTTTCAGTAAATGACCAAAATACCATTGACGTAAAAATCTGTCCAAAATCCAGAATTAGCTATTTTTCACATTTAGGCTCAAAGTAACGCTGAAACATAAAAGCGTGAGAATTACCCATTCAATAACACTATGGTGGGATTATAAACAATTATTTACAGTATATAATATATGAAAATTCTATCTTCATCACTCCCCCAGAAATAAACATTGCACTCCTAGGCAATCATCTTACATCCAAATCAGAATCCACACAACAATAAAAAATGAGAAAATATCAATAATCATATCCAAAATAGAAGTCCATCATGTATCATATATGAAAAACAAGACTCTATAATTTTCATTTTAATTATTAAAATTTATTCAACCTCAAAAATCAATCCATGGCCTAATCACAACCTACCTCACATTGAATTCTCTGTCACTCTTCACTCAATAGAAATTGAATCTAGAGTTATACTCATACTTGAAGATCGTATGTATCACCATTGGTTTGGAAAAATTATCATTTCTCCATAGTGTGAAACATGAAAATTGTTTTAATCATGAGGGATTTAATTAATGTTTCAAATGATTCTTTGGCTTAGGATTGGTGGTAAAATGATTGAAAACAATTCAGGCTAGAAAGATGAGGTTGGAATTTTAAGTACAGTACATGATTAAATCAAGGGAAAACACAAGAAAATTCCCCTCTCAATCCCACTTAAAATTTTGAAAAACAACAACACCCCCTTTTAAGGCATGGTACATGAGCCAATAAGTGTTTATAATTAATGATATCATCTATGTTCTTCTTTTTTTCAAAGCTCCTGAAAGCCACATCATTATTTTCTTTTACTTTTTTCATGGAGGATGAGCTCAAAATTGAATACAATGAATGAATGAGATTTCATGCCCTTGAATTTTGAGATGGAAATGAGTCATGATGGAATATACAACGAGTAATTAAAGTTCATCTCCATTTTTTTCATTTCTATTATTGACGGAGAAATGGATGAAACAAATAATGCACAATGAAATGATGACACATTCCCAATTCTTTTATTGTACACTGCCCGAAATATTGACACACTTCGCACTACCCATAAATGATACACATCCTAATGAATTCATACGAAAGGCCCTTCCCCCACACTCAAACTTGAAATATCCATGAAAAAATAGTAAAAATTCAGGTAGGTTAGGAAAAATTGTCTTTTAATGTGGCATAAACCTATAAGGCAATTCACGACATCTGAGGGCTTACGAAGGATAAATGTAAAGGTGGGTCTCAAGATAAAATTTTTCTAGCCAAAGAGATTCCTCAATCATTTCAAACACTTTCCATGATATCCAAAGCTTCGAAAAATAATTATCCACAAATTCTGTTTCTCACACAAAATTCAAGTTTCCTTCAAGAAAGTGTGGGTATTATGAAGAATATGTAAAAGTGGTTTAGAATACCTCACATGAATGGGAAAATATTCTGAGTTAGTGTTTCATGGGAATGGATTTCAAAAATCAGTCAAACTCATTAAAATTCTTGAAAATACATTTCAAGGGAAAAGAATTTATATCAAAAATCATTTAAAATCCATTATTTCAAAAATCATTTCAACTCTTTAAAAATCAATTGATGTGTGAAAAGTGATAAGAATATTCATTAAAGCTTAAAATATGTTTTGGAATAAAAAATGAAAGGAGTTTAAATGATAATCATAAAATGTGATCCTCCTTTTTAAATAACGATTTGGTCCTCTTCCTCTAATTCTCATGGATTCCATCTACCTTCATGATCCTACAAAAGAAAAATTACTCAATTAATAAGAAGGATAATTTCATTTAAACTAAAAATGAAAAGAGGGAGGGGGGGAGCATGCTAAACTATTTTCTAATTAACTAAATTAAAATCCAAATTACTATAAAGCATGTAAATATAAATCATGGTATGATCCCCCATGTGGGCCCTAGATTCTTTTACTACATCCAGAGGGCAGTACCAGCTATTAGCCAAAGTATGATAGTGGTTGGGGAATCATTGAAATGAACCACCACATGTGGTTTTTCATAGAATCCAATTCTTCTTTCTTGTTTAGGATGATTCCATGGATAGTGTACACTAGAATCGTCCCCTTCACAATTTGGTACAGCTTGCACGGCAGGGGTAGGATGATGTCTGGAACCTCCTCCTTATTTGTTGCTACTTGTGAAACATTCCCATTCCCTTCTTGTGCTCCCTCTAGTAAATGGTCATCATCTACAGGGAGAACTAAATGTCCTTCAATAGGTACATCTTATTTTTTCCTTTTATTCTCTAGGGAATAATAAGAGTCATCTGATTCTGAAAATTCAAAACAATTGGGAGTTATACTCAAAGTCAATTCAACAAAATTAAAATAATTTGAGTTCAAGAACGAATCATCTACCTGAGTTGGTTCAACTTGAATCTATTCTTCAATGGAAAGTTCCTCTTGGATTTGAACATCATAGGATGAAGGTAGGTAGTCAGAATCCTCCATTTCGAGTTTGGATTCCACTTATTAGATTTCTACAGTGAAATTTGGGAAGGCATGTGGCACTTCCTTCTTAGCCATGATTCTTCGAATGTTAGTTTTGAGTTCTTCAGCCATGGACATAAAATCATTAAGTGAGATCTATGTTGCAAGTCCTCTTTCCTTCTGTTTTAACCTTATCAGTAGAGTATCATCCCTTCATTGGAGGACCTCCTTAGTGTAGTCGGGTTCTTCTTCCTGCAACTGTGATTAATTATTCCATGCATAATAATTGTAATTTGAATGCATTATGGAAACTAATTTATTTTAAATTAATGACAAATATCTAAAGTTTGAAATTATAAAATTTAAATTAAACAACTGATTATCTCCCTGGAAATGGTGCCAGTTTTGACCGACGCCTATCATAAGCCGTGGAAAAGGAAATTTTATTTTTCCTAGTGCAACATAGAGGCTGACCAGGGTCGTCTCACTAGAGGAGCTTTCTCAGTTGTTCACTCAGTTATTCTAATTCACCTAAATTACTTATTTTTGTTGTTTTATATTTTATCTAGGGATGGAATACAATTTAATTAAAATAAAAGACAGAACTAACAGGCAATGAAAAAATGAAATTAATTGAGAAAGAACTTGGCCTTTATGGTGTGGTTTGTGGGATCAATCATTCTCTTTGTTGGTATCTAAATTAAGTTTGATAATTCAATTTTGAGATCTCATTTATTTGTTACTATTATTTTATTTATTAGTGTGAAATCTTGAAATCATTTAGCAATATTAACTTCACCTCTTCCAATAATCAAGGTTGATGGCACACCTCAATCGAGAGTGGGACATTTTCCAAGACCTGGATCCATTGTATGCCATTTCAACCACTAAATGGATCAACCCCATTGTATGAAGAGCTTGTATCCAGTATAAGGGAAGTAACATATTTAATAATACAATAGAAATTAGTTTGATATTCGTGTCGTGATGGACGATCACCACACCCGTTCACATCACTTTTGCACATCACAAACTTAACAAAATATGGGAATTTATGCACAGAATAAATGAAATTGCCACATACCTACCTCAGGACAAGTCTCGGGTTATCCCCTAATATTTTAGGGTAATAGGACATGGTGCATAATATTAGAAGAATAAAAGATCAAAATAAGAATAAAAGATGAAGAAGAAAACATGGTGGATGGGTGGACACAAAAAAAAACAATGCATTAATTTTATTAGAAATCTAAATTACAATTTAAAACTAAAACAAAAATAAAGAAAAGAAATAAATAAAAATGAAATGGGGAAGATTTATGGCTAGAATCCCTCGGTGTAGATCTCCTCATTGGTGCCTTTAAGGGATGGATGGAGAATGGGATGATTTGGGAAGGAGGTTAGTGCCTCCTTTTATAGGCAAAATTCATCCCCCAAAAGTAGACGCGTTGTTGACCCCATTAAGGACCTCTTCACATGTTACACCCTTAATTAATATTTTTCATAAATATCTTGGTCATATATCTTTAAAATTTAAGTTAGTTTGGAAACCGGATGAAGGAGTTTCGAATTTTTCACTCTCGCTTTCTGTTTCTGGACGAAGCATCTAAGGTGGTTCCTCCAAAAGTATGTCATCTAATGACATCCTTAATGACTTACAAACTCCCCAAAATATTTTTTAGAGTCTTTCCAGGATTTCCTCGTTCTATCAAATATATAAAAACCTTATTTGGATATATTTAGGCCGATTTTGGGTTATGTTATAGTTGTGGGGTCCAAGCTGTCCGCCCCCAAAAATGTCCATCTTCAATGATTTTTTAGACCCTTTAGATTGCTGAATCAGCTCCTGGTACAATAGAAAAAAGTGGAGAAAATAAAATAAGGATTCTAAAAAATTTAATCAGAAAATTTGGAATTATAGTTTTTAGGAAATGAACAAAATACCCTTGATGTAAAAATCTGTCAAAATTCCAAAATTTGTCATTTTTCACATTTAGGATAAAAGTAACACTAAAACCTAAAAACGTGACAATTACCCATTCAATAACACTATGATGGGATTATAAAAAGTTATTTACAATATGAAATATATGAAAATGTGAGCTTCATCAATTATTTTCATAAATTAATCAGAAATCACAAATTCCATAAACTGGATAAGGTTCTACCATTTATATAGTTGGTTATAATCTACTGATATGAAGAATGTTTGGTATTGAATTTTAAAATATAACCCAAAATATTATTAATTCAATGAAAGTAAATGTTTTTTGTGGATATTATTTTTTTACCCAAATCATAAATCTCACAATTTTTAGTGTTAATGGTCTTCAACTCAACCACAAAATCCATCTTTATTCATGACCATCCCTTTAAGAATATGGTGTCTCTAATCCTCTATATCATGATAATAATAAATATTTTTACTTCACATTAATTAATAGACATTTCATTCTTTTGAAAAATGATTTATTTTTGAATTCCCCTTGTATTCTCAATTGTTTCCTTTATCACTCCCTCACTCATACATTTTCATCCTTTATTCAATCGATCAAACTATGGAACAAACTAATATGATTTCAGTGATATATGTTTGTTGCAAAAACATATTGATCATACCTCATAAACTGAAATCATCATATGACCAACTAATCATCCAGCATCCAATTCATAAATTTTTGTGAATAATAATCTTCATTCACCTAATAATTTAGTTGAACATACAAACCTTCAATACCTAATATTTACATTACTCAAGTTCATTGGGATAACTAACACCCTTAACATTTATTATTCAAACTCATGATTAATCTTTGTATTATACACTATTTAAATATTATTTATGAACCTCTACGTTTGGGGCATTCATTCCATCATTCTGTTCAATGACTTCTAGAAATATTAAATTTTTTACCAGGAAGCCTTATTATGGAGATTCAACAGATTCTTCCATTCTTCTAATAAACATATCTTATATTGAATTAGGAATTACATTTAGTAATAACGAAGTCTGATAAATGAATATTATCCTAGTATTAAATTATTGAATATTTATAAATCCTGTTGAGGGGAGTTCAACTCATCAGGATTTATGACCTTCCATTTTGATCATTCAGTAACCTTACATCTGGCCATCTAGTCACTTCATGATCTAATTTGGTCGCTATATTCTCATGGTCCTTTTTAATTTAGTAAAAAATAATTAATAACTCAATGTTCATGTGAATCCTAAAAATATTCATGAATATAATCACAGTAGATAATTCCTTCATAAACTATTGAAAACAAATACAACACCCTCACCAATCTATAGGCTCTTCAATCTACCCCTATGTATTTTTTCTCAACACTTTCCCAACTCTTCATCATACATAACATTATATAAATTCATATATTTTCTCCAAAAAGAAATTATAAACCACACTATTTTATGAAACAATGTTTTGAGAGAATGAAATCCCTCAGTGAGAATTAATGTTCTGAAAATAATTTATATGTACTCCCCCTCAATAAATAATGCTAAATAGTAATTAATTATTTCTTATTATTATTTTACAAATACTGCATTGTATAAATATAAACGATTTGGGTTTTTCTTCTCCACCTTTGACAATAGAATCCAAGGCATGGTGGGGGTGCATTGATATTCTTTTATTAAGTGAGTGTGGAAGGTTGTACGTGAAATTTAATTTTGAATTCCACAAATATTTCCCTGTGATTATCATTGAAAAAATTATCATCAATTTAAATAATTATTTAAATGTACTCTAGATTTATTTCTCTGGAAGCATCATTATCCTTGATGAAATCGAACTTGATGTCATTATGTTTAAATCAATATAATGTTAACAGTTTCATTGAATGATTTACTACACATTGACAATCATTGATAATTATAAATGGTTTATCCACATTAACATTCAATTATGCCTACTAAACTTTCATCAATGTCATTTGAGTAAAAGCATGGGTGGTGACAATATATACTGATTTGATTATAAACATACTTATTAACTTTTTTTATTATGATAATACATACAACTATCTATTAAAAATAACATTCCACTAGGCATTGATTTTCAATAATTGTAATCTCCATCTCAATAAGCATCCCATAACTTAACTAAGTTCAACTCATTACATCTTTACTAAAATAAGACAATGTATTATGTTCTTTTAAAATACCTCAAAACTCTTTTAGCATCGTTAATGTGTGATTCATTTGGATTACTCTCATATGTAGTACAAAAAGTTGATCAATAAAAAATATTTGGTATAGATACAATATTATATTGTAAAATGTTGATTTAATTTAGGATGTCTCATTCATTAACTCTTTTATTAGATTCATCTTTCCACAGTTTGAGTACAAAATTGATAGTATTATCAACCTATTTAAGTAATACATATTGAAATTCCCCTATACATTCCCAAAATACATCTCCACCAAAAAAATTATATGATTTCTATTTTGGATAACCCAAATGAATGTTCTGGTAAACCAATTTTCTAACAACAATATTAAACTAAAATACATTTTTACACATCATTGATTCCACAAAAACTATATATTCTGAATTTAGATGTGTTTGGTGCTTCTTTTCGGCCATTGTATATAGAATCAATGGAGTGGGGGAGGGTTACTTATCATATTATTTCATTAAGTGAGATGGTGTGGTTGAACATGATGTTTGATTTTTAATTCCTCAAAAAAATTTATTGGGATTTATATTATAAAAAGGTCATAAATTTGATCTTTTATTGTAATATACAATAATTTTATTTTGTAAGACAATTTCTCCTCAATAATGTTGTATGTGGTGTAAAAAAATTATTTATATATTTATACTAGTTTCTTTGAAGGATTATTTACACTTTGATAATCATATATAACATTCAATGGATTTTCAATATTCACTTTCATGTCCTTCAACTAAACTCTCATCCACATCATTTGTGTTAAAGAATGGGTGGTAACAAATATTCAGATTTTATTGTACTCATATTAACTTTTTTCTTATTATTATAGTACATAAAACTATCTCTTGAAAAGAATATTCTTCTGCAAATTGATTTTATTTCATCGAAATATCTATCTGTATCAGTGTCCAAAAACCTATTTAAGTTCAACACATTACATAAATAACATACCTAAAGCTATTATATAAGCCCTCATGTCTGATTATATTAGATTAATATAACATATGGAACACATAGTGGCTCGAATAGAATTTATTTGGTATAGATATAATATAATACTATAAAATGTAGATTAAATTTCAAATGTTTTTTTGATTAAAAATTTTATTAGCTTCATCATTGCTCAAATTTACTCCAACATCAGTAGGATTACAAACATCGATTGATTCATCCCTGTCAAACATCTTATATATACACTTGGAATAAATATCCTCAAAAAGAAATATATGTCTTTAATGTTTTATAACCGGCATCATGAGATAGAATTTCAACTTTCCAAGAAACAATATTTGAATGTACTCCATAATTTTCTTAATAAATCCATACATACAATATCAGTATCAAAATAAAACTTTTTATTATAACCCTAAAATATGAATATCAAAGTCAAATAACATTTTATATTAACATTTTAGTTGATATCGCCATTAATTTAGAGATATTAAATATTTTCATGAAAACTTCACGTTTAATATACCAGGAATGACGGTCTTTCATCAACCCGTATAAACATTTCTTGAGTTTATACATTATACTCCCATATTTATCATGTATGAATCTTGTTGTGTTTTATGTGCATAATTTTTATTGAACATCAACATTCAAGAATGTTTACTAAATCACCATTTGATAAAACCTATATTCCAAATGATCTCCCATATCCAAAAACAATTAGATAGTCGTATTCCTTATGATATGGATAAAATATTCTATTGAATCAACATCTCTTACTTATAAACACCCTTTCTAAACTAATCATTATTTATTTCGTGATACTTCTCATTTTTATTGAGTTTATTCACAATCAAATATTTAGTTTCAATAATAATTTTTCCTTGTCGTCATAGAAACAATTATTTGGGGTTATTATTCTCAATTTAACATAAAATTTCATTCATGTAATTTAACCATTTCTAATGATAAACTGCTTATGATACAGAGAAATGTTTTATTTGAGAGATAAGGGTTGTTTGATTATTAATTCATATATTTCTCCTCATCACAACTATATCAACAAAGTATTTGATGATATTCAATTGTTCAACCTAGTTTACTAATTTTTATAACAGTAGTCTCTAATTTCAGTATAACATTTTTTATCACTCGATTCATAGGAAAAACCATGTTTAATATAATACTTTCAGCATCCTTACATTTCAATAGTTCATTATAAATATGGCTTTGATCTTTAATTGTTTAATCTGATTTATCTGTTTCCTTATTCTTTAGGTGGGATTTAATTTCAATCAATTTAACAACATTGAATTCATTGTTTTTGTTTAATAATTTTTTCATGCACCAATTTCTTATTCCATTGGTTGTGTAAATGGTAAAAATTCATTCTTCATCTCTTTTATAAAATCTTACTAGTTTTGAATTTTTTTCTTAATCAAGAATGGAAATCCAAAAACGTTGATATATTTTATTGATGTTTAATTTTTATACAAAAAATCATATGGGGTAATTTCTATTTTGTTCATATTGTATAATTATTCTAAACAAGTACCAAAATATATATAGTTTCTCTATATTTGAATTTAGAGATTTTATACTTTAAAAATAGGTTCTCCCTATTTCAACAAAAATAATATTTTTTCATTATATAACCCCATTTTTTAGGAGTATAGGAGGCCATGTGTTGATATTTTATGCCATGTTTTATCAATTGGGATATGATAGAGTTAAATGTAACCATGGTTTAATTATCCATTCATATCTTTTGAGTGTTTTAACTGTGTTCTTTTTTCAATGGTAATTAAAACTATATAAAAATTGTTTTTTTCAAAAACCATAACATCCAATTTCTCAGGACTCATGACTCCCTATCTTAGAGGCTTCCACTTTCCAAGTCGATATCACAGGCCCCCAACCCATGTTGTGTGATTGATAACATCCCCTTCCCACCCTTTCTCAGTGCTAGAATGTATTCCTGAAATACTCTGCCAATCGTGTTTTTTTCATTATACAAAATCCTTATTTACTTGTATATATTTAAAAGTGTGTGATATATACATATATAAACATACTTATATATATTTTAAATTATTATATAATAAAATTAATTTTTATATATATTAGAATAAAAAAATATATATTAATACACATTTTTATGTATATATAAACAATATATTTTTTTATAGGTATATCTATTCGTATATTTTTATAATGTATAAAAAATGGTATGATATTGATTTAAATAAAATGGATAATAATTAATTGTCTCAGATTTATATAAATATGATTCAAATGGATTTTGAGAATATGTATACAAATTGATATGTGAATTTTATTCAAGAAATATATATATATATATTTCTATATATTTATTATATATCTATAAACATTTATATGTAATTTTTTATTTAGAAATAAATTTTTTATAAATTTTTTATAATAATATACTCTAACTAATTTTATATACTAGAATTTATGACAACAATATATCTATAAATATTCATTTATATATAGTGTATATACACAATATTAACAAACATACCAATAGACAATCATATTTACAAACACACATACACATTTATATTTTTCAAATACACATACAAATATTTACATATATGTGTATACATTTTCATATATTAGAATATGAATATAATTTTTAATTTTTTTATTAGCTCACACATGTTTATATGTAAACATTACTTTTATAGATATGTATTTATATATTAATTCACATTATAAGAAAAATAAACTAGAATTTTTTTTTACATTAAGCAATAAGATTAATGAATATTCCTTTCCCTTTGGTTTATATATTTTAAAGAATATTTTTATTTAAATATTTATAAATTTTTATTTATAATCATTCCTTATTATAAGTAAATATAATTAAATATGCATATATTTATTTATAAATAATAGTAAATATGAAAAACTATATATTTTAAAAACTATAAAATCTATAAAAAAGTATGTCCTGTAAATAAATTCATTCGCCACTAAAAATGACTAGAAGGCTCTCTTAAATGAAGATGAAATAGTCTCAAATAATAATAAATTCGAAAATCCCAACAAAAAACTCTATTTTGAGAGGCCTTCATAGACTTTTTTAATGTTAATAAAATATTTATTCTAGTTCCCACAATCTACAAGGTGGTGATCTCCTTAAATGAATCAAATTGAAATGTAGTAGGGCCCAATTGGACACTTGAATAAAAATATACGTCCATTTGAAATTCATGTAATTTTATTTGAATTATCTTTGACCGTTCATTAATTAATTTAATTTTAAGGTCATAAAATTGTCATCAAATGACTAGCAAATGATATTGACTATAAATTTATTAATTAATATTATTTTTTAATAATTTTTCAATCCATTTTAACTAAAAATCATATCTATATCATTCATATTTGTAGTAAGCCATATATAGACCATATTTAAAAAACTATTATATTTATTAGTATATTAATATATTAACATTAATGAAATAAATTTTTATATAATTTAAACATTATGAGAACTAGTAAAAAAGAGCGGAAAGCCCCCTATCATCGTTTTTTTACCGGCACTAATAAAATCCCTCTTTTATTAGTGATTTTTTCGTAGTGCTAATAACGACTTCTCATTATCAGCACTTTTTTATTAGAACTGATAAAGGAATACCATTTTCCTTGATTTCATATTATTGATGATAATGTATCCCATTTATCAGTGCTTTATTTTTAGCATGGATAATTATCTTCCTTTATTAGTGATTTTTTAGCTCTTCCAATGACCCCACTTTATCTATTATTTTTTATATCCATGATAAAAGAGGTCTTTATAGACACTTATAGAAAGTGAGATAATTCCTTGTACTAGATAAATCCAAATTTGTTTAGTGACAAATACACACATTAAATATCAAATCAGAAAATACATCTAAATACTTAATCCTTATTGGATATGGAATATTCTACCTCATGATCTATTCAAACAACAAAATCCTTTGGAGTTGATAACCAAATCATGAATGTTCACCAATTGGATCAATCCCAAATCCCATGGATTTATAGAACCAATATAAAATTATCACAAAATGTATTCTATAATTAGATTAATTAATTAGTTGACAAAAAAGGATTTGAAAAAAAATACATCACTATATAATCGATGAAAACTTGATTTGTAGAGTAAGTCTCCTTCAATCGCCAAGAGTTTATCCACCAATATCGTGGACGAAGTCAAGAGTTTGGGGGTTTAAATTTCTCATGAAGATTCTCTATATAGGATTAAATATTGAAAGGAAAAACATGGAAGAGGTAGGTTTTGAGGGGCCAATGTAATTTTTTGGAAAACTCAAAAAAGTAGACATCCTGACACCACACATAAGGCAACACCAAAATGAGTCCAAAAACATCATGAACATTTATGCATGGTAAATTCCAAGGCTATAAATGGGTTGGTAAAAACTACATTTGAAAAAAAATAGTGTATTCCATGATGAGAACATTGAAACCTGAGAAAGAGACCACACCATAATGATACCATTACACAGTATAATCCTATATATATTGGAGAAGGCCATAATAAACCCATCACTACATAATAGTGACCTAAAATTGGTGGAATTATCCAAAATACACCTTCCATTCCTTCATTTCACACACAAGACTCCAGGCCACATCTATTCCAAAATAGGAAGAACAAAAAAAACTAATGGAGACATCAGATGATGGATATGGATATGAAATGAAATATCCTATAACAAAAATTGAGATGTTCTCTAGGTATGGATAGAAAATATATACCTGATAGCTTGTCAAATTCAAGAAAGTATAAAAGACCTAGATTTTTAAAAAATATATTATTCTACACATAAACTAATTATATTCTTATTTTTTAAATTTTTTAAATTTTAATATATTTTATATCATAAAATCATTTTAATTTTGAAAAAATTATTTTATAAATAAAAATGTGGTATGATTTTTCAAAAATAGTAATTTTTATGAAATTTATATTTTTTAGGTTTATTATCATTTAAAATTTGATAGGCTTTAAATAAAATTTTTTATCAATATTATTTGAATTTTATTAACTAGAAAAATTATACATTTATATGTTTATAAAATATAAATACCAATAATTATTATTTATAGTAATTTAAATTTATTAATTTTAATTTTTAGGTTTATTTTTTTATTTATTAATGTATTTTTTCTTAATTGTTTTCAATTGTGTTTTTAATTCTATTTTTTACATATAATTATTATTTTTCATTAACATTTTCAATAAATATTAATTTACCATTTATGCTAAACACAAAAAATATGTATTCTTTATCCCTCAACATCGGTCTCCTAAAAACCAAAACTTCCATAGTGCTCCCTCCCTCCCTCCCTCCCTCAAACTCTGTTATCTCGAATGACGGAATGTGAAACCCACCTATCCTCCCCACAGGTTCACCCTCCTTGTACTTGGAATCTATGATTTCCCTCCCATCACTTCATAGTGATTAGTGCTTCTCAAATCTCTATTAATGAGATGTTTTTTGGTTGTTTTCTTTTCATTATATTTATGTGTTAATATAGATACTCTGATTCCTCGAAAATCTCAATTTTGATATCTAAATTTATGCATTAGTCTTTAGATCATATTATTGTACATTTTTTTTGTTTTAATATAAATTATTTTTGTTTGTTTTTTATTATTTAAACCCATTTTTTCTAAAATATCGACATTGATCTATTTTTTAGTTTCCAAATACCATCAATTTTTATACCAATATGTACCTTATTTACTTATTTATGTGATTTAAATGAGGCCCCACAATCTATGTTTATTTAATTACATTGAACTCAGTTTTCTCTTCAAATTCAACTTAACAGAGTTTGATCACTCTATAAGCATCCCTCCTCTAAATACCATTCGTTGTTTAGAGGAGGGGGTGCTTCTATAAGAAATGGTTGCATTATGTTCTCGTTCTATGTTATATCTTTTCAATGGAAAGAAAGTGGCATCTTCTAACATTGTTGAATGTATGACCAATTTTTATAAGACCCAGTGTACATAATAAAAATTCAATCCAATACTATTGTCTTTTTAAAAGTCATTGAATTCATATCCAAGAACTATCAACGTCAATGGGAAGGGATATATTCTCAGTACTAGATATTGGCTTGTCGTTTTTTTCATTCTATCGTTTCCATAACTTTAAATGTGTATGAACCATTAACAGATGATGAGTAATCTCTAATAAATTCCCCAAAATATTTTTGTCATAGTTGTAATTTTCTGAAAAGGTTCACAACAAAAAGCAACTTTATTATTATGGATATTATAGTACCCCCTCTTGATTTTTTGATGATGATACAAACAAATGAATCTTATGGGGATATTCACAACTCATTGAATATTTTTCATATGTGCATGTACCATTTAGCTATGACTTTGTTTCAATATACATAAAAATCATGACTTCATATTATAATATGGATGAGGTGTTTTTTTAATGATCTGAATTGTTTTCCGGTTTGGAATTGAAATCTTAAAGAGTTGGAAAATGTTTTCACAAGGGATGGTTTTGGATTCTTCCATCACATTTTTAATAGGGAAAATGTGTAGATTGTTATGTTTTCATCATGATAGATTCTATATGGTTGTGAGGATAACCATCTTTCCAATCAATATTTTGAAAAAAATGGATAGTATAGATGGAAACCCTGATGATTTTATAGATCTCTGAATCACCAGATGATGAAGGATAGTACCATCAAGTCTAGTACCAAGCCCAATATGATATAATATGGTTTTATCATGTAGGTCCATTATATAATTCATTTAGTGGCATAATTACATTTTTTTATTCTCTTGTGGTTATCCCAATTTCATGGTAATGTGAATCTCATTTACTATGTATGAAAATTTTGGAAAATGTGATTTATAATGCCATAATCATAATAAAAGTACAATGAGGTCTAAAGATATTTTAGGGGATCCCATACAATGAAATCGTGGATTAAAAATTATTCTATTATGGTGTCATGTTTCCTTTTTAATGTATTTTTCTATTATTTGTGTGGATATACTTTTTTATGTGCTCATATGGTGTTTGTGTACACAGATTTTATTATAATATAATGAATTGATCTGGTTTTTTATTTTTATTACATTAATCATATACCATTATAGTTCCATTTCATTGGTTCTTGAGAGAGAAAGATTCTTGAGTTTTCTTAAGAGTGAAACTATTGTCAAATGAATATTGAAAATGCCAAAAGCCTGTTTTTATCTATTGTCAAACTCAGCTGGAGTATCTTGTTTTTTTGGGATATCTCTATTCTCATCACTCCCTCATTTATGATGTTTTTTGAGAACTCTCCCTCTACCACATTTTCATGGGTTATTTTTTTAATTTTTTAATTTTTTTATTATATATGATAATTTTATTTTAATAATTTTAATTATACAATTTCTATTTTTTTAATTATTTTCTATTTGTTTGTTTTTAATTATTAATATTGTTTTTGATTTATGATCATGATATGTTAAATAATTTATAATATATATTTTTTATTATATATATTATCATCTAAATTGTATTCTTAAAATATATTTTATCATTTAAAATTAAAAATTTAATTTTTACACTATTATATATATGTAATTTTACATAAATAATTATTTTAATATACATAGATATTTATTATATCAATAAATATTATGTATGTATAATATTATCCAATTTCAATATAATTTTAATTTTTAAAATATTTCATATATAAGAATTATAAATACATATATAGTATTTTAAATATTATATAAGCAATTTTTTAAAAATATATTTATATATTATTTTATAATCGTTATATATTTATGTATATATTTTTTATAAATTAGGAATATATTTTTTATTTTTTGACATATGACCTATTTTATTTTCTGAATCTAATTATTATAAAAAAAATTCATTTCACTATAAAAAACATAAATAATGCAATTAAAATAAAATATATTTTAATTACACAAAATATATGTGTATAATTAAAATAAAAATACATTTTACATAACATGAAATGTGGTCCCCAAGATTTTTCACACATAGACTTGAAAAATGTAGAGATACCAATTCCATCACTACAAGTACCATATATATATTTTTCTCCTTCTAACAATATGACTAATGGTCCCATTATAAAAATAGTAACAATCCATTTTTTCAATTCAAATATTTTTCATAATAAATAATGTCTTTTTTTGATTTTTTCCTACAATTATATATCAATATAATTTTTAGTGGTGAAAACATCATAAGTCCCTCAAGAATGATTATCATAGAAAAATATATCCTTACATTGAGTTTCATGAATTTTCAATTATCATCATTGATTCTCATTTTAACTTCTTTAAGGAAATTTGAGGGATCTTATAATTTTTTATTTTCAACAATTAAGTAGGGGAGGGATTTTATAAACCTATAACTCAATGAATGAAATGAAATATGGATAGGATTCACGAATGGTTCCTTATAAAGTTAACATTTAGAGATTATAACTCTATTGAAAAGGATGATAGTAAATGTGAATTAATGGATATACCTAACATTATAATTTCTCCCCCTACTAACTATCCTTGGAAAATTAAGAAAGGGGGGAATTTTATAATCATTTAATATAAGATAGCTCTGATATAAATCATGGGTTATGTGGGGTGAGTGTGTTGTACATTACTATCTTTCCCCATTCTCAACAGAATCAACATCCAAAAAAATTGATGTGTTATAAACTATTTTTCTTATGATCATTTCAATTCAAATTATCCTTCCAATGCTACTAGAATCTATCTGATTATGACTTTATTTCCCATGTTATAACCAATTTAATGAAGGTACTACTATAATTCCTCATAAATAATATCATCAATTCACAAGACTCTATATATTCATATTTTTTTGGATTCATTTCAAATTATGGGTTAATGAATTGTATACAAAGGAACTGAGAATCTAGAGAACATTGTTTTTTTAATTTCAATTACTGTGTGGAATATAATGGAAAAATAATACCCAAAGACATAGGACAAAATATAGATAAATTTTTATTCATATTAGATTTTTATATTTTAAATAAATTATACAGAATATCAAATCTATCCACAACTATAATAAATAACGTAACTTATATGATTTTAATAAATTTTTGGCAAATTAATAGAAAATGAATGTAGAACAAAATAGTCATTCATGGGGGATTTACATGTGTCCCTCAATGATGGTATCCTAAAAAATTATCCATTTTTACTGCTCCAAACCTCTATTTGACACAATGATTATGAGTAACAAAAAGTGAAGCACACGGCTCCACCATCCCCTTTACTATATGATATCTCCAAATTTTACTCTAAATCCCTAAAATATCTTCATTCCTCCCTTTGTAGTATCTCCCCTCCCTACATATAACATCTCTAATATCTTTTGTGCATCATCTTATAGATTCATGTGTGTCACAACATTATTCTAGATATGTTTCACCTATTTTTTAATCATAAATTCTATTATGTTCATGTGGAATCTCTAATTTCTCAAAAATCTCTATGTTAGTCTTTAAATGTATGCATTATTATTGAAATTTTATTTTTGTTGGGTGTTTTTATAGAAAATAGATTATTTTTGGGTGTTTTATTACTTCTAAATACTTTTCTCTGAAATCTATGTTCTTTCCTATTTTTAGGTTTCCACTAAACAACAATTTTTTTTCTCTTCCATCCACCCTTTTGAAATATTTAAGTAATGAAAATGAAGCCCAACTATCTTTTTTTATCTAACATTGGATGCAGTTTCCATTGCACAGTCAACTTAACCGAATTCAAGCATAATAGAAACATCCGACTCAAGACTATTCATTATTTGAAGGTCGAAGAGAAGCTTCTATAATGAATATATGTATTTAGTTCATGTTATGTGTTATATCTTTTCAGGTTAGAGGAATGGGTATCGTTTAACATTTATTCATTTCAATATTATATGTATATGATTTAGTGTATTGACTCTTCATTTCAAAACATTTAGTTTATCTTTTTCATTGTTTGGGAAGCCATATCCAGGCATCAGGTAGATCAATGGGAATGTATATGTACTTACTACTACATAATTTCTTTATGAACCAAAGTGAACTAAAATAGAAATAGGCATCCACACTGATTCTCCATTGACATGAAGGGCATTCCCAATCCCCATAGGCCCACGATAATCATCCAAGTGAAAAAATGAATAATATTTGAACGATTTCATTATAATATCGCTAATACAAAATGAAAAATAGTGGAACTAAAATCCAAATATAAATAAACTATGACATATATATGAAATGGTAAACGTTTTAAGTAATGTACATGAAGTTCACAAGAAAAAACTATAAATATATATACCCAAAAACTCATTACAATATGCGGGTAGCTTGATCCACCAGTCACCACAAACTCCTAGTGTCCTGATGAATATGTACAGTCAGGACATCCCAGTTGAACATTCCCTTTATTCAGACACAACTTATGAAAATCTGCAAATGACCATAGGAAATTATATATCTAGGGAAAATAAATACTAGTAGCATTTCACCACTTTATATCATGATATATTTTATAGATAAACCATGTATGCCCAATTTTAAATAAAATATGGTGGTACAATCTATTCACAATTCATATAAAAATGATTTCTCAAATCTCGTTAACAACTGGTGAAATAATGTACAAAAGATTTTTTCCATTCAAAGGAGTTGTAATTGAGGACCGTTGTTAAATAGTATAGATTATAACATTTTTTCAAAAGAGGCACGAATAATAATTTCAATTAAAAATAACATGAGTAATGCATTTTATAAAATTAATATGTAAAATAATTTCATATCATAATGCCATAGATAAGTGATATGAGGGAAGTTTATATAGGGATTCCAAAACATCATGGTCAAGTATTACATCAAGTGTGCACAAGGAATATCCATAATGATGAAAATGAAAATATCTTTACGGAATTATCCCCTACCCTCACAAAGATTGATTTTTATTTTCATCGAAAATGCCTTTATAGGTACATCTAATACATGTCTACTATCTGTTCTTCATGCCTAACTACACAGTATCCCATATTTAACAAGTTAAATTAGATAATAACAAGGGTCTATCATTTTATCAATAATTCAAAAATCCTTTTAATAAAATTTTATTCAAATTAGATATCATTTTTCCAAAAAAGAACCCTCACTTCATAATCCAATAAAAATGGTATTTACATTAAACTCATGATTTTATATCAAAAATCAATACAAAAGGACTTTTTATCAAAATTCATAGAATAAGTAAATATAAAAATCATTATATATCTCATGGAATTCCATTTCATCAAAATCATACATTAAATTGTAACATTATTTCAATAGAAGTTTTTGAAAATTGATAATAAATATTCAATAGCCACTACCGAGGATTCTCATTTCCCAAACCATGCCATTTAAAAACAATTTTTCAATTTTTTAAATCATCCTTCAAACAAATAATTGGAAACTAATAGAAAATAATAAAATTCATGGGTTTCAAATAATTGGTATTTCTAGGAATTCACTGACATTAATTATAAAAATACTAAACATTCATTGAGGGGTCCAGAATTACCGCTTGGGAAAATACATACACCATGATCCACACTCGGTAGTTGGACACCTGAGACTCTCTGATAAGGAATCAAAAATCCAAGATAGAAAATCATCTTTTATATATATTTATAAAAATTTATATAAACATGGTGTAGTATAATTTAAATCCACCAAGTAAAATAGCCATTAATCATTATATTTTAATTGAAAATTGAGTGAGGAGGGTTTGAAATCATTTAAGATAGATGTTTCAATCGTCAAAAATTGTTAATGAATAGTATTCCACATTTTATATCTTTGAACATGGTAAAAATGGTGTTACATGTGGAGCATAAGGAATCCTAAATGAGAAATATTGATATAAAAATATATTACTCAAAAATAATTCCATTAAAGGGTAATATGCTTTACCTGCACATAGCTCATATGCATTGTGTAATGTCAATAAACATTAACCATTCATAGGCCATGTAACCAGGATTATCATTACACAGGGTTGGTGTACACATCCACAACCATTATAAAAAAGATTTTAACTTAATATTGTTCCTAGGATATCCATATTTGAGACCCTTATGTGATCCAATACCCTTAAGAATATCCGTAACATGAGCCAATACATTTACATGTTCTACTACCCTTACACGAGACCCATATGTAGCATCCATAACATTACAAAACTATAATTTTACTTTTATACCACAAATGATTCCCTTATCCAATGCATCCCTTACCTCTAAGAATGTCTTACTGCTGTTACACATTATATAAAAAAAGGGATTTACCATTGTTCAACGCATATAAAAATGTTTTTACGCTTATTTAAACTATGGGAAAATAATTTAACCATTATTCAATCTTCTTAAACCCCATTTTAACTTTTCAAACACCATAAAATATATGTAATGATATAGTTTTTTTGAATTTAAGTATTTTTACAAAAATATACTTGAAAAATAAATCAAATATTTGTATTTTTTATTATAAAAAGAAAATATTACAATTCTCTTAAACATAAGGCTTTATATGCCTCAAAATATTCCAATCTAAATGGTTGAAAATACATGAATAAAGAAATTCCAATGCTCATCTAGTGATTTGGATAGTCCCCAATATAGAATATAGACTCACCAAAGAATATATTATCAATAACAACTACTAGACCAAAACATAACTTGAAACTATATTTAACAACACCAATAGGAAACATAGAGTAACAAAAGAACTAGTGTGAGCCTAATACCTAGCATAGTCATATCAACCATTTAAATATTCACAAAAATAGTGTACTATGGTTAAAATATACTTCTAATATAAATAACATCCACTCAATGATACAACATTGGTTACATGGCACAATTAAATATCCAAGAGACATAATAGAAGCCTTTGGAATTAGCTTATCCAAAACACATTAATGATTCACTAGGGGCAATGCTCTAAATGACCATCATTAAATTAAACATTAAAATGGAATGTATAAAATTGAAAAGGATTTATACCTCAAAAAATTACTCATTAGTAACCTAGGATTTTCAACAGTGGCCCCCACCCCTCGATGGGCTCATCGAATCATCAAGAATCCATATATTCTATGTTACTTGAGTCCAACCCCAAAGTCTATCAATTCCATAACAAAATTATCCCAAAAAACATATATAAAACAAGTATGTAAATACACTATCATAGTGGAGACCATCCATCATATTATGATTTATCTCTAACCGTCAAGAGAAAAAAAGGACACCAAGGACCAAAAAATAACCCGAATGATATCCAATACCAACCATAGTAACATTATAGATTTTGAAAGACCCCAATCCCAATTAACAAATATTTCTCAATATAGGATCACATTTTTTCTCTTACAGTAGAATAATTATAGAGCAATAAAGCCATCAATGAATAAGGATATCCATTCAAGGGGTTACATCTTCAAGGAACAACCAAAAAAATATCAAGAAAAAAACCATCATCATTTTCCCCACCATGGTCCATAAGAAAAAATCCCCAAACGATCTGTAGAAAGCCCAATGATAATCCCATATTAATAAAAATACTAATATCATGTAGGATTGGTGTATACCGATCAATTTTGGAAGAATTTTTGTTGAATTTGAATGCCCAATAATCAACACGAGATTGAAACTCTCATGGTTCATCCACCATGATGAGGAAATTGGGGGTTGTAGGAGGAAACACACCCCTGGTCCATGGGTATAGAGGGAAAAGGGTCCCAAAAGAATTTTCAGGAATTGTACTATACCAACATGGACCTGTTGTAGAAGTATGAGACAATACCTTATATTAGTGTGGACTTTGGAACTAATTTCAGTTGTATCTCAGACATTTAGAGACTACAACATTATAGCTTTACATAATTCCAACCACCGGTCAATATAGAAACATGAACATGGGTAGTTCTAACACTGTAGGAATACTGTTTGGTTAGAGGAATAGTGCATCATCTTCTTAATAGATCATTCGAGCTAATGTTTTCAGGTGCTTAAAAATAAAAAAAGTTCATGTAATTGTTTTTTTGTTTATATATGTATATATTTATAATTCTCTGTTGATGTAGATATCCATTCTGAAACCAGGTAAATCATTATGTATGTTTTTAACTTTTTTTCTTATTCATTTCATCTTTTTTCACTTCATCCACAAAATTGTCTATCATTTTGATTCTTGGTGTTTTTACAGCAGAATTAATGAGTGATAATAGTTAATCCCACATTAAGCATACACAATGAGGTTAATTTACATCATTATTTTTCTACAACCAATAGATTAAAGTTCAAGATCAATGTAACCATAAATCCCAAATCTATATCCTTATGTCCTGAAAAAGTACACTTATATTCAATTTAAAAAATTTGATATTATTGATCTCCCCATAAAATTAAATTTCATTTATTTTAATCTTCTCCAACTCAACTCACTAAAACCACATATTCAAACAAGTGGAAGCGAACATGAAAATATCTCGAAAATTAAGAATTTTGTTGACAGTATTACTCATACAAATTCTTTCACTTTTATGTCATATATATCACATGTACTAGAGATATTTTAAAATTTTAAAATAAATGAAAAGTATTGAACATGGTGTATCATAAAAATATTTCAATCTGATAGGGGATCTAAATATAATAATTTTGTTTTTAAGTCATACATTTAGAAGAATGATATTGAACATGAATATAGATCCCTATACACACAACGATAAAATTATGTTTCTTAGAAGATTAATTGGAGTTTGGTGTACATTGGAATTCTATAAGAGAGTAGCTATCAAAATACTCCAAGAGACAATCCCCAATTATTACATTCTATTTTGTGAAGCAATTCCTTTTATAACACCATTTCATGAAACTATCATATAATTTATTTTTTAGAATGAATACATGATTAAATTGTTTAATGGTGCACAACAACTCATGCCATATGAAATGTAAAAGAAAAACATTTGTGAATGATAATGAGAGAATTTGGAGGGTATATTTTGGGGGTATTCACTCAGTTGAAGAAGTTAGTGGGAATAAAAAAATTTACTAAGGAAATGTTCTAAAAATTTTATGTAGTTGTGTTGGAAAATATAATTCCTTCAATGGAACAATTTCCCATTGATGATGTTCTGGAAGTTGGAGAAATTGGATTATTGGAGATCTTTTGGTCCGAGTGGGGAGATCAAGAAGGGGTAAATTGACAATCCAATAAAATTTTCTATTAAAATAATTTAAACAAATACACTAATTTTCAAAAAAAAACCTATTAAAATAATATTATAGGTATAAGCAATTTTCTTTGTTAAAATAACCTACCAAGATCCACATCAAAATACAGTTAGAATAATATGAATTTAAAAAATATTTTGATATTATTTTAGTCAAGTCAAATAATTTTTATCTCACAAGTAGCCATTATCTTAAAAGGTATTGTTTTGATAAATTTATTTGAAAAAATTAAAGAGTAAGAAAAACATATATGACACACATGAGAAATATTAAACAATAGGTTCAACCTCAATAAAAGACCCAAAACACTCTAAATGACGGTAACCCACTATTATGCTCATTTATTAATATATATAATATAATCCAAAACATGGAATAGGTTAATAGATTGCAACAACACATGGGGATGTCCATGCTACCACTAATACTCTTCCATAGTTGTCATTGGAATATAAGGGTAAAAGAAATTATGGAATGTGATTATGAGTACACTTTAATGTAGTATAAGAGTGTGTTTTATAAAGATATATATAATAATTCATGAACAACTCAAAAGAAATATAAAACATAAATAGTGAGATAGATATGATGTTCATTTTATCTTTGACAATAATCGAGCTTCGGTTGATCAGCACCATTTCTTTATCTCATCAATTTATTCCTCAAGTTATGAGTGAAGCTAAAATGAACATGAATGTTATCTTATAACATTTGGTGATGTGAAATTGAAAAAAATGTGTCTAACTGCCTTTTATTTTCTCTTTTTTCATGATTACAATCCCAAAAAAATATTCTCCCTTAAATAAAAAAATTACTCATCAAAATATCCATTTAATAATAATAATTAATGATCGTAAAATTCATTATGAAGTCTTGAAATATTATATTATTATTAATAAATTCAACTATATAAAGGTAGTCATGATGTAATATTTATACAATATAATTCTAGTTAGACATGGACCCTTGATGTATACCACTCTATATTGGTACTTCATGGCCAATTCAACACATAATGAACTTTTCTTGTTGATCACCTTAATTGGTTGTGTTGTAATAAGGCCTGATTGTGTGGTCCTTGGTTCTATCCAAATTTCCTATTTGATTCATTACACTATGTTGTTTTGAAAAATTCAACTACATTAATCATTTTTCTGTGTGTTTCTAACCAATTTGTCAATGTGAATAATTTTTATATGGTTCTATCCAATTTTCTATTGTGAATAATTAGGCTACAGGGTTCTATCAAATTTTACAATGTATATATTTTAGCAACATGATTCTGAATGTATTAAAACTTCCTATAATATACACATAATTACAACATATTGTGAGTTGAATATATTTTTTTGCATCAATATGTTTCTTAAATTTTAACACTTTCTTCTACAATAACCGAGATATAATGTTCAGTTGTGCCATTGATATTTTGGTTTCTTTATTTACTCTTGCAATCTCTTTATTTACTCTTTCATTCTATTCCATAAAAATTGATGCCATATGTTGGATTAATTTATTCTTGTGGTCACTCCCATCCATTATAAAATCCATATAAGTTATTCATTACATTATTCTATAAAATGAATCATTTCTGTGTTTGATCTAGTACTTAGAGATGTTATACTTATTTTGAGATATGATCACATGTCTATTCATGCCATCAGTTGAGTTTCTTCATGTGGTTGTTAACTGGATATATAGTCAATCTAAAATGTATGAAAACATTTATAATTTTCTGTATAAAATATGTTACTATCATATAACACATAATCCATTATTAATAAAATAATCATTACATCAAATCATTAAAAGAATTAATTGTTTGAGTATTAAAAAAATATCCCTAATTTTGACGATCACCAATAATAGTTAAAATATAGAAAAAATGGTCACATATAAATCATTTTAATAAATATTTTTTTAATAAATCATTCTTTCATATCATTATTTACTCCACCTTTTGGTATTTTCCCAAATATTGTATGTTTACGTTTGGGAATACTAAAGTAGGCATCAAAATTACATTATAAGATCTGATCATCAAAAATATTGTTTTATTTTAAATAAATGGTACATTTATGGGTGTAATAGAAACCCTCACAAATAGAAACATGCATGAAAACACAATAATACTGATATAAAATTCCAAAATTCAATAATTGAAACAAGTATTCAACAATCATGATTTATAACCAAAAAGAAAAATATTCTAAATTTATATTCATCATTGAATAAAATTAGAAGATAAATATTCAAGCCTCCCACTACATGAGAATAAAAGGAAAATGATATGATCATAGAGTCCCACTGATACATCAAGAACAAGTCTCTAAATCATGATCATATTGAAGAAAAATTCAATCTTCAATATGTTCCATTACACTTTGAGTTTTATGGGTCACTACTATATTTCCACAATAGATCTGTTATATGTTTTCCATGGCGAACTTTGAGACAATTTTTAATGTTTGAGTTTATAATTTCCACAACTACCAAGTAATCGTCAATGGATTAATGGTCACCATTAATTTCCAAAAAAAATATCTTCCAAGATATGATTCAAACCACTTCATCCAAGGTTCATAAAATCCCCAATGACATTTCTCTTTTGACATTCTAACACACCCCTCCAGAGTCGGTTTGGTGTTGACATGGGATGTATTGTATTCCATAGGATATGTCTTTCTAAATTGTTGGGTCTTGAATTATGGAAGGATCAATATGTGTTGTCTCTTTTTCTATAGAAGTAATAGTAAGTTCCATGGTAGGTCTATGAAAAGAAGATTCTTTTGGAATCCTAATACCTTAAATTATTGTTTTGAAATGCTTGATATACCATGAATGGCTGTAAAAAAGGATTTATAGCTGTTGTGAAGTACAAATTAGAAGTCATTAATGCACTAAACATAGGGTAAGTTAGAGGTTCTATAATTATAGTGTTGGTAGAAAAGAAGTATGTCCTAAAAACTCTAGTGATATTAGATAAAACACATGATCCATGCCATATAATATTTAGAAAGTCATGCATATTATTCATAAAATTATCCAACATAAGGACCATGACCAACAGATTTTCCATAACATTAAGAAATGATTATGTTAATTGGATCATCCTTATGTATTTAATCAAATATATAAACATGGTCTTAAGATCATACATGGTGAAAATATAACTTAGTTTATATTATATAACACCATTAACAGAATATTTTTTCATTCTAATCTTAACTATCTCATCCATAATCATATCATAATGTTTTTCTCCATGAGAAACAAAATCCAATTACATAATATATTTAGAATCATGGAAAAATTTAAAAATATTCCAAAACTCCTCGGTCACAATCCATCAAATGGGATCTCCATCAAGATATTTGAGAGGCGTTGTTGGAGATGAAGTATGAGTTTTGGAATAAATATTAATGGAATTGATATATCAATGATCTAGATGAATTAATATATCAATCAAAAAAGACTAGAAAGATTTATAATTTTCTATTAAATATTAAATCTCAGGATCTATATGATTAATTTTGAAAAATAGCTCTAGATTTATATGATATTGAACACAATAAACTGTAAAGGCTATATATTCTTGTCAACCATACTCACCATCATTGCCAAGACTCAGAATTATTTCTTTATCACTTATAACAAATCATATTTAAAATAAACAAAGTCATATCATGATATAGAGGAATGATAAACTAGATTATAAAGAGAAACATTATTAATGGATTCACTAAATACCATTTATCAGTGTTACATCATAGATGATTCATCATCTCAAGAGACAAATTTAGGTTTTTCAATCTCTCGAATCAAGAGAAAAGATTCATCTACTGAAACAACCATAGTACTAGAAGATGAATCATTAATAGGGTCACATTAGATTAAAGCATAATTGTAATAATCTCAAGAATAAGGATTATATGGTTCTATAGGTGTTGAATAGAATAAATTATATAGAACATAGTCTAATAAGAGGTCTAGTAAACCTTAATCCATAAGAATAAGAGAAGAAAGAGATAGTTCAACATTCTCTAGAGAACGATGTTGAAGAGGTATGTCATGTCCACCATGTTTGGTAAAACTGCCACTATTATGATCACCCCCAACATCATTATCATAAGAAGTAGAATAAAATTAAAAAAGATTGGATTCAAGAGAAATATACTATCTATGATGTATAGAGTCAATTATTGGTTCACCTCAAATTGGAAACAAAGTATATCTATATATAGCCATATACTCGTCATCATCACATCTGGAATTGGAGATACAAGATACTAGAAATGATATGATATATTCTTCCCTCAAAAGATATGAATCCTTTCCTAGGAACTTCATATTTCTCAATATTTGGGAAATAACAGTGACTCATGATTTACTCATATAACCTCAGGTTGTACTCCCAAAGATAAACTACCACATCGTCTTCACTATCTTAATATGAAAGGTCCTCTTTAATCACTCCATTATATTCCTTACCTGGATCGACTACTTACTCTCGTTTGGTTGGATTCTTCAAGGGATTTAAACTCTTGAACATCTTACTATCATTCTCAACCCACATATTTTTAAAAGGGTTTGAATGAAATTCCATTCAATTTGAAGTGGTTTGATTAAAATAAATATCACAAGAAGTAGTAGACTATTCTTCACCTGAAGAATAAGTTTTTTAATATACAATAGTATTGGGAAGAACATTGGGTATTGATGATAATTGACCCCAAAATAAATGTATACTATACAATCCATATACCTCATAATAAATCTATGAGGGATTATATTAAATCCTTTCAAAATCATATAAATAATGAACAAGTATTGACTCCTTAAAATGATGGAATCTCCTGAGGTGGGAGAAATATAATTTTTTATAAAAACATGGCATAACCTACACTAATCAACTGCATTTGACAATCTCTGATTTATATTACCAATTAACACATAAAGTCTCTCTCATACTCATAAAGAGTATTATTGAAAACTTATGAACAAGGAATGTGCTCTCACTCGCCATTATTTGGTAATTCTAAACATAAAAATCCGAATTTTGATGAAAAGAAGTGTTCTTTTCCATCAATAATTTTATTAATTTGATCCCATAATCAACCATCATTAAAAACAATTATTCACGTAGATCACTTTTACTAAATGAGGATGGAAGGGTCTACCAATATCTATTAACCATCCAGTCTGGCTTTTTCTATCACACTACTATCCATACTAAGGGTCAACTTTATCAAAACCATTTTAAATACATTTTCTTTTCCAGAATGACTTGATGAGATAACAGAAATTGATTCAGAATTTAATTAGAGCACTGAAAAATAATAATTTTGGGATTTGTAAATAGTAAATCATGAGAATACAATAAAAGATACTTAAAATAATAAAATTACATGTAGTAACATAAAATAGGTCATGATATAATGATTTATGATGTTTCTCAATAATAATGGAAATCAATTTAATCAATCATATAAAAAACTTGATTGACCATATAAACAAATTTTCAAGATTGAATTAGTTTGTAGGAAATTAATTTTTAAAATTATAATAATAATAATAAGATACATAAGATAAATTCCATAATTATAACAAGATATATAAAATTAAACATAAAATAAAAATACATATTTAAACATACCAAATTAATGTCTAATATAATTCAACTCTCATTATTCATTGGCTTCATGCAGATCTCATAAGTCTAATGTTCAGTTCCATTGAATTCATGAGTGATATCTCCTTTTCGAAAATGATCCATCAGAAAGTGATTTTATATATCAATATGTTTTTCCCTAGAATAAGATACCATATTACGAGAAATATTATAAACTCTTTTGTTTTCATAATTTATAGGGATGTGTCTAAATTGATATATATAATGTGTAAATTTCGGTTTTATCCACATAATTTTTCCCAACAGTTTCCAATAGAAATATATTAAATTCTATAGTTGATAATGTGAAAATGTTGTGGTTCATACCTACACCCAGAGGATATATAATTTCACAAAAAGGGAAATGTTATCGACACGATTTATTCTATATATTTTACAACAACTATAATCAATATCAAAATATCATTTTAGTTCTAAATCAAGTCCACTGGAATAACACAGTCCAAAAATAATTTTATTCTTAAGGTATTTAAAAAATATTTTACCATAATTTATGTGAAATTTGGGAGGTGTTTATCGAATGTGAGCATACACACAAACATTTTACATGATATCAAATTGTCCAGTAGTTACATGTAGTAAACAGCTAATAATACCTCCCTATGTTGTTTGGTAATCAATTTTTCCAGTTTCATCTAAATAAAATTTATAGTTTTCATACATAAGAGTGTCACCACATTTTGTGTTATCCATACCAATGGATTTTAAATGATATTTTGAGTACTTGATTTGATTTATAATAACTCCTTGTTTTTTTAAATCTGAATATACATTTTTAATACTCCCATTAAACTCATCTGAAAACACATTTTGCATTATTTTAGAATATTCAATATATTATGGTTTTTTGATGTGCCAATTTATTATCATCAACATTTATTTCAACCAATAAGACACAGTTTTAAATTTTTATTACAAATTGAGTTAGATTAGTCATTACATTTGAAACCGCAGGTTGAATTAAGAAAGATATGAACCTAGCAAATAACTTGTTTGATATATTTAAAAGTCGTATAGAGTTTTAGAATGCTTAAGAATATAATTTGGAAAATTTTGGTTTCAAAATAATTTTTTATTTTTAACATAAACACCCCCAATAATATAACCATTATGGAACTCAATCTTAACATCCAATTAAAATATTTTCATATTAATATGTGTGGCATAAGAAAATTGTATTATAATGGCATCATGTATAGCTATAGGTGAAATGGTTTCTTTGTAACCAATTCATCCTTCGTGAGTATAAACATGTGAAACTAATCTAGAATTATTTATTAATATTTTTCTAGATTCAATACCCTTATTTATAAGTACCCATTTATTTCAAATAGTTAGACATTATTAAAATCGATCCAATACTGCCAATACATCATTCCTTTCAAACTGAGATATCTCTTCATCCAATTCCATGACCTAGAATTCATCATTGACCGCATCAGTAATGTTTTATGGTAAATGTTGGGATAAGAAAGATTGATGTTCAACCTTTTCTCTGGTAGAGTCTTTATTCTAGGCACCATTATCTTGGTCTCTGATAACAACTTTAAAAGGGTGGTCTCAACAACTTTAAATGGTTTTAGGAATATAAGTGCTTTGTTTATCCTTTTTTCCTCAATTTTTGGTCTTTCAAATATGATAGATTTTTGAGATTCAACATGTGAAACTATATATTGGTCATGATTTTTTGTGGGGTTATTGATATTAAAATTTTATATACCCCTCTCACTGTATTTTATAGTATTTTTAGACCCATGTTGAATTGTTTCATTAAAAGTGACATGTACGTATTCATCCACAATGATGGTTCTTTTATTGAAGACTGTATAAACATTTTTTAATGACTAACAAAATAGTAAAATAAATTTATCTCTATTCGAAATATTTTTTATGGTTTTATTTTTTATATAGAATATATAATTATTATAAATACAGCTTAATGTAATTAACATTATTTTTTCTACCATTACATAATATATATGTAGTCTTTTTCAAAGGAAGTCTAATTTGAAGCCAGCTAATAATATATAACGTTTTATTGAACGATTAGTACCAAAAAATACATATAAGTCATACTCATTAATCATAGTCTGCGTAATATCTTGAAGTGTACCATTTCTCCTTTCTAATAGTCTATTTTTTTGTGGAGCTTTTCGAACAGGGAAATTTTGATTATAGCCATATTGTGAGCATATGATCTAAAACTCTTAATTCTTAACCTCACAACCATGATCACTTCTTAAGTACTTAATGGTAATTATGCAATGGTTTTCCATATACATAACATATTTTACAATGAATCTACATGGTTTAGTTTTGTTAAATAGAAAATAAAAACACGTGAATCTTGAATAGTATTCAATAATAACATATGTATAATTGTTTCATGGTAAAATAACAGCTTTATATGGTCCAAAAAAATAAATTTGAACTAGTTAGAGGGGTTGAGTGGTAGAATACTCTTTCATTGGTTTGAAATAAAAAAAATCTTATGTTTCACCCCGTTATGAAAAGGATTGCATATTTTTTTTAAATACAATTTTGTGTAGATCTCTATCTAATGTTTTCTTATTATGCTTATTATGTGAGTGTATATTATTGTGGCCTATTATCCAATAGAACACAAGAGATTTTTTTTAAAGAAACTTAAGAATGAATTATTTTGGGAAATAAAATATTCCTTTTTTAAAACAAACACATTATCATTTCTTAATATTGTAAATTATAGATTTTACATATAATGTTAAATATTAATGGAAATTTTTTTAGACATAACATGATAGAAATAATCATATAATTGAGAATACTAAAAAATTTATATTTTAAACTATCAACATAAAAAACATTATAATTCATTAAATATTCAAAATTAACTATTTGACCGAGGAAAATAATTTTTCTTTACATTATCACAAAAAGTGTAATATGCTATATCAACCTACAAAAGAGTATTGATTCTTGAGAGGTATCAATCCTATTTCATTCTCATTAACTATCTCGATACTATAAGATCCTACTAGCTCTTTTAAATCATTTTTTCTTTAAAAATAATTTATCATTACTTTTGGTAACTATATTTTAATGGGTATAGAAATTATATCCCATAAATCCCAAGTATTCCTTTCTTTATTATTATATCCACAAAATGAAAAATTGAGACTTCTGAAAAAAAACTACTTTTGGGACAAATGTATATGAGTTGTTTAAAAAATAGTTGATTTAGAACTATAAATTAAAATAATTTTTTTTAGTTTCACTATTTAATTGGTTTGTTGTAACAAGCCAATATTTTAAATTATATTTCCCTTTATGTGAATTCAATTTCATGTATAGATTGCATTACACCGACACAAAGTTTAAACAAACCACAATGAACTATTAAAATATTATTATTTAAAATAAAACTCTTATAAACTAGAAATTAAATTCGATGGTATGAATAAGACTAACTAATTAATGATATATATATATATATAATTTCCTCACATAATATTAATTTTTTTTAAAAACATATTAAATAATCACTTATCTTTTGGTAAATTAATTTTTTTCTTTAAAAATATGTTTCCTTACAAAACTTATTTTTATTTCTTTTCTGGGAAAATATTATAAGAAATTTATGAAGCTTTAGAAATTATATTTGATAAAAATAATATCATTTTTAAGATATTCATATAAAAAATATCTTATGGTGGTTTTTTATGAGAACATTTATTTTTCAATTAAATTTAATACAATAGTTGTTTTTATTGAAAATTATATTTTATCTAAAATATTTATAACTATAATTATATTTTAAATTAATATTAAAATAAATTTATAAACTTTTGATTATATATAATACATTTATTCTCTGTGAAATAATTTATCTAAATAAATCGTGTGTAAAAAAATTTCTATTTGTTAAATAAATGTTTAATGAATAACATTTTTTTATCGAATTATGTGGGATTAATTTAAATTTAAATTATACTAAATATATGAATAAAATATTTATAAATGAATTAGACATTTATAATCATGATTCAATTTTTTTAAATAGGTCCCATTAATTTTTTTTATTATGAATAGTAAACATAGAAAATATCTTTCAATCTAGTAATGGTAAATCTTGTAATTAAAATTAATAATAAAATGATAAGGATTTAAAATAACCCTAAAACGTGAATATTTTTATTTCATCAATATATATCATCCAAAATCATCCCAGGGTCAAATATATGATCTTCATTCCAATTTGGATATGATTTTGACCTTTATAATATTTCAGTGAATATAGTGGCCAAAATATCATATTCTCATTTTGTATTAAATATTATAAACATGAAATGGGGATTTACAGAGGATGTTTATAGTTATACAAATAAACTAAGAATATGAATGATTTTCCCCATCATGGTAATTTATTTTTAATTCATAGTGAATAAATAATTACCATTAATGCATTTAATAATTCAATAAATTGAAAATTGAAATAAATAATATTAAAAAATCTAAAAGTAATATAATTTGAGATTATTAATTTGATAAAAAATTTTGGAATATACAATTTTGGGGATGTAATATAATAATTGGTTTTAATTTCATTTGTTTCTTTGATGTTATTAAAGTCAATGTAATGAATAGTTAAAAAAATTGTCATTAATGATATTTTATAATAAATAATTATTTATTAATGATTTAAATTTCCTAATAAATTATTAACTCATAAAAGGGATTTTTATATGTTTTAAAATATAAACCATGACTCATTTAATGTAAAAAAATCTTATTTTTTATGGTAATAACCTAATTCCCTAAATACTAAAAAACATTTTACTGCAGTAGTTATTGAAAAGGGATAACAAAAATAGAAAACTGATCAAGACTAATCTAAAAATGTATAAATATTATGGGATTATATTATTTAAAATTTCCATAATTAAATATTTTAATTATATTTGTTTTTATCCTTTGATTTGAAAAAATTAATATATATTAATTTAATATTTTAGGTATTTCCATGAGTATCCTTACCCTCTCTTTTAAAAGGGGAAATATTTCCCATTATTTATCACAACATTGTACAACTTTTATTGATCCAATATCTATTCAAATAAATACTTAAAATCCCTCCCCGTGATTTCGAGATCTTATATTGGGAATAATACCTACATTATAAGTTTTATGGTTCTAATAAGAGGATGTTTTTCAAAAATATGTATATTTAATAAAATAATAGAATAGAATTATTTTATTTTATACAGTAATAAAAAATATAAAATACATAATGAAATAGTAAAATAATATTCATAAAAAATTGAGATGTTATTATGTTAATTGCATCACCTATATCCACCTCATCTTCTATCAAATGGGAAATAAAAGCTTCATTTGGGTGTATGGTGGACTCTCACCTTTCGAGCTAATGTAATTCGTTTTCTTCCACTAAAAAAACAGAATTGTTATAATTATGAATTTAATAAATATATATGTTATTCATGATATTAATATAATTCTAGAAAGATGAATTATTATTCAACTATCATTCGCTCCATCCATCGAAAATGGAAATGAAGTTTATTTGTACCAATGAGCTACCATATCCACGAATGAAGTAATTCATTTTAACTCTACCAGTTATTTATGAATATATATATTTAATAAATATATAGTATATTAATAAATTGATTATAATTTTTTATAATCTGGAACAATGATCAATGTTTATACACCGAACTAAAACATTTATGAAAAAACAATGTAATTATAACTAGAATAATGTTCTTAATAAATAATTTTTAATAAATATGTGGTAATATATTATAATAAAATCATATATATTGTATAATAAATATGATGATGGTTAAAAAATATGGGTATAATAAACTGATATTTATTTCACAATATTTTCTAATGTATATGATGAAATATAGACTTAAGGTATGATATCTCTCCAAACAACACTTTATCTCTGGGTTATGAACATTCTATCTATGACTATATTTCTTTATATTTTTCTTAAATTAATTGAATTTAATATTTTTATATGTGTATATTACATATTTTCGTATCTTATAATACCTTTTATGTGGAAATACATTCTTTATGATCAATTCTCAAATTCGTTATATAAGGAATCTCTTATGATTATTCAATGAGGAAATATACTACAACCCATTGTTTTTTCACATGTATGTTATATGATTATAAATTATTAATGTTTCCTATTAAAGTAATAATTAATTTTGATAATTTTATTATGGGCATGAACTAATAGTACTCCATTGCATTAGGTAAATCTATAGTATCACAAGACATCTTGTAAGAGATTAGAGAGTAAACCTAATCCATTATGGGATTTCATCCAGCATGTTGTCTTGGATGTAATCCTTGATTTATTTTTATGTCATTTTTATTGTTTCTTCAACTTTTCATATTATTTCATGATCTTATGATACCATTTTATATATTTTATTCTCCCATTTTTCTAATCATGATACTTATATTTTTTATATCATTTTATATCTTTAACGCACACGTTTAGTTTCATTATCATGTCTATTCCCTTAAAAGGCTTAATAGCTCACCCAATATTTGTATGCATTCTCTATGGTATACCATGTGTTTTTAGGATATCAATTGAATTTAGAAGATCATCAGGGTTATTAAAATATTGATTTCATGTTTTAGTTTATCCATCAAGTATGATGAATCTAGTCTACCAAATACACCAGGGCATGGTAACATTGAGACATGTTTATTGGTCATTTATGTTAAAAATAATGTAATATTATGTGAATAATTTAATGGACCATTCCTTCCTAGCCCATTTGTTGTCAATTTTCCGTGTTGGAGGTGCCTTAGAGGATACATGGGGAGGATCCATGGAGGCTAGAGTTTCCTGGGTGATACAGTAGGGAATTCACATTCTGTAATGTTTATAGGACATATAAAGGTGGTTCACGGCTTGTATAGCCTGTGAATTCTAAGAATGAAAATCTGAAGAGTTTGATTGATGAAATAATTACTTTGTGTAATTTCAATTCATGATGTGTATTATAGAAATTTGACTATGGATTATTTTTTAGAAAAATATGATTTTTTTTGCAAAATCAAGGATTACAATCAATTTATTGATTACATGGTAAGAATGTGGCATGTTTATAAATATTAACATATTTTATTGTAATATTTTTCTCATTTTTTTGTGTATTATCCCTCTTTTGTTCTGAAAAAAAACCTAGATTCCCTGTGGAATAATTCCTATCCTCTCCTACTTGATTTGATTTGTTGGTCCCATTGGTTCTCGGTAGGTGACATGCGCTAACTTTTTGTCTTTCCCCTATTTTTTTTATTCATTTAACTAATTATAATTCATGTCTATGTATTTTATTTTTATTGGGGCGTGTTGTTGGATTCATTTTTTAGGATCTTTGTTGCGGTGTATGTTGATCCTCTATTTTTCTGTGTGTGGTTGTGGTTTAAAACTTTTATTATATGACGCATGGTACACAAAATATTGGAAAAGATTCTTTGATTTGGGGAATACCACATATCACATATTGTGTATCATATGGAATGGGACTTTTTTTATGGGACATGGTTTTTATTTCTTAATAAAATACTAAAATACTACAAAAAAATTAAAGGAGGAAGTAAAGTAATTATGATTATTTTATAGCTCTAAAATTATTATGGTATTGTAATTTCACAGGCTATATTCCGTAATGAAATTTATGGAATTTTCTAGGTTTGTTAATATAGTATTATATGATATGTGACTTCTATGATTGTTGTGACTATGTTGACATCACCATAAAATTGAAATTGGTTAACAACTTATATTTGTATAATGAAATTTATTCCTCCTGATTATAGCTTTTGTGATAATGTATCATAAAATAAATGAAATGGAATAATATCCTATTTGTTAAAACTATAGAATGATCTTGATGTGTTGCGATGTGTGGCTGTGTTAAGGGGTACTGATGTGTTTTTTCAATGTGATATGCAGTTGTTATGTGTTTGGGACCTATGTAGATAATAGGATATTTTTTTTGTACATTTTTTATGGGATGAAATGTTATGGTTGTTGGTGTGTTATTTTTTGGTGTAATGGTGATGGTTGATTGGACATGATTAGTGGGTGGTGAAGTGATGTTTGGTTTGTCATTCATTGAGGGTGGTGATGTAGTGGTTGTTCAGATGATCATTGGGGGTGGTGAGGTGAAGGTTTTATAGCCCGACATTGGTGTTGGGGGGTGATGGATTATTGTACATTCATTTTTGGGGGAAGGTAATTGTTTTTTGGGATGTGCATTGGGGGCAATGAGGCGATGTTTCGATAGGGATGATGTGTTTCTTGTTCTGTGTTTTTTAATTGTTCTGGATTCTTGGTTAATGAATGAATATATGTTTAATAATAATTGATATGGTTGGGAATTGATTTTTTTAATGTAATTCAAATTATTAATGAATTAATAAATGATGGTTTTGGTGGTAAAATATGGGTTATTTTTAATTATGACACAAATTGGTTGGATAATGAAATTGGATGGTAACATGAAAGTGGGTTGTGGATTCTCATGTGGATTTTGGGATTTTGAAGATGCAGTGAAATTAGAGATGTTGTGAGTTAGTTAGTGTTTTATTGAGAACCCATAGTATAGTTTCGTCTATATATATATGTATATAATTGTATATTCTTTTTTATTTCTAAAAGCACTTGACTCGGGTCAGGCGTTATGTGTCTACATACATATAATCACACCAGGGGTGTATTTCCCAACATCCAGAAGATCAGAATAGATGGTTGGAAACCCAATCAATCCATTTCTCACTTCCCTATGAGTATATGTGAATACGATCAGATGTATGAAGGTCTATTAATTCACTGGGTGATGGGACATGTGTTTTGATTGACATGTGATATGAGTATTCTTGTGGGGTAGTGGCCCATTTGATTTTGGGAGAGATGTTCTTTGACTGTGATTATTAGAAAGTGTGTTGGTTTCAATATGTTATAGGATTGTGTTGTGGGGAAACATAAAGTTTGGGTCACGTGTGATATGAGGAGGGAATGATGATTATGGCCTTAATAAAAATAATTCCCTATGAATCTAGTTATGGATGTGATACAATGGAACCGATGTCATTGGTCATATATAATGTGACCACGCTTATGTGCCATTATCCTAGGTATAAGGAGACATGATGTGATGTGGTCATCCTTGTGGGGTGGGTGTATATGGTATCCATAAGAGATGGGAGCACTAGGACATATGATGTAGAGGTGTGAGAGCATAAAATTGGTATGAAAGTGGTCCCCAGTACCCTTTATCGATATGATTCATATTAGGTTATTGTACATGGTTTTTGATTTTAGTGATAATTCTTTAGTGATGGCGGGATGGGTTGTTGAGAAGTATAGGTGTTTTTTGTTCTACTTCTTGATCACAAGTGCATTAGTATATTTCTTTCATATATTCCTAAGAGACATTGGTTTTCCTACAAAGAATACCAATATTCTCACCCTATGTAAATGAACATATTATTGCGTTTCCATGAGGAAATAATGGATCATTATAGACATTACTAGCTCAACCCTTATGATAGTTTTTGTGTCACTACAGTATATATGATTCTGGGTAATTTCAATGGAGTATTTTGTCTATATCTATTTTATTTATACATTCATTGTGGTATGGTTTTAGTTTCTTTTTATACTATGTCGTGGGGATTTTTTTGGATTATTCATCTTATCTTAGCATCCTACATTATTAAAGAGAGTAATTAACCTATTTAATAAGATATTTACAACATTAAAGATAATCGCAAACAAGGGGCCTATTGGAGGAAGAACTGTGTTTCCATTATCTATCATTCTTCATTGTTGTATCTTTGATGAGAGGAGATCATGACAGAGTGGTATCAGAGGTAGATGGTTGAGAGATATGATTTAGTTTGGAGTTAGGAAAAGTGAGAATTTCACGGCTTGGTATGGAAAATGTCTTATTTGACCATTGTTCATGACATAGACTTGGGAGGCTAGGATGAACATGGTATTTTAACTCACACCATTATCGAGTTAAAAAAACATTGAATATTGAATAGCCAATTGATATGGGCTTATTTTTAGGGTATCTTCCTTGGAGAGGTACATGCATCAAGATTTATTTTGATCATGTTTGAATCTAGTTTTTTGTAAAAGTTAAAATGAATAATGTGAATAAAATGAAATAAACTATTATTGATATAATAAAATACTACCTAGTATTAAGAAATATTTATTTCAACTTCCTTAATTTCTCATGTTCTTTATCCACATGTTCCAAGGGTAGTTGAGGATTAAAAGTCTAATCTAGTTTAATGTTTTAGGGTTGATATAAATAAAGAGGATGAATAACAGATGTGGATGTTAAGTTCATTATAATGGCATGATTTTGAGAATTATGAAGGAACTATTTTGGATATGGAGAGAGAGATTTAGTTATAGGATCTCGTGATCACTTTAAGATATATTATGGCCTTGGTGGAGTACTAGGTCCTTTGGTCAATTATTTATATATGGGGAGATGCGTGTTAGTGTTTCAAATTGAACCTAAGTGATAGGATGATGGTGGATGTTTACTTGGTCAACTTTTAAAAATGGGTTTGGTAATATAGTATTTCTTCGACCATGAATGAGTAAAGAGGGAAAATATCATTTCTCTTCAGAAGGGGAGTATGTTAATGTGAGAGTTAAGAATCCATATTAAGGACCATTATAATTTTACCATAGTTTTTTACCATATTATTATTCTTGTGTGAAACATATTAGAGAGGAACTGCTATGTTCTATTAAATTTGCAGTTAATCCATTTACATTGTATATTTATCTAAAGGAATCGAAGAAGGATAATTTATTTTGTGGATCCTATCATAAAGAGGTTATCTCTGTGAGATTAACTAGTAGGGTTCTCCTAAGAGTAGGGTTTTAAATAGATGGTCTCAACAAACATGACCTTCAAGGATTTGACTTATGGGGACATTAAGTCGGATGTTTCCTTTATGTCCCTCTAGGGCCTATCCTTTCTATGCCATTATTTGGGACACCAGAATAGTGTTCTTTGCATGTGGTGTTCATGTCCATCCTAAGAAAAAAATTCCTAGTGGTTCATCAAGAATAGTTTGTTTGAAAATGGAATTTACAGTGTTAAGATTATAAGAGGTTTCCAGTGACACCATTTCAGTAGTTGAGGAGGTAGGATTATGATCTAATGAGGGGAGATGGAGATGGTATAAGACAACCTATATATGTTCTTAGTGTTCAGGGACCTCAACCTGAGTTTGGTCATAGAGGTGTTTTCTAATATAGGGATTGTGGATATGGGTGTTTTCGATTGCACATAGTTGAGGTAGTACCACCGAAGAGGCCAGAGATCATTTTAGGTATGCTAATTTTTTTCTACCCCTATAAGATAATTTTTTGATTCAGGAGTTTCACAATCCTTTATTAAACTCACTCTAGTTTTTACTCTTGGACTAGATAAATAGGGTTTTTCCATATACCTGGTGTTTACTACACCATTAATTATCTATATAATATTTCTTGATGTGATACAACAGTGTAGACTAATGATGGGGCAACATCAGCCTTGTAGGGATCTTATTTATATTGATGTTTCCTTAATATTTCAACCTATGAATCAATTTGTTCAATTTTTTTGTGTTTTTATCTAATTCTTCAGAATCATAATGGTTTTATATGTTATAGATGGCTATCATGTTGTTTTAGTTTGCATACTGGGTTTTCAGGTTGGAATTCAACATGTGAAGCCACATCATTCATTTATGGTTGGGATACAACTGGAATCAATGGATGCTGGGATTGTGGTGGTTCCTAGGGGTGTTAAGGAATTTCTTGAATTTTTTCATAAGGTGGTTGTTATTGTACCACCTCTATGTAATGTTGATTGAAATATAGACTTTTAGTAATCTTATTCTCATATTTTGATGGATATTTATTAGTTGGAACCTTATATGTTATGGGAGATGAGGAATCATGCGGATGATGTAATATAGAGAGGTTTCATCTGACCTAGTGTTACATAACAGAGTACTGTAGTGTTGTTAATAAAATATGAGGATGGTATTCTAATGTTATTTATATACTTCCAGAGGTAGAATTCGGTAACGATGCAGAACTGTTACCCTCTTCTGATTATATATGATCTTTTTGACTATCTAAGAAGGGTGATTTTTATTCTATGGTTGATATGTATTCAGTATATCACATGTTTAGTGTCAAATATGAGGATGTTTTGAAGACTACCTTCCAATTACACAATGGGAACCTCTTGTTTATAGTCATGTCATTTGGGGCATGGTGGTGATGTTTTTTCGGCTTTTCATTGTGTGTGTAGAAGGGATTGTTTTATAGGTTTGACAAGCTACTTGTTTTTTGTGGTTGTGTTGTCCTAGATATAGATATAGTGATGGAATAAATGTTTAATAATGATTGAAATTGTCGGGGTTTTATTTGGTTAATGTGATAGAAATTTTAAATGAATAAATAAATTATGGGTTGGGTGGTTAAATATGTTTGATGATTAATAATTAGAAAATGGGCTATATGATGAAATTTTATGGTAATATAAAAGTGGATTGTGGATTATTGTGTGGTTTTCTACATTGAGAGGTTGTTGAGAATGTGGGAATGTTGTGATTTGGTTAGATTTTTAATGAAACCCCATAGGATGGCCTTTAGTGTGGATATATGAATATACCTAGAAATTCATTTCTATTTCTATACGCAGCCTAGCCATGATGAGCATTATCCACCAACATATGCATAGTCCTTGGGGTGATGTTTTTTCAAATAACCAAGTGAAGCAGATGGATGGTTGTCAACCCGATATTTTCTACAGTCTCTTCTCAGAGAGTAGATATGAATAGAATGTGATTGAAATTGGTTTTCTACTACACATGGTGATGGACCAAGTTTCTTAATGTTATATTAGATGGACCATGTATTTCCAGTCGACTTGTGATATGTTTTTCTCTGTGGCATGGTGGAACAAATGTTTTCCGGAAAGATATGATATATCCATTATTATTGGGTGGTGTCCCAGGTAAAATTAGGTGGGATTTGATATAACAATTATGTGGGATAGTTTATAGTGTGGGTCGTGCATAGTTTGAGTAGGGAACTAAGTTTATATCCATTATGTTTATGATACCTTACCAATATGGTTATCGTTGTGATGTGATAACCCAAGTGTATATTGATGAGATATGGTGTGACTATTCATGTGTAGAGGTGGCCCAGGTTTATGTGGACCTAATATGGTGTGATAATCATTTTTGGGTGGTGTTATATGTTATTATAAATATATGGGAGCTCCAATACATATGATGTTGGTGTGTGATAACTAGAAATATGTGGGAAAGTGGTGTGGGGTTACCACTATTGATATGAATCATATTATGTTACTATACCTTGATTTAATTATTTGGTGATTATTCCATGGTGAGGATAGGATGGATGAATAAACTATTTTGGTGTTGTGGGTTTGGATTTTTTCTCTTAGGTTCCTTAGTTTTCTTTACTAAAATGTTCATGATCAAATCCGGTTTTCCTTCTAATTATACATGTATTCTCACGCTACATAAGTAAACATAGTTTCATCATTCCTCAAAGAATACATGGATTATTGTAATGATTTATTAGATATTACATTTAGAAATTGGTTTTATCACTATTGTATATATTATTTTGGGTATTTACATGGGGTGCATTACTGTGTATCTATTTTAATTATGCATGCATTGCGGGGTGGTTTTCGTTTCTATTTATATTATGTTATGAATTTTCTTATTGATGATTCATCTTATCTCATGATCCTACATTATTATAATGGTCAATGACTTTTATTTCATGATATTTTTATACCATCATTGCTAGTTTTGAACCTAGGGCCTACTAGATGCTAGAATTGGGGGTTCATTATATATACCCCTTCATTACTATCTCTTCTTTGGGAGGGGTTTTGACATAAAAAAATTGGGTCTCTATATAGGTTACCAAATCAATTTTTATCACTAGTGGTGGCCTATTTATTGTGATTCATATTCAATGTTTCACTTCGCATGGTATACATTACAAGTTAATTCTTTATTTTTCCATTAGAAAATTTATGTTCGTTATTTACAATTAACAACATTGTATTCTATTACTTTTCAGTAAAGTGGTGATCTTTTAATGTTTCAAAAAATCATGTTGTTTCTTCATATTTTTATTTTTTTCATTTAGTTCATCAATGGTTTCTTATACGATTTTATTGTATTTGAATATATAATCACGAGAAATATCATATTCATCATATTTTTCACATTCATAAGGAATGTACATAGTATTTTTTACCTAATGTGTTTATTCCATAGGGAATATATATTCCATCTCATGAGAATAATTTCCATATGATTCTAAATAATTCAATATTCTTATAATTCACTTAATTTTTCATTCATGACTTTCTTATAATTATTTCCTTGATCCTCATATTTCTATTTATACCTAACTTTCAATAAATCGACATTGATATGTCATTTTATTATCCACAAATAATAAGTAACTTTTTTCAATTTATTATACATCAGTTAGTTTCCTTTAATATCCTATCCTCCTTTGAAATTTAATTTTATAGAGAACATTTTCTTCATGTAAAACATCCTAAATATTTTTTATGTGTTATCTCTTCAGCCTTACTAGATTCTCCATCACTTCTACTGGTTAAATCTTATTTAATTACCTCTTCTAATTTTGACTAGGAAGCATTCAATGTAATTGATTTTTTTTTTGGGTTTAGAGTCATCATCATTAACTTTAATCCATTCTTCATACATCTATTTTCCCTATAAACTCATTTATTGGCCTATTTCTAAAATCGTGTGATTCCCAAATGGATATATAAATTCATTTATATATATGAGATAAGCATCATAAAAACCCCATAACTTGTGACTTATCATAAGTGGTCTTTATTAGTGTTTGAATCATATTATTAATCTCATTAAACCAAAGTTATATATTTTAAGATGTCTCACTGGTTTTCATCTTAATTATATCATAATTAATGTTATAGGTATTCAATCACATTTTATTAACATTTGATGTCCCATAATGAGACCCAAATAATGTATCATAGATTTCAATTACTATATTAGTTTTAGATATTGTTTTATATTTATCCAAACAAAATTCATATTATAAAGATTTCATTAATTTATAGTTAAAACAAAAGAATATTTACATAAACCAATCTAGTCTGCTCTAGGAGAGTTTTGATATTCATATTTGTTTTCTATTATCGTTGAAATATCAAAACAAATAATCTGAAGAAATATTTTTATTTTAATTTTCCACTGAACATATTATTAGATATTGAAATCAGATGGTTTATTAAAATAATTATCATATAATCTTTTTTTATCCATATTTTTGTTATTATAGTTGTAAAATAAATTAAAGACCTTATATAGGTGACTTGATAAGGGTCTGATGCGGAAAGAAATATTCACAACTCAAAAGTAATGTTGTACAAATAGAGATAGAGAGGTCGAATTTGAAGCAAGTGTGACACTAATAATGTTATGATTTATCATTATATTTATTTTCAATTATCAATTCATTTTTTATATATGATAGTATATAAAATGATCAAAAAAATTCTCTCAGATATTTTAGTGAGGTATAGAAGAAAAAAAGGTCCATAGTTTTTGAAATAGAGAACTAATATGTATGTTCTCTATTTCTTGAAATTACCTTCATTTTAAAATATTATCTAACTAAATAAATAAATCATTCCTCAAAATATTCAATGAATATTAATCATTAAAGATATATGTATTTGTTATGAAATCAAGAAATATTAAATTCCATAACAATGATTTTAAGCCTTCAATGATAGATATTTAAATATATTACATTTCTATAATTACTTTTAGAAATTGTAATTAATAGTTTTTCAAGTATTATTAATGACTAAAATTTATTTAAAACATAGGAAAAAATTCTAATTGATTCTATTGATTGGTTGTGTAGTTAGTTGGACTAATCATGTGATCACTAGTTCTGTACAATTCACTAATGTGAATCATTTGTCATTGATTATTTATCCAATTAAACTATATATGAATTTTGCTATGTGGTTCTGACCAATTAAACCATTTCCAATCTATTCCCATGTGGCCATGTCCAATTCACCTTTATAAATATTTTTGATACATTGTTCTGAATAATTCACCATCCTGAATAAATTGGCTTTGTGATTTTGCTTTTTTTCTAAATTCCTGACATGGTTGCTTCTTTACATCATGAAATATCTTTAAGACATATGGTTTCTTCAATAATTTTAAAAATTCCCAACAATTATTGATACATTTACTAAGAAATACTTTTTAGTCACTCTCTTTCCCTTACTGTCACCTAGTTAACTCATGCGGTTACATTGTTTACTCATATTGTCAATGGAAAAGTTCTTGATACCCCTTTGCCCAATTTTTTTAAGGAAGGTTATGTATGAGAGTGTTATTAAACATTATGATAAGTTTAAATTGAATTTATTAATTATTAATTTGATAATCAATTAATTATTTATTATTTTCATGATCTAGAGGTGGGGGTATTGATGCAATCATAGAATGGACATCAACAAGTTTGTTCAATCTAGGATGGGCCATAGCAGAGCTATCAGTTATTGGAAATAAATGGAAAATCAACATCTTAGGTATTCAGCCTTGATACATTCTTTATAGCTTAATGTTTTTTATTATATCCTCATGGATATGTGGTCTCGACGCTGTGGTTTTTTCTGGTAAGTTTAATTAAATTATTTGAGATCGTTAATTGTATTAGTTTATTTTGATTTTTGGATTCATATGAAATGCCTTGGATATGTTGGAGTTATGTTCATGGTTCACCATAGAATAAGGATACTATCTTGGATTTCCCTGTATCTGATGGTCAAGGAATTAACTAAAGGAAAACATATACTCATGAACCCATATAGGGGTGTTGATCAAATGGAATGGGATAGATGATACATATTTCCCTTTTGTAGGTTCCTGTAAAATTGATTTTCCGTATTATATTGTATCATTTCCCTTATGAAACCGGGGTTCATATAAAGTAAGGATTAGGTTGGGTGAGTGGACTTTCCAAATGAGACCCTTCATACATTGAGATGGGATCTAACCCATTACCCTTGACCATAGAATGTTTTATTTTGTAACAGGGATTTGTGGAGAGCATGTGTGTTCATGACATTGTTGATGGGCATGGGGCCCTTTAAGAGACTTGTGATGACATGAGACTCTGTTGAGTCCTATGTTCCCAGTGGGTAAACCTAGTGACATGTTGACCTTAATGAGATTGATTTTTAGTTCAATTTTATTGGCAGACACAATCATCATGATATGCTAGATACACCTCAACATTGGCTGAATCAAGTATATTCAATTAGTTTTAATGACCTAAAGATCAAAACCCAGACGAGACATTGTCCTCTAGTGAGTGTATGGTGGTCTGTATATTCCATGTGACATGCTCAGAGAAATTCTAGCATCAGGTTAAATTAGGCATCATTACATGTTTTTTTATTTATATCCATAACATTATTTTTCATTTCAAACATTCCATGTGCATATGTCACTATCATTATAGTCATGTGTGGGGACACATTGGTGGTTCTATATTTAGTTTTTTAATCACACACTGCCCAAATGGCCTTGTCACCTCTGTACCCGAGCATCCTTACACTTGATGTTGGCACTCGTTAGGTTGAGGCCTAGGATCGCATAATTGAGCTGGATTAGCTCAAGTGGGATCCGAAATATTGGATGTGGTGAGGGCTGGGGAATGTAATTTATCCTAAAATACCATTATTTCATTATTTATTTATTCTTTTTTTCAATTTGTATATTTCCACATCTTAGTGGGTGATTGATTGTGTCCCACTAAATAAAAATATCTACATTCCAGGATCAGATTGTTGGATTTTTGTTTATTTCCTCATAGACTAATTATGTGTTATTTTGTATGATATTTGGTTTATTTAACAGTATTTCTCACTCTTATATTAGTGGTACAACCAACCCACATTACCTTTTTAGATGTTCGCTACTAGTTAGCAAGCTCTGGAATTCATGGAGGCATGTCTGAGGTCACCTGGTGGTTCAGTTCGTCTACTATTCAGAGTGAATAGGACTATGGGGTTATAAGTTCTATTTAACCTATGTTGGAGGGATGAACATTATTGAGATCTCTTAAAATATGAATTGGGGAAACTGTAGTGAAATGAATCTAAAAAATTCACAAAATTTATGTACGACTATTTTCAATATCGACCAGAGGCTGATGTTTATTCATGGTATCACTAGGCTCATCCATGCCCCAATTTATGTATGACATGTTTTGAGCTCTGACCCTCAATCCATCTCTCTCTATTTTATTTTATTATTATTTGATACATTTAAATAATGTCCAATTTTATCAAAGTTTTTTATATCAACAATGTAATTTTAAAACAACTTATCTTTAATCTATATTTTTAATTATTTTTATCAAATACATAAATATTTTCATTACATATGATTATTTTTTTTAGAATTTTAATTATACCATTTGTATTATTTAATTATTCATGGTATTTTTTCTATGTTATTTAAAATGATATCTGATTTATGATTTTGATTTATCAACTAAATTTTAATATTTATTTTTAAATTAATTTTATTTTAATATAAAAATATAATTAAATTTCATAATATCATTTGACCAAAAAATCAATATTTAATTTTTACCTTTTATAATATATTTAATATTAATTAATTAATATTTTTTAATTTAGATATAAATGTATGATATTATTTATTATTACTAGTGTATGGTATATTAAAATATCAATATAATATTACATATTTCAAATATTTCATATTAAATAATTATAACAATATTTAGAATATTATAAATATTACATTAGAATTTTTTAAAATATATTTTCAAATGGTATACAAATATAATATTTTTATGTATATAATATTTTATTATTTTATTAACTATGAATTTTTTGTCATTTTTTTATGAAACATATTATTTAATTCTATTATTTATAAAAATTATTATTTTATACGATAAAAAATAAATAATACAATGAAAATAATATTACATTTAATTTCATAAAATAAATGTAAATAATTATAATAAAAATACAATCTAGTGTTCTTGAATTATGTTCTTTACGATTCATTATATAAAATTGACAGAAATTAGAGTGACAACGAAGACACAAAGAGAGAGAGAGTGTTGTGTTTTAAAATAAATTTTAAGATATTCATTTTTGACACAAAGTCCATTAATATAAGTATAATTCCTTTATTATATGATTTCTTACCATACACTGAATGTTCCCATTAAAATAATAGAAACCATCCTTTTTCAATACAAATATTCATAAAAAATTAAAATTTTTTGAGGGATTTTGTATTACCACTCTACATTACTAAAAAACATGTTGGCAACAACATCATATGTCTTGGACATATAATTATTGACCACGATATTTGAATGCATATTTCAATTGAGTTTCATGAATTTTATAAGGTGATCTTGGATTCTCATCCTTAATCTCTTCAAGGGAATGTGATAGTAATTTTAATTAATTATTTGTAAAATTTATTATTAGATTGTTTTTAGCCTATATTTGGTGGTATATAAGGATTAATTTTGTAAAATATTGTGATACATTAGTGATGTCAGAGAATCTAGTATTCATGTCCAATTTCATAACCCTAAAATATCATTGAAACACATCAAAATATTCAAGTGTTATCCATGTTTTTATGTTTTGTAGAATTATCACCGGACATTAAAGTGATAGTTCATGAGAGTATTCAATTAAAATCAATCAACCAATATGATCCCCACATATATTATACTTGATAAATGATTAAAATTGAAGAAGGAAATAGTGATTTATAATTTCTATGGATATCCCTAAATTGAACCCAAAATATATATTGATTATTAAAAAGATAACATAAAAAACTCTATCTCTACAAATCAATCAATGAATAAAAAAATATAATCTTAATATTTTCATCAAGTTACTCATCGTGTGATCATTAATAATTTTGAACTCTATGGAAATTTTAAGAAGTAAAATATGAAGAAATGTGTGTTCCTATATTCATTCTATCACCTTATATGTCATCATCCTTTAAAAATTAATTAGGAGTACCATTTATAAATAATTCATATAGAAAAGCTCTCAATGAAATTAGGTGGTGCTTGGGGTGGGAGATTTGTAATTTATTAACATAATTCCCCATGCCCAAAGGTATCATCATCCAAAAAAACTATTTTTTTACCTTGTATTTGTTGATTTTCCTTCAAATTATTTTATATTGTTATTCAAATCAAAATCTGATCTGTATATCCCATGTTATGGCCTCTTTGATGAAGTTATGTCCAACCTATCATAAATAAAGTAGCAATACACTAAGAGACTCAATATAGTCATATGTTTCTAGACTCATAACAAACTTTTGTTTCATGAATTATATTCCAATGACATAAGAATCCAAAAAATCCAATCTTAATCAGTTTAGGTAATGTCATGGAAACATTCCATAAATGTTCCAATTTGGCACAAAAAGTAATATATTATAATTACATGCTTAATGAAATAAACTACATACATCATTATAGAAAATTAAAAAAACCCTAAATCTATGGTAAATATTCTTTCATATCAAGTAATTAATTTTTTAATAATCTATTTATAAAATTCAAGTTCATGCTTGATCCAAATATAGGTGGTACCAGTTCCATTTTGAATGTGTTTTCAAATAATGAATAAAAAAAGAATGTAGAATAATAAGGGATTTAGTGTTGTGATACTAAAACCCATAAAATGTTTAAATCACTTGCATAAGGGTGAAAATATATTATAAAATTTTTCTTGACCAAACCATTACACCAAAACATTTTCATTCGTATACAATGTCACTCTCAATGAATATTAGAAAATTTATGCATGCTATGTGGATAAATAGAAAAATTATTTAAAATATGGTGTAAAATTCCCCTTTTGAGTCATATTAAAATTAATAATTATGAAATTAGTTTATTTCAATATGAATATGAATTGAACAATCACAAATTTTCTAATTTGTAATCTAATGTGATGGAAATATTGCATGTGAAATTCACCAACAACATAACTGTGTCTTGAAATTACTTCATATCAATGAGTTCGAACCATTCAACAATTTATTTTCCCTTTATCCATTCAATGAAAATGAATAATTTAAAATATTTTATATTCCTTATTTACTCCCACATTGAAATTTTCTTACCCTTCACAACCAATGGATAATATATAATTTTAAAATGATGAGCATATATTCTCAATGAGATCCCACATGCTCCCAATCGAATTATATAAATATGTTATACATTTTTTAACTCCCCAATATATATATAAATATTTATTCAATATTTTTAACAGTAGTATAGGAAAATTTTGATTCATGTAAATTAATAGTATTTTATGTGCTCTATGTATGAAACAAACTTTGCCGAATCCTCGTGGAAGTCTCTTAAATTTTATTTAATAAACATTTGTTAACATATAAACAAAAAAATAACATATGTATGGATGTGTGGAATATTTTATTTTATAACCCAATAATTATGTAAAAAAAATTATTCATAACTTATCAAAAAGTTTTCCTAAAAACAAAACCATTAATATCGTTCACTGATTAGCACGTTTCTAAATGCAACATTAATAATATTTTGTAATGATGTTCAAATATAGAAATAAAATAAATTACCACTTTTTTAATAAATATGATGATGTATATATACATATGAAATGAATTTCATTGAATCATAATTAAGCTATCAAGATTTCATGTTATGTAGTCATTTCTTATTAGAACATTAAATAATCTAAAAGCATAAAAAAATTAATTTTTTATTACAAAAGAAGATGAAATAGATAGGTATATTGAAGTGAATGAAAAATTATAAAATGTTGAATAAATATAAAAATATAATATTTCAATTACAAGGAAACCACTACATTTTATTATAACTAATTATTTAAATATTTAGAAAGTAATGGGATATGTTGAAAATAAATTTTTTTAATGATAAAATTGAAGGAATTGGGTGTGCGATGGAGTGTGAGAAATATATTATTTAATGTTTTTCATGTAGGTCAATTTCATAACAGTAGATCTATCAAGGCAGTACTAGATTCATAATCCAAGATCTCATTATAATTAATTTAAATCTAAACTACACAAAAATTATACCATAGATCAATAATGTGATTCCAGTGTACTTCTCTATTCTCTAGTTCATCATAGTTCAATTAATTTAAGAAAGGGACCCTCTAGATCATCCCAATATTAACTATATCCAATGTAATTGAATTTTATTATCATAATTCTCTCTTGTAAAAGAATCAAGAGCTTTATGTCCTATATAGAAATGATGATGAGTCACAACAATCACAAACTTTTAGGAACACTTATTATTAAATATAATCTCATTGTCTAGAAATATCGTATAAAGAGAAATAATAAATTTCTACCATCATTCTTTAATAAATTTTTTTTATATTATAATGTATATATATTATTTCATTTAACATGGCCAAGTATTTGGTTATTTAACTACCATACCAATCAGGTTGCCTATGATTTCTTATTCCTTTAAAATGTGAAAACTAATCATTGTAATTCAATCAATATTATAAAACCAATGATACACCTCACACGAGATACCTCACATGAAAAATATTCCAATTTTTTATCATGAATCAAAATAACATATTGAATAAAATAAATTAAAAAATATATCAAGTCACAAGACCAATACAAATGTTCTTAGATGGGAATATCCAATGATACCTAAAACATGTGTTATTTCATTTACATGGTGGTTCACATGGTCTCTTCTTCTCGAGAACATGATATGAGGCATTCAGGAGAACAAGCCTCTGTGATTATGATCTCCCAACACATAACAATCAAACATCATCAGTGCCACATCAGCATGATGTATTTAGACCATAATAAATATGTTTTAGATTATTGTCATAATATGTTGAGGTTGGCATTATATTTCACAGCTTCTATAAACATTTGTTAAAATTTATAATATAAGTATATTACCATGTGAAAAATGTTCTTAATGTTAATAGAACAATTATGATAAAAATAAACCATTCATAGCTATCTGTATACATGATTTGGTAATCATAATGTACTACATTACTTGGGTCAGGGGAACCCAAACACACAATGCTCCCACATACACTAGTAAAAACAAGACAAACGTCAGCACATTGGTTCTCACATAATAAACATTCTTTTATCATGAAAACGATTTAGTTTCTAGAACTTTAATGATTGCCTATATGGTGACCCAATTATATTCAACTTCACTACCTTGTTTAAAATCCCATGGGAGATGATATCCCCACATATAATACTTTTTGACACTATCATAACTTTTACATGATAACAAGTACCATAACTACAATAGAATTATAGTATATATTGTGATAACATCTCACCATCATCGAAGAATTCTATATTATGGAAAAAATATACATATTAATAGTACTTATTTGGTGGTATCATATGCCTCAACATATTTAGTATTTAAAGATATATCTATCATTGTATTTTAGGAGACTATATTTAGTATTTCCTTAAACCTGTAGTGATACTAGAGGAATTTTATTTGTATGAATACTAATATGTTTCCCATTGATAATTATTGTTCCTTATTTTTCATGAACCAAGAATTTATCCCTTATACAATCTCAAATACAGCTAAATTTTTATAAATTTTTCCTTAAATTGTTTTCCATGATTTAATTAATATATTCCCAAAATAATTTATTTATAAGACACCTGAAATCTACGTATATATAATAAGAAATGAGATTAATTTATTCATTAAATAATATATAATTATTTTCGTCATCTTAATAACCTTTCATCACTTCAACAAGATTTCTAAGAGAGATTAATGGTAGATAACATAACAAATAATTTTCTCATGAATTTTAGATTCTTCTATTTATCAATTCCATTACAATTTATATAACATTAAATGGTTTATGGATCCCCATATACTAATATTAGTAGATATTGTTCACTAGAACAAGGTTTTCAATATTAATTCAACATTTTATAAATTTTCCCAAAATAAATTTTAACAAACAATTTTACTCAAACATATTTTATATATGTAATGACTCAAATTTTCCTAAAATAAATTAGACATTAATAGTGAAAATTCTAGGACTAGGTGATGATATGGCATGTAATTCCAAGGCTCAAAACAATTCATAGAAAATTGTTCAGATTTTTAATAATATTAGTGTCCATATGTTTTCTTATAAAATTTTAATAACTATTCAAGGAATTCCAGGATGAGAAATCAGAGGACACTATTGAGATTAGTGTATTGTCTTTACCTGAGGAGCAACCTAACACTGGTATGTGTGGGTCATGTGTGGAATGTATTATTTGGGATGTATCTGTAAATAATAATACAAATTCAAATACTAATAACTCATAAAAGTTAACTCCGAATGAAATTTCAAGACAACTACTGATCTCATGATCATGTGTTCTCCATATGCAATGCCTAACCTAGACTGAAGAATCTTGACTGTAAATGCTAGTTTTTGGATGTGAACATCATTAAAAAAAATTTAAAATATTTTAATTGGACATTACAAGGAGATTCAATAATTGTTGCATTTTTAAAAAATCATTATCATAAAATCTAGGGTTATCGGTATAAAGCTATATTTTTTTGACGAAAGGAGGAGGATAGCCTCTCGCCAGTGAAGATGGATTAATGGTCGAAATATGGATCAATTGTTGACGGATAGATCAAGGATGACAACATGGATTTTTTCATCAGTGACTGATCAAAACCCCATGTAGGGTTTGTGTTTCATTTATTCCCATCAAATATCATTATCCATATGATGAAGGTGGGTTGGTCAATGAATAGGATAATCCTTGGATTGTTTGTATTGAATTTTGGGTAGTTTTTGGTGTGAGGACTGTTATCAAGTTGATTTTTGTTAAACATTATTTACATCCCTCTGTTCATCATTTCATATATGAATTGATCGATACTGATACAAACAAGGGAAAGAACCATTCATTTAGGGTTCATTTTATTTTCCCATCATTATTCATTATTTTTTCCTCACGACTATAATTCAAGATAACAATCTGAAATGACAATTGTGAATGTTGGTTACTATGTCCAATTTATGTGGAGTACAATAAGGTGATGTCGCCGATATAAAATCCAATGATGGAGACAACAACAGACCATGAAGAAGCTCTGGGAATGCAGACCTAGTAGTGTGGCCACTGACAGATTGGCTATGATAAGTGGCAAGCCAATGTCTATGTTGTACCTTGGTGTTGGGATGACCCACGATGACCAGGTCTTGGGTGTTGCAAGCAGGCATGGTCATCGACAGGCTGTCCAGTGGCGAGCGTAGTATCTGGGCCACTGAATGTTTAGCTGATAGCGGTGATGCATCTTAAACTAGTGGGACTCTGTTAAAGAAGGGCTCATGGTGGCGGGATCCATCAGCAACAACCGGGACATAGTTAAATGCCACGTCGAAAAACAGGGTGTGGCGGCCAACCACATGGACCCCACGGTGGAGATGGTCGTGGGGCAGGTGACACGTGGAGAGCCCTGAAAAGTCATTTGAGAAATTTGGAAGATGCATTGATTTGGTAGCACATGCGGCCAGGCTTCTTACGAGACCAGGGTCGGCCCACTCATGTGGGATAGGCTTCAAAAAAAAGCCAACTCTGGTAGCCATGTGGGCTGGAACACGTGTCCTAGAGATTCATGGTTCAAGAGCCCAATGGGATGGGTCTATTTCAGCTATCACAGAGCAACCAGGTCTGGTAGAATCATCTGAACAAGGTCAGGTTAGTGGGACCTGGTTAGGTCGGACCCGAGTAGGGATGGACCGTGTTTTCACTAAAATGGATGTAACATTAAAACAGAAGGTCCGTTTGATGAGACCTCATTTGTATTAGGACCCTTTCTATGGGGTGATCATTTGGAAATGTATTGTTGGTTTTTTATTATCCACCGGTATAGGTGAGGTGTTTCCCTTAGTTATTTCCTTGAGGGATCAGTAAGAAGTTATGTTCACATAAATAGATAGAAATCCCCTCTATTGGAAAATTCCGAGGTAGATTTGTCACATCCCTCCATGGGATTGGAGCGATCCTCTATCACGCATGATGGAGTTTTGTTGGAATTGATGTATCTTATGATCGGAGGGCATTAATCCTCTATCCAGTGGTCTCTATTGGTAGGGGTGTCAGTATCCTCTAAGAAGGATCCCTTGCATTGTGGGGAAATTTAGATTGGGTTGTTGGTATCCTCTAGGGAGGATCTCCTATCTATATATTATTAGCCTGACCAGTTTATTGTCTTTGCCCAATGCTCAAATTAATGTGACCTCTTTGTAAGAATCTCTGATGATATCGTGGCTCGATGAGTGAGTTATCCTAGAATGAGCATGCATTAAGAACTATATTTTGGCTGATTATTTGTTTGTGACACTAAATTTTTACCTTTTTTATAGTTAGTAGTATTTTTAGATATTTCAAAAATATGTGTTATAGTCATATACATGTGTTGAGTTGACTGTGCTTTCCTTTTAGGTTTGTCCATTTAAGTTTTTGGGTCCTACTCATGAGTACTACTTTACTCATACATACATAGGATTTTCTACATATGTGTCATGTCTTTTATAGATGATTGATGTTTTGATATATTCCATGGAGGACCAGGACCAGGTAGATCATAGTGTGATCAGACAGACATGGTGGGAATCTACAGCTTCAGACAGTTTTCCAAAACCTACCCTTCAGGTAGGTATTACTACAGATGAGTTCCTAGAGCTGCTATTTTCACTTATGTTCAGTCATTATTTTGGTGGTTTTATATACTAGGCTGGTTTAACCTCATGTAAATTTCATTCTAGTTGTACTCTAGTTTTTTTATATATTTTGTGGTTTTCGTGCATGGTTTACTTATAATTTTTTTACATTTCATCATTTTTGTGCTTGGAGATGTGTGTGTTGCATACAGTTACTAGGAAATAATTCCCATGTTAGTGATATGCCTACTCATTGCTAGTCACCAAACCCTGGACTATTCTGTGAGGGATTGGGGAGTCATGGAATGGGACCAACTGGGACAGGTCATGATAGAGAAATCTAGGGTTCTCACTGAACGCCTTGTACCATGGTTGAGAGCCCTATTTTTAAGACTGTTTCTTGCTGATTGTGATGTAACATGAGCTTAGAATAGCATAGCATGTAGGTATGTTGTATTTTTTGGGAATGGTGGCCATGTTTCTATGGAAACAATGGTCTCCTATGGTGGAGAGATGCATTAGCATATGAATGTTGCTATCCGGGATGACACTAGGGATTATTAACCAAGTTAAAGCTAACATTTCCTATTGATATGAATGATGAGTGGTTGTTTGAACCAGTTCTTGGTTTATCAACACATCATATAAAGTTTCTTATGATTGAAGAGGGTTTCTCCTTTTCATTCACGTAGTACTATGAAGGAAGGTGGATAACATATTGATGGAATATTTGATGGGTTCACCACGTCTGTATTGAGAAATGACTCAATTTTGGAGATCATTGAATGACTCACCATGTTGGCCCACAACCTAGCCAGATGGGACTTGTGTTTAGCAGAGAGCATGGGACACCTCTCCATGTAAGAGACAGTTCAAAACCATATTTTTACATCGATGGAAGTTTCAAATCGTGATGCTCATTTTTCATCCTGACAATGGAGATCAATAATAGAATTGGGAGTATCCTTCGGGTTTATGGGATTACATTAGTTTGTGACTATAGGTAGAAAGAGAATCTATTATAGAGCACAAGGGAGTTGATGGGACAGGTTCATACCTAGTTCTCTCATCAGTTTAATTATCCCTTGGTTTGAGTTTCGGGGATGAGAATCCTTATGGTTGGTTGCATATAATGACTTGGATTTTCCTGAAATTAATTTTAGAAAATATATGGGTATATTTGGAGATTATTTTGTTAGACAGCGTGAAATTATATGGCCAAAAACAATTCATATAATTTTTTCAGTTTTTTAATATCATATGCGCACACGACCTTCATAAAAAAGTGAAATAACTTTTAAGATATTACATTGATCAGAAATCAAAGGGCACCATTGATCTCAGAGCATTGTCTTTACTCTAGGAATGACCTAACATTTGATGGTGTGGGTCGACTGTAGAAATATTTTTTTGGGACGTATATGTAAATAAAATAATCTAATAAAATATATTTTATTTTAAAATCCTAATAACTCAAAAATATTAACTCAGATATGAGTTATGAGATTTTTTCCCTCATGATAGTGGGTTTTATTTAGGTGGGGCCTAACCTCGATTGGTGCAGGTTAAGGGTGAATGTTATTCTATGGAAGTAAACATCATTAAAATATTTAATAAAAATATTTTAATTGGATGTTAGATGGGGATGTAGTGACAGTTTTCTTTTTAAACAATCCTTGATATAAATTCCATGGTTATTGACATAACTTAATGTTTTCCTTAGGAAATGAGGAGGTGGCTCCCTCTCTAGTGATGACGGATTAATGATCTAGATCAGGATCAATTGTTCAAGGATTGAAAAATGAAAACAATATAGATTAGTTCTTCATCAATGACTGATAAAAACCCTTGGTAGGGTGTGAGTTTTGTTTGATTTCCTTCCCCTTAATTATCCATATGATTAATGTGGATTAGACAAAGAACATACTAGTCAATGGATCATGTGTACAACTAGTTGGTATGTTTCTATTAAGAGTAATGTTATAAGTTTTATTAAAGCTATAAATTGTTAAATTCCCTCCATTCATCAATTCGAACATGATTGGATTGAGGTTGACATAAACATATCCAAGATCTGTTCATTTGGGGTGTCAGTGTACATTGAAAAGAGTTCTTCATCCATTGTTCCCTAAGACGATGATTTGAGATGGAAATCTGGAATCATGATGGTGTATAATGATGTGTCAGTCCAATTCATGTGTTGTGTGGAAAGGAGAGGCAATTGGTCGGGCGACAAATGGTGGAGACAAAACCGGCCAAGCAAGGAAGTCGGGGCAGGCAGACCCGACAAGACAGCCGCAGGAAGGGTGGATGGTAGTGGTTGAATGTCACGGTCTATGAGGGACAGTGGTTGAGGGATAACAAGTGGTGGTCTGGCCACAGGAAGTGCGGAAAGTAAAGGACATCGTCGGGCCTGCTAATGGTGCACACAACAGCAGGGTAACCCGCAAAGCAGCTCATGGAAAACGAAGAAGTAGGGAAGCCTGCAGGTTATCTAGTAGAGGTGACTAAGTATGGTCTATTGGGACCATGTGAGAGATTTCCCCATGGATGTGAGTGTCGATAGTGGCTACCGTGATGTGTAAGGAGGCTGAGATGGTGAACGAGATGTAGCAGGGGCTAGACACTCAACCTCCAACTAATTGGACCCCATGGAAGTAGTGTCCACTATGCAGGAAACATAGGGTAGCTAGGGTATTACATCCACAAAAATAGGTTTCCACTTTGACTGTGTGTCACCAATTGTTGGGTCGAGGGTGAGATAGGATCTGGACCTCTCATTTTGATAGGGATAGGAAAATCGGGCCGCTTGAGCGGCACGGTTAGCTAGACCACATGACCTAGTAGTTTGTGGTCTTATAGCTAAATAGGTTAGGACGATTCAGACCAACCCACATTAACCAGTTCGGGTCATGTCGGACAATCAGGGTCGGGTAAGACCCTTGCTCGGGTTGGACTACTTTTTCACAAAAATGGTTGTAACATTCAATCCAACGGTTTGTTTGATGATTCTTCTACACCATTGGGAACCGTACGATGAGGTGGTACTTTTGGGTTTTCCTGTAGGTTTTTTATTGCGGACCAGTATAGTATAAAGGATTTCCTTTATTATTTTCTCATGGGTTCAGTATGGTATTACATCCACATATCTAGATTGTAATCCCCTTTAGAGGCTGATTCCTAGAGAGTGTTGGGGAATCCTTCATTGAGATGGGATTGATCCTACTTCACCACTTAAGCTTTTTTTTCAGAGAATTTATGGGTCATACGATCATAGGACATTAATCCCCCATCCATTGAGACATATCAGTAGGGTTGTTGTTATCCTTTGAGATAGGATCCCCTACATTATGAGCCTCATTGGTAGGGTTTTTGGTATACTCTATGATGGATCCCTTACGTTGTAGGGAAATACATATTAGATTGTTAGTATCCTTTGGGATGGATCCACTCAATGTATAACATGAACTTAACCATTTTATTCTCTTTTTCTATGTCCTAAATTATCATGACCTCTTTGTAAGACTCATCGTTGATATCACAGCTCGATGAGTGAGGTCTCCAAAAACATGCATGCCTCAAGCAGAATCATGTGGCTGATTATTTGGTTATGACATACCCAATTTACCTTATTGATGTTTATGATTATATCTATATATTCTTGGTAAATGTTTTGTAGGAATATACTTTTATGGATATTACTGCACATTCCTTTTTGGTTTATCCTTTGTGGTTTTGGGGTGTCCTACTGGGTACTATTTTACTCACCACTATAGAGGCCATTTCCAACATGTTTCATTTCTTCTGAAGACGATCAAAGTTTTGATAGAGTCCTCGGTGGACTGGGAGCCGGTGGATCATTGAGTGATTAAAAGGACATGATGTGCTTCAACGGCCTCAAAAAACTATACTACACCTACCCTTCATGTGTGGTTACTACAGATGAGTTCCATGAGTTAGTGTTTTCAATTGTGTTCAGTCTTTCCTATGGTGGGATTGTATACAAACCTAGTTTACCCTTTTGTACATTAAATTCATGTTGTACTCCGTTTTTTGAATATATTTAGTGTGTTGCATGCATGGTTTACATAGCATTTTCTTACATTTCTACATTTATGGGATTTGAAATGTTTCTGTTGTGTACAGATACTAAGGAATGCCTTACATGTTAATGATATACCTACTCGATTCGAGTCACTATTGTCACGACCCGCCCTCGGGGCCCATGCCGTGACTAACCCCAAGCCCGCCTTCCATAGGCCAGGGGCTGGCGACTAGCACCAAGGCGTAAATCCCAACAAAAATGGAAGGCATTGCCTTTGAAAAGTAAACAAGCACCACATAGTAAGAAAGCGAAAAAGTAAACACTAAGTAAAAACTGTACAAGCTGTGCTGAAAGTAAAAGGGGCCAGAAATACAAGCCCAACAGTAAAGTACAACTGAAAGGAAAAAAACAGCAACTAAAAAGGGAAAACTGCAACGTCGAACCGTCCTCTGGAAGTCCCACCTGAAGGGTGGGTAAAGATGGCCTCCACAGCTCCTCGGTCCACCTGACCGCTCCGAGTACGTCCCGCCCAGTGGTCCACCTCCAGGTATTGTCCTGCTCCGCACGCCTCCACCACGGTCAGCGCTGTCCGTCGTCTGCAACCAACACAACGTAGTGCGGGCATATCCTGTGCAGGGGTGAGTATAAGCTACTTAGTAGGGACCCCGAGACCCCCGAAGGTCTCCCGAAATCCACAAAGGGTAATCCACAAAGAAAAGATACAATCACGAAGTAACATCTGACACAGCTTAGGTATATGCCCATACATATACCTAAGTCTTCAATTCCCCGTTCGGCTCCAACGTCCGAGCCCAAGCACAACCCAGTCCACACAGGAAAGCAAAACGTATACCCACACAGGATAGCACAACACAGTCCACAAAGGAGAGTAAACAGTAAATCCACAAAGGATAGCTCAACACAATCCACAAAAGAGAGTAACACAAGATTCAGCTCACACAGGTATACTTCTTCGGATGACGATAATGATGATCACTGATCCATCTAAGTCATCGGACCCACGAAGGATCGATAGGTAACTAACCCCTGCAATGACCCACACAGGATCGGACCCACACAGGATCGGGCCCACACAGGACCGGGCCCACGCAGAACCTGTAGGCGCTGGCTCACACAGAACCGCTGAGCGCTGACCCACACAGGATGGGACCCACACAGGATCGGGCCCACACATGACCTGTAGCACGGATCCACGTAGGATCGCTGCGTGCAGTAGTCGTCGCAGTCCACTGAGGATCTCTGCACAGTCGTTGTCGCAGTCCACTGAGGATCTCTGCACGGTCGTCGTCGGAGTCCACGGAGGATCTCTGCACAGTCGTCACCGCAGTCCACTGAGGATCTCTGCATGGTCGTCGCTGTCGAAGTAGCAGTCGCAGCTAGCACTAGGGTTATCGCACACAGCAAGCCCGTTCGGGAGGGTCTGCTCCACGAGCCGAGAGGCTGATACATCAACTGACACAAAGTCCAAAGTTGATGTATCCAAAAGTTCCGTATCGTCAACAAGAACTCAACGTCGCAGACGGCGCGTCAATCAGACGCCCGGTCTGAGAGTTATTGGCTTTTTCGTCCTAGGGGCCCGGTTGGTTTTTAAGGCAAAACCAACCCTACCGTACTCCACATGCGTCCAAACCTCGGGCGGAGTATTCCAAAAGATATGTCTCACAAATAGGAACTCAACAAAGCTGACGGCACGTCAATCGGACGTCCGTAGCTCAAGATATGAGCGTTTCCACTCCGAGGGCCCGATTGGTCTTGTGTACGAACCAACCCGACCGTACTCAAAGTATTCCGAAACCTTGAGTGCGATATACCGAAACTACCGTCTTGATCCAAGGATCGTGTTGACGCAGACGGCGGGTCGTTTGGAGGCTCGTAGCTCATGATACATCCATTTGAACGAAGACCGTCCGAAGAAGGGGGGTACGGGCCCGGGCCGACCCGGCCCGACCCCCCCAGGAGTCGGCCGAACCGGGTCGACCCGACCCGGTCCGGTCTGGCCAGGGCATGTCCCAGCCGGTCGGACCGGCCGGGCCCGGTTCGGCCGAACGGCCGAGGCACGCGGGGCGCCGCCCCCGCGGCCTGGTGGTGCCGCGGCCCCCCGCGTGGGGCTGCGTTGAGTCGGGACAAGGCTTCAGCCGCGTCCGAGGGCACCAGACCCACGCGGACGTGGGTCCGCGGGTGACGCAGCCGCCGCGGCTTCAGCCGCGGCGGCCTGTCCGGCGGCCCGCCCCGCTGGTGAGTTCCACGGGCCACCGGGATCGCTCCGGTGGTCCGATCCTCTTCCCGTCTACGCCATTGATCCTCCCGGGACTCGTTCTTCACTGTGGGATCGTCAAACATCCGTTGCGGAACGTTCCGTCATCGCCCGTCAAATCCGCACAAAATGAAGAACGACGGAGGGTCGTCGGGCCGTGTTCGTTTGGCCCGCACCCTCCGCGTTAGAGATAAACAACGGGAGAATTTTGCTCAACACATGAACCGACAATTTTAATTAAATAAAATTGTTCGTTTGAAACCGGTTCTTTAACTTTTTAAAGAAACACTTACGGGAATAATTAAAAAGGGGTAAATCCCAAAATAAATCCATACCTCGATGATCGTCGCGCGTGGGCGTTCATCGCGGAAAAGCTCGTCGCGGAAGAGAGGGAGCGTCGCGTCGTCGCGGGGAGGCGTCGCGTCATCGATTTCTGGGTTCGGCGTTCTTCGCGTTCTTCGCGTTCTTCGCGTTCTTCGAATACTTCGTGAAGGAGGAAGAAGAAACAAGGATTCTATCTCAAAGAGTAATCCCCCAAAAGTTTTTGGTTGCTCTTATTTTATTAATATGCCAACACACGAAAACAGGTTAAGAAGCGATTGAATTAATTCGTTGAATTAATTCAACGAAAGAAACAGCCCATTTAATTCACGAAATAAACCGCCCAATTAAATGGTCTGTTAAGATTTTAAGAAACGCGTCAGTTGACTTTCATAATGACGGGTTTTCGCGGGTGCGTTACTTAGCGGAAAGAAACGGCGGGGCTCGTGCGGGCCCCACCTCACAAATATCCTACCAAGGGGGTAGGATATTTCTGGATAGAATCCTATCCAGTTTAACTCAGTTCAAGACGTCAACAAGTGGCTTCAAGTGGCTTCCAAGTGAAATAAAATAAAGTTGTCGCAAAAATTATTATATTTCTTAACTTTAAGCCCGAAAATTAAAAACCAGACCCGAGCAAACGCAACTCCGGAAGAGGCGTTTCTAAGCGAATACCGGCGCTGCGATATCATCGGTGCCCTCAGAATTTGATTCCGGGCACCGGTTCAAAAGTTAGAAAAACCCACTCGTCCGTTCACTGAACGTACCCGAGCCAAACTTCGGAAAATGATTCCGAGCACACCGGGCCTCGGAATCAGGTGCCGTCAGAAACTGCGCTCTTGTAAAATTCCAAAGAAAATTAAGAAAAAAAATTCCCATGAAATTTACGGGTCTTTACATTATTCCCACCTCAGGACTTTACGTCCCCGTAAAGATACATAAAAATTAGGGAAACAAATGTGGGTACTGAGCACGCATTTGAGCCTCCCGCTCCCAAGTGCTCTCCTGGAGGTTCTCGTGCTGCCATCTGATGCGCACAAGAGGAATCAATCACCCACGTAGGACTCGCTCCTGTCGATCCTATATCTCCACTGTGACCTCCGCAAAAGTCGCCCCTTCATCCACGTCTAGCTCCCCATAGTCAATGATGTGCGTCGGGTCGTGCACGTATCTCCTCGGTTGGGATACGTGGAAGACGTCGTGCACCCGGTGCAACTGAGGTGGTAGAGCCAGGCGATAAGCCACCTCGCCAATCCTACTGAGGACCTGGAAAGGCCCGATGAAGCGTGGAGACAACTTGCCGCCTCGACCAAATCCTTGCAAAACACGTCGAGGTGAGACACGCAAAAAGACGTGGTCACCATCCTCGAACTCTAGTGACCTCCACCTCCTGTCAGCATAAGACTTCTGCCGGCTTTGTGCTGTCCTCATCCGCTCCTGGATGACCTGGACCTTCTCTGTCGTGGCCCGGACCATCTCTGGTCCCACAAGTGCTGACTCCCCAGGGTCTGTCCAGCACAAAGGAGATCTGCAAGTCCTATTGTACAAGGCCTCGTAGGGTGCCATCCTGATGGTGGAGTGGTAGCTGTTGTTGTACGCGAACTCCACCAAGGGTAGGTGGTCCTCCTAGCTGTGACCAAAGTCGAGGACACATGCACGGAGCATGTCCTCGAGGGTCTGAATGGTCCTCTCCGTCTGACCATCCGTCTGAGGGTGAAAGGCGGTGCTCAGTCGTAGCCGCGTCCCGAACGCCTCCTGAAACCCCTTCCAAAGCCGAAAAGTAATGCGAGCGTCCCGATCGGAGACGATAGTCGATGGCACACCGTGAAGTCGTACAATCTCCTAAACGTAGAGACGCCCCAAGCTCTCCACTGAGCCCTGCTCTCGGATGGGTAAGAAGTGTGCCGACTTGGTGAGTCGGTCAACAATCACCCAAATGGAGTAGTGACCTCTGGAAGTGCGTGGAAGTCCAGTCACAAAGTCCATAGATATCCCGTCCCACTTCCACTCCAGGACCTCCAAGGGTTGTACCAAGCCAGCTGGTACCTGGTGCTCTGCCTTCACCTGCTGGCAGGTGAGGCACCATGAAACGAACTCTGCCACAGCCTTCTTCATGCCCGGCCACCAGTGCTGTCGTCTAAGATCCTGGTAAATCTTCGCCACTCCAGGATGTACCGCCAAAGGAGAAGTGTAAAACTCTCTCAGCACCTCCTCTCGTAAAGCGACTGGTACCAAGATACATCCTCTAAAAAGGACGTTGTGCTCTGCTCCAAGGGAGAAACCATCAGGTGCCTGTCCCGAGGATATCTGTGCACGCCGTGTCTCACAGTCAGCATCCCCATGCTGAGCTTCTCCAACCCGCTGAAGATGTGGAGGAGAGACTGTGAGAGACTGAAGGAAGGCTGCTCCGTGTCTATCCACGAAGGATATCTGCAAAGTGGCTAGCTGCTCTGTCGCCTCCTCAAGTAGCTGGATGCCCGTCCTCCTGCTGAGGGCATCAGCTACCACGTTCCCCTTCCCAGGAGTATATACTATCTCAAAGTCATAGTCCTGGAGGAACTTGAGCCATCGCAACTGTCTCAGGTTCAGGTCCTTCTGAGAGAAGATGTACCTGAGACTCTGGTGGTCAGAAAAGACTATGAAGCCCTCGCCCATCAGGTAGTGTCGCCATGTCTTCAGGGCGAAGACCACTGCTGCCAACTCCAAGTCATGGGTAGCGTAGTTCTGCTCATGAGGCCTCAACTGACGTGATCCGTAGGCAATCACGGCCCGCTCCTGCATCAGGACACACCCGAGTCCGGTCCCTGATGTATCGCAGTAGACTACATATCCAACTCCCTCCTCAGGCAACCGCAAGATAGGTGCGCTGGTCAACCTCTGCCTCAGCTCCTAGAAGCTCTGCTGATATCTGTCTGACCACACGAAGGGTTTCCCATTCTTCGTCAACGCTGAGAGTGGGGCCGCAACTTTGGATAAGTCCGGCACAAATCTCCGATAGTATCCAGCTAGGCCCAAGAAACTCCGCACCTCTGTCACGCTCTTGGGTGGCTCCCAAGCTAGCACTACCTCGATCTTCGCGGGATCCACTGCAACTCCCGCCTCAGAAATGACGTGCCCCAAGAAGTGGACCTCATGTAACCAGAACTGGCACTTTGAGAGCTTGCCATAAAGCTGGTACTCTTGGAGTGTGTCTAGTACAACACGCAAGTGGTAGGCGTGCTCTTCCTCGGTGGTCGAGTACACCAAGATGTCGTCGATGAAGACTATGACAAAACGATCAAGGTATGGCTGGAAGATCCTGTTCATGAGACTCATGAACACTGCTGGGGCGTTGGTTACTCCAAAAGGCAAAACCAAGAACTCATTGTGGCCATACTGACATCTGAAGGCTGTCTTCTGCACATCCTCGTCTCGAACTCTGAGCTGATGATTGCCTGACCTGAGGTCAATCTTCGAGAACCACCATGCTCCCTTGAGCTGATCGAAGAGGTCATCAATCCTGGGTAGCGGATACTTGTTCCTCACTGTCACCTGGTTCAGGCGACGATAATCGACACACAGTTGCAAGCTCCCGTCTTCCTTCTTGGCGAACAAAATCGGGGAAGCCCAGGGTGAAACATTGGGTCGGATGAACCCCTTGCCCTGCAAGTCCTCCAACTGTACCCGCAGCTCTCGAAGCTCGGCGGGGGACATCCGATATGCTAGAGTGGATATCGGGGCTTTCCCAGGGTACAGGTCAATATAAAAGTCTACCTCTCTGCGAGGAGGTAGTCCTGGAACGTCGTCGGGAAAGACGTCCGCGTACTGATCCACCACAATAGGAAAACTGGGACTCCGCACGTCAACTGATCCCAGGATGAGGCTATCCAACTGATGAGTGATGGGCTGACCTCTCCTCTGTGTGAGTCCATCATGTACTGCTAAGGCTCCCTTCTCGCCGGTGAAGGTGAACCTGCTCCCGTCGGTGCGCACACATCGCACCTTGCGCCTAATGCAGTCAATCTGAGCATGGACCGTAGATAACCAATCCATGCCCAAGATGACATTGTAAGGCCTCGAAGCCGCTACAAGAAGATCCCAGACGAAGCTCTCACCTCCTAGAGTAAGCTCACACTGCCGGCACCAGTGCGTAATCATCGAGTCTGCTCCCGTAGGAGTCTCTAGCCGTAAGGATCGAGCCAACGGCTCCATCGGAATCTCCGAGCTCCGAACAAGGGAAGTGGCTATGAAAGAGTGACTCGCTCCTGTGTCTATCAGAACTGCAGAAGGGTGGAATAGACACAGATCGTACCTCGAATCATCTCTGGCGCGCCGTGGTCGTAGGCCTCTGCTGCCTGGAGCTGCGCCTGTCTCTACCCGCCAGCTCCCTGTGGTCGGGGCGGGCCTCCTGGTGGTGGTGGTGGCAGAGCCTCAAAGCGTCGCCCACCACCTGCTGCTCGACCAGCTCCTCTGCCTCATCCGCCTCCTCCCTGCGGACCGCCACGGTCGACCCTCTGCCTCTGCCTGGGTGGCCCCTCCACCGTCTGCTGTCCCTCGGTACGGCGGGTCGGGCAGTCACGAGCCATGTGGCCCTGCCCGCCGCACTCGTAGCACTGTTTGCCTCTCGGAAGGCTGGCTCCGCGCTGTGTGCCCTGCACTGCTGAGCCAGTTTCCCGAGGTTGTCTGCCGGAAGGCCTGGTCCGCCTGGAACCCTGAGTCATCCGTCGGCTACCTGCTGCCGAAGACTCCTCTATATGCCGCCCTGCGGTAGGTCTTGCTGGGGACTCAGCCAGGAAGCTCTCGATCAGGAGGGCTCGCTCTAGCACTCCTGCCTGGGTCGGGATGCTGAGGGAGATCAGCGATGCCCTGATCTCGTGTCTCAATCCCTGCTCGAAGGTCCGGGCCCGGAAGAAGGGGTCCCGTACCATGTCTGTCGAGTACCGAGAAAGGTCGGTGAACCGCGCCGCGTACTCAGCGACCGTCAAGCTGCCCTGCCGCAGCTGAAGAAGCTCCTGGATGTGCACCGCACGGAGGGTGTCCGAGAAGAACTCTGAGTAAAAGAGGCTCTCGAAGTCCGTCAAGATGAGGGTGGCATCATCGTGTACCTGGAGCATCAGGCTCCACCATCGCCCTGCTGCTGCGTGCAGTAGGCTCGCCGCGAGGATCACCATGAGGTCTGCTGGTGTCCTCACTATCCTGAAAACTCGGACGACCGCCTCCAGCCAGTCCTCGGCTGCCTGGGGGTCTGACTCCCCACGGAACCTGGGTGGTCGCTGGCGCTGGAACTCGTGCAGAGCTTCGAGGCGTCGTGCGTCGTCAGCTACCAGTGCTGGAAGCATCGGGGGCTCAGAAGGTAAAGGTACCGCTGGTGCCTCTGCTGTCAACGGGCCCTGTACCGAGGCCTCGTCGCTCGGCGGGCTGTCGTCGTGCTCTACTCTAGGAACCCTAGCTGGCTGCTGTCGTCGTGCCATCCTGAAAAGGAAACAAGTATTCCACGGTCAGAACAGTACACCTGGTGAGCTGACACAAGTAATCACAGAGAAAACTTGAAACACACATGCAATCAATTTTTTCGAGTATTAAGTCAAAAATCAGAAGTCAGGGTCCTAGTGTATGGATACGTCGGCCGCCGCCCCAACACTGGACTCCCTGGACTGATAACCACACTTAATACGCTAAACACTATTGCTTCACATAGAAGAAAGATCAGAGTCTGCGGTAGAACTGGCCACCTCTGATACCAATTTGTCACGACCCGCCCTCGGGGCCCGTGCCGTGACTAACCCCAAACCCGCCTTCCATAGGCCAGGGGTTGGCGACTAGCACCATGGCGTAAATCCCAACAAAATAGGAAGGCATTTCCTTTGAAAAGTAAACAAGCACCACAGAGTAAGCAAGAGGAAAAGTAAACACTAAGTAAAAATTGTACAAGCTGTGCAGAAAGTAAAAGGGGCCGAAAATACAAGCCCAACAGTAAAGTAAAACTGAAAGGAAAAAAAACAGCAACTAAAAAGGGAAAACTGCAGCGTCGAACCGTCCTCTGGAAGTCCCACCTGAAGGGTGGGTACAGATGGCCTCCACAGCTCCTCGGTCCACCTGACCGCTCCGAGTACGTCTCGCCCAGTGGTCCACCTCTAGGTACTGTCCTGCTCCGCACGCCTCCACCACGGTCAGCGCTGTCCGTCGTCTGCAACCAACACAACGTAGTGCGGGCATAGCCCGTGCAGGGGTGAGTATAAGCTACTCAGAAGGGACCCCGAGACCCCCGAAGGTCTCCCGAAATTCACAAAGGGTAATCCACAAAGGAAAGATACAATCACGAAGTAACATCTGACACGACTTAGGTATATTCCAATACATCTACCTAAGTATTCAATTCCCCGTTCGGCTCCAACGTCCGAGCCCAAGCACAACCCAGTCCACACAGGAAAGAAAAACGTATACCCACACAGGATAGCACAACACAGTCCACAAAGGAGAGTAAACAGTAAATCCTCACAGGATAGCTCAACACAATCCACAAAGGAGAGTAAACACAAGATTCAGCTCACACAGGTATACTTCTTCGGATGACGATAAAGATTATCACTGATCCATCTAAGTCGTCGGACCCACGAAGGATCGATAGGTAACTAACCCCCACAATGCACCACATAGGATCGGACCCACAGAAGATCAGGCCCACACAGGACCGGGCCCACGTAGGACCTGTAGGCGCTGGCTCACACAGAACCGTTGAGCGCTGACCCACACTGGATCAGAACCACACAGGATTGGGCCCACACAGGACCTGTAGCACGGATCCACGTAGGATCGCTGAGTGCAGTAGTCGTCGCAGTCCACTGAGGATCTCTGCACAGTCGTCGCCGCAGTCCACTGAGGATCTCTGCACGGTTGTCGTCGGAGTCCACGGAGGATCTCTGCACAGTCGTCGCCACAGTCCACTGAGGATCTCTTCACGGTCGTCGCTGTCGAAGTAGCAGTCGCAGCCAGCACTAGGGTTCCCGCACACAGCAAGCTCGTTCGGGAGGGTCCACTCCACGAGCCGAGAGGCTGATACATCAACTGACACAAAGTCCGAAGTTGATGTATCCAAAATTTCTGTATCGTCAACAGGAACTCAATGTCGCAAACGGCGCGTCAATCGGACGCCCGGTGTGAGAGTTATTGGCTTTTTCGTCCCAGGGGCCCGGTTGGTTTTTAAGGCAAAACCAACCCGACCGTACTCCACCTACGTCCAAACCTCGGGCGGAGTATCCCAAAAGATACGTCTCACAAAGAGGAACTCAACAAAGCTGACGGCACGTCAATCGGACGTCCGTAGCTCAAGATATGAGCGTTTCCGCTCCGAGGGCCCGGTTGGTTTCGTGTACGAACCAACCCGACTGTACTCAAAGTATTCCGAAACCTTGAGTAAAATATACCCAAACGACCGTCTTGATCCAAGGATCGCGTTGCCGCTGACGGCAGGTCGTTTGGATGCCTGTAGCTCAAGATACGACCATTTGAACGAAGAACGTCCGAAGACGGGGGGTACGGGCCCGGGCCGACCCCCCCCCCCCCCCCCCCCCCGGGAGTCGGCCGAACCGGGTCGACCCGACCCGGTCCGGTCCGGCCAAGGCATGGCCCGGCCGGTCGGACCGGCCCGGCCCGGTTCGGCCGAGGCACGCGGGGCGCCGCCCCCGCGGCCTGGTGGTGCCGCGGCCCCCCGCGTGGGGCCGCGTTGAGTCGGGACGCGGCTTCAGCCGCGTCCGAGGGCACCGGACCCGCGCGGCCGCGGGTCCGCGGGCGCCGCCGCCGCTGCTCCCGGCGGCCCGCGCCGCCGGCGAGTTCCGCGGGCCACCGGGATCACTCCGGTGGTTCGATTCACTTCCCGTCTGCGCCATTGATTCTCCCGGGACTCGTTCTTCACTGCGGGATCGTCAAACATCCAATGCGGCACGTTCCGTCATCGCCCGTCAAATCCGCACAAAATGAAGAACGGCGGAGGGTCGTCGGGCCGTGTTTGTTTGGCCCGCACCCTCCGCGTTAGAGATAAACAACGGGAGAATTTTTCTCAACACATGAACTGACAATTATAATTAAATAAAATTGTTTGTTTGAAACCGGTTCTTTAACATTTAAAAGAAACACTTACGAGAATAATTAAAAAGGGGTAAATCCCAAAATAAATCCCTACCTCGATGATCGTCGCGCACGGGCGTTCTTCGCGGAAAAGCTCGTCGCGGAAGAGAGGGAGCGTCGCGTCGTCGCGGGGCGGCGTCGCGTCGTCGATTTCTTGGTTCGGCGTTCTTCGCGTTCTTCGCGTTCTTCGCGTTCTTCGCGAAGGAGGAAGAAGAAACAAGGATTCTGTCTCAAAGAGTAATCCCCCAAAAGTTTTTGGTTGGTCTTATTTTATTAATATGCCAACACACGAAAACAGGTTAAGAAACAATTGAATTAATTCGATGAATTAATTCAACGAAAGAAATAGCCCATTTAATTCACAAAACAAAACTGCCCAATTAAATGGTCGTTAAGATTTTAAGAAACGCATCAGTTGACTTTCATAATGACGGGATTTCGCGGGTGCGTTACTTAGCGGAAAGAAACGGCGGGGCTCGTGCGGGCCCCACCTCACAAATATCCTACCAAGGGGGTAGGATATTTCTGGATAGCATCCTATCCAGTTTAACTCAGTTCAAGATATCAACAAGTGGCATCAAGTGGCTTCCAAGTGAAATAAAATAAAGTTGTCGCAAAAATTATTTTATTTCTTAACTTTAAGCCCGAAAATTAAAAACCACACCCGAGAAAACGCAACTCCGGAAGAGGTGTTTCTAAGCGAATACCGGCGTTGTGATTTCATCGGTGCCCTCAAAATTCGATTCCGGGCACCGGTTCAAAAGTTAGAAAAACCCGCTCGTCCATTCACTGAACGTACCCGAGCCAAACTTCAGAAAATGATCCCGAGCACACCGGGCCTCGGAATCAGGTGCCGTCAGAAACTGCGCTCTTGTAAAATTCCAAAGAAAATTAAGAAAAAAAATTTCCTTGAAATTTACGGGTCTTTACAACTATCCGTTGCCCTATTGTGGGCATTTTCTTTGGAGTCACATCATGGGCCCTACTAGTATGGGTTGAGAAATTATATGTTATCATCATATATTACCTGTAAAACTATGTTTATCCCACTAATTTTTTTTAAAAAAATGTATAAATAATGATTAAATATTTCCCAAATCATTAACCTAAAAATTAATCATTGAAGAATTTATATAATAATCCTTTTATTTACCATTTCATTGAAATTGTAAAATATTTTTATTTCTCTATTTATGGAAAGGTATTCCCAGATATAGCATTGAAAGAAATCATATATTGTTAAAATACCTATCTTAATTAGTCACAATTCATTCTACCATTTATATTTATATGTTTTGTGAATTAATATTTAAGACTAGTGGGTTCCACATCAGATTAAGATACCACAATAATAGAAAACATAATTTTGGTACCTGGAATCCATTTTTTGAATTTATAGACACATATGAATTTTAGATTATTTCTATTTGGTTATCCCTATTAGAGAATTATTAATTATTCTCAATGAATAATATACCACCAAGCTTGGTGATTATACAACCATTAATGTTTTGGTTTTAACTTTCTTAAACTAAATTTCTCCCTTTTCCATGATCTCTTTCGGAACTTTTTCTAATGACAAGTTGGTGTGCATCTCAATCCTTAAATTTTCCAAATTCATCATTTCTCCCATTATCTCAAATGGTGACCTTCAACCTTCTTGTAGAAATATAGACATTCAATTTAATATTATTTTTATTTCTTATGGAGTTATATAATATCCATAAAACAATAGGATAATTATTGGAGTATCACTTTTAGTTTTTGAAGGGCGAAATTTTCTTTTTAACATAGTATTAATAAAAACTTTTCATCTGAATGTCTAAATTTTATGACCTAATGAATTTTATTCATATTTTAACTAATATGAAATACATTTTTCATTATATTGGGAATAAGATATGTTTAAATGCCAATATTTTCATATAGTTTCTCAAAAGTAATAATAGGTGACTTTAGAGACCTATAAGATGCATTACTGATCCTCCTTTTATAAAAATCATGTCTCTATTATTTGTAAGTTAATGAGAGTTGATTATTAATCGCAACTAAAAGTTTAATCGTTGATGAATTTTTTTAATATATTCATCCTATAATTTTCTAGAATCATTTTTTATCTTCCTACCAATATCATTGTAAACATCTCAACTCATTACCTAATCCACATAAATTAATCTCATATAATTCATGAATTTTTTTCCAACATCACTTGAAACAGATTACATGTATATTTTTGAAATAAATCTAACTGATTTATAAATTTTTATCCTTTAAAAATAAAAATTTTCATGTTTATTATACAACGTATGATTTTATGTTAACTAAGTACGTGTTTTATCTGAAAAAAATATAAACACTTTATCTGGTATTTCATTATCATTATGTTTTGATATTAATTGACCACGTATTATCAAATCACAACTAGGCATTATTTTATTCTTGTATTTTATATTCATCAATAATAACTAATATTTGAAAAATGTGATTTAAGAATAAAAAAAATTAAATATGCATTGTATACAAAAATAATATTAATATAAAACATGAGATAAATTCCTATTGTAACAAAAAACTACAGTTAAAAAAATATATTTGTAATGTCAAATATAAAAAAAATTATGATGCCTATGAATGGATGAACCACCAAGATATGTCAGTGAATCAGTGTATTATTTTTAAAATATATAAATATAATTATGTAAACCTCTACATCTTTTCATTACTATGACTGATTCATGTTATAAATCTCAAATTCACCTTCGAACAAAAATAAAAAAAAAGAATAACACACACACACAATTTTTAAAATGGCTATCCCTGATGTGAGAACCAAGTCTTTATTATAATCAAGATATAGGAGTCATAAATATTAAAAAATAATGTATTTTGAAGGTATTAGTGTTCACCCAAAAGTGATTTTAATTATTATGGCTCCCAAAAATGTGATTAATTATGTCCAAATGGATACATTATTTTAAATAATCTATCAAGCCTTATAAATATCTGGACATCTTCTGATAAAAAACATCCAACTCCCCAACTAAGACAACTGGAACTTATATCTCTCAGTTGTACAACATCCTTATTTCTCATAAAAACAATACCATTTTCAACATACAATATATTCATATGAATAAAGGTTAGGATTTTCAATGATATTCATATTTTAAATTACTCAAAAATTTCAAATTACTTTAGTTAGATTAGATTCTTCTTTTTCTATAGTTGTGTATAATTTTATAAATATATAGAATTTTTTCCCTTCAATTTAAATTTAGATCCCATACAAATATTAATTCAATGATCTTAAATTTCTTTGGGGATGTTGGGTTTTAACCCAATAAAAACTATAACAAATATCGGTGTTAACGACCTTTAACTGAGTCTTAAAAATCATCTAGAATCATGAGATAACCATTATGAATATTTGGATATCAATCATTTAGTTAATCATAACAATAAATATAATGAAATCACGTTAAAGAATGTCTTCTATAATGTTTGTGAAAATGAACTTCTTAGAATTATATTTTTATCATCTAGTTTATCCTTTAATGTTGCATCACTTATGATTTTTCATCCTTCATTCCATCAAACAAATTGTTGAACAAACTCTTATGTTGTCAGTGATATACATCTGTTCTATAAAATTTTTTATCATACCTCAGAAAATTACATCATCTAATAACCAAAAAAATTTCCAACATCTAATTCATATATTATTATGTATTCTCATATCCCTTTACCAAATACGTTAGTTGAACATCCAACCAATTGGCATATAATACTTTCATTACTCAAGCTCATTTGGATTTCTAATACTATAAACAATAAGTGTTCATACTCATGGTCATCCACTATTTCAATCATCTTTAGGTACCTTTTCATCTTCTGTATTCACTCATATTTTCCCTTCATTATCTTTATGTAAAATAATTTTTTAATCTAGAAACGTTTTTATGGAGATTCAATATCTTTTTATAATCTTTTTATCAAGATGAATTAGCATGATTCATGAATTACAATGTGTATTAATGATGTTTGGTACACACACATTAGCATAGTATTATCTCATCAAACAAATAGAAATCCATCTGAGGTGAGTTCAACTTGTCATGCTTGAAGGAATACCCATTCAACTTTTAGTAACCAATCATCTGGTCTTCTAGTACCATTAATATCTTCTTTTGTAATATATCTTCTCAGTGATCCTTCCATGATTTAATTTGACAGAATTTGTAAATCCTTGTTCTGTTAAAACTAAACAATATTCATTAATCTATGTTTAGTAGATAATTCCCTAATAAAACAACAAATACAAAACCTCCACCAATCTGTAGTAACATCAATATCACCTATTAAATATTTTCTTAACACTTTCCCAACCATTTAATATAATTACCTTCCCATAGAACTATTTCTTTTATCATGTAGAATAATCGTACAACCACATTATTGGATAAAAAATGTTTACAGAGAATTACATGCCTCATTGAAAATAAATTTTCATACCAAAAGTTCAATGTACACCCCATCAATTCATAATAGTAAATAACACATCATTTTTTCAGCTCCATTTTTCCAAAGTCAAAATATTATAAATTTAATAGATTTGGGTTTTTTGTATATCCTATTTAAAATAGACTCTATGGCATGGTGGGGTTAATTTTAATATTATATCATTCAGTTAGTGGGGAAGGTAAAACGTGGGGTTTCAACATCAAATCCTTAAATATTTTCCTTGGCGTTTATTGAATAATAATATCATCAATTTGACCCATTATTGTAATATAAACAATATTTATTTCTATAGAAGTAATTATCTCTTCAATTAATTAGTACTTGATGTTAATATGTTTCGATCTATAGCATTTCACAAGTTCTTTTGAATGATTAATTACACTTTGATCGTCATTGTAAGCACCTAGTTTTTCACTCATGTATGGATCCTTTAAATCTCTGTCTAATTCCTCATTTTGGACCTCATATGGAAGCATTATGTGTTATAAAAGGTTCCAAGGGTGTCTGAGGATTTTTTGAATCCCACAAAGCCTATTTCTAGGGAAACATTCCCTTTTAGATTGTTAGATTAAACCATCATGTTGGATGCATGATTAGATCTACCAATGAAGAAGGTATGTATTTTCAAGAAGATCCATTCTACATGTATGGTGCATGTTTTCCTTAACTATGCTGCATATCCATGTGGTACACAATTTTACCGAGGTATCAATTCATGGTTTGCAAATGGTTTTATAAAAAATGCGAACAAGCAGTGTTGAATATATGTTTTTGGTAATTTTATCTTTTTTCCCTAATGATATAATTAATCTCCTACTTCACCCAAATCATAAATCTAGTGGGATGAACTCAATTTTCTCACATTCTGTCTCTTTTTTAATTCTTAATATAGGGATAATGATATCTTCATCATCCAAGATCCAATCAATCTTTTGTTCATCACGTTTACTGCACTAAATTATGTACCTATGTCCATTTGAGTAGTTCTTATTATCTCTTTCTCCTGACCCAGTTATTGAGGTGTTAGTGTTTATCTTTTTTCTTGTATATAATCTGATCCAAGATAATTCAGAAGCTAATACTGGATGTGTTTATTAATACAAGACTAAGGTGGGTGGTCAATAACTCCTCTCTGAATCACGTTGATTCGAGAGATTATCATGTGGTGCAGGTATATAGAATTGTGTGTAATTTATTGAATTTATATGTCATTTTTATAATTAATAGAATAATATTGTTATGCTCTTTCCATATATATATTTAGTTGTTAGTTGTTACATCCATAACTTCATCCATCTCATGTATGATGTTATTCCATAATTTTCTCTTTGGTGTAATGACATGTCTGATCCACCTTTCAGGTGTGCCTTGGCATGAACATTCTAAGGGTATTATTTTCTACAATAAATGTATTGATTTTTAATTTCAATTTCATACTGTGAAATACCATTTATGATCACCACTTGACCCGCATATGGTATGTGCTTCAATTGATAATAAAAAGTGAACTAGAATTTTGAAAGTTTACTAAGTATATGACTTTTCTTTATTAAATGTAATTTAATAAGAGGTTTAATTTTTGTATCACCCATTTAAATATTAGTGGAAGTTAGCAGACTGAACCTTGATTTATAAAAATAAAATAAATGGGTTAAATGAATGGTTGCATGCTACTTGGCCTTGTCACATGAATGAATGAAAACGTTTGAACTAAATAATTTATCGACTAATATTTATTTGATTAAATGGTTTCTTCACACTCCCTTGAGGTATACATTTTATTGGTTATTATCTATGAGATTATTTTATAAATATTATTACTGTATTCCTTGTTACATCTTGGAACCATCATTATTGATAACCTATGACGTATTTATAAACTCTAAATAATATAATAATGAATTAGATACATGTTTATATACCAAATGATGGCTAAAGTAGGTACATGGGTATTTAGTTAAATTTTACTACTTTTCAATATATATGCATTCTTTCACACAATTATATATCCATTACAGGGGCTGGAGTTTATAGACACCATTTTTGGAGCCCCACTGAAATTTATCTCACAACCTCTCTGGGAACCATTTAGCTCCTACAGTAGATTAAATGAATAAAATTGATGATAAAGGGAACAATATGACATTGAAAATTTGATTTATTACTATTTAGGATGGATATAAATAACAGATTACCGAGTTGTAGGTTCATATTCTAGGGATAGTCTATTCTTTTACTTTATACTTTTCCGGATCAGGTTAATCCTACTGTCTTATATCATTATTTACATATTTTCTAATGACGTGACATTTCATCATCAATTATTCTATCTGATTTAATTATTATCGTACTTGAATATTTATTTCTGTTATCTACTCCAACTTTTTAATTATATTTCTTCCTCTAACTACCTATGTTTATATTTATCCATTATGCTACACTCTATTAATGAGGGAATAGTCTCCCCATGGCCACACCCTATGCCATTGCTCCGAGTCTTCATCCTCTTGTATTTTGAGAGATTTTATTGAATCCATGTGGTCCACATGGAATGGTGTGCCTATTTTGTGGAATCTGGGTCTCGTACATTCCAATCATAGATAATTTTCAATGGATTTTCAATATTGACTTTCAATTCCTCCAAATGACAATTCATATACATTACATTCCATTCTATTTTTTTAAAAAAAAATTGTCAAAAAAAAGGTGAGGACCAAAGCTTCTACACAAAGGGAGAGAAAAAAAAGAAAAAAAAGAGAAAAGAACCAGACAAGAAAAAAGGAAAAGATAAAGGATAAAAGAAAGAAAAATAGAGGCTACATGGGCCTGAAGTAATGGAGGCCGGGAGCATCCCCTCTGATGATGTTAATCCCTGTTGCTTTTAGACTAAGAGAGGTATGAAAGAAAGTGTCCTCCATGCCTAGTGAGACTATAGAAGCCAGGTAGTGCGCAGCTTTATTTCCCTCCCGACATGTATGAGAAACTCTACATATAGTACCCAAGAGAACCCGGCACCTCCTGGTATTGTACAATTCATATACATCATTTAAGTACATTCATCGGTAGTAACAATACAATCATATTTTCTTATACTCATATTTTCTGATTTTTGTTTCTTGTTATGATAATAAATTAAATAGTCTCTTAAAAATGTTTTTCTAGACATTGATTTTCCATTATAGAAATCCCCATCACAATCAGAATCCCCAAACCTATGTAAGTTCAACACATTAAATATTTAATACAATAAGACATTGTTTGATGTTCCATTAACATACCCCAAAACACTATTAGTATCCATCATGTGTAATTACATTGTATTAGTATAATATATGGAACATAAAGTGTCTTAATAAAAATCATTTCGTATAGATACAATAAGATAGTATAAAATATTGATTAAATTTAGGATGTGGCTTGGATTAAAAATTTTATTTTATTTATAATTGGTAAAATTTACTCCAACATAAATAGTATTATCGACTTCATTTGAGGCATCTCTATCAAACATCCTCTATAGATCCTGGAATATTTCTTCTCTGAGATAATGGTACGAGCTCCATTTTGTATAATCTGTAACTTGAGATAGAAAATCTAATTTTCATGTAATTACATATTATTGTACTTTTTCTTTTTAATTATAAACCCATACATATAGAACTGTTATCAAAAGAAAAAAATTTATTATCTATCTCAAAAATTGACTATAGGTATTCTATAAACCATTATATACACATTTATGTTGATATCAACCATTCTATTTGAGATATTCAATATTTTCCAGAAAGCATGAAGTTCAACGCACCAAGAATGTGGATTTTTCTTCATCACATATAAAGATCTAATGTGTTTTTAAACCACACTCACATACTTAAAATTTATGACTCTATTAGGTATTTCTATGAAAAAATCATCTTTAACATCTCTATTCATGAATCTTGACTTAACAACCTTTTCTTAATCCCTAAATTTCAAATGATCCCTAATATCAAAAAACATTCAGATCATTTTATTCCATATAAAAGGGTAAAATGATTCTATAAAATCAACACCATCCACTTATAACTATCCCTTTTAAACTAACCTTACTTTGTTTCATGAAACATATGCCTTTTGATTAATGTTATTCCAAAACACCCATTTATTTACAATAATATCTCTCCATATATTCATGGAACAAGTTATTAGGTTCTGTTCTTCTAAATTTAATATAATTTCTCATTCATGGAATGTATCCATTCCTAGTGATAAACTAATTCTAATACAAACTAATGTTTAATATTATAGACAATTTTTATTCGATTCTCCATTCTTATATTTATCCGCATATAAACCAGATCATCACAACATTCAATGATATTATTAAGTTCAAAATATTTTTGCAATGTTCATAACTTTTAGTTTCTCTTTATGACATAACATTTTTTATCACTCAACTCATTAGTACAAGGTTAATCAGTATAATACTCCAAAATTCATTCCTTTGGAATAGTTCATTCATAATATGGCCTTTTACCCAGAATTGTTTCATCATATTTAATCTTCTCATCATCCATTATATAGGATTTTATTTCAATCACATTAACTACACGTGATTCTATGATTTTTTGAAATAGTTTAATCCATCACATGTTTCTCATTCCATTGGTTCAGTAACCTTCGAAAATTACTACTTTTTCATCAAATTTCCCTAATTTTGATGTTTTAAGCTTCATTATGAAAGGACATCTAAACACATTGAAATATTTTATTTTTTGTCTCATCCTACACCAAATACAATAGGGGAAATATCTATTTTGGGTCATAATATACATTTATTCTAAACATGTACATTAATATATATAGTATCTCTATAAGAGAAAATGGATGTTTTATAATTCACAAAATTGATTCTTCCCATTTCAACCACGCTCATATATTTTCTTTTATACAACCCCATTTTGTTAAGGAGTATAGGTGGAAGATTTTTTATAATTTATGACATGTTTTAACAAATGGTATTTGAATGAGTTACATGTCATCAAATTTCTATTTTCAAATCTTATTTTTTGTATGTTTTCACTATATTCATTTGTATCACCACTAAAAAATCTGAAATAAAAATATTTTTTCATGCACCACAAAATCCTCCTTTCTTAGTTCTCATGACCCCCATTCTCTATGTTTTATACTCTTGAACCCACCATCACACACACAAACACCTTCTCAGTGATCCAAAACACCCCCTCCCCCAACCACCCAAGATGCTAGAATGGCTCCCCAAATACACCGCCAGTCATGGTTTGTTTTATATATTACAATATTTTTATATATTTTTAAATATTAAGAAGTGCGTGATATATACATATATACACAAACATGTATTTATTTTAATACTTTATGTATTAATATTGATTTATATGTATAAATATATATATATATATATATATATATATAAACAATATATATACATTTATATTAGTTTATATATAATTGTATATTTTTATAATGTATATAAATGATTATATATTGTATTAAATAAAATGGATAATAATTAAGTTCATATTAAATATATAATTGTTTTTAAATGAATTCTTAAATATGTCTACATATTTAGATGTAAATTTTATACCTGACATATATATATTTATATACCGATAGAGTTACATATTTATTTACATATATTTAAATATAATTGTGTATTTAAAAATAAATTTGTTATAATGTATATATAAATATTTTATATAAATAAATTAATATACTAGAATTAATGGTAATGATATATCTATAAAAGCATATTAATATATGATACATATACACAATATTGATACACATTAACATAAACATGTGTATTTACACACACACATACATATTAGTAAAAATATTTACATATATAGATAATTATTTACATATAATAGTATTTTCAAATAAATGTATATTTGTGTTTTGGCTCACACATTTTATACATAAACATTTATTTTAAAGGTTTATATATATATATTAATTCATTTTTATAAGTTAAATATAATGGATAATGTTTATCTTTAAATAAAATTATTAATAAATATTTATTTCCATTTGGTGTTTATATATTTAAATAAATTTTTATTTAAATATGATATAATGTGTATTTATACAAATGATTTTTTATAAGTACATTTTAAAAAATACTCATATATATAATTATAAAAAAGAGAAAATAAAAAAATGATAAATTTTAAAAAACTGTATATCAATATTAATGTAATCCCTGGTGACAAATTCATTCCCCAATGAATATTGACAATAAGACCCTCTTAAAAAATGTTGAATTACTATCGAATAATAAAAAATTAGAATATCCCAACTAAAAACAATGTTTTTGAGGCCTTCATGTCCAATTTTTAATCTTTAAAATTAGTGAATGGGGTCTCCTTGATAAACACGATGTAGTTATCTTTGATGGATTTGATTTAATATGTTGTCGATCCCAAACAGACACTCAGATCAATAGTTGTGGACCTTTGAAGTTCTTGTCTTGTTTTAAAATTATCTTTGACCATTAATTAATTCATTTAATTATTCTATCATCCAATTATTATTCAATAAATATTACAAGAAATAAACAAGAAAAATAAAAATTAATATTTTTTTTTATTTTTTTTACAAGAAATATTAAACTAAATTTCTTTTAAATTAAGTGTAAAAGTGTATTTAACATAGTGTAAATTATATTAAAAAAATTATATTTATATCAATATTCATATATTATTTTTAATTAAATATAATTTTTTTATAAAATATACTCGTTATCAGAACTAGTAGAAAATAACATAAAATGGCCCTTATTTATCATCACTTTTTTAATAACACCTATAAAGGACCCCCTTATCATAAATTTTTTGATAACCCTGCTATAGATACGAATTTATCAGTGTTTTATTATTAGCACTAATAATGTATCCCCCTTTATTAGAATAATTATTTTAGTTTAAATAAAGGACCCCAATTATGGTTTATTTATTTTTAGCATTGATAAGGTGCTTACATTATAAGCACATTTTTAGCACTGATATGACCCCTTTAACAAATCTATTTCTAGCACTCATAAAGGGGGTTATTATTAGTTATTTAAGCTAGCATAGATAACTCCTAGCACTAGATAAACCCAAATTTGTAGTAGCTATAAATACACATGCATGAAATAAAATCATGTAAAAAACTACATAAAAATTCATATATATTACAGAACTTTCTACCTCATGAGAGGTGATAATCCCATGATCGTTAAGAGTCAATAATGAAATCACACATGTGCTCCTACTGGCTCAATCCTATAAGAAATTTATCCTTAGAAACATTCCAATGTTTTTTAATAATTGATCCTAGGATATGATTAAATAAGGATACGATAACATGGGATTATATGAGCAATGAATCACAATATAAATGAGGGAATTAAATTAGAATGAAATAATAACTCGCCAAGAATCTCGAATATTTAATCTTCAAATTTTGAGGATGAATCCAAAAGAATGGGGGTGGAATGTTGTCCTAATAAATTTGTAGTGTATTCAAATGTTTGAATGTAAAATATAGGAAGAGTCTTGGTTTGAGGGGACTATATATTTTATAGGCATACATGAAAAAAATCCATCATGTTGCTGCACACAGGGCCACACCTTAATGTGTCCCAAATTAGAAGAAGAATGATGCATAGTTAAGTGCTATGCTACAATTGGGTTGTCAAAACTGAATTCTAAACAAATAGTTTAGTCTATATCAAGATCCCATAATCCCATGAAATATACCACACCACAAGGGAACCACAATGCCACAGAATTCCTGAGCACTTTATGAAGGCCATGATGAGGTCCATCACAGTAGCATAGTGACCCCAAAATTGGTGGAACGCTTGGAACTCCACCTTCCATGACTTTTTATCACATACAATGCTCCCTAACTCATCTATGAAAAAATAGGAATAACCACCAATAGATATGTCCATGCCATAGTGCCCCAACCATGCCATAACCATATCCTCCATGACACCGACTAATCCTCTACATCACAGTGTTGGTATATGGAAAAACATTTCAACTTAACTCTTGTAAAAAGTATCAAAAAACAATTTAAGGTATACAAATTCTTAAATAAATGAACAAAAACATGTTTATGGTGTTTCCATAGTGTTCATACCTCATACAAAATGCTTTCATGAATATATACTTTTATTCAACCCTTAACTAATGATATCCCAATCTGAGTTCAATATTAGAAAAATATTGATATCATTGGTGTTTATTGAAAATTCATCAATATGATGTACTAGATGAATGTTCTTGATTTAGATTTTATTATTCTCACAATACTTATTTAAAAGTTTCGTTGATCATTATTTTTTATAGAGTACTGATATACCCCCATAATGAATCACTAGAGTGTATAAAAGCCGGGTTCAAAAAAAATTTTAGCCACTTATTTATTTATTCCAACTTAGTGGGGTTTTATTTATGTGGAATATTTGACATATACATGGAAATAGTTGTTATTTGTATTCAATACTCAACCTTAGCCTATTGGGGAAGGCCAGACAGTTCATCCAAAATTACAGAAAAATATTCTCATCCAATGGCCATGTAAACTCTAATAACATCATCCCCAGTCATTTGAGTGAGTAGTCCATCGTTACTAGGTATCAAGCCTCGTGTAATAGAATTTTCTATCAATGGGATTTTGAGATCATCCTTGCATTGATATTTTACAATATAATTATTCTTGATCTAAAATGAGATCTCTTTATCCAAACAATCGACATTTTCTGTAGGTACAGAAAGTCAATCCATACCCTATATTATGTCAAATTAAATTAATAACATAATAACTATATTTTTATGAAATATAATACTCTACATAAATAATAATTTTCATAAAATTTTACACTTTTTTTAATATTTAGCCTCTTTTAAATCTTAAAATAATTTTAATTTTTTTTCTATTTTATTTAATAAATAAAAAATATATATGTTTTTTAAAAATAGTAATTTATATGAAATTTTAATTTTATAATGCTGTTATTTATTAAAAATCTTTTTTCTTTAAATACTCATTTATATCAGTATTATTAGTAAGTTCTTTTAGATTTCAAAATATATCCATTTATATTTTTATATAATATAAATACAAATCATTATTTTATATAACCATTAAAATTTATTAATTTTTCATATTATTTAAGGCCATATTTTATTTAAGTATTTCCGCCCTTTAATCAATAATGTATGAAATTTTTTTATCATAATTATGGTTTTTACATCAATGATTTATAATTTATTTATTTATAATTTATTCTTAAAAAACATATTTATTATTCATCCCTTAATGGTAGTCTCCCCATTCCATAACCTTATGTCGTACTTCCTACCTCCCTCCCTCTATCTCTCTGACTCTATGATCAAAATTGACACATATGTATGCCCACCACTCCTCCCCATAGGTTCACCCCTCCCTGTATTTGACATCTCTCATTTCCCTCCACTCTCATCTTAGAGAATTTTGGTAGTCATATCTATATTTATTGATGTGTTATCTGAAATTTATTGTTCATAATATTTTTTCATTCATATGGATTATAGGATTTCTCTAAAATCTCTACACTAATCTCTATGTTTGTGTAGTATTATTGTGATTTTATTTCTGTTTGATGTTTCTAGTTATATATAGATTATTGTTTGCAGTTTAGTTATCTCTAAACAAGCCTTTTTCTATAAAATTGTTACCTAGGTCTATTTTTCTTCTTTCCACATAACAATCAATTTTGTACCCTTACATCTACTATTATTATTTGTTAAGGTGGTCAAAATGAGGCCCAACTGTCTACGTCTATATTACCATGTTGAACATAGTTAACTCTATAAACTCATTAAAACAGAGTCCGGGCACACTATATGAATCCCTCCTTTCAATACCATTCTTAATTTTTATGATGATATTATTCCAAAAGGAAATACTACATTTTGTGTAGGTTTTGAGTTATATCTTGTCTTGGGAATTAATGTGGCATCAGCTGACAACACTGAATATAACCTCGGTTTTTATAATAAACAGTGCAATACTCTTCGTTAAAACATTTAATATTTTCTTATATAAATTCATGTAAGCCTTATTAAAGAATCATACAAATCAATGGGATGTTCTATGTCCTCGGTATATGGTCATAGTTTTTTAACTATTTCATTTCATTGTTTTCCTCTACATTCAAGGTGAATGACCCATTAATAGACTGTGTAGAATCCCTAACTAAACCCCGCCATTATGGTCAAAAACATGCTAATTTTGTTATAGGTTTCAAAAAATTACACAATTTCATTATTATGGATATTTTATAACCCACCTCTTGGGGTTTTTATGTTGATACACATAAATGGAACATATGGGGATCATCATTACTCACTGAAATTTTTTTTCTATGCATGACCCATTTAACAGTATAAATGTAGCAATATATTAAAACACCCTGGTTGAAAAAAAAAATTATTGAATTGTTTTTTATTTAATTTATTAGAAATATTTTTTAGTTTGGCCTCAAGTTCATTATGATCATGAAAATGTTATTGAATGGATTTATATTGTCTTTATTCAACACATTCTATGGGAAAATGTGTTCTGTGTTCTATTTTCATCATGATGAGTTCTATGTTGTTGTAAGTGTAACTGTCATTCATGTCAATATATTGATAGAATTGTATAATAGAGGAGGTATCCCTAAAGATTCTTTTGATCTCTTGTGCCACCAAACATTCAAGGATAGTATTTTCATGTTTAGTACTAAGTCATTTCGGTTTCAAGATGGGTATATAATTTATGTACATTATCCAATTAATTTATTGGTTCCCTTTCTATTTTTTTCCTCTATTTGGTTGTCACCATATCATACCGAATGTGAATTCCATTTTATAGGTCTGAAAATTTGATAATGAATTCTTTAGAATTCAGAAGTGTAGATAAAAACATCAAGAATGTTGTGGATATTTCAAGAGATCCCATTTAGAGATGTTTGGGATAAAAAATTAACTAGGAATGGTGAAATGTTTTATTTTATCCCTTTTCTATATCATTTTTATGAATATACTTTTTTGAGTGTTCATATAGTGTTGGAGTACACACATTTAATTATAATTTTAATCAACTCTTTTTTGAATTTTTATACATTAATCATTGATCATTGTTGTTTTTTTAATCAATTCTTTAGAGTGGATGATTCTTGAACATTATTGATAGGGAAAGTATGGTTAAATGAAGATAAAAAATTCCCAAATTCATCAATATATATTGTCAATCCCCACTTGTGTTTCAGTTTTTTCTTTGGTATCACTATTTTCTTCCATACATCATCTATGAAATGTTTTGATCAATCTCTATCACTTTATATTTGTTATTTTTTTGTTTTTAAATATTTTATTAATATATGATTATTTCTTTCAAAATTAAATTTATAAAATTCATATTTTTTAATAACTATATTTTATTGAGAATTAATTTTTAAAATTATTTTAGATTTATGATCATGATATCTAAAATATAGGATTTTATATATATTCTAATAATGTATATTTTCAACTAAAAATATATATTTATATTTTATTTTATAATTTAATCTAAAATAAATATTTTATTTCTGAAATTTTAATTATATTAAATTTAAGTTAATTGTATTTTTTTCAATATACATATAAATTTTTGATATTAATAAATATTTCATATGTATGATATATATTAATTTAAATATAATTTTATATGTTTTAAATATTTCATATTTAATAATTTTAATTATATTTATAATATTCTGAATATTCTAAAATATATATATTTATATATTTATATATATTATAAATATGGTGTATTTATGTTTATAATGTGTCAATATTACACCAATATAATTTATGTGAGAGGGTATGGTTATACCATCAATAAAAGCTTGTGCTTGCATGGGAAGCCTAGCCAGACGGTCATGCAAAGGTGGAGAGCTACTATTAGGATGCAGATGCTAGGGAGGGGCAGTTCCTTGTAGATAGTCTAGTTGAATTCCCTAAGACCTTTGGGTTATGTAATCTCTTATGCCTACGGTCGATGTAATCTATAAGCCTTCGGGACTTGTAAGGGTTCCCCCTCATCCCTAGAAAGGGGGTTTATCAAAAAAATAAATAAAAATGAAGGCCTTCAGGCCATTCAAGAATTTCAATCAACATTTCATCCAACCATGATTTCATCTTTCCAAATCATATTTTCATATCATCCAATTATTTTTGTACAAAACTCATGCATTAATATTACAAACCATTATCAAATGGTTTTTTTTATCAAAATTAATCTTTTCATTTAATTTCAAAGTCATGAAATATCTCCAAGATTTCCATATCATCAAAACCCTACATCAAATCATTATATCAATTAATGATCATTTTCTAAAAATCAACATCAAATATTTAGTATCTACTATTGAGAATTTTCATTACACAAATAATTTCATGAAAAACTATTTTTCAATTCATTAAATCAAGATTCATAAAATTATTTTAAAACAACATAAAATAAAAAAAATCACATGTTTCAAATGATTGATGATTTTTTAGGAAATCACCAATCTAAACTATAAAAATTAAGAACATCCAATTAGGGATCCACAAATTCCACTGGAAAAAGATCCACATCCCATGATCCACACCATTTAGCTGGACTCTCTAGGTTCTTTGAGAATTAATTTCAAATCAATGATAAAGAATATTTGGGTATATATATGTACTTATATAAATAAACCAGAAATTATAGCATCTGAATCCCAAAATTAATATACACTTTTAATTTTTTATTTTTATTAAATCATTTGTGTGTTTGATTTGAAAAAATTACAGACATAATTTACTATATTAAAATGGGGGTTTAAATCATTTTTCAAAATATATAACATTTAGAAATATAAATAATGACATTATAAGATGAGTTTGAAGATGAAGAAACTAGAAAGAGGATATTAAAATTATTTTACTAAAAAATGGAATTGTGTAAGGGGAACGTGGATTACCCTTACCTAGATCATATGTGTCATGTAAGGGTAAAAATTTATATACATAAATAAGCCACAAAACGTGGTTTACCCATACACAGGGTTGTTGTAACCTTCCAAAACCGTTATAAAAAATAGTTTACCTTAACACAGTTCCTAGGATTCCCTTTATGGAAGACCATTTTGTGAGATGATACCCTTTGGCGAGTCCTTTAGATGATCCAATACCATTATGTGTGCTAGTACCCTTATTTGAGACCCTTATATGTCATTCATACCCTTATTAAATTGTTTATTTACCCTTATAAAGAACATTATTCTCTTATCCAATGCATCCATTACCTATACACTGGTTTTAGTACCCATATAGAGCACATATAAATAAAAGTAACCTTTATGAAACCCATAAAAATAGGTTTAACCTGACACAACCTAAGGAGGGATTGATTTTACCCTGATGTAAGGTTGTTAAAACCCATTTTACCTTTACAAAACCCCATAAAAGATAATAAATTCTTAGTTTTTTTAGAAGTAATGTATTTTCATTTAATTTTACTTCAAAAATAAAATTAAATGATTTATTAATTATCAAAAATGATGTTACAATACTCAAACCCATAAGGCATTAAACTCTAACAAAGGATCCAACCCGAATGATAGATAAATATAAGACTAAAAGAAATCCCACACTCAACCCCTGAGGTGAAAATTACACAAAATAGAATAACAACTCACACAATAATTTATTATCAATCACAACATGAGGAATAAAAAATGTCTCAAAACTAAACTCAACAACATTGTGAGGAACTAGAAAAAAACAAAATAACTAGAGAGAACCTAATACATAGCATTGGTCTCACCTCCATTTAAAGATTTAAAAAAATGGTGTAACATGATAAAAACGTCCTTTTAAAATAAATCTATTCAACTCAAAAGAGAGGTATGGATTACATTCCACAATGAAATTTCCAAGACCTGAAATAGTATCCCTATAGAATGATATATACAAAACACCACAATGACTGTCCAAACAAAAAAACTATAATGATACATCATTTTTTTTACCATTCATACGAATAACATGGAATAGAGAAGGATTTATACCCTGGAAAATCACTCATCAGTAACCCAGTTTTTTCAACACTGAACCTAATCCATCAATGGGATCATCAAATCATCAAGAATTCACATAGTCTTAATTACATGAGATAAACCCCAAAGTATAAAAAATTCCAACCTCAAAGAGCTTGAAACAATAATTCTAGTTAACAAGTTGGGTAATACACTCCCATATAAGAGATCATCCATAAAAGTAATATTGATCTCTCTCTGTCAAGATAATAACAAAATAAAACTGTAAAACAACAACCAAACCAAATGATATTCAATACCTACCAAAGAGAGATGTGGTATTTAAAATTAACAAATATCTTATACCCAAAGGTTCTCAATCTATGATCCCATTACATATATTAGATAAAAAAACTCATAGTATGAAAACAATTCAAGAAGAAGGAAAACAACTCAAGGGTGCACATCCTCAACGTAGATCCACAATGATCTCAAGAAAATGAAACCATTAGCATAGTCACAACCAAGGACCATAATAGAACATACCCAAAGTATCTTAATAAATACAAAAGACATTCCTAAAAAATAAGGTTACCATGAAAAGTTTTTCAATTTGTATCCTGGTCTATTTTTGTTGAATTTTGGTGGAATTCTAGTGTCCCTTATACTACACAAGTTCACAAAAAATCATTGTTAAACCTCCATGGTGTGTTCATTAGGGGTTATAGGGGAAACACAACCCTCCACCAGGAGTTAAGGGGACAAAGGCCTCATCCCAAATTTTGAGACTACATAAATACTGAATCACTATAGAATAATTGACCTATTATAACATCATATAAAACTACATAGTAGTAGTGTAGAATTTGGTTTTTATAACTATATAATATTATACTTTTGTAGATATAATAAATTTAGTATGGAGGACTTCTAGCCCCAAGTCACTATAGTAACATCAACATCAGTGGTTGTAACACTAGAACATAGTAGAATAACATTGTGGTCGGTGGATTATTTAATATTCTTCTTTATAATATCATTTTTGCAAGGGGTTTAATTATATTGAAACTCTAAAAACTCCATATAATTTGGGTCTTGATTATAGTGACATTTATACCTCTTCTTTAATGTAGAAAACATTTTAAAAGAAATGTAAATCAATATGTTTGTGTTTATCTTTTTTGTTTCATGTTCTTTTATTCTATATTTTCTTCACCTTGAAACATTTATGTCGCTGAAACTCTAACTTTTTTTTGAAAATAAATGAATAATCTAGATTATTGATAACCCACATTATTCATATACAATGAGGTGAATGTACATAATTATTTTTCTAGAACCATTTTTGGAATGATCAAGATCAAGGGAGTGATAAATCCCAATTTTATATCATGAATATTTGAAAATGAACTATTACATTCAATGAAATAATTTTGATATTGGTGATCTGCCCCATTGAATTGAATTCACTAATATTGAAACTTCTCTAACACAACTCATCAAAACCATGAATTCTAAAAAGTTGAAGATAACTTGAAATGGTTTATTACATTATGACATTTTCTAGGGTTTTACTCATATGAATTTTTTATATTTTATGTCATAAAAGTCATAGGTATATGATAGATTTTAATTATTTCAAATGAATGTGAAGTGCTAAAAAAAATTTCATCATGATATTTCAATAAAAAAATGGATTTGAATATAATAATGAGGTAGATAATAAATATATTGAAAATAAAGATATAAAACATGAATATAAAACCCCATAAAGACCAAAATTAAATTTATTTTCATAGAAGAATAATCTGATCTTGGTGGAAATGGTAATTCTATAAGAGAATGAGTGTTCAAAATTCCCGTAGATATAATCCCAAACTATGAATTTCTATGTTAGTAATTTATTTTTTCTATAACACATTTCAATCAAACTATCATAAAAATAATGGTTCAGAATGAATACATGAATTAATAATTTGTTGTTTCTCACCTACACATGATTTATCCAAATTAAAGGAAAAAATTTGGGCTTGTTAGTGAGAGACTCAAGTAGGTATTTTCCTTGTGTATACACTTATTGGAAGATTGTAAGTTTTCTTACAAAAATATGATAAGGAAAATGATTTACAACATTGATGAAGTTGTGTTAAAAATCATATTCCTTCTAAAAACCTATTTCTCATTGATGGTGTCAATGATGTTGAAGAGAAAAACAATAGAAGAATTTAGGGTAATTGTGGGGTGCTCTAAAGGGGGTGAATAGAAAATCCAATAAAAATTTCTATTAATTTTTTTTAAAAAAATTACCTTATATTGAAAACAAAAATTCACCTAGTATAGTAGGTATAACTATTTACTTATGAATTATCATATCCATAAATTAATGAAATCGCTTTTAGAATAACATGATATTATCCTAATCATTCGAGATTATTCAAGTAACGTAAACTAATAGATATATCACTGCTAAATGAACGATATAAATTTATTTTTCTGATAATGTGATTTTAAACACTATTACTAAATGATTTCGAAAAACATTAATAACACACATAAAAAATAAAAACAGTGTATTCAATATCAAGCTGATACCAAATCCACTCAACAAAATAGTAACCCAATATCATGAACATTTATAAATATAAATAAGGTAACCAACAACCTAGATTAAGTTTAGATAATACAAAACCACAATAGGTTTTCAAGGTTATCACTAATCATCTTTCGCTGTTATCATTGGAATATATCGGTGATGGAAATTAATGAACGAGTAGTTGAGTAATGAATATTGTTATAAGACAGTTTTTTCTAAACATATATATATTAAATACTTTAATCATAGTTGATAAGTAATACAAAACCTAGATGTAGAGGGATAGATGGGTTAGAATTGTCTTTTTAAACTTATCAAGTTCTCGTTGATAAACATCATTCCATTATCCTCACAATGTATTCCTTTAGTTATAAGAGAATATGAAATGATCAAAAAAGTTAAATCCAATCTTTCAGTGATATATAATAGATTATAGTGTTCTGTAGTTTTTGAAATAGAGAAGTATAATGTGTGTTCACTTTTTCATGATACTGATTCTATGAAAATATTCTACAACTAAATAAACATATACTTTCTCAAAATACCCATTGAGTAATAATTATTAAGGATCCTCCTATTTAATATGAAATTTGAAAATATTAACTTCTCAAATAGTACATATTATTCTTAATTTGTTTTCATTGAAATATATTACATAAAGATAATTCTAGTTATAAATGGTCGCTTGATGTCTACCATGTCATCTTAATACCTCATTGATGATGCAAAGGTTAAAAAACTACTCTGATAGATTCCCTTAACTAGTATTTTTGTCTCTTGGACTGATTATACCCTCATTGGTTCTATCTAACTCACTTATATAAATAATTCCACAATTGATGTTCTAACCAATTTACCTTTTTGAATCATTTAGCTATGTGGTTCTATACAATTCATCTAGATGACTGATTTTTATATATAGTTCTACAAATTTCACCTAGGTGAATCATTTGGATTCATGGTTTTAACAAATTCGGCTACAAAAATAAATAAATTACTTTATTTTATCTACATTATAACTAATTTGAGTAGTCATTTCTTTATAAAATTCATTCACTTTAAGAAACATGGATGCTTTAATACTTTTCTATAAATCTAGGTCTTATAGAGAAATTTAATAAGATATAACGTGTTGTTTCTCAATTGTTCTTTGGGTCACTTGTTTTACACTTGTGGTCTCTTAGTTTACTCTTTAATTCTCTTGAAGAGTTTTCTAAATTTCCACCACAGTCGATCAATTAGTCATATGTTTGATCCACTAACTCTTTCAATAATTTCAATCCTTAGAAAAATTCTATGAAATCATAGATTACTTTATGCATTCAATTGAATACATCGTGCGATTGATCTAGTAAAAAAGAAATATTTCACCAGTTTTGACAGATGATCACTTTTTTGCTCAAGTGGTTAGTATTTTTTCGTCATGTGGTCGATATCTAGATTTACAGTTTCTATGAAATATTAGAATTTTTTTTATTTGTCTATAGAAAACATATTATTAAAATAGAACAAATAATCGATTAATAATAAAATAAACATGATTTGTGATCATTAAAAGAATGAATCTACATACAAATCCAAAAGAATAATCTTTTTGGATGAAAAAAATTATAGTATAAATAAAAAAAATGATGAAACTAATAAATTTTTTTAATAATTTTTTTGTAAAAACTCCAACCATAACATTTTTTACTCCCACTTTTGAGATTATCTAAATGATTTCATGTTGATATTTTGGAATGTTGATATACACCTCAAAAGTACATTATATGATGAAATCCTACAAATAATTTTTTTTATTTTGAATAAATGGAAAATATATGGGTATAATGGGAAAATATATAAATATCAGTTGAATGAAAACATATTACAAATAAGAGAACATAACCAAATCCAAAACATAAAAAATATAGGAATGCCTAGGTCAATAACCAATAATGAACCTTACAAATATAAAATCATTCTTGAATTATATCAGATGTTACCTTAGTCTAAGAAATCCACCCAATGAGAATAAAAAGAAATTCATATGCATGTAGAGTCATATATATACTTATAAAACAATTATCTGAATCATGATCTAATTTGAGATTATAGTAATCCTCAACTTTCCCCACAATTCTTCGATAGGTAGGGGTCACCAAAATATTTCATGAAATTGGTTTCTTATATCATTTACCTGATGAACTTAGAGACTATATTCAATGTTAGATGTGATAAGATCCACAATATCCTTGTAATAATAAATGGAAAAAGGGAATGGTCTATTTCTGATAAAAATGATCTTAATCATTGATTCAAATAACTACTCTCATGGTTCATCATGTTTTGTAGTAAGTTTCTACTTAAGAAATCTTACACATGCTTCCTTATTCTATCTCATGTTGACATGTGGTGGAATTCATTCCGTAGGAGAAGTCTTTTTGAATTTTTAGGTTTTGAATTGTGGAAGATTCAATAGGGTATATTCTGTTTTCTATATATGGAGTAATAAGTTTATGGGTAGTTCTAGGAGTAGAATATTCTTTTAAAATTTAAAATCCCATAAATTATTGGTTAGATATGCCTTATATCCCTTGGAGGATTGTTACTAAAAGCATATTTAATAGATGTAGAATCGTCATTGGTATTCATTGAAGCACTAACCATAGGGTGAGATGGAGGGTCTAGAATTTTAATTTGGAAAATAAATTGGTAAGGCTTCAAAACACATGTTATATCAGAAACAAATAATATCCATGACATATAATGGTAGAAACTCATCATTATCATTAATCATCTAATCCGATATAGGTTCTATAAAAAATATCATTTACAAAGCATTGTTTCGAGCTATGATTAAAGGCAGTATCTTTATGTCCTTAACCAAGATCCAAATATTTCCCTAAGATATGTCTCATTGAAAATCCATCATTGGTAAAAAATGATGACACCAATAGTTGTATATTTATTCTTTTCAGTCTTAAATTTATTATCCTATTTCAAATATAAATGTTTCTCAACCTACAAAAAAAGATCTATTTGTATCAAATCCCTACCATATTTGAATATCTTCAAATAATTCTTAATCTCCTCATTTGTAATCCTTAAAATGAAATGTTCATCAGGAAATTCAAAAGGTGTTGGAGGATAAGGAGTGGGAGTTTTTGCAGAACGTTTCAATGTATTGTGATATATTTGATCTATAGTAATTAATATATCAGTAATTTATTTCCAGAGAGTTCCAAATTATTCTATGAAACATTAAATTTCTTGATCTGTGTGATCACTTTTTATAAATATCTTTGAATGAATATGTTTTTTAACACTATCAGTTGTAATGGCCATATATTTTTCTCTGCCACACTGACCAAAATTGCCCATACATAAAATGATTATGTTAACAGTTATTATAAGTAATTATTGAATCGAAATAATCAAGTAATTAGATAAATGAACAAACTAATAATTGAAATTGTGATATATTAGCATTGGGTTCAAAAAAAAATAATTTCTAAAGGTCGTATCATAGATCCTTAATTATATAATGAATCAAATTTAGGTATTTTAATCTTTTGAATTGAGATGATTGAATTTTATTCTAGTAGGACCACCATATGAGGAAATTAATCATATATATGGTCACCTAGTATTTTAATATCTATTTAATTAAATGGAGATAATGTCTTAGCTTGTAACACCACATAAAATATTTATAGAGTAATCATTTTCCAATAGAGTATATGACACCTAACACCATGTGTAAAAGGGAATATAATAACCAAATACGTTAAAATTGATTTAAATCCTTAAATAAATATAATATAATATATCTATTTTAATTCATAGAACACCATATTGTCTCATGATATACATAAGACAAACTATTATTGATATCTTACATTACACACAATACTGAGTTTTACCAAAAAATGATATATTATTATTATTCAATAATAGAAGACATAACCTAGACATTAAATTAGTTTTTATGAATATAATTAATAAAGTAATGATAATTTATGGTTTATATAAATATAAAATGATCACATTGGTTACTAATTAATTAGAAATCCAAAAAAGAACCTCCTAAATTTGAAAAGAAATATCATTCTTTTTATGCATCCAAAGGATTTTTTTCTTATAAAATAAAATAATTACAATTATTTAATTATATTAATAAAATATATATTTTTTATATTCAATTCAAAATTATTTAACATTCATACATTAGGTTTGACAGACATAAAATAAGAATAATCCCATTTTCTCAATAATAAACCAATATTTTTTAAAGTCAATTTTACTACAGTTTAATGGAAGAACTGTTTTAAATTAAAAATTTGGAACTATTAGTGATTTTATAAGTCAAAATATAATTCTATTTTAAATTAAAACTATCAAAATTATGTTATGGTTATGAGTTTATATTTTTCTAAAATATTTCATTTTTAGTGAATAGTTAAAAATACTGAATTTTTATTCACAAACTATGTTTTCATTTAAATTATTTATATGGTAATATTATGAATAGAAATAGTTTTAAAGTAAAAATTTATCAATTATAAATTATTTACACCAATTTATTTAATTTTAATTATATTCACATTGAAATTTAATATAAAAACATATCAATATATTGGACGTTTTTACTATAAAATACTTCATTGTCATCCCCCGTGTGGTTAAAATTTTAAATTAACTCATACCAATCTTATGATTGGAATTTGTAATAAAGTATTTCATATTTTAAATTATAATAATAGGTATTTTATAATAATAACAACATTGTTCTTGAACAAAAACATTAGTGAATGTAATTAAAAATGATTACAACAATTAAGGATAAAATAATATTTACAAGGGACTAACCCATAAACATATAGGAAAAAAGTACTTTAAATTTAAATAATATATTTTGTGTATATATATAGTCACCCTACTCCCTTTTATATAATATTTACCATTATTGGATCCTCATTAAATGAGAAAAACTTTTATCGAATTCCTTTGTAAAATATTTACGAATGTGTCACTCATCTATTGTAAAAAGGTCTCCTCTCATCCCACATTCTCACACCTCTAAAGACATATGTATTGATGAATATATACAAAAATATATATATAAAATCACACTGGAATTCTGAGAATCCTACAATTGTGAGTAAATTCATATAAATAATTCATTTATTGAAACCCAAAAAGAGTTATGTGACAAAAGGTAATGCTTTCCAAAGATTGCTTTTCTTTTATTATCTTTTCCAAAATCTAAAATATTATTATTCCAATTTCTTATAAAAACACCAATATCCTCAATGTACTAATATTTTTTTATATTATCCATTCATCCTACACTTACAGACAACTCCATCTAATGGGTAACGAACATACTGTTTCTGTATGATGAACTACCGCCTCACAAAACAATGATTTTTCATTTTTCATTTTCCGCCATCCATGGATTGAGATTAATATGGAAAATAAGTTTTTATAATAAATATATGATATTTACAGTTTAATTATGATTATATAATTCTTATATAAAAAATACCTTCACATATATCTTGTTGTTGGAATACTATACCATCTTTTGAGGAACGGTGGTCTACTACCCCTCAAAGCAATGTGATTCGTTCATACTATACTTGAAATGTATTAAAAATAATTATTAATATAATAATATTACTTAAATTTAATATATATATATATATATATTAGATAACTTATAATATACATGCATATAAATATTTTTTTCTTTTCATTTTTTAACATAGGACAATGAAATGAATTCAATGTTCACGCATACATATGGACTATTGACTCCATGAAAGGTTCATTTCATTTCATTTTTGAAAACACTATATATTAGAATATATTCATGTATACTAGATAATAATTATTTTAACCTCATAGTTTATATTTTTTATATGAAGAAACTTTGATATATTTAATAATAACAACAATCAACATGTCAAAACAAACATGAGAAACTTGGCAATGAACACTCAATAGAGTTAAAATATTTAACTGTTATTAAATAATATGTAATAAGATTTTATTATAGGATCTTATATAATATCATAAACATAAATATGGTTTTTGACTAATTAATTAACTAATTTAAACCCATTTATACAAGATCTTAAAGATTTATCATCCAAAAGAAAACACAAGGTATGTGATTCTTATATAATTTTTATTCAGTGAGGCATACTTCATTCAGTGAGGAATACTTTATAACATGACTATTCTTCATTTGGTTATATACATTTTCATTGTGGTTAATATTTTAAGATTATATGTTTAATCACTTTTTACAATATTTTTTTTACACTTACGTCATGCGTATTTATGTTTGGTACACATAATCTATTCATTGATTGATTCCCACTTCGATGTTATAATAAATTCAAGGGTTTACATAAAAGTCCCATTTTATTAGATATTTTTTATAATCAAATTTCAATTTGATGATATTATTAGATAGTAGAACATTTAGGATTCTTATCCCATATTTATTAAAGACCTTTATAATGTAATAGTACCATTTTGTCACTCTTCAGTATATAAAACGTTTTATAAATAGTTTTTATGAAAACCTTCCATAATTTGTCTCTTTAGTTCAAGAACCAATTTTTTATAATAATTATATATTCATATATGGTGTGATAAAATGTTTCTATCCTTTAAAATTTTTTATTAATGAAATTTTTAAGCTTTTTTCATTTATTAATTTTTCAATAAAATATTCTTTTCAGTTTCTAAATAAGGAAAATTTCATACCCTTTTAACTTATAAGATGAAATTTATTTTTTACATCATCCATAAAGCATGGATTTACCCACATTTATTCCCAAGTATCATACATTGATATTTTAAATGTTTTATTTCTAAGAAAACAATTTAAAAAATTATTTTCTAACTGTTTTTTTAAATGAAAGGCTATTTTCCTAGATTTTATTTTTAATGACCTTATTTTATATCATCAATGAAAGAAACCTTTATTTTTAATCCACTGTATATATTTCGTATTTATATAATACATATCATTCCTTGTGATGGTTTTTGATTGATTTTTCCAACCATAGTATTAATATTCACTTCCCTGATTAATTATTCAAATCCCCTTGAAATATTCAAATTTTATATGATCATTGAGCCTTGAATTTCCCCTAATTATACATATAATTTATCAAGGATATGTTTATTTACTAAACCATATATCATTTTTACAAATGGTGTATATATTGATAGTTGTTGGATTATTTGGGGAAATATTGATTAATATGTGTCTTCTGTTCACAATAGATATTTGATAATCCATATTGTTATTCTAAATGAGGAATACATTGGATTGGTAATGTTGGGTGGCACCTGACCAATAAGTAACCCCCCAAGCATCAAAAAATTATCATTAAAGAAATAATTTTTTTCAAATTAAATAGCTTTTTACCTATAGTTAGAACTATGTTGAGGATTCTTCCTGATAGTAGAGGTTTTAATGTGTCTGATACATGATGTCCAATAATTATACATTTCCTTTAGTTTGATTCAATATTCATTATCCATGTGATTTTCACTATGAAAAATTATATTGATGAATTTCAATCTATGTTTATTGATTAAATGGTATGTGTTTTTAGTTTCTTACCTTTCCATGTTGATGTTTTTTTATATAATTATTTGATTTTTTTTCATTTATTACCTTGTAATATTTTTGATTCATTAAGTATTTGATTTAATAGAATTTGTGTTTAGTTATTTACCATTAATTTTTAATTAATTCTCATTTATTCATTATTACATCCTCTTTACATAAACTCAATGAGAATTTGAACTTAGCCTTATTTTGTTTCCTCAACCCTAGAAACCAAGAAGTTTTCCATGAAATGATGATAAATATATACTAGAAGAAATAGTTTTTTTCAATGAATATAATAATTGTGGTGTAATTAGTTTATTCTTTTATAATAAAATACCATCGTATGTATCTAGATTACCAATAATGCTAAACTATTCACTCGTTCGGGAATTTATTTCTTTTAGTCATGGAAATGTAATTTGTTTCAGATGCTGAATTTCGGCCTCTTGGGCCAGTCACTGCATTAGGTATCAACTAAATATTTTTAACAGCATAGGAAAATAGATTTAGTTAAACATAGATAGGATAACCTAATGATAAGGTAGAATTTAATGATAATTATAAATTCAGGATATACAATTATGGTACGTTATAGATTATGTTAGTATTCCTAGAAATACATCCATGTCTGTATACTACATGTGGATGTGTTTCTCACAGATATGTACCCTTGGGTGAAAACTATGACATGTTGTGTCGGCCCTAACTCAAAATAACATAGTACTTGAAAACCTACCATACTAGACACCTATTTCAATACTTTTAGTGGATATTCATAGATAATAGAGATATTATTTACATACCAATATAATGAATTTGAATAGATAACGGAAATGAAAGATCGAGGATAAATACATGGTGTGTCTATCTTTAAAACAAGGGGCACTGATTTAGATATCTTACAAATAATTATACATTTTTCTCACTATGAAAATTGTTACTCACAATATGATTTATGATGTTATTCAATGGATGGAAACCAAAGGATTCATGATAACATTGAAAATGAACAAAATAGTGAATGACACCATTTTTATACCTAATCATTTTATTGAAATATGATTAACAACATATAACTTTAACAACTCTCATACCCACCAAAGAATATAATGGTTGAGTTTTCTATGAGATCGAGTGAAAGAAACCCTATAGAAAAGAAGGATTATATCTATCATGTGAGGAGTGTAGAAAGACACATCAATGAATGTGTCTTAATTTAATGGGGAAATGTATTATGTTTGGGAAATAATGACATATTGCAATGGATTGTTGAGTAAAATTGAGTATAATGATATTAGGAAATGAAACTCATCAAAAGGATCCTTTTATGGTTCGTTTCCTTAAATATGGGGAACCTGAGAACTACCTGAGTCAATTTCTTCTTATAAAAAATAAACTGTAATCCAAATAAGGATGTTTATTGAAATAAATGGATAAATTATTTGTGTATTGGGTCATACTGAAAACTGTAGTTAAGAGACTACGTATTGATTAAATTTCATCAATGTCTATCATAGTTATTTTGAAAATTATATTAATATTTTCTTAGAGGGGTAAAACTTATTTGAAAGGTGAAAAATAATCATGTATGGCGAGGCCATGGGTCTATGATCCATGATAGAAAGAAAATAAGGGTTTCACACCAACCACTAACATACGTAATGTCCTGTTTAATTTAACAATACTTTTAGATAAAAGAATTTCCAATAAAATTTAATGATGAACCACAACTATTAATTTTGAGTTTTAGAGATTTATTTATTAATATTATTCGTTTTGGGAAAAATATAGAAGAAAATGAAAAGTCTTTTCACACTTTTATGAATCATATTTTATATTAAATGTTTATTTTTTTCTTTAGGAGTCATGGTTTTTATTAGGATGTTCATTTCAATGAGTAAGGGATGAATTAAAATTTCATTGAACAATAACTAAAATTTAGAATAGTTCATATGAAATAGAAATGTAGCAATTATGTATGATTCACTATATTCATGTCCTATAAAATAATGACCAAACATTAAGAAAATGACTTAAAATAAAATTTTGTCCTTATACATTAATTTCTATTGAACTGATGGTATTTTATATCAATAATGATTTATGGCTATGAGGCCCCAAAATTCCATTAATTAGTCACCTCTTTTTTATTTATGGATTCAATAACTCTATATAAATACTTATTATTTCCCCCCCATATCCATATTTTCAATTTCCACTATTGTTCTTCTAATTAGGTCCCTTTTTTATGTTATTCAATTTTACCATTGTATATCCCATTCTATCATTTCTAGATGATGTTTTACAAACCCTTATCATGATGTCTTATTAAAATCAATGAAATAAAAACCAACATATTACCAAACATTATTTTAAAGTATTAGGATTCAATTTAATTATGTTTTGTTGATTTTAATACCCCGAAAATTGTAAAAGACTAAACGTTATTCAATAAAGTATACATAATGCAACAGAAAGTGTATAATGGAATATAATAACCTAAAAAATTACATTATATTTTATATCTTAAATAAATATAATACATTATATGGATTTTAATGGAAAACACATAGAGTTCTCTTGCATTATATGCAATAGATAATTTTTTCATATGTTATATTACATGCAAGAATGAGTTTTTATAAAATAAATTATTATAATTATTTAATATAATAAGATATAACATATCCACTAAATTATTATTTATTAAAATTATTAAATAAAATATAAAAAATTTTGTTTTATATACCAATTAATTTTATATTAAAATAAGAACTTTATTAATAAAAAATAAATATTTTTATTTTTATGATTTCAAAAGTGTTTTTTATTAATTAAACAAATTAATTACAATTAGTGACTGATTTTATTAAAATATATATTTTATATATTCAATAAAATATTTTTTATATCAATCTAATTGGTTTTATATGTATAAGTTATAAAAAACAAAATTTCACTAAAAACCTATAATTTTATAAATGTAATGTTATGGCCATTTAATAGAGAAATTATTTAAATTGTGAATTTTGACACTGTTTTGGATTTAATATGTAAAAATAAACATAATTTTTTAAATTGATATATCAAAATAATGTTATGGTTATTTTTATATATTTTTTCTGAAATGATTTTTTTATTGAATAATAAAAATTATCAAATTTTAATTCAAAACATCATTTTCTTCTAATTTATTTACAGTGTTAAATTGAATTTGGAAATTTTTTAACATAAAATTATAAAAATTATAAAATAATTAACATAATTTATGTCATTTGAATAAATTTCACTTTGAAATTCAATATAAAAACTTTTCAAACATTTGGATGTTTTTAGTCTAAAATCCCACATAGATATCTCCCCAGGGAGACTGAATTTAAATTAATTACTACCAATTATATGATTATAATTTAAAAAAATTATTTCACATTAAGATTAAAAATAATTTATAATTTCCAATTGATGAACTTAGTTTCTGACAAAAAATATTACTGAATGTAATTAAATCTAATTACAACGACTATGGTTAAATTAAGCTTTATAAGAGACTAAAACAAAAACAAAAGGGTCAAAACATCCAATAAAATTTTACCAAAGATATTGTTTGAGATTATATATTCCCTATATCCCCTTTTATCCAATTTGGACCATTATTAGTTCCACTTGAATTTTAAAAAATAAGTATGGAATTCTTTTTCAGAAATTTTCAAAAGTGGCACCCCACCTCCAAAATAAAAAGGCCTCCTATCCTCCGAAATCATCAAACCTATGAATCCATTTTTCTCAAAAAAAATATAAACCAAAATGTTTCCTCAACATACATACCATATTCATGGAATCCCCCCATTAGGAATAAATCCATCCAAGGAAACCCTTTGGTGAAAACAAAAAGGAGTAACCTAATTAAAAGGTAATGCTTTCCAACGATCACTTTTCCTTCATTTACTTCTAATCCATCTGAAATATTTTTATTCCATGTTCATATAAAAACTACATTATAATCTATAAACAGATATTTTTTCATATTAATGTTTCACCATACACTTACATATAATTACATCTAATGGTTTATGAACTATTTGTTCATGTCCAATGAATTACCGCCTCACAAAACAACGATTACTGGTATTTCTTTTTCCACCTTTCGTGGTTGGACATTAAGATGGACTATCAGGTTTTGTATTATTTATATGAATTTCTTAATTTCATTCTGATTCATTAATTATTATATAATACAATCCTTTATGTGATCAGTATTTTCAGAATATGATAATATCAATTGAGTAAGTGTAGACATATGTCCCCTCAAAGTGACATGATTCGTTCACGCTAAACAATGAATGTATTAAAGATAATTTTAATAAACATGTATTACATATATTAAATAGATATGATTCTGTAATTAGTATATATTATATACATATAATTTACTTTCCATTCTTTTAAAATATGATAATGAAATTAAAGTACTATTCAAATGTATATATGGACTACTCTCCATATGAATGGTGCATTTCAAATCTTATATCAAAAAAAATATTATCATAGATAAAAATATAATGGATATATATGTTACAAAAATAAGTTTTTTAATTATTTATATGATGAATCCATGATATATTCAATATGATCCAAAAATAACAAGTCAAACCATACTCGAGAAACAGTGAAATTAACATATATAATAGCTTGAATAAAGAATGGTTACTGAAGAACGGGTAATAAAATATTATAAATGGATCATATATGATATGAAAAATATTAAAATGTATCTAGAAAAAAACTAACAAATTTTTAGACCTATTCTACAATAGTTTAAAGGATGTTCACCGAAAAAAATGTGTAAGTTATTTTTGTTGCATTTTAATTCTATGAGGAATACATTAATATTGCGCACCTAATTTGTTATATATAGAGTAGATACTACCAGATCGACATGTTATATCATGAATAATTCTGTATTCATAGTATTTTTAGTTTTATTTTTAATTAATTCATTTAAGGGGATTATAATGTAATATTACCAAGTGGTATAGAATTTTATAATTTGAATACATTTCATTGTGTTATATTACATCTCCATTATGGTTATTATTCTATTATTATGTTTTTCATATATTTTTATAAAATATTGATGTATTTTGACTTACCATGTATTGATTTACATTTTATACACATTATATATTCATTAATTGATTCCCTCTTCAATGTAATAATCATTTCAGGGGATTACTTCACAATTTTATTTTATTCAAGATTATTTATAATTGAATTTCCATTGAAGGAAATTATTTGATAATAATCCATTTAATTTTATTCCTGTATGTCTATTAATTAATTATATAATTCAATAGTACCATTTTTAACTCTTTAGTACTTAAAATGTTTTAGATAATATATTTATGAAAACCCAACATAATTTCTCTCTATAGTCGAGAAACCGTTTTCTTATAAAAATTGATGTTATCTAAATAGTTTTTAAAAAATATATTTATCAATTAAAAATTGATTTATTAATGAAATTATTTCCTTTTTGTCCAGTATGAATGTTTTCATATTAAGGTTATTTTTTATATCTTAACAAGGAACTTTTCTATCCCTTTGTACATTGCAAAAGTAATGTTCCTTTTACTATGTACGACATGTACAAATTTACCTCCAATCATTCCCATGAAAAATTCTTTGCCTATTTAAAAATATTATTTTTAATCAAAATTTTTCTAAAAGTGATATTTAATGAAAATAATGTTGAAATTTGTTTCAAAAGTAGTGGATATTTTCCACCATAATATTTTTATTGTTCTTTTTTTATTTCGTCAATGACAACATCCCAATTTTTTAAATCCACTTGGTATATTTTTTATCTATACCATATATATCCTTCCTCTTGATTGTTTTTAATATATTATCCAATGATATCATTTATATTCACTTCCATGATTATGTTTTTAATTTACCATGAAATATTCAAGGTATCTATGATCATTTATCATTGAATTTCTTCTAAAATATAAATACCACTTATCATGAATATGTTTTTTCATAAACCATATATGATTTCTATTTATAGTGTATAGTTCGATAGTTATGTGATTATTTGGGGAAATATTGATAAATATGTATCTTCTATTAATTATGCATATTTTATATGGAATATTGTTATTAAATAAGAATAATTCTTTAGACAAGAAATGATGGGTGGGGCCCAGACTTTACATATCCCTGTGATTCATTGACGGGTTCTTAGGAGAAAAAATATTTTATAAGTTTAATATAATTCTATCAATAGTTCAATATATTTAGAGGGTGAATTATTATAATAGAGACATTCTTGTTAATGAGAAATAACAACCAATAAATATGTTTTCCTTTATTTCGATTATGTATTCATTATCCATGAAATATTCTCTATAAAAAATTCTATTGATGAATTTCATTCTCATTATATTGATTAAATGGAATGTGGTTTTTGTTTATTACCATGATATGTTGATGTTTCCTTGTCTAGTTATTTTAATGGCATGTGTTTTCATTTATTACCTTTCAATATTTTCCATCCATTTATTTATTCAATATATAATAATTGTGTTCAAGTATTTACCATTAAATTTTAATTTATTCCCATATATTCATTATATTTTTAGCATTAAATAACCATACTGAGCATTTTAGATCATAATTATTTTGTTTCCTATCCATAGGATTATATGATGTTTATTAATAAAACATTGAAGGATATTATATATGGAATGATTTTTTTCATATAAATAAATAAATACTTTGTAATAAGTGTACAGTTTTTTATTAAATGGCTCTTCTATGTATCTGGTTCACCAATACTACTAAACTATTTGGTCCTTCTGAATTTGATTTTGTGAAATCATGCCAATGAAATTGGTATCATAAACCATATCCATGATTCTAGGGTCAATTCTCTATAGTTGTTTTCAAATAATTTTTATTAGAAACATTGGGAACTAGATTTAGGAAAACATATATTAGAGAACCTTACCCCAAGCTAGAATTTGTAGATAAGTATAAATGAACATATTTTAATTTATGTAAGGTGGGGATTATTTGGGTGTTACTATAAATACATCCCTTCATTGATACTATAAGCTGATGTGGTTCTAGAATAGTTGTACATAGGGGTAAAAACCTTGAAAATTTTAATTAGGCCAGACTCACAATAACCTGGTACATGAAAATGGCCCTTACTGCACAGCTGGTTTGATAATCTTGAGAAATATTAATAAGAAAATAATATTTTATTTACAAAGCTTTAGAGAAAATTTTAGTAAATAATTACAATGAATTATTTAGGTTAATGCTAAGGTGTTTTATTTTTAACACAAAGTGTCATCATATATATATATTTCTTCTATATGATTATACGCTTTTCACACTATGATTATTGTTAATCACACTTTGCATTATAGTTTTATTCAGTGGTAAGAACCCGAAGGTGTCAAGTTAACATTGAACATGAATGGTAATTTGGTTATAATGAGAAAATATGGTGTTTTAATAATAGTGAAATATATCATTTTTAATCTTAATAAGTTTTATCAAAATATGATTAACAACATATAAATTTACCAACTCCCAAACCACCAAAAAGGGAAGGATAGAGGTGTCTAAGAGCTCGAGTAATTTAAAACATAATGACAAGAGGGATTAATTTACATCATGAAAGGAATTTTGGAGGTTACATAGTGGATTTTTCTCAAATGGAATGAGTAAATTATTTATTTGTTGGAAAGAAAAAAAATAAATCAAAGGATTGGTGAGAATAATGAAGAGTTATATGAAAGGAAATTAAACATGACTTAAGGGCCCATTATTTGATTATTTCATTCAATGTAATAAAACCTAGGAACTACATGTGTCAAGTTCCTCTTATAAAGGATAATCAATAGACTATATAAGGAATTTTTTGGAAATAAATGGAGTTTCTATTCATATATTGGGATTATATTGAAAACCATAATGTCCATCATAATTAATGATTTCATTTCAAGGATGCCCAAAATATTTTATTTATAAATTATATAAATATGGGTTTAAAAAATGAAAACATGTATATTTTGTGACAAATCATCTTCTCTAGAAATGATACGGTTCATGATCCAAATAACGAAGGATGATAAGGGTTTCACACCAACCACTGACCTAGGAAATGTCTTGTTTTATTTCTCATTACATTTAATAGAAAAATACAATTAAATATTTATGATGAACCAGTAGTAATAAGTTGGTTATATATAAATTAATTAATTAACCAAATTATTATGTTAAAATGGTTGTATAAAAATTTAATGACTTTTCACTCATTTATGAATATTACGATCATTTAAATGTGTATTTATATGCTTTTGGAATCAATGTTACTCAGAAGATATTAATATCATAGAGTAAGTGATGAATTAGAATTTGGTGGAATAATAACCAAAAGTTATAATTGTTCTTATGAAACTGAATCATAACATGTTATTATGATTCTAAATATTCATGGTTCATAAAAGAATTACCCTATATTAATAAAATGACATAGAAATAAAATTCTTTCCTAATACTATAATTTCTATTGAGCTGATGGTCATTATATAATTAATGATTTATATATTTGAGGCCCTCAACATTCCATTGTTCATTCACTTGTTTATGATTTATTACCTCAATCACTACCAATAAATTCTTTTTATTCTTCTCGAAGTCCATATTTTTTACTTTCCACGAATGTTATCTAACATAGATTCCTAGTGGCATGTTATTCTATGAGATCTTCATACTTCCCATTCTCTATTCTCTAGAGGATTTTGTATGAACCCTTATCACAATTTGGTATTCGAACATAGTAAATATCAAACAATATCTTAACAAGATTGAGTGTAAAATTTAAAGACATAATTTAATTTGGTGTAGATAATTTAACACCATAAAAATCCGAAAATGGTAAACATTATTCAATAGAGTACATGACATGCAAAAAAAACTGTAAAAGGAAAAAAAAACCTAACAAATGAAAATATATTTAATATATTAAATAAATATAAAATATTTTATGTCTCATAATTCAGACCACATCTATTTTTTCATTATACATAAGCGAAACGATCTTCGATAGCTTACATTAAATGCTAGATAATGTTTTACAAAACAATGATATTTTTTATTATCTAATATAATAAGATATACACTAGCCATTTAATTAGTATTTATGAATAGTATTAACTAAATTATCAATATTTATGTCTTATATAAATACAAAATGAATTCATTGGTAACCAATATATTATAAATGAAATAAATAACTAATTGAATGTAAAAAGAAATATTATAATTTATTAGCTTCAAATGTATTTTTTGAATATCCTATATTAAATGAAATTGGTGAATAATTTAAAATAAATATATAAGTAATATATTCAATCAAATATTTTTTATATTCATCTATTAGATTTTATTGGTATATGATAAGAACAAACACATGTTGACACATAAAAACTATTATTTTTAAAAAAGCAATTTTACCACCTATTAATGGTGAAATTTTTCAAAAAATAATTTTAATGATTTTTTGGATTTAACATGTAAATATTATATTCATTTTTGAAATTTGTAAATAAAAATTTTTTTAGCTTAAATTTTTTCTATTTTTTAAAAATATTACATTTTTAGTGAATAGTTAAAAACATTGAATTTTAATTTAAAAATAATTTATCTTCTAATTTATTTCTAGGGTTAAAAATTATTTTGAATTGTATTAAATGTTAAATTATATAAATTATAAAAAATAAAATTAAATATAGTTAGTTTTACTAAATTTCAATTCGATATTGAACATAAAAACATTTCATACTTTTTGGATGTTTTTAATTTAAATATTTGCATTCTTGTCCTGCCTTAGGGATTAATATTAAATAAATTCATTCCACTAAAATAATGGGAGATTGAGAAAATGAATCCATATTTGTATTATTAAAATTTTATAATCACTGATAATTTCAACATAGTTTTTTACTAAAAATATTACTGAAATATATACAAATTAATTAAAATGATTATTGTTAAGTAAAGATTAACAAGGGACTAAACCATAAACCTATGTGGAAAAAACCTATAAACATTATAGAAATACATTGTATTCTCTTATATGAACCCTATACTAAATTTTATATAATTTCTACCATTATTGGTTTGAATTTCGATATGAAAACGTTGTAGGGAATTCCGTTTTCAAAATGTTTCAAAAGCGCCACTCCTCCACTATAAATAGGCCTCCTATAGACCTAAATCATCACACATACCTAGCCATGTGGATAGGAAAATATATACCCATATAGATCTTAATAAACCCTCTCCTCTTCTTAGAATCCTCTCCTTCATCATTAATCCATCCATGTAATCCCTTAGGTGCAAACCAAAATGAGTTATGCTATTAAAAGGTATCGATTTCCAACAATCACTTTTCATTCATTTACTTCAACACAATCTCAAGTATTCATATTATATTATCATAATAATAAAATAGTATCCTAAATATACCGATAATTTTTTATATCAACATTTCTACAAAAAATTACACACAATTACATCTAATGGGTAATGAACATACCGTTCGTATAAGGAGAACTACTGCCTCACAAAATGACAATTGTTCATTTTTCCTTTTCTACCATCAATGGATGGATATTATGATGCATGATATATTTAAAAATAATTTATAAGATATTTATAATTTCATAATACTTATATATTTCTTATATATGACATACCTTCATGAGTTTAATATTGTGGGGATATGATAACATCGTTTGAGGAAAAGTGGACAATCACCCCTCAAAGCAATGTGATTCTTTCATGATATGAATGGAGTGTATTAAAGATTATATTAATAAAAATATATGACATATATTAAATATATATTATAGTTTAATTAAAATATAAATGTATATAAATATATTTTACTTCAATATTTTTTAAATATGATAACCAAATGAACGTAGCGTTCATGCGTACATACGTACTACATCATTCATTAATGGTCAATTCCTTTTCTTATCTCCAAACATTATAGATTGTTCTATAAATTTATATAATGGACATATATGATATTAAAAACATGGATTACATTTTTGTGTTTTTGAATATAATATATATTTAATATAAACAACAAATAATAAGTCAAAATGTACTTTAAAAACTAGCCAATTGACACCTAAAATATTTAAAATAATGAATGGTTATTAAAAAAGGGTAGTAAGACATTATAATTGGTTCATATATGATAACATAAATATTAATTTGTTACTATAATATGTTATAATATGTTCATATATGATCTCATTTTATTCATTATTGTTTATACATGAATTTTTATGAGAGGAAATTCTTTGATAAAGAAACTTTTCATTTTCTTCTACTCTTATTATTAATGACCTTTTTCATCTTATAAAACCATTTTCACTATTTGGTACTTAAAATGGTTTATAAAATGTATTTTAGAATACACAACTTAATTTCACTTTTTTCTCGTAGAAAATATATTTTTAAAAAATAACATACTCTCTAAAAAGGTTTTCAGAAAAAATTATCCTCTCCAAGATGGTTTATTAATTATGTATTTTTGAAAAAAAAATTATAATTGTTGTCATAAGAATCACATTATTAATTTCTGAATAATTACTTATTTATCCCTTTTTACCTTGCAAAAGGAATGTTCCTTTTACCCCGTCCGACATCTAAGGAGTTACCCTTCGTCAATACCATGATGTTTCATTGCCAAGTATAAAGAGCTTATTTTGAAAGAAAATGTTTCTAAAAAGGATTTTAAAATAAAAGTATCTTATAAAGGTTTAAAAATATTATTTTCATCAATAGTATTTTTAATGTCCAAATTTTATATCATCAATAAAAATAAACATATTTTTTTTACTAAACTAGGGATATTTAGTATTAATAGAACTCTCATCCATCCTTTGGATGGTTTTTATTGATTTTTCAAAGGATGTTGTTGTTATTTACTTCCATGATTCTATTTCAAAATAAACATGAAATATTGAAATTTTCTATGTACATTTAGAATTGAATTTACCTTAATTATTCACCTCATTTATCATGGATATATTTGTTGCATAAATTGTACATCATTTTTATATTCGGTGTCTACATTAATATTCATTCGATTATTTGAGGAAATTTTATAAATATGTATCTTATATTTATTACATATATTTGATTTGGCATATTGTTACTTTATATTAGGAATGAATATTAAATAGAATGATAGGTGGGGGAATACATTATATATCCCTTCGATGCATCGATAGGTCCTCATAAGACAAATTAGTTGTGAAAAATAAATAGTTTTATACTTAGAGGTAAACTATCTGGATGGTGGATCTTTACAGTATGTGTCTTCATTTGTATGAGACATGACTTCCGATAATTAATCATTGCCTTTGATTTTCTTTAATATTCATTACTGATAAAATTTTCACAATGTAAAATCTATGGATTCATTTAATTCCCATTTTCTTGTTTAAATAGAATTTGGTTTAGTATTCTTAACTTTATATGTTGATCAATCCTTATATAGTTATTTTAATGTCATGCTTTTTAATCTATTATCTTTCCAAATTATTCATTCATTCAGTTATGGATTGTTTGGCATGTGTTTTCACTTATTTACCTTTCCATATTAATTTATTCTCATTAATTCATTATATCATCCACTTTTCTTATCCTTACTATATATTTGAGCTCACCCTTAAATCATTACCTCCCCCGAGGAATCCATGAATAATATTAAGAAATAATTGCAATGATGTGATCGATAGAAGAAATATTTCTTCCAAGATAGTAAAAAAAATATTTTGTAATTATTTTTTCTTTAGTAATAGAAGACCCATGTAAATAACTAGATTAAAAATAATAAAAAACACTTAGGAAAATAATTATTTCATTCCTTGTAATAATTATAATGCAATTGGTAGGATACACTGGTTCTAGGCTTCAAGGGTTTGGTTTCCACATAGATGGTTATGTTCGGGATGAACATAAAAAATTTTACAAAACAACATCTACTAAGAGGTCATGTCTTGTTCAATAATAAAGGGAGATGAAAGATTTTATCAAATTTTATAGTTGAAAAATTAGAATATATATGACATGTTCATTGGGTTTTAGGTGAACATAATCCATTATGTTCATCTGTACCATCATTGTGATGAGCAGAAGGACCATAATTAAAAAGAGGGGTTTCAATATACATTCATTTTCTAGGCCATATATGTCAAATATTTGTGCACCCCATATCACAAGCATACTTTAAGAATCATAAAACCTATGATCATCATCGTCACTCCAATAACTAGTGAGACTTGGCCAGAAAAGAATGTATACATAGGTATTCTCTATCTCGGGAGATACAACCCCTTCACAAGGATCTTCAAATTTTGTGACATTTAGGAAAAAATGGTGACTCATGATTTCCTCATAATCCCTTAATTATTCATCCCCATTTTCAACTTCCACATATTCTCCATTTCATTTTATGAGTAGTCAACTTCAGCCACAAGATTAGATTCCAAACCTAGATAAACTATTTCCTTTAATTTGGGTGCATTATTTAAAGGATTTTAACTCTCATAAAACATATTATCATCCTCAAACAAATTCTATTTAAAAGTGTTAAAACAAATATTTATTCTCTTTGAGATGAATTGATTCAAATATATTCCACTTGAAGTAATAGATTTGTAAATCCCATGAAGAACAAGTCTCTTTATTTCTATAAAAACTAGGATGACCTTTGTGTAAGGTATATAATTGATATAAAATATATCCTACATAGATCATCCATATTCATCATATGAAATAATGTAAAGATTATCTTCACTCCGTTTACCATAAAATAAATATATAACAATTCTCCATATGTTACAATGAATAAATATACTTTTATAGGATAAATATATTATTGAATAAACTTATATAACAACATTCATTCACCATTGAGCTCAAATGAATTTTTCCTTTAAGTATTTATATTAACATTTAATTCTTCTAAGGATCTATCAAACCCATAATGGGTATAATTTACAACAAAATAACTTTTAAATTCTTCATAGTCACCTTGATTTTGTACTTGTAAATATACAACCCAAAAAGTAAAGGAAAATTCATGTTCTTTTCCATAAATAATCATTCAAAAGTTATTCAGTATTCCACTAGCATTAAATATAATAATTACATATAACTCTTTTAGTAAATGACTATGGAAGTGTCTATCACTATCCATGAACCATTTATTCAAGCCTTGTGGTCACACAACTCTCTATGCCGAGGGTCGCCTTGATAAAAACTATTCTGAATCCATTTTATTTTCTTGAATTATATGATGATAAAACTTGTGTCAATTAAGATTTTAGGTTTGGAACGTTATAAATAATTTTTGAATCATAAATATTAAATAATGGGAATACAATAAAATGGGAATAAAATAATAAAAATTCATGTATTAACATCAAATAAGGAATGTTCTTATATTTTACCATACAACTCAATTATAATGGAAATAAATTTAATTGACCATATGGTTATCTTGATCAACCATTTTAACAAATTTTGAAGATTAATTAACCATATACATATAATAATTATAATATTATCTTTTTAATAATTAGAAAAAATAGATAAATTCAATGATGAAAAATATATATATCAAATTTAACATAAAATTACTATACATAATTATTCATTAATAATCCATGCCTAATATAATTCAATCTCTCATCATTCATAAACATTGTGAAGATTTTAGAAAACTAATGTCCAGTGAAAATAATTTCAAGATTGAGATCTCTTTTTTGAAAATATTCCATCAAAATGTGATTTTTTATATCAATATGTTATTCACATGAATGATATACATGATTATAATATATATTGACCTCACCTATGTTGTCATAATTTATAATAATGTTTCTAAATTGATATCCATAATCTATAAATATGTTTTTCCTCAACATAATCTATTAAAAAAAATTTCCAACAACTACATATTCATCTTAAATAATGGAAAATATGACAATGTTCCCTTTATTACCACAACCACATACTATAGATGTGACGAGAAAGTTACATGTTCTAAACATGTTTTTATATATAATTTTAAAATACTAAAATCAACATAAAACATCTAACTAATACATAATCATTTCCTACTAAAACAAATCATCCAAATATTATTGTATTCTTAAGGTATTTAAAAATTATTTTAATTACATTTAGCTAAAATTTCATGGGGTTTTCTTGAATGTGAGTAGAGAAAAAATAAATAAACATAGTATCAGACTGGTTGGAAGTTACATTAATTAAACTCCAAAAAAACCCTCTACAATTAGTTTGGTCTTCTAATTTTGTGGTTTCATCCAAATACAATTTATATTTTATAAACATTGGATTGAAACTACCTTTTGTGTTGTCCATACCAAAGCATATTAAATGATATTTTTTGTACTTGATATGATTTAAAAAAATTCATTATTTCAGAAAATTTAGTAGCCAGGGAATAATTTTAACACTCCAATTAAATTGATTTCAAATTTATTTTTCAAAATTTTAGAATATTCAATATACATGGAGTTTTTGAGGATCCATAATGTTATCATCATTATATATTTGAACCACTAAAAGAACTTTTGAATTTTTACTTACAAATTGGATATAAATAATTATTCCTTTTAAAAGCCATTACAAATTATGAAAGTATTGAAACTATCATTCTAACCTCTAGGATCCCTTTTTAAACCATAATGATTTTTAGACTATTTAAAAAAAGAACTTATTGTATCATAGTTTTAAATATAGGTATATTTTGATAAAAACTCCCCAAACAATATAACCATTAAGGGACATACAATTGAAAATAATTGAAAATATTTTTAAATTAACATTTTCAACATATGAATGGTGTTTCATAATGGATTCAAGTATAGATATTGGGATAAAGGTTTCTCCATAATCAATTACTTCTTCTTGATCATTAAATTATACAAATAATCTTCAATTATTTATAACTATTGTTCCAGATTCATAAACCTTGTTTATAATAAAACATTTATTTATTATACTTATATAGTATTCGGGATATTCCAATAGTTTCTAGATATTTTTCCTTTCAATTATATTTAACTATTCTTGAATATCTATGGCCAAAAAATCACTATTGATATCTTCAATAATTTCTTTAGGTTCAATTTCTGATATTTTTTTTGGCCAAACCTATTTCAGAATGAATATCTAGTATGGGTAAATTATTTTAGATATCTCTAAAACCTAAAATTTCCATATAATTTTTTTAATTAAATGATAATTTTACGAGTCCATGAAAATTGACGGTGGGTTATTCTGAGACTCAGTGTGCCCAGAATCAATTTCTGAAGTTTTGTTCGGGTACGTTTATGGAAAGTTCGGGCGGGTTTTTTATAACTTTTGAACCGGTACTCGGAATTGAAATCTGAGGGAACCGTCAAACTCACAGTATAGAATTTCCATTAAGAATACTTTCACCTCGACTATAGTTTGTCGAGGGTGAATGTTAGTTTTTGGGGTTTTCATGGAAATAATAAAATAAAATAAACACATGTTTTATTTTATTTTATTTTATCTATTATAACCACCCAAGTGGAAGTTAGTGGTGGGGACCACCACATCTTAACCTCCCATGAGTGGTTATGGTGGTGGGGCCCACTGGACCATAACCTCCCATGAGAGGTTCTGATGTGGGGACCACCCGGGACTAAACCCCCTAATAATGGTGGGGGAGGAAAACCACTCCCTCATAAATGAGATAGAGCCTATAGACCTCCTCCACCTTTATTGTGAAAATGCACATGTCTATAAATGTTCCAACTCCTGTAACTTTTAATTAAGCCAATGTAACAATTTGGAAAATGCCAAGCCAAACTATTAGATTAAGTTATATACTATTTAATTGTTGTCAGAACCCATTCCACAGGGCCCGTGTCGTGACTACTCCAATCCTGCCATCAATAGGCCAGGGGCTGGCGACCACCACCAAATGCGTAATTCCCTAAAACTGGGAAGGCATTGCCTTTATAACCTGTAACCACACTCAACAAGATAGGAAAACTAGTAAACTGTATAAACAACAAGTGAGTAAAAAAAGTAAAAAGGGGCCAGAATAAAAGCCCAAACGGAAAGTACACGTACAACTGAAAAAAAAGTACAACTGAGGAAAAAGGAAAAATAGCTACTGGTTCATCCTCCGGGTTCCTACCTGAAGGGTAGGTAAAGATCATCTATTCAGCACTCATCATCTGTCTTTCTCCTCTATGTACAGACATGTTGTATGGTCCACCTCTGGGTACCGTCTAGTCATGGTACTCTCAGCCTCAATTAGTGCTCCCTGTCATCTGCATCCAACACAATGAGGTGCAGGCATAGCACGTGCAGTGGTGAGTATAACGATACCCTGTAGGGACCACGAGACCCTCTAGGTCTCACAAAATTCTACAAGGATAAACCATAAATAAATCAACATATAACATTACTTTTTTATATGCCCATACATATACCTAAGTTATCAAGTGATCTGTCTCAATCATATGGAACTCATAGAAAAACTGACTCAGCTCAACCAAGATTTTATTCACATTATCGAAAGCTCGACTGCTAGAGAACTGCTGCTCAATCGAGTATAGTGGTCTTGTCATGTCACAAAGAGGTGCTTACCACTAACCTTTTACTCCTGAGGTACTTCTCCTATCGAGTACTGTCAGTCTACGACGTCACACATAGGCACTCCCCACTGTTGGTCTGTCGCCACACCCAGGCACTCCCACTCATAGCCTATAAAGGTAATCCTCCTATCGAGTATCATGAGTCTGCTTCATCACCAAGATTGATCCTCTACCATGGTTCTTCCACCACAACCACATGCTCCCCACTGGGTAAGTCAAGTCACTCCGAGTCAAATGGTCAGCAGTCATCAAGTCTCTGCCATATGCTAGGATCCCGCACAAAAGCTCGCTCGTCTCCAGAAGATCCGCTCCACAAGATATTGGTCGATGATCCACTATCCCGAAGTCCCATGAAAAAAGTATCCCAAAGTTCTGCGACATCATTTGGGTATCAACGCAACAGACATCACGTCAATCGGACGCCCGGTTTTGAGTTATTAGCCTTTTAGTACCGAGGGCCCGATTTGATTCGCGCACGATCCGACATGACCGTATCCAAAACATACCCAAAAAATTATTGAGGTATACTCAAAATGCACCATCATACTCCAAGATTACATTTTCCATAGATGGTTTTTCAAACGGACAATCGGAGCCAAAGATATGGACAAATGATGGTAATGGACTCTAGTGGGCCCGGGTCTAGGGCGACCCGGTCGGACCGACCCGATCCAACCCAGTCTGGTATGACCCTGTTTGGGTCGAACCAGCCTAACCCGTCGGGTCTGGTCCAGCCCATTTGGTGGTCCATACCGTTCTGATTGGCACGGCCTGCTCGGCACGCCCAGCAGGCCGCGAGGGGTCACAAAGGATCACGAGGGCGCGAACCAGCAACAGGTAGGTGCAAAGGCTATTTGGCCAGGTGGTTGATGCGAGGGGGCGGGAATTTTAGGACATAGAGTCGTGAGGAGCGCGAGAGGCTAGCTCGGCTAGGGTGAAATGAGGGGCATGGGAGTCCGGGATGGTCGGGGTGACGCGAGGGGCGCTGGAGGGCAGCTCACCTGGGGAGCCATGAGGGGCGTGGGAGGTCAGCTCGGTCAGGACGTCGTGAGGTCCGTGTGAGGTCGGCTCTGTTGGGGCACTTTGAGGGATGCAGCTTGGCCCAAAGGGCTCCATGAGTGCGGTTTGGCCCGAGGGCTCCACAAGGCGGCATGACTCGGGGTAGCTCGGCACAGAGGTCGGGGCCAGTTCGGCCCAGGCGGCGCGGGGTACACAGACGGTGAAGCCGTGGGGTGTGCGGGGTGAATGGTGGCTATGAAACAGAGTGTGCGAGGTGCATGGGGCTCATGGGGTGTGTGGGGTGTGTGGGTCATGCAGACGGTGGTGATGTGGGGTGCGCGGGGGCACACGGACAGCAGAGCCAGGGGCAGTGCCTTGCACTGTTGCCTTTGTCATCGCCAGCGGGGGTGTCGGTTGCTATTCATGTGCTACTCAACATTGGTTTCAATCCTTCTCTATTGTGAAGAACACCAAAAAATATCACAAGATGGGTCGAGCCTTGTTTTTTTGCCCACACCCTCAGCGTTTAGAGCGGTAGATAGTGGCTCTACATTAATTATGAACCAAGAACGAGGATAATAATTGTAAAGAATCAAGAATTTGATAATAACCCCCTACCATGTTCATTTTTCATTGATTTAGGTGCGAGAAGCCGGACTTTTGTTCATTTTAGATCAACACATCCTACATCGAAGGTGGTTCCAAGGAAGAAAGTCGATGTCGAGGTCGTTCTTCACCGGTGGAGAGTTCATTGTCTGGAGAGAGTTCTTCATTGGAGAACTTTGTTTCTCCCAAGCTCTCTCCTATCCCATGTTCCACCAAAATGAAAATTCCAAGCCAAAATAATAGATTAAATTATCTATTATTTAATTGTTGACACAAATTTTAAAATGGTTAAGTTGGCTTAATTAAATGTTTGAGTAATTGGAACATTTATTGGCATGTGTGTTGGCACAATAAAGGTGGAGGAGGTCAAAAAGCTCTCTCTCATTTATGAGGGAGTTGAGAGGTTTTTCCCTCCCACCATTTTTCGGGGGTTTAGTCCATGGTGGTCCCTACATCATAACCTCTCATTGAAGGTTAGGTTCGGGTGGGCCCTATAGCATAACCTCTCATCAGAGGTTAAGTTGTGGTGGTCCCCACCACCAACATCCACATGGGTGGTTATAATAGATGAAATTAAAAAAAAGATGAATTCATTTTATTTTATTATTTCCATGAAAAAACCCAAAAACTATCTTTCACCCTCGACCAACTGTTGTCAAGGTGAAAGTCTTCATAAGAAAAATCTGGCACTGCAAGTTCAACAGTGCACTCGGATTTCAATTCCGAGCAACACTTCAAAAGTTATGAAAACACACTCAAAAATTCACTAAACGTACCCAAGAAAAACATTAGAAATTGATTCTAGGCCCACAGGGCCACGGAATAACGTGCCATCAATTTTCGCAGACTCGTAAAATTCATATTTAATTAAAAAAAATTACATGGAAATTTCAGGTCTTTACATTCTTCCCACCTCAGGTCTCTACATCCCCATAAACCAGTACTCATACTATGAGAACAAGTGGGGGTACTGACCACGCATATGAGCCTCCCGCTATCATGTTCTATCCTAGAGGTTCACGTGTTGCCAGCGAAATCACACAAGATTTATCGACCATCAATGAAGGACCCTCTCCTGTCGATCCTCAATCCCTACTGGAACCTCCGTAAATGTCTCTACAACGTCGACGTCATGCTCTCTATGGTTGATGATGTGATAGGGGTCGTGCACATATCTCCTCAGTTGGGATACGTGGATGATATCGTCCACCCAGTGCATCTGAGGTGGATGAGCTAAGTGTTATGCCACCTTGCTAACTCTGATAAGGACCTGAAGAGGTCCGATTAATCTCAGAGATAACTTGCTGCCATGGCCAAATCTTTATATACCTCATCGAGGTGAGACCCGTATAAATGCGTGGTCACCATCCTTGAATTCCAGAGGTCTCTGTCTCCTATCAGCATACGTCTTCTGCCTAATTTGTGTAGTTTTCATCCACTCATGGATGATCTTCACCTTCTCTGTGGTAGCTCATACCATCGCTAGTCTCACTAGTGCTGACTCCCCAGGGTCAGTCCATCATAAAGGTGATCTACAAGGTCACTCGTATAACACCTCAAAAGGTGTCATCCCAATGCTGAAGTGATATCTGTTGTTGTATGAAAACTCCACTAATGGTAAGTGATCCTCCCAACTGTGATCGAAGTCAGGGAAATAGGTATGGAGCATGTCCTGGAGGGTCTAAATGGTCTGCTCAGTCTGGACATCCGTCTGAGGATGGAAGGCGGTACTCAAATGATGTTGCATCCTGAAAGCCTCTTGCAACCCCTTCAATAGAAGGGAAGTAAAACGTGTGTCATGATCAGAGACAATTGTCAAATGGACTCAATGTAGGCACACAGTCTTCTGCATGTAGAGGGGTTTGATGATCTCTACTAAAACCTACTCTCTGATCGGTAAGAAGTGGTCTGACATGGGGAGTTGGTCGAAGATCACCCAAATCCAGTCATGTCCCATGGATGTAAGTGGAGGTATTATCACGAAGTCCTTGGGTATCCCATCCCACTTTCACTTTGGGTCCTCTAAAGGCTGAACCAAGCATGCTGGTACATGGTGCTCCTCCTTCACTTGTTGACAAGTGGGGAACATAGAAACAAACTTTGCGACTGCATTTTTCATTCCCGACCACCAGTGCTGTCGTCAGAGATCATGGTACTTCTTCACCACTCTTGGATGTACTTCTAGAGGGGATGTGTGGAACTGCCTCAACACTTCCTCCTGAAGTGAACCTAGTACCATGGTACTTCCTCTGAAGATGATATGTGCTCCCCATCTTCAAAAAATCTATAATGTTCCAGCCCTATGGATATTTGAGCACGTCAGTCTCGCAGTCAGCGCCCCCATGCTACGCCTCCCTGACTTAGTGAAAAATTGTAGGAGTGACTGTAAAATAATGAAGAAAGGATGATTCATCCCTATCCACAAAGGATATTTGTATATCATCCAGCTGATCTGTCACCATGCCAAGCAGTTGAATACCAGATCTTCTACTGAGTGCATCTACAACAATGATTCCCTTTATAGGATTATAGAATTTCTCGAAGTCATAGTCTTGGAGAACGTCGTTCTCTCAGGTTCAGGTCCTTTTGGGAGAAAATATTACTGAGACTCTTGTTATTAGAGTACACGGTAAAAGGATCACCCATCATATAGTGTCACTACATCTTCAAGGTGAAGTCCACTACTGCTAACTCCAGGTCATGGGTAGTATAGTTCTGCTCATGTTGTCTCAGCTACCGAGAACCATAAGCGGTCACTACTCACTCCTACATCAAGACACCTCCGAGTCTAGACCCTGATGCATCATAGTAGAATATGTACCCTATCACTTCCTATAGAATCCTCAATATCGGGGCACTAGTCAGCCTCTACATCAATTTTCGATAGCTCTGACGACATCTCTCCAACCACATGAAGGGTTTCCCCTTCTTCGTGAAGGCTGATAGTGGTGCTGCATCTCTTGATAAGTTAGGTACAAACCTCTATTAATAACTAGCCAATCCCTGGAAACTTCGTACCTCCGTCACACACCTGGGTGGCTCCCATGAAAGTACCGCCTCAATCTTAGCTGGATCCACTGAAAATACAGCCTCTAAGATGACATGTCCCAGAAAGTGAACATCTCGGATCCCAAATAGGCACTTCGAGAGCTTAGCATATATTAGGTGCTCATGGAGTGTGTCTAGTATGACCTATAAATGAAATGCATGCTCCTATTTAGTAGCTGAGTGGATCATAATGTCATCAATGAAAACTACGACAATGAAATCATGGTATGGATGAATGATCTTGTTCATGAGTCCCATGAACATAGCTGTAGCGTTGGTTACACCGAATGACATAACCAAGAACTCGTACTGGCAGTACGGACATCTAAACGTTGTCTTCTACACATCCTCTTCTCGAACTATGAACTAGTGATAGCCTGATCTAAGGTATATCTTCGAGAACCACTATGTTCCCTTCTACTGATCAAAGAGGTCGTCAATCCTTGGGAGTGGGTACTTGTTCTTCATGGTCACCTAGTTTAGGCGCCGATAGTCAACATAATGCCTCAAGATCCCATCCGCCATCTTGGCGAACAGAATCAAGGCTGCCTTGGGAGAAACACTGGGCCAGATTAATCCCTTCACCTGCAAGTCCTCTAGTTGTACTAAGCTATAATCATGTTTCCCTACATCAGATGATGTAGCTCTTGTAAGTGCACTATGCAATGAGTCAATGGAACAAGATCTTCCTGAAACAGGCACTCGAAGTCTTCCTAGAGAAGCGTCAACTAGTCATGAACCTGGAGCATTAAGCTCTGCCATCTGCCTACACCTTCTTGTAGAAGCCTAGCAAAAATGATCACCATGAAATTGGATGGTGTCCCTACCTATCGGAAAACTCTCACCACACCCTCTAGCCAATCCTCAGCCACCTGTGGGTCCTTCTATCCCATAAACCTGGGTGGCCTCTAGTACTGGAACTTGTGAAACATTCTCAAGAAGCGTGAATCGTTTTCTGATGGGTCTGGTGGCATCGGTGGCCCAACGAGGAGTGGTACTGCTGGTGCCTCCGCTAGAAAATGGCCCTGCACTGAGGCCTCATCACTCGTTGGGCTATCGGTGCGTACAACTCTCGGAACTCTATCGGGCTATCTATGTAGAGGAATTCTAAAAATAAATAGGTGTGATATGGTTAAATAGTTATACATTTTGAGCTGACTTGGTTGATCTGACATAAATAAAACATTTGAAAACACACACTCAATCAGTGTTTTCATGCAATGAGTTGGATATCAGAAGTCAGCGTCCTTGTGTATGGATACGTCGGCCATCATAGCAACACTGGACTCCCTAATCTAAGAACCACACTCATTTACCTTAACACTATTACTTCATAGAAAAGAAAAATTAGAGTCCTATGTTCTGCAAAAGAACCGACTCCTCTGATTCCAGCTGTAACAACTGGGTCTCTCCCACCAGTTGCCCCGCAAACACATGGTTCCCACCATAGGGCCTACCCTTGTGCTCGAACAGGTCATGTGACTAATGAATGACCCCACAGGCCAACACATGTCTTTTCCAGTGTGTTTTTTCTCACTCACACATACCCTGGGAGACATCCTAGAAGGTCCCCCACCCTGATCACTAATTATAGCCTAGCATGCTTAATTGTGGAGTTCTAATCAGACATGATCCCAAAAAAATGGTACTCCTTGTTGACATGAGTCATATTAGTTATCCAGTTAAACATTTATCATTTGGGGTGTTATAGTATCTTAATAAAAATTTTAAATGGTGGTATCTATTAGTTCTATATCTTTTAGGGATATAAGTACCTAGTTATTCAAATTCTTCTTCAAGTTTAGGTTGGTCTGATTTTCCAGCTTTATGATATTCAACATCTGAATCTATATGTTGGTCATGTGTTTTTTGGAGTTATAAATATTAAAATTAAATATACCATACTCAGAGTATTATAGATACTTTTTAGGCTGGTGTTTATTTATTTCATTAAAAGTGACAGGTATAGATTCATCCACAACATTGGTTCCTTTATTCAAGGCTCAATAAAACTTTTACTGGATGAATAACCTAGTAAATTACCTTAATACCTTATTTGAGAAAAAATATATTATATTTTCTATTAAGAATAGATAAATTATATATAAATACTATAATATAATTAACATTAGGGTTTCTACTGTTTCATCATTCACATGGAGTCTTCTTTAAATGGCGTCTCATAAAAACAAAAATGAAAAATATAGAAAATATTTATTGAAATATTCAACCCAAAAGTTGTCTGGTGATTCATACTCATTAATCATAGTCTAGGTAATATCTTGAAGGGTTCTATTTCTCCTTTCAATCACATTATCTTTATGCGGAGCTTTAGGAGTAGATAAATTGTTATTATATCTATATTGGGAGAATAATTTCTCAATGTCCTGATTGTCAAACTCAATACCATGATCACATCCTAAGGTAATAATGGTAACTCAATTGTGGTTTTCTATAGAGATAACATGTTTTTTCAAGCATCTATAAGCTTTAATTTTGTTAAACATATATTAATTACATGTGAATGTTGAATAGTATCAATAATATCATATTTACAATTCCATCTTTCTAAATTAGAAACTCTTTTTAGTCAAAAAATTATAGGTGAACTATATAAAGGGGTTGAGAGTTTGATTCCTATTTCATTGGTCTAGAAAAAAATCCTATGTTTCTCCCTTTATGAAAAGCATTGAATAATATATATTTTCAAATTTAATGATTTGGTAGATATCAAACTATGCCATCCTTATTAATATTCTATATTATGTGTATATTGTTTTTTCCTAGACTTATATTTTACAAAAACAAATTCTTTATGAAAGACACATAAGAAATAATTATTTTGTGAAATTATAGAATTTATTTTAACCACAAACACATTATCATTTCTTGTAGTGGTGAATTCTAAATTGTTTCTAGGGGAATCAATCTTACAAAAATATTTTTGAACATAACATGAGAGAAAATCATTATATAATTTATAAATACTAAACAAAATATATATTAAACCATTAACATCCAAAGTATTAAAATTTATAACATATTTAAAATTATTTATTTATCGAAGGATAATAATTCTTCCATTTGTATTACCATTAAACGTAGAATTTTAATAATCAAACATCATAATATTCTTAAAACATGAGAAGTATCAATCTTTTGTCAGGCACATCCTCTATCCAGATACAATAAATTTTTGTTAATACTCTTAGATAATTTTTTCAATAGACTATTAATTAAGAAATAATTTTGGTACCCATATTTTCCTGGGTCTATAAATTGTACCACATAAATCATGAATAATCCATATTAATTAATATATATATATAAAGGATATTTAATTATTATAAAAATAAATTCCTTGTTGGTCCAAATTTACATGCGTTGTTTCCAAAATTGGATGATTTAAAAGTAGAAATAATTTTTTTAATATATTCTTTACACAAGGATGGTTGTTACACAACAAAATTTCAGATTATATTTCCCTATATTTAAATTAAATTTCTTTTAAATATTCTGTTACATGCAACACCGACAATAAAAAAATGTGATACCCTAGTAAAATATTATTATTTTAAATTTGGTCCTTATAAAAAAAACCTTTAAATTGGTTGGAATAAATTAGATTTGGTCATTTATAAAATATATATAAATACATATATTTTTTTATATAAATATATATATTTTTGAAAATATAATAATTTATTTAAAATTTATTAGTCAAGAATCAATCATTTTTTTTAATCACATTTTAATCTTCAAAAATATTTCTTTTACCACAATGGTTATTATTGATTTGGTGATAAAATATTATAAGTAATTTTTGAAACATTAGAAATTACATCTGATAAAAAGGATATCATTATTTATATTGAAATATAAAAATAATTTTATTGTGCAATTTTAGGATTTTTCTGAGAAGTTTGAGTTTTCAATGAATAGTAAAATAATACTACTTTTTTTGACAAATATATTTTTGTTAATGTATAAAAAAAGTAAAATTTAATTTTTGAATTAATTTGAAAATAAATTTATTCCATTTTTATTATACATTACCGAATAATTCTTCTTGAAATATGTTTTATACTAATAATTGTTGTAAAAATATTTTTATATTTAAAAGACATATTTCCAGAAGAATAATTTTTGGTAGTATTCTTTAGGTTTAATTTAAAATATATTTATATAATTCTATGAATTAAATATAAAAATATTCATTCCAAATTTTTAGTCCCTATTTTCAAATATGATAAATAGTTTGCTCTTATTTTTTTCAATATGAATAGTAATCATAGTAAATAATTTTCACTATTATAAGATTAAATCGTGTATTTAATGTTAAAAATAACATGATAAAGACGAAAAATAACCCTAACACTTGAATTAATATTATTAGATGAGTATATAACACCCATAATCATCTAATGGTAGATCATATGGCCTTTTTATTTCCATTTTCATATGGTTTTGATTGTTATAATCTTTCTGTGAATATGTATCAAAAATGTCGCATTCTCCGATTTAATATTTAAAATATTTTAAAAGTGGTATAAACCATAGGTATTTCTTTCTATAATCATTCATCTATAATTAAAATAATCTATCACCATCATTATAATTTTTTTAAATTTTTATCGAAGAATTAATTACTGCAAATACTTACACAATGTTAGCATTGTAATTATTCAAATAAAAGAAAATAAAATATATAATATTAACAATATTTAATGTGATATATTTAGATATAATTAATGTGATACATAGATTTTATAGACTAATATAACATTTTATTTATTTAATTATGTTATTTGTTCTAATTTCATTTTTTCCTTCATTTTATTAAAGTCGAAGTAGTAAACAGTTCTAAAAATTGACATTAATGATGTATTATAATAAATAATATTTTATTTTATTATTTATAATTAATCTTAAATAATAATTAATGTAATTTTTTATATGGTTTAATATTTCAACCAGTATTCATTTTATGGTCCAATTTTCCATATATAGTAACTTAATTTACCCCAAAATAGAAAACAAGCTTATTACCGCAATAATTGTCAAAATGGGTAAACACAAAAAGATAGTGGTAGAAGCCATTTATTAACCTGTATAAATCTTATTTTGTTATATTATTTGGTATTATCATAGTAATACCTTCAAATTATATAATTTTGGATCCTTTTCATAAAAATAATAATTTCTATCAATTTAATATTTTATTTAATTCCATGTGTACCCCTCCGCTTACATATAAAAGGGGACCTATTATTCTTTATTTTTAATAAATTTTTATCACCTTTTTTAGGATATTATCTATCAAAATACATTCCTTTCATCCCTACCCATGTTTTATAGGACTTACATTAGGCATAAACCCATCTTTAGATGGTTAATGGTCCAACAAAAAAGAGTTTTTCTAAAAATATGTATAGTCATTATTTGAATGTCTTTGAATTATTTTTTATTCTGTAAAAAATAAAATTTTTAAATTTTTTTTTGAAATACTAACATCATTATATTAAATATAATGACTTGTTGTTATGATAATGCAATCACCCATGTCCACATCTTCTACCATCAAATAGGAAAATAAATCATTGTTCGTGTGTATGGTGAATTATTGCCTCGCAAACTGATGTAATTTATTTTCTATCACTTCCTCTCAAGAATAATTTTATTTATAGATTTAATAAATATAAATTTTATTCATGATTTTAGTATTTTCATAGAAGGATTAATTATAATTTACCTTTTATTTTCTCCATCCATCAAAGATGGAAAGAGTGTTCTTGTGTACGTACAACCTACTATCTCTATGAATGGAGTAATTTATTTTTATCTCTACCTTTAATGGATGAATCTAATTATATATGTAATGAGTGTATATTGATTATATGAAATTATTTCAAATTTTTTATATTCATATCACAAAAAATATACCTATCTTATATTACCTTCCTTTTATGTGGTAATACCTTCCTTATTATCAATTCCTGGATCCATTCATTATGATTTTATCTTTCGATTATGATATGAGGCATGATTTTCTAACCCATTATCATTACATTTGTAATTCTCATGTTTATTTCATATAAATTATTTCTTTTTTGTAAAATACATAATCATGAGCATTTATTATTGGTATTCCTAGATAACATTCGTATACCACCCCCTTATTTAGGTATAAAACCCATTATTTGTTTATTTTATATATTTAATATCGTTGGTTAATGTTTGAGGGTGTTTGGAAGTGTTCGGGGATTGTTTTGGTGATTTTGATGGGCACACGGTTTGATCACAGTTAGTAAAAATTGTGCGACACATGCTGGAAACCGTGAAAGTGATGGAAGAAGTAAGGGTGAGGGTTCAAAATTAAGGTGTATGGTTTCCCAAGCATGTGGCCTCCCCATGTAATCCATAATTCTCAGGGTAGTAAGATTCTACACGATTTATGTAGAGTATGTATAACCATGCGAGTTTCTCTATGAGGCAGTAACAGGTGCACAGTTAGCGCACGGTTTGCCTAACATTGTAGCTAATCCATGCCTAACATAAAATGTGGGTTTTTAATAAATGAGGCTTGGTCATAATTTTCCATAAATATCCCATGCTTCCCCTTATGTGGCCCTGACTTAGTATTACATCTTTTCTATTGATAGGGAGACTTCACCCATCCTTATGGAAGCGATTCGATCTGTTTTCAAGATGATTTATAGGTGAATGTCCTTTACTAAGTATATCTCTTTCATATTATATTGGTTTTAAATAGATCTACTTCCCCCAAACACCCATTTTCATAGATATTATTCTATTTCGCATACATATACTATTTTTCTTGACAATAATGGTTAGTTTTCACATTTCTATGTTACAAAAACGGATCTAAGGCAGATTTGTGGAGTTCTCACCATATTATTTGTGTGGATATGTAATGGGATAATATTTCCTAACCCTAAGATATCTTTATTCACTATTGACTACATTTTACTATAAATTTAATAATAAATAAAAAATTAATTTGTTTTTCTAGAAAGTTATTGTGAATGTGATGTGAGAAGCTTGGTAGAAACCCATTTTTAGGATGATTTGTGGAGTTTGTTAAAAATGGGTTATTGTTGTGATTTTTTTTGTGTTGGGATTTTAAAATTAGGATTGTAATATTATTGTATTTGTTAATTTGTGTAAATTGGTTTGTGAACAATATAGTTCAAATAAAAATGTTGTTTTATTGATGGGTGGTTTGAAATCATGTGGCTTAAGGATAATTTCAACAAATGGTTGATTTTATTGAAATTGTTTTTGCATTATTTTTTTAAATGTTGTATGGTATGGTTGGTTGATATGATTTTTCTCAATATTAATTCCCATTTTTTTTTATTATGTGTTTATGTATGAGTTGAGTGGATGGATAGTGTATTTAAAGTACCACCATTGACAGATTCGAATGTGGGAACGATGTACCATTGTAAAAAGGGTAGGGGGTTAGAAGTGATGTTTAACCATAATTTTTAACACTTTTCATGTGTGAGGGATATTGTTTTTATGGTTGTGGTAGGAATTCAGACATGTGAAATTAATTTGGTTTTCAAAACAAGAAATGGTTAAGTACATGTTCAGTTTCATTCCTTTGCACTAGATTAAATTTGGTAAAATGGTGTAGTAAAGGTATATTCAGTTTTTTGGGATTTGCTGAAATATTCCAAATAATTTTATATCAATTTTTTATATAAATCTACTAGATTTTTCCATCTTAGTGGCATGTTTATGAAATTCATTTTGGGAAAACCTATTGAGTAGTATTACTCACCCGCTACTTTTCCACTTTGGTGGTTTTGAAAAGTTATATTTTGAGACACAGTTAAATGTAATACATCTCATTTTTTGTGGTTAATAATGATTCTTGTGTTTTTTTGTGGTGTTGGAGCTTAGAGCATAGTGTAGATATGTTGAGCGATGTCTAAGATTCAATGAGTTTTGTCATTTAAGTATTCTACTTTGAACTATGATTTTGGTTGATGTGGATATTTCATTGTAGTATTAATGTGTTTTTATGTTCTATTGGGCAATTTACATGCATGATGTAGTAGTATTTGGTAATGGTATTATTTTATGTTCATTTGTATCCAAATAGAAAATCACCGAACAATTATTCTTCTAGACGTCAGCATTTATTTCCATCCTTTTGTGCCATGGGGATGTCCCTTAAGGGAAAGTACCAAATCCTCCCCGATTTAAGACAATGTGGAGAGGTGGGATGTTATATGTGGTATCATCTTGTTAATTACTTCAATCACAAATGGTATTTGTCATGTCAGCCTTGGCATTTATATTCATTCTATTTTGTTCCTCGAGTTGACATGGTACAAAAGAGTACTAATTTCAAGACAAGGAATTTATTTCATTAAAACACATAACATACCTTGTTATGTTGAACATAATGTTACATGGGAGTTTGGTACATAATTTTTTGGAGATAGTTATAAGCATTGAATTATCATTATCATGGGAGTTTCTAGTGAGACAACCATGGTATAAATTACTTCCCACAAAGATTTCATATCTCATTCAGAGTGAAAATTTATGTGGTGGTATGAATGAAATTATATTTATCTTCATTTTGATTAATTGCATATAATCATGATTATTTTTTCAATAGTGTGATTTTGAAAAAAGAATGTGGTATTTTGAAAATGTTCCTATTTTCAAATAATGGTGGATTATTCAAATTGATTGAGCAAGGGGAATGATGAATTTAGTGAAAGAATGTTTGTTATAGTTACAATGCGATAGAATTTGAAATTATAGGTCTTATGTTTCTAGATAATAAGACATATTTTGATAGTGTTGTGTTGATAGAAATGGAATAGGGTAGGAATCATAGAAACTAACTAAAGGAACCTACTAAAATGGGGTTTCACTTAAGGTGTAGGTTATTCGGTAGCTTGTTCAGAGCATAGTGGAAGCCTTCCAAACAATGGAATTTAGTAATGAAATAAATGATCTGAAGTAGGTGGATCCCTCAGTTTGGTTTCAGAAGTAGAATCCACCAATATTTTGGGGTGTTTCAGAACCAGTAAGGGAGGAAGCAGAGTTTAACATGATGAATCAAATATTCCATTTCTTGGGATCACTAGATGAGTTGAATGTAAATTTAGTGATGTAAGTGTTGGATTGTCTTTCACGTTAGTGATGGGAGTTGGCTGTACGGGTTGGATATTGAAAAGGTATGAGATGGGTGGGTTTTTAAGAACTGTGTAACAAAAAATTCAACCTATAGAATAACAAGATATAGCAAATAATAGATTTATTATGCTTTAATTTGTATAACCTTTTGGTTATCGAATATAAAGATAAATTAATGAATATAGTTTGGTTTTTATTTGAGGTAGTAGCTTGTACTTCATTGAACGCACAGATCATTGATTCGGGGTTGAGGTAAGAAATTCATTCCAAAATTATTATCCTTTTTATATGTGATTATAGAGATATTTTAATTCTAGAAAAAATGGTCGAATGTGACATTTTATGGGCTACGATTGGAGGAGGTATCGTGATACCTATAGAAAATAGTGTGAACACTGACATAGGGATAAAGTTAAAGAGGGATGCTTATTTCCATGGTTGGAGTATGGCTCAGAATCTGACAGTAGGATAGGTGAATATTCTTTTGTAGCCTCAGAGTAATCTTGTATGTTTCTAGTGTGGTTCTATAGTCCATGTGAAGTGGTATTTTATGGTATAGGATAATGTATGTCATAACTATAAGTATAAGGGCATTGTTAGTTTTACTATCACATTGCTCCAAGGTTGGGTGTTGTTTAAACTCCTCATGGGTCATAGGAATTGTAAGCCTTGATTGGACAGGGGAAGAAGCATCTTACTCTTCTAGGTCAAATAGGGTGTAATTTCTTTCTTCATAGAGAATTCATTATAGATTTCAATGGGGTTGGTTTGGTAGGGGACTTCAATATTCCTTATATGTATTTTACGATGTAATCTATGGTATGGATTTGTTGGAGATGTTTAATTCACACATTGACCATTATGTGTTGATGGTTAGTTTCATGACACAGGTTGGCATCAAGAACCTCTTTAGAGGCCAAAAGAATGAAAAGATTGGAGAAACATACTATTTATTACAAGCTATTGAGATGATATCATATCAGTTAGTAACTATTTATTTGGTATTGATGGATGATATTGTTACAATTATTTTTATCAAGATTGATGGTCAGTTTCGGGATTTATTTCTCAATGAATTCTATGGGATTCTACCTAAATGAGAAGTGGATTTTATGATTTTTCACCATCCAGAGACACGTACTATCAAACATCCATCATGTCTGATAGAACCAATAAAATTGAGATAATTTAATGTGATGCTGGATGAGAAAGAAAAAATACGGTTAATCTAAATTGAAAAATCATCATGGGCAACACTGACCTTGTTCGTTAAAAAAATGGATGGAACTCTTCATCCTTATGTGGATTATCATATGAATAAAAAAGTTACAGTAATTATATAACATCAACTCCAATTCTTTGATGATATGTTTGATCAATTTAGGGGATCTTGGTGGTTCTCCAAAAATTTACATCTGATATGAATATCCTCAATTATGGGTGAAAAAGTTGGATACCCCAAAAATTTCTTTTAGGAGTAGAAATGACCATTATGAGTATGTGGTTTTTCCTTTCGTTCATAAGAATACACCAGTTTCTTTTTATGGAATTAACGAATTTAATCTTTCAAAGATATTTGTATTCCTTCATTGCGGTGTTAGTTGATGATATATTGGTGTATTCAAGGACCATAGTGGAGGATGATGACACGTGGAAATAGTGTTGGGAATCTTTCTGGATTATCAGTTGTATGAAAAATTATCAATGTGCATTTTTTGATACAAGATGTACATTTTCCTATCCATGTTATTTATGTGAATGATGTTTCAGTGGATCAGGATAAGATAGAGGTTGTTACCAATTGGAAACTTCCAAAGAGTTTCATTGATATATAAAGCTTCATTGGTCTAGCTGGGTATTACCAAAACATTTTTCATGAATTCTCGTGATAATATTCACTAATGATTCATTTTACAATAATCGAATTTCCACATTAATGGAATTAAAAATGTTATTAGTCTTTTGAAGATCATAATTGTTTCATTACATCAGTACCAATATTGGTGTTTCTAGAATGAGAGAAAGGGTCCATGGTCTATTGTGTTGTATCAAAAATAGGGTTAGGGTGTGTTCTCGTGCAATGCGATCATGTGGTTGGGTATGTCTAACAAAATTTTTGGTTTAATTAAATGAACAACCCAGACATGATTTAGAGTCTACAGAAGTGGTTCATGATTTGAAAATGTGGAGACATTATCTATTCGGTGAGAAATTCATTGTGTTTTATATAATAAAATTATATAGCATATTTACTAATATAGATTTTATAATTTAAGAAAATTATATGAATAAATTATCTTGAGATATTAAAATTTTACTTAATTTACACACTAGATACAGGAAATTCGATGGAGGATACATTATGTATTAATTAATATCCTCATGCGGTGAATCATTTATCAGATCATTTGTGGCTGACGGTGGTCAATGTTGATATACAGTTGTAATGTAAATACTGGGTAAATTTATAGGTTTTCATTCTAGTTTTTTTAGGACCTAAATTTCTTGGTTCAGTTAATGAGATATATATCTCGGATTCAGAGTGCGTGGCTATGAGGTTGAAACTCAATGGTGGGTAGACCATTGAGCACTAGAGACTAGATGGAATTAAATGTTTTTATTTTTGAATTATATGGTTGCACTAGAAGATTTTTCTGGAAAACTTCTTAGTGCATACCATCATTCGAGAAAGGTTATCCAGCACGGAATTCAAAAAAATTATACATTATTGAAGGCGTGGAATTAGTGAGTGAGGATGAAAAATAAAGTGGATGAGTTTGTATTGAGATGCTTGACTTTTTGGAATTTCAATGATGTGTATTAGTGACTACTACTTATGTTGCAGTCATTACCTATCCTTTTATGCAAATGGAAGCATCTGGTGATGTATTTTGGTATACGTCTCCCATGAACTGTTCATAAGCACAATGTTATACATGTGAAAGTGGATTGGCTTTCAATGTTGGCCCATTTCATTCTTATTTGTGAATCTCATATGGTGGATGATCTATCCAAAATATATATCTTGGAGGTAGAAAAGACACATGTTGTAATAGTTTCCATTATATCACATACAAAATAAAGCTTCACATATCATTTCGAGAAATTATTGCAATAATCCCTTAGAGCAGAGATAATAGTGAGCATGCAATATCATCCTCGGATGGAAGGGAAATATGAGAGAATGATACAAACATTAGAATACAATTTTATGTATTTTTAATGGATTTTGGTGGCTCATGGGATGATAATACATCGATAGTGTAGTTCTTATATAATAATAATTATCATTCACTAATTAATAGTACTCCATTCGATGCATTCTATAGGAATATATGTCTTTCTCCACTGTGTTTGGGGGAAATTGGTGAAACATACTTACTTGGAATAGTCCTTGTAAATGAGACTAAAAATAATATTTAATTGACTTGGAAGAAAATGGAAACTGTTCAGAGTAATCTGAAATTTTATGTTTACCATCATCATCAATCATTGTCCTTTGAGGTGGTTAATCATGTGTTTTTAGGAATCTCTCTAAGACTAGGACATCATTGGTTTGGAGGGAGGGGATAGTTATATATGGGGTATATAGGAAATTCTGAGATACTTGGGTGGGTTTTATATGTGGAATATCATTTTTCGTGGTCACCAAAGTTATGTTTGGGTCATTATTAATTTTATGAGTCTCAGTTGAAAAAGTCTGAGTGAGATCATGATGATGTGATTCGATGGGATTTTGTTGATCTAGACCATGATGATTCATTGGTTTATGTTCTAGTTCATATTTTGTATGGTTAATATAAAGTAATTCATGGTAAAATAAATGGTATAGTTTAGGTTTTGTGGCAACATGGTTAGATTAATGAGGATGCTTTGGAATGAGAGATAAAATGGCTAAGCAATGGCCTGAGGTCCTTCACAAAAGTTATAGTTTTCTAATTTCAATGGATGGAAAGGACAATAGTGGGTGATAATTTAAAACCTCTGTTTTTATGTGTGTATCCCTTTATATATTATTTTTATTTATTTAATGTGGGTGGGTAAGTATTGGGATAGTTTTAAATGGTTCTGTTATGGATTGGGGGATTTTGAAATGGTGCAAGTTTTGAGAACATTTCATGAAAACCATGAAACGTGTGTAAGGATTTGTGCAAGTGGGGGTAGAAGTAAGGGTGATAGACCAAAATTATGTTTCATGGTTCCAAACCATGTGTCCTCTGTAGTGACACCTTGCATCTCGGGATTTTGGCTTCATTTTGGTTGGCACACAATTTTCCTAACAGTGCATCGAAACCTTGCACAACATAAAAAGTGGTTGGTAAAAAAATGAGTATTGATCTATATTTTCCCTAAACACACCATTATTCCTCTTATATGGCCCCAACTCATGATTTCTTTTTCAATATGGTTAGGGGGCTTCCCAACTCATTTTGGAAGATATTTTAATGGATTTTAAGGTTATTTGAATGTGATCATCCCTTGGTAAGTCTCTATCCTCGTTAGTTTTTTGGTTTTCCCTAGATCTAGTGATGTATCCCTTAATTTTTCATAGATATATATTTCTATTGTGGATATATCTAGTGTCTTTGTTTTCAATAATGGTTAATTTTGGTCTTTTGATGATAGGAGAAAGGATATATGGTGGATTTCTGGAGTTTTCACCCAGTTTTGGAGTGCAGTTGTGAGATGGAATGATTTTACCAAACCTTATGTTATGTGGATTCACTATCAACTCCATTTTTATAGAACTATAAGGATTAATTTCACATTAATTTGATTTTATTGAAATTAAATGTGAATGTAATGTGTAAATCTAGTTGGAAACCTATTTTTTGATGATTTGTGGAGTTTGGGGGGAAATTGGGTATTGTTGGGAAATGTGATTAGATGTGGGATTCTTAAATGACGATTTTAGAATCAGTGTCCTGATTGATTTATGGAAACTGGTTTGTGAAAAGTGATTTAAAATAAGAATTTTGTTTTATTGAAGTGTAGTTTGACATTTATGTGTCTTAATGGTGAATATAATAAATTTTTTATTTTATTGAAAGGGTTTGGGAATTATTTATTGAATATTGTGGGGCATAGATGGTTGGGATGATTTTTTAAAATAATGATCTGAATTATTGTTATCTTAATGGGTTACATATAAGTTGAGTGAATGGATGGTTTTCATAATGGACTAGCATCAATGGATAAGAATGTGGGTGAGAAGTACCATTATAAAAGGGGAAGAAGTTAGACATGAAGTTCTACCATCAATGGTAACAATAATATCATTTGGGTGTGTGGGTGGAGTAATTATGTGTATGGTGGTGGTATACATGCATACATATAAATTTATTTTGTTTATGTTGATATGAAATGGGTAATTACATGTTTTTTTTTTGATTTCCTATTGAATATTTTGATTTCTTCAAAATATGGTACATAAAGTATGTTTGGATTGTTAGGATTTGTTGAACTATTTTAAATGGTTTTATATAAAATGTTTATATAAATTTACTAATTGGTTTGTCCTAGTGGAGTGTGTTGGGAAGTAATTTGGGGAAAACCTACTGTGTATTATTACTCACCCCCTTCTTTGACACATCGGTGCTTTTGCACAAGTTTTATTATGAGACACAGTTAAATGTAACACATCCCATTATTATGGTAGATCATCATGATTCTTGGATTTTTTTGGTGTTGAATCTTGGATCATGGTGTGGGGCTATGCAGTTGTGGAGCTTTGGCTTGGCATTGTTGAGTTTCTTTCTTTTTGTCTTCCTTTAAGTACTCATATTATTGTTAATATGTATATCTGGTTGTAATGGTCTTCTAATTTTCATCAAATGTATTATATTATTAACATGCCTAATTTCATATTATTGGGTATTGGTATGCTTAGTTTCTCGTTTTTATTCAAAGGTTAAATCATCCCCCAAATATTAATTAATCCCTCAACATTTGTTGCCAGTATTTATCACCTTGTGGATGTCGATTAAAGTCACATATAACATACACAGGGATTCAATCCAAAGGGCAGGGGAGGTACATTACAACTCAAATGCATTATATAAATCATTAGTCACATGTGATTTCTTTTATTGGATTAGAGAGTAAACCTATTCCATCATTGGATTCATTCCACTATATTGTCTTGGCAGTTAGCTTTGAATTATGCTAATTTAATGTTTAATGTTGCTTACACATTTCATATGACATCATGGTTTTATGATATCATGTCCTCTATGTGATTTTCTTATATGATTAACCATATGACTTTAATTTTTAATATAATAATATATATTTAATGAACAAGTTATGTTTCCATGTCCTGATTATTTCCTTTCTAGCCTTTAATACTCAGTTATATTGTATATGTATTCCCTAAGTTATCCCTTCCTGTTTTTGGAGATCAAAGAAATTTATGACCTCATTATGGGATATTTCTTGTTTTAGTTTATTTTTTATGTATAATGAATCTAGACTTCCATAAACATTAGGCCTCATGATCTCTGATTTGTGTTTGGTGGAAGTTTGTGTTAAAAATCATGTTATAATATGTGTACAATGTAATTAAAAATGCCTTACTGTCCATTTATTTTTGCAGCTTATGGTGTGGTAGGTATCTTGGAGGAGACATGAGGGGGATTCATGGAGGATTGATCTATAGTGGTGTTGTAGTTGGAATTCACATTGGGTAATGTTTATAGGATTTCTAAAGGTGGTTCATGGCTTAAACATCTACTGAATTCACAACATTTAAATTAGATAATGGTGCTCGATGAAACCCATAAATTTTGCGTGAATCCAATTCATGATTTTTAGAAAATCAATTCTGAGGTGACTTAATTTTTTTGAAAAATCATGACTATTTCAGAAAACTAATACTTAAATGACATGTAGTGGTTACACAATGTGAAACTAGATTCTTTTCAACTTTTTTTTTCATTTCATATATAGTATTTCTCATTGGTATAATGATTATTTCCCACATGTTCCAGATGATCCCTAGGTGACAAGAAGATGATTTTGTTGCCTCCTAGTCTCAATACGATCTCTTGGTTCTAGTGGAGGTAGGTTAGTAATTCACAATAACTTTTTCTCTATTCCTTGTGGTTTTATTTTTTCTTCTCATAAGAATTAAACAAAGTGACTTTTCTTTGGTTTAAGTGTTTTTGTGGAGTGTGTCCATATAATATTTGATATGATGTTGGTTGATCAGTTGTTTTCTCATGTTTGGTTGTTTGTTAATGAATTTACCCACATCCCCAAAGTGTTTAAAGTGTTAGAGAATCATATTTGAGGTAAGGAATCACTCGTATCACATTATTGTTCATCATGATGGTGGGATTTACATTTTTTAGGGAGATGGTTATTCTATATTAATAAATGATAATAAAATTTATAATTTAATTCTAAGGAGGAAAATTAATGATTTTCATGATTTTATAGCTCTCGTGTTACTGTGATATTGTGATTATACATGCTTAATTCCCCCTGAAAATTGTGGATATTATTGTATTTTTTCATGATAATGTGTGTTTTCACTTTTATGTTTGTTGTGACTACTGTATCATCACCCTAAAATGGAAATTGGATAACCAGTTATATTTTTTTAATGAAATGGATTCCTCATGATGATGGATTGTGTGATACCACGCCGAAAATAAATTGAAATGTCATTATAAACCATTTAATTATATGTATAAAATAATCATTATGTGTTTTGATTTGTGGTCATATTAAGGAGAGGTGATGTGTGGTTGTGATGTGATGTGTAGTTTTTGTCTGTTTGGGGTGTTTGGGTCTAATGGGTGATGGTTTTTCATATAAAAATTGGGGCAGTGAAGTGATGGTTGTTTGGTCATGTTTTTGGGTGGAAAGGTGATGGTTGTTTGATAGTGCATTGGGGGTGATGAGTTGATGGTTTTTGGTCATGCATTGGGAGAAGTGATGTGGCGGTTGTTTGTCCATTATTTTGGGTAAGAGAGGAGATGGTTGTTTGGTCACTATTTTTTTTTGGCAAGGTGATGGGCTTTTAGCCCTGATTTGGGGGTGTTGATGTGATAGTTGTTGTTTTTGTGTTATTTGGGCAGTGAGGTGATGTTTCAATGTGGATGATCATCATCTTGTTATGTGTGTTTTTGTTCTGCCAGATTCTTTGGTTGTGATGGAATAAATGATTAATAATTATTAAAATGGTTGGGGTTTTATTTAGTAATTGGGATGTAAATTATTAACGAATAAATAAATGATGTGTTTTGATGTGAAATATGGTTGATGCTTAATAATTAATTAAATGGGATTAATGATGATATTGGCTTGTAATGTGAATTCAGTTTATGGATTTTTGTTTGGTTTTCAGCATTAATATGTTCCAGTAAAAGTGGGGATGTCATGAGATAGTTTGTGTTTCATTGATAAACTATTTTATGTCCATGATTGTGTCTATCTATGTATACCTATAGATTTCCTTTGATTTCTATTCACACCAAACCCCTGCCCATAACTATTCACTAAAACCCACATAATCATGTGATGGGTGTATTTTCCAACATTCATATAATGAGGAAATATGGTTGGATACCCACACTCCCCCTCTCTCTTCCTGGTGAGTAGATATGAATATGATGTTATGGTCATTGGACTGTTAGTTCACTATGTGATGGACGATGTGTTTTTGTGTGAGATTTGATATGACTATTCTTGTGGGGAGTGTCCCAGTTTTTTTCAAGAGAGATTTTCTATGATTGTAATCATATGGTAGTGGCTTCAGTGTATTTAGTCTAGATCTTATATGACAGTATCGTCAGTCAGCTCATTGTGGGGTCATTCATGGTAGGAGGTGGTCATGAGGTTGATGTCCTTCCTTATTTTTACACCCTATTTCTATGGATATTGTTTTTATGTGATGAACCATGTGTCTAAGGGTGAGATGTGATGTAACTATTCTTGTGGTGTGGTGGACCACGTGGGCGGTCATGAGGTGATGTGACCGCTCTTGTGGGTGGTGTTATATGTTATGTTAAAGATATGGGGCACCATAATGTTGGATGTTGGGCTATTGAAGTGAAAAATCAGTGGAACTGTGGGGTGGCGAGACCTTAATCAATATGATTTATATTATGTTATCATGCATGGATTGAGTTTTTAGTGACATGCCATTGTGAGGTTGGGATGGATTGTTGACCAGTTTGGGTGATATAGGATCTAATGTTTTTTCACTGGTGCATTAGTATGTTTCTTTCACATGTTCAAGAAAGGATTTATATTTCCTACTGAGTATACATGTGTATTCACTCTACAAAAATAAACTGATTTTCAGGTTTCCATGTGGAATACATAAATCTCGCTAGACAATACTCTCTCATGCATTTGCACTGTTGTTTCCTAACTTCATTTTCTTTTTTGGGTATTTACATTGGAGACTTTTATCTGTATCTATTATATATATATATATATATATGCATTATGGGAGTTTTTCATTATCATTTTATACAATTTCATGGAATTTATTATGGATTATTCATCTCATCTACCAAACCAATATTATTATAGAGGGGATTTCCTACCATTTAATGAGATTTTTATAAGCTTGATGCTAGTAACCAACCATGATCCCACTAAAGGTAGGACTCAGGGTTCATTGTCACTCTCTGTCCATTTAGGTTTCATTGATGGTATGGGATCATGAATTAGTGGTATGAGGGGCTGATGGTTAAGAGATAAGATGGTTTTTGGAATAATACATAGTACAGTTTGCATGGGATGGACTTGAAACACTACTAGATGACCTAGGTGAGTGGCATAGTTCATAGAGACGAGAATTCACATGGGATTTTAGAGCCCCCCCCCCCCCCAAGATCTAGTGAATAGAATCTGGGATTATATATTAATAAATCGAGATGTACCTTTTTTAGGCTAGAGACTGAGGAGAGGTTCGTGTAGCATGATTACTTTTTATTGTTTCTGAATCTATTTTAATTTAGGAATGCTATCATAAATAATGAAAATTAAAATAGATTAAACAAATCTTGATAAAATTCCAAACTACTTGTGATTAAGAAAATTTTCATTTCCCTTTCATCTATGGCTCGTGTTCATTATCTTCATGTTTCGCAGGTAGTTGAGGTTCATAGGTTAATATTTTTGAGTTTCGGAGGGATTATTCCACTGAGTAGGATGATGAGGGTGAGAGGATTTTTTTTCATTCCAGCAGCACTCTTTCGGGAAGTATGAGGGAAGTGCTCTGATTGTGGAAACATATAATTGGTTAGAGGGTCTCGAGATCACTTTCAGTTTGATTCAAGACCCATTAGAGTACATCATCTGTTTAGTAGTTAGTATGATATATGGAGATGCACGTTAGTGTTGTAAATTATATCAGGGATAGAAGAACAAGGAAGATGATTCATGGATCGACATTTAGGAAGGGTTCTAGGAAATATTTATTCCATCAACCATGAAGGGTTAATGAGGATGAAGATTGATTCTCTTTACCATTGGGTATGTTAGTGAGGGAGTTAGGGATATAGTTTAAGAACCATGTACATTATTTCCTAGATTATTTACCATGTGATGTTTCTTGTGTTATCCATAATGACTTGGTACTCATCTATTATGTTTATTATGCTAATACCCCTTTTATATTTTTTATGTATCTAGAGGTTCTGAAGAAGTAGAATGTGATTGTGAATTTTCAATCATGATGAGTTTTTCCATTAGAGTGTAACCAACATGGTTCCTCTAGGATTAGGCTTTCCATTAGATAGACATAGGCAATGAGGCCTTTGAGGATTCGACCAATGGAGAGTCAAACTCAGCAGAAACCCTTCCAAACATCTAACACCAATAGTTCTGGGAGCAGCAGAAGTGTGGTTTGGAAGAAACCGAACTTTGATTTTTACGATCATCAATGATTATTCTGGTATCAATACGATGATGATTGACAGTCTCCACAGAATATAATCAATGATTTAGATAAAGATGGAAGAGGCCTGAAACCATATATAGGATCTCGAACATCATATTTATAATTAATTTAATTATTTTCATAAAGAAAAAATAATACTTAGATATTCGGTATTTTATTCATTGATGATGTTGATCATTCGGAATGACCCTACCTGATTATCTTATTTTCCTAGTAAGGATCCGAACTATAATATCTCTAGTTGTGATCCACACCATCACTGATGGCCTCTGATCGACAACGCTCATTCTTTGGGTTCTAGCGCAGTGAAGCAATGGTCTTGTGTCGGTCGTTCGTGATGGTATGTTCTTCGATCTTGAAAACGTATCTCATTTTTGAGAGGGGAGATAAATGGATTTGAGAGAGAAATTGTCTGGCTCAACAATTCTCAATTCACTAAGCATGTGGTGTGTTGTGTGTAACAATAGGTGTACTTTTCTATTTGTATACAAGAAATTTCAGTTGCAATATTTAATTGAATAGAAACAAATAAATACATTCATGAACATAGAGAAACCCCTTTTAGTTAATAATGATATTGCGTCATTATTTATGGTGCACCAACTTGAGCAAAACGGATTTATAAATTTTACATTACAAAATAATAGCAGTGTTATTTTAATTTCTGCCAACTAGTCAAATAATTATTTACCTTCCTGTAAATAATTATTTTACTACCGGACCAACCTTGAACCCCTTGAACTGTACATCTATTTATTAAACATTTTAATATATAAATAAATAATTTATTCTGTTAAATAAATATTTCAATTAAAAATAGTAAATAGTAAATACATATTTAAAAATAGTAAATACATATTTAATTTAATTTAAGCGGTAATTGTAACTTGAATAAAATTATTCCATGGTCTTGAAAATAAATTTTATTTCATTAATTAAATTAAAATATAATTTAACCATGACCACCAAAACACTTAGTGTGTGACCCTCTAGGATTCATTCTCATTACAATAAGGTGGGCTTGCCTAAAATCATAGAGTACTTTCTAGGAATGGGTCAAGGAACCAAAGAGAAAGAATTGAATGTCGAAAAAATGAAATCCACAAATGAATACTCACAATGTAATATAATCCCTTTGTCGCAATATCTCATCAAGAAGGATTCGGGATTATGTCATCAACTTTTATGCGTTTGTTCTTTGACTACCTGAAATTAACTCGTCATTACACCAGGGCCATAGAATTTCATAGGAAAGTTCTATTTCAATCAGAGGTCTAAGATATCAACATTCATAAATTGGAGGGATGGATCCTTCCTCAACTTATCCATTAATAACATGCCACTCATGACGCACCCAACATACCCTACATTCTGCCAATTGTATGGGTGACGGTTTTTGTTAGTAAATCAAAGGGCATAATTCATGACTTGTATTAATGATAATCTTCAATTAAAAATAACATCACACACACTCATAGATATACATATCTGATTACGCAAAAAAATGTGGAATTCGTAATAGCGGGTCTGTTCTCGTAATCTCATATCTTGGAGATTACCAAGTTCAAACATCATGAGAGTAAGTATCATATGCTTACAAGAATTAGCACTTGGCATCCTTCATGTTATTTTTCCCATCATAGCATGTCATCCTACCACAGAACAATATTTAATAATATTTTTATGCTAGTCTTCATGTTATTTTTCTCATCATAGCATATCATCCTACTAGAGAACTATATTTAATAATATTTTTATAACATTTCAAAGTTCTAATCATAGCGGGGAATATCAATGACTTTATCAATGTAAAAAAATACTCTATGACATTATTACATCACAGTCATGCAGGAAAAATAAACAAAATGTAATAATACCTTAAATATATATGTAATCAAAGTAAAACCAGTTAGTTCTTGTACACCAACTCTTACAAACTCCCACATGAACTAGATCCAACTGCCTACAACATTTAGTCTGATAGACCTCACATAATGATCATGTTTCTCCTGAGTCATGAATTTAGTCTGGGGGTCCACCACATTGTCTTATGTAGAAATAATGATCACTGAAACATCACCACTTTGAGAAAAATCTCTCAAAGGATGATACTTCCGAATAATGTTCTTTTTTTGTTGATGTGGCACTATCTCTTTTGCGAGAGCAACCACTGTAGTATTATCACAGTACAATGTGATAGTATCTTTACTACTAGGTATCACCTATTGCTCATGGATGAAGTTTCGCATCCAAACTGCTTCTTTATCTACCTTAGAAGCTGCTATATTCTCAAACTCTACTGTAGAATCTACAACCACACTCTTATTTGAGATTTTCTAGATCAGTGCACCTCCATTCAAAGAGAAGATATATCCCTTTAGCAAATTCATGTCATATTGATCAGTCTGCGAAATAGAATCTACATATCCTCTAAGGACTAGATTCTCATCTTCTCCATAAACCAGGAACAAATCCTTAGTGCACCTCAAATACATTAAGAATGTCTTGACATCCATTCACTGGAGGTCACTTGGGTTTGCTTGATATATTCCTGCTGCACTCAAGGTGATATCCATCCTAGTACATAGCATGACATACATGACTGACCCAATCGCTGATGCGTATGGAGTACTTTCCTTTATCTTTCTTTTTTCATTTGTTTGAGGACACGTTTTCTTGGAAATATGAATGCCATGTGATGCTGCAAACTATCCCCTCTTGGATTTACCCATACTGAATCTCTTTAGTATCTTTTCAATGTATGTACTTTAACTTAGGCTCATAAATCTCTTGGACCTATCACGATGTATCTTGATCCCAAGAATATATGTTACCTCTCTCAAGTCTTTCATGGAGAATCATTGATTCAACCATTCCTCAACAGACTATAAGACTGGTATCTCATTTCCAATATGTAATATGTCATCAACATGTACTATTAGGAAAACGAATGCACTCCCACTAAACTGTTTTTAGACACAAGGCTCACATTATTTCTTGATTAAACCAAATTCTTTTATGGCTTCATCAAAATGAATGTTCCATAACCTAGATACTTGCTTTAATCGGTAAATAGATTTCTATAATTTTCATATCTTATTGGAATTTTTTGGATTCACAAACCCTTCAGGTTGTTACATGTAGACATCTTCATGAAGGATCCCGTTAAGGAATGTTGTTTTTACAAACATTTTCAAAATAAAAAATTCATGGTAAGCCGTAATGGCAAGTATAATTCTGATGGATTTTAGTATTGCAACTGGTGAGAAGGATTCATCATAATCAATTCCTTGACATTGTTTAATACCTTTTGCATCCAGTCATGCCTTATAGGTACTGAATTTTTCTTTTATGTCTAGTTTCTTCTTGAATAACCATTTTCAAGTAACATACATTACATCAACTAGAGGATCCACCAAAATCCAAACACGGTTTTGGTACATGGAATCCATTTTAGAATTCACGACTTCTTGGAACATGGAAACATCTGTACCGCTTACTGCTTCCTTATGGTTATAGGATCATTGTTATCAACTAATAAGAAGTCACCATCCTCAATAACTAGAAAACCATACTATTCTGCTTTTTTACCTCTCTTGTACTCCTACGCAGTACTTGTCTCTCTAAAACAGATTCTTCTTCCATAAGGCTTTATGGAATCTATTCTTCTACCAACTCTTGTGTACCTTGAGCCTCAACTTCACTGAATTCTATCTCACTACAACTATCTCTTTTGGAGATGTGCTCCCTCTCAAGTAATATGGCTTCTATTTCCACGATAACTTTTTTGTCTAAGGGGTTGTGTTGGTAATATCCAATTGTTTCCTTGGGGTATCATATAAAGGTACAGTTTGTACCTCGGGGTGAGATTTTGTTACCTGAAGAGGCCATAAATAATTCATCGCTACCCCACACTTGTAAATTTGTTAACATGGATTTTCTTCCATTCTATAACTCATATAGAATACCATTTATCGATTTAGATGGTACTTGGTTTAGTATGTGTGTTTTTGTTTGTAACGCATATCTTCAAAGTGATTATAGAATACTCTCATGACTCATCGTTGATCCCACCATATCCAATAGGGTGTGGTTCCTCCTTTCACTCACACAATTCCACGAGGGTGTATTAAGATGAGTGAGTTGGGATAGGATCCCAAACACCTGTAAGTAATCAATGAAGTCTTGATTAAGATATTCTCCACCTCGGTCTGAATGGAGTTTCTTATTATTCTTACAAAGGTGGTTCTCAACTTCATTATTGTATTTTTTAAACTTATCAAAAGTATCTGACTTATACCTCATTAAGTAGATATATCCACAAATACTAAAATCATCAGTAAAATTTATGAAGTATGAGTACCCTCCCCTTGCTTCAACTATAAATGGTCCACATACATCGGTATGAACCAATTCAAGAAGTTATTCATCCCTTTCACTATTCCCACTAAATGGGGAATTGGTCATTTTTCCTTGTAAACATGAATGACATACACCAAGTGTTTTTTTTAAAGAATCAAAATATCCATATTGCTGTAACTTTGTCAAGCGTTTCTCATTTACATGACCTAGTTAGTGATGCTAAATTTGGGTGTGGTATGAGCCATGTGAAGTATATTTGTTATCGATTTCTATTACATGGTTTTTGTAATCCAACACATAATTCCGATTGTATAAATGTGACCTACCATAACAAATTCTATCTATTTAAAAGAGACAAAATTCATTTCCAAACTTGAAAACAAACCCATTTGTATCTAATATGGATAAAAAATAAATTTTTAGTAACATATGGAACATAATAACAACCCTTTAATACCAAGATCATCTCAGTTGGAAATATGAGGTCATAGTCCCCGACAGATACATCTGTACGTCTGGCTTTGTTGGATGCTCGTAGATCTACCTCCCCTCGATCAATTTTCCTAACTATACTTGGTTCCTATAAATGGATATATATGTGAGCACCAAAAGTTGTATCTAATACCGAATTTGTAGAAACAAATAGATTTCATTCGATAACAAACTCACCTGAAGCATCCCCTTTCTTCTTAGGTTGGGTGCAGTTCTTCTTCCAGTGGCCCTTCTTGCCACATGGGAAACAAACAACTTCATTTTCCCATGCCTACCTTTTGATCTTCATTTTCATGGAAGGCTGTGAAGAATATTCGTGCTTAATACTCTTCTCCATCCCGTTCATCTTATTCACCATAAGGACATATGGATTTTCATACTTCATATCTTTCTCTACATGGAGAATGAAGATAAGAAGATCATGTTGAGACTTCCCAATGTTGTTCATATTGAAATTGACAAGCAAAGTAAAAGAATCTATGAGGGAGTGATGCGAAAATGAGATCAGTGCCTAGTTCTTCAAGAAGTTTAAACTCTAGAACCTCCAGGCTCTCAATATAGCCAATGAGCACGACTACATGAGACCCAGATGGGGCACCTTCTCCAAGCTTACTCAGAAAGAGTGCCTTAGAGATCAAAAAACATTCCTGTCATTCTCTCTCTTGGTAAATACCATAGAGCTCCTCAAGCATTCAATAAGAATCCATATATTCATGAGAATTCATGAGCTCACTAGACATTGATGATAGTATCAAACATTGAATGTCACCTGTGTCATTCATATGTTTCTCATAGACTAGGAAATCCTTATCACTAACCTCTTTGGAAGGCAGATTAGTTAATGCTTACTACAACACGTTAGACATCCATTCATGGAATATGATAACATGAGGGCTTCTAAACCATTCTTGGAATTTATTGTCGGTGATGATGTTGTCTCTATCTAGAATTGATCATAGGGATATTGTGGTTGATTAGTCAGTAATTTTTATTCAACAATTTTAAGAGTAGATCATTAGTACTTTATTGATTACATTCTGTAAGAAATAATAAAATTTATTACTATATCACTATTTTATAATGTCCCAAAGGACCTCACCATTGAACTCAGAATGTACAGTTTCCATGACCTTGAAGTGGAAAGGATCCATATTCACCTTCTCATAAGCCCAACAAGGGTTGGTCCGACTATTAGAAGTTATTTAGTTAGGCTGGTATTTGCCAACTGTAGGCTTGCAACTCCTTGATCTGTTGAGTGGACTCCCCAATCCTGAAATCACGACTTTGGATTTCCTCAACTATTTCCTCAAATATTACATCATGTATATAAATGGATACTCCCCTTGAAGTAATATGGTTAAGTCAACCCAAAACCTTTCACAAGGGATTCCCTTATAAAAGTATGTTTCCCAACAAGGGTTGTTCAAACACAACGTTTTATTGATTTCTTCCCTTAATCAAGTAATGTAAGGCTTGTTCTATCGTAATATTTAATTTGAGGAATTTTTATCTCTTATGTGTGAATTGATTATTATCAGTATCACATTCTTTTTAATATTATGTGGGAATTACTTATGTGATTAACCATGTCTTGATAATATTTACGCATAAGTATAGTTTATTTTAGTTCTATCTTGCATGCTAGTTTAATCCATTAATTTTGTGATCATGAAAACACATCCATAATGATAAACCATGCAACTGTCAGAAATAATATAATGTAAATGGAATGATCATGAGATTTTCTAATGGTTATTTTATCTAGATATTTATAAACTAACCCTGAACTAGGGGAGAAACACCTTGAACCTATTGGGTTCATGTTTACAACTTCCACCAGTCCACCTCTGTATCTCCAGGGATTGGTTTCATCTCGGCTCTAGTTGAACTACTCCCACTAGCTTCGGGGTTCCATCCATTAAATATTCCCCTTTTTAACTCACATTTAGCGGAGGGGTAAAAAGGGGTTATACATAAATGAAACCTTAGGCATTCATGGCCAACATATTGATATGGATAAGGCTTGTAGGCCAAAAAATATAATTCAATTAAATAAATTAAAAGAAACCATCCACATAAAAAGGTCTTAGTTTAGCGCATAATCATCCACACATGAAATGATATTTAAACATAAATAATTCTAAAAATTAATTCGTTAATTTTTCATATTTAATATTAATCATGATCGAGTCTAATAATTTATCATCTTTAATTAATCAATCCTTTTATCTTAAACAATTTTTAAATTTCATTAGATTATCATCCATTAAAATTTTAATCAAATATTTTCATTTAAAATTATCTTTGTATATAAATTGTACCTCAGAGGAAACCCGGTGAATTCTTATTAATAACTACCTAATGAGTAGAAATTAATATTATGCAGATCTTAAATTGAACACATATATATAAAACTCCTGTCATGTGTTGTGCTTATGCATTACACCCTCACGATGGTACACGTCTCAATTGTTTGTGTTATATAATAATAAATTTTATTAAATATATGTAATTTGGATAAGTACATGATGTATAGTTCCAACTAGATGATGTGTAATATTTTCCACCATCTATTCGAAGTACACACCTGGGGAAACGATATGTGAGTATACTTCGGAAATCTTCGGAATACATAGTGTGTCCAATGGGCCACATGCCATGTGGTTCTTCATTTCACAGTGTCTTCCTGGGCAAGCTATGTATGGGGTACCCAATCCAACCCTAACCTGAAGGGACTACACAATGTGTCCATTTGGCCACATAGTGTGTAATCCAGAAACCATGTGCCACATGTTCCTACTCAACACATAGAGCCATTTAAGACATATAAAGACTCAAACACATGTCTTGGTTTGGTAGATGAGTCTACTACATTGAATCTTGACTTATAGGTATGTACATCTGAATACACACCATGTGTTCTGGTGTTTTATGGTTAGGAAGCATTGGAACCTCCAGATTTGATCCACTATTTTATTTTAGTAAAAATTAAAAGAAAAGATCATTTCTGTAAGGTGAATGAGAAACAAAAGAGGAGGAATAGATCTCGGGATTCATATTTTTATAATGATTAACATGAATTGAAACAACTAAGTTATAAAATGTGTAATTCATGAAAAAAATATTTATTTAATTATAAACTATGATTTAACCGCTCTGATACCACTTGAAGGTTCCGCGAAGAGTGGAAGTGTTGTTGGGACTAAACCCAACTTTGATTTTATCCATCATAAATGATTTATCTAGGTGAAATATGATGATGAATTCCAGTCTCCAAGGGATATAATCAATGATTTAGATAAAGATGAAAGAGGAATGAAACATTAGAGAGGATCTTTCACATCATGTTTATAATTAACTTAATTAATTTCATAATGAAAAAGTAATACCTCAATATTTTGTATTTTGTTCGTTGATGATGTTGATCATCTAGAATGACCATTCCAGATTATCTCATTTTTCTTATATGGATCTAATCTATAATCTCTCTAGCGTTGATCTATACGTTCTCTGTTGGCCTCCGATCAACACTGCTGGTTCTCCAGGTGCTAACATGGAAATGTGAGTGTCCTGTGTTAGTCGTTCTTGATCTCTTTTTTTGACCAGGAACAACGTCTCTTTATCTTGAGAAGTGAGAGAAGAGGATTCAAGAGAGATATCATCTGGCTCAACAATTCTCAATTCACCAGGTATGTGGTGTGTTTTGTGGCATAATAGGTGTACCTGTCTATTTGTATACATGTAATTTCAGTTAAAATATTTAATTTCATAGAAACAATTAAATACGATCATGAACTTAGAGAACACCCATGCTTTTAATAATAATACCGCATATTTATTTATTGTGTTCCAACTTGTGCAATATAGAATTATAAATTCCACATCACAAAAGAATAGCATCGTTATTTTAATTTGTGCATACTAGTTAAATAATTATTTATTATCCTAAACATAATTATTTCACTATCGAACCGACCGCGATCTGCTCGAACACCACTTCCATTTATTGAAAACTTGAATAAATAAATAAATAATTTATTCTCATAAATAAATATTTTATTTAAAATTTAGTAAAAAAATATTTATTCAATATTCAATAAAATAAATAAATATATTTTATTTAATTTATTCTATCATTGTAACATGAATAAAATTATTCCATAGTCTTTAGTATAATATTTATTTAATTAATGAAATTCAAATAAAATATAATGGATACCACAAAAAACACTTTGTGTGTGACCCTATAAGATTCTTTCTTGTTGGAATTAGGCAGGTTTTCCTAAAGTCCATGAGTAATGTATAGCGATGGGTCAAGTCACCTAAGAGAATGAACATAAAGTTGAAACAACGACATCCACACACGAATGCTCACTGTGAAAAATAATCCCTTTCTCACAATATCTCATCAAGAAGGTTTCATGATTGTGTCATCAAATTTTATTCATTATACGTCATTTTTGACTACCTAAAATAAACTCGTCATTAAACCATGGCCATGGAATTTCATGCTATAGTTCTATTTCAATCAAAGTGCCAAGATATCAACTTACATTAATGGAAGTGACAAATTCTTCCTCAACTTATCAATTAATAACATGCCATTCAAGACGCACCCAATGTACCATAATTCCTTCCAACTGTCTGTGTGAGGATTTTCATCAGTAAATCAAAGTTTGTATGTCCTAACATGTATTAATGATAATCATAATGTCTATGGATCATTACACATGATCATATATTGAAATATCAGATGACAAAAAAATGTGAATAATTCCTACTAGTGGGTATGTTATCATAATATCTTATATTAGAGATTACCAAGTGGGAACTTCGTGAGAGGAAGTCTCATCAGCTTATGTGTACTTGCACCCTGCAGTCTGCATGCTATGTGTCCCATGACAGTATGTCATCCAAACACAGAACTATATTTAATAATATTGTTATAGAATTTCATGGTTCTCATCGTAGTGGGGAAATTCCATGACCATATCAATGAAAAAAATTATCTTGGACATTATTATATAATATTCATCTAGAGAAATGAAAAATATGTAATAATACATTAAATATCAATGTAATAAAGTAAAACCAGTTGTTTCTAGGACACCAACTCTTACAGTTATGAACAAGTAGAAAGTGACTGTGAAGTTTAAATCATGAAGATCTTTTCCATTAGAGTGTAACCAACATTGTTCCTCTAGGATAAGACATTTAATTGAATGGACTTAGGAAATGAGGCCTTATAGGATTCGACCAATGGGTAGTCGACCTCAGAATCAACCCTTCAAAACATCTAACACCAAGAGTTTCCATTAATTTCTTGGGGATATTAGATCATTTTTTCCTATGGAGTTCATGGAAATAACTGAAACCAATGCCCAGTGGTTCTGAATGCTCAGTTTGGTGGATCTGGGATGGTACACTACAAGCCTCATAAATAAATTTTAGTGAGGTAGTTTTAGTGGTAGAGGCATCTACATAATTATCTATTATAGGGTTGTAGAGTAGAAAGCATGTATACTCGTGATTTTATTCATATTCAATGACCTATACCTAAATGTACTCATGGAGGTGGTTTTATATAAATGTTTAGAAGAGATGCTCAATGTCATTTTCATGTTTTCGAGGAAATAACAATAGAGAGGATATATAACATTAGAGGTTTTCCAAAAAATTCTACACTTATTAGTGATTTTTTATTCTGTATCATAACACTACTTTGTTGAACCAGCTCTAGTTTGTAATATTAGACTATATTAATAGATTTTTTCCATTTCCCTAGGGTTGAAAAAAACATTTCCAGGGAATAACATCTAGTTTGATGTGTACCAGGTGTACAGACTAATGATGGTGCCACATTATTTCTATGGGGATCATTTTTAATAATATAAATTCTATAATATTTCATTCCACTACTGGAAATTTAAGGTATACCAACTTTTTAAAACCATTAGTATAGGGTGGAAAACCATTGGAATATATGATACCAATAGTTTTAGAAACCATAGCCCAGTAAGCCATGACAATATACATATACCAACAGTTTGAGATATACCATTTGTATATGGGAAGAAATATACACTATCCCAACGGTTATATAAAACCGTTGGCATAAAGTTATTATACAACACATATTCCAAGAGTTTCAAAACCATTGGCATATAGTTTTTTAGTCTTCCATTCAACACTATTCGAATGGTTTAAACGGTTGGTAATGGTTTTGTACCAACTGTTTAGAACCGTTGGTAAAAAACATACAGAACCTATACCAACTGTTTAAAACTGTTGGTATAGGCATTGCTGTACAATTCACCCAGCAAATTGCTCTGTGTTCTTTTGTGTGAATTTTAGAAAATACATAAAATAAAATAAAATACATAATTATATGTGATATCGAATTAAGAATACATACAAAATTGCATTATTTTATAACACATAAACAATTGAATCCAGAAATTAGAAGTTAATAACCCAAAATAAAGAAAATTAATAACTGAATTCAACAAAACACAAAAAAATGGCATGGTTTGGGGAGGGAGTCTTTGAACATAGTGATGATGATAATGGGTGTGTATCAATGAGATTGTGTGACTTATGGAATACAGTTGTCCTTGGGGTATTAAATGTCAAGGGTTTTTGAATATGGGTAGGAGTTCCTTACATGAGAAGTGGATTGTGTGAGGCTGGAACATGGATCATTGTTCTAAAGTATCAACAAAACTGAATACGTTTGGTCTATTTTCATATGCCAGTTGTTTTTACTTAAAATGATATACATTCTAAACATAAGAGAGACATTTAGAGTGATATCGGTCACACCGTGCCTCGTAGTGAGGCGGGGTTGACTTGTACTCATCACATATGACCCATGGATCATTTTCATAATGTATCATTTCAAATTGATTGTGTTGGTTGGTTTTCCGTATGTCAGTTGTTGTTTTCACTTAAAATGTTGTCCATTTCAAATAAAAGTGAGAATCATTGAGTGGTACTAGCCACACCGTGTAGAGACCCGAAGCTTGACTTACATGGACATTACATTACTTTTGCAGAATACTTAATACATAACAAAAACAGATACACATGGAACGTAATAGTTTAGTGTCTTTGGAAACTCGGAACGTAATCTTCTAATCGTGGTGAAAGATCTTCAACATCTTCCATAAAGATCTTCGCCTTTTGTTTTCTTACCTAAAACGTTTATTTATATCCTGGGGAAATGAAAACATATAAAGGGGGAGCTCAAATGGTCAGTAAGTGTAAGCATGGAAAAAATAAAATGAATCATATACATTTGAATTTAAAAACAAGAACATAATGTTTAAAGATCAAAATCTTGAGGAATGACATAAAACATGGTAGTAAATAAGGCATTGAACATAAAGAAACATTAATCATGATAAAATAGAATGGGAATAAAACATGTGATTGGGGCAACCAAGAGGCACATGATATGATTTCTATTGTAGCCAAGGCATTGCTTCTAAGACCATCTTAGTGGACAAAGTCCCTTTCTGAATCGAGTTCACTCCTCGTTTCAGTCCGGTATTACTGAACCGGATTAACTTATCGTTCCATCCATGTCTATCTCATGAGATATAAATCTTTACCCAATGCATTGGAGGGAGATATAGTTCTCACCCATCTCATAATGAAATCATTCTTACTTGTGCCACAAAATAAACATACATCATTCATAATAACCCAATAAATAAAATGGGTTTCAAAAACATCATCCCATCATCACATAATCCATATAAAAGAAATGGATATCATTTCATAATAAGGAAAGTGAAACCATGTAAATCATAGAGACATTATACTTGAAACATACACATATGAAATAATTTCTTCTTAGATGAAAACTGGTTTTGATAAAACACTTGAAATGAATTCTTGAGGAAAATATCCTTTCTTCTTCAAAATCATTTTCTTTTCACAAAATGTCTTGAAATTTTAAAAGAAAATGATTTTGATGAAAATAGTCATGAAATATTTTGGATAAAGCTTCATGAAAATATGGATTTATAAAACTGTAAAAATCCTTTCATGCCGTATACATTAAAAAACATTCACCTCGTACTTTTGTCGAAAAAGTCAAAAAGTACCTTATATGGTAACCAAAGGAAAGAGTCCATTCATACAATGTGGTAAAAAGTCAATAAAATGTATAAATGACATTAAACATTCATGGATGAATATTAAACATTTTATGACAATATTTTTAGAAAACATTGTCATGGATGATAAACGTAGCCCCATTAAATACTTATGTATAAACAATCTCGGATAAGAACGAGATTGGAAAGGTTATCCCTTACCTTAGGTCTGATAGGCTTCGTACGTAACCAAACCTCTTATATAATAATTTAAATAATGTCATTGACTTATTACAGAATCATATTAATTTTTATGATATCATATATGGTTCACTTATGACTTTATATTACCCATTCTATTGTAAGATCCATGTTAAAGTAACATTTTGGATAAAATGGTTTTATTTATCGTAATTTTTGGACTTGTTGTTCTTGATATTATTACTTATATACTGATTTACTTAATTACAAGAAGTAAAACATGATTTATATGTAATATATATTCATCATATACATATATATATATATGATAGATCGATAAATGTAATGAAATACACAGTTCAAGGAGACTGTAGGCCGTACGTACGCATGAACGCTGTTTTTGTTTCCTTATTGAATTTAATGGAATTAAGTAGATGAAATACACACATATATATAAATAAATCCAGTATCAATATTATGTCATATATTTCATGATTACATATTATATATACTTTATAATCATTCATGAATGGTTAACATGGAGAATAAATCTCATCGAGTCGTGGAGACGGTATTCCGTACGTACGCACGAGCGATGATATCATTACCATGATAGTGGAATTGTATTGAAGTGTATGTATAATATTTCAGAATAAATATCACTTTACAAAAATCATATATAGTTATTATTTACACCATTATACCCATCCAAGTAATGTGGTGGTGGAAAATTGATTACACCAAGGCGTGGAGACGGTATTCCGTACGTATACACGCGCGGTGATTTTATTTTCTGTATGATGGATAGATGGTGAAATATGGTTGTTTTATAAATAAAATGACATATCAGTATATGAGTGATACTTATGTTATTACTTCATAATGTAACAACAAAAGAAGAAGAAGTGGAAGAAGAAATAAAGTTGAAAGAATCGGTAACGGACATTACCTCTTCTTTGAAGTGCCTCTTTGAGAACTCCTCTTAGGGAACTAAAATTGGTCTTTGAAGAAGCCCAATACCTCTAGGATGTTACTAGGGAAGTGGAGAAGATAATTTTCCAGGTTTTGTCAGATCTTGAAGGCTCAAAATGGTGTGAGGTAGAGAGGGAGGAGGTGCCCTTTTATAAGGGAGGAGAGGGGCACCTTTGAAAAACTAAAAATGTTATATTATTATAAAGTCATATTCGGTTTTTAATAGCTCCAAATGGAGTTATTTCAAAGCTGAGGTGGGGATGGGTCGGAATACTCTCATCCAAAAGAATTTAGAGTTGTTTAGGTTACTATTTTATCCTTATCATTTAGATTTAACTCTAAGTTAAATAATTTAACTTTTACTGTGTCTTCTTGTTTTCTTACACTATAACGTTAATAAACATACTATTACAAGACAAAGGAACCCCAATTTGTTTATTATTAATAGATATAACCTTATCTAAGTAATGTTTCTGAACATTATATTTTTAAGAATAAAATAACAATTAATAATATAATATTTGTTCTAAAAACTATTTTATGTCAATTTTGACACTATTTGGTAATTGATTTTTGTGAAAATCATAACAGAAAGATTAGTTCTAAATAACTTGATTAAATCAGTACTAATATGTAATATTAACCTATAAAATTATTTTAATTCATAAAAAGTTTCAAATTACATTTATTTGGGTATCTATAACATCAATTATGTTAATATTTCATTAATAAGATAATCACTGCATCATCATTGTGTCATACATAAATTAAATTATTTAATGTATAAAAATTACAAATAAAATAACATTATGTAGGAAATATTTTTCTATTTCTAATGAATATTTATAGTAGAATTTATCTTATGTATAATCCTATATTAAAAAGGATTTACTTATTAAACTTTGATTTTAACTATTTTGACCCTTCTTTAAATAAATTAATATTAAATGCCCTAATCTAATCCCCGTGGGCCTAAATGGTCATAGTTTATCCCTAAGGTTGTTTTTGGTATAATTACACTTATCCAATAGAATTAGGACATGTTTTAGGGTAATAATAATATCATTTTTACCCTTAATTATCCTATTTACTTTTAATCGTGGTAAAAAAAGTGAAAAGTTACTATTCACCAAAAATTATCTTCATCTCATTGAACCACATTATAGTCCTTGATATTAACCGTGTCTCTCATTATTTCACAATTCAATTCATAGAAGTGGTAAAATTTCATTTAAATGAAAAAGTCAGTTTTTTATCTACCACTAAGTGGGTTCACAATTCATAAAAAATTGATGTTTTTTCAGAAAAATACCAAAAATTCAGCCTAAGAATTATTTGATATTATGAATACAAAATTGAAGTATATTTTTTCAAATTCAAAACTTAGAAGTGGCATTAATTTATTTTAAAATTAATTCCCATTATCAAAACAAGTAGAATGTTTTTAAGAAACAATAACTATCAAAAGATTAATACTTGTTTATATCCAATTTCAAAGTGAAATTAATTCCAATGACCAACATTGGATTAAATGGTAAAAATATATTCTAATTACACTTTAAAACCAATTAAAAATATAATCTACTCATATATATTTTTTCGATGAAACAAAGTTGTTTTTAATTAAAATATAGCGTGTTTTTACTATTCATTAAAATATGAATGTTATCAGAATAATATGAAAATTTTATCCAAAAAAAATTTTATATCCTGATTCCAAAAAACAAATTATTTTGTAAAATTGAACTTATAGACATGTCAAAACAAGGTTTAAAGTGGGTGCGCCATCAAAAGGTGGAAAACTGCATTTTTTTTAAAATACTTATTTTATCCGAAAAATTTATTTTGTTCTCATACTATGTTCTAGAAAATATTTAAGATGAATAATAATGTTATAAAATTAAAAATGTATTTAATAATATTCATAACGGCTTTTCCATAATATTATAACAATATATCATTATTTAGTGAAACCCGGTATTGCGTACTACACATGCTATCGAGGTAGGTCACGATTGCGTGTAATGCAAGCCAAGAATAGTGTTGTGTATACTACAAGCTAATGCAGTGTTGCGTATAGTACAAGCTAATCTTGGTGTAGTGTATAATAGAAGATAAAAGAAATTAAAAATAATATATCTCATAAAATCTTGGGGTGTTACATTCTACCCCCCTTAAAATAAATTTCATCCTCGAAATTCGTCAGGGTTATAAGTCATTTATTATTCATAGAAACCCACATTGTAAAAATGAATACTAAAACTTAATTTTAAAAACTAAAGTATGAAACATAACGATAACCCAAATTAACTCATCACTGGGTTTCAATATAGGAGAACATAGGTGAAAATATAGATATTGAAGAAAAATCTAACCATCAAGTTCTGATGGAGAGTGGTAGAGAACATAGCTATGAAAAATCCATCAATCACAATGCCATAAATTTGTGATGATCTAAGGTACAATCTGATTCATCAGATATAAGAGCACTAGGACAACATTTTTGGTTTTCAATATAATTTCCCTAAAGTTGAAAAAATTTGAATTAGAAGAAATACTTAATTGATTTTGGTACAATCACACTGTTGTTCGTGCTTTAAATAATTTCCACTTCATCTCTTAAAGAAATGAAGTTGAATTTGTTATTCATGAAATGTTAACAGATCGTGTGATAGAATGACAAGTCATTCCATCTGTTTCAAACAAAATTTTAGAAAAAGTTATCAAATATATATAAGTCCATATATGGTGAGGTCACTACGAGAAAACCGCCGTTTAGCGGTGGTTTTTTCGCGGCGGTTTTTAAAACCACCGCGAAATGCGTTTCGGGCCGGCATTTCGCGGCGGTTTTTAAAACCGCCGCTAAACAGCAATAAAAATTTATTTATTTATTTATTTTTTTTATTTTTTTTAAATTTTATTCAATGATTAGCGGCGGTTTTTTTGAAAACCGCCGCGAAATGAAATGAAAAAATAAGAAAACACGAGAAACCCCGAAATCACTAAAATGACCATAACTTTTGATCCGTGCATCCGTTGAAGCACCATGACCAGTCAAATCAAAGATCATGAAGAGATCTAGAGGCACATATAATCAAAACCGTGAGACGGTCTAAGGTGCGGAAGATATTAGAGTTATAATGATGTTGAAAAAAGTTTTTCAACTTTGAACGGCCATAACTTTCACTCCAGGTGTCCGTTTGGGCTCTACCACATATCAAATCGAAGCCAGTGAAGAGAGATACACAACAGATCGACTAAAGCAAGCTTCTGTTAGGTTTTTCGACCCCAAAAACCCCTCCGAATGCCTCCAAAAACCTGTTTCCGTCACCGGTGTCCCGTCAAACTTGTCTTCAAACGGACCTAACATTCGATCCGCGTGTCAGTTCGGCCTCCTCCACATGCCAGGTCATAGCTGGTTCCATAAGCTTTAGTTTGACTAGTCGTGGCGCCCACATGCACTCCTAGATCATATGATATGGCCTTTTTTGTCGGTATCGGGTTTCTTATGTTTTTCAATGCCTCGTTTCTAGCACCCGTTCCCCGTCATCTTTTTTTTAAATGGCCGTAACTTCCGATCCGCCAGTCCATTCAGACACTTTCACCTTTCAGGTTGAAGATCATTTCAGGATCATTGATTTGACAGGTTGCAGATCTAAAACAGACTCTCGGATCATAAGTTATCTCCGTTAATGTGAGTCCAATGTTTTTGTCTTTTTATGACCGTTTTAGCGGGTTTTAACGGTAGATCCATTTATTACTGTTTATTTGGGTTTCCTTGACTTGTTATCTTTATCAATGGTTTTTTGTGGGTTATTATGATGAATATATTGAATTATTAAGGAGTTTTCCAGAGTTGTCATGAGTTTTCATGCGTTCTCATTCTTTCTAATGCCTCATTCTTCATATGCTTCTCGATCATTTTTCATGCATTTTCATGATTTTTCATCCCTTATCACGTCTTTTCATACTTTTTCATGTGTTTCCTTTATTATTTATTATTTATTATTTATAATATACTTTAATTTATTTATTATATATTATTTGTAACTGGTTATTTATTATTTATTATTTATTATTTATTATTTATTATTTATATTTATTAATTATTTATGTTTATTTATTATTTATTATTTATTATTTATATTTATTAATTATTTATGTTGATTTATTATTTATTATTTATTATTTATTATTTATTATTTATTATTTATATTTATTTATTAGTTATTTTTTATTATTTATTATTTATATTTATATTTATTTATTATTTCTTCTTTCTTATTTCTTATTTATTATTGATTAATTATATTTATTTATCATTTATATTTATTTATTATTTATTATTTATTATTTATATTTATTTATTATTTAATATTTATATTTATTTATTATTTATTATTTATATTTATTTATTATTTGATATTTATATTTATTAATTATTTAATATTTATTTATTTATTATTTATTATTTATTATTTATTATTTATTATTTATTATCTATTATTTATTATTTATCTTTATTTATTATTTATTATTTATTATTTATTATTTATTATTTATTATTTATTATTTATTATTTATTATTTATTATTTACTATTTATTATTTCTTATTTCTTATTTCTTATTTATTATTTATTATTTATCTTTATTTATTATTTATTATTTATTATTTATTATTTATATTTATATTTATTTATTATTTATTATTTATTTATGATTTATTATTTATTATTTATTATTTATTATTTATTATTTATTATTTATTATTTATTATTTATTATTTACTATTTACTATTTATTATTTATTATTTATTATTTATTATTTATTATTTATTATTTATTATTTATATTTATTTATTATTTATATTTATTTATTATTTATTATTTATATTTATTATTTATTTATTTATTATTTATTATTTATTATTTATATTTATTTATTATTTATTATTTATATTTATTTATTATTTATTATTTATTATTTATTATTTATCTTTATTTATTATTTATTATTTATTATTTATTATTTATTATTTATTATTTATTATTTATTTATTATTTATTTTTTATTATTTATTATTTATATTTATTTATTATTTATTATTTATTTTTATTTATTAATTATTATTTATATTTATTTATTATTTATTATTTATTATTTATTATTTATTATTTATTATTTATTTATTATTTACGATTTATATTTATTTATTATTTTTTATTTATATTTATTTATTTTTTATTATTTAATATTTATCATTTAATATTTATTATTTATTATTTATTATTTATTATTTATTATTTATATTTATTATTTATTATTTATTTATTATTTATATTTATTTATTATTTATATTTATTTATTATTTATTACATATATTTATTTATTATTTATTATTTTTATTTATTTATTATTTATATTTATTTATTATTTATATTTATATTTATTTATTATTTATTATTTATATTTATTTATTATTTATTATTTATATTTATTTATTATTTATTATTTATTATTTATTATTTATTATTTATTATTTATTATTTATTATTTATTATTTATTATTTATGATTTATGATTTATTATTTATTATTTATTATTTTTTATTTATTATTTATTATTTATTATTTATTATTTATTATTTTTTATTTTTTATTTTTTATTTATTATTTATTATTTATTATTTATTATTTATCATTTATTATTTATTATTTATTATTTATTATTTATTATTTATTATTTATTATTTATTATTTATTATTTATTATTTATTATTTATTATTTATCTTTATTTATTATTTATTATTTATATTTATTTATTATTTATATTTATTTATTATTTATTATTTATATTTATTTATTATTTATATTTATTTATTATTTATTATTTATATTTATTTATTATTTATTATTTATGATTTATGATTTATTATTTATTATTTATTATTTATTATTTATTATTTATTATTTATTATTTATTGTTTATTATTTATTATTTATTATTTATATTTATTTATTATTTATTATTTAATATTTATTATTTATATTTATTTATTATTTATTATTTATTATTTATTATTTATTATTTATTATTTATTATTTATTATTTATTAATTATTATTATCGAGTTTATATCTATTATTTATGTATTATTTGTTTTTTCCATTAATATATATAAGTATATTAATTTCTGTTTATTAACCACATGGCGAGCTTGCTGTAGTGGTAAAGTCTTTGGAAAATATGCAAGAGGTTAGGGGTTCAAATCTCACCAAATACAGAATTTCTTTATATTGCATGGGCATGCATGTGCATGTGCATGGGATGTGCATGCGTGGATAAATAAAGTAAATAAAATAATATGAAATAAATAAATAAATAAAATAAATAAATAAATAAAATAAATATGTAATTAATAAATATATATATAAAATTAAAAAAATAAAAAAAAATAAAAAAAATAAAAAAAAATAAAAAAAATTAAAAAATCACCGCTGAATCATTTAGCGGCGGTTTAAACCGCTGCGAAACGTTCTGCGACGGTTTTGAAAACCGCTGCGAATAGTTTCCCGACGCACGATTTAGCGGCGGTTTTTGAAAACCGCCGCCAATCGATTTAGCGGCGGTTTAAACCGTCGCGAAACGAAAAAAAAAATCACCGCTAAATGCCTTTTTTGCCGTAGTGGGTTAATCGTATATGATTCCAAAAATGATCTTATACTTCATCTATCATGCCGCTTAATAAAATAAAACAAGTTTCTACTAAACAGGGACTTACTGTAGGCCATTGGTATGCGATAAAGGCAAGTCGCACTTTATTTGTGGGTTCGATTCCCACAACCTTGTCCGACGTGATGGGCTGTCGCCCATCCTGCAGGTTGTCCTTTTTCTAAAACTACATTACTATAACATCCCATCAATAATATCGAAAAAAGTTATATCCTTAAACAATACTAACTTATCCCCAACATAATCCATTCCAATCTTTAGGCTTATATAAAATACTTCGGTCCAAGCTCATAGTATAATGATAACAATTACTAGAAAGGATATCTACCAAGAATGTGAATACAAGAATTTATCCAACATATATCATAAGATATATCTTGTTGGTTGTATTCCAAACACATGAATACTTTAATCATAAATTCCCTTGAAACATAAATTTCAATAAAACCTTAGTGAAAACATGAATACTGTTAAAAGGTAACTCTTTCCACATACCAAATTCCCAAAAATTCTATATAATCAAGCCATAATATAACTAAGTCCTTATATCAGTCATGAGCTCATGAATACAATCAAAAATCTCATTATCTCTTTATCCCTTCATTATGCGCATATCATCTACTTTTCAAAAATATCTGAATAACCTTCCATGGTTACCGGTACCATTCAACATATACTTTCAAATAATTTAAGAAAAAACAATATTGTAACAATCCTTAGATAATTCTTTATTCCATAGTACCATACATTATTCTTTATGAACATACAATCATTACACTAACTTCTTAAACCACTGACTGAGCTTCATCATTTCTTTCATCTCATATTTCATTTGTAGTCTCTTCCTCATCATCAACATAAATACTACTCATATGACCATGCTGATTCTCTTCATGAGATTTTCCCTTAGGGATTTGGTTTGCATAATTCCCATGCATTCCACATTTAAAACATCTAGTCATTTTTGATGTCGTAGCAATACCATTATCCTTGTCCGTGGTGTTAACTGAACCTTTTCCTTTGTAATTACTGGATTTGTGTCCTTTTTTTCCACACCCAAAGCATCTTCTAGTTCCATTAACACAATCTCCCTGATGCCTCTTCCCAAATGATTTACATGAGGTAAACTAAACTTTCTTTCCTCTATGATCATAATGAAACTTCATCTTTCTCTTATTATCTGAGTCGGGAAACTTACCAAATTTGAGATTATTGATCATATTATGATATTTCTAATTAGGCATAATAATGATTTTCGGACATCCAATCCCGTTTCATTTGGTTCCTCATGAAGAATATCATTCCATTGTCCGTTATATCCTCTATTATCGTGAATCTTCCTATTTCTAGCCATTTTCTAAAATCATTCTTACTTGTGCCACAAAATAAACATACATCATTCATAATAACCCAAAAAATAAAATGGGTTTCATAAACATCATCCCATCATCACATAATCCATATAAAAGAAATGGATATCATTTCTTAATAAGGAAAGTGAAACCATGTAAATCATAGAGACATTATACTTGAAACATACACATATGAAATAATTTCTTCTTAGATGAAAACTAGTTTTGATAAAACACTTGAAATGAATTCTTGAGGAAAATATCCTTTCTTCTTCAAAATCATTTTCTTTTCACAAAATGTCTTGCAATTTTAAAATAAACTGATTTTGATGAAAATAGTCATGAAATATTTTGGAGGAAGCTTCATGAAAATAAGGCTTTATAAAACTGTAAAAATCCTTTCATGCCGTATACGTTAAAAAAGCATTCACCTCGTACTTTTGTCGGAAAAGTCAAAAAGTACCTTATACGGTAACCAAAGGAAAGAGTCCATTCATACAATGTGGTAAAAACTCAATAAAGGGTAAAAATGACATTAAAAATTCATGGATAAATATTAAACATTTTATGACAACATTTTTAGAAAACATGGTCATTGATGATAAACGTAGCCCTAGTAAATACTTATGTATAAATAATCTCTGATAAGAACGAGATTGGAAAGGTTATCCCTTAACTTAGGTCCGATATGCTTCGTACGTAACCAAACCTCCTATATAATGATTTGAATAATGTCATTGACTTATTAAAGAATCATATTAATTTTTATGATATCATATATGGTTCACTTATGACTTTATATTACCCATTCTATAGTAAGTTCCATGTTAAAGTAGCATTTTGGATAAAATTGTTTTATTTATCATACATTTTTGGACTTGTTGTTCTTGATATTATTACTTATATCCTGATTTACTTAATTACAGAATGTAAAACATGATTTATATGTAATATATATTCATCATATACATATATATATGATAGATCGATAAATGGAATTAGATACACCATTCATGGAGACGGTAGGCCGTACGTACGCATGAACGCCGTTTTCGTTTCCTTATTGAATTGAATGGGATTAAGTATATGACATACATATATATATATAAATAAATCCAGTATCATTATTATTTCATATATTTCATGATTACTTATTATATATAATTTATAATCATTCATGAATGGTTAACATGGAGAATGAATCTCATCGCGTCGTGGAGACGGTATTCCGTATGTACGCACGAGCGATGATATCATTCCCATGATCGTGGAATTGTATTTAAGTGTATGTATAATATTTTAGAATCAATATCACTTTAAAATAATCCTATATAGTTAGTATTTACACCATTATACCCATCCAAGTAAGGTAGTGGTGGAAAATAGATTACACCACGGCGTGGAGATGGTATTCTGTACGTACGCACGCGTGGTGATTTCATTTTCTGTAGGATGGATAGATGGTGAAATAGGGTTGTTTCATAATTATAATAACATATAAGTATATGAGTGATACTTATGTTATTACTTCATAATGAAACAACTAAATAAGAAGAAGTGGACGAAGAAATAAAGTTGAAAGAATCGGTAACGGACATTACCTCTTCTTTGAAGCACCTCTTTGAGACCTCCTCTTAGGGCACTAAAATTGGTCTTTGAAGAATAAAGGTACCTCTATTATGTTTCTAGGGAAGTGGAGGAGGGAATTTTTCAGGGTTTGGCTGAGAATTAAGGCTAAATGTGGTGTGAGGAAGAGAGGGAGGTGGTTCCCTTTTATAAGGGAGGAGAGGGGAACCTTTAGAAAAACTAAAAATATTATTTTATTATAAAGTCATATTCGGTTTTTAATAGATCCCAATTGAGTTATTTCGAAGATAAGGTGTGGATGGGTCGAACTAATCTCATCCAATAGAATTTATACAAGTTTTGGTTACTATTTTATCCTTATCATTTAGATTTACCTCTAAGTTAAATAATTTAACTTTTACCGTGTCTTCTTGTTTTCTTACACTATAAGGTTAATAAACATTCTATAACAAGAAAAACGAACCCCAAGTTATTTATTATTAATATATATAATATTATCTAAGTCATTTGGACTAACCTTATATTTTTAAGAATAAAATAACAATTAATAATATAATATTTGTTTTAAAAACTATTTGACGTCAATTTTGACAGTATTTGGTAATTGATTTTTGTGGAAATTATAACAGAAGGATTAATTATAAAAATGTTAATTAAATCAGTACTAATATGTAATATTAACCTATAAAATTATTGTAATTCATAAAAAGTCTCAAATTACATTTATTTGGGTATTTATAAAATCAATTATGTCAATTTTTCATTAATAAGATAATTACTGCATCATCATTGTGTCAGACATAAATTAAATTATTTAATGTCTAAAAATTAAAAATAAAATACCATTATGTAGGAAATATTATTATCTTTATAATTAATATTTATAGTCGAATTTATATTATGTATAACCCTATATTAAAAATGATTTATTTATTAAACATTTATCTTAACTATTTTAACCCTTCTTTAAATAAATTAATAATAAATGTCCTAATCTAATCCAAGTGGGCCTAAATGGTCATATTGTATTCCTAAGGTTGTTTCTGGTCGAATTAAACTTATCTAATATAATTAGGACATGTGTTAGGGTAAAAATAATAATATCATTTTTACCCTTAATTATCCTATTTACTTTTAACTGTGGTAAAATGAAGTAAAAAGTTACTATTCACCAAAAATTATTTTAATCTCATTGAACCAAATATTAGTCCTTGATATTAACCATGTCTCTCGGATTTTCAAAATTCAATTCACAAAATTGGTAAAATTTCATTTAAATGAAAATGTCAGTTTTTTTATATACCACTAAGTGGTTTCACTATTCATCGAAAATTGATGTTTTTCAGAAAAATACCAAATATTCAGCCTAAGCATTATTTGATATTTCAAATTCAAAATTGATGTCTATTTTGAAAAATTCAAAACATAGAAGTGGCATTAATTAATTTTAAAATTAATTCATGATATCAAAACAAATAGCATGTTTTTAAGAAACAATAACTATCAAAAGATTGATACTTGTTTATATCCAATTTCAAAGTGAAATTAATTCCAGTGAACAACATTGGATTAAATGGTAAAAAATTATTATAATTACACTTTAAACCCAATTAAAAAGATAATCTAACCATATAAATTATTGCAATGAAAAAAAGTTGTTTTTTATTAAAATATAGCGTATTATTACTATTCATTAAAATATGAAACTTATCAGAATAATATGAAAAATTTATCCAAAGTAAATTTTTATATCCTGATTCAAAAAAAGAATTTTATTTTGTCAAAATGAACTTATAGACATGTCAAAACAAGATTTAAAGTGGGTGCGCCATCAAAAGGTGGCAAAACATCATTTTTTGAAAAATACTTATTTTATCCGGAAAATTTATTTTGTTCTCATACCATGTTCTAGAAAATATGTAAGATGAATAATAATGCAATAAATTTCAAAATGTAGTTAATACTATTCATAACGACTATTCTATAATATTATAACAATATGTCGTTGTTTAGTGAAACCCGGTATTGCGTACTACACATGCTATTGAGGTAGGTCGTGATTGCGTGTATTTCAAGCCAAGAATAGTGTTTTGTATACTGCAAGATAATGCGGTGTTGTGTATAGTACAAGCTAATCTTGGTGTAGTGTGTAATAGAAGATCAAAGAAATTAAAAATAATATATCTCATAAAATCTCGGGGTGTTACACACCGGGCCACGGATTGAGGCTTGGTTTACTCGTACACATCATAAATGACCCATGGATTATAGTTCTAATGTATCAACACAATCCGAAGAAGTTTTGTCGGTTTTCCATATGTCAGTTTTTTTAATTAAAACTGTGTCAATTTTAAACAAAAGATTGACACTTAGAGTGCTACCAGCCACACCATGCCTTGGATTGAGGTGGGGTTTACTCTTACACATCACAAATGACCATTGGATCGTTTTCATTATGTATCAACACAATTCAAATGCGTTTGGTTATATTTCCATATGCTAGTTGTTGTTTTCATTTAAAATGTTGATCATTTCAAATAAAGGTGAGACACTTTGAGTGGTATCGGCACACCGTGCCTCGAATTGATACGGGGTTGACTCGTACACATCCAAAATGTCTCAAGGACTGTTTTCCTAAAGTATCAACACAATCTGAAGGCGTTTGGTTGGTTTTCGTATGCCAGTTGTTGCTTTCACTTAAAATGTTGTCCATTTCAAATAAAAGTGAGATACTTTGCGTGGTACCGGCCACACTGCGCCTTGTATTGATGTGGGGTTGAGTCATAAACGTCACATATTACCAATGGATCGTTTTCCTAAAGTTATAAAACAATCTGAATATGTTTGGTTTCCGTATGCCAGTTGTTTTTACTTAAAAAAATGTCCATTTTAGACAAAAGTGCGACACTTTGAGTGATACTGGCCACACCGTGACTTGGATTGAGGTGGGGTCGACTCGTACACGTCACATAAGACTCATGGATCATTTTCCTAAAGTATCAACACAATACGAATGCGTTTGGTTGGTTTTCCATATACCGTTTGTTTTTTTCACATAAAATGATGTCCATTTTAAACAAAAGAGAGACATTTAGAGTGGTACCGGCCAAACCGTGCCTTGGATTGATGTGGGGTTGACTCATACATGTCAAAAATCTACCAAGGATCGTTTTCATAAAGTATGAACACTGTCCGAATGCGTTTGGTTGGTTTTCCGTAAGCCAGTTTCTGTTTTCACTTAAAATTATGTCCATTTTAAACAAAAGAGAGAGGTTTAGAGTGGTACCGGCCACACAGTGTCTCTGATTGTTGTGGGGTTGAATCCTAAACATAAAACATGTTCCATGGAACGTTTTACTAAGGTATCAACTCATTCTAAATATTTTTGGTCAGTTTTCCATATGTCAGTTGTTTTTACATAAAACATTTTCCATTTTAAACAAAGGTGAGACTCTTAGAGTAGTACCCGTAACACCATGACTCGGATTGATGCAGGGTTAACTCATACACATTAAAAATTTCCAATGGATCGTTTTCCTAATGTATCAACACAATTCGAATGCGTTTGGATTGTTTTCCATATGCCAGTTGTTTTTTTCACTTAAAATGATATCCATTTTAAACAAAAGAGATACATTTAGAGTGGTAACAACCACACCAGGCCTCTAATTGATGCAGTGTTGACACTTACACATCAAAAATGTCCCACCTATCGTTTTCCTAAATTATCAACACAATCTGAATAAGTTTGGTCAGTTTTCCATATGCCAGTTGTTTTTACTTAAAACATTGTCCATTTTAAAATAACAGTGAGACACTTTTGTGATACTAGCCACACTATACCTCGGATTAATGCAGGGTTGACTCATAAATGTTAAAAATGTCCCATGGATCGTTTTCCTAAAGTATCAACACAATCTGAATGTGTTTTTTGGTTTTCCGTATTCCAGTTTTTGTTTTCACTTAAAATGTTGTCCATTTCAAATAAAAGTGAGACACTTTGAGTTGTACCAGCCACACCACGACTCAGATTGATGCAGGGTTGAGTTTTACACATCACATATGTCCAATGGATCATTTTCCAAAAGTATCAAAACAATATGAATACTTTTGGTTTATGTATTTCAGTTTCTTTTTACTTAAAACAGTGACCATTTTAAACAAAAGAGAGACACATTGAGTAATACCGACCACAATATGCCCCAGATTGAGGTGGGGTTGACACAAACACAACACATATGACTCATATATCATTTTATTAAAGTATCAACACAATTAGATTGCGTTTGGTCTTTTTTATGAATGCCGTTTGTTTTTTTCACTTAAAATGATGTCCATTTTAAACAAAAGAGAGACATTTAGAGTGGTACTAGCCACACCGTGCCTTGAATTGATACAGGGATGACTCTTATATGTCAAAAATGCCCCATGGATCATTCTCATGAAGTATATTAATACAATCAGAAAGTGTTTTATTTGTTTTCCATATGCCAGTTGTTGTTTTCACATAAAATGATATCCATTTTAAACAAAAGAGAGACATTTAGAGTGGTACCGGCCACACCGCACCTCGAATTAATACGTGGGTGATTCCTACACATCAAAAATGACCGATGGATTTTTTTTTCTAAAGTATCAACACAATCCAAATACATTTGGTCAGTTTTCCACATGGTAGTTGTTTTTACTTAAAACATTGTCCGTTTTAAACAAAACAGAGACACTTAGAGTAGGACCGACCACACCATGCCTCGGGTTGATGCAGGGATAACTCGTACATGTTAAAAATGTACCATGGACCATTTTCCTAAAGTATAAACACAATTAGAATGCATTTGTATGGTCTTTCTGAATACTAGTTGTTGTTTTCACATAAAATGATTTCCATTTTAAACAAAAGAGAGACATTTATTGTGGTACCGGGCACACCGCGCCTCATATTGATTAGTGGTTGACTCCTACATGTCACAAATGTTTCATGGGTCTTTTTCATAAGGTATAAACATAATCCGAATACGTTTGGTTTTTTTTCCATATGCCATTATTTTTTACATAAAAAAGTGTCCATTTAAAAAAAGAGAGACAATTAGAGTGGTACCAGACACATAGTGCCTCGTATTGATGCAGAGTTGACTTGTAGACATCAAAAATGTCAGGTGGATCGTTTTACTAAAGTATAAACACAATTCAAATGTGTTTTGTTGGTTTTATGTATGCTAGTTGTTGTTTTTTATTTAAAATGTTGTCCATTTCAAATAAAAGTTAGACAATTTGAGTGGTACCGGCCACACCGCACCTCAGATTGATAAGGGGTTGAGTCGTACACGTCACATATGAACAATGGATTGTTTTCTTAATGTATAAAAATAGTACAAATATGTTTGGTTTCCATATTACAGTTGTTTTTACTTAAATTAGTGTCCATTATAAACAAAATAGAGAAACTTTGAGTGATGTCGGCAACACCGTGCGAAGTAAGCATCTACCCAAATGGAATAAAAATGTTACATGAAAGGCCCAGTCTCACATTATGCACATAATATGAAAATTAAGGATATCAAGCATCAAATTTCTACCATAAAAATTCATCTTCTGGGAGAACCAAAACATTATTAATCAATTTCTCTCAGTATCCTACCATCGCATTTTTGCTGATATTTCTTCAGACATGAAATGGTTCTGTAGTTTGGGGATCCATGGAAAGTACCACATTACTTTTTGTGGAACACGAGATGGTAATACATCATCTTTTGGATTCTATAGTGAGGTTACACATTTGATACAATCATTTCTTTCAGTAGTTTCCTCCCAAAATAAGATGGAATAATTCGAGCAAGAATGATTTTTTAGAATCCAAGTTCATCAACTAAATTCCTTTCCATATAGTGGTTTGAGGGAATATCTGAATCATCTGGAAGTTACTCCTTTCATAAGGTATGAATGTAATTGAATGTAGTATTTGAAATCCCATACATTTTTTCCCATGAAATAATCAAATTAAAAATTCCAACCTTTTCATTTTACCACATTGCTGATATACTGGATTCTTCATAACATCATTCAATTTTTTCACCCTATCAATATCAGTATTTTCATTGGACGCATCATTTGTGCTTGTATCAAAAACTTGTTGGCTAGACATCCTTTCCTTCTTAGGATGACGAATAAATGGAAACTGATCATATATCAAACACTCTAATTCATTACTATCATTTGGATCATCAACATTTTGAGATTCCATTTTCTCTCCGTTGTGATACCACACATGATAGTTTTTCTGGAAACCATATTTGGTTATATGATAGCTAACTGATACAAGACTCAACCATGGTCTTCCAACACAATTAGAACATGTGCAGTGTATGCGACCACTATCTAAAGCCTTCTCAAATGAAAAATCGAAAAATCTGTACAAATTATTTTGAAAATCGGTTGAAATCTGATCAGTTTCACACACCCAACTTCTATCCATTCTGAAAAAAATTTCACTATATCTTATAAAAGCAATTAAATAATATTTAAGATCAATAAAATAAATATTTAGGTAAATGACAGTTGTTTACTTTATATAAAATTTGAACTGATACATTACTCTATATGAAAATCATATTAAGAAACACCACAAAATACTGTGTATATAAGAAAATAAGGTATATAATTTATAATGCCTATATTCAAGGATTGTATAGTATGATATTGGAAGTGGATCAAAGAATACATAATCTTTAATGGTTTCGTTTGGAGTACATGAGTTTTATTCTTTAACATCTTCAGGGATATTAGGATGAGGAGTTGGATGAGGGTCACATCAAATGTAGTTATGTCGTCATCAGGTTTCACCTTAACCATAGATTAATGGGTTCTAGGATTGGGGCCATAGATCATAGGTTGGTAGGGTGTATTCATTGAATCTTGTCCCAATTGATTTTGGAGAGGTACCTTCAATAGTTATAGGTATGGATTTGATTAGAAACACCAATAAAGAGAAAATCTAGAAATTGTGACGTCCCGAACAAGGATGCCACTCCTTAGTGACCCGAACCTAGATGGCCACTTATTAATGAGGGACCTTCATGTTCTATTGTGTTTTATCTCTAGTATGAATAATGATTTTGTGATGTTCAGGGTCAAGGGAGGAGGGTGGTGGGTTGTCTAAGGTCTAGGGAGGAGGGTGGGGGGCTTTCCAGGTTCCAGGAAGGAGCCGGATATCCTGAGTCCAAAAAGGTGGGTGGGGGATGTCCGGGGTCTAGGGAGGAGGGGGTGTTGTCCAGGGTCTAGGAAGGAGGGTGTGAGGAAGTCCAGGGTCTAGGGAGGATGGTGGGTGGGGGGGGCTGTCCGGGGTCCAGGAAGGAGGGGGGTTATCCTGGGTCCAGGTAAGAGGGGGTTGTCCTAGGTGGACCTCAAAACACCGAATGGGGTTCCACTCTATAATTCTGAGAATATATTATCCAAAGCAACAAAGATTCCACCTTTAAACATGATAAATCTATATTAGAGCCTATTTTAATTTCATGAAATTTAAGGGATATGTGTTTTTTAAAAAGCCTATACTTAAAGAGATGTTTGTGAATCATAGTTTTTCCCCCATATGTTTATGGAATTCATTAAAAATGATTATTTATTCCATTTAACTAATGTTATAGTGTATGTTTAGGATGAATTATTGCATTTAACCAGTGTTCTCATTTATTTTTAAGTGAGGTGATTTAGAAACCATGTTAAGAATGCCATTAGAACATGTGTTCTTCCATTTAACCATATAGTCTTGAATTTCAGGGATGAAATTGTTTTGACTAAGCTAATTACTACCTACTCTATATTATGTCCAACACATCATGTGGCATACCCATGAAACAAATCCATATGTAAATGGGACATTTTCAGCACCCCATTTGGCCAAACATACTATTCACCATAAGAGATTTTCTTTGTATATTTACATGGCTATCTAAGTCATGTACTATGTTTAAATTCCCATTTTCATTCCCAGGACACTAGATATTGTAGACACCATGTCAACCGTTATACACCCCATGTGAAACCTTATACCATATCGTCATTATTACAACCATTAATAACAACAAATTAAACAACATCATTTGTCAAAGATAATAAAATTGAACAGAAATCATTAATAATTTTGGATAGATCAAGTAAAATGAATTCATAATATCTTATATCCTAAATTACTACCCGCAACCATGATTAATGACCACAATTCTTCCCTTTCGGCCAAATGAAAAGTGAAAAAAAACACATATTTACAGAACAACAAAACTAAGGGATCACTTACATATTTTATGTGTAGAAGACATGAATTCCTTGATTGAAGATGGGTCAATATGTGGAATAAGTTTGGCAGGAGGATTATTGGATTTAGGGAACCAATCCAGTGGAGCATAACTGTAATCAAGTAGAGGGGGAACGAGATGTATGATCAGCATTTAGGGTAAAAATTTCCCAACAGTTTTTAAAAAATGTTGGGAATGTATGTTATACCAACAGTTTATACTAACCATTGGTAAAAGTGGTATGGATGTGGCCTATACCAATGGTTTAAATAAACCATTGGAAAAATTATTATACGGATAAGGCCTTTACCAACAGTTTCCTAAAACCATTGGTAAAAGTTTCTATAAAATCTTTTATACCAACAGTTTGTGAAAACCCTTGGTATACATAACCATTACCAAAAGTTTAGATAAATTTTTTTGATATAAGTGTTGGTAAAAGTGGGATTTCTAGTAGTGTTCTATGAATATGATGGTTGTATTTAATTTTATTTGTTATCTAAATCTTCCATAAGTTATTCTATTTCTCAGTTATGGATGGCCAATGTGCGGTTATCATTGGTGAATATTGTTTTCAGGTGGGAATTTGTAATTTTGATCCCCAAATATATTTCACGGGCTTCTTATCAAATAAATAAGTAGACATTAGTATAGTAGTGGTTCATAGGGGTGTTGAGGAATTCGTAGATGTTTTTACTAACGATGATGTGATGATACCCCCTTGATTTGATGTTGAGTTCAAGATAGACTAGCAGTCATGTGTTTCTATGATTTAGATGGATTATTATCAGATGAAACCTTTAATGTTGTGATAGATGAGTATTTAGGTAGACTATATGATGTTTAGGGGTTTAATATGACCCATTTTGTCATCATAGAGTTCCCTAGTTTTGTTTTTTAAGAATACAGATGGCCGTATAATGTATTTTATAGACTACCATATGTTGAATCAAGTAATTGTTAAGAATGGTTACCATATTCAAAAAATATATGGTCTTTGTTACCATCTATGAGAGGCGAGTTGTCTTTCTAAGGTTAATCTGTGGTTTTGATATTAACAGTTCAGTGTGAAGGATGTAGATGTTCGGAAGACATCATTCAGATGCCAATAAAGGCACATCTAGATTTTAGTCATGTCGTTCGGTTTTATGAATGAATTTTTTTTAAATGGGATTCTGAAATCTTGTTTCAATTTGTCCCTAGACTAGTTCATCATTGTATTCATCGACAAAATCATGGTCTACTTGAACTCATAGTAGGATCATATTAATAATATCAGTATTTTTATAGATAATTTGACTCCACCAACATTATGGGTTGTTTTGAAAGTTTAAATTTTGGATATGATATGTGCATTTTCATGGAAATGTGATTTCATTGATGGGTTTGGTAGTGGACCATTCGATGGTCAAGGCAGTTTTGATGGGCATAAACCAATAGAATCATTGAGGTTCATAGTTTCCATTGACTTTTAGAATATTATTGTAGTTGTTTCCTAATTTCTCTTGAGTGGAAACCCCAATGATATTAATAAAAAATATTGTCTAGGATTTTTAGTGGGATGGCCAGTTCTAGGAATAATGTTTCTCATAAAGGTGATTTTTTCTGTACTCCAGTGCTTTAGATTCCCAAGGAGGGTGTGTTGTTTGAGGTTTTTGGTGGCACTTACAATCTAGGCTTTATATGTGTTAGGATTCGGTAGAGGTATGTGATATATTATGGGTCTAGGATGTTACTTCCTTAAGAGTGTAACTATGTCAAACATGATCTATAGTTTTTAGCAATTTTTTCTAGATGTTGTAGTCCATTACCTCATTAGGGATTGCTTTATTGTCTTTCAAAATTGAATGAATTTTTTGTATTTTATTTATAAGTGAGATATAAATATGAAACAATAGAGGTGGATGGAGTTTCATTAGGATTATTTTCTTAGCTATCCTAATCCTCATGAATGGTGAATGTGGTGTCCAATTCATTGAATGAGAAATGATGTAATGATTTTTTTTCAAGAGTCCAGGGTTGTTTGGAGAGGGATAAATGAGTGGTAATAATTTCACATATATTAAATGGTGGTTTATGGTGGAGGTTTCATCTATTAGATAAAAGTGGTCCTCTATTTCATGACAAATATGGACGAGTCTCAGTGGGGAGATTCAGTGGTAGAGGTGATTCACAATCATGTTTTACAAGGTGATGCTCCATAGGGATGGTCAGATGATGTTTGGAACCATATGTTCTTTCATGAAAGACTCTTCATTCTATAAATGATGCATGATTATGTCCTTTATGAGTCTCATATTTCATCATTGGTGTACACTTGAGAGTATCTAAGTTGTATCATGGATTGAGGATGTAGTTTCGGTGGGCCAGGATGAATATGGTGGTGGAAGAGATTGTGTCAAAGTGTTTTGTTTTTCATATGTTAGAAGCACAAAATCATATTCTTAGTGGTTGGCAGTAGCCTTTTGACTGTCCTGAGTGAAAATGGGATGATACCTCCATGGGTTTCTTAATAGGGATACCCCTATCTGAAGGATTTTGTGATGTTTTATCGGTAGTCATTTAGCTGTTGATTAAATTGGCCCACTTCAAAGATATCATGGACTCTAGCGCAAGGAATGAATTGGTTAAGAATTTTGTTGATGAGGTAGTGTTGTTTTATAGAGTTATGTGGTACATTTTCTCAGATCATGATCTAGTTTTTGCCTTATGATATTATATAGCATTATAGTATTCATATAGAATACAACTATTCCTCGTCAATTATTTTCCCCCTCATACAGAGGGAAAAACAGATCTTTCTATCTGGAAGCTGGAGGATATATTGTGGTAATGCATTATGGACATTGGTTCATTAGGGGTAAAAAACCATTATATGTTCAAGTTTTCAATCAATTATATCTATCACTCATCCATATATATAGCTATATTTTTTTATTTAGTGGGAGGAAATTTAACACCTCAAGATTTAGTGAATTATTATTTTTTCAAAGTAATTTAATCTTTTTGATATTTTTCATTTCATGCCAAAATGAAAATTTTTTATTTTATAAAAAAAATAATTTTTTTGTTGTTTCATATTCAACATTATGTTAATAATAAATTACATGCAACATTATATTTTTCTTTCTTTACAAAGAGAACGGTGTTTATCTTTTGTTACAAGAAACAACGCATTTCCGTAATGGCTTGTGTAACACATATGATAGGGTTTTACCGAATAGGAGCATATAAAAATGATATTATTTAAGATTATAAGATATTACCTCTATATTAAATTAGAGTTTATAAATTTAATTATATAATTTATCAAAATATATTCTTTACAAAAATATAATATAAATTCATAGGTTACCAACTAATTATAAATTAATAGAAAACCTATTGAATGTAAAGGGAAATATTATTATGTTCACAAAACTATTTTACCTTAGTAAATTAATTTAATTATAATTAGTGATAGATATTAATTTAATATATATGTAATATATTTGGTCTATTATTTTCTATATTCATCCAATATGATTTATAGACATTAGATAAGAACAATCAATATTTTATGCTTAAAACCCAATATATTAATCATGGTATTTTTACAACCTTTTAATAGAGAAATAATTATAAATACAAATTTTATAACTTTAATAGATTAAACATGTCAACATAAAATTTTTCTTTAGATTATAAACATATAAATGAGGTGAATATAATATTTATGAAATTTTTTATATGGTTCATCATTTAATGAATAGATTAAAAACTGGATTTTAATGCAAAACTTCTATTACATCTAACTTATTTACAAAGATAAATTTTAATTTTAATTGTTTTAATTTTTTAACAAGACATTATTTTTATAAACTAATCCAATCCACTTAATTTTAATAGATTTCACATTCAATTTAGATTTAAAAACTTACCAAACTTTTGATCATTTTTACATAAAACACCATAGTGTTGTCTCATCAGTGAAATAAAGATAAATTATTTTATCAACTTCTGTGATTGGAATTTGGAAAAATAGATTCCATATTTGGAATCAGAAAAATTTATAATATCTAAAAAGTTCAATATTGATTTTAATGAAAAATTTTACCAAAAGTGATTGAAATTAATTTCATTGGTTTAGAGAAAAATTGTGTTAATAATATACTAAACCATACATTTAAGCCCCAAAAGGACCTAGACCCTTGTCCAAAACCCATTGTTTGGAAATTAATCAGCCCAAAACAATAAATTATTTATTTTTTATTCCTTTTTTAGGTAAAAACATTGTACATCTAACTTATTTTAAAAAATGGGAAATGATTCCTTCCTCTTCCCTATAAATGCACACCACCTCTCTCTATTACTCACACCTCTCAAAAAACGGTAGGATCATAAAATATCATCCAAATAATCCTCCAAAAACTCCCCCATTACTCTTAGAATCATTCCATTTAGTATAAAAAATGAAATACTTTTGGGACAATCCAAAAGAAGTTACCTGATTAAGTGGTAATATCATCTCTCAAGTTCCTTTCTACTATTTTCATTCTCCACCCCCTCCATTCTCTATATTCCAATATTGAATGAAAACAAAAGTATTATAAATATACTAGGATGTTTTTAGTATATGTTTTTTACTTACTCTTACACACACCTCCAATTAATTGGTAAACAAATTGTTTGCATGTACAAAGAACTATTACCTCACTAAACAATGATTGGTCATTTTTCTTTTACTACCACTCACGGTAAAAATTATGATGGAAACAATATTTATATATATAATATATTATATTTATTAAGTATTTATGTTTATTTTTATGTCACATATTTATTTTCATTCCATTTTATGTAAATACAATAATTTATTTTGAGGAAGTGTGGACTACCACCATATTAAAGAATTGTGATTCATTCACACACCACATGGACTGTTTTCATGATTATTTAAGTGAAAATATATGTTATATATAACATTATCATTATATGGTAGTGTTTTATATACATATATAAATAAATTTTAGTTTCTCTATTAATTTCAGTATGAAAATAAAAATAGAAACTACATTCATGCGTATGTAAGACTTACCGTCTCTATGAATGGTGTAATCCACTTCATACATATATATTATATAGATTATTATAATAAAAATATACTATATATAACTGATTTTTATATCATGTTTTACATTCTTAAAATCATGATATATGTTTTTAGAACAAGTATTTAACAAATTAAGACACATGCAAAGAAGAATGAAAATATTACCCGAACTGAAACCATAACATAGGATTGTTAACTAGGGGTAATATAAGGACATAATGAAACCATTAATGGTTTTATATATAATATTATGTTTCCTAAAGAGATGTACCATAAATTTATATTAATTATATAGGTTTCTTTAATGTGTACAATTTGGGTCACGACACAAGGTAAAGAGATTTCATCATAATTTTTATATGTGTTATATACATGCTTTATTCACCACTAATTCATATTGAGTTTTATGTATAATTACCATAGATATATTATATGATTAATATATATAAAAATATGGGTTTTATATATCTATTTTATGATATTTTTTATTGTATTTTTTTTCAAAATTTACTAAATTGGTAAAATAATTTTTTCTCAATGTTCCTTCTTTTAGAAACATGCCAGGTTATGCACTTGTAATTTTTCATTAGGTGTATATACTACCTTTTATATGTTAAATCATGAATATACCTTTTTCAATATATTTTAAAAATCATGAAATTTCATTTTCATATATGGAGAGTATGTTTCAATGATATAAGTTAGAAAGAGTTTATAGAAAAAATATCATTGCTTTTTAGGATTGTTTCTGTTTATGCTTCCATTGATGAAAACATATGATAAATTTGTCTAGAACATTAATGAATCTTATTATCAGCTGATTAATTAATATTTATTCATGTATTGGGGAAAATTTTATACTATTTGGAACAAAATATATTAAGGAAAGTGTTTCTATGAAATCTAAATATCACCATCTCTTCAGTATGAAATTTTTGATCCTTCAAAACTATATTTTATAAAATGTTTATAAGAGAATATTATACCATTATCTTAAACTAATTAATAGAAATTCTTACCCTTTTTTCATTTCAGAAATATCATTAAATGAATCATTTTGTCATTTTCATAAAAAAATAAATTTTATTACATTTTGATATTACAAAAAGAATGTTCTTTTTTACATCATAAGACATGTACATATTTAATCATAAACATTAAATTGATGATTCCTTTGAATATTTAAAAGGTTAATATTTAAAAAATATATATTTAAAAGTAATTTTCAAGAATTTTTTTCAAACTGATTTCATGATTAATTTAAATGATTTCAAGGAAAAAGGTTTTCAAAATTATTTATATAATTTGTTATATATTTTCAATTTATTTTATAAGAAAATATTTATTTAATGGTTTTTTTTATTAAAGGAATTTTTTGAAGAAGAAAGGATCTTTTCCTCAAGAAATGTTTTTGAATGATATCTCAAGAATACTTTCCATAGAATATAGCATCAGTTTATGTTACTCATGCCCTTTTGTGAAATGATCTAAAATTTCCATTCATATAGATTCTATGAAATTATATATATATTTAATTTCATGTTATTTATGAAACCCATTTCACTTCCACGGGTTATATTTTTATAAAATGAATTTCTTTTCAACATGTCCTATTAATTTGAAACTAGCTTTTTTTCCTGGATTATTCATTGAGGAAATAATTCTAAAACCTATATCATTTATATAGGTTTATAATGTGATGAAATTTTAATGATACCCATTTTATTTATTGGGGTATTGTTTGATGTTAATATAACCCATCTATTTTCATGGGTTATGATATGACGAATTTTTTGAGGCACATAAATGTATTATTTATATATGTGAAGGTTGGGACCAATATCTCCTTTAAATGAATTTGGTAATGATAAATGTTTTATGATATAAAAGGGAACATTGGAAGGAATTCCAAGCTTGAAATGAGAGGGTAAATAGGAGGAAATATCTTGTCCAAAACAAGTGGGTAAATAGGAGGAAATCTCAAGTACAAAAAAAACAGGTTAAACTGGAGGAAATCCCAATCCTAAAACAAGAGGGCCAATAAGAGTATATACCAAGATCAAATCAAGAGGGTACATGAGAGGGCATCAAAAACATCAAACAACAGGGTATAGAAGAAATAATCCCAAGTTTGAAGAATGTACATGTTTCATTAAACCAATCCTGACTTGTTTCAAATGCCATGGTGGGTCACTTTGACATAGGGGTTTTTATGTGTTTTCCAAAATTCCATGTTTTATTCATATATTATGTTTTCACATCTTATGTTTTTTATTTCCTTATGATTCATGTATTATGAACTTCTAATATTTATTATGATCACTTATTTCCAGGGTATAGTCTTCAAATGTTATTCTCATGTTTTGTATCCTTTTTTAATGTTATGCTTATGAATTTTTATTATTTACCCATGCAGAGCATCTGAGCTCAACAATATCTTATGTTTACATTGTCCAAGTTATGAATATTCATTTTAGGTGGAGGTACTAATGTTGTAGATTTTATGTGGGAGAGGTTGACTATATTTCACTAGGATAGCTTATTTTATATCTAAGATTCCAATGACAGTAAACTATTATGTTCCTCATGAATGTATTTTTTTAATGTACATAATATTCATCTAAAATGATGTAATATCCATGAATGTTGAACCTAAGTCTCTATAGTTGGTATAAATTAAAAGTATTATTCATAAATTTGAAACTAGGATGAGAAAAAAAGAAGGTAGATATCTGCGTATATTTATAAGGATATTCCTAGGGATGTATCTAAGGATAAGTATATGGATGAGTTATCATTTATGGAATTATACTATAATTTTTCTAAAGGATAGAGAAAGGGTTTTCCAACAAAAAATACACCCATGCTGGGATACTACAAGTTGATATTAGTCAAGCATAGTTTTACCATGGGGTAACAACCCTGACAAGATGTTTCATGACTTACTTGAGGTAATATTGAATACGACAACAGGTCTTGCTGCAAACCTAGATTTTCACTGCTAGGGGATATGCATTGGGAATTACAAAATGATCCATGTACTATGAAGAAGAATTTAAATATATGTTTTCAACTAATACCCAAGGGTAACCCTATGTTTTCATGGATTAAAGATGTAGGAACCATGATTTATGGATCCTATAAGTATTTTTTCATGATTATATGGTATCCCAATATGATAACTTATTCTCACACGTTGAATTATGTTTTTAGTCAATGGAGTGAAAAATAAGGAACATGGTTAACATATAATGTTTTAGATGTTGTATCTATATGCATTATTTGAATCGATTTCCCAATTGGAAGTCTCATAATGAGAATCCATATGGTGGTACAATTAGTTGTAATACATCTGAAGTTATAGAGACTGCAAACAACATGTGAAATTTATGTGATGTTCTTCAAATATATTTTTCATTAATTATAAGAAAAATGATTATATTGACCCTAAGTAATGTGAAGAATGGTTCATATTTCATATCCTATAAAAATATTAAAGAATATCTTGATGAATTTTGAGTAATGGTTTAAGGATAAGGCTGGTTTAATGAAGTATTTAGGTTTTGGAATTAAATTATTATGTTATATGAATCATTAAATATATAATTATATTTAACATAAATTTTCATTATGGATTGAAATTGATTTGTTGAATAGTGATGATGAAATAGAAAATTTAATTTATGGGAAGGTAATATTTTTATTAATGTTAGGTAACATTTATTTAATTCTAGAAATTTAGATATTGGTGTTTGGATAAGGATATGTTGTATATGATTTAGTAAATTAGGTGATTCCAATTACCTTTGAATATATTATTGAGAATGTGATATATGTCATAAAGGATTATGTTTACAATTTATTTAATTTAAATAATATATCAAGTAATAATTGGAATAGAGGTTAATTCATGCTTTCCAAATGGATTTATGTAAATTACCAAGTTTCAAGGAAATATATGACAACAGTATTGACATGCTTGGAATGTGAAAAAACAGTGGTATTTTTTGATATATGAGGTATCAAACTAAAGTTACATTCATGAGGTTATTTCTAAATATTTTGATTTCCACCTTCCAGAAGAGTTGTAAAGATATAAATTTATGAAAACCTTATGTTAAACATTAGAGTAATTATTTATGTATTGATTTTGTATTTAAAACCTTGGTTAAAAAATTATTTAGTGATTAAAATTTTTTCGATGATGTCCATACTTTTTATTTTGGAAATCATATTTGTGTAATTTATGAAAATAATATCATGTATGTCAGGGGATTATAAATAATTTCAATCAAGGATGCATGTTTTGAACCCATAACAGAAGGACGATAAAGGTTTCACACCTACCACTTTCCTACGCGATGACCTGGATAATGTATATTTATATTTGATGAATAAATATTTTATGATAAAAGTTTAGTGTTATTTTTATGACATTAATGTATTAAAAATATAGATTATTTAGGGTTTTTAGAGATAATTAGTTATACATTTAATTCACTTATGTTCCATAGGATCTTCTAAAAGTGTATTTTAGATTTATAGGCATCAAAATTAATTTCAAGACATCCATTTCATGAAGTAAATGATGAATTAGAAATAGATAAAAGCACAACCACAGAATGAAATTTGGTTTATAGAAACATTTCATGTATGTATAATTCCTTGGATTCTTGGACAATATAATTATTAATCAAATATAGGGTAATGAAGAAAAAACATTCTTCCTAATAACTTAATTTTTTTGAACTACTGTCCTTATAAATCATCATAGAATTATGAATATGAGGCTATACACTTTTATTTCATCATTAACATGATTTTTACTGATGACTTCATGTACTCTATATAAATATTTACTCTTTTCCTCCATGACTAATCTTCACTCCCAACCAATGTTCTCCAGTGTAGAAACTCAATTATATGTCACATTGGGTAACCATTATGGTTCCCAATATCACTTTTTAAGGGATTTTTTTTATTCATTTTTATAATGTTGGTTTCTATAAATTAATTTTTAAGTACTAAAAATTTAATAACATATTATAATTTTGGGGGGATAATTTCGTTTTATTGGGTGTTGATTGTAACACCCCTAAATTTTGTGAATTATTATTTTTAATTATTTAACCATTATGATATTTTAGATTTCACACAACACAAAAAAATAGTTTATTTAATAATAAATTATATTGTTTTGAATGGGTTATATGAAAAATCATGGTAATCCTTCACTACACACAACAAATACTTTTTCGTACTCTACATATAACACTGAAGTTAAGTTGTGTTACACGCAACAATGACATTCCTCGATGTCTTGTGTAACATGCAATAACGAGTTTTACCGAATACTTGAATATCATAAAAACATTATTATTTAATATAATAATATTTAACCTCAACACTAATTTTTTTTATTAATATTATTGATTAATTTATGAAAATATATCATTTACACAAATATATGATAAGTTCATAGGTAAAGAGTTAGTTAGAAATGAATAGAAACCTAATTGAATGTAAATGGAAGTATTATTATGGTCACAAAAATATATTAACATATTAAATTAAATAAATTATAATTAGTGACTACTATTAATCTAATATATATGTTAAATATTCAATAAAATATTTTTTATATTCATCCAATAGATTTTATAGACATTATATATGAACTACGAGAGTTTTATACATAAAAGCATATATTTTTATTAAGGCATTTTTACCACATATTAATAGTTAAGACATTTAAAATAATTTTTTTTTAAAATTTCATATATTTAATATTTCTAAATAAACATTCTATTTGTAATAAATCATAAAAATTAGGTTATGATATTTTCGTGCATTTGTATATGGTTTCATCTTTTAATGAATTATTACAAATAATTAATTTTAATTTAAAACTAATTTTACATATTATTTATTTATATGTTTAAATTATATTTTTAATTGGATTCATTGTATAATTATAGAATATATTTATCCATTAATCAAATTATGGTCATTGTAAACTATTTCACATTGAAATGGGATATAAAACTAAACAAACCTCTAATAATTTTTACTTAAAAACATGTAGTGATGTCTCGTCAGAGGGATTTATATTAAATTAATTTCATTCACTTCTTTGATTGGAATTTGAAAAAAAAAGGGTACCATATATTGAATAATCATAATTTATAATTTATAAAAAAGTCAATTTTTTTGACCAAAAATATTAGTCAAAGTGATTAAAATTAATTACATCATTTATGAGATAAAATATTGTAACAATATTCTAATCCTTAAATTTATGACCCATAACAACCTATAAATTTTTATAGTACCCATTTTTTAGACATTAATTGGAAATTAACCTTCCATTGTTGTGTTTTTTTATTTTTATGTCTTTTTTTATAAAATGTGGGTACACCTAACTTATTTTTAAAAATGTGTATTGTGTTTTTTCCCTTCCTTATAAAAGGCCACCACATCTACCTATTCCTCAGACCTCTCAAAACACTTTTTTCCAAGAAAATACCTTTCCAATACCAAAGTATCCTACCATTCTCATAAAATACTTCCTCTGGGAAGAATGCAACCCAAGGAATCATTTTTGCACAAACCAAAATGTGTTACCCGATTAAGAGGTATCGTCATCTCTCAAACTCTATTCATTTATTTTCATTCTCCACCCCCTCCACCCTTTTATTCCAGTCATGAATAAAAAAATATTCATAAATATACTATTATTTTGTAATTATATGGTTCATACCTACATATACACACACATCCATCTAATTGAAAACCATCATATTGTTTACACGTACAATGAACTGTCACCTCAGTATACAATAATTGTTCATTTTTTCCTTTACCTTATCTCATGTCAGAAATTATGATGGATACTATATTTAAATATTTCACATATTATATTTATTATGTGTTTAATATTATTTATTCCTTTCACAGTAGAATTATTTTTACTTTCCATTTGATGTAAATACGATAATTTTATTTGAGAAAGTGTGGACTACCGCCCCTTAAAGAAATGTGATTCATTTACTCACACCATTAAATTTTTTAAGGATGGGTTTAGTGAAATTATATGATATATGTGACATTATAATTCTATTTTAATTATATTATATACAATTATACATTTATTTCATTTTATTTATTTCATTCTATAGGATAGTAAAAATTGAATCAGCGTTCATGCATTTGTACATCTTATAGTCTCCATGAACTATGTACTCAATTTCATACATCTATATTCTATAGATTATTATAATATAAATATAATTTATATACATGATATTTATAAAAAAAAATTAATTTCTTGAAATAATGATATATGTATAAGGAGGAAATATATAACAAACTAAGAAACATTTTATGAACAACAGAAATATTTCCCAAAGTGAAACCTTAACGTATGATTGTCAAAAATAGGGTAATATATGGTCATAATAAAACCATTTATTGTATTAGGTATATTAATATGGTTCTGTAAAATATGTATAAAAAATTAAAATTTATTATAATCGTGGTTTTAATGTGTACAATGATATCCAAGACACAAAGTAAGGGTATTTAATCTCACGTTATATTTTCATGAGATAAATGCATTATTAACCACCCATTCCTTTAGATTGGTGTGTATACATATGATGGATGTATTATATTATTTTTATAAATAAATTTATGGTAATTTAAAAATCCATGTGATTATATTTATTTCATGGGATTTATGTTTCAAATGGTTCCAATCAGTAAAATAATGTTGTTACATTTTTTATTCCTTGAGACAGATGTCATGTTAGACACCAATATTTTTCATTTACGTGTGTATAAAACTTTTGAAATGTTTTAAAATCAATCTAACTATATTATTTATATTTTAATCTTCATTTAATTTCATTTTCTTAATTTGGGAGTTTGGTTGATATATTCCATGTAGTAAGAGTTTATTGAAAAAAACTCATCTATTTTTGGGATTGTTTCTATTTATTTATCCTTTAATGAACCCTTTTGATCCATCTCTCAATAGCATTCATAAAACGTCTTCTCCTAAGTTTATTCAATATATATTCATGTATTGGTACAATTTTTCTACTCTATTTTACAAATGATATTTAGGAAAGTGTTTTTAATAAATCCCAACATTACCCTCTCATTGATTAAAAATTAATAATCCTTAAAAACAATGTATTATAATAAGGGATTCCAAGAATATTATATCACTTTCATTTAATCAAAAAATAATTATTATAACCCTTTTTTATCTTTTAAAAATTTATTCAATGGATTCTTCTTGTATTTTTTCTAATAATTCATTCTTTGAACATTTTCACCTTAAAAAAGGATTGTTATTTTTTCCTTACATGACATCTACAAATTTACCCATGGTAATTTCCTTGAATATTCAATTTAATTTTTAAAAGTATAATATTTTGAGATTTGTTTTTAAAAGTAATTTTCCTGGATAATTGTTTTCAAAAAAAAAAAATCTTAATTTAAATTTTTTCATGTAATTTTTTTTCAATAAATATTTTCATGACTTTTTTATTTGATTTAAAGTAACTTTTTTAAAAAATTATTTATAAATGGTTCATTGTATTATAAATACTTTTTTTAATAATAAATAATGTTTTCTTCATGAATTTATTTTGAATAATATTTACAAATTAATTTCAATATAAGATGAAATTGATTGATGTTACACGTTCCCTTATAGTAAAATATCTACAGGTTCTATCTATATACTATATATGAATGGGTTATACTTAATGTCATGGCCTTTATGAAACCCATTTCCCTATAACGAGTTATATATTTATGAAATTATTTTTTCCCATGGGTTATAGGCTTTTTAAACACACTTTATTTCAAGGGTTATGCATTTATGTAATTATTATGAAACATATCTCTTTTCCATAGGATATGATGTGGTGAAATGTTTATAATACCCATTTAATTTCGTGGGTTGTGATTTTTGGTTTATTTATCCCATATCTTTTCATGTTTCATGATATGATGAAGGTTTTATATAACCAAAATGTATTATTTCATTATGTGACTGGTGGGACCTATATCTCCCTCCAATGAATTTCATAATGATAAATGTTTTTGAGCTCAAGGGGTACACTAGAGGGAATACCATGCCTACAAAAGAGGGTAAATGGGAGTAAATACCACCCCCAAAAAAAGAGGGAATGTAGGAGTAAATCCCATGATCGAAAATAGAGGGTAAATGGGATGGAATCCCACTCGAGAAACAAGAGGAAAAATTGGAGAAAATACCATCCCAAAATAATACATCACACGATAGGACATCCAAAAAAATAAGAGGGTATATGGGAGAGAATCCAAAGCCCTATGAAAGTACAAAAGTGATTACCACATGCCTAACGTGTTACAAAACCCTTGGAAGGATGCCTTGACACAGGGTACTAATATGTGTTTCCCACAATTTCATGTTTTATTCCCATAATATGATTCCATAGAATATATTAATTATTTAATTATGATTATTTTATTATGAACATATAGTATTTATTATGATCTCTAATGTCTAGGGTGTGATCATCAAATGTTATGATCAAGTTTCGCACTGTTTTTAAAGTTATGCTGACGTATTTCCATTATTTACTGTTAATGAACTTCTGGGCATTCCCATTTTTTATGTTTCTGTTTCCCATGTTATGAAGACAAATTTAACGTATATGAAGTAAAGGTGGAGATCGTTTATGGGATATTTGAATATCTTTCACTATTATAGAATATTTTTATTAATTCAAAAGACACTAAACTATTACGATCCTTAGGCTTGTATTTTTTCTAATGTACTGAATATTCATATAAAATTATGTATTATTCATGTATGATAATAGTAGGTATATATAGCCTATTTCGTTGTATTTTTTGCTGGATGGAGGTTGGGAAGGTAGTAATTCTTAGTCCTGATGTGTTGCAGAGAACAATAAAAAAGTTTTAGACGGTTCAATAGAAGATGATTTTAGTGAAATATTTTTATAAGTCTGGGGTTGATCATAGGAGGAGTCTCTTATGGCTCTAGATTGAGGATCATGTGATGGATTCCCCTTGACATGGGTAGAAGATGTCTCCCATGTTGAGTAATCATTCTTCTAGGTTTATTTGGCCCTTTCAGATATTGGGGATAGTTAGGAAGGTATCATACTGGTGGCATTACCACTATAGTTCGAGATGATCCATTACATATTCCATGTATCCCTACTATATTTGTATCTTTGTGATGACCCAAATTTAATTGAATGGGGATATATATATATATAAAGGATGAAATTTTTTCCATGGAGTGTCCATTAGAGATCCAGGATCATTAAGAGAAGGTGATGAGTGTATAATAAATTCATTTAATTCATTTTTGTAGAGGCATGGTGTCCTTTAAGAGAGTAATTAGTTGAACGAGAAAAAGATACAAACCTAGTACCCTGATATATTTTGATTTTTTATTTTATTTTATTTATTTTTCGTATGATGTGATGTATGGACTATGTTGTTTTATGTTATGTGTTATTTCCCATTTTTTGTGATTTGAGATAATGTTATGTTATATGGAAAAGGGGGGACATAATCACTAATCAATAAAAATTATACCATGATGAGATTAATCCCATGTGGGAATGATAGTGCTTCCTGGAGTGGATAATATATTTATCTAAAAGATATCATTCCTTAAATTTTATGTTCAGGTATTTGTGGTTTGTTGGTTTCAGTGGTATTTGGTTTGGGCAATGTGGATGAGGGATGATATTTTTATGGTTGTGTGTACTGATGAGGTATTGATAATTTTTTGTGGTAATTTGGTTGGGAATGTTTTATGGTTAGTATCATATGATGTAGGATGAGATCATTTAGAGGTATTTTATAAAGGGGTTATTTGGATTATTTTTCTTTCTGGGATTCATTTTTATGCTTGAGGGATGGAATCATTAGAGTGGTATTTTTGTAACATCTCATGCCATCATTTCCCATTACATTGTTAGTTTTGGGTGAGGGAGGTTTCTCATAGGATACTTGAATATGATATTTGGGGGCTGGAGCAACATGTATTATATAGTAGGGAGTTCATGCCATGTAATGTTTAAACGACATGTAACTATGGTTTATAGATCTAACATCTAGTGAATTCATGGATTGAAAATTAAATAATTGTGATCAATGTAAAAAATACATATTGTGTAAATGCAACTAAAAATTTGTAATAATTAAATTCCAAGGAAAATATATTTTTAGAGAAATATGAAATTTTTTTGAAACCCAAGTATTACACACCATGTAATGGTTAAACGACATGAAACCATAGGGTTTATAGATTTTCTGCTATTTTCTAAGTTAATTTTTTCATTTGGTTATTCCTCCTCTCCCTCTCATTCTGCACAAACCCTTGGATCCTAGAGGAGGATATCCAACCCTCTTCTCTTCACATTGATCTGTTGGATCTAGTGGTTTTTGGTAGGTTATCTATAGTGATTTCTCTCTTATTTCCCCCTTATTTTCTTTCATTTTTCTTCTGTAAATTTCCTACAACAATGTTTCAATATTTTTTATTGATTATTTTGTTTATATATTATGTTTTGTAGTTTTATTCTCTATTATCATGTGTATGGTTATGGTTGCGGTCATCTCTTCTTTTCCCCATGGTGTGCATTAAGTCGAAAAATCATTTTTTCGAGTAGAGAATCCCTAATTTTACATTTTCTTGGTTCATGTAGTATGGGTTTTGGTTTTTTTCTATGGAAAGTGGTCGTTTTATCTTAGTTAAAGAATAAAATTGGTTAACTGAAATTGACGGGGGAAGGGGAATTATTGTCATTATTTTATATCTTTGATATTATTATGATATTGTGATTGAAAAGGATGAAATCCGTGCAGAAAATTAGGGTCATTAAGGAATGTTTTTTCATTGGATGATACGTTTTTTGGCTGTTTCATTTGTTGTGACTATTCTGACATCGCCCTAAATTGGAATTTGGAAAACCACTTATATTAGGATAAAGAAATGGATTCCCCAAGATAATTGCATGTATATAAGACCCCATAAATATAGGGAAATGAGATATAAACCTATTTTTTAAATCTCTAAAATGATATTGATGAGTATTGTGTCATATTTTTGTGGCTGTTCTGAGGAAAAGTTGATGTGTGGATGTGATGAGATACACAATTTCTTAGTGGTTGGGGAGTGTGGGTTGATGTGTGATGGTTATTTCAATGTGCATTTAGGGTGATGGGGATATGGTTATTTGGACCTGCTTTGGGGGTGGCGATGTGATGGTTATTTTTTCATGCACTGGGAGTAGTGAGGTGATAATTGTTCTATCTTTTTGGGGAAACAGGGTGGTGGTTTTTTGGATGTGCTTCTATGGATATGGAGTAATTATTTTTTCCCATGATTTAGGGGTGGGGATATGATGGTTGGTTGGTCATGTTTTAGGGGAAGTGAGGTGATGGTTGTTTGGGATGTTCTTTGGGGTGGTGTGTTTATGGTTTAACGAAAATGATGAGTTCCTTATTTTGTGTGCTAACATTGTGCTAGATGCACAGGTAGTGATGGAATATATGTATAATAATGAATTAAATTCTTGGGGTTTGATTTTCTTAATGTGATGTAAATGATTAATATATAATAAATAATGTTTTAGGTGGTTAAATATGGATGAATCTTAATAATGAGACAAATGAAAATGGTGATGAAATTGGTTGGTATCATAAATATTTCTTTTGTGAGTTGGTTAGAGTTTTCTTAAGAACCCATAGAATAGGATTGTATGTGTCTATATATATACCTGTATATTCCTTTTGATTTCAATATGCACCCCATTGACACTATGCACTATGCACCAAAACCCACATATTCATGTGGGATGTGGTTTTTCCAACATCTTATTAATGAGTATGGATGTGTGGCTACTTACTCATTCAAAAAATCTCTTCTTCATGAGTATATATGCTTAGAGTGCGATGTACATAGGTCTACTAGTTCATTTGGTGATTGGACAGGTGTTTTCAGTTGAGATTAGAAGGCCCATGATTTTTCAACTGATATTTGATAAGATCATCCTTGTGGGGCAGTAGACCAGGTATTTTTAGGTGAGATGCAATATAACCATGTTTTTGGGGTGGTGGAGTAGGTTATTTTTGGTGAGATGTTATACGATCGTGTTGTGGGAAAATTTATAGTGGGGGTTATTCATAGTAGGAAGAGGGAACATGGTTGATGACCTTCTTGTTCGCAATACATTACTACTCTAGTTATGTTTGTGATGTGATGGCCCGGGTTTGTGGTGGAGAGATGTGGTGTGACTATGCTTGTGGGGAATTGTCCTAGGTGTCTACGGGCATGATGTGACTTCAATGTTCTTGTGGGATGGTTGTATAAATTATTCATAAGATACGGGAGAACCAAGGTGTACGAATTTTGGGTGTGATGGTAGAAAAGTAATTGGAATGTAGTCCATGGTACCCTTTATTGAATTCTATCATTTTATTTTATTATATATGGATTTTTTATTTAGTGAGTGTTCCTTGGTGAGGCAGGGATGGATAATTGACTTATTTATGTGTTCTTGGTTCTATTTTTTCTCACATGTTCCTTAGTATTCTCCTTTCAAAATTTCATGAGTGACCCTTGCTTTCCTACTGAGTATACATGTATGATCGCTTGCATATTGTGAAGGCTTTTGGGAGGAATAATTTTCTAGACTCCATGTATGTGTTTGGGTATATTTTCCATTGTTTATTACCCATCCCTAAGTGATGTAATATACATTTATGGAAACCCTACATAAACAAACAGATTTATATATTTCATGGGGGATTACATGGATCGTGTTGGAAATTACAATATCATACATTTGGAATGTTATCCCATCATTTCTTTAGGTTTTATTTTTGATAGTTACATTGTAAAATTTTAACATTATCGATTTTATTTACACATAAATTATGGTACTTTTTTTGTTTCTATTTATATTATTTCATGAACTTTCTTGTAAATGATTCACCTAATCTCCAAATTCAACATTATTATTGGGGTTAATGCATCACATTTCTAGATATTTTTACACCATTAGTACTAGTCACTAACCTAGGGCCTACTGGAGGCAGGACACGAGGTTCATTATTTCTCTCCTGTCATTGCGGTATCATTAGTGAGAAAGGGTTGTGAAAAAGGCTTCGGTCTCTATAACAGTAACTGGATAAAGTTGTATATTTTGGGGTTTCTTATTTATTTTTCATCATAGTGAATGTTTTATTTCTCAAAGTCAACATTTCATGTCCCTTCTTGTGTTGTTAATGAGACAATTTGTGGTCTATTTTTTCATTTATAAAAATGTATTGTTTTCCTTTTCAATAATAAGATCAACATTTTTTGATGGAAAAAACATGTCATTTCATAAGATTTTTATATTTATCTTCTAGATCATTAATTATTTCTTATAATATATTACATTTTATGAAAATATATTCAATAGCCATATCAAACACATCTTGTTTGTCAATTTTAGAGGGAATATAAATAGTATTTGTTTCCCCAAGTGTAATGACCAAAAAGAATATACTTCCATTCTAGTAAATTAATTTTTGGATGATTCTGAATCACATGAACTATCCTATGAAGCTTTCAATGTTTCTATCATTAAATTCATACTATTTGTACCATAATCTCTATATTTTTTCTTGCAAAATAAATTTGAACAATATACTTTTATGTAAAATTTTATTTTTTCCCAAATAACAAATAACTTCTCCAATTTTAACATCCATATTCTAGTTTCTATTCTTATCATATTTTTCCTTGAAATTCATTTTTCATGAAAAAATTTTATTCGTATAAAACATCATAATTTTTTTAGATAATTAATCTCATCATTCAGATAAGAGTCATCATTACCTACACTAATTCTCTCTTCTATTATTACTTTGTTACATTATGACTAATATGCTTTAAATATAAATTTTTTGGTTTCATCATCTTCATCATTCAATTTATGTTATTATTCATTCATCAAAAAATTTCAAATCAAATTATTTATTTTTCACATTGATACATCACATTATTAAATAATGGATATACAAGTGCCTCTATATTTTTTAGATAAGCATCATCAAATCCCTAGAACTAATGACATATCATCATTATTGATTCCCAGTGCATGAATCATGTTTTTAATCTCATTAAACCAAATATATATTTGAAATAAGATAGTTCCATTTCACCATAAATTTATCATACATAATGGAATAGGTATTTACTATCATTTATTTAACATTTGATGTACCATCATGAGATACATATAATGTATCCTCAATTTCCTAGAATATATCACTTTATGATATTCTATTAAATTCATCCCCTCATAATGTATAGTATAAAGTATTCATTATTTTATATTTAAAACATATGCTATTTTACTAGAATCACTCTATACTTCTCTGGTAGCCATTGGATTTTCATATTGATCATCATTTACAGCCCATATATCAAAACCCATACTCTAAAGATGAATTTTTATTATTATTTTCCACTTATAATAGTTTTGGCCATTAATATATAATGGTTTGTTTGAAGTATTATCTTAAAATATATATTTATCCACAAATATATAATTCTAATAATAATGTAATACATAGATCATGTCTTGGTTACTCGAAAAGGTTTTGATATGAAAAGACAAACGCACAAATCAAATGTAATGTAAAATAATAGAGAGAGAGAGAGATGAAATTTGATGCATGTTTGACACTAATTGTGTTCTGATTGATCACAATATTTCACTTCACATCTTGATATCTTTATTTAGTTTTGATATTTGTTAATATTATTAGAAATGATCTCTCATATCCTTTTTTATGCATAAGAGAACTCAAAGTGTCATATTTTTTCAAACATATCACTAGTACGAGAGTTCTCTTTTTATTTTTCTATTTATATTACCTTCCACTAAATGTAGTCCCACTTTAAATGAAGAAATTATTCCTCAAAATCTTCATTGATGAAAAATAATTAATGATCCTTGAATTTAGTATGAAATTTAGAAGTAATAAATTCTTTAACATTACATTTAATACATCAAATATGGATATTGGAATATATTATATAAAATATAATATCATTTAGACATTGTCACTTGAAGTCTACCACATTTTCCAGATACCCAAAGTTTATTGAACACATAAAAAACCCTTATTTATTCCATTGACTGGTCAGCCAGTTTAATGGATTTATCATGGGATCACTAGGACAATCCAATTCACAAATGTGACTCATTCAGTTACGTGGTCCTAACCAATTCACATACATGAACCATTTGGCTTTGTGGTTCACAACAATTCAACAATTTGAATCATTTTTTGATGTGGTTCTGTCCAATTCCTATACATGAATCATTTGCACCTATGGTTTTGATTAATTCATCATCTTTAATCATTTTTTATTTGATTTTTAATCTTTTATAATTTCCTTACATGGTGGATTCGTTACATTGTGCAATCACTCAATAACATATGTTTCATTCAATAGTTTTTCAAAATTACTTGTATAACTGATATGGCAACTGAGAGAAACTTTTTAGTCACATTGTTTCTATAATAGTAACTTGATTTACTATTTTCAATACTTTTGTTACTCATGTTGTCCGTTGTGGAGTTTTTGAAATTTCCATCGCAGTCAATTTATTTGACATAGGGTCAATCCACATAGTATTGCATCCCCTTCCATAATTTGTGAACATATATTGAGTAATATATTTCTTCATATAATATATTTAATAATTATTTATGTAGATCAATTTCATCAAATATTTCACCCATCTTGACACATTATTAAGTTTCTATTCATGTGGTTGGCGAGTTTCATCATGTGACCGATAGATGGCTTTATGGTTTCTTGGATTCATAGGAAAATATTCATATTTGTCCAAAAAACTTGTTTCTACCATAGAACACTAAATCTACAGATAATAATACAAACATGATTTGAGATCATAAAAAAAGTAACTATTGTACTAAAAGAATATAACTATTCCAAAAAATCATGTAAATATTTATATCTCTATGGTGGATTCAACTATTATAGAAATGAGTAAATCAAGGGGAATGGAGTTAATATGTTCTAATGATATTGAAATTATATTAATCCAAAAAATAATATTGGAGTCAGTAGCAATTGGATATAAACTCGATGAATCTAGAAAACTTTAAATCATATTATCATTAATTCTATGGGTGATCCAAATATTGCAGATAATTCCTCAAGAAAAGATAAAATAATCTCTAAAAATGTTAATGTTTTGCTTTATAATACATTTTATTGAAATTATTTTGATTTAATCCATTTAAGGATAAATTGTTTATTGAGAATGTGCACTAATACCCTTTATGTTTTCTCATATGGTACAAGAGTTCCAATAAATAATTATTATATAATTAATCCAATTTTTTATTTATTGGAATTTCTTTAATTTAACCCTTTACAATTTGAATTTTTCAATACCCTATTTTTTTATATGGTCTGATATTCATGGAATGACTAATTTTCCTAATTTGATAATGGGTATAATTTTTAACATGGATTCATAATTGAATATCATATGGTGAGATCCCTAAAATGATGTTTTGTGGATGTTTATTGGGAGTTATATTGTGGTTTAGAATAGTGGTGGGAATTAGAAGGAAGTTGGGATATCCCATACCAACCCACTAGATCAATTATGGTCGAGTATCAGCTAGTCAATATGATTATATAGGGGGGAAATTACATTTATTTCTCCCAAAATATTTAGTTTGGTCATCCCTCTTCTCTCTCCACTCATACAGTCATGAACTAATGGCTAAGTCGCCTTACTTACTATATTTTCCCTTTACAAATAGGTTTTTTCCTTTACTGCTTTATGGTGATCCTAGGTATGTATCTTAATATGGTGATCTCTATCCCTCCTTCCAATAATCTTACTAGTTTATTCTCTCTTTATATAGGTATTTGATGTGGAATCCACCAGATCCTAGCGGAATCATTCATCCATGGTTGGGATTATTGTATGCCTATGTTGAGGGAATTCTAAAATGTCATAATTACTTAGTTTTTTTGTTTTTCCATAAGGGATATCACCATTATGGATTAATTATATTTTTTCAACAAAATTTAATTTTAATTAATTGAGTTTTCAATATTGTAGTTAGGGGATTTGGCTCGCCCTGGGTTTAATATTGTGTGGGGGTTGTTCAACACCCCCTTTCTTGCTGTTTTAATGGGCCATTATGTCTCTGTGGGTTATTAATAATTTTGATATTATTAGGTTTAATTCGTTAATTATATGTATTATAATATATTAATTATTTTTTATCTTTATTTAGATGAGGGTTTGATGATGAATGATTATGTTGGACATCATTGGTCATAGTCAATCTTAGACAATCCTTTGTAGAGATATTAACACTTGTAAATAAATGGAAATGTTTCGTTGGAGGTAGGTGGTATTATTAATGGACCTATGTGTTAATGTTGTTTGTTATATGAATGTGGATGTATGGTCCTACCACTATAGTGTTTAGATCGTAGGTTTAATAGATTTATTTATGTCAGTTAAATGGTTTAGTTTTATTTTATTTTTTCACTCATGGGAAATGCATGGGATCATAAGGAGTAATGTGCCTTGATCACCATAGGCCCAGTGCACTAGTCGAGATTCCTCATTCACCAATGTTTATGGCATGAAATAATGGTATTCCATGACACATGAATCCCTTGAGGGGTGTTAATCAAATGAACTATGATAGATGATATTCAGTGGCCTTTCATATGTTCTGTTAAGATTGATTTGCCCTAGTATGTCTTATTATACCCATTATGACATAGTGTACCATAGACTATATGGACTATATTTGGGTGAGTGGACTGACCAGATGAGACCCTTGATACTTTGATATTGTCTCTGATACATCTCGTGTGATTGTAATTAGTGTTTTTAACCCCCAGTGGGTTTTGGGAGAGTGTGTGGGTGCATGAAATTATTGATGGATATGATTTCGTCTAATAGAAGGGTGATGACCTGGTACTCAGCTGAGTCATAAGACCCTGTTGGGTAACCTTATTAACTTGTTGTCTTTAATGAGATGGTGTGTTGGGTATGTTATATTGGGAGGCCAAATCATCATGACATGCTAAAAGAAACATAAAAAATGGCCAAAGTTGGTATGGATAATTATGGTAAAGGACCAAATGATAGACACAAAGCTAGGAAATGATCCTAATCTGAGGGTATGGTGGTTTTCATAGTACACATGATGTTCTTCGATATATTTCATCATTTTGATGAAGTATGTACAATTTCTAGATTTGTTATAATTATTCCTAATAGTTTTTTATTTATTCTGATCAAGTCACATGAACATATCACTGCATTTCTAGTTTTATATGGGATCACATTGGTCGTTCCGTATTCAGTTTTGTATTCATATCATACTTAGGTGTCCATGGAACTGTGGTACCCAATCAGCATTACACTTATTTGAGGTACATGTTAGGTCTGGACTTGGGATCGTACGATCAAGATGGAGTAGCTCAAGGGTGGATTTGAATTTTGAATGAGGATAGGGTCAAGGATTATATTGAAGCCTCCATTTCCTTTATTAAATTATTTATTTATTATATGATTTTAAATATGTAAATTCTTTCTGGCTAATGGGAGATCGATCATGTCTAACTATAAGAATATATCTATATTCCATGTTGTAATTGTTTGATGTCTGTTTTATTCCCATAATCAAATTATTCAGTGTTATGAATGATTTTAGTTATATTTCCCATTATTTATCACTCTGTTATTGAGGTAATATCATCCCCATATTACCTTTGTCAACCCTCACTACTAGTCGACAGCCTCTAGAATTCGGTTGGTGGACTAGTCCGACCACTATTAAGAGTGATTTGGTCTGGGATGTTACAAGTTTTAATTCATCGGAGATCCATGGATAAAGATGCACGATATTTATTAAGAAAGCTAGAGGGGAAACCATAGTTATATTAATATAGTAAATTCACAAAATCTATCAACGTTTTTTTTCATTATGAACTAGTGTTTTATATTTTTACTATGTATCACTATTCATTTCCCTACCTTGATTTCTGTATGACTTGTTTTGAGATCCCTCCCTCACATCCTCTATCTCTCCCTCCATTTTAATTTATTATTATTTTGGAATTTAAAATAATTTCCAATTTTATGAAAACCTTTTATATCAGTATTTTTATTTTTTATAAAATATTACTTTTAATTATTTTTATCAAATGTATAAATATTTTAAGTATATGTGTTTATTTTTTATTAATTTTAATTATACCATTAATATTTCATAATTATTTCCATGTTATTAATTTTCATTATTTACAATTATATTTAATTTATGTTGTTTATTTTTGAACTAAATCTTATTATATTTTTGAATTTAATTATATTTTCCATTTATAGAAAATAATTAAACATTATTTTTTCCATTTAAACTAAAATAAATTTTTTATTTTATACCTTTTATAGTATATTAAATATTTATTAATTAATAAATATTTATATATAAATAAAAAATTATGATATTAATAAATATTACCTAAGTATGATATATTACAATTTTAAAATAATATTATATATTTTAAATATTACATATTTAAGCATTTTAAATATAATCATAATAATATTATATTATATATGAAATTTTTAATTATATTTACATATAATAACCCTTTTTTATGTATATAATATATTTATACAATGAAACTATAAATTTTATATCATTTTTTGCTATATTATAAAATATATTTTCTAATTCAGTTGTCTATATAAAAGTTTAATATTCATAAAAGAAAACACAAATAATATAAATAGAATAAAATTAATTTTAATTTATTAAAATAATTGTAAATAATAACAATAAAAATACTATCTATGAATCATGAATTGGGATCTCTCAGATTCTTCGTATAAATTTGAATGAAATCAAAGTGGGGGAGAATAAAAACTTAGGGATTTATATAAAATAGATGTTTAGATATATAATTGTGATGAAAAAAATTCAACTATATAAGGACAATTCATTTATTCTATTCTTCCCAACCATATAATGAATGTTCCAATTAAAATAATAGTAATGAATTGTTTTTTAATTCAAATATTCACCATAATAAATAATGTTACTGGTGAATTTTGAATCACAATTCTAAATTGCATTATAGTTTTGTGGAGATAACATTATAAGTCATGGAAATCTCGTGATTGACCAAGATAGGTGAACTTGTATATTAATTCAGTTTCATCAACATTATTGTGTGATCCTTGATTACCATCCTGAATCTCATCAAGGTAATGTGTTAGATCATTTAATTCTTGATTTAAAACATTTAATATCAGAATTTAACTGAGTCTATATTTTGTGGAATATGATGACTTGTTCCGTAAAACATAGTTATTCATTGGTGATCATAGAGATTAAAATATATACATCCAAATTAATGACCCAAACATGTCAATGAAACACATAAAGAGCATGAGTTGTTATCCATGTTTGTATGTTTTATAGTCTTAACTCAAGAAATTAATGTTCATGTCTGTGAGTGTATTCAAAAGACAACTGATCAACCAATATGATCCCCATAATTATAATTCTTGATAAATGATAAAAAATTAATAATCAAAGTGTGAATTATCATGTGTATTGATCCCCAAATAGAAACCAAAAACCAAAAATACATTTTTAATAACAGAACATAAAAACATAGAATTCACTACATCAATTAACTAATACCTTGTTAGATTTCTATGATTTGCAAAAAGTTCTTCATCATTTGATCGTGAGGGGTTTAGAACTCCATGTGAAAGGGGTGATATTAAATATAATGAAATGGGTGTTCCATTATTCCTTCTATTAACCTATATCTCATCATTTACTAGATGATAATGAGGTTGTTTCATTTATAATCAATTCATATAATATAATTTCAACGGAAATAATCGGTACATTAGGTGGGAGGGTTGTACATTGTTAGAATCATCCCCCATGCTCAAAGGAGTCAACATCCAAACATATTTCTATGCTACTACCTTCTATTTCTTGAGTTTAGTTCACTTCATATTGTATTTCCATTATTATTGGAAGCAGGTGAATTGGATTTATATATCCCATGTTCTGGCCTACTTTATAATGTTAAGTCCAAAGTATATAACTCAAAATTTATTGACTCCATGATCCTCTCTATGGTCACATGATTCTATATTAATCACTATCTATAGTTTATTTAATTATATCTTTATGACCTTAGAATACAAAAAAACAATTTTAATCAGTCCATTGAAATTCACGGAAAAAAACATAATTTCCAATTTGGTCCACAATGTAAAATATTTGAGTCTCATTCTCAAGGACTAAAACATATTCAAAATCAATGATTATTGAAAAAAAATAAATTCTGTGTAAATTTTGTTTGATTTTAAAGACATGTTATTAAAATAATCATTGAAAAAATATCAACTCAATTCATGATCCTAATATCTGGGGTCACATTTCTATTTTGAATTTTTTTCAAATAATTAATACAAAGTGTATATAGAATGAATGGATTTATTATTGTTATAATAAAATCCATATAATGAATACATAACATGTAAAAGGGTGAATATATATGATAAATTTTTACATGATCATGTCATTGCACCAAAACCGTTTCATTCTCTAACAATGTAACTCTCAATTAAGATTAGAAATTGCATGCATGCCAAGTGGATGAAATGAAATAATATTTTACATCAGGTTAAAATGTCTTTTATTGAATTATTTTTAGAAGTAATCATTATCCAATTAAATTATTTGGAAAAAATGATAATTTGATACACATAAATTATTATAGCTTCAAATCCAATGTGATGGAACTATTACAAGTGAAATTCTCCCACAACATAACCATGCCCTGAAATCAATTCATATAAGTGGGTGTAAACCATTAATTAATTTATATTCATAATTTATATTCTATGATTCATGAAAAATTTAAATAAATTTTTATTCCTTAGTTATTCCCATTTTGAAATTTTGTTACTCTTCACAACCAATACCTAATAAATAATTTTGAAAAGTTGAGCATTTGATATGAAAGACAAACATGAAGATCCTGATTGGAATATATCAATATGTTATATATTTTTTGATCCCCTATATATATAAATAGATTTACATTATTTTTTTATATGGTAAAAATATTCAGATAATAGATAACTGAACATAAGAAACTCCCGAATCATATTAATTAAAATTCATGTACTTTTCAACATAATAATCAAATTTTTCCACCACAAGGAGGCCACTTTTGTTTTCATTAACATAAATTTGATTCCATATAAACAGGGAAAAATAATACATTATATATGCATGGAATATTGTATTAAATAACACAATCATGATGCTGGTTAAAATAAAAGTATTCTTATATTCTCAAAGGTTTCCAAAAAACATAACCATTAATATCATCGACTGGTCACCATGTTTTTAAATAGATAATTGAATAATTTTTTTATGTAAAAATATATAAAATAATATTTCATTACCACATGTTTAATGAATGTTAACATATATATAAATATAGGGAATGGATTTCATTGAAGGGTAAGGATTGTGTCAAATTTTGCTGTTATGTAATGCTTCATTGTTAGAAAAATAAAAACTATAAATAGAAAAAAAAAATAGGAGGAAAGAGAAATATAAATTAAATTTAAAGAAACATTTTATAGTGAATAATAAATATAAAAATATAAAATAATTAAAATATTAAAAAACACATATTTTGTTATTACTAATTATAGATATTTTTAAAGGTTAATGTTTTATTTTGAAAATAATATTTCGTAATGACATAAGTTAATAAATTATGTGTAATACGAAAGTGTAAAAATATTTTACTTAATTATTTTCAACTAGATCTATGTCATAGAACCTGATCTTGAAATGCGGTACTCGATTCTAAACCTATTCTCTTATTGAAATTAGAAGTCAAAAAATCTAACTGAAATGTTACTTTAGTTGAATTGAGTGATCCAAATATACTCAACTCCACTCTGAATCATTTTACTACAACAATATAATATTGGATCACTATAGATCTCTTAAATAATATCTATATCAATTTTAATTGCATTTTATGATCTTCATGATCCAGTGTAAGAGAATTAGGTTCTTTATGACCCATATAGAAATAAGGATGAGTCACAACATTCAAAACATCCTACAAATACTAAATATTCAATATTATCTCTTTATCTCCAAATATAATATAAAGAGAGGTTAAAAAATTGTGTCATCATCCTTTAATAATTTATTTGCATTTGATAATTATTATAGATAAAAATTATTTGTTTTACCAAGATAATGATTTTAATTAAGGAACTATCATCCCCATCAAGTTACCCAATATATTATCTTCCCTTATAAATTTAAAAACCCTATCATGATCATTCAATACATTTTATTCCACCAATAGTGCAGCTACCATGATACACCTATAAAAAACACAAAATTATATGGTTTTGAACATGAATCAAAATACAATATTGAATGATATACATTCATAAATTTATCCAGTCAAGATAAAAATACACATGTATGTATATGGAAATACCATTGACATCTCAAAACATGTATTATTTCTTTTAATGGGTTGATACACATGATCTCTTCTAATTAGGAACACAATGTGATATCTTCAAGTAAATAAGTCTCAATGGTAACATTCCCCCAATGATTGATAGTAAAAAATCATCCATGTCTCATCATATTGATGTATTTATAATACAGGACATATGTTTATGATTATTTTCATAATATTTTAAGGTTATAATTATTGTTTATAAATCCTATAAATATTAGTAACAATAAATAATCCATGGAAATTATCATGTGAAAAGTGGGGTTAAAATAAATAATAGTACTGTTATAAGAATAAATAATTCCTAACTATCTATATATATGATATGGTAATACAAATGGACTAATTCTGATGGGTATAGGGATTCCAATGTCACAAAAATCTAACATACACTATTTCTTACTAACAAACTATCAAACCATTTGTTCTCACATAATAAACATTCATTTATTATGTAATGGTTTTTGTTACTAGACCTTCGTTGTTTTCATACATGAATAATACTTTATATTTGACTTCCCCTCCTTGAGTAAAATCCCTCAAGATATGATATCCCCAAATATATTACTTTTTTACACTTTAATAACACTGACATGAAAAAAATTATCATTAAAATAATAGCATTACAATATATATTTTAATAATATCTCACTTTTATCAAAAAATTCCAGAGTATGTGTAAAATATAATTGTTAACACTATATATTTAGCTGTATTTGGAGCCCCAAAAAACATATTAATTATAGATTAATATAACATTATATTTTAGGTTTTTATATTTCACATTAAATAGCCTATTAGTGATACCATATCAATATGATATGTAGGATGATTAGTCAGTGTCCCCTTTATAACTATTCTTCCTTCTTCTCCAAGGACTAGGAATTTATCCCATGTATATTCTCAAATATTTTTATAGTGCTCTTAATACATACTTAAATTGTTCTCCATGATTTATTAATTGTTTCCCAACCATGATTTATATATACGAAACCTAATACCATTGTACATATATGGGAATATGTGATCGATTCTATCACTAGAGTATATTGATTTATTCTCATCATCTTTATATACTCCAATATCATAGAAATGTTCCATATGAGTTATTAATTCCTTGGTATGTATGAATTGATTCACTCTTTAATCTTACCTTATTATATTTATCAATTCTATAACAATATATATACATTGATTTGGTCCAATAGAACCCATAGACTAATCTTAGTAGATATTGTTCGATAGAACATCGGTTTCAATATTAATTTCACCAAGAAGAGTTATTTAAACATATTGTTAATTAACTATTAGACTACATCATTTTATCTATATGTTACCATAATATATTTCTTATAAGACTATATTTCACTATCCAACAATTCATATATACCAGTTATAATAATCACTAAATAATTCAATACCACTATGATCAACAAATTGATCCTTGAAATATTTATATAATAATCATAGTAGTTCCCATGAAAACTCTTATTCTAATTGATTTTAGTATCACTATTGGGGAAAAGGGTTCCAAATACTTAACACCATGCGAAATATTAGCTTATTAATAACCGATAATTCATTATAGGATGTAATTTTTTCATCTATATATAGATCTTACATGATTTCCCATTTAAACCTAGCGAGTTTTACATCATCTTAAGATACCACCAAAATAAAAAACATAATTTTGGAACATGTAATCAATTATAAAATTTATATACACTAACAAAATTTTGAGTCTTTCTATTTGTTTCTTCATATTGAAAAAAGTATTAATTATTCACAATGAATAATATATCACAAAACATTATTATTATACAACCATCTATGTTTTGGTTTTATCTTTCTCACACTGCATGTGTCTCTTTTCTGTGATCTCTTTTTGTGATTTTTACAAAGATAACCTATGAGAAATCATGATCCTTGACATTTCCCATTACAAAATTTCTCCCACTCTCTCAAATGGAAACATGAACCCATAAAATTGAAATATAATCATTCACTAGAATTTAAATTTTCTATATTAAATATTATTATAAGATCCATAAATACCATTAAGATAATAAATTGAGATTATTTTTTGTTTTTTATTACTTAAAATTAGTTTTTATCTTTTTTTAGAAAAAAGTTTCATTTGAATGATTCAATTATATGACCTAATAGATTATATTCATATCCATTTTTCATTGTAGATGGAAAAGGTTAGGTTTCAATGCCATTATTTGAAAATAATTTTCTAAATGGAATAATAGAAGACGTTCATAACTTATAAGATGCATCATAGATCCTATGTAAAAAACATGCTTCTAATATGTATAAGTAAATGTGAGTTTATGAATAATCACCACTATATATTTAATCATTAATAAATTTATTGGTAAGATATTATACATATTATCTTCCAAATGAATCTATTATATTCTTACTGAAATCATGTTATACTTCTCACTACATTCAACATTGATCTAAAATGAATCTCATTAAATTCTTGAAATGTCCTCTTACTTCAATTGAAACTGTTCCCATATATATTTTCAAACTAAATCTAGATGATTTATGAATTTTTATAATTAACACTAAAATATTCCTTGTCATTATACGATGTAATAATTTATGTATACTAACTACTAGTTTAATATTACTGGTTCTAAACACCATAATTTATATATCATTGATGTTTTATTTTTTGATTAATTTACCATGTATTATCATTCAAAAATGAGGCATTAATTGGGTCTTATAGTTTTTATTTATCACTAATCTATAATATTGGATATTTGCGATTTAAGGATAATTAAACTACTCAATATGTATAGTATACCACAAGAATATTAATTTCACACAAGAAATAATATCCCATGGTATCCAAAATCAATACTTCGATAATATATTGATGACATATAATAAATAATTTTTTTACAATTCCCATGAATGAGTAAACCACTAATAGTAGGGTTGTATTAAAAGTTTATTTTAAAAATCTCATAAAAATTTTGAAACACCCTACTACTTTTCAATTTTACGACCCATTATAGTTCTAAATATTACTTTATCCTACTTATATAAGTAATAAAATGAATTACATAAGCATGATTTTTAAAATTATTATCCTCATTGAGGGAACATACTCTTTATTGTGCTCGGGATATCAGTGAAATATATTTTTAGTTATAATGTATTTGGAAGGTATTAGTATTCAAATAAACATTAAAACCATATTTATGTCTTCTAAAAATATGATTTATCAGATCCCAATGAGTTGTAGGATATGAATCAATCCATCAATCCGTTTTAATATCATGATATCCTCTGCTTAAAAATGTCAATCACCCGAACTAAGACACAAGAAACTTTTAACTATCATTTCTACAACATCCTACATTCTATGGTCAAAAATATCATTCTTAAGCCCAATATATCATTATATATATGTATTATAGGATTTTTTATGACATTAATTTCATCAATTACTCTCTAATACCAAATTACTTAAGATAGATAAGGTTCTCCCATTTCCATTATTGTGTATAAAATCATAAATATATGGAATACGTGGACTTCAATTTAAATTTTCAACCCACACAATTCTTAATTTAATGATGGAAAATTCCGTTTCTGGATATTGATTTTTTATATACTTGTATTCTCAAAAATCATGGTAATAATGGTCTATAACTCACCCAAAAAATTGGATGGAATCATGATATTCCCTTTGTGAATATCGATATGTTAAACATGTATTTCATCATTATAATAATTATTTTGACCCCATATAAACTAAAATACCTCTATAATTTTCCAATAAATAACATATATAGAATTATCTTCATATCATCCAATTCTACAATTACAGGTGAATCACTCATAATTTTCCAACCTACATTATTTCAAACAAAATATGTCACAAACTCTCATAATTTCAATGATATATATCATCTAAATAATCAGTTTGATCATACATCAAAAAATTTCATCATAATATGAAAAAAATAACTTCCAAATCTAATGAATTCATTGTTGTTGATCGTCATATTTGTTCACCAAATAAGTAAGTTTAACTTTCAACACATTGAAACTTAATATTTTCAATACTCAATGTCATTGGTATGAATAACACATTGAAAATTAGGTTTTCAGACTCAGGGTTGATCTTCTTGTCATCCACTATTTTAATCATCTTTATAATCCACTTCTATATTTTTTTTCTAATCCTAAAATCCGTTAATCATTTTCTTATAAAATTAATGTTTTTATTAGGAATCCTCATTATAAAGATTAAATATCTTCATTCAATATTTTTATCAACTTGAATTATCACGATTCATCAATAACATTTAGTAATATTGATATTTGATACGTGAATGTTATAATACTATTAGATGATTATACTTCTAAAAATCCCTATAAGGGGAGTTCAACTCATCATTCCTGAAGGACTCCCCTTGGACCATTGAGCATCCTTTCTTCTTCTCTTCTTGTTACCTCATGATCTTCTTTGTTAACCAATATTCTATCTAGTGGTTTCAATATTTTGTTTAATAGAAGTATTATCTCCATTTTCACCTAAGACTCAATTATATTATTGTATCTAAGGTAATTATAAAATTCATTCATGAACTACTGGGAACCAATACAACACCTTCACCAATCTACAAGCCCATCAATATCCCCCTTTGTAATTTTTCTTATCAATTTCACAAATAATAAACATACTCACCTTTCATTAAATCTCTATCCTTTCTCAAATAGAATTGTCTTCTCTCCACACTATTGGGTAAACAAATTTTTGAAATAATTCCATCCCTAAGGGACATGAAATGTTCTAACCATAAGTTCAATGTACTCCCCCTCTATTCATAATAGTAAAAACACGTCAGCTCTCCACCTGTTTTTTCACATTGAATACATCTTAAAATTTTATAAGAGTTTTGTGTTTTCACACCATTTTAAAAAATAATTGACATAATTTTTGGGGTAAATTTCATATTCCATTTATCAGTGACATGGGATGGATGACAATGAAGTTTCAACCTCAATTTGTCAAATATTTCCCATTGAATTGATCAAATAAAAATATAATAAATTTGACCAACTATTTTATTATACAGTAGATTTATTTTATTGGAATTAACATTCTTCTTAATGAAGTAAAATTTGATTTTAATATTATTTGACCTATGATATTGTGCTTGTTTCATTGAAATATTAATTACACTTTGATCATCATAGATTATTTGCCATTGGTTTTTAATATTCACTTTCATTTTCTCCATCTAATTATTCAACTACATCATTTGAGTGTAATTATGGGTGGAAAAAATATATTCTTATAATATTTTTCTCATATTTACTATGTTTTTTAATGATAATAGATAAAATTATATCTTAAAAAATTGTTCCTCCAGATATTTATTTCAAGTCATCAGAATAACCATCCCAATCAACTTCCCCAAACCGAGGTAACTTCAACTCATTACATCATCAATACAATAGGAGAAATTTTGGTGATAATTTCTGATACATTGAAACTATTTTAGCATACTTCAAGTGACGTTCTATTCGATTACTTTTAAATATTTCACAAAAAGTTTCTTAATGAAAATAACTTCTAATAGATATAATTTGATAGTGTAAAATTTCAATTAACTTTAGGATGCATCTTTTAATAACAATTTTATTGGATTCATCATTGATATGTTTTTCACCAACATAGATATGATTATCAACATCCTTTGAGTAATAAAAGTCAAATATACTCTATAGCTCCATGTAATACTTCTCCTATGTAATAATTATATGAGTTATATTTTGTGTTACCTGTGTATTGAGAATGAGAATCATCTTATAATCCAACATCATTTTAATGTAATCATTCATTTTATACATTAATCCTTTCATGCTAGATCATTATAATAAGAATTTATTATATTATAATCATAAATAATGACTATTAGAGTTTCTAAACATTCCATCTTTACATTTATGTTCATATTAACCTTTCCTTGAGAGGAATTAAATATTTTTAAGAAAATGTAATTTTTAGAGTACCGAGAATGATGGTTTTTCTTAAAACCATATATGGATTCCTTGATTTTATAAACCATACTCCCATCCATATCATGTGTGAATATGTGGGGTTCTCTATGTAAAATTACTCTTTAACATCAATATTATTTAATGTTTTTATAAAAATCATTTTGTAAACCTAATATTTCAAATTAACAACAACTGATAAAAATAATTATATGTGATTATTCCATATGGCAAGGTTAAATGATTCTATAAAATCCACACCATCCACTAATAAATTACCATTTTAAACAATCCATGATTTATTTTTTGAATCTTTCCCAATTTTATTTAGTTAATTCCAAAACACCCATTTAGTTACAATAATATTTTTTCCATGTAGTCTTATAACATGTTATCATGTTTCATTATTCTTAATTTATTCTAACTTCTCATTTAAGGAATTTGAACATTTTTTGAGATAAAGTAATTATGATATAGAAAAATAATTAATACAATAGGTAACTATTAATATATTATTCATTCATATATTTATCCTCATCTAAACTTGATATTCACATCATTTGATGACATTATTTGATTCAACATGTTCTTATAATTATAAAACCATTTTTTATTGAATTTTTTTATAACTAGATTAATTGGAAGCGTATAATTAAATATAATAATCATAAAATCATCACTTTTCAAAAGTTCATTCATAATATGATCTTTTGTCTCCCATTATTTCTTCAGATTTATGCTTTTCTTTAACCTTTTGATTGGATTTCAATTCAACCACATTAAAATCCCACGATTGAATGATTTTTTGTAATATTTTCATCCATTACCTACATCTTCTTAAATTGGTTATGTAACCCATGAAAATTACTTCCTTTTATTTTCCATCAAATTTCCCGACAATTGAATATTTGATCTTCATTACGAATGCACCTCAAAAAACATTGACATACATTATTTATTGTTACTTCTATTAAAAATGGCAATAGGGGGTAATATCTATTTTTGATCTCAGAAACATTAATTCAAAACAGGTACTGAAATATATATAGTTTCTCTATAGAATAATTTAGATATTTTATACTAATAAAAATGGTCCTTCCCATTTCAACCAAAATCTAATTTTCACTTTATATAACCGAATTTTTTAAGGTGTATAGTTGTCACTATATCAAATTTTTATGCCATGTTTTAAAAAATGGGATTTGATAAAGTAAAATTTAATTAATTTATATTGTTTATTATTATATTTTGAGTATTTTCACTGTGTTCTTTTATTAGTTTTGATAGAAAATTAGAAAAAAAATTCAAACAACAGAACAACCCCCATTCTCAATGCTCATAATCCCCTTTCTCAGCGTGTTTTACATTCCTAACCCACCATCACACACCTCCAACCCATATTCAGTGCTCGTGAACACCACCACCTGATACTTCGTCAGTGCTCGAATGACTCCCCCAAATAGTCCTCCAATATGGTTTTAATTTAGATATTAAACTATTTCTAATAATTTTCATATATTTAGAAGTGTGTGATTTATACATATATATATTCATTTATATTTATTTAAATATATTAAATATTATTTTTCATTTATAAATATTAGAATATAAATATAAATATATGTGTTTTTATTAATACACATACATATAAATTTATATACATTAGTTATACATTTGTGTATGAATATATATAATCTTATATTTGTATAATTTATAAAAAAAATTAGGTGTTGTATTAAATAAAATAGATAATAACTTATTTTATATGATTTGTATAATTATTTTTAAATTAATTTTTAAAATATTTCAAGATATTGAGATGTAAATTTTATAGATGACTTATATATTTATATATTTATATATTTACATATATATTTATACATATTTACATCTAAATTTTATTTAGAAAAAAAATTATAATGTATTATCAATTATATGTTATAAATACATTTATATACTATATTTAATGATATTGATATATCTATAAAATTACAATTATATATGATGCATGTATAAAATATTGATACGTATACACATACATATTTATATTTAGACACACGTACACATTTATATTTCTGACATACTATTCAAAAATTTTCATATATTTTTTTATATTTTTTTATATTAGAATATTAATATAAGTATATATTTTTTTATTAGGTAACACATGTTTATATAAAAACATTACTTGAATTGGTATATATATACATATTAATGCATGTTTACACTCAAAATAAAATTCATAATTTCTTACATTAAATAAAATGAAAAATGAATATTTATTTTCATTTGATATATATATATATATATATATTAAAATACATATTTATGTAAATATGTTTATATGTGTATTTATTCAATTTATTTAATTTAATTAAATATAAGAAAATATGAATATAATTTCTCAACCGTTTCAAGAAACAGGAATGGATGCTGCTAATAAATTTATTAGAAATGTAAAATTTATAGTAAGATGAATGAATAATTGATAGGGCCAAATAAATGGTAGCCCGCATTAATAAGGGTAAATATAAAACCAAGAACATGATCAATCTCATAATTTTTGTCGGGGTCCTCATCATCATCAATAGTTTCCCACTTTAATTGTGTGTTCCATTGGTTGAAGTTCATACACTATTTTTCCATTAGATTTTCCTATATAGAGTAAGTTGGAAGCCACATCCTCAACCACGACCACACCCATGAACCTTAGTGTAATACTAATAAGTATCAAGATCCATATGCCCAAGGAATGCATCATCCATTTTAGTATCCTAGTCAGTATGACCACTCCCTCTTCAATGATTTTTTGGATGACGTCCTCCTCTCCATGTCTTGGATTGCTGCTGGGTCCTTTGAAATTCATCTTCTTAGACAAATGACATGATATTTTTCAATTGAATTGGTTTGATCACCACCAAATCCATTACATTCAGAGTATTAGACTCCTTTAGTGGTTACATACTTTTCCATGAATGGTAATCCATAGGTAGACTTGTTTTTTTATTTATGTTTGTGACAATATGAACTTGTGAACAGTTATCCACAAGATCTGTAATAACACAGCCACTTATGCCAATTTTCAATGGCATTGAATCCTCATAACTCTACTCAAGAACTGCAAAAATGATGGATGTTTCCTCCATCCTCTCTTGATTAAAACCAAGAATAGGTTGCAGAAATTTCTTCCTATAAGAGAGTAGTTTTAAGCATTCATCATCATTTGATCTCCTACCACTAAAATTCTTCTTTTCAAATATACCTAGACTAACACCCTTAACTGAGTGGTAATTTTTTTTCCTTTGGGAATTGATTTAGAAATAACATTCTCCTATATACCCTACTCATCAACCACATGTTATGGAACATCTTCCATTTCATTACACTCATCTAAGGGAGTCCACACAATGACTTGAAGACCAATGTGATCTAGATGATCCCTAATGTTTTTCATCCACCGCTATTACATCATCTATAAAAATATAAATTCATAGCTTCATCATGATATCATTGAATTTTTCATTTTCATCCTACAACAATCTGAAAATATAATTTTGGGAAGCCTCAACAACTACACTACCATATTTTGTTATATTAATTTCCATGTCAACATCAATCATTATGGATCCATCATTTTCAAAGTAAATGGGACACTTTCGACAGAAAATCATTATTGGCAATGTATCAAACTACTAGTTATTTGGTGAGTATATTCTAGTGCCTCATTTAGAAATTGATAAAACTACACCCAAATTTGCAGAAATATGCATAGAATTAGAATGTTTTTCATCAATTAAAATATCATTATATTTGTCATTTCACATGTGCATTTTTACACCCATATGTCCATCATCACCGTGATGTGGTAGAGCAGACCAAACCTGATTCTAGATTCTTTTGTGAAATTAGATTATGTCATGATCATGATAAAAACCAAATATGAAAATAAGTTATCTTATTTTTATATGAGTATCATTCCCAATAACTATGAATTCCAAAAAACAATTGGAGTTCATTCATAATCAATCATCACATACAAATCATCATCTTTGGTAGAGAGAAAGAAACGGCCAACTTGAAATGAGTCAAAATAAACATTAACCAAATAAGATCAAAGTGACCATATTTGGCTACCTCAGTTCCCTTATCCAAATTGATTGGTACCCCAATCTACAAATCAATGTAATAAATGATTTAAAGGTGGAAAATACCCAATTCAAACTACAGACACATACCCAATATTGAACATTAGATCTATATACATCCATCAGGTTGAATTGTTTATCCAATTCTCATATGTGAAGAAGATCAGGCTTCAAGGAGATCGAACTGAGTCACCAAGCTCTCATCTTCAAATTTTTAGAGGGGATGTGAAGATGGAACAAACCAATCCCTAGAGAAAGGTGTTTCCAGTTCGTAAAAAACCAGATTGCTAAATGTTTCTAAATAATTTAACCAATTTTCACTAGTTTGGATCCCCTGGAATGATTTAGTCTACAAATAATATCATTCTCACTAATTTCAAACCCCTCTAATACTGCAACTAGATCCAGCATCATAGGTGGAACACTCCCTTTCCTTCATATGGTGCACGGAGCTACCCCATAAAGAGTGATAATGTGTGTATACCTGTACATTCATTCACAATAGTGGTCTCTGTGTGATTCATAAACATTTTATCTAATCCATCAAAAAAAGTATTTTTGGAGTCAAACCTTCAATTTGTGATAAAATATTCTTCCGATGAGAGAAGAGAATGTGTTTCCATACCAAAAATCCATAATCAACATGTTCAAGAGTGAGAAGCTCTAGCCTAATCACCATCATCCTTATGCATATATTGAATTATAAATATATCTAAAATATTAGAAACAATAAAATCTTATATCCATAATATCTATATGAATTTAATTAAAGGAATAAATATATTCATGAATGAAAAAAGACAATATGACTCTCTTAATTAAGTTGAAATATATTTTTTATCACAAAAAATTAGAATATCCCAACTAAAACCTATGTTCTGAAGGCCTTGAAGGTATTTCATAAAAACAAAATGTTGTTTTTGTGGTCCCCATAATTAGAGAGTCATAGATATTTTCAGAGGAATCAATTTGATATGTAGTTTTGCCCAAACAGACACCCGGATCAAAAGTTATAGTTGTTTGAATTTCATGTCTTTTTTTCAACTTATCTTATTCTGTTCATTTATTAATTTAATATTTATGTCTTCAAATTGTTTTTAAATGAATATTAATCAATAGTGAGAGGAAAATTATTAATTAATATAATATATTAATTTATTTAAGAAGGAAATTTTCACTAAATATCTTATATATTAAATGTAAATCCATTTTTAGCCTTGCTAAATTCATATTATAAAAAAATTGTATTTATATAAATACTAATATATCACATTTAATGAAATATAATTCATTATTAAATCATAACCGTTATCTTTGATTGTAAAAAATCAATGATAAAGGCCCCCCATTTATCATAGATATTATTAAGAATGTTTATAAAGTACCCCCTCTATAAATGTTTTTTAGTGCTCATAAAGACCCCCATTTTTACCACATTATAATTATAATTCATAAAAGTCACCTCAATTTTTAGGACATTTCGAGTAGTGTAGAGAATGTACAACCTTAATCAGTGTTTTTAGTGATGATTAAGTCCATCCATTATCATTTCTTTTTTATCACTAATAAATACACCTTTATGCATTCTTATGGTAGTGCTAATAAAGGGTGTATTTTCATTCACTTTTAGCTTGCGTAGATAAATCCCTGAAGTAGATAAACCCAAATTTCTAGTAGTGAGAAACACATTCACGTGCAATTGAATAAGGAAAAAATAACATAAACAACATACCCATATGGTACGCATCTTTGTATTTCACGGGTGATGTTAAACCCACGAGTTTTAAGAGTTTATAACCAAATAAAGCATGTTCACCAACTGGATTGATCCTGCATTCCAAGGATACATAGAACAAATACCAATTTAACACAAAAAATATTCTATGATGATATTAAATAAGGATTTTATAACATTGTATTTGATAAATAATTCATCAAAATAAATGGAAGAAACCCAATTAGGACGGGAGAGGAACTCACCTAAAATCACCAAGAGATGATTCTCCAATGTCGGGGATAGAGCCAAGAGTTTACGGGATGAAAGTGCTCTTGAAGATGGATTATCATCAACCAATATATCAAAGGAAAATCTAGTAAGGGGTTGGGATTTATGTTACTCTATAATTTATTTGAAAAATGAAAAAATAGTGATTGTGACGTAGTCTATAGGTTAACACAACAATGAGTCCAAAATCATCATGAACTATGATTCCTGGAAAAGAAATATCCCTCAAGGGGGATGGAAAAATCTATGTTTGAGAAAAATTTCATAGTCCACAATGAGATCCTATTAACATGATTAATACACCAAACCACAAGAGAACCACCGTTCCACAAAATTCTATAACTATTGATTAAGACCATGATAAAGGCCATCATTATAGAATAGTGAACATCGAATTAATGGAACTAACTGAACTCCACCATCCAAGCCTTCATGTCACAACCAATGCTCCTTTCCATATCAATGAAAAAAAATTAAGATCAACCAAAAATGATGGCCATGCCACGGTGCCCTAACCATGCCACAACCACACCCTCTAGGACACAGAAAAATCTTCCACACCATAGTGGTGGTAAAAAACTAAAATTTAAACCAATTCATCTAACCAGTCTCAAAACTGCATTTATAGTATTCAAAATCTTACATTAATGCAAATTATAAAATTTTTGGTGTTTAAGTAGTCTTCATACCCCCTATGATAATCTTCCTTGAAAATATCCACCTCTTTGACCCTTAACTGATGATATCTTATTTGAAGGTCTATCTATGAGAAATATTGTGCTCCATGGAGTTGACCAAAATATTAATTAATACGGAGTAGTTGATACTTGTCCATAATCAATATTTTATTATAATGAAAAAAATTAGTGAAAATATGCAATGATCGATCCTTCTTTCTTACATAGGGTTGATACACCCCCATGATTATAAACTAGAGTGTATAAAAACCATGTTCAAATGATTTTTTAGCCACTTATTTAATTCTTCTAACTCAGTGTGGGACATTATATTAAGAATCATTGATATATCAAATGATTCAGGAATGATTTTGTTTCAAACCCTAGGTTGTGGGGGATTACCATAAAGGTCATTTTGAAATACATCAACATATTCTCTTCCAATGGCCATGTCATCAATGAGAACACCCCACCACCAATAATTTTATTTAGAAGTCTGTCATTGCTAGGTATCAGGAACCATATAATAGAATTTTCCTCCAAAGGGAGACCGAGATCATCCTTGCATTGATATTTGATAACAAGATGGTTTAGGATATGAAATTTGATCACCTTATACTGAAAATTGGCATGTGTTGTATGTAGGGATAGTCAATCCATACCGAATATTATGAAAAACTAATCCTAGAATATTAAAAAAAATTAAGAGTGATTTATATGAAATATATATTTTATAATGTTATTATTAATAAAAATTAATACACTTTAAAAATTATTTTATATCATCATTATTGGTTTGTTTTTTAAAATTTCAAAAAATAACTATTCATATTTCTCCAAAAAAATTACAAATAATTATTTTTTATAATCATAGAAATTAATAAAATTTTCTTATCATTTCTTGATTTATTTGTTATATTAAATAAATTATACCGTTATTTATCAATAACATTTGAAATTTATATTTTTTAAATAATAATTATAGTTCATTCCCTAATGATTTAATATTTTATTAGTTTTCCCATTATCCAAACACAAAAAATATTTATTCTTCATCCCTCGACAATAGTATCCCCAAACCCTGTCATTCTGCATTGATCCCACCTCCCTTCATCCCCCCTTCTAACTATGTGATCACAAGTTGCATAAATAAAATATGTTTTCTCCACCCTACATATTTAAACCTCCATGCGTATGTCATCTCTGGTTCCTATCCCATCTCATCTTAGAGATTTGTGTTTGTCACTTCTCCATTCCTAGAATTTTTGATGTCTTTTTTCATCATATTTTTGTGTTCATTTTTCTACTCCAATTTCTCTAAAATCATTGAACTCGTCTCTAAATTTATGCATTATTATTGCGATTTTATTTTTTAATATTTTTTAATATTTAAAATTTGTGGGTGTTTTGTTATCAATTAAAAACCCTTTTTATCTAAAATATCTAAACATGTCTATTTTTCTAAATTTATTATTAATGACAATTTTTTAACCTTACATTTAGCATTTTGACTTATTTATGAAATCAAAAAGAGGTCCATATATCTATATTTGTATAACCACCTTGAATTCAAATATCTCTATAAACTCAACTCAATAGAATTAGAGCACATTGGAAGTATCAATCCACTCATAACCATTCTTTATTTAGAGGAGGAGATGATTCTAGAAGAAATTGATTCATTTATTTTAGGTTATGAGTTATATATTATTGGGGGATAAATTGTGGGATAATCTCACACTACTAAATATGGCCTTGATTAGTTTAAGAGGTAGTGTACATACTCTTCTTCCAAAACAATAATATTTTCTTATGCAATGTTATCGAATCTATATCAATGAAATGTTCAGGTGAATGGGATATCTATAAAGGAAAGGGATATTTTAGGGGACCACAGCCAAAGATGTTTTGGATTCTAAATTAGTAAGGTATGGTTTCAAGTTGGTTTTTTTCTATTTTTTATATAATTGTTCCAGATCTCTATTTCTTGGGTGCTCATATGTGTTTGATTTCCCATATTTAATAATAATATAATGAATTCATATGTATTTTTATTTTCATTACCTTAATGTTTGACCACTACAGTGTTGATTCATCAGTTCTTGAGGATGGAAGATTCATGGGCATGAATAAGAGGGAAACTATGTTTAAATGAATATACCAAATTCCCAAAGCATGTCAATGTCAATTTTCAATCTCATACGAAGTTTCTTGTTTTTCATCAGTATTAATATTATCATCACTTCCTCATGTGTGACATTTCTTCAGCTCTCTCCCTATATCCTTATCTCTTTTAATTTATATTATTTTAATTTCTAGTTATTTTAATTATATATGATTTTTTTTAAATTTTTAATTGAAACATTATTGTTTTAATTTATTTCATTGTTATATTTTTTAATTTTAATGGTTATAATTGAATTATGATCTTAATATGTGAAAAAATTAAAATATTTATTTTATATTTATATCAATTTCCAACTGAAAATATATGTTTACATTTTATATAATCTTGTAATCAAAAATTAATATTTAATCCCCACACTTCATAATATATTGAATTTTAAATTATTCAAATGTTTTTAAATATAAATACAAATTTTTCATATCAATGAATACTTTTTATTAATAATATATTGTAAGATATATATAATTTTACACATTTTAAATATTTTATATTAAATCATTATTAATATATTTTCAGTATTCTATTTATTATATAAGAATTTTTGTAAATATAATTGTATAATATATTATATTAATGATGTATTTATGTATATAATATGTTTCTACTATGATCATATAATTTTTTTAATTTTCTATTATAATGTAAAACATATTATCTGGTTCTATAATTTAAATATACATTTCATTTTAATAAAAAACATATGATAATTTTTGAAAGGAGGTCTCCAAGATTTTTCATACATAGAGTTGAAAAATATTAATATATAAAATCCATCACTACAAGTATCATGAATTTATTTTTCTCTTTAATATATATAATGAATTATTTTTATCAAAATAATAGAAATGATTCATTTCGGAAATTCAAATGTTTGTCAAAATAAATAATTTCACTGTTTGATTTTGTCCTGTAATTCTGTATCACTAAAATATCCTGTGGGGAAAACATATGGAGTCACTCAAAAATGATGAGGATTGAAAATTATATATTTCAGTTGAGTTTCATGAATGTTCAAGGTTCATCCTCGATGCTCATCTTTATTTTCATCAAGCTAATGTTTTAGAATCCATCAATTTTTTTTCAATTTCAATTAAGGTCTGGATACTAATGAAGAAAATTCTAGACATTTCCATAGAAAAAATCATAGTTAAATTTTGATTCATATTATGTTATTATCTTTAAAAAATTTGAAAAAAATTATTTGATGACCTTGTTAAATACATTAACATTTCCATATTGAATTTGTTTTCAAAAAATAAATATAAAATGTATAGAGAATTTAAAAACTGTTGATGGTGGATGTAAATTCACACATTGGCAGTGTTCTCCCCAGACCCTAACCAAACACATCCCCCCCGTCTGACTCTATGATCATGAGAATCCTAAAGAGAATCATGTTGCTCCTTTGTTCCCTTGGCTCAGTGGAGTCTCCTATTAATCCCAATCCCTAAATTATCTACACCACTATCTCTATATTGGTTCTCCCATATGTGGATATGACATATCTTATTTATATTATGCCTCATCTTACATATTCATGTTTTTCAAATCATCATTCCAGAGATGTGTTAATTGTATTTTATTCATTATATTTATTTTTTTCTTATGGAATCATCAATTTCATTAAATTCTTTATGATGTTCTCTAAATTTATTCATTATTTTTTTAATTTTTATTTTTCAAAGATATTTTTTTAATATAGATTATTATTGAGTGCTTTGTTTATACTTGACATTTTTTTTAAAATTTATGTGATTATATATTTCTTATTTGATGCTTGAAATCCAGTTTTTTACTCTTACATCCCCCCTTTTGCCTTATTTTGGCATTGAAAATGAGTCATAACTATCATCATTGGTATAAATTTTAACACATTTATCAATTTACACTCATCTAAATGGAGTTTGAGCACACTGGAAGCATCCACCCCCTCGAGGTTGTTCTTCATATGGAAGTGGAGAATCATTCATTATGAATTTATTCATTTATTATAGGTTATGAGTTATATATGTATGGGAATAAGAAGTTGTATCATTTAACATTGTTGTAATTATCACTTCTATGAATATAATGTAGTGTACCCACTCTTCTTTACAGACCTATAATATTTTCTTATCCAATGTCAAAGAATCCATATATATGTATCATGGAGATCTATGGGAAGGTCTATGTATGTGCTACTAGATCTCATTTTGTTGTGTAACAAACTATCCCAAAATACTATCTGAATAGTAATATGAACTGATTCAATACTAACCCAAATGTAATTGTCGATCCCCAGAGGCTAATGATAACCTCTAACACATCAAAATGATATGGATGTGACCAATTTCATAAAAATTCCAATAATATAAACAAACAAATAGATGAAATAAAATCCAAATATAAAAAACTATGAAATCAAAAAGAAAATATATAACTATTAGTGTATTTAAATGGAATCCATAATAATAAAAACATCAATACATCAACACAAAAACCTGGTGTTACATGATTATTACTTTCTCCATCATTCACCACTAACTCCATTGTCCTGATGAAAAAGTACAATCCCCGCATTTGAGTGGCACATTCAATTTCTCAAAATCCGATATAAGAAAATCTAAAAATGTAGTAGACAATTGTAGATTATGAAAAAAAGAGTTGTGGTATTTCACCATGTCATTTTATATGAAATCATTAAGATATAAACTGAGTATGCTTGATTTTATAAAAAAAATTAGAATCATATTATATTCAAAATTAATATGAAAACAGGATTTATCAAATAATTATAATGGATTGTGAAAAACATGTTTAAATGTTTTTTCCCTTAAAAATATGTTTAATTAAAAATAATTCTTACATAGGCATGAGTATAATATTTTTTTAAAATATTATACAGTAATAATTTCTATCAGAACTAACATGAGTAAAATATTTCATAGCATTGGCATGTAAAATAATTTCCAATCATAACATTATAACCCCCCCAGAATGATAAATTGACAAATTAGAAAATTATATGACTCATATCAACAAGGTGAATATTTATTTTTTGGAGCATATCATGTTAGAACTCCATAGTTATTTATTTCATTGTTTAGAATAGTGATTATGATCAGTGAACATTTGGGGATTTCCCTATTGTCTGTGTGTGAGTGAGGACAAAGTAAAATGGAAAGAACATGTGTTGGAATGTGTGGATAGTATTTAGTTTGATGACCCATTTAGGTAAATGGTTTAGACCCCAAGAGGGGGCCACATCTCTATGGGAAAATACGTGGTACCTGGAGGGCCATGACCTGACAGCCTATTATGGAGGGGTGTCTATTTTATTAGTAGAGCCCAGTTGTTGCATTGGTATTAGTGCTGGAACCCAAAATTAAGTTTGGTTCACATCATAGGATGAGATATAGGGTCCATAATGAGGATGTTGTTCTCTAAAGGGTGTATGAATTTAACATGCAAGATTAATAAATGGTTAAATGAGTAACATTTATTACTCATGTCAACAAGTTAAACCATTATATTCAACATCCTACCTATGTAAACTCAATAGTTTAAGGTTCCTGGCTTGGAGTAATGATCAGGACGTGTGACCTTCAATAATATTTCTTAGGGTATGACCATGTGATGAAAAATAACAATAGAAAGAACATGTGATGGCCTATGGTGGATAGTCGTTAGTGAGATGAACAGTTCATGCATATTGGTAGGCCCCATGGAGGGCACCATGTGTCTACAGGGAAACTGGTGGTACCTGGAGGACCAGGACCCAATTTCTATGTTAGGGATGGTTTTATATTCTATTTATGGGGACCATTTATTACAAAAATCATGATTTAGAGATCCAAGAGATGTTTATATAGGGATTATCACACATCTTATGAAGTCTGAAATCCAATGTGCCCAAGTAACATCCGTAATGATAAAAAGGAAAACACCTATAAGTAATTATCACATTACACTCATGTAGTTTGATTTTTGTTTTTTTTTCTTCAATGCATTTCCAGATAGAGATAATACATCTCTATCATGTGTTCTTCCTTCCCAACTTCCCAGTACGCTATTCAATTCATGATAAAGTAAAAAAAATTCAATGGGATATCATTTGTTCTAACATTCATAAATCATTCCAATAAATATTTCATTCAGCCTTGATTTTAGGTTTCAAAAACATGCATTCATTTCAAAATAAAATATCAAATGTGTTTTATCAGAAATTAATTCCTTTTTTAAAAAAAATTAGTATCAAATGATTTATCTATCAAAATTTATCAAACTATTTAATTTTGAAATCATAAAATATATCATTCCTTTCTATTTCAACAAAATCGTACATCAAATTCTCATTTAAATTCATGGGATGTTTCTAAAAATCAACAACAAATATTCAACACCCAATATAGAGGATTTTCATTACACAAACCATCCCATTTAAAATATATTATCAATTTATTAATTAATGATTCTGGAAAATAATTATAAACCATCATAAAAAATCAAGGGGTCTCCAGTTGTTGAGATTGTTTTAAAAAATCACAAACATTATTTATAAAATGGTAGGACACCAAATGAGGGATCCGAGACTTCAATTGGTGAAGATGGACGTCCTGTGATCCAAACCGAGAAGTATGAATCGTGATAATCTATAAGATGACATAGAGAATATTTGATATAAATTCATTGGGTATATATATACACATAGGTAAAAAAACTAGGGGTAGTATAATTTAAACCCCCCAAATTAATATAAAAATTTAATTTTATGTATTAATTGGGTATTAATGGTGGTCTATTTGAAAACATTTTATACAGATGTTACAATATTTAAAAAGTATTAAAGAATCATATTCCCCAATTTTTCTCAAATTGAAAGGAAAAAATGGTGATAGAGTTTAACTTGAGGAAGAAGAAATGGGATAGAGTATTTTAAAATTATTTTACTCAAAAATGGTGTTCTATAAGGGTAACAAGGATTATCCTAATAAATCTCACTTTAATTGTGTAAGGGTAATATGAATTACCCTTACATAGACCACACACCCCATTTTACCATTGAGAAGGGTCGGTGTACCATTACACAACCTTTTAATAAAACGGTTTAACATAATGTAGTACCAAGGGTACCCTTATATAGGACCCTTACATAGGCCAATACCCTTAAGAGAGACCTTTACATGTTCTAATACCCTTATGTTTGCCAATTACCTTGCATGATACCCTTATGTAGCATTCCTAACCTTACAAAACGGGAAGTTAACCCTTACATAGAACACTATACCATTACTCAATGCATCTTATACCATTACAAAAGCCTCAATACCCTTATGCAGTGCATATTAAGGGGATATAACCTTATGAAACCCATAAAAAAGGTTTTACCATTAAACGGCCTATGGAAAAAGGATTCTACACTTACATAAGGTTTATAAAACCCACATTTCCTTCACATTTCACAATAAAATATAACTAATTGTAGATTTTTATTAGCTGAAAGGATTTTCAAAAAAATAGACTTTTAAAAACAAATCAAGTAATAGGATTTGTTTATTATCAAATGTATGTTAATATAATATATATAAGAAGGATTTATACCACTAGATTTGGTCCATTCCAAGTGATTGAAAAATAAAAAACTAAATGAACTCCCACACTGAACCCCTGAGGTGGATAGTCAATGAAAAAGAAAATATTCTCAACAGATAAATTCTTATCATGAAAAACTTTAAGACTAACGAGTGTACCCAAATTAAATCAAAAACTATAAGAGGAACCAAAAAGAATGAAAAGAACTATAGAGATCCTGAAACCTATCATATGTCTCCCAATCATTTATTGATTCCCCAAAATGATGTAACTTGATAAAAACATAATGAAAATTTTATCGCATCATCTCAAAGAATCTTATTCAATTTCATGACTTAATGAAAAAATATAAGAGCCAAAACAGAATCCTTAATGAACGAAATATCCAAAAATAATAATCAATTACCCAAATGGGAAATTCCTCAGAAATCCCCTATTGGTTTAACCATTCACATTCAAGGTAAATAATAGATAAGGATTTTCAGATTTGGAATGTACTCATTAGTAACCTAGGATTTTGAACACTGAGACACACACCTCGATGGGATCATCAAATCCCTTAGAATCCAAGTATTCCTACATAATAAATTAAAACACCATAGTCTATCAAAGTACAACTGAAAAGATCTCAAAACAATTAATCTGTTGAAGAAAAATACAAATGCACTCTCATATAGGATATCAACAATCATATTAAGATTGTGCTTTAATCATCATGAGAAAAAATGGACACCAAATAACAAAAAAACACCCTAAATTATATCAAATACCAATCATAGAAACATTTTGTATTTTGAAATACAAAAACTCCAAATACTCAAAAGTTATCAACACAAGATCCCATTACATATCCTATAGAAAAAATCTCAGAGGTCTACAACCATTGAATATGAAGGCAAACCAATCAAGGGTGTACATCCTCATGTCCCTACCACAATGATCACATGAAAAATAAAACATCATCAATAATCACATATTTATAATTCTCTCTTTCTCAACTAGAAACTATATATAGTCCAAAAATGTACATGTGAACTAGATATAGTGGTTGGGAGGTATAAGCCTTTTTCAATGGTTTGAAAAAAACATTTATATTCTATAACTTTATGAATTCGATTGCATATATTATCTTTTTTAAATACTACTTTGGGTAGAACATTAACTAAAAAATTCTTATTAAGATTATTAAATATTTTTATATTGTAGTGACCTAGTCTTTTATACCCAAACCATGATTCATAATGAATGATATATATGAATGATTTTTTTGGGAAATAAACGACCCTTTATTAACAACATACAAATTATAATTTCATAAAGTAATAAATTATAAATTATGCTTAGAATCATAAATCTTATAGTTATTGTTTTCAAACATAACATGAAAACCATCGTGATATAATTTTGAATTAATATAAAAATATATTTTAAACCATGAACATACAAAACCTTAAAATTTTTCCTGTATTCAAAATTTTAATTTTATCGATGTTTAATAATAATTCCTTCAACATTATCACAAAATGTTGAATGAACACCATCCACCATCCCATGATTCATTAAATTGATAATTCTCAATCATATTTTTATAACATCCACTATCTAGACACCATATGTTCATACTAGAACTCTTGAATCATTTTTTCTATAAAAAGATTAATTATCTAATGATTCGGGTACCCATATTTATTGGGTCTAGAAATATTATCACATATATCATGATGAAAACATACATGAATGACATATATATTAATAGAAAAATTAAGACTTCTTAAAATAAATTCCTTTTTCAAAAAAATGTGAATGACTGCTCTGTAGCAATATATAATTTAGAAGTAGAAATTAAAATATTTTTTAAAATTTTATTCTTTCTAGGCTGGTTGTAACATACCAATATTTTAAATTATATTTTCCTTTATGTAAATTAAATTTTTCTTATATCTTACATTACATGAAAAACAATGATTAAAGAAATCATGGTATGTTGTTAATATATTATTATTTATACATGATCATTACAACCTAGCCATTATATTGGTAGGTATGGTGAATATTAAATAGTTTATGAAATATATATATAATTTAACAGCATAATATAATTTTATTTACAAATTCAGAGTAAAAAAGTTTTATTTTGTAATAAAATCGTATTATTCTCCAAAAAAATTTCATTACAAGATTAATTTTTAATGATTTTTTATGAAAATATTATATGAAATTTCTAAAACTATCAAAAATATATTTGACAAAACGGATAAAAAATTTTGAGATCCAAAAAAAATATTCTAGTGAAATTTTTGGATTTTAAAGTATTTTTTTCAATGAATATTAAAAAATACATATTTTTATTGGAATATATATTTTCATTAATTTATTTACAATGTCAACCTATATTTGAATTAAATTTAAAATAAAATTATTTTATTTTGATTATGAATAATCAAATTATTCATCCTGAAATAAGTTTTATACATATTTTTTTAAATCATTTTAATATTTACAGAAATTTTTCTTTGCAAACTATTTTCATCAATTTTTTTGGGATTAATATTAAATTAAATTATACTGCATCGGTGAATTAAATATTGATAAATGGAGTTAATATTTGGAATAATTAGGTCCAAATTTCTTTAATAGTTTTCTTTTTATTATTCTTTGTTTTAAATATTAATCATAATAAATAAGTTTCCCTGTGTTAATGGTAAATTAGGTAATTAAGGTTAAAAATAACATGATAAGGACTAAAAACATGCTAAACATTTTCCTTAATTTAATTGTATTAGATAATCTCATCCATAATCATCCAAGGGTCAAATATATGACCATTAATTTCTATTTGGACGTGATTTTGACCTTTATAGTGTTTGTGTAAATATAATTCCCAAAATCACACATTCTTTCTTTTAATATATATAATATTTTTTTACATGTGGATAAACAGAGGATATCTCAAGTTATAAATTTTCATCTAAAATATTAATGAATTATCTTCATTATTGTAATTTATATTTCATTTTTAGTGACTTAATAATAACCATAAATTCTCACAAAACACTGACACAGTAATTAGTAAATTAAAAAAAGTTAATATAAAATATATTTAAAAAAATTAATATAATTTTAGATAATTAATTTCATAAAGAATTATATATTAATATATCAGGTAAGATATTTTAAAAACATTTTTTATTTTAATTTTTATTTATGTTATTAATGTCACAGTATTGAATATATCTAACAATCAACCCTAAGGATATTTTATAATAAATAATATTTTATTAATGGGTTTAAATTGACTAAAAAATATTCATTCATCCATATGATTTTTAAAAAGTTTGAAATATCATCAACGATTTGTTTAAGTTCCAATTCTAATTTTTATAGTAATTATATTGACCCCTTTTGGTGTTGAATTTCTAATATGGCATTGAACAAACATTGTTGAGTAATACAAAAGCATATTTTGAATCAGGGGACAATCTCAAGATGCCCAAGGGAGGTGCATGGAAGTTTTAAATATTGCGCAGAAGATTGAAAATTTCTTGAATGATCCCACACACCTAATGCAACATCAAATAGAATCTTCTACGTCAACATTCTAAAAAACAACCAAGTTAGCGACGAGAAGGAAAATTAGGCAACATTTAAGATTAGAAAAATACACACATGATATTTGGAGCCCAATGAGGAATCAAATTGGAACTTGTGTGAATCACACCATACACTCTACCTCTAATGATTCCAGATATAAATAGAATCACACCCCCTTACATAGGGGGACAATTACTGATGGAAAACTGACATTTTTATGTGAAAAAGACATCCCTTCTACAACCATATTAAGGACATGTACTCATGTTTTTGGATCATGTGCGACAGGTCTCCCATGGATCTTCTTTGGGTGAGACCACTAGGGCTTGATCCTCACCCATTTCCTTTTACTCCACATCATTTTCATGAAAAGAATTCCTCTTATGCACAAGTGTTCCCTTGTGTTGGGAAAATCATGCACCCAAAGATTCCCCTTGAGCAAAACCACTCATTATGAGTGCAACCACTGAATCTAGCACATAACCCATCATCTTGTTCAAACCCCTTCAATGTGTCATTAAACCCTTATTTTGTGCTCCATGCATCATCCTTACCCAAAGGCACCATGTCCGAGCCCATCTTATATGCAACTCCATTGTCTTGCAAATAATTCTCTTTAGCGGACCTCTAGGTTTGTAGGAAGTGATTTCAAGGTCCCTTGAGCGGTACATCATGTTTCATTGCTTTGCCTCATGCATCATTAGCATAGGCATGCTAACAGATGTTTCCTCTTCATACATGCATGATAATGTGATCCTTTCAAGGGGTCACTCCACAACCCCGTCTCCATACGACAATTTTGGTGCCTTCCCTTCACCAAGGGTCGAAGTGTGCTAGTTATGTAAGTCCTAGGGTGATGATTTGATCCTCCTCATCTGTGATTTTGGACATTAAACTACCAAGAATCCACTTTCTCAATACAAAACGATAAAATATAATGGTCGTATCTTTGCTAGGTCCTAGAGGATCAGAGAGGGGATGCGCATGGGTTCCCCTTGTCTCTCTCTTTCCCTATGAGCTTTGTCACCAAGCACACCCCGGGAAGTCTCCTCATTATCCCCATCACTCTTTTTAGGGATGATTTAAGTATGACAACCATATCCTCTTCATACATCTAGACACCCTCCTTTTTCATTGGGCCTCCCTCATGGGGTAAGTCCCATTATCCATCTTTATGGACCACTAACCACGCATAACCTCACTCCATTATTCAATGACACACCTTTCTCAATGTGATCACAAAGTCTTTATTTCCACTTGTTTATCACACCAATCACGACTCATGTGGGCTTGTAGTAAGCATCATCCATGATAACAACTTTGTTCCACCTTATTGTGTATTCCCCAACCCCCATCCAACTAGACCATGTGGACTTTGATATTTATCTTCTCCAAGAAGGGTATGTAGGAAGTATCTATAAGGTTAAAGCAATTGACCAATTTATCCTGACCATCATCATGTTAGTTCACCCTCAACCCACATGACACTAAACTGTATTCCCCTTCCATCCTGTATGACGTCAAACTATTTTCTTTTGAACTATGTGGGTGTTCATCCCTATCTCCTAGTCAAGGTATGCAAAAATCCTTTATGTGGTTAAAACTCAAATAATAGTAATCTTTTTTGTCCTTGTCATTGGGAACCACCTCCTTGGTCTGTCACATACTAGCATCATACTGGCTCCTAAGAATCTAATCATGTGTAAGCCCCATACTCAACTAATATTCCTCCAGCCAAGAATGTCCCTCTTGTGATGGGTTGATAACCATTCATAATCCTCGGAATGAATCTGGGTTGTTGTCCATTGTGAACACCCCAATACTATACCCCCACTATCGAACTAGGTGGACTTTGATCCTTTCCCCATTTCTATCAAGGAACGTAGGACTCCTCCCCAAGTTTCAATTTCATTATCGTTATCTCCGGACCATTTCATGATAGTTCACCACTCATCCCTCATGACATTAAATTGTATTCTCCTTTCATCACACATGACATTAAACTATATTATTTTGAACTCTGTGGATTTTCATCCATCACTCCTAGGTAGGGTACACAGGAAGCCTCTCTAAGGTTCAACTGCAAACACCTAGTTATCATCGGTGTCCCCTTTGATAGAAACCACATCCTTGGTCTGTCCCATAGTTGTGTCATACATGGTCCTAGGAAGTTAACCATGCATAATCCTCACACTCAATTCATACTCCTCTAACCTTGAATGTACCTCTTGTGATGGGAGATAACAATGCGTAATCCCAAGCGTTCATCTATGTCATTGTCCATTGTGTACACCCTAATTCAATGACCCATACTGAAGTACATGGATATTGATTATCAACCATAGGGATACATAGGAAGCCTCCATGTAGTTCAACACCCAACAATCATGTACAATCCTGCTCTCTCCCATGAGCCTTCATGTTTCAGCAAGGTCATACCCTGATCTTGAGGTTGTACTTCTTTTAGGTGCCTATCAATGCATCCATTCTCCCAAGATACCTCCTTAGGTGACTCGTTACCCCATCAAACTATGTTGACTTTGATTCCCACCAACTATGATACATAAGAATCATTTTCTAGGTGAAATTTGAACACCACCACCACCATCACGTTAGTTCCAAACAGTTCATATCATAAATGTCATCAAGTCATCCATTATCCATCCTAGTTTTTTCCCAAGCCACCACATCCTGGTAGGATCATTTCATCCACTTCCTCATCATTCCTTCCTAGCACATGTGCCTCATAAAATGAATAATCCCAATCATGTCATTGTATTTTCCATTTGGCACACACCGATCCCCAGATTCATCCTCATGAACTACATGGGTTTTGATCAATTTCATCTATACAGGGTACCTAGGAAGAATTCCTAAGGTTCAATCCCAGTCAGTGGTAAACATAGGTTTCCCAATTGTCCGGACCCATTCATCCTTGGATCTGTCCCCATTAGGTTTCTTGATCCACCCAATTAGTAAAACTCATGGGTGATCCCTCCTAGGGATATACTCATATTATCTTCTCCCATCGATGTTCTGATTAGTCTGATCTATCTTTTCTAGATGCTAAACTCACGAGATGTGCTATTCTAAACATAAAAAAGATGAGGAAAACCTTTGAGACATGCCAATTTTATACTATTCCTATCACTTTAGGTGGGATTCCTTGACCTTCCACACCCTCAAGAAGCCCTGTCATAAGGGAAAGATATCCAAGTGTACTTGTTTTTCAACACCCAGACATGCGAGTGAATCCCAACATGACTACTCTCGTGACTGAAGGGTTCTTCTTTTAATTCACCCCAGGGAATGTCTAGATAGAATTCGTGTAATTACCCACCATCTAAAAAGAATTGGAACTGGGAATAGTTTCTTGAACAATGACTTAATCTTTGAGAGAGACTAGGATTAGGCGACGAGTTCCATGGAGGAATCCCCGGAATGGGTAACCGAAATCCCATCATCCCATTTCGGTCAAGGAACCAATGTTCCAGAATATGTGATAGATGTCTCTTACCATTATAAAGTGTGAATGTTGGGAAAAATCTAGCACCTTGCATAACGATGATGTGCACCCCAACGAAAGAGCCGTAAACAGAAACTGTGAACCTTATATTATTATTATCCTCAGAATTTAGATTAGTATAATTTGAGACATCATATGGTAATCATTTCACCAGATCAATCTATCTAGCATGAGGTTCAACCATGAAAAAATGTCCTTGGAGTTAAACTCACTAAGAGTTGGGTAGGTCGATCATTGAGTATCTTGGTCCGCAAAATTTTCATCGTTGATCTCCATATCCAACCATTTAATACAAAATGGTGTTGTGGCACTGGGCACCACTCTACTATTTTCTGTACTGAGGAGTGATTTTTAATTCATTGTAGAACCCAAACACATGATATAGGAAACCAATCCCCTTTTCTCATGCATGAAACTAAACTATATTATTTCGATCTACATGGTTTTTTATCCATGTCACCTCGGAAGGGTATGTAAGTGGCTTATCTAAGGTTCAAACCCATATAGTAGTAAAAAAAATTGTGTCCTTTGTTGGGACCCACCGCATTGGTATTTCACTATGTAGTGTCATACCATCTCCCAGCAGCTAACCATGTGTAAACCCCATACACAATTCATATTCTTCCACCCATGAGTGTCCCTCTTGTGATGGGTGTCTAACCACACATAATCCCCCGCATGCATTCAGGTTATTGTCCATTGTAAACACAATAATAATATGACCCCACCACTGAACTATGTGGACTTTATTCCTTTCCCTATCCTGGAAAGGTATGTAGGATGCCTCACTGAGGTTCAAGACCATTTATAATGTCTCAAACTTGTCTCTATATTATCCTTTTTTTGGATGATCATGACCCAACTAGGATGTTCTACTTCCATTGGGTCCCATCCATGCATCCAGTCTCACGGGACACCTCCACACGTGTCCCATCACCCTAGAGAACTATGTGGACTTTGATTCCTTTCCAAGAGTATATGTAGGAAGCCTCTCCAAGGTTTGATACCAACATCAGTATAGTCTTCACGTCATCTCTAACTCATTCCTCCAATCATCTTCACTAAACCATCCATCATATATCCTGACTCATACCCAGGCTTCCATGTCATGATGAAATCATAGCATCCATTTGGTAAGCTAAGAATGTATAATCCCCACAAAGTACATTACCATTGAACCAAGAGTATCTCTCTTATGATGGGTCATTATCCACACCTAAAACCCACCATGTCTTCAGGTTGTTTTCCTTCTTTTACACCCTGATCCCATGAGTCACTCTCTTAAACTATGTTGGTTATGATCCCTATCTTATATAAAAAGTACATAAAATTCCTTCCAAAAAAATAATCTCGACCAATGGTAAACCTTGGTGTTACATTTTTTGGGACCCAATAATCCATGGATTTGTCAGGATTAGGCGTCTGGATCCACCCATTTAGTAAACCAATTTGGTGCTCCCTCCTATGGATGTACCCATCTAATCGACTCCCATTAGTGTTTCGATCTGTCTGATTCATCTCTGTTAGATGTTAAACTTGTGGCATTCCCTTTGTTAAACATGGGACGCTGGAGAAGAACTTTTAGACATGCATATGGCATATAATTCTCTGAACATGACATGGGATTCCTCAATCTTCTGTATCCTTAATAATCCCTTTTATTAGAGGAAGAGATAAAGTTATACCAGTGTTTCTATGCCCACACACGCCAACAATACCCAACGTTACTACTCCCCTGATTGAAGTTTTCTTCCCTGACATGACCCCAGGGAATTCCCTGACAAAAACAGTGCAATTAACCGATGTCCACAAAGAGATGCCACCAAGAATGTTTTCATGAAAAACATCTTAATGTATGAGTGAGACCCAGACTAGGTGATGAGTTCTGAGGAGTTTGGGTAAGATTTCTAGTCAATTGAGATTTTTGAAGATATGTGGACATCGCAGTTTCACTTCTACCATCATCAAGTCCTAATACTAGTTCTCCTTAGTCAATGGTCTCCCAAAACCAATGCCTTCCACCACAAATATAAGGAGTTAAGTATCAGTCTACGAGACATTAATTATATCAGTGGAATTACACTATAATGGTACCAATAGGATGATTTCTATCCAACCGAGAACATTTGGAGGGATATGACTTTCTCGCCTATTCTGACATGGAATATCTTGGAGCATTACAAGGAGAAGTTGAAAATCAAGAACATCCTAAAGGATATATCCTATTCTAGATGGTTCAGTATGTTTCTCACACAGATGAAAATAGTGAAAATGCTATGCCAAGGGAAGAATTTCCCAAATAGATCACATAATGGGAATGAAGGATCATATTTTTGGTGATGGAAGTAGGTGAGTATTGATCATAGGGAATCGGTCTAAACAAAATCCAAGACCTCAATGTTTGATATGTCAGTTTCTTTGCTACAATTCAGAGTGTGTGGATACTTCCAGTGGGGAACAAGATGATGTTTGTTTGTCTAAGACTGCAAGTGATGGTCAGAATCCTAGAGGCTAAAAACTAGGTGCATCTGTTGGTAGCCGTATTGGCCAGGTTGTACTACATTCTGGGATGAATTTCTAGAGGGATCATGACCATGATGATATAAAGAACATTATATATTCTTCATGGTTGGGTTCCAGCTCATTGATTTGGGTATGTCTTCCGAAAGTCCATCTACCCTCCATGTGATGGTCTACAACCATCCTTACTGAACATTTCTGGAATCCTCCCATTGGTGCTTAAATATGAAGGGATCAAACTCATGATCATAAACAACAAATACATCAACATTAATCAATTTGGGACCCCAAATATTTATATGGTAGATGATAGGAGAGTCCCATTGGAGTAGAGTCAGTACTTTAAATGCATCAAGTGTGTTGTTCTCAAAGCCCCTATTAAATAAAATATCGTCTACAAACCGTATGTGCCGATGAGGTTTTCTTGGAAATTCAGGTTCATCTAGTAGATGCGAAATGAAGTACATAATGTGGTTTAGGGATAGATACATCATTGAATCCTTCACCAACTATGGCTCTTTTTCATGACTACAGGTTTTGGGTTAGTCATCACCCTTCTCCCACCGATGTCAATATTGACCTGTCAACGTCGTATGTTGACCATTGGATAGCATCATACCTAGAGGCAATTCTGGGAAAACATATTCATCAACTCAAAGAAGCCAACATGAAGTTAGGACAGTATGAAAGTAGACAAGGTAATGATGTAGTGGTGATACAAGGAATAAGTTAGGATTTTGGAATGGCACGGGCTAGAACTTTTTCGGTTGGATCATCACAGGGTGATAATGCGCCTCCACCATCTAATGATGTGTGGTCTGATGGGTAGCCTCAAGGGATATCCAGAGAAATAAATAAGAATCAATTAATTCATATACTAAATCCAACTCCCAATTCCCTTTTCCCATCTCCATGGTCTTCATGGAGGACTCTGCAACAATCTATGTCCATTGAAGAGCTATAGAGGAGACTGGTGCATAGTAGGCCTGACATACCAGACATATGGAGCATTCAGGCGGTAGAGGGGTTAAACATTCATCTTCAATATGTGTACCTAACATCCACATATATGTACAAATTTCAATAATTCCATAATTAAGAACCACATCTTTAAGTGAATGTGATGATTTTCTAGAAGCATGACCCAGATATGATACTTTCCAAGGATGATGAAGAAGTGGAAGAATAAGAATAATATGGGGAGAAGAGGAAGAGAAAGATTATGAAGACATAAAATAGAGAAAAGATTAATATAGATAGGTGGAGGTTTGAAGTGATTGTTTTGGAGGTGTGTGTCCTCATTAAAAATTCTTCCACTAGGGAATCCCATGTGAGAGTGGAGAGATCACATGCTTTGACGTAGAACTAGCTGAACACATTAAGCTGAGTCACAACTCTTATCTATAGTTTCCTTTATATTTTCATATTTTGAACCCACTGACCAAAATCTTCCATGCTCTGGAATACATTGATGATAATAGTTATAAATCATTCCTTGTTGGGGATGATGTACCCATGGGTGTGGAAGAAAATTCTCAGGAGTCTGCATTTGGGGTTGAGTAGGTCGGGGAACAATCCATGGTTGAAGTGGTCAAAGCACCATCCATGATTGATGTGGGTAGCAATGAACCAAAATGAGGGGATGAAATAATGACCTCAGAGTCTCTGGCTATTGTGGTCATCCAGAAGGATCCAGTGCATATTATTGAATTAATAACTGCTGAGGGATCCCCTATGGTGGATGCTCCTACTGTTCCTCAAGCAATGCACACTTCTTCTCTTGGATCTGGATAGTTTATTCCTTGGTAGGCTCACATAGTTTATTAGGGAACTCATATGACTAAGTTATTAGTTCCCTATATAATGATCAAAAGGATGGAGGCTCAGAAAACTACCATGTCAAGAACATATGTGTGAGATCTACTAATAATTGCGCTGGCTCTCAAAAAGACTACTATTCAAGCTGTTCCCACCCTAACACCTAGTCAGCAAGAAGTTGCATTCATCTGTGATGTTTTTTCCAAGGTTGAGCTCTAGGTGGTCACGGATGAGGTCCCTGAAGTGGATATGGTGCTGGAAGGGGACCCTTCTTCTAAAGTCATGGCTATTTTTCTTGAGTACTATGTAGATAATCCTATGGATATGGATGACTACGATACATATGTTGTCGAGGAGAGTCATATGATGTTTCACCAGGTGTGGTATTGGGTCAAACTCTTTCTTATTTAGTCACATGTAAATGACTATGTTGTATGGGGTCACTTCACACATTTCTACACTTTATCTATTCAAGAGGGGTGGATTCTGACCGTCTTAGTATAATTATTTCTGATTATATGGATGAAAAGATATAAGAGATTATCTAATGCTTCAATATTTTATGGTGTTATGAGGAAATAATGAATACTCCAAAGTTCCATAAAGGTGATTAAAATGTCTGAAACGTTGAAGAGTAAGAAAACAAAAGAGAATCATTTTTCCCAAGACATTCAATGCTCATTGAATAGTTGAAGGCCCAGCTGGTAGATTCCCATGAGCATGCAGTGCAGGTGATCCATAAAATGACTGAGATCCATGCTAATCAGGATATAATATAAGACAATTCTAATGAGTTAAACACAGTATTTTTCATTTAAGAGAGGGATCTCAAGGAGTGGGAGGTATCCCTAGAGGCTACGAGATAGAAGGTGGTAGCGCTGGAGAAATCCATCAAAGGGTCCAGTCCATGAGGTCCCTATTTTGGACTAACTCATAAACCTACCAATCTTTTTGAATTCCTCTTCCATAATGTGGGCATGGAATTATTATTTTCTTTCTTTCTTATTTTATTTAATTTCTTCAATAACAATGATGTAATTAGCAATCAATCCCTATGATCATGTGGGTTATTCCTGGTGTGAGAAACAAGAGAAGACTACATAATTATTCAATTTTTGTAAGAGAGATCCAACTAAACATTCAAAAATATGGGGTATGGATGACCACCCAGAGTATTTGAAATAATATAGGGGTACTGACCTATGAATAGGGTCCACAGTACAGCCAAAATGCTCTATTCAACATACTCTAGTGCATAAGAAGGATTACTCTAGGGGTGTTGGAATAAATTCAAAAAAGGGGAGTGAAGAATGGAAATTACGGTACCCAAAAATCTAGATGTAGAGAAGAGGGAATGACGAGAGAGGGTAGATATTGACCAAATTTGAAACACAACATTTGTATCACATTATCCTAAAATATGAACATACAAATGAGGGCCATCTGTAGACAACATTTGAAAACACAGGGAAAAACTCTAAGTGTTGTCTAATGTCCTCTGAAAACTGATCCCAAGATGGTATGTGAGCCTTATGTTATAGTGTCCTAACCATTAGAGGGTTCCTTCGTATGTGAAAGGTAATGAGGTTCCAAAATTGAGGGCAATAAAATCAGGGTAATGAAATGATGGACTTTTCGAATAGATTCCATCACTATTAAAATTATGATACCGTTATGAATATACACTAGGTGAGCATATCTGAATGAATCGATATTAGGATTATTTTTAGGAGGCACCTCGCTGGTGAGCACCTAAAATGGTCTATTGTTTTATGTCGTGTAAATGGTGATGATAGTCAAGATGATATTTGTCATACGGTGAGGAAGAGGCTTGAAATTGATTAATGTATTATAAACAGGATGTCACACATAGTTTAAGGTTATTCCACGTGGACCGTACTCAACTGTTTGAAAAAATGTTACAAGGATTGGGAAATCATAGATTAGAGTCATTAATTTTGGACAATAATTAAGGTAAATGAATCAGACATGAAATGGCTGTCCTAAATAGATAGAACCTGGGAATGGGCTAAAGTATAAAGGACTAGGTATCACTATGTATCCCATAATGATGATAATAAAGCCACATATAGTTCATGGAGGTGATACGGTAGGCATCCAAAATCAAAAGGGGTGACATCTTCTTGAGTGAATACATCTTATGGCTGGGTAACATATCATTACATAGATTGGTTGTAGAATATGTATATTTGAATCATACGATAAGGGCGTAAGATATATTAGTTTATGGTAATTGAGCTCAGACAAGTAAGGGAATATTTCAAAAGCATAAATATGTGACATGGTTCCATAAAGTCGCATGTGGTGACTGAGGAAAAAATAGTCCACACAACTCCACAAATTACCATAAAAACTCTCCCATATTAATTTCATGATACACTGACTATGTAACTAAAACTCATTGTTTATGGTCAAAGTGTTCAAAAAAAAGAATTTGGGTTTTTTCCTATATGAACAAACCATTCACGCATACCTAAGGCCACAATATCAATGCTCGATGTGGGAATCAATGATGGAGAAGATCATTGCTACAGAAGGAATACACAGTAGGGGGTGTGTGTTTTTGAGTCACAGATGACCATAATGACACTGATTTCTCCTATTTATTGCACATATGTTCATGGAGGGATGACACCAAGGTTATTTAAATTCCAAATTAACATTATTGAGTGGAATGTTATGTCAATCAGAATACCAACATTTATGTATTAATGGGGTTCTCACAATGATGGAGGACAATTTTTTACCGTATTCAAAACCAAACATTGCATCCATGTAACCTGGAATGGGAACTATCATTTGAGGGTTGGCCCCTGAACAAATTAAAAACCTAATACATATCACCTAATGTCAATAAAAATCTTATAGAACAATGGTCCAAGGATGCAGGTGAGACATAAGTCTAGAAATCCATACTGTTGGGGGGGTCCTTTCGGATGAAAAAGATTATGGAAACCCAAATAAAGGTAGATGTGAATCATGGAAACGAATGAAACCTTGTCCACATATAATCAAACACACTGTGTCCTAAACCATAATACATCTAAAAAAATTGGTGAGTCATAATAGACATCATGAAGTCTATATGTTGAGGGTAAAATGGGTTTATGAACCTAGGGTTGGACCCAAGGATGAAATGATTGGGTGTTTCTATGGTTCCCATGAGGATGGGAATCAATCCATACATAGTTCTTGAGAGTGTTCTGTAGTTTATCGTCATGTGACAAGGATGTAGGATATTGGAAGGATGATGCCATAGGGATGTACCTAGAATTGATATTATAAAACAAAAGTTAATGAATAACCAATAGGTCCTCACTAAAACACATGATTCTTATAGAGTTCAGGCTAAGGTGAACAAAAAATGCTGATTTGAGGTGCTTGGAGATAAACCATAGGGTGAAATGTCTCGGAATTCTTACATATCCCATAAGGATGGGAACCAATCCACAGATTCTCTTTGAAAATGACAAGGTAGAGTAGAAATATTTGCAGCAAGACTATCATGAAGGACTGACCCATGTGCCAAATAAGCAACATTTGATGGATCTTGTTTCATATTTAGTGTGAATATGTGTTTTTTAAGAAAAAATCCCAAGACGGAGAATCTGGGAACCATCGTAGGAATCCAACCATATGTATTCATTAGAAAATTTCATGGTGGATGACAAATACCAAACGTGGTGTCCCCTCCAGCGTGGGCCCCACAGTGCGGTGCCAATTTTTATCATGTGGATATGATGATAGTGTCACAGTTTAGGGTTGTATGACAGGACTAGACCATGCGTTTTAACATCACATGTCAATGATTAAATTATTTAATGTCTTGTGGGACTATGAAGCATAATTTAACATCATATGTCTTGGATGCACACAGAATAATGATGAATTATAGGGAATGTTCATGGAGTCATAAAGCATACCTTGCATGAATTACAACATTAGTCCATGACACACCGCACACAACCCCAGTGGGAGGGGACTTCATTCCAAGGGGCCAGAAAAGATCAATGTACATGTGGTTGGACCCAAAGATGAATTGTCTGGGCATTCCTACATATTCCGTGAGGATTGGAATCAAGTCGTATGTAGTTTTATAAATGCAAAACAGTTTAATAACACGCTCTATTGATGGTAATAGGAGAGACTACCCCCTAAGGGGATGTATGTGGTGAGGATATTATAGAGCCGACATGAATGAGGAAAAAAGTACACTTACAACACAGCACACAACCACATATGAATTTGGTCTAAAATTCCAAATAGAAGATATAATTAGTGAAGCCTTATATGGACCCGAAGAGTAAATATCGGGGCATTCTTATGTATCCCATAAAGATGGGCATATAGATGTGTTTAGTTCTAAGAATTAATGCAGTTTAACATCAAGTGGTAAATATAAGGTGGGTCATATATTATGGTTATAGAGATCATACCAGAATAATTGAGATTCCTCAAAGCAAGAATAATCCTTGATCATGTCCCAAAGCCCACATGAGGTATGCTTGATATGAGAAATAAGGGTGGAGATGATCTTCAAAACAAATGGAATTCACATTATGGGGAAATGGTTTGGGGTCATGGATGACACGAATATTTTGATTCATCCTCTTAATAGATAAATATACATGGATGGATAACAAGAAGTGTTTCAAAATCCCACTTGAACATGATGGTGTGGAAAGGGATGTGAATCATGAGTCCAATATTTTGGGTTTGATAGGAGTGGCACAATAATGGATGATAATTGTTGACTACGTTTGAAACACAACACTGAAATTACATTGGCCTAAAGTGAGATCAACAAATGAGTGTTGACCACTGACCATATTTGAAATGCAGAACATATCACATAATTTCATTCATATTCCTCTAGGATGCTGGCTTAAAGAGGTAGGTGAGCCATAAGGTTGAGCATCCATACCATATGGGGGTCCATTCAGATGGTAAAGATTATGGAAAACGAAATAAAGGGAGACATGGAGCATGTAAATGGATGAAATCATGTCCATTCAGAATCCAAAATTCTGGGTCCTAAACCATAGTGCATCTGAGTTTGTTGATGAATCGCCAAAAAGGATCGAGGGGACTTATTGATAGTAAACGACTTTAGTAGATTAGTGGATGAAAGTAGAATAGAGAGCTCTCAAGAGAGAGATACACAACGCGGTTATTGAAAACCTTAAGTGGATGAGTACATAAGGCCACACCACACAACACACCCCTTGGAAAACATAGTATAAGGGTCAAGAAGGAAGAGACAGTTTCTAAATAATTGTTGTGAACATGAAGATGAAATGTCGAAGAGTTCCTACATGTCTCATGTGGATGAGAATCTATCCACACATATTCTTGAAACAACTTTTCAGTTTCATATCATGACATAAAGACATTGAAATGGGGTATCTTGAAGAGGAATGTTTTTTCTTTAAGTAATAACCCAACGTGAATGGGGAAATATGCCCGCATATGCCACAACATTCATAATTCTAGGAAAAAACTCAAGCCATGTGGCTAACATAATGAATTGATGAACCTAGTATGGACCCAAAAACAAAACATTCAAGTGTTCTTATATATCCCATGAGGATGGGAATCATGTCTTACGTAGTTATTGAAACCTCCATTTAGTTTAATTTCATTCAATAAAGATATTGAATGAACGTTCTTCTCAAAGAAGGGAACATGAGGTGGCCATTAAAAATATGTTATGAATGGGGACCAAAGAAGTACAAATACCACACTATATTACACCCCTTGAAGAGAACTAAAATTGTAGGTGTAAGAGATTGTTTAGGATGGACCCAAAGATGACATGTCTGAGAATTCTTACATATCCCATAAGGAGGGGAATAAATCCAAACATAGTTTTAAAAATGTTGTGCGGTTTAACATCATGAGACAATGTTGAAGGGAGCTTATTTTAAGGTCACAGATCAGAAACCATTTTTAGGTTAACCTATTACCAGATGAGGATAATTGTTTTAACCAAATCCAGAATGGGGATAAGTATTTTAACATCTTTTAGGATGGTAATATAGTTTAATATGATGTTGAATGATAATATAGTTTAATATCATGTGGGATGTGATTCCATCATGAAAATTACTACTTGATGAATTTGGATATGGTGGGAGGAGTAATATGATGACCATCCATATTTACCCGAGAGTATGCCCAATTAGATTAAACCTTTTGAAAAATATATGGTACCTCTAATTTGGGTTCAAATTTTGGGGCTTCTTTCCTGGTATCATTGGCATTCTCAGGACCAATACCTTGTAACCTTGAAAGGAGTGAAAGAATTTTTTTTATTGAAATCCATGTTTATATTTTTCTGATGCACCTCTAGATTTTGAAAGGCATAAATGCAATTCACCTTAAGAACATTCAATTCATTCAGACCGATTTTGGATAATTTTTATGGTGCCTATTGGTCATAGATGGCTATTCTTATTGATGGAAGATGAACCTCGATGGGTAGGACTACCTCTATTACGTACACTGAAGAATATGGAGTGACCTATGTGAAATTATGAGTCGTTGTCCAATAAGACCATAGGGTGTTGGGGATTTTATCCACAAAAATATTTTTATTATGGACAACCATCTACTAAAGGTTTTTATCAAGGGTTTTGTTGAATACCTCGATCTACCAATTTTCTTTCACATGATAGCCAGAGGTAGGATTAGAATAGATATTTTTATTACCGTACAATTTCTTCTATTCAGATGCTTAGAAGATGGTGGAATTATCCATGAGGATCACATGAGGCACTCCAAATCGGTAGATGATATTGGAGATCATGAACTCAATGATAGATTATGACTTTACTTCCTTGATCATAATTGCTTCTTCCCACTTGTAAAATAATTATGTATCAGTCAGGATGAACCAACACTAGAAAACTATTGCCGGTGGATATGACCCCATGACATCGAGTCCACAGACCACAAAGGCCCATGAATACCTAGTATTATGGAGAGTCTCTAGAAGATGATGTATAAAATAGGCATATATCATGAAAAAATGGATCCTATTGGTAATAAAAATAAATTATCAGATCATGGTGGGAAGAAACTATCCAAATATTCAGATATAATGATAATATTTTGTCCATGCCTAATGAGCCTCGCTGGAACCAGCATTATCCACTTGCAATAGCCTGAGGGATCTCACCTCATTAAATGCAAATGAAAATAATCCCATCAAAACTGTGCCTTTTTTTGGATCCTCTCAAGATGGGGACTACTGAGGATGGCGAACTACCCGACATGATATCGAATTTTCCCACATTCAGCTTAGTCTATTGGGAGATTACCATGTTGGAGATACTTGAAGAATGAAGTCTTCCAGTCAGAGATCCCTTATGACAACAGAGTATAGGAAATGGAGGTCCCTATGTGGAGGAACTGATGGTAAGGTTTCATGCTAGTTGGATATCATCATCATCCTAAGTGAGAAGAGTGATGAATATTTGATGCACTTCAAAGATAGTCAAATAATTTCTTCTAGGCTCATCAAGATATTTGTCAAGGATATAAAGGGCACCGGCTCAACCATTCGGTGATCGTGGGACATGAGTAACTTCTAGATGACTAGGAAAATGGCCATCAACTGGAATGTACACTGTAATAGGGTTACGATCTTTAGTTTCTTGACGACTTAGTAACTATTGATCTTTTGATGATGGGTTTGCAGTCCCCCTTTCCCATGTAGGTGGGGAATTTCAGTCATGAGATCTAGCTCGAGACTAGTGATGGGATCTTGGCACTCGACCTCATTGTTGGTATAGATTTCTGACAATAGAAATGAATAGGGAAGGAAAACCATTGCAGTAAATATTAAGATAATACCTAGTTCATACCTATTTATTTTGGGCTCATTAAGTCTCTTACCGATAGGGATTCTGAAAATTCCATCAAGGTGAATTTTCAAACACATAATTTTTTGATCCACTGAGAAGATTTCCTTATCTAGAAATTTACGATCTAGAGACTGAACTGCAGGGGATGAATGGGTGGAAAGAAATTTATCAAATACAGATCCCTTGATAGCATTTGGGGGTTAAATATGATAAATAATTGTTTAGGTATTACTTCTAACCGAGCTAGATGACCTGCCATCATGGGGCTGTTCATAATATACTTCAGATGATCAACTCAGAACACTATCTATATCTCATGATGCTATAAGTAATATTAAAATTTCTTCACTGTGAATGCTACTGCATGAAATGTCTTCTTGATATAAGGATATCATGTCTTTGTATTAATTATCAGGTGGATAAGTTAGTAAATATTATTTTATGCTCCCTTATTTTCCTTATAGGTGAGAAGGGCGCCCAGAGATTGTTCTAGAACGGTAACATAGAAGACCAGAAGCATTCCAAAAGTAGTATGAATTAGAATAGGAGGTTGTAACAGGTACTGCGTTATTTTCACAAAAGTTCTTTGACACTCCTCATACCTATGAAAATCAGAACCTTTCATAATGAGTTGAGAAAATGGATTACACTTGCTTGAAGGATTTGAGATGAATCAACATATATTGGATAAGTGACCTTGAATGCCTCAGAGCTCCCAAATATTTCTTAAAGGGAACATTTGACTAATGGACTTGATATTTTTTTGGTCAATATTAATGCCTATGTATCTAACAACAATTTCAAGAAACATTCTTATGGTGACCCCAAAGGCACTCTTCATGGGGTTCATCTTCAGATTGCAGGAATATAGGTAGCCAAACACTTTATCAACTTCTCTAATATGGTCCAGAAACTGAATAGATTTATCCACCAAGTTCTCCACATATCATTACCACAACATTTCATGGATGGGATTGAATATGTAGTTCATGGCATGTTGATAGGTGGCACCTACATTCTTTAGATCGAATGGCATAAACTAGTAGCAAAAAGTACATTGTGGTTCCCTGAAGGTGGTAGAATCTTCATTCTTAGGTTCAATTAATATTTTATTATATCTCAAATACCCAAACATGATAGAGAGATCATGGAACCAAATGGTGGCATCAACTAATAGTTTTTTCATAGGAAATGGGAAATATTCCTTTGAACAATGATGATTGAGATCCCAGAAGTCGATGAAGACTCAGATCTTTCAATACTTCAGCTGGGCGTGAACAATTTTATCTAACCATATGGGGTAATAGGATTACACTAAGATTTTGGATTTTATGATCTTATCAACCTCAGCCTTGAACATGGCCCAATGAGAATGGTGCATCATTTTAGTAAGTTATTCGATCCAGTGATGATTTTTTTGGAGACCGAGACACTGGACTAAAACTTGATTATCAACCCCTAGAATATCATCATAATTCTAGACGAATACACCAAAATAATTATTTATGAAATCTATGTATTTATATTCCTAGTATGGAGGAATAGTATCACTGACCAAAGTTTTTTTTCAGATCGGTCTCATTACCGAGGATCACCTATACCAATACATCAATCATTGTGGAGACACCATCTGCCAGTGGAGGAGGTGTGTCTTCCAAATCCTGTTAATTATCCACAATGGGATAATCATAGGTAGGAGGGAACTATTCAATGTTGATAGATCCTGATGGTACACTAGTGAAAGCCTAGGTGGTAGTGGAAACTCTTTCTAGGGACTCTTGAACTGTTGAAACCATCACGACGATAGCTATCGAACTGATCCCATATGGCCTTCAACCCAAGGGGAAATGTTTGGTAATATCAAATAAATAGGGGTATGTCATATTGAGATGATTTATATTGGCCAATCAAAATATAAATGTATGATGTATCATTGTTTCCATGTGGAATACATCCAAATACAGTATAACATTAGGGTGTTCTAAGATTCCTTGTGCCTGATTTCTATTGGAATAAGAGGCAATCTCACAGAATTCATTATACATGGAATCAAACTTAATTTTAGTTCTAGATACAATATTTAATTTCCCCAATTTTGGGGATAGGGCCTCCAATCTGTGGATCAAGAAAACACAGGTTTCATCTTGTTCTATCCACAGATCGGTCACAGCTGTAGCATTTTCATCCCCATTAGCCTGAATCTACATGTCCTTTCTTTTGTAATATTCGAGATCCATGTGGAGGTCTTCAAGAGTGGAAAAGGGAGATGCTTCACCTTGGAGTATGCCTACTCGACCATTATGGAAGTACCATAGGCATTGGTGATATGTGGAAGGGACTGTCGCGTGCAGGTGGAGCCATGGTCTACCAATAAATGCATCGAAAGTAGTGTCTTGTGACACAACAATGAACTCTATTCTATAAACTATGCCACCATAAAGGGTCATCATGAGAAATTTTCCAACTGGTGTATACTCCGTCTATTCATAACCTTGAATTTTCAAGTTAGAGGGAGTCATATCTAGCTCAGATAGGCCCATATTTCAGAGTGTCCAGCATAGGATAAGGTTAATCCCCTAACATGTGTTGACAAGAGAATAATGAACTTCCAAACCATTTCAATGGCTAGTCATGCACTCTGGGAAAATTCTCCCCTGTATAGGAAAACCATAATCTTAACTGGAGAAAGAGATGATGGCCTTTCATTCTCCAGGCTCGAATATCTCAGCAAGGTATGATTCCTCGGATGTTACCTCTATGTCAAACTTTAGGGGGCATCTTAAAGCCTCTACAAGGGATTCACGCATATCTGCAGAAATTAAGAGATCCTCAGGGAGAGATAACTTTTTAGTAATTCTAGAAAGTTGCTCGAGGACATTGTATTTCTATATGAGGCTTGCATTCCAGCTAAAAGGAGATTGATTTCTGGCAGGCGACTTGATGGGCGGTGCTGGTTGAACCGGTGGATTCTAGATGATGCTGGAAATGTCCTGCTGCTCCCTTGTCCAGAAAATATAGTGGCTACAAGATGATGGACAAATGACCGAGGTCCATCTACAAAGGCTGTGGATTCTCATAGTACGACTGTGGTGGCTCTGCCTGATCATGTAGCACAAACGATGACTGAGGTGAATGTGATGAAATGGGATGATAAGGTTGCGCAAACTAAGATCTATGTTGGTCTGCATGTCTTGCCATGACAGCATGAATGGAATAGCTAGAAGTACTAACCAATTAATTCTGTCGACTCACATACCCATAGATCTGTCGACATTGACATCGACTAGGGATGTTAGGAGTGTCCACCCGACACTTTTCGTCATCGAGAACCATATAGGGGCTTATGAGCTCCATTGTATTTACCCAAGCATATTTGTGGTAATTATTCAAGGAATCCTCCATTGATGGATGGGTTTTGGGGGTCATATCTATTTCTGGGGGCATTAACTCACTATGTTTATAGGACGGTTTTGGCATAGGTATAGGGATTTTCTTTTCTTCGCATCGTTGGTGCATGCTCCCTTGAGAGGACGAAGGCTGAGTGTTTGATGCAACAGTGGTAACTATGTGTAGAATAGTGACTTATGAAGGCCCATGATGATTCAAACCTGCACAAATAATACCAAGGGTTTGGTATACTACCTTATGATCCATCCAATTGTCGTATTTTTGACACCTATAGAAAAAAACATGTTACCATTTATCTTTTTTGTCACTGTCAGGCATTATAAACACACATTCCACGTCTACCAGGGCTGGGCCCAACCTGACTATGTTTTTATCGACCTCTTTTTGGTTCAAGTATTTTAGAACATAACACTACATGATGGTGTTCCCCAAGAATAGGTGGTAGGGGTAGTATTTGGGATGATCAGTGAGTTCTGCCTCTTCTGGCCTCTTGTATTATAGAAACAACTAGATTCCCTTATCTAGGGAACATGAAAAGAACACAAGGACCTAAGCCTTATTAAATATTTAGGTTTGGTTCCATCTGTCTAAGAGGGGGCTCCGGAGCCTGGCCTTGACGAGGGGTAGGCAGAGTCTAATGTATAGAAGGAATCGAATTATCTCACCTAGGTGGAGGTGGCACGTTACACGGGGGGCGCCATCTAATTTTGAGGTGGGTTCTATTTGGCTAGATAGTGTGTCTGAGGTGTTGGTCCTCAACGAAGCTATGGAGGATGCTCTATCGGGAACAATTTCAGCTGCCTCGGGCCCTCTATTTGTGCTATTGTGGTGGCCTCAGTCTTATCAACTCTTCATATGGGAACCACAATGGGAAATGGATGTGCCTTCTTAGCATGATGTAAGACTTCTTCTAAACATTGAGATTTATCAAAAAAATCCAAAAATTCCCCCATGGAAGTTATGAGTGATAAGAGAAAGGACTAGTTAGGAATTGACATTACCCAAACACATCATTATCACCTTCTCTTAGTATAGTGGCATATCAATGGGATAATTGAGGCCCTTCCACCCAGAGGTAAAGTGTTTGAAGCGCTCATCAGGCCTCTGCTTGAACGATAATAGGTCATAAATGTTTTTATTCCATGTCATGGGATAGAACTGGTAGAGAAACACACCATAAAGATCCTCCCAAATAGATACGAACCCAATAGATTAGTAGTGGTACCAAACAAATGTGGGACCTTCTAGTGTCTACATGATTCACCATAGCATGGAGACCTCATAGTGTGTTGGAGTTCGCATCACGGGTCCACACCTTGAAATAAAGTTGGGAAGATGATGGAGTGGATCACCTGTCAAATTAAAAGGGGAGAAATTGGAATTCCCAAAACCCATGGGGGATACCTTATCATCTACCCATGCCAGATATGGCTTTCCTTCAGGTGGAATTTCCACCTTTCATGTTTCTAGGGCCTCGAGGAGAGAAATAATTACTTCCATCAAATCATCTTGATGAGGATTAAGATCTTGAAATGGATCTCTTACCACCATGGTGTTGGAAATTTCCTCAACATGGTAAGAAGTCCCAATGTCTTGTAGAGTGGATGGTGGGATGACTTGCAAGACTTACTATGGAACGACATATGGAGCGGCTGGGAGAACATAAGATGAGTCCCGAGGAGGGTTATCACAAAACTCGTGTGGATTCAGTGATGCATATCACACCCGATTTCCATTAACTCTGATATCTAATCTATATATATAGGCAAGATGGTCACGGTCCTCAAAATACAGCTCACTGGGTAAAGGTTTTTCAATTATCTACTTCCATGATTGAGTATTTACGTAATCTAGTCATTGTTTCACAGCATGTTGGGTGAGAAGGTCTTCGACCATAATTTTATGTTCCACGAGCTTTTGACACTACATAATATTTTTAGGGTCATCGTCCATCTTTTTCACTAAGACAGATGGTTCAGAGGGATTGATGATCCCAGCATGCTATTTACCCTTATTCAACATCCATGTTAACTACGACCGTGCCTAGAGTCGTATCCTTAATATCACTGAGAAAGATGGGCTGACACCAGATAGGACTAAAATGAAGGGCAGCATAAAACCCCCAACCATGGATCTTGATGTTAGGGGAATCCACCTTGTTAATTCTACAGAGCACTATAATGCTCTGGATGCATCATTGCTGGAGGGTCTGATGATGATCGGGTGAATCATGGCAATGATCAACGACAAACATAACCAATTAAACCACGAGGCATTGCCGACCAGTTTGGTTGATGTGATCCTAATCTTGGGAAAGCCACCCTTCGATGATGAATATAGTAGTGCATTTCTTAGAGAGTTTGGCTGAAGCACATGACATCCTCATGGGTGAGAAATACTAGAATACTAAAACTTCTTGTGGAAATGGGCCAAGAAATATTAGTGAGATGATCAATGATGATCCGGTTCAACAATCATCTTGCATTAAAATAAGGATATAGCCCTTGGAATCCCCATTCATTGACTGGTGGTGGTTGAGGGAATGGAAATGGAACAACAACATACCATTCTGATGGTATACTATCCAGTGGAGAGTATGGTGCGCGAGATGAAAAGCTACCGCATCATGGGTTATCCTCCATAGAATGCACTGATTACGCCAGCACATCCCTATAAGATGGATTAATGACCATTTCTTCTCACGTAGGGGCTGCTGTTGTTTTTGGAGAGTCATTATATTTCTCATCCTCTATTGTTCCCCCTAAAAACACTTCAATATCTCTTGTTGAGGTAGAGAATAGCCATATTGATGATAAGAAAGATTTCACAACCAGGACATAGAAGGGGTCCAAATCTTCCTCCCCATGTTTGTATCTTTGGAGGGATGTTGGGATCTAGTGGACCTCACTTTCTTAAAGGATGACACTGATATGCCTTGTTCCTACCCTATCCACTGACATTGAAGAACAAGGTGAGGGTTCTATTTTCGAATCACACTCCACCTCAGAATCTAAAAAGAGGATGAGTTTTATTGCAGATTGAGGCTTCTCGGGATTCTTCTTATGGAAGCGACAACCCGCAATCCCTCCCTAGGATGGATATTCAGTATATGGTAGATTTTATAAATGGGGAGGTCCTTAGTAAAGATTGGTGCTAGATTATGGGAGGGCCTCCGGTCGCACTGAATGGGATATGGGGACAACATTCATATAGGTTGTTGCTTACATGGGGAGGACCTCTGCTCTAATGAGCTGGGGTGCGAGGGGAAAATGGGAAAACATTTAATGAAAAATGGGGAAGACCTCCACTAGAGCTGTTAAACATATGGGGAGGACCTCCTTGGTGGTGGTCCGTAGTGCTGGAATGACCATCATGTTCGTTGGTCTCGTAGCATTTATATGAAGAGGGCCTTCATACTATTTATAGTGGACAAGATAAGGTCTTTTTTGATCTATTTTGATGAAGCGAGGAGGGACATTTCTTTGGTGATTATTGGAATGGGGATGACCTATTACAGAATAGATTATATCTTGTGGAGGGCCTCTATAATATTGTATGATTGGACAAGGATGACCCTCTCATTGAGAAAATGGTTTGTGAGGAAAATTTCCATAATTGAGACTAGGAGCATTGAGTGGAACTCCTTACTGAATGTTAATGAAGTGGTAGGGAACCCACAATAGTTTATGATGGTGTTATGGGTAGGACCTCCGTAATGAATAAAGGAGTGGGGGGAACCTCCACTATGTCTAATATAGGTACGAGGAGGACCTCCATACTTGATGTCATCTTCGCGGGTTGGATTCTAAAAACTTATTCCTTCTCCAGTGACCGGGGGGTCAAATTGACCGACTTGTGAAGTGAATGGTGCCTTACTCTAGACTGGACATGGAAGTTTCCCTATGCTAGGACAATAACAGTTTTCCAATATCATACCTAGTTGAAGTCCAATCCACATGATCTATGGAAGATAATGCCTCATAGAAGTAATCTTCATAATATTACACCTGATGTTGAAGTCGGGTGAGAAAAACTAGAGAATAATGTGTACCAAAAGGGTCCACCTGATCTTTGGTCAGTAGGATCAGCTGTAAATGCTGACATGGCCATGTGGGATCCCTATTGGATGGATCCTTATCTGAACTCATGATCGAGTGTACTTGGAAATCTCTTACTTCAACATCATAAGGGAGTGATTCATCGTAGCTCTCCAGGGATTAGCTTCTGAATCCATTGAAGATCAGAGTGAGAAGTTGCGGCTCCCTGCATGGCCCTTGGGGGTGGTGGCACTAATGGGGAGAAGAAACCTCTAGATCCTCATGGGCCATTTCCCTTTTTTGGATAACCCCAACCATTCATATCAATGTTCATGAGTATTAATCACTATATTATGAATAAATATAGTGTCTAAGAGGGAGAGTGGACACCCAATCACCGTGGGCATGAATGAAATCGCATAAGAGTTGAAGCCATGTGGAACTACTGCATTCATACTACCATTTACCATACTTCTGTAAGATCAAGGTGGTCAGTTTCCTTTAACATGAGATTGGTTCCTAAAAATTATGAAAATTCACTCATCAACACAGATAAAAAAACTAGTTCCTAGAGACCCATCTTCATTTAATCATCCCTTGAAGGATAGGAAGATCTATACTAACAACATTGTAGACTAGTATGTCCAAAGATCAACTTCCCAAACTCCTACTGAGTTTCACACAAGGACCATAATTTTTTTGATTGGAATTGGAACCAGATAGATTGATTAGGTAACATGATTATTAATTGAAGTCCCAAATGATACAAATCTCTATATTGAGGTGAATATTAAAATCAATTTCACTATTTCTATTTAAAATGACTTCATCAAGGTGAACTTCATCATGATGCGACGCGCTGGTTGTTTCCCCACAATCCTACTTTCAAAAGGGAGGCATAATCTATCACATATTTAGGTATGTTATCTCCATGACTGAAACAAGATGATGGGATGTCAGTTCCCCCTTTCATGGATTCATCCTTGGGACACATCACCTGGTCCTGGTCTCCCTTAAATATTAAGACATTGTTCATGAAATTATTCCTTGTTCCATGTTTTTATTGATGACATCTAATTATGTTTCTTCTTTCAGGACATTAGGGTACCAACAATCGGTAAGGGGATTAGTCATGTGGGACATCACTAGTGGGTCTGGGCACTGAAACACTAGAACACATGGATATCATCCTCTTATAATAGGGATTCTCAAGGGCATGGACACCTGAGGCATCCCACGTTGAGTGTGGGGAATTCTATTCCATAGAAATGACTCGGTGGTTTTCATCACCTTATCATGTTTATCACAGGATATTCCACAAGTTTAACATCTAGAGGGAATGGATCACACTGATCGAAACACTATTGGTATTGGATCATATGGGTATATTCCCAAGTGGGATCAACAGGGAGTTTTACTAAATGTGTGGATCAAGACCCCTAATAGGGACAGATTGAAGGATGGATAGGTCTCAAAAAATGGGACACTAAGGATTACAATTGGAATTTATTGAACCACCAATAGGCCTCCTACATACCCTTTATAGAATATAGAGATAAAAACCCACATATTTCGAGAGGGTGAATCATTGGATCGGGGGTGTATAAGATGGAAAAACCCCGAAGATATGATGGGGCTTACGCATGGATGGAGACCCATTGTAAGAGGGACATTGTTGGTTGGATGGTTATGGATTGTGTGGGGATTATGTAGGGTTATCTACATGAATGGATGAAATTATTTCTCCATGATGTGGTGGCCTAGATAAGAATTGGGATATATATTGGATGATTGAGTGAAATCGATGGGGGGGAACAAGATAGATCCATTGTGAAGAAAATGACGATGTTGGGCATGAACCTCAGAGATACTTCCTACACATCCTTGTGGCATGGAATCAAATTCCACATAGTTCAGTGGGGGTGATGGGACACCTGAGGGGGTAGCCCATGAGAATGTGTGCATGGATGGGACCCGAAGAATGTAGAACCTACAGGTTGGGTCCTGACCTTCCTAAAAGACAAAGGCTCAAGGGACAGAATAGGATGAGACATGAGTGATTCGATTTTATCTTAGAGAGGCATCCTACAAACTTTTTCTGGAGAGGTAAAGGATCAATGTTCATGTAGATCATTGGTGGTGGTATAGTATCGGGGTTTTCACAAAGGACAACATGCTGGATGCATGATGGGGCTTACACGTGGTTAGTGGCTCATCACAATATGTGAACTCTTAGATGGAAAAGTATGAATTGAGTGTGGGGATTACTCATGGTTAAGTTCCCAAGATCTGGAATGACACCACTATGTGACAGACCTAGAAGTTGGGTGTCAAAAAAGGGGACATCAATGTTTACAAGTGCTTGGGGTTGAACTTGAAAGAGGATTACTACAAACCATTCCTAGGAGATAGAGCTACAAACCTACGTAGTTCGAAAGAATACAGTTTAACGTCACACAGTATGGAAGGGGAATATAGTTTAACGTCTTGTAGGATTATGGGGAACTGACATGAAGATAGCTTTGATATATGGGTGATAGGATCAAACCTCATAGAGTCTTCCTACATACACTTCATAGAGAGGGAAGGGATCAAATACCACATATTTTATTTGAATGGGGATGTGGATTACACACTCTTGTGACCCAAAGAGGGTGACATAGTTGATGCATACTTTAATCCAACAAGATTCATGCTCGGTGTGAGAAACAAAAGGCTACAAAGACCTGACAATCAATTCATGAATGGTACTTCCATGGTGAATGGAGTGTGGTGTAGGCATGCTTAGAACCCTAGGGATATGGATATTAATACTTACTCTAAGTGGGAGGAACGATGATAATGGAGGGTGTCCTGACGTACGAGTAAAATATGGCCATTTTCTTGATTCATCACACCAAAGGGTGATGGGTATTATGTGGATACTTAATGAGATGTGCATGGAGACAAAGCTTTTATGGAAAGATAGTGTTGGAGGGAACCCATGGTCATGCCCTCTCTAATCCTCTTGGACCTACCACATATGGAACGATCACAGTTTAATGTCTTGTGTCGAGGACGTGTGTTCTTGATAGTTTCTGTTCTCCTATTTTGATGGGGAGGATTTACTCCTCACCCCAAGGACATACATAACTAGTGCACTTCAACCCTTGATAGTGGGAATGCATCTGTAATGTCGTATAGAGATGGGGTTGTGGAATGATACATTGAAGGGCTCACCTTAATGTGGCTATCCAAATAAGAAACATCAATTTGTGTACATGTGTGAAGAAGCATGAAACAATAAAAAAACATGATGCACTTCCAAGAGACCATGAAATCACTTTGTACAAACCTGGAGGGTCATTCAAGATAATTATGCACAAGTCAGTGGTGTCACATGTAAGAGGGACTCAGACACAGTGCCTTAGGGTAAATAAGATAAATGGAGCCCAAAATTAGGGGTTCAGGAAAGATAAAATGGGTCCATGAAAGATGAGCAGTTTCATAGAAGATTGACCAGATGCATGAAAAATGAGTGTCTGTGTGCAAGGGGAAACCATGTCTGCATGATTTTTCTAACACAAAGAATCACTTGCGTGAAATAGTGATCTTTTTCTAGAAATTGACCAGGAGTAAATGGAAATCATTGAGGATCAATATCTAGTTGGCCCACCCATAAGAGGACCCTCAGGAGACCTATCATGCAAGATCCAACAACTTGCGTCAATGTCTTTTACACAGTTGCAGAAGGGAATTATTTTGTGCAACAAAGTGTCAATTCTTCTTTCGTAACTGTCCTCTAAAGTGTAGGGGTACATCTCTATTTATATTTAGAAACATTGGGGGAACCACACATGGTGAGCTATGCACAATTTCCCTTTTGATATGGAATTTCATGCAAAATATCTTGTGCACAAGTTCTGAATCTTGTGTGCCAAGTAATTTTTCTCTGTGCTGCTCACTTAGCTATTTTTCGAAAGGTTGATGTGGGAGATTCTAGTTGATGTAGCATTGGGCACACAAGATCTTGCGCTTAATTTTCAGTTGTTAACATGGTATTAGAAACTTTTGTAGTCCTCCCTTGGGTATCTCGGGATAATCTCCTAATTCAAAATATTCTATTGGTTTTCGCAACAATGTCTATTAATGGCATTATTCGATCATTAGTGCCAACAACACCAATTTAGTAAAAACCTTGTTACCACAGAAATTTTCAATAAGGGTTAACATAGAAAGATAAAGGTAAAAATCAATTCTACACATGTGTGAATATTAGTAGATGATATTATTTAGACTTATCATTATCCTATTTTTTTAATTACATATTTTTTTATCCTTTTTCCTTAAAAATTAATTTCTAATAATTTAATATTTTATATAACTCCAATATCACCCATCCCATCTATTATAAAAGGGTACCACTTATATTTTATTCATCACTCTATTTGATCACATAAATTCATAACAGTTCTATCGAAATACCATCCAATCAACCATCATCATTTTTATATGCCATACTTTTGGAATAACACCATCTTTATAAGGTTTAAGGTGCAATGAATGAATTTTTACCAAAAAATTGAATACAAATTAGGAAAATTTCCTAGTATTATATTATATTCTACCATAATCATAAAAATTTAAAACATGATGAAATAAAAGATGAGTTATCTTACATATATTGAGATGTTTATATGTTAATTATGTCACATAAATCCATCTTCCCTCTAATAAAATGCGAAATGAAATCTTCATTCATGTGTGTGGTTGAATATCACCTCACGAACCAAGGTAATTTGTAATCCACCACCACATATCATTACTAGTTATAATGATGGATTTTATAAATATATATGATTTTAAATATATTAATATTATTTTGTAAATTTGAATTATTACGTAACTTTAATTCTCAAAATCAATCAGCAATTGGAACAGTGTTCATGCAAACATGCAGCCTACCATCTCCTTGAATAGAGTAATTCATTTTTTTCTCTACCATTTCTGTATGGATCAAAACAAATAAATATAATGATTACATATTTTAATAACAAAACAATTATCTATTTTTATAATTTGGAACAATGAGAAGGGTATAAATACCGAAACAAAACATGCATGAACAAATTATGAAATTTTCACCCAAATAGCAGTGTTAATGAACAATTGATAATAAATAAGGGGTAATATATTATAAGTAAGTCACATATAGAATAACATAAATGAATATTTATCTAGAATAAATGAATATAACCCTATATTTATTTTGTAAGAGTTTCTAACACATATAAAGAAAGAAAAGACTTAAGGTTTAACATCTTTCAAAACCGCCTATTTTCTTTCATTTATAATATTTCACTCTATAACATGGTTTCTATATATTTTATTCAATGAAATGATTTAAATTTTGTACATATGTCTCCCAAATATATGCCCATTATATAATACATTCGTTTTATAGGGTAATACATGCCTTATGATAAATTCATTAAATCTATCATCAAGAAAACTCTATTGATTATTATATGAGGAATGATTATATTTCCCATTATTATTACATGTGTAATTATTATGTTTTTACCTTATGAATTCTTTTATTTCATTGGAACAAAAATTCATGAACATGTTGTTATGGGTGTTCCTAGAGAGCGCTCTGAAGCATTTGGTGAAGCTTTAGTCTCATGAGAAGTCATGTATGGTATTAGGGAGTAAAACTAATAAATTATGGGACACAATACACCATGTTTTCTTAGATGAGTCTGGATGAGGATCCATTGACGTTGGAGTTGAAGATGTGCTATAGTACGGAATCCAAATCATGTAATGTTTATAGGATATGTAATGGTGGTTCACAGCTTGTAAAACTAGTGGACATACATATTCTAAATTTTATAAGGGTTAGTTATGAAATAAATAAAATTTGTGAAAATAAAATTCACTATGTGTAATAAATAAATTCCTAGGTGACATAATTTAAACAAAATATGGACATTTTGAAAAAACCCAAGGATTACATTCCATGTAATGGCTACAGGACGTGAACCCATCGGTTTTTCAGCTTTTAATTTATTTTCTTTTACAATTTTTCCAATTAATCCATGGCTTCTCTCACTATATTTTAGGACAACCCCATTTCTCCCTAAGGAGTATTTATATCCCTCTTATCATCACATCTAACTCTTGGTACTGGTAGCTATTGGTTGGTGATCGGTGGTTAGTGTTTTCTCTTTTCCTTATATTGTTTCATTAATTCTTCTCATGGGAATTATCTTTATTAATGTTTATCTGGTTTTTGAGGTGTTGGGGGATGTTTTTATGATATTTTATGTAGTGTATATTGATCCATTGTTTTCCCGTTTGCAATTTTGGTTTTAGGTTTTTATTATTTTCTTCATGGTGCATATTGAGTTGGAAAAACTTATTTGAGGTTAGGAATACTACATTTCACTTTATTGTGTATCATGAAGGATGGATTTACTTTTATTATCTATTTGTATATGATTTTGTAGTAATAATAAAATATAATAAATGGTTATTTGAAATTGAAGGATGATGGGGAATTATTTTCATTATTTTATAAATATAATATTATTTTGATATTTTGACTGTATGAGTGGAATTCCCCACTGAAAATTGTGTTCATTGGGGGATTTTTTTATGATGAAATGGGTTGTGACTCATATTCTTTTTGTGACTGTTGTAACATCACCCTAAATTTTAAATATTCTAACAACTTATTTTAAACTAATTAATTGGATGCCTAGAGATTATGGATTATGTGATACAACCCTTAAAATAAAATAAAATGTGATAATATCCCCATTGATAAATATATAAAATGATATTTATGTGTTCTGATGTGTGGCCATACTGAGGGGCAGTAATGTGTTTTTTTGATGAGAAGTTTGATTGTCTTGTGGTTGGGGCTTGTTGGGGTAATTTTTAATGGTTGTTTGGATGTGATTTGGGGGCAAGGTAATGGTTTTTTGGCCATCAATTTTTGGTGGTGAAAGGATTTTTGGTTTTTTCATTCTTTGAGGGTGGTTCGGTTATGGTTGTTTGGTCATGATTTGAGTGTAGATAATTGCTATGTGTTTGGACATACATAATGGGAAACAATGTGATAGTTTGTTCATTCCACGAAGGCATCTAGGATATTGTTTTTTAGTTGTGATTTTCTATGGCAAGGTGATACTTTTTTAATATTAATTTTGGTTGATGAGGTGATGTTTTGATGGGAATGACGAGTTTATTGTTTGGTGTGGTTGTGTTGTGCATGATTTTCAAAAAGATATGAAATAAAGTTTTAATAATAATTGAAATGGTTGTGTTTGATTTGGATAATGGGATGGAAATGATTAATGAATAAATAAAAGACATGTTTTGTGATTAAATATGGGTTATGCTTGATAAATAATCAAATGGGAGGAAGATGAAATTGTATGGTAAAGTGAAAGTGGATTGTATCTTGTTGTGTGGTTTTCTGCATTTAGAAGTGGCAGAGAATGTGGGGGTGTTCTGATTTGGTTGGTGTTTTATTTAGAACCCATAGGATGGTCATATTTTTGGATATATGTATATTCTTGAATATTTATTTTTGATTTCTATATGTACCTGACCCACATAAAATACTAATTTTTAATGCCCACATAATCACGCGAGTGGTGTTTTCCCCAACATGCAGATAAGGAAGAAAGATGGTTGGCTACCCTTTCTTTCCCTCTCTTTCACCTATCGTAAAATATATATGCATAGGCTGTGATGGATTGAGTTATTTTTGTGCACTAGGTGATAGTATAAGTATTTTCAGCTTAGATATGATATGAAAATTCTCATGGGGTAGTAAAATGGTGTTTTTGGGTGACATGTGACATGACAATGCTTGTGGGGAGGGGATATGGGTCTTCAAAAAAGATGTTATATAACCATGTGTTGGGGAATCTTATAGTTAGGGATATAGATTGTAGGATGAGGGAAAGAGTTTTATGTCCTACATTATTATGATACACTACTCCTCTGGTAATTCTTCGATATTATGGGTATGGATTATATGGGATAGATGTGGTGTGGCCATGCTTGTGGTGTAGTATCCCAGTTGCATATATGAAGGATGTGTTGTTATTATGCTTATGGGTTGGTGTTATATGTTATTCATAATATACTAGAGCATTAGTGCATATGACGATGGGGTGTAAGAGTAGAAGATCATTGGGAAAGCAGTGTGGGATACCCTTTATCGATATTCTTTATATTAATATATTACACTTGGATTTTTTTGTGACCATGACATAGAGAGGTTTTGAGGTGTTTTTGACATGTTGAGGTGTTTTTCATTTTTTTTTTGTTTTCATATAGGTGTTGTAGTATTTTTTTCACATGTGCATAAGTGACTTGGGATTTTATACTATGTAGACATGTATGATAACCCTAGATAAATATATTCTTATTCACGATTACAAGAGGAATACATGGATTTTGCTTTAAATTACTATCTCAAACATTTGGATAGTTATTGTGTCACTACATTATATTTTTTTAGGTATTTACTTTGGATACTTTTAATTATATCCATTTAATTTATACATTCATTGTAGGATGGTTTGAATTTCGGTTTTTTACTATTTAATGATGTTTTTTTGTGGAAGATTCATCTTATCTTATGATCCTAAATTTTTATACAGGGTAGTTCCTCCCATTTCATGATATTTTTTATAACCATGGTGATAGTATCCAACCTAGGGCCTACTAGATGCTATGTTTGGTTGTTCATTATCTCTAAGCCATCCTTGAAGTATCATGATTTGAGGAGGGTCATGATAGAGTTGTATTAGAGGCTTATAGTTGAGATATAGGATCAGGTTTGGAGTTTGGCATAGTGACGATTATGTGGGTTGGTATGGTAACAGTTCCAGTTGACCTTGTTATGTCACATTGGATAGGGAGGCCAATAAAGACACAAATTTTTATCCCCCCTCAGTGATCCAATGAATCAAATATTATCTTAATGAAAATGCAAGTGAGATAGACATTATTATAGGGTAGAGACCTAGGAAATACACATGTATCATGTTTACTTGTGTTCGAGTATGAATAATGTTGTTTTGGGAAAGTTAAAATAATTAACGTTAAAAAATGAATTAAACGAATAATGATAAAATTACACACTACCTAGTATTAAGATATCATTTTTACCTTTCATCTATAAATTCCCTTATTCATCTATGTAATCCTTAGGTAGTAGGGGTTTAGTAGTATATTACAGTTGATTGTTGGAGGGTTGATCTGATTGAGGAGGAAGATCAGGGGTAGATGATGTTTTTTCTTTCCTATTATTTTCTTTTGGGAAGTACAAGGGAAGTGTTTCGAATATAGAGACTTAGATATTTTATAAGAGATTGATATAAATTTTAGTTTGATTTTGTCCTTTATGGAGTACAAGGTCCCTTTGGTAGAAAGTTATATGTATCGATTTGTGTGTTAGTGGTGGATGTTGTATCTACCTAAGTGGAAGGAAGCTGATGTTTCAACTGTTGAATTTAATAATGAGTTCAAGGAAAATTTTCATTCATCGACCATGTGAGAGTTAATATGCCATATATTCTTTCTCTTAAATAGAATTGTATTTCAGTGTGGGGGTTAGGGATCATGTTTATGGACCCTCTTAATTTTTCTTGAGATATTTTCCTAGATGATGATTCCTGTGTGAGAGATGTTGAGGAGTAAATATTCTTTTATATTCAGTATGAAATTGCTCCATTTACATTGTCTACACTTAAAATTGTTTACAAGAAGGAGAAATTAATCAGTAAGATGAACTCATGATGTGTTTTTTCACAAGAGTTAAACCATCAATTTTCCTTGAGGAGTTTGATTTTCAATGGAAGGTTAGGGGACCTAAAGACCATGAGGTTTTGACTAGTGGTTAGTTGACCATTATGTCTTCCCTTTTAGTCTAATAAGTGATGTGGTTTCTATGCCTTTATGGAGGACATCATATCAGGTTTATTTTTCTATGATGTTCCAGTCCATCGCTAAAACTAGTGCCTTGGGGACTTTGAGCTTAGTGTAGTGGAGGTGGGAAGGTTATGTGCTTGCCTTAGGAATAGTTTCTAGTGAGACCATTTCATTAGTAAAGTCAATAGGCTTATCCTATTTAATGGAGAGATATTGTAGGTTTAGTTTGTCCTTAGGATGTTCTTTGAGTTGAGTGACCTCAACCGGAGCATGGTCATACATTCGGTTGTTATTAGAGGGTAGAGATGATGGGTGTGGTTAGTTTCACATAGTTTGAGTGGTATCTCCAGGGAGGACATAGATGGTTCAAGGTATTATCAATTTTTTGTCCACCCTTGTTAGTGCCTTGATTGATTTAAGAGATTCATGCTCTATTGTTCCACCTTCTTTAGTTCATTATATAAGACTATATTTAGATAATTTTTACAGGTCATTAGTGTTGACTATTCCATTCAGAGGCCATACCGTATTGTTAAATGTTTTGCAGAGCTCTAGATTGATGATGGGGAGACATTGGTCTTGTGGGGTTATTTTTCTCTCCATATTAAACCATAAAATGTCAAACTATGAATTGATTAATTGTATTATGTGTTTTTTGTTATCTTATCCTTCCGAAGGAGAGTCGTGTTCTGATATATGGATGGCCACCCTATTGTTTTTGTTGGTGAGAGGGGTTGTTAGGTGTGAATTCAGCATGTGGATCACATTCCTTACCTAATGGTTTGGTTATTATATGAATCAGTGGATTGTTGTACAGTGGAGGCTCCTAGTGGTTTGGGGAGATTTATAGATGTTTTTAGGGAGGAGGTTGTGACGTTACACCCTCATTTTTTTGTTGAGTTATAGATATACTTGAATCTAGATTATTATATAATTTATATAAATCCTTATTAGATAAGACCTTATATGTTGTGGGAGATAAGGATTTAAGTGGATGTTTTAATGTAGAGGGGTTTATCCAACCGAGTGTGTCAACATGGAGTGCACTACTAGTTTTCACCAAGAAGTTAGATGTTGTTCTAAGGTTTTGTGAAGACAACCAGATGTTGAATATGGTAATGATTAGGAACCATTACCCTCTTCCAAGAACATATGTTATTTTTTACCTTATAGGAAAGGAGTTTTGGTTTTTAAAGATTAATATGTAGTCTACATGTCACCAGTTGAGGGAAAAATATGAGGATGTTTAGAAGACTTCTTTCAAGTTCAAGTATGGGAACATTGAGTTATTAGCCATACTCTTTAGAGTTATAAATTATTCATTTCTATTCCTGGGGATTCTGAACATCATGTTACATGAGTTCATGGACCAGTTCATCCTCATATTCATTGATGATATTTTAGTCTACATGATGTAATAGGAGGATCATGAAAATAATATCAAAGTTGTTTTGTTGATCCTCTTAATCCATAAATATCATAGTAAGTTGTCCATGTGTGATTGTAGGATGTGAGAGGTGCATATACATGGTCATGTGATGTCTTTGAAGGGTGTTCCATTAGACTCTTCAATGGATGAGGTGGTTTTTTTATTGGGAATCACCGAATAAAATTATAGATATTTGTAGTTTCATTATTATTTATAGATATCATTATTGTTTTTTTCCAATTTCTATTGAGTGGAAACCTCATTCAGAGAAATGACTAGGATAGGCTAGGATTTTTTATAGACTGGTATGTTCTAGAAAACATTCAGATACCTGAAGGTGATGTTTTCCAGTGCTCCATTTAGTTAGTTTCTTAAAGAGGATATATTGATTGAGGTGTTTTTTGAAACTTCTCCTACGGAATTGGGATGCAAGTTGCTGTTGTAGATGGAATTGATCTCATATGGGAATCAGAATTTAGTCCTCCATAAGAAAACTTATTCCACCCATAATCTGGAGTTGGTAGCACCTATTTTTGTGCTAATGTTTTGGTGGCCTTACATAACTAGGGAGCACATTGTGGTCCTTATAGATTTTAATTGTTTTATCTATAACCTTTATTAGCATGATTTGAATATTCACCAGTAGAATAGGATTGTGTTTCTTAAGATTATGATTTTGATATTTCATATACCTCAAGAATGAAAAATTTTTATCCAATTAATTGATCATGATATTTCATAGTGATGTTAGTCGGGATTTTGGGATTTCTTAGAATGGGTTTGAGGAATTGGTAACCTTGCAGTTTGACTCATAGGTCATTGATAGTATAATTTTCTTATTTTAGATGACAATGAACCCTTATTTGATACAATAAATGAAGGAGTCTTAGTTGGGATATTTATATGTATATATGGTGCGTGATTGTGTTAGCCATGGATATGCTCCTGATGGATGGTCAGAATAAAATTTTATTTCATGACATGTTTTTCATTCTATTTGTGATACATAAGGGATTCATTCGTGATATTCATATATCATCATTTATGGTGCACCCAAGAGTATTCGAGATTTATCATGGTTTGAAGATGAATTTTTTATGCCACGCGATGAAGAGTTTGGTGGATGGGTTTATTGAAAAATGATTTTTTTTCTAGAAGGAAATTCTAAACATCATGTTCATGGTGCTTTTCTGTGGCCTCTGGACATTTCTGAGTGGAAATGGGATGATATATCAATGTATTTCAATATAGGGTTACCCTGAACTCATGGAGTTTGTGATGATGTCTATGTAATTGTTTATCAGTTGGAAAAATCAGCCCACTTAATTGTGATCAAGGAGATGGGTACAGTGGATGCATTAACTAAGAGGTGTATGGATGAGGTGATGTTTATTCAGGGAGTTTTAGGTTCCATTATCCAAAATCAGGACAAACATTTTACATTGTGATTCTAGAGTGGATTATATCATTCTTTTTTTAACTCTATTAATCCTCAATAATTAGTTTCACCCTTAGATTAAAAGGAAGATAGAGCAGACTATCTACATATTGTAAGATGTTGTGAGGTCATGAATTATGGACATTGGTTCATCTTGGGTATGGAAACATCTTTTTCTCACAATTTCATAGTTAAATATCTATCACTCATCCATTTTTATTGATATGTTTGATGATTTTTATGGGTGGTCATTTTGTTCTCCATTATGATTGTTGGATGTTGGGGAGGTAGCAGTTCTTAGTCCTGATTTGGTGTAGAAAATAATAGAAAATGTTCAAATGTTTGGAGAGAGTATGAAAGTAGTGTCGGATTAGAAGAAGTCTTATACAGATTGTATATATATGACCATGGTGTTTTTGGTCAGGGACCACATGTTCTTGATGGTTTCCCCTTGATATGGGTATCATAGGATTGGAATTAGGAGTAAGATTTCTCAAATTTTTTGGGACCTGTTAGGTGTGGGGTTGAGATGTAAAGTTTTTTAATTGGTTAGAGCTTCCACCATGGATAGAAAGGATGTAAGATGTCGTCCTTGTATCTATGATACATCAATATCATCATGATGACTCACATTTCATTGAGTAGTGTGATTTGGATATCAAGGATGATGTCACATTCATGGAGAAGATAGTATAGATGCACTATCATTATAAGATGGTGTTGTGTGGCAAAACCATTCATTTAGATTATGTATCGTGGTTGTATGGTGTCTTAGAAAAGATTACGTAGGAGCATCAGACACAGATTCAGGCCCCGTATCTGGATTTTCGTTGGGTTGTGTATTTATTTTCACTATTTTTCTTGTGATGTGATATTTAGACCTAGTTGTTTCATTAGACGTTCTATTTTTTGTGATGTTGATTTGTGAAAATGTAATAAAATATGAAAAGGGTAGGACCTAATTCCCAATGAAGAAACATTAAACCATGATGTTATTAAACACCTATGGGAATGTCAGTTACACCTAGAGTGGATAACATATTGACATTGGGGACAAAATTCTCTAATTTGTATGTTTAGGGAAGTCTGGTTTGTTGGTTGCAACGGTTGGTGGATTGGGATATGTGGTGATTGGATGGTTTTTTTTGGTTGTGTGTAGTAATGAGGTTGGTCAAGATTTTTTGTGGTTATTTTTCATGGCCTATATGAATGGTGGTAGCATTTGATGTATGATGAGATCATTGAGTGGTATCTCATAGGGTTGTTGTTCGAATTCCTTTCCATTCTAGGTTTTATATTGATTCTCAAGGACAATAATTATTTTAGAGGTATCTGATATAATATATCATGACTTCTCAGCCCATTAATTTGTTACTTTTGAGTGTTTTAATTATATCCATGGGGACTCAAGGATTATATTTTGAGGCTAACGTGGAACGGGTGTTGCAATAGATAATTCATATCATTTAATGTCACACAATGTGTAACGGTGTTCCACAACATGGACATCAAGGGAATTCCCTTTTTCTAAATCTAATATGGGTGATTTAGGATACAAATACATTTATATAAATTCATTTCATGATTTGTAATAAATAAATTCCAAGCATAAAAAACTTTTAGAGAAATGCAGATTTTTTTTGAAAACATAAGATTACATCCCATGTTATGTTTACACGACTTGAAACCATAGGGTTTTCAGATTTTATGTACATTTCTTAGAAGCTATTTCATATTTATCCATATATTCTCTCACTCTAAATCATAATAATCCTTGGTCACCCCAAGGATTATTTCTATCCATCTTCTCCTTTCTTTGATTCATTGATTCTAGTGGGTATTGGTTGGAAATCCATGGTGATTTCTACCTATTTTCCATGCGTTTATCATTTGTTCTTCTCTTGGGAATTCACTGTAGTGTTATTTCTCTATTTTGGTAAGAGTTTCAAGATTTTTATTATTATATTTGATATAGTATTGTTTGATCATTAATTTCAATGACTGCAGATGTTTTTACAGGTGGTTCTTCATTACACCGTGGTGCACAGCAAGTCTGTAATGCTTCTTTCGGGTAAAAACTCCATCATTTCACAATATTTTGTTTAATTAGGAAGGGTTTATTTATTTAAAAAATAGGAAAATATTGTTTTTTCTTAATAGATGTTAAAAAAATTATTCAAATTGAAGGGGGGAGGGGAATGATTCCCATGATTTTTCACTAGATAATATTTGTTGTGACTATTTCATTTTTTGTGACTGTTGTGACATCACGCTAAAATGGAAATCGTCTACACACTTTTATTTGGAAACTGAAAAAGACTACCTAGGATTATAGAATATGTGATAACTCCCCTAAAATAAATTTAAATCTGATTAAATACCTTTTTTCAATCTATAAAATGATCATTATGTGTTTTTGTGTGTGGTTGTGCTGATGAGAGGTGATGTGTGGATGTGATACGAATTTTAATTTCTGTGTGATTGGGGAATATGGGGAGGACGAGGGATGGATTTTTTGTCATGATTTGGGGAATTGAGGTTATTTTTATTTGTCCATGCTTTAGTGGTGGTGAGGTGGTGTTTTTGTAGTCATGCTTTTGGGGTGGTGAGTTGATGGTTTTTTGGTCGTGTTTTAGGGGTAGAAAGGCCGTTGTTGTTTGGGCGTGATTTTGGGGTTGTGAGGTGGTGGTGGAATGGTCATGCATTGGGTGAAGGGGGTGGTTTTTGGTTTTTCATTATTTGGGTGTGATGAGGTGACAGTTGTCTGGGATAGGCTTTGGGTGGCATGTGGATGGTATCATTTGGATGATGAGCTACTTATTATGTTTGTGTTCTACTAGATTCTCTTGTAGTGTTGGAATAAATGATTCATAATGATATTAATAGATATTTTTTGATTTTGTTAATGGGGCAGAAATTTAATATGAATAAATAAATGATTGGATGTGTGGGTAAATATGGCATATCGTAATAATGAACCAAATGTTACACATGATGAAAATAAATAACAATAAGAATGTAGATTGTGGCTTATTGTGTGATTTTCAACTTTTATAGGTGGTAGTGAAAGTGGGGAAGTTTTGAGTTAGTTAGAGTATTGTTGAGAACCCATAGAAAGCTCTTGGGTGCTAATGTCTATATAAACCTTTATATTCCTTTGTATTTAATTAAGTACCACATCCATGAAGAGCACTGTGCACTGACACTGAAATAGTCATACATGGGTGTTTTCCAAACATCCTGATGATGAGGATGGATGGTTGGATACATTCTCTTTACCACTATATATTCCAATAATGTAGATATATATATTATATTATGTATGGAGGTTATTTAGTGCACTAGGAGATGACCCTGGTGTTTTCTATTGAGATTAGATTGACCAGGTCTTTTTTAATGAGATTTGGTATGAATGTGATTATGGGGTGGTAGCCAAATTGTTTTCAAGCAGGATGTGATATAACCATTCTTGGGGGAAGCTGGCCCATATTACTTCTGGTTATATTTGATATGATTGTGATGTGGGGAAGTTTATAGTGGGGGTCATAAAATGTTGGTTGTGTCCATGAGATTGTTTTTTCAGGACTGTGATAAACTACTACTCTAGTTATGGTTGTGATTTTGATGTATTTGGTGTCTACGAGAGAGATATAGGGTGACTTTCCTGGTGGGGTAGTGGCCTAGGTAACTGTGGGAATTATGTGATGGAATGGTACATGTTGGGTGGTGGTATAAGTTATTCAAAATATATTGGAGTTCCATGATGTATAATGTTGGGGTGTGGGAGTATCAAATCAATGAGAAAGTGGTGAGGGGTACCCTTTCTCTATTTTCTTCATATTATGTCATTATATTTGACATGTGTTATTTTTTAGTATGTCTTGTTGATGCTAGGATGGATAGTTGACCTATTTGGGTTTTGGTAGTTTTTTTCTCACAATGTCATTAGTATGCTTCATTCAAATGTGCATGAGTGACTCTGGGTTTCTTACAGAGTATACATGTATGAACCAACTACATTAATAAACTAACATTCTAGTCTCCATGAAGACTACATGGGTCATTCTAGGCATTACTAAGTCATACATTTGGATAGTTTTGGCATCATTACATTATCTATTATTTTGGTTATTTACATTGAATAATTTTTTTTCTATATTTTTTATTTATACATGCATTGTGGGATGGTTTCTATTTTTATTTATATAATTTCAAGGATTTAATTTTGGATTAATCATAATAACTATAAATCATATATTATTATAGTTTTTAATTCCTCTCATTTCATGATATTATTATAAAATTGGTGTTAGTCACCAACCTATGGCCTACTGAAGGTGGGACTTGGGTTGGTGGGGGTAATTGTATCTCTTAATTCATTTTAGTATCTATGGTGGGTGGGGGTTCGGATATAAAAGGCTTAGTTCTATATACTAGTAACCAATTTTAGTTTTATATCTAAGGTGGTCTATTTATTTAGAATCATAGTCTAAGTTTAACATCTGTATGTTAAATTTTCAAGGCCCTTCATGAGTTTTTAATTTGATCATTGAGGTTTTCTTTTTCAATTAACAACATTGTATTATTTTCATTTTCAATAAAAAAATCATCTTTTATTGATACAGTAAAATCATGTTGTTTAATCAAAATTTTACATTAATCATTAAGTTCATTAAGATTTTCTTCCAGAAATATTATAATATTTGAATAAATATTCACTAGATATATCAAATTCATAATGTTTTTTATCACATTTATTGGGAACATAAATAGTATTTGGTGCCTCATGTGTAACTCCAATAATCCTCAAGCATTATATCTCATTATAATCCTTTCTATATGATTCTTGAATCGTGTTAAATATCCTATGAAGCATATAATGTTTGCTCCATGTATTTCCTATGTTCGTTCCATGATCTTCATATTTATTCTTCTACCTCAATTTTGGGAAATACACATTGATGTGTAATTTTATTTTTCACTCATAACTAGTAACTTCTCAAATGTCCTCATCCTTCATTCTATTCCATTTCATATCATATTTCAACAATAAAATTCATTTTTCTTGGAGAATGTTTTTTTAATGTAAAATTTCTTAAATATTATTTTAGATGATCCATATCCTCATCCCTATCAAAGTTACCAAAATTTATATTGGTTCTCTCTTCATTGACTACTTCTTTATCTTTTGACTAAAATTAATTGAATACAATTAGTTTTTTGGGAACTACATATTCATCATTAAATTTAATATATTCTTAAAACTTCATTAGTTTTAAAATAAACTCATTTATTGGTAACTTTATTATATAACATGATTCACAAATGGATAACGAAGTTCCTCACTATCGATTAGATAAGAATCTTAAAATCCCTTGCACTTACTACCTATCATCAATACTATTTACGAGTTCAAGAATAATATTTGTAATCTCATTAAACATTATGTCTATATTTGAAATGGGCTCATTGGGTTTCACATTAATCATGTAATACATAATGGTATTAGTATTGAATCACATTTCATTAACATTATATGTTCTATTTGAATACATAACTAAAGTATACCAAATATCACAAACTATTGCAGTTTTATAAATTATATTTAATTCCACATATCTTAATTAATAGAATAAATCATTTATTTCTTTATATTTAAATCATAGTATTTTTTAATATCATCACACCAGTTTACTGTTTGAGCTTTTTTCAATTTATCTTATATATTAGTCCAAATACCAAAACATATACTCTAATGATGAATTTTAATTTTAATTTTGGATTGATAATTGTTTTGGCCATTAAATTATGATGGTTTTTTATATCATTATCTTAAAATATAGACTTATCAAAAATTATCAAATTATTGTAACAAAATAAAATAGATATATTTGTCTATTTGACTTGATAAGGGACTGATGTAAAAATAAAAAATCACAACTAAAACTTAATGTTAAATAAAAATTGATAGAAATGTGAAATTTAATGCATGTTTGACACTCATTGGGTTTTGATTGATCATTAGAGTTCTATTAACTTCTCAATGACTATCTTTATTTCTGATAGAAGTTGAAATTATCATAATTTATTCCTTATATATTTTATGGATGCATAGTATATAATATAGTGTCATAATGTTAGAACTAGAGAACTATCACATGTGTTCTATTTTTTGAGATTACAATACATTGAAAATATTCTGCTATAAAATAAGAATTTTTTTTCTAAAACGAATAATTAATGAATAATCATTAAATATCCTTGAATTCATTAGGAAATCCAAAAATATTAAATTTTCCAACACTTCAATTAATTCATCATATATGAATATTTGAGTATATTAAATAAATATTATTTCATTTAAAAATGGTAACTTGAATTCTACCACATCATCATCATACCCACGGTTAATTCAAAATAAAGGGAAAACTCTAATTGACTCCCTTGACTGGTTGTATAGTCACATGGACTGATCATGTGATCACTGGTTCTGTAAAATTCACCATGGTTAATTATTCACCTATTTGGTTTAAATCAATGCTCCTACATGAATCATTAGGATATGTTTTTCAGACAAATTCACATATGTAAATCATTTTCCTATGTGGTTATTCCCAATTCACCGATTTGAATCATTTGGACATGTGATTCTAAATAATTCACATTCCTAAATGGTTTGGGTATGTGATTTTGATTGCTTTGTAATTTCCTAATAATGTTTCTTTTTCAAAATGTATGGTCACTCGAATACATATAATAGATTCAACAATTTTCCAAAATTCAATCTATGACTGATATGGTCATAGAGATATATGTTTTGATCACTCTGTTTTATTATAATATATTTGTTTAATCTTTTGGTTGATTTGATTACACTTTTTTTCACATGTGGAGTTTATGAAATTTCCACAATAATCGATTGATTAGAAGTATTGTCAATGAACTTATTCAAGTAGTCACTTCTATCCTTAGTGAAATTCTACTGAGTTACATATTGCTTCATGTAGTTAATTGAATCTCTGTTGAATTTGATCAATGTAAATATACTTATTTCATTCATTTTGACACATGATTTTTTTTTTCATTCCCTGTGATTGGTTTCGTTTTTTCATGTGGTTGATAGCTACCATTATTATTACATTGATACATTTTAAAATTTTCATACTTGTCGAAAAACATGTTACCACCATAGAACATAGTATTCATTAATAATAAAAAAAACAATTTTAGATAATTATAAAAAGTAATTTTTTGAGTAATCTGAACATATTATTCAAACAAAACATGTATATTTTAATATCTATCATGTTCATTAATAAAATTATAGCAATGAGCATGTTTTGGGAAAATGAGGTACTTTGTTACAATGAAAATTAATACATATTAATCCATAAAATAATATTGGAGTCTATTGAGAGGGGATATAAACCAGATTAATCTTGAGAATCCTAAATAATAAAGTATTTATTTCAGTCAGAGAACAAAATATTTTTGATCAAGCCTTACAATGTGACAAAATAAACACTAAAAAATTATGTTTTCATTCGATGATAATTTACTAAAATGATTTTGATTTAATCCATTTAAGGACTAAGTGTATTTTGAGAATGTGTACTAGTCTAATTTATGTCCACTCATGTGGTCAGATAGTACCCATATATAATTATAATACCAAGAATTCGTGTTTTCTTTTTTGGAATTTTGTTACATTAATACTATACCATCCTAGTTCTAAAATAACATGTGTGTATTGATGGTTGGAAAATCACGTAATGTTTCAATTTTACAATTAGTGGTGGGAGGGGGAATTTGAACCAACATTTGGAGTTGAATATTAATGGTTGATACCCCTCAGATGATGTATTTTGGATGGGGATTGGGGGTCACATGGTAGTAGAGAGCAGTGGGGGTACTTTAAAAGGAAGTCAGTCTTTCCCGTAAAAACCCCCTAACTAGCCGGTGACCGAGTATCATCTATAAAATATGGTTAAATGGGGGGATATTACATTTTTCTCTCCCCAAATTATTTTGAGTAAGAATCACTATTCTATCCCCACTCATGCTCGCGTTAACCAAGGGCCATGTCCCCTCCCTTCCCCTCTTTCCCCTTGATAATGAGCAGATTTCCATTAGTATTTTTTGGTGATATGTGGTAATAATCATCCACTAAAGATATATGATACCTAAAACCTTCTATAATTATAATTTTATCTCTATCTAAATAGAGATTTGATAGTAATTTCCTCATATTCTAAAGGAATATGAAGACCATAATAGGTATTATGGTTTTCCTAGGTAGAGGGAATCCAACGACATCATTTTCACTCACTTTCTTAGTGACTCCATAAAGTATTTTTCCATTCTATATTTTTCATATTTATTCAATAAAATTTAAATAAAATTTATTATTATTATTTTGTTTTAGTTAGGGTATTTGTCTCACATTAGGTTTAGGAGTGTGTCTGGTTTTTTCGAGAAGCCCTACTTGATGATCGATGGACGATTAAGGCCAAGTGACTTATTCAACATTATCTGATGTTTAAATTAAATTAATTAATTATAATTGTTATTATCATTTAATATTATATTATTTACATCATATATAGGTAGGGGTGCTGAAGAAATCATTTAATAGACTTCATAGGGATTGGTAGCTCTAGGAGAGGCCTCAGAAGAGCTTCTAGTCCTGGGTAATAAGCGGAGATGATTTTTTGAGGTAGGTGGTCTTATTACATAGCCTATAGATTAATGTTTTTATATATACATCTGGATGTGTTGTCCCAAAATTTTGGGGCTTGTCCCTTATGTTTAATTTAATTATTAATGTCAGCTTTATGGGTTAGATTAATTTTATTTTTCGACTCATGTGAAATGCCTCAGATCATAAGGAGTAAAGTTCTTGGGCCACAACATCACTAGTGCACTAGCTAGGATTCCACAGTCACTGATGGTTGAGGAATAAACTATGTGTATTCCATGGAACTTGAACCCCTTGAGGTGTGTTAATTAAATAAACTAGATATATGATACATAATGGACTTATCTAGGTTATAGTGAGATTTATTTTCCCTAAAATGTTGCATCATAACCCTAATGAAATAGTATATCATTCTCTATATGGACTACTATTGGGTGAGTATAATAACTAAACTATCCCCATGAGACATTGAGATGGTTACTCATCCATCTCTCTTTATAGTCACTAGTGAGGTTTCCTATAGTAGGTTTTTGGGAGAGCATGTGTGTTCTAGACATTGCTAATAGAAATGATGCCCTCTAAGAGACAAGTGATGACCCAAAACATGGATGAGTCCTGGGACCATAGTGGGTAACCCTAGTGAAATTTTGACCTTAATGAGAGTGTTTTTTAAGAATATTATATCAGGAGGTACAACCATATCAACGTGTTCAGAGAAACCTCAACATAAGAAGAAAAAGGTATGGTCAATCAGGGTTATGTATGGAAGGATTGACACTAGGGTCTGAATTGGATCTCCAATGAGGTCATGATGGTTGTCACAATCCATGTGATATTCTTAGATATATTCTATAATCGAACCAATGAAGGTATTTTTTCTAGTTTTATCTACTTATTTTTTATAGTTGTTTATTTATTCTAATCATGTCATATTAAAATATCAAGGAATTTCTAGTTATGTATGTGATGACATTGGTGATTCCATATTTATTTTTTTACTCACACCTAGATTAGGTGTCCAAAGAACCTAGGTACCTGAGTGGCATTACACTTTCTATAGGAACAGGTTTGGTCGATTCCCAGGATCACCCTATCAAGTTGTAGCTGATCATGTGGGATTTGGAATTTGGGATGAGGTGAGGGACTATGATTTTATTGGATGTATTAGAAACATTATTAAATTCGTTATTTATTCTTTATTTTCCATTCTGTATATGTGTTTATCCATGTGGGAGATCCAGAGTGTTTGGCTGTATCAACATCTTTACATTCCATGTTGTAATTATTTTATTTTTTTATCAAACATTTATTATCATGATTTGTGGATGATGTATAGTTTACGTAACCTTATTTTTTCTCTAATATTGGGGATATAGACTCCCTAAAATACCTCCTTAGGCGTCGATTTCTTGTCAGAATCCAATCGCATTTAGGGAGGCATGCCTGAGGTTATATGTTTGTCAATTTGGGATTCATTTCTAAGTAAGCCTAAGACATTACCAGTTATAATTGATCAGTGTTTGCTGGATAAAGGTTATTGATTTTTCAATATTAATTAATATTAGAAACCATATTTTAATGAATCTAATAACTTTATAAAATCTAGAAACATCTGTTGTCAATATCAACTAGAGTTTGATGTTTTTACTAGGTATCTCTATGCTCATCCCTACCTTCATTTTTGTATGACATATTTTGAGCTTCAAAACATCCCCTCTATCTCTATACATTTGATTGAAAATTTTTATTAGTTCTGTAAAAAAGTGATTCATTGTTGATCGCACAGAATCATGTATACAGGTATGATTTTAGGTCCCAAACATATCAACGAACCACATGAAGATCTTGATGTGTTATCCGTGTTTTTATGTTTGAGATAATTCACTCATTACATAAAAGTGAAAGTTATAACTTTATTCAAGTAAAAACAATAATCCAATATTATCCCCATAAGTTTAATGCTGGTGAAATGATTAAAAATGAACAATGATTTTTCGAATTATCATGTGTTTGTATATCCCTAAAGAGAAGATATGATGAAAAATAGAAGAATAAAAACATAAAATACAAACATGAAATTCATAAGAAAAAATAAATGAATAAAAATTTAGATGCTTTGTATTATCATCATGTTCCTCATCATGTGATCACATGGATTTTAGAAGTCCATTGGAAATAGAGGAATTAAAATATGAATAAATGGGCATTACTAGATTCCTTCTATAACCCTCGGTCTCATTATCCTATAAAAATTTTCCAAGGGGTACCATTTATATAAAAAACATAAATAATGGGTGAATATTGTTTCATGTCAAATACTTAATTTTAAATACTTGATACAAAAATACCAGGTCCATCTATGATCCAAATATATGTGTTATATTTTATGTTTTTATTTCGTTTTCAAATAATGAATAAAAATCTATGTATAATGAAAAAGAAATTAATGTTTTCAAACTAAAACCTACATAAAGTATAAATAACATCAATAAAGGTTAAAAATATATGATAATTTATTGCAAGATCATACCATTATACCAAAACCATTTCATGCCCCAAAAACTTCACACTCAATGAAGACTAGAAAATTTATCCAAGATTAGTGGATGGAATTCAAAACAATTTTACATCTACTATAAAAGAACCTTTTGTATTCTTCTTTAAACTAATTATTATCCAATTAGTTTTTTTTTCAATAAACATAAGAATTGATAACTCATAAATTTTTCTATTATGAAATCTAATGTGAAATAACTATTACAGTTGAATTTCACCCACAACAAAACCAGGTCCTGAATTCCGTTCATGTGACTGTGTGTAAATAATTCATTTCATTATTTTACTATTTTCCATTCCATGAAGGATGAATATTTTAAAATATTTTATATTCCATTTTATTTAGAACACTTAAATTTTATTAATCTTTATAACCAATTGCTAAAAATAATTTTAAAATGTTGTGCATCTAATCTCAAACACATCCCTCAAGCTCCCGATCAAAATTTATCGATATGTTATACATTTATTCACTCCCCTATATATATAAATAATTTTTAAGTGTTTTTTAAGGTTAAAAAATATTAAAATAATATATTTACAAACATAATACAATTCAAATTTAGAATATTTAATAGTATTGTACATGGTCGACGTAAGAAACAAACTATGTTTAATCCTCAATTAAGTCTATTTTGTTTTCTCTAACATACTATTGTTATCATATAAAAAATGATATTTTATTGTTTATGGATGTGTGGAAGATTGTATCGAATAAAAAAATCATGATTCATGTTAGTATCAAAAGTATTCCAAACTTTTCAAAGGTTTCACAAAACCACAACCATTATTATGAATGACATTTTACCATGTTTATAAATTCAGCCATGGTGAATATTCATAATTATGTCCAAATATAGAAATAAATAATTGATTTTTACCTACTAATAAATATTAACATGTATATAAACATTGTAAATGAATATCATTATACCATAAGGAAGGTTTCAAAATTTCCTACTATATAATCCCTGGTATTTAGCACATTAAATACACTTGACACAAATACAGTTTTTGTTTATTTTTTTATTTCAATGAAAGAGGAATGAGATAGGTAAATAAAAGTGAAATAAAAATTTACAAAGGAAGAGTAACTTTTACATTCTAAAATAAATAAAATATTGAAAAACAGACATTTTATCATTTTAAATTATTGACATTTTTAGTATGTAATTGGATATATTGACAATAATTTTTCGTAATGACATATATGAAGGAATTTTGTGTGTTATTAATGTGTGAAGAATATGTTATTTTTTTTCAACAAGATCTATTTCATAACACTAGATCTAGGAAGGCATTACTCAATTCATTATTCAGGTTGTCATTCAAGTTAATTTAATTCTATAAAACAAATGTAAATAGTACATTAGTAGAATAGAGTGATCCTAGTGAACTCAACTCATATCTAGTTCATCATAGTTAAAATAATCTATGTTTTGATCCCACTAGATCATTCAAATATTAACCATATCCCTTTTCATCTCATTTTATGATCCCCATGTGCTTGTGTGGTCAAATCGAAAGCATTAATACCCTAACAGAAATATGTATGAGTCACAACTATCACATCCTCTTACAAGAAATTGTTATTCAATATAATCTCTTTTTATCATGGTATATTATATAGTGGGAAAATAAAATGTCATCATTCGTGGAAACATTTTTTTTATTTTTCTTATTATAGTGTATAAATTTTAATATGTTTACCATGACCATTGAATTAATTTAGGCACTACATTCCTAGTCATGTTGCCTAAGATATCTTCTTCCTTTCTAAAGTGGATAAATTTTCCTTCATCATTAACTATATTTTAGACAACCAATGATTCTTTTAATACGAGATACCTAACAAAAAACATCTAATGTATTGATAGTGAAACAAAATATGATATAGAATTATGGAAATTCATAAATATATCAAAACATGTGATTAATAATCATTTTCAAAGATGGGAATATAAAATGAAACCTAAAACATGTGTTATATATTTTAGAGTCTGGATCCTCATGGTATCATATACTCTTTAACATGAAAGGATTTATTTATGAGAATATGTCTCAAAGATTATGATCGGCTAACACCTAATTGTAAAACATCATCCGTGTAAAGACATTATGATATATTTAGACCATATAACATATGTTTAAAATTATTTTCATTAAATGATTTTGGTTCTCAATATAGTTTATAACTCCTATAATCTTTTGATATAATTAATAATCAACGGACATTACCATGTGTATAGTGTCCATAAAATTAATAACCATATTATGATAAGAATAAATAATTCATTATTATCTATATACATGATATGGTAATCAAAAATTATTACTTATGTTGGTTTTATGGAACTGATATTCACAACACTCCCACATCCACTAGTGACAACTTACCTACCGTAAACCCATTGTTTCTTACATAATAATCCTTGTTTTTTCATGTTATGTATTTAGTTACTAGACCTTACATGTTTCATTACTTGTCTACTCAGTTGTATTCAACTCCACCTCCTTGAATATAATCCCCCAAGATATGATATCCCCGATTATATTACATTTTTACACTATCATGACATTGGAACCATAACTAGTACCATTTCTACAACATCATTACAATATATATTTTGATAACATCTCACTTTCTTGGAACAATTTCACAATTTAGTACAAATATACATGTATATACTAATTTTTTATCTGTATTAGGATCCTCATTATAATTAGTATTTATATATATAGGTACCATTAGATTTTATGAGATAATATTACACATTGCCCTATCTTGGTAGTTATGCAAGTTCCATTTTATATCTATGAAGACTAGGCTATCTCCCCTTGATAAAATTTGTTCCTTTTCATTATTCACTAGGAATTTATCCTGGGAACATTCTCATGTACTATTATATTATTCTAATTATCTCCTTAAACAGTTATCCTTGATTTATTTAATATTTCCTACCTGATTTATATATATGAAACATAAAATGTATGTACATATCATGGCATATGTGACAGCTAACAGCTATGAAACATATTGAGTTATTCTCATTTTGTTAAACTATTCCTATTACATAGAAATGTTTTTTGAGAGTGATTAATGCCTTATGACATAAGATAAAATTTCTATCTTGAATTTAGCCCACTTTTAATTATCAATTATATTCCTATTCATGTACCTTGAATTAGAATATGAACCCCCATATAGAAATCGTAGTAAATATCATTCCCTAAAACATGAGTCTTTATATTAATTGAATCTGGTAGTAATGTTTCCAAATTAATCTCAAATAAATTTTAGACTAATACCAATTTTCTATATGTTCTCATCATATATTACATGTAAAACTATGTTTCTCTTGCTAACCAATTTTATACTCAAGTAATAATAATCATTATTGAATTCAACAAATCTTTGATCCATGAATTGATCCTTGAAGTATTTATATAATAATCCTAGTAGTTACCATGAAAACTCAAATTCTAACAGATTTTTATATTTCTATTAGTGAAAAGGATTCCACATATTTAACACTATGAAAAATATAAGACTATTAAAAATCCATCATTTTTTTTGAATGTCATTTAAAAATATATATAAAGATATTTCTTAAAAACCAATTTACGCCTATAGGGTATTACATCAGTTTATGAATCTACCAAAATAGAAATCATATTTTTGTTATATATAATTCATTTTTATATTTATATAAAATTACCAATTTTAGATTATATCCATTTATTACATCATTGTAGAGAAGTATTAGTTATTGTCAATGAATAATCTATCACCAAATCGATGATTATACAACCATCTATGTTTTGGTATTATCATCTTCAAACTTGATATCTCTCTTTTACATGATATATTTTTCAACTTTTTCAATGATAACTTGTTGTGCATCTCAATCCTTGAAATTACCAAATTCAACATTGCTCCCACTATCTAAAATTGATACTTTCTCCCTTTTGTTGAAATATTGTCTTTCACTTGAATATGAATTTTCTATATTATTGATTTATATAATATCAATATAAACCTTTGGGTAATTAATTGAGATGAACTTTTTCTTGATTACATTTTTTACATAGTCTTAATAGAAAAATTTCATCTGAATGAGTAAATATTATGACAATAAAGACTTTATTCATATTGATATTCAATTTTCATTATAGTCGAAATAGGGTATGTGTTGACTAAAATATTTGAAAAATAATTAATGAAAAGGTATATTTGAAAATATTTTTGACCTATAAGATGCATTATCAATCTTCCATTTATAAACATCATGTATCTAATATTCATAAGTTAATATGAGTTTATAATTAATCTCCACTATAAATTTAATCTTAAAAGCATTTTTGTTATGATATTATTAATCTTACCATCAAAAGCCATCTATTATATTCTGACTGATACAATTTTATACTTTTCTCAACATTCCTTAATCCTCTTAAATTAATCTCATAGAATGAATTAATTTTCATATAAATTCATAAGAAATAGTAAACATGTATGTTTTCAAACTAAGTCTTCATAATTTTTGGATATTAATCCATTAAAAAAATCATGAACATTATAATATGTAAGATTGTATGTAAACTAAATAATAGGTTCAGATCAAATATTATAAGGACTATAGATTTTATATATCTAACATTAGATTTTGATATTTATTGACCACGTATTATTATTCCACTGTTAAACGTTATTTTAGTCTTATATTTTTTATTCATAATCAATAAATATTATTGAAAATATATGATCTATGTATAATTAAACTATTAATTAATTATGGTATATAGAAATAATATTAAATTGGAACATGAAATAAAGTCCCATGGTTTCTAAAATCAACACTAGGATTATGTATTGGTAAGATAAAATATATAAAAATTGTTTTTACGATGACCATGAATGGGTGAATCACTAAAAAGGTGGTGGATCATTGATTTATTTTTTTAGATTTTATTAAATTTACATAAATATCATCAAAATTTCATGGTTATCACTCATTCATGTTATAAATTTTACATTCACCTACCTATAGAAATAATGAAAATAGTGACACATAAATGATTTTTAAATGGTTTATCCTTGATGTGCTAGCCTACTCCTTGATGTTATCAGGATATATAAGTTATAAATTTTCAAATATAATGTCTTGGGAAGGGATTACTATTGAACCAAAATTCTATACCCTAATATTTCTCCTAAAAGGGAAATTAAACATTACCCCTTTAGTTATAAGTTATGTAACAACGCTTCGAGCCTTATCAATATCAAGACAGCTTCTGTTCACCAGCACCAATCACCAAAAATAATACATATGGAACATGTATATATCAGTTTTAAATAATACATCCATTTAATTTATATAATATCTTTAATCATCATAATATATCATACTTTGAATACGGGTAGGTATTTACGATGATATTTTTTCCTTAAATTTTTCAACATTCTCAAATTCTTTAAGATTGATATCTTCAACCCATTTATATAGTACAATATAATATGATAAATATGAGTAAGGAGTGGTCATAAATTTTAATTTACAGCCCATAAAATTCTAAATTAAGTGACACTATATAACTTCTAAGGATATTTCATTTTGACTCAGTTAGAACTCTCACAAATCATAGTGTTAAGGTTATTCATCTCACCCATAGAATTATGCTGTAATCATGACATTCCCATTGTGAATTTTGGGAATTTATTTATAAATTCCATCATAATAATATATATTATGACATTCCATGACTGAATATTCCTCTATAATATTTAAATAATGGCATTTATACAAAATTCAATTTGTATCTTCTAGTATTTTCATTACCGATGTATCACTCATGCATTATAATCCTTCATTCCTTAAAAAACTATGTCACAAACACATTTTCATTAAATAATATAAATATATATATTTTATATAAAAAATATGATAATACATCTGAAAAAAATATCATCAATTGACTAACTAAACATCTACCATCAAATGAATTAATTGTTGTTCATCCTCATATTCATTCACCAAACAAGTTAGTTGAACATACAACCCTTAGAAACATATCATATCCATTACTCAAGGTATTTGGGAAGTCTAACACCATGAAAATTAGGTGTTCATACTCATTGATGATGTTCTAATCATCTATTATTTCCATATTCTTTTGGATCCTCTACTTATGGTTATTTGAATCCAATGGCCACCTTTTAATATTCTAATAAAATAAATGTTTTATCATAAAACCTTATTCTATAGAATTAAATATAATTTTACAATCTTCAAATAAACTTGAATTAGATTCATTCATGAATAAAATTTTGTAATAATGATGTCTGATACATGAATATTAGTATAGTACTATATGATTGAACTTTTTGAAATCCCTCTTTGGGGAGTTGAACTCGTCATTCATGAATGAAAACCATTAAATCATTCAATTACTTATATTACAATCTTATAATAACCTAAATATATTTTTTGCGAACCTATCTTCTCATTGATCCTTTCATGATTTAGTTTAATATAAGTAGTAACTCTATTTTTACCAAAACCATAGAAATATTCCAACATCTAAGGTCAGTAGCACATTCTCTCATAAACTACTAAAAACATATACAACACTGTTACCAATATATAGGCTCGTAAATATCCCCCTTCTGATTTTATTATTAACTCATTCACAATTCTTCAATGTACTCACCTTTCTATCAGACCATATCATTTCTAAAATAGAAAGGTCTTGGAAACACACTATTGGATAAACCAATGTATTTATATAATTCCATCCCTCATTGACAAGAATTTCTTTTACCATAAGATCAATGCAGTCCCCCTTTATTAATAACAGTAAACAAAACATCATTTTGCCTCCTTTTTTCACAAACAATAGATCTTCTAAATTTAAAAGATTTTGGTGTTTCTTCTCCCCCATTTATAAAATAATCGAAGGCATGGTGTGGGTACTTTTAATATTCCTTTGTTAAGTGAGAGGTGATACGGGAATGTGATGCTTCATCCTCAATTCCTAAAATATTTACCATGGAATTTATTAAATAAAAATATCATCAATTTGATCCTTTATTGTAATATAATCTAGATTTTTATTTTTGGAAGAGACATTTTTCTTAATGAAATGAAATATGATGCCAATAATTTTTATCCATAGTATTGTACAAGTTTATATTAAATATTATTTACACTTTTATCATTATAGATAATTTTCAATGGATTACCAGTATTCACATTCAAGTCCTCCAACTAAACATTCATCGACGCCATTTGAGTGAAATTGTGGGTGGCAACAGTTTATTCAGATTTTATTATACTCAATTTTTTTATGATAATAAATATTACTATATCTTAAAAACAACGTTCCACTAAAAATTGTGCTTTGGTAATTGGAATCCCAATCTCAATAAGAATCATTGAACCTATGTAAGATTAACTCATTAAATCATTAATATAATAAGAATGAATTTCATGTTCCTTTATCACACATCACAACATTGTTATCATCCACAAAGTATCCTTAATTTAGATTATTATAATATATGGAGCACATTTTGGATCAATACAATGTATTTGGCCTCTATAAAATTATATAGTGTAAATTTTTGATAAATTTTATCATGTCTCTATGATTAACAATTTTAAGGGTTTATCGTTGCTCTGATTTACACCAACATTTATTGGATTATTAAATTCCATTGACTCATCAATGTAAAACATTATATATAGATCTTTGGAATACATCTCCTCTAAAATAAATATAAGAGTTCCATTTTGTATAGCCTATTTCTTGAGAAAGTAGTTAAACCTTCCAAGAAACAACATTTTAATGCACTACATCATTCTCCTGATAAATCCATACATGTAGAATAATTATAATTTGAATATATTATATTATTCATATAAATAATGACTATCAGTGTTCATGATCTATTCATCTTCACATTTATGTTTCTATTAACCATTACTTTATAAAAAATAAATATTTTCATGAAAATTTCATGTTTAAAGTACATGGAATAAGAGTTTTTATTCAACACGTATAACAATTTCCTATGTATATAAACCATACTCCCATCATTATCATGTATGAATCACTTGGGGTTTCCTATGTAAAATTATTCTTCAACATCACCATTAATTATGGTAACATAATATCTATTTGATACACCCTATGTTTAGAATTAGCACCAATAGCCGAAAACATTCTGACAATCTTATTCCTTATGAAAATGTTAAAAGTTTATATAAAATATATACCTTCCACTCATAAATATCCTATTTAAACCGAACATCATTTATTTCAGAACCATCTACCATTTCATTAAGTATATTAACAAACACCCATTTAGATATAATAATATTTTTTCCTTATAGTCTGAGAACATGTTCTCAAGTGTCATTCTTCTCAATTTAATATATCTTCTCTTTCATGGAATTTTACCATTCTTAGTGATAAATTTGTTCCCATACATGGTATGGTTTAATATTAGAGAAAATTGTGGTTTTATTTTTCATTCATATAGTTCTCCTTACCTGAAATAGAACTTCAAGACATTTGATGATATTCCTATGTTCAACCTACTTTTTTAATGTCCATAACATTTAGTTTCTTTTTTTCCAGAAATTTTTTAATCACCCAATTCATTGGAAGAATATTCTTCGATATAATACTCCCAACTTACTTCTATTTCAATATATCATTCGGAATATGATCATTTATCCTACCTTGTTTCATCAGATTTATACAATTCTTAATCATGTAGATTGAATTTAATTTCATTCACATTATAATTATTGGATTTTATGATTTTATATGACTATTTGTTCTATCACCTATTTCTTATTGTATTTGTTGAGTAATTTATGAAATATCCTTCTACTACGTTTCATCAATTTTCCCTAACTATGAATTTTTTATCTTCATTAGACAATGATTTCTAAACAATTTGAAATAATTTATTATTGGATTCTTAGTATACCAAATCTAAAAGGGGTAACATAATTTTTGGTTCGTAGTAAACATTTATTCTAAATATGCACCACAATTAATATAGTTTATATATATAAGAATTTGATGATTTTATACTTCACAAAGAAACTATCTTTCACATTTAAACAAAACTCATATATTTCTATTATATAACCCCATTTTATTAAGAGTATATAATAAACTATGTTGATATTTTATTGCATGTTTTAATAAATAAAATTTGAATGAATTCCATGTAAAATCCATTTTATTATCCATTCTTGTTGTTTTAATGTATTCACTAAGTTATTTTTTAGCACAAATTAATAAAACTGAAAAAAAATTATTTCCCTCATGAAACACAACATCTCCCCTTTCTCAGTGCTCCAGATTCCCATTCTCAATGGTTTCCACTTCCCAACCTACCATCATGCACCCCTACCCTAGCTCAATGCTCATGAACACCCCTCTGTAAGAACCCAAATATTCATTTCATGTAAGAATCCTTATTTGGGGTGTTTTTTAGAAAAAATGATGATTTGAATTTTAGAAGTACACGTTGTATACAAATAAGTTCACGTCATGTACCAAGATGTCATGGGTAGATGTGTGCTGGTCGTGTGACGGCCGAGACATGGCCATGTGGGGTGACCTGGAGACTGCTTAATGTAGCGACTGGTTGAGGCATGTACATTAAATGAACTAATTGTGTACTTTTTTATTTATTTCATTAAATGGACCGAGTCGAGTCAAATTGTGATATTCAGATTCTTCAATCTTTGTCTCATCTAAGTGCGGCCTAGAGTGATGTTTCTTCTTCGAGACACTGATCCATCATCTGTTCCCCGAATCAAACTCTGGCGGGGGCGTTGTAATCCCACCTGTGAATCAGTCCTTCTTATTGAATCCTTCCTCCTGATTTATTCTCTCTCTTGTGTTATTCAAGGTTGATATTTTTTGATGTTTTCTAGATATACAACATTCTAGGCCAATTCAAGGGCCAACTCTTGAGGGTTATCATTGTACAACGTCGATGTAGGTGGATAGTGCCTTACCTCAGTTTGTATTTGAGTTATATATGCTTATGTTTTGAATACCTTGTTTAGGGTAATGCATTTTTTTGGAATATTACATTTATTAATTCCTGATATGGTTTGTTTGTTTAAGAAATGGTTATTGATTATGAATAATGTTTATTACCTTTATTATGGAGGTGGTACCCATGTTTGATTTGGTTCTGGATGTTGGGTCTAGAAAGCATGTTACACTACTTTGTTCTCATTCCCTCTGCTGTAAGGATGGAGTAGTTGTTTGTTTGAGAAGCATGTGTTTCACATTATGGAATAATGACCCTAGGAATGGACAATGAGAGCTTCCAAAAGTAGGGTCTTTTAATTATGAATATTTGTTATAATTGACCATATGTATTGACTGTGAGAGCTACCCAGAGGGTCGTCATTAAATAAATATTAGATCATATGGAATTTACTGTGGGAGTTTCTATAGGTTCATTTTACCTTATTTTTCCTATGCAAACCTAGGGGTATTGACCATGAGAGCTACCCAAAAGGTCGTTTGTATTTAAGTAGTGCTTTGTGAGACCAAAGGGGTTTGACTGTGTGAGACTTCCCATAGGGTCATTATTAATATTAATTTGAGGATATGGTAATCCAAGGGGGTTAGGCTGTGAGGATATTCCCAGAGGGTTGTTTCATTATGATTTTATTATAGTGATTAGTCTAACATGCCAATGAAAAATGTTGGACTGGTTCTTACATTAATTTTAGAATTTATTTTGAGACATCTATTTTTAAGGTTTTACAAGGGGATACAAAGCTTAGGCTAGATATATAGGTTCATTATTTATAAGTTTGTATAATTAATAAATCTAAATGACTATATTTGGAACTATAAGATTGTTTATTTTTGAGTACTTTCTAGTTGTACCTTTATTTCTGCATATTTTGTGCTTTATATATTCAATAATTGTTCGACACTGATCTTTTGGTGGTTGTATACTAGGGTTTATTTCACAGCATGTTTGGTTCATGATTTGGGATCCAAAAAGATTATATAGTTGCAGGAATAGATAAAGGTATGCACCCTTCTACATTAGGAACTTGATTGTTGTGGAGATGGGAAGAATGAGCCCATTCTAAGGCTTGAGATGATGTTGGGGTTTATTTACTTTTTAGTGCCTTGATTTCTATTTTGTATTATAGAATTGTGACTTGTTTGGATGCTCTCCTAGAAACAAGTGAAATGCATCATTTGTATATCCGATCAGTTGATTTTATTATCAGACATCCATTGTTTACTTTATTGTAAGGTATTACTTCTCTCACTACTATTTTTATTTTTATTCCATTGTGCATACTATATCAATGTAGGCATAGCTTCACAACTATCACACATGAAGCCCTCACTACTAGTCGGTAGCCTCTGGCATTCGAGGAAATTCTCTTGAGGTATTCTGACAAACTAGGAATGACAAACCATTGGGAAGCACCTGGATCATGGTTGATACAAAGTTGTATCAGAGGAGTTATTTTCTACTTTTTCTTTATGTTGGGATCCTATAGATAGGGATATTATGGAATGGAGAGTTGGTAAAAAGTTGTGCTCGGGATTATCTAACTTGTCTATAGGGAAAATCCAATTTACCACGATTGTTTAATTTTTTTCTGGTATTTCAATTGTTACAATTGATTTGATTTCATAGTTGGGTGGTTCACATGATTATTGATGTTATCATTGATATTATTGTGGTTCTAATTATGTTTCAATATGATGGTATGAGGGTTTTCCATCTCATGCATCTTATATAAACTTGATATGGATCACATGTCATGTATTCTTAACATGCCATTTAGGGTGCATTATTGATTTCATGTTGTGGTAATAGATGTTATGCAAGATATGTATGATGTTTAGATAGATACCACTATAAAAGGCATACTATTTTGAAAATGTATCGTAATACCCAATGTTTCATTTGGAGGGATTCCAAAATTTGGTCTATGAGGTGTTATTGGCCCTCCTGGAACGGAATTCAGTGGATCATATTGAAATTTATTTTAATTTTGTAATGATATGATATATATAATAAATCCAAATTTTGATTCCTGGAATTATGGGCTCTCCCAGGTCAGAATTTGTCATTCCTTGGACAAAATTCTGAGTTTTCTGGGGTTTTGGAGAAGTTTAATAGGTCAACTATCCAGAAACCCAGACAACACGGTGTGTGGTATTATGAATACATGCCTTGTGTTCTTCTATTCTGGATGAAACAACATTTCCTAAATATACTACGGGTACTGTATGTACACGATGTGTATTCTTTAACCGTGTGACTAATTGTGTGATTAGAGACACGGGGTTGGGAAAATATGCAAGAACACACCGTGTACTGGGAGTACATGTCATGTTGTAAGAACTATTTCTCCAGTCATGTGACTAACTACAAGGGTGGTTAAAACATTAGTGGTAAACACAGTGTGATGGGTTAACACACCGTGTATTGTTATCTAGGAGAGAACCATGTGGTTTAGTCTTATAGAAGAACTCGGGAATGGGAAAATGATTCAAGTACACACAATGTCTCAAGGAGAACACGCCATGTGTATGTGTGTTACATGACCATGTTTGGAAGAGGTATACACCATGTTAAAAGCTTAAGGAAACATGTCGTGTAGGGGTTACACACACCATGTATCTATATTTTGTGAAACAAGAACATTTTCCTCCTAATGTTCCATTCTTTCACTTCGATGTTTCAGTCCTTGATAATCTTGAACTAAGGAGTGTTCATCACCTTGAAGAGTCATTCTATCAAGACATCCTCCAGTTGTATTCTAGGTATAGGGAAATAATCAGACAAAATAAATGGGAGATCATGGAATACCAACAGATTCTCCTATCGTGTCTATCTTGGCACCAAATGTTATACTGGACACATGTGTTGATGAATTGTTCCAAGAAGTCTTCGTGAGGATGATGCAGACCTTCTAGGGAGCCCCGCATCCTGCCTCATCTATGGAAGATTTTTTGTGGGGGGTTTTTGTAGCAGTATCTTCCCGATTTTTCTAGGGAAGGATGACCTCATGCTGCAGATTCATGATTGGAGGGCATACTATATACCTTTGAGCATATAGAGATTCCTCCAGAGAGGAGAGTGAAGCTCGCTACGTGAATGTTATGTGATTCTTCTAAGAGATGGTGGGATGTTATTTCACTGGCCGAAAATCATCAGGATATTACATGGAAAGATTTTTATAGGACCTTCTATCACTACTTCTATCATGAGACGTTGAGGGCCAATCTTGCAGGAGAGTTTGTGCATTTGGAGAAGGGTGTTATTTCAGTGATGGATTAATCTTCTCATTTTACATAGTTGAACTGATTCATACCAATTATGGGAGGTGATGAGTTATCATTGTCTAGGTGATTTGAGGATGGTTTCAGGTATGATATTTTTCTTGCATGTGAATGTCTTCAGGATGACATTAGTAATAGCTATAATGAATTCAGTACTAATTACTAAGCATAATATGGAGAATTTGGGAGATATTAGTTGGGGACGTTCACCATCCAGGGCTAGTACTCCTTCATCATATAAGCGGACGCCATACATGAATCTTACATGTGACATTTCTTCAGGTATCTAGGTGGTATGCCTCCACTACGAGAAGAGTGTAAATACTACACCACATTTCTGGAGAGACCCTATTGAGTGCCAATATTGCAGAAAGATGGGCCATCTTTAGTGTTTTTTCTAGTTTTTCTCCCCATTAGTAAGTTATAAAAGTTATACTATGACTCCATGTTAAGGAGTAAGACCACCAGTTTCTAATCAGACAGTGAACTAGTGTTCATTCAGCCATTTATGTCGAGGAGGTCGTTGTGGTTGTGGTAGTTCGGCTTCATGATTTCAGTGACATCAGAGTGGATCATCTCAGGGTAATCAGATAGGGTTGTAGATCCATGGTGAAATTCAATCATTTTAAGGGGAGCATACCCAAAAAGAAGCAGGATCTTGGACCCTCTATGATTAGATGTACGATTTTGGTTGCCTCAATTTCATCTTCTTCTCTTTTAGATATAGTGTCTTCCCATAACTTTATTTCTTTTCCTATTGTGAAGAGCCTTCGGATTTGTATCTTTACTTATACTGATATATAGACACTGGAAACTCCGTTAGGGACTATAAAATATAGTGTATGTCAGTTAAAGGAGTTCCCTCTTGATTTTAGTGGGTGTAACATCTTATGGGACCATTATGTCATAGAGATGATGAGCTATGACCTCATAATAGGAATGGACTGGTTAGTTCCCTTATAGGATATTGTTGATTTCTATCATCGTATAGTGAGTATCACATCACCAGAGGGTGGATAGTTTCTATATATGGGTGAATGGGATTTCCAGGTGAGCAGAGCTGGACTCGAGCATCACGGGATGAGAGGTGTTACAACCCAGATTGCTAGTTTATATCTAGATGACTAGGTATCTTCACAGATGGAGTTTCCTCTAGTGGTGGGTTTTTAAGGGATGTCTTCATAGATAAATTTTTTGGTTTTCCTCCAGAGCGAGAGGTATACTTATCTATTGTGCTTGTTCTAGGAGAGGCAGTAGTGCCTATTCCTCCTTATTAGATGGATACACCAGAGTTATCGGAGATCAAGAAGTACATATAAGATTTATGGTAAAGGGTTTCGATCCAACCTAGTAGTTATTTTTGGGGTTCCCCTGTCCTATTTGAAAAGAAGGCGGACAATACCATTATACATTGCATAGATTATCAAAAGCTAAACCATTTAACAGCCAATAACTGATATCCCTTGGCGAGGATTTATGATATCATTCATAAGATTCGTGGATCCATGTTGTTCTCGAATATTGAAATGAGATCCATTTATCATTAGTTGCATGTTAGACCATCATATATACCCCTTAAGTCATTTCTAATCAGGTATGGTCTATACAAGTATGTGGTTATGCCATTCGGTCTCATGAACACGCTTTTAGTTTTGATGGAACTGATGAACCAAGTGTTCCATCCTTACATGGACTCCTTTGTGGTTGTTTTTGTGGATGATATAATGGTGTACTATCACACTCTACTGGAACATGCCACACATTAGAAGATTATTTTGATTACATTGAGAGAGAATTAGTTATATGCTAAGTTCTCAAAATGCCACTTTTGGATTGACCTGATTCACTTCATCTGTAATGTCATCTTAGAGTTCCGAGTATCACTAGACCCCAAGAAAGTGAGATAAGTAGTTTCTATAGAGCATCCAAAGAATGTATTTGAAGTATGGAGTTTTTTAGGGCTGGCTGGTTACTACATGCTATTTCTATAAGACTTTTTATGCTTAGCTGCACCACTAATGGGCCTGACTATGATGGGTGTAAAGTAATTGTGGATAGATTTTTGCTATTCATCTATTCATTATCTGAAAGGAAGGATAACCAAAGAACTGATACTAGTTTTTTCAGAGTTGTGAAAGTCCTATACAGTTTACTATGATGCATAAGGTATCGGCCTAAGAATAGTGCTTATATAGGTGGAAGGAGTCATTATGTACCGGTCTCGGTAGTTAAGGCCACACGAGAGGAATTATCCTATGCACGTTCTCGAGTTGGCTGAAGTTGTGCATGATTTGTGCTGTTGGAGACTTTTTCTTTTCGGAGATAATTTTTTGGTGTTCACAGACCACAAAACACTCATGTATATCCTTATTCATAGTGATCTGAATTTGAGACAATGAAGGTGGGTTGAGTGACTTCAATGTTTTGACATTGATCTTTTCAACATGCCTAGGAAAGGAAACATGGTTGATGATGTGTTGAGTAGGAGGACTCAGATACAAGTTTTCAAGGAGCATATAGAGAGTGGAAGCTTATGGATCAATTCTATGAGATGCATTTGGAGGTGCATGACAGACCAGGGAAGACTTTTCTTTCTTATGTAGTTGTTACCTCTAGTCTACTATATCGGGTGTGAATGAGACAACCAACAGATTCTGAAAGCCTATCCCTATGGGGGAGTGTGTCAGGAGAGGACAAAACTCCTTGGTGGATAATAGGCAAGGATGATATCTTATGTTTTCAGGAATGTGTGTGGGTGTAAGTAGACATATGTGATGATCTGATGTGGGATTTTCATTCCCCAGTTTGTGAAGTTCATTATAGCGACACCAAGATGTATGGAGACCTACATATTCAGTATTCATGGATAGGTATGAAGATATATGTTTCTAGTTTTTTAATGAGATGTTCCACCAATCAGCAGGTGAAGGTGGAGCATTGGTGACAAACATGGATTTTATAGTAGTTACGCATTCCCAAGTGGAAGTGGAATGATGTTTCAATGGATTTTGTGATATGGTTACTGAGGTCACCTTGAGAGACTGATGCAGTATGTGTTATCATATACAGACTCACAAAAGTTTTACACTTTTTACCGATCAAGGAGACCTTTAGTGTAGATGTGCTTGGAAGGTGTACATTCAAGAGATTATACCTTTTCATGGGGTTTCACACTCTATTGTTTCAAACAGGTATTTACGCATTACTTCTAATGTCTAGAATGGACTATAGAAAGCTTTAGTTACATAGGTGATTTTCAGTCCAGTTTACAATCCCAATATAGATGCCATGTCAGAATGCACGATTCAGGTGTTGGAGGACATGCTTCTAGTATGTGTCCTATATTTAGGGGGTTCTTGGGAGAGACACATACCCCTTATATATTTTTCCTACAATAATAGTTTTTTAGCGACAATTGAGATGGAACCTTATGAGGACATGTACTATAGTCCATGGTGATCACCCCTATATTGGGTGGAGGTAGGAGAGGATACTATGTTTGGACCACATCTTGTCTAGGAGACCACTTAGTAGGTGGAGTTGATTTGGATGGGGATGGATACCTCATAGTCTCTCCATGAATATTATGTTGATCAACGAATATGACCTATGGAGTTCGAGATTGGAGATTAGGTTTTCTTGTGTGTCACACCGAGAATTGGACACAAGAGGATTAGAAGATAGGGAAATCCTTTTCTGAGGAAAATTGGGCCATTGGAGGTTTTTTAGGGAGTTAGGTCAGTTTCCTATCAGTGGTTGTTACCTTAGAGGTACCTGTCTCTGCCTGACGTCTTCCACGTTTCTTAGCTATGAGGATAATTTTCATACATGTCTGACATTTTTTAACCCAAGGAGGTTGAGTTGGAGTTGTATGCATCCTTTAAATAGTATACTATCCAAATTATTGATCGAGGTGCGAAGGTTCTCCATGGATGGTATGTTCCTTGGGTATGGGTTCTATGGTAGCACATGCGAGTACATGACGAGGCATAGGAGAGGGAGGTTGATGTGTGATCGCAGTGGTCGGAGCTGTTCGAGGATTCTTCTTCACCACCTTGTTAGGGAATTTTTGGGACAAATTTTTTTATGCGGGGTTGTTTATAAGAACCCAAATCTCTATTTCATGTATGAGTCTTGATTTTAGGTGTTTTTTGAGAAAAAGGGGCGATTTTTGAATTTTAGAATTATGCGTCATGTACTTAGAAGTACACGCCATATACCAGGTTTCCCCATGTAGACGTGTGCTGGCCATGTAATGGAAGAGACATGGACATGTGGGGTGACCTAGAGAACACCTAATGTTGGGACCAATTTAGGCATATTGAAAATGTGTACAATAAATGAACACGCAATTTTATTTTTCTTTTATTCATTAAACAGACCGGGTCACGTCTAATCATGATATTCATCTTCCTTTGGTCTCTTCTCATCTAGGAGTGGTTGATAGAGACATTTATTCTCTGATCCACTAATCTATCATATATTCTCTGAATCAAACTCGGGTGGGTGCATTGTAATCCCAACTGTGAGTCCATCATTCTTCTTGAATCCCACCTCTTAATTTCTTCTGTCTCTTGAGTTATTCAGGGTTGATAATTTTTGACTTTTTTGTAGATATACGTTGTTTTATTCCAATTCAATGACTGAGATTTAAGGGTGATCATCATACAATGTTGAGTAAGGAGGTTAGTGCCTTAACGTTGTTTGTCTTTGAGTTATATATGTCTAAGTGTTAGATATATTGTTTAATGTATTGTATGGTTTTGAATTTAACCCTATTTAATTTCTAAAAATGGTTGTTTAATTAATAAAGGTTTATTGATTATGAATAAGATTTATTACCTTGATTATGGAGGTGTTACCCATTTCTGATTTAGTTATTGATGTTGGGTCTAGAAATCAAGTCAGGATGCTTTTGTTTCCATGCATTTCGTTGTGAGGAATGAGTTAATGTTTATATTAGATGCATGTGTTTGGAATAATGGATGTAAGACCAAGGGAATTTACTATGACAGCTTCCCGATGATGGGTTTTTAATTATGAATTGTTGTTATAATTGACCATAGGTAATGACTGTGAGCGCTACCATGGGTCATTGACCAGAGGGGTTAGACTATGAGAGCTACCCATAAGGTCATCATTAAATAAGTTTTAAACCATGGGGAATTGATTGTGACGATTTCCAGAGTGTCATTCTACTTTATTGGTGACATGTAGTCAAAGGGGTATAAATCATGAGGGCTACCCAGGTGTTTTTTTTTATTTGAGTCGTGCCTTTTGAGACCGAGTGGGTTTGACTATGTGATATTTCCCAAAGTGTTGTTATTATTATTAATTTGAGTATATGTTAAACCAAGGGGGATAAGCTGTGAAGAAATTCCTAGATTGTTGTTTCGAAATGATTGTGTGATTGTGACATGTCTATCAAGACAAAGCACAAGCTTGGACACAATCTTACTTTATGGTTCGAAGGTCTTTTGAGTTGTCTATATTTTTAGGGTTGTACAGGGGGATACATAGCGTAGGATGGATCTCGGGGTTACATTATACAACTGTTTTAATAATTAATAAATATAAATGAATGTAATTGGAAACTGTGGGAATGTTTACTTCTAAGTACTTCCTAGTTGTTGCTTTATTTCTCTATATTTCCAACATTATATATTCACTAACAGTTAGGAATGGATCTTTTGGTGGTTTCTTACTAGGATTAGTCTCAAATAATATTTGGGTCATGTTTTTGGACCCAAAAAGATTATATGGTTGCCGTTATAGACAATGGTAAGTGCCCTTCTACATCAGGTACTTGATTGTTGTGAAGCTATGGAGCATGGGACCAAGATGAGGCTTCAGATGCTATTTGGGTTTATTTACTTTTTAGTACTTTGGCTTTTTTTTTATTCTAGAATTGTGACATGTTTGGATGCTTTCCTAGACACATGTGTCTTGAATAATTTATATATTCAATGCAGTTTATTTTACTCTCAGTCTTCTACTGTTTACTTTTTTGTATGGTATTACTCCTTCCACTATTATTATTATTTATCTTCTGATATTCATATTGTTCCTATGAGGGCACAATCTCCCCACTATCACACCCAAGGCCCTCACTTCTATTCAACACCCTCTGGAATTAAGGGAAATGTGCTTAAGGCCATGTGATTCATCTAGTACGGGGCACCTTTGGGCAACACACAAAACTAGAACGTTACACCCTCCCCTCACCCTTCCTCAGCGCTAGAATGACTCCCCAAAAATACATCGCCAATAATGTTTTGTTTAATATTTTATAATATTTCTATTTATTCGTATATATTTAGAAGTGTGAGTATATACATATATATACACTCTTATATTTATCTAAAAATATTATATATTAACATTCATTGATATATATTAATATATAAATTTAAATATATTTATTAATACATGCATATATATTTATATAAACATTATATATACATTTATATAAGAATATATAATTGTCTATTTGTATAATGTAATAATATGGTTAGATATTGTATTAGATAAAATTGATAATAAATAATTTCATATGATTTATATAATTATATTTAAATGAATTTTTATAACAAATCTATATGTTGAGATGTAAATTCTATACATGAAATATATATTTAAATGTCTATATATTTGCAAATATATTTATACATATTTACATTTAAATGATTATTTCGATATAAATTTTTATCATTACATACAGTAAATACTATTATATAGTAGATTTAATGATATTGATAAATATATATGTGTAAATTTATATATGATGGATATACACAATATTGATACACGTACACATACACATACATATTTGCACACATACACCAACGCATTAATATCTCTCACATAAACGTACAAATATATTCATATATATATATATATTTACATATATTAGGAAATGCATACATGTATATATTTGATTATTTTCCCACACATGTTTATATATAAACCATACTTGTATTCGTATATATATACGGGTTGATGAATTTTAATAAGGTAAATAAAATGAGTATTTTTTTATGTAAATAAAAATGATAAAAAAAATTATTTATATTCGCATTATATATTTCAAAATATATTTTTTTAAATAGTTTTAAATGTTTACTTATACAATTGATTTATTTCAATTAAATATAGGAAAATATGTAAATATTTATTTATAAATAAAACTATAATATGAAAAATAATAAAATTTCAAAACCACATTAACTTTATTAATGTAACCACTTGGAATAATGTAATTCCCCACTAATAAATGAGAATATGACTCTCTTTAATAAAGTTGATATACTATTGAATAATAGGAAATTAGAATACCACATATAAAAACTCAGTATTGAAGTCCTTTAGGGCCATTTTTAACATCACCAAATTGTGATTTTAATCTCCCTAATCAAAAGGATGTGGATATCTTTCCATGATTACATATGAATTCCTTATAGCTTAAACAGACACCATGATCAAGAGTTAGTATAATTTGATGTTCAAGGAAGGTTTTCAAATTATCATAGACTATTCAACAATTCTTTTAATTTATTTTCATATAATTTTTATTAAAGGACTAATAATATATATTAACATGATAATTATTCATGATTATTATTATTTAAACTATTTTGCAATATATTTTTTTCACTTAATATTTTATATATTATGTTTAAATGTGTGTTTACCCTTATCTAAATCATATTTTAAATATATATATATTTATATAAATAGAAATATATTATCATTAAAAAAATATTTTTTATGAAATATATAGTTTATCAGCACAAGTAAAGAAGAACTGATAATATCCCCATTTTCATCACTTTTTAACTAGCATTAATAAAGTCCCTTATTTATAAATTTTGTTTTGGATCACTAATAATAACAACACTTTATCGATGATATCATATTAGCATAGATAAAGGGACCCCCATTTATTAGTTATCTTCTATTAGTGATGAAAAGGAAACCCTTTATCTATGTTTTATTTTTAGCAGGGATAAGGGACTTCCGTTATCTGTTCTTTTTTAGAACAGGTAACAACCCCCCATTATCAATTCGTTTTCAAACACTGATAAAAGGAGTCTTTATTTGTGCATTTAGGTAGCATTAGATAAACCACAATTTTTAGTTGTGACAGAAACACATATGTGCAATAGATTCATGAAAAAAACTATATACAGCAACCCAATATATTAATGATCATTATACCTTAAGAGATAAAAAACATGAATATCATTATGTTTGGATATCAAAATCATGCCCATTCACCGACTAGATCAATCCCACGCACCATGTATCCTTATAACTAATAAATTTTTTTCATAAATGTGATTCTAGGATGAGATTCAAGAAGGATATGACAATATGGGATTAGATAAGTGATTGATCATATGATAGGGATGGAAAATAATTTTTAATGGTAGTGGAACTAACCAAGAATCGCAAAGAGTTGATCCTCTAATGTAGGTGATGAAGCCAAATTTTTTAGGGAAGAAACTGATCGTGGGGATTCCCTAGTGTCACCAAATTTTTTAACGAAAAATATTGAATGATGCTGGGTTTGAGGGGCCACTAGAATTTATAATAAGGCTAGGGAATTATGAATCACGACGTTGTACATGGGGACACACCACAATGAATAAAAAATCGACAAGAACTATGATCTATGGTAAAGGGATACATCACAATGGGATTTGAAATCATCATGTTTGATAAAAATAACATGGTCCACAATATGATCCTATTAACCTAAGAAAGAGACCCCACCCCAAGTGAACAACCACACCACAAAATTCCATAGATATTGTAGAATCTCATGATGAAGTATTATACTACATATTAGTAACCCCAAAATTAGTGTAATTATCCAAAATCCACCTTTCAAGCCGTTATGTCACACTTAACACTCCATATCGCATCTATAAAAAATTAGGAAGAACCACCAATACTGATTTCCATGCCATAGTCCTCACCCATGCCACAACCACACCCTCCAGGGTATAGAATATTCCTCCACACCACAACACTAGTATGCAATGGAACATTCAACCCAACTTCTCTGACAAGTCTCAAAACATCATTTATTGTTTTTTAAAGAATAAATTAACAAAATTTATTAATTTGTGGGTGTCTAAATAGTTTTCATACCTCCTAAAAAATATTTCATCAAAATATACACCTTTTGACACTTAAATGATGATATCCCAATCGAACGACAGTCTTTCATATATATTGAGAAACCTCGAGTTTACTAAAATTATCATAGATATGGGGTAGCAGATACATGTTATTGACCATGTTTTTATTAATCTCATAATAATCAATGTAAATATGCATTGATCGATCCTTATTTTTTACAGAGGACTGATACAACACAATGATGAAGCACCTGAGTGTATAAAGCCCTTTTTCAAAGGATTTTGTAGATTCTTGTTTAATTATTCCAACTCTTTGGGAGTCATTTTATATAGAATACATGAGATATACATGGATTTAGGTATGATTTGAACCTAAAACTCAGCCTTAGGATATGGGGGAAGACCACATTGTTTATCATAAAATACATCAACATATCCTTGTCCAATGGGAATGTCATCAATGTTAACCTCCACCCCAATCATTTCTGTAGTAAGTCATTAAGTTTTAGGTATCATGACCCATGTAATAGAATTTCCATCTAAAGGGAGTCTGAGATCATTCTTGCATTGATATTTGATAACATGATGGTTTTGGATATGAAATGAGATCTCCTTATCCAAAAATTTAATTTGTGCTCTAGGTAGGGATAATCAACTCATATCAAATATCCTGCTAAATTATACCATGAATTGAATATGTAGAATTTCAGGAAATATATTACTCTACAAATAAATTATTTTTATTAAACATTTATATGTTTTTTATTATTAATATATTTCAATGCATAAAAATACTATTTTTTACAGTATTATTTAATGAATACAAAATCAATGTAAATTTTAAAAATAGTAATATAATTAAAATTTATATTTTAGAATCCTATTATTATAAAAAAAATTATACATTTTAAATATAAATTTATATAAAAAATATTTGTATTTTTTTACTTCCAAAAAATAGAACATTATATTTTTCTAAAAATTAAATACAAATCATAATTTTTTATAAGTATTGAAATTTATTATATTTTCATATATTTTAGTTTTTTATTTACGTATTATTTCTTTATATTTACCAATCATGTTGTAATTGTTATTTTTTTGACTTATAATTTTATTTTTTTTAATTATTTATAAAATTATTAATATTCCATCTGTCCAGGTAAAAATAAATTTATTCTTTATTACTCGATTTTAGCATCCCCAAACCCTAACCTTCTATAGTGCACCCTCACAATCTATATCCCCCCCTCTGACTTTGTGATTACTAGTGTCACAATGTGAATCCATCCATTACTCATCACATGTTCTCCCCTCCCTATGGTTGGAATCCATGATTTCCCTTCAATCTCATCTTAGGGATTTTTTATCACATCATTGTTCTAGAGATGTATTGTTTTTTTCGTCATATTTTTGTGTTCATATAGATTCTCAGATTTCCCTAAAATCTCTATGTTGATCTCTAAATTTATTCATTATTATTTCAATTGTATTTATATTTACTATTTTAATTTATATATAGAATAATTTTTTGTGTTTTATTACCTATTAAAAACACTTTTTCTCAAAAATCTATGCCATGATCTATATTTTTAGTTTTCAGTTAAACACTAATTTTACACTTACAGAAACCCTTTACACTTGTTTATGTGATAAAAATTAGTCCCAACTTTCAATGTCTATATAAAAATCTTGAACACAGTTATCTCTATACACTAAACTTATCCCCACTTGAGCACACTAGAAGAACCCCGCCTCTGGAGACCATTACTGATTTAGAAGAGGATATTCTTCCAGAATGTATTGAATCATTTAGTGTGGTTTATATGTTATATATTTTTGGGGGAGAGAGTGGAATCATCTGACACTACTATGTTTTACCCCACTTTGTATAAGATTTAGTGTAAAAATATTTCATTCAAACCTGTTATATTATCTTATGCCAATTCAAGGAATCCATATCGAAGCCTCGTATAGAAGTATGGGATAATCTATTTTCTCGGTACTATATCTCATTTTATCGAGTGCTTCGTTCCTTTGTATTCCTCTACTTCCAATGTGTATGACCCATTAAAGGACTATTCATAATTTATACTTGTACTCCCTTATTATGGTCACTGACAGGATTATTCTTTGATAAGGTTATCATAATAGCATAATATCATTATTATGTATACTTCAGGACACACCTATTGGGTTTTTTTGTTGATAAATGAAAATGGAAATTATGGTGATCATCACCACTAAATGAAATTTTTTATCTATTCCTGACATGTTTCCATGTGGCACTATTGAAATATATAAAATTATCATGATTTCATATAAAAATGTGTATGATATGTTTGTTTTTTTTATTTTAATTGTTTTTCTATTTGGCATCTAATTCTTAAAGAGTTGGAAAATTTTATGGAAATCTATGCCTGTGGATTTTTCCATCACTTTTCCAATAATAAATTGAAAAGTGTGTGATTTTCTCATCAGGAATAATTCTAATTGGATGTATGTGTTTGCATGTTTGAAGTCAATATATTGAGTAAAATATATAATAGAGGGAACCCTAGAGTTTATATTTATCTATTCTGTCACAAACAAATAAAGGCTTGTACCGTCAAGGCTAGTAATGAACCAATATAGTTTATAGATTCTTTTATCATGTATGTGAATTCTAAAAATCATTTAGTGGCACCATATTGATTTTTTTTATTCTTTTGTGGTTTTCATCATATCTTGCTGAAAGTGAATTTTATTTACTGGGTTAGACATTTTAGGAAAACGTGCTTTATAATGTGATAATCTTGATAAATTCTCCATGATTTCAAGGGATATATTATGGGGAGCACATCCAATGATGTTTTGAATGCCTAAAAAACCATGTTTGGTGTCATGATTTCCTTTTTCTGTTTATCATCGTTTATACGAATATACTTTTCCTTGGTTTAGAAACCCTTATTTGGGAGGAAATGAAAAGTATTTGGACAATGGAAACCCATATCTCTTATTTTGTGTGCATAAATTGAATGAGAGAAACACGAGTCATGGAATTGGGGAGAAACATATTTCACAGAATTCCTGTATTTTCAATGATTTCGAATCATCCCAAAATCGAGACGATTCAAACAGAAATCCTCCTCCACATAGTGGTATTTTTTAAATATCCCATTTAATCCTTCTATGTTTATTTAAATATCTAGTTCATGACTTTTATTTCATCACACTGCCACAACATTCTCCTTCGACCTCATTTCATATAGTTCCCCCACTAGTGCACCAGTCCTCTGCAGATAATTGTAGTGTCGTTCTCCTTTATGTCTTTCATCATGATCAGGTGATATTCCACTTCTAACATACTATGATCCCCCCTTAAACTATACTATTATTACCCTGGAATTATTTAATTCAATCAATCAACTACTATTTTTCAGAATGTAGTAATTAGTAGGTCCCCATCATCTTCACCCATCCCTAACTTCTGCCTTGTGCAATATTTATTTAAGTAATTCATTTTCATAAATTTTTATATTTCATTTTTAATTATATATTGATTTATAATAGGTTTTTTGTAAATGAATGTTATATAAATGTGTCTATATTTTTTTGCAGTACACAATTTCTATTTAAATTATGAATACATAATTATTTTTGAAATTTATGTAATGCACATACAAATAGTTATATAGATTGAAATGAGTATATGAAAAAACAAAATTCCTAGAAATTGAAAACATGTGATTGTTTCTTGGTATATAAGTCATATTAATTAATATATTATTAAAAAATGAAAAAGATCAATTTTTTATAACTTATTATCAATTATATTTCATATTTTTTCTATAGGTTTATGAGAGATTTAATTTTTCTTTATATTGAAAAATTTATGTTTTCTATATATAATTGATATTATGACTAATACTAGTAAATTATTTAATTAAATATTAATGTTAATATAATTTGAAGAATATGACCATACATTTATATTAATATAAGAAATTTATAAAATGAATATTACATTTTTATTAAATATATATTATTAAAATTGAAAATATATGTTTATAAATAATAGAAAATAAGTTGAAATACATTATAGGGTAGAATGATAATTTTCTATATGAAATTCCCATTATATATTTTAAATACATTGAACTCCATTAATTTGTATATTATAAATACGTTTCGTAAAAATATATTATTAAAAAACAAAAACAAATATTATATTCTAATTTTTATGAAATGATTTGAGTAATTGAGTTTTTTATACATGTTAAATAGTGATTAGAATCTTGAATAGTGAGAGATAGATAGTTAAAATAATGTTATTGTATTTATATAATTTATAATAGATTATACAGATTTATTAGTAGGTTATATTATATAATTTATGATTTATAAAAATAAGTAAAAATTTTAATATTTTATACAAATAATTTATTACTAATTTTGAATTAATAATTTTATTGAATCAACAAATTTAAATTTAAAATTGTTTTGAATTAGCATTTATTTTGAATTAAAAAATTTGAATTAAAAATAATTTTTATTTAATAATTTTTTATTAATAATTTTAATTACAATGAATTAACATTTTCATTTTAAAAAAATATAAAAATAATTTTGATAACTCTAAATAATTAAAAAAAATTGTTTTTTAATATTTGATCGTAGATTAATGTATAACTAATTTTGGTGATGTGAAATATAATGATTGATTAAAATAGAAATTATAAATATTTATTTTTTATAAAAATGATAATAAAAATACATTATTTAAAAAAGGTTATTTGTGTCATCTAACATAAATTTTTTATATTGACCATGCAACGTTGTTGGTTTGGCATTTTTGGGATCTAATATATGGTTGTTTTGGATATTGGGAATGTTTGACTTTTAACCCTGTGTGTATGTGTTATTTTTTAACAAAGGATATATATGTCATTTTCACTCAAACAATTTATTTTCCTTTATTTTAAAAATTGTCACTAAACTTGAGGGAGATAAATGATAATTTTTTCATTTATTTTTGTCACGACCCGCCCTCGGGATCCGTGCCGTGACTACCCCAAGCCCGCCTTCCATAGGCCAGGGGCTGGCGACTAGCACCAAGGCATAAAAATCCCAGTAAACAGGGAAGGCATTGCCTTTATAAGTAACAACCACCACAGAGTCAGCAAGCGGAAAGTAACTACAAGTGCAGAAAAGTAAATGGGCCAGAATACAAACCCAAACTGGAAGTAAAGTACAACTCAAAAAGGGAAAAACAGCAACTGAAAAGTAAAGCCGCTACTCCGAGCTGTCCACTGGAAATCCCACCTGAAGGGTGAGTACAGATAGCTCCTCTGCTCCACGGGTCCCACCGTCCGCTCCGTGCACGTCCCGCCCAGTGGTCCACCTCCGGGTACCGTTCCGCTCTGCAAGCCTCAGCTAAGGTCAACGCTGTCCGTCGTCTGCAACCAACACAACGTAGTGCGGGCAAAGCCCGTGCAGGGGTGAGTATAAGCTACTCAGTAGGGACCCCGAGACCCCTGAAGGTCTCTCAAATCCACAAAGGATAAACCACGAAGAAAAGTAACAATCACGAAGTAACAACTGACACTGCTTAGGTATATGCCCATACATATACCTAAGTCATCAATTTCCGTTCGGCTCCAACACCGAGCCCAAGAACAACCCAATCCACAAAGAAGAGTAAACAAGTTATGAAATCAACGGATAACCATTACCCAGGTATATGCCCATACATATACCTAAGTTATCAAGTGACCCATCTCGATCATGAGGAATCACAAAGATCATTGACTCAGCTCAAACCAGGATTTTCATTATCGAAACCGTAGCTGCTGAAGAGCCCCATCTCTGAAGTGTGCAGTAGTCCTGTCACGACTCCGAGGTACTACTCACTAACCTATGACTGCTGAGGTACTCCTCCTGTCGAGTACTGCGGGTTTGCGGCCAACTACCGGGCGCTCCGTCCGCTGAGGGTCTGTCGCCAAATACCGGGCGCTCACCCAAATAGCCTACTGAGGTACTCCTCCTGTCGAGTACCGCGGGTTTGCTGCCAACTACCGGGCGCTCCGTCCGCCGTGGGTCTGCTGCCAACTACTGGGTGCTCCGTCCACTGGGCTAGTCGACTCACTCCAAGTCGAGTCGGTCAAGCAGTCGCCAGGTCTCAGTCATCTATACGGTCTCCGTACTCCGCACGCACGTCTCCACCGTCGCGGGTCTGTCGCTACAACCAAGCGCACACGCTCCGTAGAGTATCGCGGGTCCGCCGCTACAACCAAGCGCTCCACCGCCGAGGGTCTGCTGCTGCATCCAAGCGCACCACCACTGTCAAGTACCACGGGTCCGCCGCTACACCCAAGCGCTCCACCGCCCTAGGTAAACAGAAGATTCAGCTCACACAGGTTCGGTAGCATTGTTCCACATAGGATCTCTGAGTGTTGTAGTCGTCGTCGTCGAATCCACACAGGATCTCTGTACTGTCGTCGTCGCAGTCACAGTAGCAGTAGCAGTAGTCGTCACAGTAATAGTCGCAGCCAGAACTAGGGTTCCCGCACACAGCAAACTCGTATGGAGGGTCCGCTCCACGAGCCGAGAGGCTGATACATCAACTTTCACGAAGACCGAAGTTGATATATCCAAAAGTTCCGTATCGTCAACAGGAACTCAACGTAACAGACGGCGCGTCGATCGGACGCCCGGTCTGAGAGTTATTGGCATTTTCGTCTCCGGGGCCCGGTTGGTTTTTAAGGCAAAACCAACCCGACCGTACTCCACCTGCGTCCAAACCTCGGGCGGAGTATGCCAAAAGATCCGTCTCACTAAAAGGAACACAACGCGACTGACGGCGCGTCAATCGGACGTCCGTAGCTCAAGATATGAGCGTTTCCGCTCCGAAGGCCCGGTTGGTTTCGTGAACGAACCAACCCGGCCGAACTCAAAGTAAACCGAAACCTTGAGTTCAATATACCGAAACGACCGTCTCGATCCAAGGATCATGTTGCCGCAGACGGTTCGTTATTCGGAGGTCCGAGGCTCAAGTTATGAGCCAAAAACCAAAACTGGTTCGAAACGGGGGGGTCCGGGTCCGGGCCGACCCGGCCCGACCCCTCCTGGGCGGCACGGTGGCCGGCGGCGGCGGCGGACGGCGGCGGCGGGCGGCGGCGGGCCGCGGCGCACGCGGGGGGCTAAGCCCCCACTCTTTCCAAGAGGCGGCGCGGCTTTGCCGCGCCGTTTGGTTTTAGGAAGCGCCCCCCCCCCCCCACGTGGGGGGGCCTGCTGGAAACGAACCGAGGGGGCCGGTTGCCCCCTCCCTTCAAAGAACCCCCCCCCCCTCTTAAAGAGGGGGGTTTTCAAGGGGGTTGGCCGGGGAATTAAATTCCCCGGTTTTTTACAACATCCGGCCGGCCAGCTGGCCGGCCGGTTTTTACCAACGGGACCGGAAATTCCGGTCCCGCCCTCGACTTCCGACGCAGGCGGCCCGGCCGCCGGTCTCCTCTTCTGCCGCGGCCCGGAACCGGCCGCGGTCTTCTCGTCCCGCCGCGGCCCGGAACCGGCCGCGGTCTCCTCGTCCCGCCGCGGCCCGGAACCAGCCGCGGCGTTCGTCATCCGGCGTGGTGCGACGGCACCGCGCCCCTTCGCCGTGCCATGATATTTCTTCAACGCGGCGCGACGGCGTCGCGTTCTTGTTGTTTCTTCCATGGTGCGTGCGACGGCATCGCGTAAGATATTTGCACGTTCATCCGCGTGGTGCGACGGCACCACGCCACTTGCTTCCACCCGCATGAATAACCATGAACGATGGAGGGGGGTTCGGTCGTGTTCATGCGGTCCGGCCCCCCCTCATGTTAAAATAAATAACTCAACTTAGACATTCAAACCTCAAGTTAGACATGCGAGATCCACGTTCAAGAAATGGAACAAATAAATAATGAATCAACAACCCCTACCTCGGGTTTAAGATTCGAAGATTCGTCTACGTTCCGCGGAAGACGGCGTCGCGGAAGTCGGGCGTCGCGGTCGTCGTTCGTCAAATCCGTTGACGAAGAGATATGCCCGAGGAGACACGTCGTTGGCGGATCTTCGTTTGCCGACGCAGAAGGTCCGAGGAGGAAGCGGCGTTCCCTTCGTCGGAAAAGAGCGTTCCTCGTCAAGTCTTGAGGAAGGTCAAATTATAAGGAAAACAATGAACTCAAGAACCTCTACCTCGATAGTCGCACGTTGACGTAGTCGTGAAATATCGGTGTCGTGGAGGAAGAGTCGTTGTCGATGGCGTTCGTCGCGGAAAACCGTCGCGGAAGAGATGACGCGGAAGAAGTACGTCGCGTCGCGGATACGGCATCGCCGATGAACCGTGTTCTTCGGCGGAGAAGTTCTTCGTTAAAGAACGACGTTCTTCGCGTTCTTCGTTGAGTTTGAAGAAGAAGAAGAAGAGCTCTCCACCTCTCAAGAAGACAAATGATCAACCAAAAATAAAATAAGCTACACCTTATTTTATTTTCATTTTGCCAACCTTTCAAAAATTCAAAAGTTGAAATCAATTCATTAATTAAATCTAGAGTTGACAAAATTAAATGAAGAGATAGGTTGGCAAGAAATAAAGAAGGGAAGAGTTACGCAATTAAGAGGGGGTTTAGAGGGGTTAGGGTATTTGAAAAGAAAAAGGGGTTCGTGTGAGCCCCACTACACTTAATCCTCCCAAGGGAGGTTAAGTGGGTGTGGGTCCCACTTCCAACCTCCTTTGGTAGGTTTTTAATAAGTTAAAATAAAATTTGTCTTAAACAAATTTTATTTAACTCAACTGAAAAACCCCAAAACTAACTTTCAACTCGCAACAAACGCAACTCTCGAAAAGGTCTCTTTAAGCGAATATCGGCGCTGTGAGTTCATCGGTGCCCTCGGATTTCAATTCCGAGCACCGGATCAAAAGTTAGGAATTCCCGCTCGTTCGTTCACTGAACGTACCCGAGCCAAACTTCGGAAATTAATTCCGGGCACTCCGGGCCTCGGAATCAGGTGCCGTCTGAAACCGCGTTCTTGTAAAATTCTAAAGAAAATTAAGAAAAAAAATTTCCTTGAATTTTACGGGTCTTTACAATTTTCCAAAATTTCTCATCAAAACCATAAGAAGAGAATATAAAATAATTCCTTTTATTTTCTTTTATTTTCTTTTATGGATTAGGAGATCATTTCTTTTGTTTTACTAAGGCATGGACAAATAGATGATTTGTGTGTGTTCATATGGTTTCAGAGTACCAATATTTAATTATAATATAAATAATTTATGTGTTTTTTGGATTTTTATTACATGAATATTGGACTATATTCACCGGTTCTTGATAGAGAAAGATGACTAAGCTTTCTTAAGAGGGAAATTACAGTTAAATGAATATATTAATTACCTAATGTCTTTCAATGCCTATTTTCAATCTCATCTATATTTTCATGTTTTTACTAGGTATCATTATTCACTTACCCGCCTCATGTATGACATGTTTTGGTCTATCTATCCATCTATCTCTCTTTATCTCTTAATTTTTTCTATTTCTGTATTTTTATGTATTTTAATTTTATAGGTTTTTTATAATTTAAATTATCCCATGCATATTTTTTATTATATAATTGTAACTTTTATTTAAATTTTAAATTTTTTTTGATTTGTAATATTGATATGTGAAATTTATTCTAATATTTATTTGCTTATTGTATATATTTTCAACAAAAAATATATCAAAAAATTTTATATTATCATTTGAAATAAAATAAATATTTTATTTTTACTATTTTTAATATATTGAATTAAACTTAATTAAATTTTTTTAAAATATAAATATAAATTTATGATATCAACAAATATTAAATCGGTATGATGTATTCAAATATCAATATATTTTTATAATATTTCTATATTGCGTATTTAAGAATTATAAAAATATGTATAGTATTTAAAATATATATAAGTATTTTTCATAAAATATTTTAATATATTATACAATAAACATGACATATTTATGAATATAATGTGTTTATATTATTCTATAATAATATTTTCCATTTTTTATTATATAGTCATATTTATTTTCTAATAAATCTATTTATATAAATGATTCATTTTAATAAAATCAATTGTAAGTAACAAAAACAAAACAAAATAAATTTATTTACAAAATTAAAATTAAAATACATTTATCATGTCTTGACTGTACGTCTCTATGTTAAAAAAAACAGTTTTAATATCACGAGGTACAATATCCATTGCTACAAGTACCATGCATTTAATTTTCTCTTTCTTACTATAACGTGAAATTTCTCATTAAAATAATAGTAATGATTATTTTTTTCAATTCCAATATTTTTCTTAATAAATATGGTCATTGTATGATTTTTTACATTCAATTTAATATCACACAAATGATTAGTGGAGACAATATAATAAGTTCCTCAACCTTGATTATTATATACTATTCTATAATTCCATTGAGTTTCGTGAATTTATACTGTTCATACTCATTGATCATATATATTTGAATCATGATAAAGTGTTAGAGTCAATATTTTGTTTAAATTGCAATAAGTGTAGGTATGTTGTGGAAGAAAACTATACATGGTCTTAACATAAATCATTGGTTAATTTTGATTCATATTAATGGTTATTTTATTAAATACATAAAACAAAGACATCAAATCCCCCCCTTACCTTAATAAATACCATAATTTTTTTATTTTCAATGTGTTTTCAAAAAAAAGATTATATAATATTAGTAGAATGAAAAAGGCATTGTTGGTGAATCTCCCTTCATCCCTTGACAACAGTCTCCCCATATCCAAATAATCAATAGTGTTCTCACCCTCTATCCAACTCTAGGATCGCGAATCATCTAATGTGAATCCTTTCTCTCCATTGTCCCCTTTCATAGGTAGAGTCTACTTCTATCACTCTCAAGCCCCATCATTACTACACCACTATCCCATTGTATTTTCTCCCCCATATGTATCTGACATATCTGATTTCTCTCATGTCTCAACTTACAGATTCATGTTTTTTCACATATCCATTCTAGATAAGTGTTAGCTTTTATTTTTCTTCATATTTTTTGTGTTCATATAGAATCCTTGATATCAGTAAAAACACAATATTGGTATCTCAATTTATAAATTATTATTTTAATTGTATTTTTGTTTGATATTTTTGTTTTAATATATATTTTTATTGGGTGTTTCTTTACTGCATGATCAATTTTATCATAAATATATGCACTGGTCAATTTATTTATTTTCTATTTAAGAAACTGTTTTTACTCTTACATACACACATCACACATACTTAAGAAATCAAATTGCGGACCAAAAATCGTTTTTGGTATATCTTTGGACATATTTATCATTTTATACGCACTTTAATAGTGTATGAGCACACTGGAAGCATCCCTCCTATTGGGACTATTCAAGATTTGGAGGACGAGAAACCTCTATAATGAATGGTTTTATTTAGTGAAGGTTATCATATATATTTTGTTGGGATAAAAGAAGTGTCATAACTTAACATTGTTACATTTACCTTTTTTTTATAATCTATAGTTCACCGACTCTTCATTCCAATCATATAATATTATCTTATAAAAATTCAGGGAAGCTATATCCATGTATTATGCATTACAATTTTAAGGTCCATTTACTTTTTACTAGATCTTAGTTTTTTGTGTAATGAATCAACCTGAATCACCACCCAATTAGGAATCTGACATGATTCTCCCTTAACCTGAAGGGAATTATTAATCCCTACATGCTGACAGCAAAAACCCATGCATATAATAGTATATGATGTGAATTATTTCTTCTAACAATAAAAAATTTAAATAGACAGACAACGGAAAGAAAATCCAAAGATAATCAAACTCAGACATCCAAATGAAAATATATATGTATCAAGGCATGTAAACGAAATTTATAATACAAACCATAAATTCATCAACCCAAAAACTATATAAAAAAGGTGGATCACATGCTCCACCAATCAACACCAAATCAATAGTCTTAATGAACAAGTACACTCACCACATCCAAGTAGAACTTTCCCATTCTCTAAATATAACATAAGAATCTCTACAAACAAACATATGAAAAGTTAAATTGTGAGAAAACAATGCTTAGTAGGATTTTACCATGTCATTTCATTATAAATCTTTGATAGGTAAACTGATTATGCTAAATTTTTATTAATATAAGGCATGATAATCTTTTTAAAATTAATATATAAATATGATATTTGAACTCCTTTCAATGGAAAGAAAAAAACCTGAATAAAAGTGTGTTTCCATTAAAAGGGGGCACAATTGGTTATAATTGGTAAATAGGAATGAGTATATAATTTTGTTAAAAGATTCATGAATAATAATTTCTTTCTAAACTAACATGAGTAAAGTGTTTCATAAATTTGGCATGTAAAATCATTTCCAATAATAACACCATGGTAAATTGACCCAAGGGTAGTTATTTAGGGATTCTAACACATCTTGGTGAATTAATACATAAAGTCTGAACAAGGAACATACCTTATTTTAAAGAGGAGAATTTTTGTAAGGACATATCTGTTTATACTAAAGTAGTTTAATTTTCATTCTCATAGTAAATCCATTGTTCAGTAGATCTAATACATGTCTAGTGTGTGTTCATCATATCTAACGATGCAGTCTCCCATGTGCATCATGATTAATCAAGCAATTAAATAACACCATAATTTTTTAAAACACTCCAAAATCATTTCAATCAACATTTCATTCATCCCATATTTCAGGATTCATAAACATTCCTTCAATTCAAAATCCAATATCACATGGTTTTTTTAAAAAACTCATGCCTTTACATCAAAAATTAATATCAAAATATTTTTATATGAATATTTATTGAATAATTTTATTTCAAAATCATAAAATATCTCATGAACTTCCTTTTTAGAAAAACCATACATAAAATTGTCATTAGATTTCAATAAAATTTTATAAAAATAAACAACAAATATTCGACACCTACTTTTGAAGTTTTCATTACGTAAACCACTCTACATAAATTTTTTTTTAATTATTTAAATCATGATTCCATTAAATAATTGGAAATAAAAAGAAAATAATAAGAAAACATTGGTCTCAAATGATTTAAATTGTTGTAAAAAATCACCAACCATAATTTTAAAAAGAAAAAATACCGAATGAGTGATCTAAAACTAATTCTAGAGAAGATCTACACCCCACGATCTACACCATGATTTATGACAGCTAAGTCTATTTTAGAGGATATCACCAATCTAATATAAAATGGTTTCTATTTCATGGACTGTTCGCCAAATCTCACGGTTCAACTTCCGTGTTATGGTCATTGGGGGTTACGGCAGGGATGTGCACCTGATACGAGGATCTAATAGATGATGGCCCAAAACCAAAATTTTAGGGTCTTTAGATATGCATATTGATGGTAAATGTGTGGAACATCTATAGTATAATGCGACTAAAAATGATAGTAGTTAAAACATTGGCACAGATCTCTATAGCATCTCAAAATTTTGACCACAATAGTATTGCAGCCTCATAGAATTCCATCCACTGACCACATTAGCAACTTGAACTTGGATGGAGGAAACACTATATTATAGTGTACTTACTATATAGTTTTTGGAATATAGAATCATCATCTTTATTATATCATTCGATCAAATATTTTCATGTTTATGAAACTGTAAAACGCATTGAAATTGTTCTATTGATTATTGTGATATTTATACCTCTCCATAGATTAAGATATCATTTTTTATACCAAGTATATAACTATGAATTTGTTCATCTTTATTTTTCTTATGCTTTTTTTTCTATATTTTCTTTATCTAAAAACTACTCTATTTCTGTAGCTCAAGGAATTTTTTTAATAGAATGAACAAGCTTGAACATGAAAAACTCATATTAAGCTTACACAAAGAGGGGAATGTGCATCCTTATTTGGATACAACACATAGTGTAAATATCATGATTGAGGTAACAATAAATCCAAAATTTATATCCTCGAGAACATGAAAAAAAGGGCCCATACTTTCAACATAAGAATTTTTATATTGGGGATCTCTCTCATTAAGTTAAATTCCATCATATTTAAACTTATCCAACTCAACTCCTAAAAAATAATGATTAATATAAGTGGAATATATAAGGAAAATGTATATTACTTTATCAATTTTTATGGTTTTTATCATATTAATTTTTCTATTTTATGTCTTAAAAAGACCAACTACCTGTGAGAATTTAATAATTTCAACATAATGTTTATTATTAAACATACAGTGTTATAAAAATATTTCATTATGATAGTGGAAATGAATATAAGAACTAATTTCTTAAGATATACATTTACATGAACGTGCCCATATGTGAATATATCACCATATATGCGACCTAAAAAATTGAGTTTCTTTGGAGAAAATTAAGAGCACTATGGACATGGAAATACTACAAGAGCATGAATGTTCAAAATACACCTAGGGAAAAGACCCAAATATGATTAATAATGTTTTGATTCAATGCATTCTACTAAACAATTCTATAAAACTGTCAAATAATTTATTCTTCATAATAGATACATTCCTTAAAAATTTTAAGGTCGTTGATAACCCATGCTTTGTCCAAATTAAAGTTAAAAATTTAGGAATGATTATGAGAGATCAATTATAGTATAATTCATGGTTATACACTCAGTGGAATAATATATATTTTCTACAAAAATATTTTAAGGAAAATAATGTACAACATTGATGTAGTTGTTTTGGAAAATGAAATTCCATCATTGGTACCATTACCCAATGATGATTTGAATGATGTTAAGGAAACGAGACAATAAGATATTTCATGGTTGGATTGTGGTTATCAAAATTTGGTGAAATTAGAATCCAATAAAAATTTCTTTTTAAACAATTAAAAAGATCCTCTAATTTAAAAATCACCCTATTAATTAATACAATATGTATAACAAATTTTTTCTATTGAAATAGACATTTAGAGGAATGAAAAAAACACTGTTATAATAGTGTGACATTATCCTAATATTTCAAGATTATTTTACTCACACAAAATAATAGATATATATCTGGTAAATTTTATCTGTCAAATTATTTTTTTCTAAAGTTATTTGAAAAACATTTTTCAAAAGAGTACAAAAAACGTAAATAACACATAAAAAAAATAGCAATATGTTCAGTCTTTAGAGAAGACCGAATCCTATCAACATGAATGTAACTAACTATCCATCATGTTTTAATTATAATTAATATGATCCAAAACCATGATTGGTTTTACATATTTAAATAACACTCAGGGATTTCCCAGATATCACTAATCCTCTTCCATAGTTTTTATTGGAATATAAGGGTTAAAAGAATTAAGCAAAGAGTATTTGAGTACTCATAAAAGTAGAAAATAGTGTGTGATAATAGATATATTAAATAATTCAAGAATAACTCAAAAGTAATTTAAAACATCAAATGTGGTTGATGAAGTTCTTTTTAGGTGTGTACTAATTGAGTTCTGTTTGATCAACGTCATATTATTGTTTTCTAGATGAATTTGATTAGTTTTGAGAGAAGATGAAATGATTGGAAATGTTATCTCAGATCTTTTAGTGATGTAAAACATAAAATAGAGTGTTATAGTTTTTGAAATAGAGCACTATCATATGTGATATATTTTTCATGATAATGGTCCAATGAAAATATTATCCCTTTAAATAAAATGTGTCTTCCTCATCATATCCAATGATGAATAATAATTAATGATTTTTATATATAGCATGAAATAGAGAAATTTTAATTTCTCTAACACTGTATTTATTTATTAAAATATATTATTTGGGATATAGTGCATAAATATAATTATAGTTAGACATGATCAGTTGAGGTCTACCACATTTTCTTGATACCTCATGGACTATTAGAGACATAGGAAAAAATATAGATTGACTCCCTTAACAAGTTTTGATTTCGATTGGAATGATCATAAATTCATTGGTTTTATGAAATTAGCATATATAAATTATTCAACTATGTGGTTTTGGACAATTATCTGAATTGAATCATTTGACTACATGTATATGTCGAATTTGCAAACATGAATCAGTTTTCCATGTTATTCAAACCAATTCACCTGTTTAAATCATATTGCTTCATGGCTTTAAAAACATCATATATAAAAATTATTTTGCTACATGATTTTCATTAGAGTATAACTCCATGGAATAGTCACTCCATCACAACATGAGGTCTCTTGAATGAATATGGTTGCTTCAATAATTTTCTATAGTTTCTCTATTATTCTTGCGATAACATTGTTTACTTTTGAAATATCGTGATTTAATCATATTTTCACTAGAGGGGTGTATGAAATTTCCACCGCAATTGATTAATTAGAAAAATAATTGATCTACACACTTTTTCAGTCACTTCTATCCTTATAAAAATTCTACCGAGTTTAAGATTACATTATGTAGTCATTTGAATCCTTTATGTAGTTGATCTAGTACTAAGATATATTTTAGTTATTTGGACACATGATCACATTTTTGTTCATGTGGTAAGTTATGTTTCATCATGTGGTTAATAACGGGATTTCTAATCACTGTGGAATTTAGGAAAAATTTATATTTTTCTAAAGAAAAAAGCTTCTACCACAGAATAAACATTCCCTTAATAATAAAATAAACATGATTTTAGATAATTATAAGAATTAATTGAAAAACTAAACAAACAATTTCCCCCATTTTCATGATTACAAATTATATAATAAATAGAGAAACAAAGGGATATAATAAATATTTTTAACAAATAATTTTTTATAAATTATTCACCATATCATTATTTACACCCCTATTGGGATTATCAAAAATTTTGCATGTTGTTGTTTTACAATGCATATGTAGAAATAAAAAGAAGATTTTATGATGAAATATTAAAAATAAATTTGATATCTTCAATAAAATACACCTTTATGGGTGGAATGGGAACCCTCATAAAGATCACCAAGCCAGAAATAATAATACTTGTAATAGAACAAACAAAATCTCCAAAATTGAAACCACTATTCGATTATCCAAATCAACAAAAAAATAAGGATAACATACCAAATTTTGTATCATTCTTGAATAATATCATATTTTAACATAGTCTAAGACTCCAACTCTAATAGAATAAATAGAAAATCATATTCTTATATAGTCAAGTTGATACTTCTAGAAAAAGTCCCTAAATCATTATATGGTTGAAGAAGGAAATCTTCAATATTACCAATTATTCTTCAATATGGGGGTCATTGGTATATTACATGTATAGGTCCCTTATATCACTTAAATAATGAATTAATATATTTTCATCAGTTTTATAGGTGATAAGATCAACAACTACCACATAATCATCAATGGAGAAATGGTCATGGTCAATTTTACAAAAAAAGATGTCATGTTGTGATTTAAACTACTACTTCTGTGGTTCATCAAGTCCCCAAGGATATTGTCCACTAAAAATATAACAGACTCTTATCAGTTCATTTCTATTTTAATATAGAATAAAATTTATTCTATTGGAGAAGTGTTTGTGAATTGTAGGTTCTTGACTTATGGAAGGATCAAGAAGGGATTTCCCTTTGTCTGTAGAAGGAGTACTATGTGAAGGTGGTAGGTTTAGGAGAATAATATACTATTAGAATTGGATTCCCTTTAAACATGGGTATAATGTGCTTTATATAACGAGGAAGATTTTGACCAAAAGTATTTGTAAGAGTTATAGAAGAAGGATTTGTATTTGTTGAATCACTTACCATAGAGTGATTAGGATGATCTAGAATTATCGTGTTGGATGTAATGATGTAAGGCTCTAAAACTCAAGTGATATCAGATACAAATCAAGATACAGCCTCTATAATATATATTAAGTCATCCTTATCAATCATAGGCTAATTCAACATATTGGAAATGACCAGTAGAATTCCCATAACTAACATAATATATTGGGTTAAAGGTTCCATCCTTCAGTCTTTGATCCAATATCATTACAACGTAATAATATTAGACATGGGGAAAATATATCTTAGGAAATACAATATAATACTTTTAATAATATATTTATTCATTCCAGCCATAACTGTATCCCACTAAATCATATCAAAAATATTTTCACCATGAAAAAATAAATTGATTTTAATCAAATCCATATAATCATTGAAACATGTCAAGTTAATTTAAATATCCTCATGAAAAAATGATTTGAATGGGTTCTTCATCAAGAGTTTTAGGATGTACTTGGGAAGGAAGAGATTGAGTTTGGGAAGAACATTTTATGGCATTGAGATATCTTTGTTCTAGATTAATCATTATATCAATCAAATTTTCCTGGAGATATCCAAGTTGGGAAATGAAACTATTAATGTCTTGAGCTATATAACCAATTTTTATATACATATTAGGCTAAACATTAGTTGCAACACTCTGAACTATAAACAAAATATGAATTTGTCTATAATACTAACCAGTACCACCCAGACTCAGAAATATACAATTTAAAAAATGAAAATTTTATTTTTGAGATGAATTAAGTTTGTTAATGAAATATATGAAGATCTACTAGATTAGATAGAGAATAAATAGATGTGGATTCACTATAAAACATTTCTGATGATCTCAATATAGATCATTAATTATCTTATTAGTGAATTTAGATCTTTCACTCTCTTGATTAAAGATATCAAAATCCTCTATTGTTACAATGATTATATGAGTAGATGAATCATAAATAGGAACTCCTTGTATTGATTTATCTATGTAGTGAATTTAAGAATAATTATTAGCTTGTTATATAGCAGTTAAACCAAAAAACTCTACAAGAAATCATTTACTAAGAGTTCCAGTCGATCTTTTTCCATAGAAAAAGGATAAGAATGAGTTTTTTCAACATTGTATAGAGAATTATGAAGATGATGTATGGAATTTCCATAAGTCTTGGGTGAACATCAACAATTATGATCCTCTCCACCATTAATCTCTGGGACAGAAGGACCCAAATCAAAATGTGGGGGTTCAGGAGACTTGTCTAATCTAAGAAGTATAGAGTCAAGGATTGGTGCACCCCATATCTCATTCATAGATGGATTATATGAAACTATATTCTCATTGTCACCACTTACTGAATTAGTGATAGATGGACTAATAAGAAAATATCCATATTTATTCCCCCCTTATGATATACTAGTTCTTCCATCAAATCTTCATATTTTGTAACATATGAAAATAGAAGGTGACACATAATTTCTTAATAATAAATCAATTAAACTTCTCCAATATCAACTTCAACATCTTCATTACTTTCTTTAGAAGAATAGTATACTTTAACTAAATAATCAGATTCCAAACATGGATAAACTATTTCATTTATTCTGGTATGATTCTATACAAGATTTTAAATCTCATAAAATATACTATCATCCACAACCCATGTCATTCTTAATGGGTTTGAACTAATTTTTATTCTATTAGGGATGGTTTTATCCAAACAAATTCATCTTTAAGTAGTAGAATTTACCTCCACCATGTAACAGGTACATTAAGCTCTAAATAATCCAGGATGATCTTTGGATTTGATAGATAATTGATCCAAAAATAATGCTTTCCTAGCCCATATATAATCCTAATATTAATTCTATGAAAACTTATCTACACTCCTTGAACCATTAGATAAATATATAAAAACATTACATGCCTTACAATTCTGAAATGTACTTTTTTGGACAAGTATCATGATGATTAAACTTTCACAACAACCTTCACTCACAGTTAAACTCAACTACATTTATCCTTCATGGATTTATTTTACTATTTAATGATTATTAGGATCCCTCAATCCCATAATAATGATTTTTTAGATGGTAATAACATTTAATGTCTTCGTACTCACATTGGTGTGGATATTATAATCGTACAACCCTAAAGGTTGAATAAATGACATTTTCTTGTCCATCCATAATCATCCGAATCAGGTCCCATGATACATCCGATCTAAAAAGTATATAACCATAGAAATATTTTAGTAAATGAGGGTATAAGGGTCTATCACTATCCATGAACCATTCAATATAGCCTTTCCATCACACAACTCTCCATACTAATGATCAACTTGAGGAAAACCATATTAATTCCATTCATTTTCTATAATGACTTAATGATACAACAAGTGTTGATTAAAATTATTTAATTCCCAAGATTTACTATATAAAATTCTATAAAAAAATATTAATGATGCAATATTATAAGGTCAACTTGATCGATCGTATGAGCAAATATCTTATTTGCAATCAATTTAATCAGCCATAAGGTCAACTTGATTGACCGTATGAGTAAATTTTCAAGATAGCATAAAAATATACAAATATTAATTTTGATATAATATTATTAATACTATGATACATCATATTTTTTCCATAATTAAAAATATATATATCAAATTATACATAACAAAATTAGAAAAATTCAATAAATTATAATTGATGTTTAATATAATTCAATATATCTGTATCCATAGGATTTTTGTAGATGTCAACCAAATGATGTTCAGTTCCAATCAATTCAAGAGTTAAATATCCTTTTTGAAAATGATACATCAAAAAGATATTTTTTATATCAAAATTTTTATTCATATAATGAGATAAATGATTCTTAAAAACAAAAACATCACTTTTGTTGTTATAATTTCAGGGACATTTTTAAATTGATATTTGTAATCTAGAAATGTGTGTTTCTTCAACAAAATTTTGGCACAACAACTTCTAGAAGATACAAATCCATCTTCTATATTGGATAATGTGAAAAAGTTATGCCTCTCACTAGACCAAGTTAATATAGTCTTTCCCAGAAAATGACATGTTATAGATTAGTTTTTCTATTTGATATTAAAAAACTAAAATCATCATCAAAATTTCTAACTAATTCAAAATCATGTCCTCTTCAATAAAATAGAACAAATGTAATTATATTTATAAGGTATTTAAAAAATCTCTTAACTTTATTTAGGTGAAATTACGTGGGGTTTAATTGAAAGAGAAACACATATAAAAAATATAAAAAATATAAGTTTGGCTAGAATTTATGAATAATAAACTCATAATCATACACTTAAAATTTGTCCATTCATCTGGTTTTCCAGTTGCATCAAAATAAAATTTAAATTTTGTAATCATAGGATTGTCACTTCCTTTTGTGTTATCCATAAAAAATCATTTTAGAATATATTTATTTTTCATGATATGATTTATAATAATTACTTATTTTGAAAAATATGAATGCCAAGGAAGAATTTTAACACTCTGATTAAACTCATTCATAATTCATTTTTCATCATTTTTAAAAATTCTATATATACAGAGTTTTTTAGGAGCCAAAATATTATCATCAAAATAGATTTATACTACTACATTTTATTTAATTTTTTCGTATACATTGGATATGATCAAGTATTAATTTTTGAAAACATTAAAGACTAATAAATAGATAAACCTATCATACCATTATATATGAGAATATTCTAAGTCATAAATATTTCTAGAATGTTTAAAAATAATAATTTTGGAAGTCACAGTTTCTAAATCTAGGAGGATTTTCAATAGAAACTCCACAAAAAAATTAACCATTATAGAACTGACAATTAGCATAAATTTAAAATAATTTGAAATTAAAATGTTCATCATAAAAAAGGAGTATTCTATGCCTTCATGTATATCTATAGGTGAATATATTTCATCATAGTCAATTCCTTCTTCTTATGTAGAAACATGTGCAACTAATCTAGATTTTTTTATAGATATAGTGAAAGATTCATAAACCTTGTTTTTAAATACCCATTTATTTCTAATTGTAAAATAGTATTTAGGTCATTCAAAAAATATTCTAGAATTTATTCCTTTCAAACTGATTTAACGCCTCTTCCAAATCCACAATGTGGCATTCATTATTGATGGATTCATTAATTTATTTAGGTTTAGCATGAAACAATAAATATGGATGTTCAACCTAGTTTATGAGATAATATCTAGTATGGGTAACATTATCTAGGTCTCTCATGAAATCTTCTAAAGGGTGGTCTATTAGATTTTTAATGGTTTTAGGAACATAAGTACTTGTTTCTTCCAAGTCGCCCTCATGTTTTGGTTGGTCAGATTGACCAGCTTTGTGAAATTAAACTTGTGAATTGATAGATTGGTCATGAGTTGGGGGGGATTATTGATATTCAAATTTTATATAACATATTCATGGTATTATAGAGATGTTTTAGGCTCATACTGATCAATTTTATATTATATGGCATTTAATGATTCATCCACAACATTAGTTCTTTTATTAAAGACTCTATAATATTTAATGGTGGATTAATTACCTAGTAAAATACAATATTCTTTAATTGGATAATTTTTTTTTCATATTATGTATTATATTATTACTAAAAAACATTATATACAAATACTTTGATTTAATTAGCATTATATTTTCTAATATTCCATAATTCATAGAGAGAATTATCTAAATGATTTATAATAAGAACCCTATTAATAATATTAAAATTTTTATTGATAGTTTCATCACCAAAGTAGATAGGTAAGATATGCACATTAATCTTTGTAAGAGTAATATAATGAGTTGTTTTATTTCTCTTTTCAAACACATTAATTTTTATGATATTTAGGGGAAGATAAACTGTGATTATAGCTATATTGTGAGCATAATGTCTCAAAGTATAGATTCAAAAACACACAACCATGATCACATCTTAATGTCTTAATGGTAAGCTCGTTATGTTTTTCCATAAAATTAAATTATTTTTCAAAGCATCTACATGCTTCACTTTTGTAAAACGTAAAATAAGAAAAACTGAATTTTAATAATCATCAATAATCAAATATATATAATTCTATCATTGTTAAATAGAAAATCTAACTGGTCCCAACAAATACATGTGAACTACTTATATGGGTTGAGAGGTATAAGCATCTTCCATTGATTTGAAAAAAATATCATGTTGCTTCATATTATTAAATGATTTGCATAATTTATCTTTTTTAAATTCCTATTTGAGAATATATCTAACAAATAATTTCTTATTTAGATTCCTATGTGTGTGTATATTGTAGTGGCCTAGTCACTGAGTCCAAAATAATGACACATTATGAATAACACTTATGAAATATATCTTTTTATAAATAAAAGAATATATATTAACAACATACACATTATCATTTCTTAAAATAATAAATTATAAATTATGCATAGAATCATATATCATACATTCATTTTTTTCAAAATTAACATGATAACCATTATCATATAATTGAGAAATAAAAAATAAAAAATATTTTAAACCATCAACATAAAAAACATTAATATTTATAGAATAATCAAAATAATTGATTTTTCAATGGATAATACTTTTTTCCTTTCTAATTTCCATTAAAAGTGGCATGTACACCATCCACATTCATAATATTCATGAAACATGAGAAGTATAAATCATATTTCTGGACCATCCACACTTTAGATACAACATGTTTTTACAATTACTCTAAATGATTTTTTTATAAAAATTTAATTATGAAATAATTTCAGTACACATATTTTCTTGGGACTACAAATGTTAGCACATAAATCTTGTGGAATATATACATGATAAACAGATCTATCAACAAAAAATAAGAATTCTAGAAATAATGTCCTTTTTTGGCCAAATGTACATGAGTTGTTTCAAGAAATAGATGATTTAGAAATAGAAGTAAAAATATTATTTTAAAATTTCCATTAACTAGGTTGGTCTTAACACACCTATATTTTATACTATTTCCCTTTAGTTAAATTAAATTTCTTTTATAGAATTCATTAAAAACACCACTGAGTTTATAAAAACCCTAATAAGCTATGAATATATTATTATTTAAAACCTGACCTTTATAACCATTCCGTTAAATTGGTAGGAATGTATAATATTAAATAATTTACTAATTATATATATTTATAAAGTTCTCACACAATATAATTGTTTTTAAAATAGTGATAGTAAATAATAACTTGTTTTTAGTAATGTTGTTTTATTCTAAAAAAAATATTCTTCCATACAATCATCTATTTTATTGATTTTAGGAGAAAATATTATATAAAATTTAATAAAACATAGAAAATATATTTCATAAAAAAATATATCATTTTGATAAATTAAAATTAAAATTAACTTATGTTGAAATGTTTTGGTTTTTCTGATAAGTTTGATTTTATAATGAATAGTAAAAAAAATATGGTTTTTTTTTCAAAAATATAATTTCATAAAAGTATTTACAAAGTCAAAAACTATTTTTTTATTAATTATGAAATATTTTTATTTCCTTTTGATTATACATTATCCAATTATTCACTTTGAAATAAGTTTTATAATTAAATTTGGTGTAATAACTTTATATATTTTAAAATAATTTTTCCTAAAAAACTATTTTTCATCGCATTCTGGGGGATTAATTTTAAATTTAAATTTTACCAGTTCTATTAATTAAATATTTAGAAAGGGATTCCATATTTTTAATAATGTTGTATATATTTTTTAAAGAACACACTTTTATTTTTGTTAATTATAGATAGAAATCATAGTAAATAATTCTCACTATTAACGAATGGTCCCAAGGCCTTATTTTTTATTTTATTATAGATAATAAACATTTTAAGGGTTTAATGGGAACCCATACATGACCTGTAGGCCCAAGGCACAAAGCCTGACATGGCCCACAATACATGACCTGAAGGCCCAGATGCATATATGCCCAAACATATCCTGTAGGCCCAACCCACTAGAACTACCCCTCCCCAGCTTCTGAATCATTGAACACCTACCTCCCCACCTTGAAATTAAAATTAGCTTGTATTTATATATACAAATTTACACAGTGCCTGGTCCCGATGGCGTTTTACATACCCTCTAATTCTTTAAATCTGATTAGCTCTGCTTCTGGTGACTGCTAATATTGTTTCTCTAATCCTCTTCTGGTGCCTGCTCTATGTGAACTGGGACACTCTATGGTCTCTATGGCATTAGGGACCTAGGCTAGAAGGACATGATGAAATGAAGGCCCTTGAGACCCATTGGCCCAAACCGGTGGCCCGAAAGCCCAAATCGGGTGAATAGTTCTGGCTGCTACAATATCAAACAGTGTCTGCTACATTAACTGCTACAATTCCTGGTACATTATTTCTATAGTACTATTACAGTACTACTACTGTACTACTATAGTACCACTCAATAATTTCCTCCACCTGGTTTTTGAACTCGGTTCTCTTGGATTTCAAGTAAGTACCCATACCACTCGGGTACGGGCTCGTTGGCATAATATTCACTATGATAAGGGTAAATCAGGTAATGAACGTTAAAAATAACATGATAAGGACTTAAAATAACCCTATAATTTTAATTAATATTATTGTATCATTATATCTCATCCATAATAATCCAACTTTTAAATATATAGAATTCTATTTCCAATTTAAAATTATTTAACCTTATTCATATTTAACTGAATATAAAGCCAAAATGCTATATTCTAAATTTTAATAAATGTAATAAATGTACATGGAGATAAAAAAGGATATTTTTGTAATTAATATTCAATTAAAATATTATTTATTTATCTCCATCATGATAAATAATTTTTTTTATATTATTATTAAATAATTACCATAAATTTTTAGATAATGTTGATGTAGTAAATATTCAATTAAAGGAAATATCAAATAAATTATATTAAAAAAATTAATATTAATATAATTGTATATAATTAATATGATCCAAAATTATTATAGATTTATATAACTTGTTTTGGATGTAATATAATGAATTTTTCTTATCATATTTGTTTTCTTGATCTTAATAATGTCAAAGTAACGAATAGATCTAAAAAAATGACATTACAGATATTTTATAATAAATATTATAATATTAATTTATTTAAAATTCATAAAAAATTATTAATTAATAAAATTTATTTATATATGGATTAATATATCAAACATGATTCATTAAAGGTACAATTTTCCTTTTATTGTATCTATATTTACCCCTAAATAGTAAAAACCTTGTTACTTAGGTAAGAGACAAAAAGGGTTAACTCAAATAGATAATGGTAAAAACAATTCTAAGAATTGTAAATCTTATTTTATGATATTATTTATACATATTATAATGATATATTTTATTTATATCATTTTTCTTCATTTCCCTAAATATTTAATTATATTAATTTTATATTTTATATAGTTCCAAGAGCACCACTGCCCTCACTTATAAAAGGGAACATCTTCTCAATTTATTATCACACCTATTGATAAAATTATTTCAACCATTATCTATTCTAATAAAATTATAACATCTCACCACATGTTTTATATGTCTTAATTTATGAATACTACCTACCTTATAAGATTTAAGGTGAAAAAAATTATGTTTTCAAAAAATATGTATATTCTTTAACCAAATGTCTTAATATTATTATATATTCTACCATGATAAAATATTTTAATAATATAATGATATAGTAATATAATTATCTGAAATATTCCGATTTTTAATTTTTATAAATAGATCACCCACATCCATCTCCTCTTCCATGAAATGGGAAACAAAATCATCGTTCGTGTGTATGCTCGACTATTGCCCCATAAACCAATGTATTTCATTTTCCACCAAAACCTATCAATATAGGTTATAATGATGGATCTTATAAACATATTTTTCATTAATTCTATTTATATTTTTCTGAAATTTTTAATTATAAATTACCTTTCATTCTCAACATCCATAAAAAAAGGAAACAAGGTTCTTACATTCATACAACCAACCGTCTACATGTACAGAGTAATTAATTTTTATCACTACCATTTAAGGATAAATATAAATATATATATAATTAATATATATTATATTAATAATATTATTATCATTTTTATAATATATAAAAATGATAAATTTAAAAATAACTCACCAAACCATGCTTGAAAAATTGAAATAATTATCACTAGAATAATTACCTCAATAAAAAATGTTATTAAATAGCAGGTAAGATATTATAAATAAATCTTATATGGTAAAATATATACGAGTATGGTTCTAGAATAAATTTATAATTAACCATATTTATTCTATATTACTTTTTGATTTGAATGAAGAAAGATAATACTTAATGTATGATACCTATCTAAACCACCCTTTATCATTGGGTTATGAACCATCTCTCTCTTAAATGGTTCATCTCTCGTTGATTATATGAAATGTTTTTAAATTTCATATGTATGTATATTACATATATATCTATCTTTCCTTTATTTACCTTTATTCGGTAACACATTCTGTACGATCATTTATTTAATACCTTGTTTATAAAATTCAATTTGATTATGATATGAGTCAAGATTATGCAGCCCATTATCATTATATGTGTAATTATTATGTTGGTACCTTTTGAATTATTTTATTTTTTACACATAATATAGAAAATCTTATTATGGGTGTTTCTAGATAGATCCCCAATTCATTATTTAATGATTTAGTCTCATGAGATGTTATGTAAGGGATTAGGGTGTAATCCTAATCCATTATGGGACTCTATCCACCATGTTGTCTTATCAGTAATACATGACTTATGTTTATGCCATATTTACTATTGCTTCATCATTTCATATGTTTTCATGTATTTACAATACCATGTTCTCTATGTTATTCTCTAATATTTCAAATCATGGGAATTTTATTTTTTGATATCATTATATATCTTTAATGCACATGTAATGTTTCCTTGTAATGTTTATTCCTGTATTGGGATTTATAGATGACCAATTTTGTCTACGTATTCCCTAGGATATCTTATTTGGTTTTAGGATCTCAAATGAATTTAAAATAACATCATGAAGATTAAAATAAGGATGTCATGTTTTTATTTCTTTTTGTTGTATTATAAATCTAGTCTTCCAAAGACACTGGGCCACATGATCATTGAGTTGTGATAGTTGGAATATTATGATAAAAATAATGTATTATTATGTGTCAAATGTAATTGTTTTTTCCTTACCCATTATTTTTTTTAAAATTTGGGTGTTGGAAGAGTCTCAGAAGAGGCTTGGGGAGGATCAATGGAGGGTGGACTTATACGGTACTACAGTAGGTAACTCAAATCGTGTAATGTGTATAGGACCTGTAAATGTGGTTCAGGGATTGTAAAACTAGTGAATTCAGGGAATATTAATCAGATAAGGGTGAGCTATAAAATGAATATAGTTTTTTTAAATACAATTGACAATGTTTCATTAATAATATTGTGGTGACATAGTTTTCTGCAAAAATTATAAGTTCTCAGAAAACTGAGGATTACATTCCAATTAATGGTAACATGATGAGAAACCATAAGTTTATCATATGTAATGTTATTTAATTGGCGTATTTTTTCATTCATCTATGGACTATCTCTATCATGTTGCAAAATAACCCTATTCCCATTAAATAATATTTATATCCATCTTCTCCACAATTCAATATTTTTGTTCTTGTGGTTGTTAGTTGGCAATCTATTTCCATTTTTTCACCTCTCAACGTGTTTTTCTTCAGTTTTTCTTATGTAAAATCAAAATGATGATGTTTTTTTGTATGGGAGTTTTTTTGGGTTTCATTTTGATGATATTTATTTCATGGTGAGGGTTGAATTTATTATTTCATTTGGGAGGATGTGGTATCATATGTTTCATCTTTTACCCACAGTACACAGTGAGTCGGAAAAGCTTTTCTGAGGTAGGGAATACCATATTTATCTTTATTGTGTATCATACGTGAGGGGTTCTATTTTTTTATATATGATAGATGGATTTTATAGATTAATCAAATATAAATATATCTTTTTAAATATATTAATGGAATAGGAATGATTATGAAGATTTTAATGCTCTAATATTATTGTGATATTGTGATTGTACTGGATGAACTACCCACTTAAAATTGTGTTCATTTGGGGTATTTTTTTTCATGATGAAATGTGATTTGATTTTTGTTTTTCTTTCAATTGTTATGATATCACCCTAAAATGAAAATTTAATAACCACTTATATTATGATAATAAAATGGATTCTTTATGATAATGGATTATGTGATAGTATCCCTAAAATAAAGTGAAATGTGATAACATACCCATTGTTTAATATATAAAATGATCTTGATTAATTGTGTTTTGTGTCGTTATGAGGGGGTGGCGATGTGTGGTTGCGATGCAATATACTGTTGTTGTGTGGTTGGCGTGTGTAGGTAAAATGAATATTTGTGTTTTGGACATTCTTTGGGGATGGAGTGTTAATGGTTATTTGACTGTGATTTGGGGATGGATAGGTGATGGTTGTTTGTCCGTTCATTGGGGGTGGTGAGGTTATGGTTGTCTTCTCATTATTTTGGGTGGAAAAGTGTTTGTTTTTTTTCCACACATTGGTGAAAGAAAGGTGATCATTTTTTGGCCATGCTCTGTGGGTAGTGAGGAGATGGTCTCACAGAAAGGATTTTATGGGCAGTGAGAGGGTAGACAATTGTGGTACTCTTTGGGAATGACAAGGTAATGATTTAATGGGATTATGAGATTCCTATTATGTGTGATTATGTTGTTCCGGATTCCTTAATAGTGATGGAATAAATGTTTAATAATGATTAAAATGGATGTGGTTTATTTTTATAATGGGATAAAAATGATTAATGAATAAATAAATTTTGGGTTGTGTGGTCAAATTTTTTTTATTAATAATAATTAATCAAATGGGGTGGATGATGAAATAGGATGGTGACATGAATGTGGCTTCTTCCTTTTTTCATGGCTTTATATAGTAAACGGTTGATGCAAAAGTGGGGATGTTGTGAGTGTGTCATTTATTTATTAAGACCATGTTGGATGGTTTAGTGGGTGGCTATATGTATATACTTGTATATTCCTTCTGAATTCAATATACACCCCACCCAACTCAATCACCTTGTGATGACACCCACATAATCATGTGAGGGATATTTTTTCCAACATCCAAATAGTGAAGATATAGGGTTGTTTCTTTGATCATTACCTATCCTTCTTTCATGAGAGTATATATAAACATTTTTTGATAGTTTTTGGTCTATTTGTGGACTAGATGATGTCCCAGGTGTTTTCTAGTGAGATATTATATGACCGTTCATGCGGGTAGTGGGCCATGTGTTTTCCAGTGAGATGGGATATGATCGTGATGGTAGAGAGGTGGATCAAGTACCTTTAAGAAAGATGTAATATGACAGTACATTGGGGTGTCTTATAATTTGGTTCATTCATGGTAGGTGGAGGTTATGATGATCATTACCTTCATTATTATGATTCCCTAATACACTTGTTATAGTTGGGATGTGATATACCATGTGTCTAATGGAAAGATATGGTGTGGTTGTACATGTGGGGTGATGGACATGGTGTATTCTAGAACTATGTGATGTGACTATGCTTGTGGGGTGGAGTTATATGTTATTTGGAAGAGATGTGAGCACTATTATGTAAAATGATTGGAGTGTGAGAGTGTAAAATCATTAGGGAAGCGGTGCGGGGTAACCTTTATTAATATGATTCATAATATGTTATTATAATGGATATCGTGTTTTGGTGAGCATGATTTGGCATGGTTCAGTTATATTTTAGACATGTTTAGTTTTTTTGGTTCTATTGTTTTCTCATAGGAGCATAAATATGTTTCTTTCACATGTGGAAGAGTTACTTTGCCTTTCCAACTATGTATACTTGTATTATCATCCTATGTAAATAAAATTAATTTTATTTTTCTAGGAGGAATATGTTGATCATAATGGACATTACTAGATCATAGATTTGGATGGTTTTTGTGTCACTACATTTTACTTTATTCTCGATATTTACATTGGACACATTTAACTATATCCATTTGATTTATACATTCATTGTCAGATGGTTTGGGTTTTATTTTATACCATGTCATGATATTTTTTTGTGGATTATTCATCTTATCTCTTGATCCCACATTTTAATATAGGGTCATTCTTACCATTTCATGATAATATTATAACTTGGGTGCCAGTCTCCAACCCTAGACCTACTTGAAGTGAGACTCGAGAGTCATTATCTCTCTCCCTTCATTGTGGTATCTTTGATGGTATTGGGTAATGGCATAGTGGTATTAGAGAAAAATAGTTGAGATATAGGGTGGATTTTGGAGTTAGGAATAGTAAGGATTACATGTGTTGGTTTTTAAATAGTATATGTTGACCATGGTGTGTGACATGGTCCAAGGAGGCTGCCAAGAATATGATATTTTAGTTCCCCCCCATGATCTAGTACATATACTCTGAGATTATGGAATAGCCATGTGAGATTGAACTACATTCCAAGTAGGGACCTAAGAGAGGTACATGCATCATTATTACTTGTGTTCATATTTCAATCTGGTTGTTTTATAAATGTTTATATGAACAAAATGAACACAATAAATTAATAAAATCATAATTAAATTTTATAATAACTAGGATTAAGAAATATAGATTTCCTATTTTAGTTATGGAACACGTTCTTCGAATGTTTGTTCCTTAGGTAGTTGAGGTTGAGAAGGATAAACTAATTGATTGTAGGAGGGTTTATCCAATTTAGGTGGAGGATTTGTGGTAGAGGAAAATTTTTAATTCTAGGAATAGGCTTTTGGGAAGTATGAGTGAAGTGTTTTAGATGTGTACATAGAGAGATATTTAGAAGATATTGAGGTAGATTTCAGTTTTATTGATGCCCCGATGAAGTATTGGGTCCCTTTGGTAGTCAATCAGATGTGGGGAGTTGTGCGTCAGTGGTGGATGTTGTATCTAGGATAGAATAAGGATTCGAATGTTTCACAAGTTAACATTGAAAAAGTCTCCTGGGAAAAGTTTATTTCATCAACCATGATCAATTGAAGAGGTCATAGTTTCTTTATTTTCTAGAGGGGAGTATGTTTGTGTAGGATTTAGGTATCATGTTAAAGGACCTTTGACATTTTTACCCATTTTATTTACTAGAAGACGAGTCATGTGAAGGAAATATTGATGATACACTCCTCCTTTATATTAATTATACAATTACTCCTATTACAATGCCAATGTTTCAAGAGGTTTAAAATTAGGATAAGGTGATCGAGATGATCCAGGCATTAGGAGGTTTTCCATAAGATGGGTACCCGCAAGGTTACACAAGGGGTAGGGTTTTTTGTGGCAGGTCTCAGGCACCAAGGCCATAGAGGTTTTGACAGGTGGGGAGTTGGCCTCATCATCTTAAATTATGGTCTTCTAGGGAAAGTAGTTTTTTTTCCTAAAAGCTTAATATCATTGTTCTTTTTGTACAGTGATCATGGCCATCTCCAGAACTGGTGCCCAATGTTTCTTCGAGCTTAGTTTCGTTCAGACGGGTCCTCCAAAATAGTTTCTAGGCAGACCATTTATCTTTTAGAGGTAGTACACTTATGCTCCTCTGAGTGGAGAAAGAGAAGGTATCTGTCGACCATAGGATGTTCTTCATGATTTAGGATCTGAATTAGAGCATGTTCTTCAAAATTGGGAATGATTGGATGGGTGTGGTTAGTTGAACATAATTGATCCATTAGCGTCCGATAGGCCATATTTTTTTAGGTACACTCAATTTATTATCAATATTTTTAGATTCTATTTTGATTCATGAGCTTTTTAATTCTTTTTTTCAACTACTATAGCCCACACACTGGGACAAGATTTAATTCCATTTTCTATGCCCATGGTGTTAACTACTCCATTCAGAGGCCAAACCATCTTATTTGATGTTTTTTGGGGTATAGACTGATAATGGGGACACATTAGTCTTGTGGGGATATCTTTTTACTACATATTTAGCTATAATATTTCATTGCAATCTTTTATTGGTTGTATTCCATGCTTGTTGTTATACACTCCATTTGGAGGAGATTTTTTCTTAGTTATGGATGGATAGTGTGTTGTTGTCATTGGTAAAAAGGGTTTTCTTTTGTTAATTCATCATGTGTATCCCCTTCACTCATTTATGGATGAATTTTCAAAGTAATAAGTGGATGTTGGGATAGTCAAGGTTCCCTAGGTTTTTTGGGTTTTTATGTATTTTTTTATCAGGGATGTTGTGACACTACCCCTTCAATGTAATGTTATGTTCAAGATTTAATTTCATCACAATGATTCTCTAATGTTGATGGCTTCTTCTCAACTGGAACCTTATACATTGTTAGATTTAAGGATTCGGGTAGATGATATGATGTAGTGGGGTTTCATCTTACCCAGTGTGTCAACATGGAGTGAAATAGTGTTGTTCCCTAAGAAGGAAGATGGTACTATGTGGTATCATATATAATACATGAGGATGGATCATATAACTGTCAAGGTCTGTTATTTTCTTTTGGGGATAGACAATAAGTTTGACTAGCTATGAATGGAAATTTGGTTTCTATGATTGATATATTGTATGAATATCACTAATTGAGAGAGAAAGATGAGGATGTTTTATAGACTACCTTCAGATGTCGATATGGGCACATTGTGTTAATAGTAATTCTATTAAGAGTTGTGAATGCAGCAGTTGTGTTCATGGGGCTTATGAAATTCATGTTCTCTGAGTTCCTAGACTGGTTCATTATCGTATTCATCAATGATATCATGTTCTACTAAAATTTAGAGGATCATCATGTTGAGTATCTCAATGTTGTTTTAATGATCCTTTGAAATTGAAATCATTTTGGTAAGTTGTCCATGTGTGAGTTTTGGATGCAACAGTTTCATTTACATGAACATGTTTTGTCTTGGCAGGGTGTGGCAGTGGACCCACCAATAGTCGAGGTAGTTTTTTTGGAGAACCAACCAAAATTGTAGAATTTTATAGTTTCACTGGTATAATTGGCTATTATATGAGTTTTTTTTTGGATTTTACTTGAACGGTAACCCCATTGATAGAATTGAAAAGGAAAGACATGAATTCTGTATAGACTAATCCATATCAAGATTCATTCGGTTAACTAAAGAGAATTTTGTTAGTTCTCCAGTCCTTTAGTTTTCTGAGGTGTGTGTGTTTTCTTAGGTATTTTGTGACACTTACCATCTTTTCGTGGGATTTATTTTGATGTAGTAGAGTGAGGTTATCGTTTATGGTTATATGATGTTACTTCCCAATGAGAATAACTATTCCACCCATGATCTGGACTTTATGGTGATTGTTTTTGTGCTTAAGTTGTAGCAGTCTTACCTCATTTTAGGTGTGATTTTTACAATTCATGAATGAAAAGAGTTTTAGTTCTATATTTTCTCAGTGAGATTTGAATCTACAACATTGGATGTGGTCGGAGTTTTTTCAAGATTCATATTTTGAGACCTTCTATAGATCTAGTATTGGGAATGATGTGTCCAATGCATTGAGAATCAAGTCCTAGAATGATGTTGTTCAAGATATTGGTATATTGTAGAGAGGGATGGAGGAGTAATAATCCTCTAAATTAGAATCAATTGTGGTTGACTATGAAGGCTTCTACTTTTAAACAATAGTGAACCTTTCGTTGATGAAACAGATGGAGGAGTCTTAATGGGGCGATTTTGAGGAAAATGTGATGCACTGCCATGTTGGTCATGGTGATGATCCAGAGGGATTTTCCAAGGATGGATGTAACCATATCTTGTTTCATATGAGACTATTCATTCTATTAGCAATACATGAGAGATTCTTTAATGAGTTTCATGGATCATTTTTGGCACTACACCCAAGATATTCCAAGATGTATCAGGTTATGAGGATGAAGTTTTGGTGGACATGGATAAATAGGGTTGTGGATGATTTCATGGTGAAGTGTATTTTTCCATTATGAGTAAAAAAACCATGTTCTTGGTGGTTTTCTATGACTTATGGACATTCATTAGTGTAAATGGGATGATATCTCAATGGATTTATCTTTTAGGTTACACCATGTTCAATGAGTTTATGATGTTCTCTCGGTAATTTTTGATTAGTTAAAGAAATTGGCCAAACTTATTTGCGATCAAGGATTATAGGGTAGTGGTTTAATTTTCAATGATGTATGTGGATGAGTTTGTAATCTTTCTTGTAGTTCAGAGAACCATTTTCCAAGATTTCAATGCACTTTTTACCTCGCAAGTCTAGGGGGATTATTGCACATTTATGGCACTCAATTACTCCTCATAAATTTTTATATCCCTTAGAATTATGGGTAGACATAACAGGATATCTAGATGTTGGAAGACATATTAAGGGAATTCATTTTGGACATTTGTGTATCTTTGGTACAAATCATTCCTTTAGTCATGTTTTTATACTACAATATCATTCACTCATACATTAGTATCTCTATTTGAGGAATTCTATGGGTGGCCTTGTGATTACCCATTGTGTTGGCTGGTGTTTGGGGAGGCAGTAGTTCTAATTACTGATGTGGTAAAGAGAATAATAGAAAAGGATCAAATGGTTCAAGAGTGGATAAAGGTAATGAATGATTGGAATAAGTCTTATACCAATAATAGGAGTATTTCCTGGAATTTCAATGTTGGGGACCACATGTTTTTTAATATTTTACCATAATGTGGTTAGCGAAGGTTTTTAGGGATAATAAGATTTCTCCGAGGATTATTTGTACATTTATGGGGTTTGGGTGAGTTTTTGAGGTGGGGTATCTATTGTATTTTAACCACTGACGGAGAGGATCCACAATTTATTCTATATCTATCTACAACATTAGTATCTTCACATTGAATCCGATGTCATTGACTTGGGAGATTTGGATATCAAGGAAGACGCGACATTCATGGTGAAGCTATTAGAGATCCAGAATCATTAGGAGAAGGTTCTGTCTGTAAAAACCTTTATTTGTATCTTGTATTGGGGAGCCAAGGTGTCCTAGAGGATTATAATTAAAATCATGATTCTTAGATGCATTCCTAATACCTTGAGTCATTTTGATTTTTGTTTTTATATTCTATTTTTATGTGATGTTTGAACATTGATGTTTTATGAGAGGTGTTATTTACCTTGATGTGTAGTTTCTTATAATGTTATGACATATGAAAAGTGGAGGACCTAATTAATATTCAAGAGAAATTATACCACGATGCAATTAAACCCATTAAGGAGAGTCAATTCCACCAACAGTGGATAATATCTTGACAAGGAGGATGTTGTTCTAAAATTTTAATGTTTGGGAATGTGTATTTTTTTGGTTCAATGGGTTGTTTTATTGGGATATGTGGAGGATGGATGGTTGTGTTGTGGTTTCAGTTGTGATTAGTGATGATGCTGTGCGATAAGTTTTTGTGCTAGTTTTCTTAGCATGTTTGGTGAGTGGTATCATTTGAGGTGTGAAAAGATCCTTAATAGGTATATCATAATGGGTTCATTTGGAACCATTTCCATCTTAGTTTTTCTTTTCATTCTCAATTTCGAGAATCATTTGATAGGAATCTGATATAACAATAGATGCTTTATCAATCCATAAATTAGTCAGTTTTGGGTGTCAAAGGTGTCCTAGAGGGGACTTGAGGAGGATCTGTGGAGGCTCGAGTAGTATGGATGCTATAATAGGGAATTCATATTATGTAATTTTTACACACTATGTAATGGTGGTCCAGAGAAAATACATCCCACGAATTCTGGGATTCTAAATCAGATAAGGGTGAGCCATGGAACAAATATATGCTATGTAAATTGAATTCATGATGTATAATAAATAAATACCTAAAATACTAAATATTATGTGAAATCTATAAATTTTTTGAAACCTGAGGATTATATCTCGTGTAATGTATACATGACATTAAAATGGGGAGTTTTCAGATTTTATGTTATTTTAGCAGATAATTTTCTAATTTGCTTTTGTACTCTCTACCTCCTATTCTGGATGAACCCTTGGTTCCCTGGGGAGGATTTCCAACCCTCTTCTCTCTGGATTGATTTGTTGGTTAGAGTAGTTATTTCTTGGAAATATACAGTGAGTGCTCTCTCATTTCCCCTATTTTTTTTAATTATATTGGAAATTCAATAAATCAGCGTTAATTTTTTTTTTGGGAAGAGTTCTGGGAGTTTTTTAGGATAATTGAAGAAGGGTTGGTTGATCCAATATTTTAAATGTGTATTTGAGGTATCTGTTTTTTCTTCTTCATAGGGTGATGTAGAGTAAGAGTACAAAACATCATTTAGGTATAGACTCCCAAAATTCTTATTATTTTGTATCATACATTATGGTTTAACATTTTTTTAATCTATGAAAAATGGTTGTTCTTGCATAATAAAAGATAAAACATTTAGTTAATTAAATATTAAGGGGGTAAGAGAATGATTTACATTCATTTATAGATTAGGTAATATTTTAATATTTTTATTTCGTGGACTGAATTCCCTGCTGAAAAATTTGGTCATTGGGGGTTTTTTTTGTGATGAATGATATGTTTTGTGACCGTTGCATTTATTATGACATAACCATAAATCATAAATTGTCTAAGAATTTATATTTGGATAATAAAATAAACACCCTAGGATTATGGATTTTTTGATAATACCCATAATATAATTTGAAATTTTTAAAAATACAGTTAAGTAAATATGTAAAATGATCTTCATGTGTTGTGATGTGTGGCCCTAATGAGGGGAGGTGATGTGTGGGTGTGATACGATGCACAATTTTTATGAGGTTTGGGTTTCCATGGATGACAGATGATGGTTTTTTGTCCCTAACTTTGGGTAGTTGAAGGGATGGTTATCTGGATATCCTTTGGGGGTTGTGAGGTGATGGTTGTTTGGAAATTCATTGGGGAATTTAGGTGATAGATTTTTATCATGATTTAGGGTAACGACGGTTTTTGTTTTTTAGATATGCTTTAGTGGAAGTGAGGTGATTGTGTTTTGTTTGTGCATTGGGGTTAGTGAGGTGATGTTTGGTTGACGTTACATTTATGGACGCATGGTAATGTTTTTTTGGTTCTTACTTTGGGGGTGGTGAGGTGATGGTTTTATGGTGACGATAAGTTTCATTTTATGTGTGCCTTCATTATGCCAGATACCCAGGTTTTGATAGAATAAATGTTAAATAATGATTGAAATTTTTTGGGTTTAATTTGGTTATTGGGATGGAAATTATTAATGAACAAATAAATGATTGGTTGTGAGGTTAAATTTGGTTTTTTAATAATAATGAGACAAATGGGCCATATGATGACTTTAGATGGTAATAAGAACGTGGATTGTGGCATGTTGTGTAGTTATCTATATTTAGAGGTGGAAGAAAAAGTGGTGATGTTATCATTTTGATAGATTATTGTTGAGAACTTATATGATGGGATTCTGTGTAGCTATATTTTTATACTTGTATATTCTATTTTATTTTAATATGCACCCTACCCATTCTGAGCACTATACATCAACACCCACATAGAAAAGTGGGTGGGGGTGTTTTTCCCAACATCCTATTGATGAGGATAGATGGATGGAAACCTACTCATTCCAACTCTCTCTTCATATATATTATATATGAATAGTGTATGATGGATGGAGTACATTTGGTTCATTTGAAGGCATCTTATGTTTCTTCGAGTGGAGTTTAATAGCATATGTGTTTTTGCCTAAATGCAACACGACCATGCTAATGGGGCAGCGACCCATGTGTTTTCGGGCGAAATTTAAAATAAAAATGATTGTGGGTAAGTGGACCATATGTATTTTGGAAATATGTGATATGACTATGATGTGGGGGTACTTTATAGTGGGTGTTGTGCATAGTATGTTGGGTGGAATAGGTTGTTGTCATTTTTGTTCATGATACCCAACCATTCATGGTATGGTATTGATGTGATGGCCCAGGTGTTTATGGGTGATATGTGGTATGACCGTGCTTATGGGGTGGTGGACCATGTGTTTAATGTAGTGAGTTGATTTGACATTTCTTTTTTGGTGGTGGTATATGTTATTCAGAAGATATGGGAGAACCAGGACATACGACATTGGGGTTGTGAGTGGAAAATCAGTTGGAAAGTGGTACAGGGTGCTATTAATGAATAAGCTTTATATTTTTTTACTATACATGACATTAATTATTTGGTGACAATGGCCTGGTCAGGCTGGAATGGTTTATCGACCTCTTTTGGTGTTTTTGGTTCTGTTGTTTTCTCATTGTTTCCTTAGTATTCTTCTTTCAAATACGCATGAGCGACTCTAGTTTTCCTACTATGTATTAATGTATCCTCTCCCTACATAAATGAAATAATTTTCAGGTTTTATATAGGAATACATGGATCATGTTGGACATTACTAGCTCATGTATTTTGATGGTTGTTGAATAACTACTTTAGCTTTTATTTTGGTAATTTACATTGGAAACAATTACCTATGCCTATTTTATTTATTCATGAATTGTGAGATGGTTTTGGTTTATAATTATACTATGTCATAGAGTTTCTTGTGGATGATTCATATTATATGTTGATCCGGTATTATTATAAGGGTAATGCCTACCATTTCAGGTTATTTTTTACCATCGGTGCTAGTCACCAACCAGAGTCCTACTGGAGGCAGGACTCACATGTCATTGTCTCTCCCCCATCATTGAGTTTTATTTGGAGATAGGGGTTATGACATAAATTCATTGGGTGACTCTATTAGTTACTAATTCTATTTTTCTATCTAGGGTTGGCCTATTTATTTAGAAACATATTCAATGTTTCAAGTCCGTAGGTGAACTTTTCATTTCCCTTCTTGAGTTGTTCAACAGAAAATTTAGGTTCATCGTTTTCCTTGGACAATAGTGTATTATTTTCTTTTTTAGTAAAGATATCCTCTTTTAATGTTGAAAAAATATATAATTTCTTCATAATTTTTTTATCCTTTATTTCATTAATTTTTTCTTCCTATGAATTACAATATTTGAATAAATTATTACTATAAATATCATAATCCTCCCGTTTTTCACTTTCAAAAGGAATATAAATAGTATTTTTTTTAATGTGTAACTCCCATAAAGGATGAATTTTTCCTCTCATAATAATCATTTCATGATGATTATAAATAATTGGAACAATCCTATGATTAAATCAATATTTCCTTCATGGATTTATTATGTTTATTTCCATGATACTCATAATTCTTTGTGTTCCTCAATTTCATACAACCAAATATTTTGTTTCATTTTCTTATCCCCTGATTAAAAATAAGTTCTCCTAATATATCATTCTTTTTTTATATTTAATTCTTATTATATTTTAATTTAAAATTCGTTTTTATGGACAGAATTTTCTTCATGTAAAACATATTAAATCTTTTGTTTATATCAGTAATTTACTCTTCACCATCAGAGTCCCCATCATATCCATCATTTCTATCATCATTGATTATTTAATCAGATATTGGTTAAGATTCATTCAGTGTAATTGATTTTTTGGGATCAGAAACATCTTAATTCAGATTAAGTAATTAATTATACATCATTATTTTTCCTTAAAAATCAATTATTGGTTTTTTTTCATATATTAGATTATTCATAAATGGATATATCAGTGCCTCTCTATCTATGAGATAAGCATCTCAAAATCCTCATCACATGCGACTCATCATCAATATTATTTACTTGTTCATGACTCGTGTTTGTTATATCATTAAACATGAGATATATATTTAAAATGAGAACATTTAGTTTCATTATAAATTTATCACACATAATTATAATGGTATTTAATTAATTTTCATTAACATTAAATGTTCCATCATGTGACAAAACTTAAATATCCCAAATTTCATAGATTATCACACTTGTAGATTTTCTAATAAAATTTTCCACTCATAATTCATAGTATAAAGAATTAATTTATTTATTGTTAAAAAATATGTAGTTTTACTAGAATAACTCTAGGATGATCTAGTAGAATATGGTTTTTCATATTAATCATGTATTATAGTCTAAATATCAAAACTCATAATATCTGAATAAATTTTTTTTCCACTGACAATAGTTTCCGCTATTAAAATATGATGGATTATTCACAGCATTATCTTAAAATCTGTAGTTATCCATAAGTATATAATTTTAATAAAAAAAAATATATTATATCTAGTAGATATTATATGTGTCTTATAAGAAAAGGAAAAATCACAAAAAATAATTAATGTAAATAAACAAAAAGAGATAAAGATATGTGTTTAATTCAATGCAAGAATGATAATATTTATCTTTCGATTGATCATCAAAGTTTTCTTAACTTATCGCTTTCTTACATAGGTTCTGAGAGTATATGAAATGATAAATAGTGTTCTGTCACATATTTTAGTAATTCATATTAGGAAAAAAATTTAATATTTTTTGAAACATGACAGTAACATGTGTGTTGTCTTTTTTTTTTGCGATTACCATAATATTAAAATATTCTTTATTTAAACAAAAAAATCATCCACAAAATTATCATTGAACAATAATAAATAATGATCTTTGAATCAGTATAAAACCAATAAATATTAAATGATATATAATATATTTAATTATTCAATGATGGATATTTTAATATATTACTTAAATATATTTCCATTAAGTCACGGTCACTTGAAGTCTACCATATCATATTGATTCTAAAGGTTGATTCAACATTTATGAAAAAACTCCAACTGATTCCCTTGATTCGTAATATAGGCACTAGGGCTGATCATGTTATCACTATTTCTGTCTAATTCACAGATGTGAATCATTCAGCTATGTTGTTTTAACTAATTCACCAATAAGAATCATTTGGTTATGTGTTTTTGACTAATTCACAAATATAATTCATTTTACTAAATGTTTCTATACAATTTTACTATGAGTATCATTTGGATATAGGGTTCTAACTAATTAACCTACCTAAATCATTTGGCTAAGTTATTATTACAACATTATAATTGATTAACATGGTTTCTTCTTTTAAACATGTGTTCACTCGAAGGAATATGGTTACATCGATAATTTTCCAAAATTCAAACAATCACTAATATGATTGTTGGGATATAATATTTGTTCACTCTATTTATATTATAGTTTCTTAGTTTAATATTGTAGTTTCTTCTTTTAATCATGTTTCATTTTGAGGTTTTTTAGAAATTTCCACCACATTTAATTGATTATACATATCATCAGTCCACTTAGTCTTGTAGTCACATCCGTCCATAGTGAAATTCAACGGAGTTACAAATCACTTCATCCAATAGTTTGAATCCTTCTATAAGTTAAACATGTACTTTGAAAGGATTCACTCATTTTGACCTAAACATTGTTTTCTTTTAATGTGGTTTGCTTTTATTCTTCATGAGTTCAATAGCTAGCTTTATGGTCTATTTGACACATAAAAAGTATTCAAATTTTTCTAAACAAAAAATTGAGACTATACAACATGGAGTCCATTAATAATAAATTAAATATGATTTGAGATCATTATAGTGGTATTAATTTTATGAATCCAACATGATTATTACAAAAAGAAGTATATTTTTATACCTTTCAGGTCGATTCAAATAAATTACCAATGATTAATCCATGGGGAGTGTATGTATGATTTTTTAAAGAGAGAAAAAATATATTAATTTAGAAAATAATCAACATTTTAGTAATGAGGGGATATAAACCCGATGAATATTGATATGTCCATATCATAATATATATCTTTAAAATGGTTAACCAAATTTTGAAGATTTATCCTTGTTACATGAGAAAATAATCTCTAAAAAATTTATGATTTTTTTGGTTGGATTTTTACTAAAATGATTCTACTTTAATCCATTTTAGGAAAATGTTTTTATTTCATAATGTACACTAATCTACCTTGTTTGTTCTCATAAGGAGGAACATTTACATGATACAATCATGATATAATTCACTCATATGTTAATTTTTGTCATTTCATTACATTAATCATAGACCATTTTAGTAATGGGATTCCCTATGTATACAGATAGGTGGATATTCAATGAATGTTTGAATTTTCCAATTAGTGGAGGGGTCAATTTTTTAGAAAAAGGATTTATAATCGAATATAATATATTCATACCCCTCATTGGATGTATTTTGGATATGGATTGGGGGTCGGATGGTGGTCGATAGCATTGGGGGGCATCGAAAGGAAGTTGGGCTAGCCCATTGTGACCCACTGAATATCTAGTGGTCCAGTATCATCTGGATAATATACATAAATGGGTTGAAAATCTATTATTTCCCACCATTATTTTTAGAATTAGTATCCCTCTTCTATCCCCCAACCTTCTCTTCTGAACCAAGGTCCATTTCCCCTCTATTCTTATCTTTTCCCTTGATAAAGATGGGGTTTCCATTAGAATTATCGGTGAAATATGGTTTTTATCATCATTTAGTGATATCTTCCCCATCCCTCCATCTCTCATTCTAATTTATTGTCTCTTGACAAAGTAGTTTTGGTTGATTTCGTCATATCGTATTTCAATTTTCCTTGCAAGATAGAGATTTTGATCTTCCTAGTTCAAGGTCATCCTAAGACATTATCTCCAAATAGTTTTTTGGTGATTCCAAAAGGTATGTCACCATTATATATTTTTATTAGTTTTTTATTATTATTTAAATGAAATTAAATGAGTTTTTTTATTTAGTTATGGTCTTTCGCTCGCCTTGGGTTTATGAGTGTGTCCGGGGAGGCCTATACCCCCTTATTTGATGTTTTGATGCACGATTATGGAACCATGATCTATTCAACATTATCCTATGTTTAAATTGAATAAATTAATAATAAATGTTATACTAAATTAATTATTAATGTTTTTATTAAGATATAGGTGGGGTGACGATGAAATATTAGAATTGACATCATCGAGCTTGGTCGATCATGGATGATCCTGGGGAGAGTTTTTTACCATCATTTAGGGAATGATATCATGATATCCCTATGGATTACTATTGTATATTATATTAATGTGTATGTTTGGTCTCACCACTAAGGTATTTAGAACCCATGTTTAATTGAATTATTTAACTTAGATAATATATTATGTTAAAATTGATTTTTGGACTCATCTGATATTCTAGGTATCGTAAGGAGTAATGTGTCTGGGCCACCAAAAATGTTGTTCACTAGACAGGGTGCCTCATTCACTAATTTATGAGGCACAAAATAATGATATATGTGAAACATGAACCTTGTGGGGGTGTTAATCAAATTAATTGGGATAAATTTTACCTAGTTCACTTTCTTAGGTTCTATTGATATTGATTGGACCTATTATTTGAAATCGTGACCCTTTTGACACCAAGTACCTTAGACAATATGAACTAGGTTGGGGTGAGTGTATGGAGCACATGAGACCCCTAAAACTCATATATTGTCTCTAATCGATTTCTCTTGACTGTTTCACGTGTGGTTTACCTAGGTAGGGTTTTGGAATAGCGTGTGTTCTCATGAAATTATCAATGGGAATGATTCCCTATGAAAGATGAGTGATTACTCGGGACTTGTATGAGTATAGGGAACCAAATGGGTAACCCTAGTGACATTTTGACATTAATGAGAGGGTGTGTTAGGGATCTTATGTTGGTAGGTACAATCATTCTGATGTTCTTAGAGAAACTTCAAAAATTGGACAAAGAAGGTATAGACAATCGACGTCAATGATGGAAGGATCAACACTAGAGTGGGACATGGACCTCCTATGAGGTTATAGTGGTTGGAACAATACACATGAATTCATTATAGATATTCTATCATCAAACCAATGTAGTTAATTATGTTAATTATTTATTGCTTTTCATTAGTATTTTATTTATTCTGAGAATTTCATATGCACATATCATTGCCTTTATAGTTATGTGTAGGACATCATTGATGGTTACCTATATATTTTTTTACTCACACCCAAATTAGGTGGCCATGGATTCTGGATACCTGAGAAACATTACACATTCTATAGGCACAGGTTGTGTTAATATCCAGAACACACAATCTAGCTAGAGCTGCTCAAGTGGGAAAGGGAATTTGGTATGAGTTGAGTGTATGGGATTATAGTGTATCCTCCATTGCATTGATTATATTTTTTAGTTATTATTTTTTTCATTAAATATATTTTTATGGTCTATTTTATGATCGTGTGTGTCTGAATGTTTGAATATATCCACATTCTATGTTGTAATTGTTAGATGTTTGTTTATTTTCACTCACTCTGATTATGTTTTTTTATTGATGATTTTTTTATTTCACAATATTTATCACATTGAAATTAGGGGGTATTACCTCCCCACTGTACCTTACTAGTCCCCCACTACTATATGGAAACCTCTAGCATTTAGGGAGGTGTGCCTGAGGTCACATGGAAACTTGGTTCAACTATTGTTTAGAGTGAGCTAGTCAAGGATATTACATGGTCTGTTTCATTGCTATTTTAGGGATGAAGATGATTGATCATTCTTCATGGAGGATGATGTGAAAATATAGTTAAATTAATCTTCAAAATTCTCAAAAACATTCAATGTCTATTGTCAATATCGATCGGAGTTTGATGTTTTTACTATGTATCAGTATGCATGTCCCAGCCTTAAATTCATTATGACTTGTTTTGAGCTCCCTCCCTCACTCCCTATTACATATTTATTATTATTTAACATTAAAAACAATTAAAAATTTATCATATTCATTTGTATTAGTATTTTTATTTTTTTAATAAAATTTAGTCTTTAATATATATTTTTTATTCTATCTATGAAGTGCGTAAATAGATTAGGTATATATGATTATTATTTTCATAATGTTAATTATACCTTGTATATTATTTAATTATTTTAGAGTTATTTGTTTTTATTATTTAAAATTATATTTGATTTCTAATATTGATTTGTGAACTAAATTCTAATATTTATTTTTAAATTATTTCTATTTTCAATTTAAAAAATATCATTAAATATTATATTCCAACTTATACTAAAATAAATATTTAATTTTTACCTTTTATAATATATATAAATTTAATAAATAATTTTTTTAAATAAAAATATAAATTTATATATTAATAAATATTACCAATGTATGGTATATTATAATTTCATTATAATTTAATATTTTTTGAAAATTTAGTATTTAATAATTACAAATATATTCATAATATTATAAATACTATATAATCATTATTGTATAATTATATTTAATTATGAAATATAAATATGACATTTTTATTTATATAATATATTTATAATATGAAAGGATAATATTTATGTCATTTTTTATTATATTATAAAACATATTTTCAAATTCAATTATTATAAAAATGTTTAATTTTAATACTAGGTAACATAAATAATGAAAACAAAATAAAATTCTATTTAAATTAATATAATAAATTGAAATAATATAATTAAAAAAATATCTACACTTATTGAATTGTGTTCTCCAATATCATTCATATAGAATTGAATGAAATTGGTGTGAGAGAGAAGACACAAATATAGAGATAAAAAAGAGATGTTGAGATATTACATTATGGCATAAAATCCATCGATATAATTAAAATTCATTTATTCATTTCATTCCTACCATACAATTAATGTCCCCCTCGAAATTTTTAAAATGAATAATTTTTTTATAATTTAAATATTCATCATAATAAATAATGTGAGTGATAGATTTGGTATAAAAATTCTACAATTCTAAATTTTCTACATGAAATAAATTCAAATGCAACAACCATCTCAAGATTTACCAAGATAGGTGAAGGCAACTTTCTATTGAGTTGCATGAATTTTCTATAGTGATCATTGATTATAATCCTTATTCTCTTAATGTTAATGTGTTTGATATTTTAAATCTTTTTTTGAATCAATTAATATCCTAATGATACACAGACTATATTTGGTGGAAAATGAGAATCTATTATGTAAAAAAAATTGATTCATTGGTAATTACAGAGAACCAATTATACATGGAAAATTACATGACCCAACCATATTATGGATACACATCAAGATATTGAATTTTTTTTCCACGTTTATAAGATATAGAGAATTATCTCGTGACATTAATGTTCAATTTTATGAGGGTATTCAAATTAAATAATTCAACAAATATGATTTCCAAAAATATAATTCATTATAAAGGAATAAAAATAATGAATGATAGTGTGAAATATCTTTTTATGGATATCCATAAAACTAACCGAACAAGTAAAATAAATGATTAAAAACATAACATAAAAACTATGAATTCAGCAGAGCAACCAATGAATACAAATTTAAATGCTTTGGATTTTCTTCAAGTTCCTCATCGGTTGATCATAATGAGTTTAAAAAATCATTGTAAAGTAAGTAAAATATTAAGAAATGGATGTTCCTGGATTCCTTTCATCACCCTTTGGCTCATCATCCTCTGAAAGTTATTTAGGGAGCACCATTTAAAACAACTTCATGTATGATAGCTCTAATGTAAATCATGGGGTACATAGGGTCGGAGAGTCATACATTATTAGTATCTTTCCCCATTCTCAAAGACATCAACATAAAAGTTTATTGTCTTCTTACATATAATTTCTTCAATTTATTTCACTTCATGTTATATTTCCATAGCAACTGAAATAAAGACAACTAGATCTGTATATCCCATGTTATGACCTATCAGATTATTTGAAGCCCAATGTATCAATTAAAATAAATATTCCCTTTGTGATCCTCCATCTCATCACTTGTTTCTAGATTCATCACTATCTCTAGTTTAATGAATTACAGCCCCATGAACATAAAATCTAATAATTATTTGTCAATATTAATTATTTTATAGAAAGTCATAGAAAAACCCCTACATGATTTCCAATTTGTCCCACAATGTAAAATATTACAATTTCATGCTCAAAACCTAAACCATATTCAGAAAAAAAATAATATAGACGAAACATAAATCATGGGTAAAATTTATTTCATATAAAATACTTATTTTTAGAATAATCTATAAAAAAATATCATGTCCGCACCTGACCCTAATATATGTGGTAAATGTTTCATATTGAATGTTTTTTTAAATAATGAATACAAATGTATATAGAATGAAAAAGCCATTAATGTGGTAATATTAAAACCCATATAAAGTATAAATAATAGGTATTTGGTTGAAAATATATAAAAAATTATTTCAACATCATGCCATTAGAGAAAAATAAATCCATTCCCTAGAAAAGTCAGTCTCAATGAATATTATATAATTTATGTTTGATAACTAAATGAAATGAAAAAATAAAAAACATATAGTAGAAAAGTACCTTATAGGAGTATTTTTAAAAATAATCATTATACAATTTGTTATTTTTAATAAATATTATAAATAGAAACTTATAAATTATGTTAAATTTAAATCCAATGTTATTGAACTACTACAAGTGAAACTCATGAACAACATAACCGTATCTTTAAATCACTTCTTGTGAGTTTTTTTATACATTAATCATTTTATTTTAAAAAAAATTATTCAATACATAATGATTAATTTTAAAAAAATTATATTCCCTAGTTATTCCCACTTTGATATTTTCTTACTCTTCGTAACCAATTGCTAATAAATTTTCTTGAAAAGATGAACTTCTGTTCTCAAAGCCAACCCTAAAACTCTTGATTGTAATATAGAAATATGTTATACATTTTTTCGCCCATTTATATATATAAATAGGTTCTCATTAATATTTTAAACATCTAATTTTAATTTTGGATACATATGAAAAAACATTACACAATTCATACTCATATTAATTTTTAGTTGTGTATTTTGTCGATGTCAGAAACAAGTTATGTCTAATCCTCAAGGAAGTCTCTTATATTTTATTTAACTGACATTTTTGATGAAATATAATCTATGAAAATTATATCATTACATATTTGGGAAAGATTTTTTCTAATAGCACAATAATGATGTATTTTAGAATCAAAATTATTCCTAACTTCTCAAATGTTTCACAAGAACAAATCCATTAATATAATTTCCTTATTAATATGTTTTTAAATAAAAAAATAATGACTATTTTTTTTATATTTATAAATATAGCTAGAAATAATTTATTACCCCATGTTTAACCAATTTTAACATATATATAAATTTATAAAATGGTGGTGATTGATGCAAAAGGAAGGTTTAAATTCTTCTTATTATTTAATCCATGGGTATCAACACAGTAAATACAATAAAAAAATATTTCAATAGAAGATGAAAGGGTGATGTAAATAAAAGTGAATGAAAAAAATTGATAATAAATAATAAATATAAAAATATAAAATCATTTAAACAAGAAAAAATACACATTTATTATTACTAATTATTGATATTTTTGTATGTAATAAGATATATTGAAAATAATTTTTAGTAATGATTGAAGTGGAGGAATTGTGTTTGTGAAACAAATTTGAAACATATTATTTTACAACCTAATATATGTCCTAACACAATATATATCAAGTTATTAAATTATTATTAATAAATTCTCTCACTAAAATTTTATTATATCCAAAAAACTAAATGAAATTGTACCTTAGTTTAATGGAGTTATCCCAGTCAACTCGGCTCATCTCTGGTTTATCGTAGTTCTAATAATCTAAAAGAGGATCCCTATAGATCCACCCATTATTAACTATATCCCATGTAATGTCATTTTTGGACCCTATTTTACAAGTGTAGGAGAATATTGAGCTCTATTACCCCTATATGAAAAATGATGAGTCACAAATATCACAAACTCTTATTAATTCTTATTATTTAATATAATCTCTTTGTATCATGATATATAATAATGTAAGATAAATTTTTTTTCATCATCCTCTAATAATTTATATATTTTTTTATTATAATGGATAGACATTTTTTTACCATGAACAATGATTAAATTAAGGAACTACCATCCCACTCAAGTTGTTAAAGATATATTCTTCCATTCAAAATTAAAAAACCATATCTTCATCATTAAATCTATTTTATTACTCTAATGATGCACCTAACACTAGAAACCATTATTTAATCCATGTCATTTACCATGAATCACAATACAATATTGAATGATATACAATAAAAAATATATCATTTCAAGATACCAATACAAATTTTCATAAATTTTAATATCCAATGGCACCTAAAACATTTGTTATTTCTTTTAGTGAGAGGAACCTCATGATCTCATCTACTAGAGAACATGATGAGAGATCTACATGAGAAAATGTCTTAATGATTATAATACATCAACAACAGATAGTCCTACATCATCCATGTATTACAACTGTTATTTATTTAGACCATATGAAATACATTTTTTATTATTTTCATAATATATTAAAGTCTTCATTATAGTTCATGGCTCCTAAAAACATTTGATACAAAAAATAATCCAAGGTTATTACCAAGTGAATTGTAACACCCGAGATATTTATCAGAAATATTTTATTTTTATCTATTATGTTATATGCATCACCAATGGAATCATTCATTACACACAACACTATCTTGGCTTGCGTTACACATAAGAGCAACCTTTCTTGATAGCTTTCATTGTACACAATACCGAGTTTCACTAAACAATGATATGTTATTAAAATATTATTTAAATTAGTCATTATGAATATTAATACCCACTTTTTAAAATTTTATAAATTTTATCTTTCAAAATGGACTTCATTTTTGGATTTGGAATATCGAAATTAGACTATGGTTAATTTTTTTTATTTTTCTGAAAACTTTCAATTTTTGATGAATAGTAAAAAATACAGAGTTATAGTTTAAAACCGAATTCTTATTTAAATAATTATTTATTTTATTTAGATTTATTTTAGGTCAAAATAGATACATAATACCTATATAAGTTCAATTTAATTCATTTAATTCATTTTATAATAATATAGATTTATAAAAAATTTATTGAACTTTTTGACCGTCTTTTACCCACCTCCTATGAGAATTTGTAATTTTACATAAAACTTAATTTTACCTCTTCTGTGAGTTGAATTTTTAAAATCTGAGAGATGTGGTTAATATCAAGGAGTAAAATGTGGTTCACTAAGATAAAAATAATTTTTTGTGAATAGTAAATTTTACTTTTATTTACCATTGTAAAAAGTAAATAGGGTAATTAAGGGTAAAAATGATATTATTATTACCATAACACATGTCCTAATTATATTTTATAAGTGTAATTCGACCAAAAAACCTTAGGGATAAAATATTACCCATTAGGTCCACTTGTATTAGATTAGAACATTTATTATTATTTTATTTAAAGAAGAGTTAAAAGAGTTAAAATCGAAGATTAATAACTAAACCATTTTTAGTATAGGGATATACAAAAGATAAATTAAACTATAAATATTTAATAGAAAGATAAAAACATTTCCTAAATAATGGTATTTTATTTATAATTTTTAGACATTATATAAGTTAATTTATTTATGATACAATGATGATGTAGTAATTAACATATTAATGAAATATTAACATGATTGATATTATAAATACCCAAATAAATGTAATTTGAGACTTTTTATGAATTTATCAAATTTTATAGGTTACTATGACATGTTATTATTGATTTAATTAACCTTTTTCTAACTAATAATGTTGTTATGATATTCACAAAAATCAATTACCAAATAGTATCAAAATTGACATAAAATAGTTTTTAAAAATAATAATTTATTATTAATTGTTATTTTATTCCTAAAAATCTAAGGTTCATCCAATTTAATTAGATAAGGTTATATTTATTAATAATGAACCACTTAGTGTTCGTTTGGTATGTTATAAAAAGTTTATTAACCATATTGTGTAATAAAACAAGAAGACACGGTAAAAGTTAAATTATTTAACTTCGAGCTAAATATAAATGATAAGCTTAAAATAGGAACCTAAATTTGTCTAAAACATTTTGTTTGAGAGGATTTGGACCAATCCCTATTTATCTTCGATATAAGTCAATTTGGAGCTATTATAAACCGAATATGACTTGATTATAAAATAATATTTTAAGTTTTTCCTAAGGTGCCCCTCTCCCCCCTTATAAAAGGGAACATCCTACCTCTCCTCCTCACACAATTTTGAGCCTTAAATCTCAGCCAAACCCTTCCCATTTTCTTTCCAAACTTCCCTAGAAACATACTAGAGGTCGTGGTTTTCTTCAAAGACCAATTTTAGTGCCCTATGTGTAGGTTTTAAAGAGGCGTGTAGAAGAAGAGGTAATATCAGTTACTGATTATTTCAAATTTGTTTCTTCTTCTACTTCCTCTTCTTTAGTTTTTCCATTATGAAGTAATAACATCAGTATCACTCGTATAATTACATGTTATTATAAATATGAAACATACCTATTTCACCTTCTATCTATCCTACGGAAATTGAAATCACTGCGCGTGCGTACGTACGGAATACCGTGTCCACGCCGTGCTGTAATCTATTTTCCACCACCACCTTACATGGATGGGTATAATGGTGTAAAGAATAACTATATAAATGATTATTGTAAAGTTATATTAATTCTGAAATAGTATACATACACTTCAATACAATTCAATGAGCATGGGAACTATATCATCACTCTTGCGTACAAACGGCTTACCATCTCCACGATGTGATGCGACTCATTCTACATGATCTTCAGTGGATAAGGATTATATAACTAGAATTGAATGAAAAAATATGATATAAATTACACTAATAACATTCTGGGAATGAGGTATCTATAATCTAAAAAGAGGAATAAAAATTTATTCGACAAAACATGCATAAGAACATAAAACAATGAACACCCGAATATCAAGTAACAATGAAATATTACTAATAAGAAGATAAGAATATGAACATAATTGATATCATAAAAATGAATATGATTTTTTAATAAGTCAATGAAATTATTTAAATCATTATACAGGAGGTTCAGATACATACGAAGCCAATTGGACATAAGGTAATGGAAAATCTCACAATCTCATTTTTATCAGAGATTGTTTATACTTCAGAATCTACCGGGGAATATTTATCATCCACATTCATTTTTCCTCAATATGTAATATTATTTCTATCCTCCTACAATTTTTTAAATCCAACTTTATCTATTGGTGAATTTATAGTAAACGATATGAAAGGAATCTTTTGTCGTTTTTAGTACGAGGTACTTTTTGACTTTTTCAGCCAATGTACGAGAAGAAAGTTTTTTTAACTTATACGGAATGAATGGATTTTTAGATCATTATTTACATGAAGCTTCCTATACAAGTTTTCAAGTTTATTTTTAATCAACTTATTTTAGTTTAAAATTTTATGACATGTTAAAAAAAGAAAAATGTTTTTGAAGTAGAAAGGATATTTTCCTTAAGAATGAAGTTATAGTGTTTTATCAAAATTATTTTCCATCTAAGATAATATATGGTTTTGTTTCTATCCCTGTTTTTACATTGATTTGATTATGTTATGACGGAATTATTTTTATGAAGTCCTTTTATCTAATATGGATTACGTTATGACGACAATATGTTTAAGAATACCATTTTAATTACATGGGTTATGTTATGATGTATAATTTATGATTTTGTGGCACACATAAGAATGGTTTCATTATGAGATTGGTGGGACCTATATCTCCCTCCAATGCATTGGTAAATGATTTATATCTCATGAGATAGATTTGGCTAGAATGACAAATTAATCTGGTTCAGTGATACAGGACTGGAATGAGGAGTGAACTCGGTTCAGTAATGGACTTGTTCCGCTATGATGGTCTTGGAAATGATCCATGACTAATATGAAATAATTTTCTATGATTATGTGTTTATTACAGAAAGTTTCATGTTTTATGTTATAATTATTGGGATTACATTTCACTGCAATGATTTATACCATGATATGATTTTATGATCTCTTTTGAAGGTTAAGATTCTCAAAATGTTATATTCTTATGAATATGATATGATTGATTTTTCTTTTGTTTACCCTTACTATGAATTTGAGCTCACCCTTTTGTATGTTTTCTTTTCCCCAGGTCGGGAAGAAGGGTATTAAGTATGATATGCAAAAGGGACTCTAGATATGAAGAAATAAATTGGAGATAATGTAGATGGTTTATGAACCCGTTGTTTATGTTTCCCAGTTTCTAAAGACACAATACCTATATGGCCATTTCATGGTTTTGTTATATGTTGTAAAAAGCATGCTTCAATTCTGAAGTAATAACCATGTATGTAAAGTATGGGTCATAATATTTGGTATCAGAGGAAAGGTATAGTCATCCTTTGGAAACTAGGATGTGAAAGCCTTAGTAAGAACCATAAGGATATGTCTAAGCATAGGACAAAATCTTAGTGTTTTAGAAATGGCCATGAAAAAGCTATGATAAGACCTAATGTGTGAAATTTTATTATTGAATATATAGTTTTCCTGTAATAATTAAGGTTTCTGAAACTATTATTCATGGTTTTAGTCAATGGTTGGAACCCGAAGGAACCGTGTTAATGCGGAATGCGATGGGAAATGCAATTATTGTCCCCCTGAGCAACCAAACGTTATGGGAGCTAGAATGAAAACTCTTCTATCCATGCTCACACAAATTTATCAAGCTATGAATCATACAGGACTTCTAAACGATCAATGTAAGGAGCAACATTCTGTTGAATACTTCATGAGGCAGCGTCCACCCTCATTCAGTGGGTCTACTAAACCATTAGTGGCTGAATAGTGGATCAATACCACTAAAAAGATATTTTCAGTTCTACAATGTTCTGAACTTGATAAAGTCATCATAGCAGTATATCATTTGGAAGTTGATGCTGATCAATGGTGTAATCTTATTAAGAATACGAGGCAAAGGGATGAAATTGATTCCATGGAATGGGACGAGTTCACGAACTAATTTTTCAATAAGTACTTCCCTAGTATTATTTGAACAAAAATGGAGAAGGAATTTCTTGAACTGACGCAAAAGGATGATGAATCCGTTGGTACCTATGAAGAAAATTTTACAAGACTTGCATGGTACGCTTCTAGAATTATTATCCAACCTGAGAGTAAAATCGATCGATTCTTTAGTGGCTTAAAACAAAGTCATCAAAGGGCATTATCCATAAGGGACTTTAATAGCTATGAGGAAATTGTTCTATGTGCTCTCATGGTTGAGATGGAAATTGGAGTAAGCCATCAGTCATGTGGGTTTAATAAGAAGAAGAAAATTGACTTCAAAGTCAAATATAAAGACCACACTGAAAAGAAGATGATTTTTCCCTTATGCTCAATGTGTGGAAAGAAACATGGATGGAATTGTCTTAAAGGGACAAGTAAATGTTTTATGTGTTGAAAAGAAGGTAATTTGGCAGTTGAATATCGAAATAATGGGAAGAAGATGTCTAATGATGCGGAAAAAGAAAGGGATACACAGAATGCACCTCCTACCCTTTAATGTTTCATGTGCAAGGAAATGGGGCATTATGCCAATCAATGCCCTAATACAGGGGTTGTTGATGATGATCGACATCAACAAACTGTTAAGGCCAAAGGCAATGGAATGTCACAGGAAATTTTTATCGGCGATGTGGATTATGATAACGAAGTTGTAAAAGGTACACTTACCATCCACTCTAAAAAAGAAAATGTTATATTTTATTATGGATCCACCCACTCTTTTATTTCTAAAGAATTTTCTAAGGGTATCACCATATTACCTCAGCAGTTAGATATTGAGTTAGCTTTGACAACCCCTAATGGCACAACATTCGCATCAAAAGTTTACAATTCTTCTCTGATTGATGTTTGTGGGAATGTGCTTCCTACAAATCTTGTGATCCTTCCTATAGTGGAATTCTATGTGATTCTTAGAATGGATTGACTTTCTTTATAAGGGTGTCATATCAATTTCCAAATAAGGGAAGTCCCATTTCATATTCCAGATCAATCTATGATCGTCTATAGATGTAAGGATGAACATAACCTTCCTGTGGAAATTTCATCCTTCTTATGAGTCTTGATTCCAATAAATGAAGGTTATTTATCTCAAATGGTTGGAGAGAAACTCATGATTAATAATATTCCCATTGTACGGGAGTTTGATGATGTCTTTCTAGAGAAATTGTCAGGTCTTCCACCAAATGCTAAAGTAGAGTTTTCTATAGAACATGTACATGGTGATTTACCTATTTCAAAGACACCATATAGAATGGTCCCAATTGAGATTCATGAATTGAAGAAGCAACTCCAAGTGAATATTGATAAGGGATTCATACGCCCTAGTGCATCAACTTGGGGAGCACCTGTTCTGTTTTTTAAGAAGCAATATGGATCAATGAGACTCTGCCTTGATTATGGAGAACATAACAAGATCACTATCAAGATAAAATATCTTCTCCCATGCAATGATGACTTATTTGACCAACTACGTGGAGCTAAATACATTAACAAGATTGTCCTTCATTCAGGGTATAATCAATTAAGAGTCAAAAGGGAGGATATACCGAAGACTAGTTTCCGTACAAGGTATGGACACTATGAATTTATAGTGATGCCATTTGGTCTTACTAATTCCCCTGCTATCTTCATGGATCTAATGAATAGAGTATTTAGAGAGTATCTTGATCAGCTTGTGGTAGTCTTTATAGACAATATTCTTGTCAATTCAAAGAGCAAGAAAGAACATGAATATCACTTGAGAATTGTATTGAAGACCCAGATAAAGAGAAGCTTTATGATAAATTTACCAAGTGTGAATTTTGGATTCAAAAAGATTTATTTTTGGGTCATATAATCTCGAAAGAGGGGATATCTATGGATCCAGCAAAAATAGAGGTTATTGAAAGATGGTCGAGACCAACAACCGTAACTGAGATTCAAAGTTTTCTTGGTTTTTCTGGATACTATCGACGTTTTGTGAAATATTTTTCACTATTATCTAATCCACTCACCAGGTTGAATTGAAAAGGAGTTAAGATCGTTTGGACGGAGGAGTTTGAAGAGAATTTCAAGTAGTTAAAAAAAGGTTATCTAGTGCGCCTGTTCTCACACTGCCATGTAGTAGAGAAAGGTTTGCGATCTACAGTGATGCATCCAAGAAGGTACTGGGGTGTGTTCTCATTTAAAATGATATGGGGATAGATTATTCCTCATGATAGTTGAAAATGCATTAGAAAAATTACCCAACTCATGATTTAGAGTTAGCTGTGGTAATCTTTGCATTAAAGATTTGGAGGCATTATCTTTATGGAGAAAGCTGTGATATTTAAATTTATCATTAATGATTTAAAGTATATTTTCACAAAAAAAGGAGGTGAATATGAGCCAAAGAAGATGGTTTGAGCTGATTAAAGATTACAACTGCTCAATTCCTTACCACCCTAGGAAATCAAACAAGGTGGAAGATGTAATAAGTCGATAAGACCTTTCATGCTTATCCATGATGGGGATCACCAAAGATCCAATATTTATGGATTTCCAGAGAATGGATCTTGGAATTATAATGGAATGGGAAAAATCTTATCTTTCTCAAATGAATGTTCAACCATCTATACATGTGAAGATTAAAGATGCACAAAAAGAAGATGTAGAGTTACAAAAGAAGGTGAGAAATGTTCCTGAATTCAACCTTTATTGTGATGGGATGATAAGGTTCAGGAATTGGGTTTGTGTTCCTCCCATCCCAGAATTAAAGAAGGAGCTGCTAGATGAGGATCATAGTTCTTCATTCTCTATTCATCCAGGAAGCACGAAGATGTATAGGGATCTGATAGAGTACTTCTGGTGGGATGGCATGAAAAGAGATGTTGCTGAATGTGTCTCTCGATGCTTGGTTTGTGAGCAAGTTAAAGGTGAGAGACAGAAGTCTAAGGGGGTGTTTCAACCATTACCCATACCCGAATGGAAATTGTAAAACATCAATATGGACTTTGTCACCAGACATCCTAAAACATCCAATGGAAATAATGATATCTGGGTCATATTTGATCATCTTACGAAGTCGGCACACTTCATTTCTATAATAGAATATTTCTCTCTGGATCTGCTTGTGATGATATATGTAAAGGAAGTGGTAAGATTTCATGGAGTTCCACTTTCCATTATATCTGATCAGGATCTGAGGTTTACCTCAATGTTTTGGCGAAGTCTCCAGCAAACCTTGGATACAAAGTTGACTTTCAGTACTTCTTATCATCCTCAGACAGACGGTCAGTCTGAGAGGACAATTAAAACTCTAGAAGACATGTTGAGAGCCTGTTCTATGGATTTCAAAGGTGGTTGGGATCAACACCTACCTTTGGTGAATTTTATTATAATAATATCTTTCACTCCATTATTTATATGGATCCTTATGAAGATCTCCATGTAATGAAATGAAGGACTCCAACTTGCTAGGATGATTTTGTTGAAAGAAAGCTATTAGGACCTGATCTTGTTGACGAGATGGAAGAAAATGTCAGATCTGTTCAAAAACACATAAGAGCAGCTCAGAGATGACAAAAAAGTAATTCCAACAACCAAAGAATAGACCTAGAGTTTTAAGTGGGCGATAAAGTGTTCTTACGAATATCTCCTTGGAGGAGAGTAGTGAGATTTGAAAAGAACGAAAAGTTGAGCCCTAGGTATATCATTCCTTTTGAAATACTGGATAGTGTTGGGAAGGTAGCTTACTGATTTGTGCTTCCATGAAATCTCTCTCATGTTCACAATGTGTTCCATGTATGTCTCCTAAGAAAGTACATACCTGATCCTTCAAATGTACTCATCTCAGAAGTTGTACCGTTGGAGCAAGATCTTTCTTAGGAAGAACAACAGATAGAGATTCTGGATCGTAGCAAAAAAGTCCTACAAAACAAGACCACACGCTTGGTAAATGTTTTACGAGGGAACATCAATTAGGAGAGGCTACATGGGAACTTGAGGATATGATGAGGGAGAAGTATCTCCATATATTTGTTACAAAGTGACGAATTTCGTGGGCGAAATTCATTTTAAGGGGGGTAGAAAGTAGCACCCGAGAATTTTATGAGAAATATTTTGTTTTAATGTATTATGTTATATGCATCCCCAAAGGAATCTTTCATTACACACAATACTTTCTTGTCTTGTGTTACACACAAAATCAACCTTTCTCTATAGCTTGCGTTGTACGCAATACCGAGTTTCACTAAACAATGATATATTATTAAAATATTATTAAAAATAGCTGTTATGAATAGTAATACCCACTTTTTGAAATTTTATAAATTTTATCTTTCAAAATGGACTTCATTTTTGGATTTGAAATATTGAAATTATCTTAGGGTGAATTTTTTGTATTTTTTTGAAAACTTTCAATTTTTGATGAATAGTGAAAAACACTGAGTTATAGTTTAAAACCGAATTTTTATTTAAATAATTATTTATTTTATGTAGATTTATTTTAGGTATAAATAGATACATAATACCTGCATATTTTCAATTTAATTCATTGGTGTCATTTTATAATAATATAGATGTATAAAAATTTTATTAAACTTTTTTACCGTCTTTTACCCACCTCCTAGGTGAATTTGTAATTTTACAAAAGACTTAATTTTACCACTTCTGTGAGTTAAATTTCGAAAATCTGAGACACACGATTAATATTAAGTACTAAAATGTGGTTCAATAAGATAAAAATTATTTTTGGTGAATAGTAACTTCTTAATTTTATTTACCACGATTAAAAGTAAATAGGGTAATTAAGGGTAACAATTATGTTATTATTACCCTAACACATGTCCTAATTCTACTGTATAAGTGTAATTAGACCAAAAACAACATTAGGGATAAAATTTTACCCCTTAGTACACTTGGATTAGATTAGGACATTTATTATTATTTTATTTAAAGAATAGTTAAAAGAGTAAAAATCAATGTTTAATAACTAAAACATTTTTAATATAGGGATATACATAAGATAAATTAGACTATAAATATTCATTAGAAAGATAAAAAGATTTAATGCATAATGGTATTTTATTTATAATTTTTAGACATTAAATAAGTTAATTTATTTATGATACAATGATGATGCATTAATTAACTTATTAATGAAATATTAACATAATTAATAATATAAATACCCAAATAAATGTAATTTTTGACTTTTTATGAATTAAACTAATTTTATAGGTTAATATGACATTTTAGTATTGATTTAATTAACCTTTTTAGAACTAATCATGCTGTTATAATTTTCAAAAAAATATATTACCAAAATAGTATCAAAATTGACATAAAATAGTATTTAAAAAAATATTATATTATTAATTGTTATTTTATTCCTAAAAATCTATGGTTTAGCCAAATTATGTAGATAAAGATATATTTATTGATAATGAACCAGTTGGGGTTCGTTTGTCTTTTTATAGTAATTCTATTAACCATATATTGTAAGAAAACAATAAGACACAGTAAAAGTTAAATTATTTAACTTAGAGTTAAATCTAAATGAAAAGGTTAAAATAGGAACCTAAACTTATATAAAACATATTGGTTGAGAGGCTTGAGACCCATCCCATCTTACACTTCGAAATAAATTTATTTGGAGCTATTATAAACAGAATATGACTTTATTATAAAATAATATTTTAAGTTTTTTCTAAGGTACCCCTCTCCTCCTTTATAAAAGGGCACCTCCTCCCTCTCCTCCTCAAACAATTTTGATACTTAATGCTCTTCCAACCCCTACCCATTTCCCATATCAACTTCCCTAGAAACATACTAGAGGTCATGCTCTTCTTCAATGACAAATTTTAGTTCCCTAAGAGGAGGTTTCAAAGAGGCGTGTCGGAGAAGAGGTAATATCCATTACCAATTCTTTCAAATTTATTTCTTCTTCTACTTCCTCTTCTTTAGTTGTTTAATTATGAAGTAATAACATCAGTATCACTCATATACTGATATGTTATTATAAATATGAAACAACCCTATTTCACCTTCTATCAATCCTACGGAAAACGAAATCACCGCGCATGCGTACAAACGAAATATCGTCTCCGCGTCGTGGTGTAATCAGTTTTCCACCACCACCTTACTTGGATGGGTATAATGGTGTAAAGAATAACTATATATATGATTATTGTAAAGTGATATTGATTCTGAAATAGTATACATACACTTCAATACAATTCCATGATCATGGGAACGATATCATCGCTCGTGCGTACCTACAGCCTACCGTCTCCATGAAGTGATGTGACTCATTCTACATGATCTACATTGGATAATGATTATATAAATTAATTGAATGAATAAATATGATATATATTACACTAATACCGTTCTGAAAATGAGTTATCTATAATTCAAAAAAACAATAAGAATTTATTCGACAAAACATGCATAAGAACATAAAGCAATAAACGCCCGAATAACAAGTAACAATGAAATATTACTAATAAAAAGATAAGAATATGACCATATTTGATATCAAAACAATGAATATGATTCTGTAATAAGTCAATGACATTATTTAAATCATTATAAAGGATGTTCAGATATGTGGGAAGTAAATCGGACATAAGGTAAAGGAAAATCTCACAATCTCATTTTTATCAGAGATTGTTTATACTTCAGAATTTACTAAGGAATATTTATCTTCCACATCCATGTTTCCTCAATATTTTATATTATTTCTATCCTACTACAATTTTTTAAATCCAATTTTACCTATTCTTGAATTTTTAGTAAAAGATATTAATGGAATCTTTTGTCGTTTTCAGTACGACATACTTTTTGATTTTTTCAGCCAAAGTACGAGAAAAATGTTTTTTAAATTATATGGCATGAATGGATTTTTAAAACATTATTTACATTAAGCTTCATTTACAAGTTTTCATGTTTATTTTTAATCAACTTCTTTTAGTTTTAAATTTTATTACATGTTAAGAAAGGAAACTGTTTTTGAAGAAGAAAGGATATTTTCCTCAAAAATGAAGTTCTAGTGTTTTATCAAAATTATTTTCCATATAAGATAATATAGGGTTATGTTTCAATACCTACTTTTACATTGATTTGGATATGTTATGATGGAATTATTTTTATGAAGTCCTTTTATCTTATACGGATTATGTTATGATGGCATGATGTTTAAGAATCCCATTTTCATTACATGGGTTATGCTATGATGTATGATTTATGATTTTCTAGCACACATACTAATGGTTTAATTATGAGATGGGTGGGACCTATATCTCCCTCTAATTCATTGGGTAAAGATTTATATCTCATGGGATAGACATGACTGGAATGACAAGTTAATATGGTTTAGTGATAGGGGACTAGAAGTAGGAGTGAACTCGGTTCAGTAATGGACTTTGCCCGCTTTGATGGTCTTGTCAATGAGCCTTGACTAGTATGAAATGATTTTCTATGATTATGTGTGTATGCCAAAAAGTTTCATGTTTCATGTTATGATTATTCAGATTACATTTCACTACTATGATTTATCCCATGTTATGATATTATGATGTCTTTTGTAGGTTATGATTTTCAATATGTTATTTTCTTATGAATATGATATGATTGATATTTTTTTGTTTACTATTATTGAGCATTTGAGCTTACCCTTTTGTATGTTTTCTTTTCCCCAGGTCTGGAAGAAGGGTATTAAGTAGGATATTCCAAAATGGACTCTAGATATGATTAAATAAATGGGAGACAGTGTAGATGATTTATGAACTAGTTGTTTATGTTTCCCAGTTTCTGAAGACACTATACCTATATGGTCTTTTCATGGGTTTGTTATATGTTGTAATAAGTATGCTTCAATTCTGAAGTAATAACCATGTATTAAAGTGTGGGTCGTTATTTGAATAGTTTGTGTAAAATTAAAAATACTCTTATGATAATAATAAATCATGCATAAATATCTATATACATGATAAATTACTACGTAAGTTGGGTGTAGGAAACCCAAACTCAAAACACTCTATCTTAAAGTAGTTCCATCAAACCAACCATCCACCCATTTTTTCTCACATAATAAGCATGCTTTTATCAAGGTATGGATTTAGGTACTAGACCTTCCATGTTTTCCAACATGGAATCATTTTTATATTCGACTTCACATCATTGAGTAAAATCCATCATGATATGATATCCCCTTATATATTCAATATTTTATACAATCATAACATTTACACCACCCCTAGTACCATTGTAACAGTATCATTACAATATATATTTTGATAAAATCTCACATTCTTAGAACAATTCCAAAATATGGAAAAAATATACATATTAATACTACATAATTGAATTTATTTTTAGCATCAACATACATATTATTTATATATTTATCTACCATTGTATTTTATGATCTTATATTTCACATTTCCTAAGCCTCGTAGTGATTCTAGATCAATTTGAAATTTAGTAAGACTCGTCTATGCCCCCTTGATAACTAGTGTTCGTTCTTCTTCATGAACCCAGAATGTGTCCCTTGTACATTCTAAATTACTACTAGATATTTCAAACTTATTCCTATAATAGTTCACCATGGTTTATTTAATATTTTACACTATTGATTTATATATAAAAAACATAAGATCTATCCACATATCATGGTATATATGAAATATTTCATCACTAAATTGTATAGTGTTATTCTCATAATCATTATATCTGCCTATAATATAGACATGTTTTCTTTGAGTGATTAATTACATATCACATAATAAACAACTTGTTCATGAATTTTACCCACATCTATTTAACAATTCTTAAATAATGTATGTTCCCAGAATTGGTCCATGCAACCCAATATAACAATTTCAATAAATATTTTTCATTGGACCATTGGTTCCTATATTAATAAAACTATGTAGAAATTTTTCCAACTTATTATCAACTAAAAATTAGGCTAATACCAATTTTATACATGTTATCATCATACAATACTTGTAAAACATTTTTTGTCCCACTAAAAGTTTATATAGACAATAAAAAATTATTATTACATAATTCAATATAGAATTGATCCCTAGATATATTCATGAAACATTAATATTATATTCTTTCTTGTTACCAAAAAAATTAAAATTATTATATATTTTTGATATCTCTATTGGTGAAAAGGTTTCCAAAAAGATAACAGTGTGAAAAAACAAGGACTATTAAAACCTCATATTGCATTATAGGAAGTCATTTTACTATCTATATATAGATATTTCTTGAATACCCATTTAAACCAAGATATTTTTACTTCAACATAGTATACTACCAAAATATAAAACATAATTTTGGAATTGGGAATCTAATTTATAAATTTATATAATCATACCAATTTATGATTATTTCCATTTATTTCTTCATTCTATGAGAAATATTACTTACTCTAAATAAATAATATATCACCAAAAATGGTGATTGTACAACCATATATATTTTGGTTTTATCATTCTCACACTTCATGTATAACTTTTCCATGATATCTTTCTAAAAATTTTATAATGATAACTTTTTGTTCATCTCAGACCTTGACTTTACCAAAGTCAAAAATTCCCCCACTATCTAAAATAGAGACATTGACCATTCATGTAGATATATATGCTTTTTCTTGGATATGAACTTTACATTTTATGGATCAATGTATTATCCATATAAACCAATAAAATAAATTATTTTTGTTATGACCTGTCCCAGTGGGGCTCATGTCGCGACTCCCCAAGTCCACCTCCCATTGGCAATGGGATAGTGACATGCACCAAGTAAGAATATCAATAACATAGGAGGCATTGCCTTTTTATTTTAAAAATTATCACATCTCCAAGACCATGAATGATAAAATTTAAAAACCACTATGGAATAAAATAAATTCATACAACCAAAACCAACAAATAGAATACAATATAATGTAATGTGTGAAAAGTAAATTGGTCCTGAATAAAATACCGCCAAATAAAAGAGTCTAAAAACTAAAAATTCCAACCGGTATATAAGAAGTAGTTATTGGTACTACTAATCATTGTCGTTGGAACAACTCATCCCATAGGTGAGCTCAAAAATCTTGGTCTGGTCCTCGTCCGCCCAAGAATATATCAAAAGTCCGCTTGTCTGCACAATACATGACACGTGCGGGAAAAGCATGTGCATTGTTCAGAATAACAATACACAATTGAGGAACCTGAAATCCATAAAGAAATACACAAGTAAAATTACATTCATCTCTAAACATTATATGTCTACAAAACATATTACAAGATAAACATATCTTAATATACTGAAAACTCAAACCCTTTGTCTAGAGGTAAGTCACAACGACCGCATACCAATACTAGGGATTCAGTTCGAAGATTCCACAAAGAACACTTTCGATAGAACTCACTCCATATGTCGGATTGATTTGATTATTTCTATCTGATAATTACGTTCATTGGGAAGTGTCACAAGAGTGATAGAGACACTGATATATCTAAAGAGAGAACATATGCACTCATTTTGAATGAACTCACTTCTGAGTGGGGAAATGATGATGATACATGGATGAGGATCTGTTCTAGGGCCTTGTATTGTACTATTAATCATGTAAATTCACCTAATATGCAGAGGACCAATTTCATATAAAATTGTTCACATTGATACCTGACTCTACCTAGTCTCAAGAATGGGTAGAGTATCTCTCTCCAGGCTTCTCGAAGGGATTCTAACTCTATCGCAAAAGTCATGATGAAGGCATCATACTCCTATGGATGGAAATGATACCGGACCTTTTAGGAAAAGAGAAATGGGTGTCTAACCCAGATGATACATGTCCAATGAATGGTCGACAATAATATCACGACATGTATATAAAGGTACATGGTGTGTAGAAAGGTCACACACTATGTCCTATGACACCGTGTACTTCTCATGTACAATTCCCCATGTCGATAAGCATTTGGTGGATAAAGAGCTGAACAAGGTGTTTAAGAGTGTTACACCTCACATCCTATTATCATGGTGCTGCTCTATGTGTAGTGGTCATGTTCTCGTAGACAGCTTCAGCCCGTGTATGCCAACCCATGTACTGGTACAATGTAACCCACGTAACCAGCCTGGTATGGATCTGTTGTGATATACAAGTCTTGTACTCCACCCTGTGTCCATGTATCATCTGAGATACATGCCATGTCCTAATAAGGACCCACATTCTGTGTGAGAGGTTTCAAATACCATGCCATTTCTTCCGGCATCATGAAACACTAGCCACTGTAGAGCCGAACACACAATTCATGTTCTTCAGAAGACATGTTGTGTTCTTCAAGGAACACATTGTGTTGTTCGAGATTTTCCAAAATCGGCACTCCTCCTCTATGTTCCTTTGTCGATCCATTGGACTTTGTTCTAGTGTTTTGTTCATTACATAACTGAATTTTAAAGGTTTTCCCATCATGGAAATGGTGATTTAGTTGTTTTTTATTCTCTAATCAGCCACTAAATCATGTTTTGATACACCAACATTATGAACTATCGAATGACGGTTTCTCCCAAAACAATGTCGATTCATTCTCTGCAATTGTCTTCACACCTCCACTAGGTCATCACGATGTTGGATCTACGATTTGGGATCGTTGTGTTTCAAAATAAACACATAATTGTCTAATGTTCATAAACCCATGAATCATGTAAAGAACATAAGATAAAAAGGGGAAGAATAAATCCACATAATGAAACTAGGAACAATCTTCCATCTTCATTCATCCCGACATTGATCCACTCCCACTATAAGGTTCAATGGAGAAAAAAATACAAATCAAATCATTCATGGATTAATTCCCATAAATAAACCCAATAAAAACCCTCCTGTATAAATAAACGATTGATGGTTCTGGCCGTTCATGGGTTGATCCACATTCGTCATTTAAATCAGATAATGGGGAAAAGAAAATAAATAAAAACCCCTTCCTTGATCATTAACGAAAAGGAGATCGGGCGCCAGTTAGGATTTGAATGTCACTCCATCCTCAATGTCTATCTCACCCCAGTCGATGACGTGTGATTGTTCATGCATGTACCTCCTTAGTTGTGACGCGTGGAAGACATCATGTTCCCAATGTAATTACAGTGGTATATCTAGATGGTACAACACCTCACCAACTCTACATGGCTCCTAAAAAGGGCCAATAAACATCCTAGACAACTTCTTTCCCTGGCCATTCCTCTACAACTCTCAAATAGGTCAGACCCAAATGAAGACATATACACCCTCCTAAAATTCAATGGGTCTCCATATTCTATCAGCAAAGATTTCTGCCACATTTTTGTAGTACTAATCCACTTCTGGATGATCTTCACCTTCTCCTTGGTAGATTGCGCCAACTATGGGCCCATGAGGGCTAACTCTTTGGGGTCGGTGAATGCATGTGGTGACCAGAAGTGTGACCCGTATAATTCTCCAAACTGTGCCATACTGATAGTCCAATATTAGCTATTATTGTACAAAAAATCCACCAGTGGTATGTGGCCATCCCAACTTAGAAAAAAATCAAAGATACATGCTCACAACATATCCTCCAGAACCTTAATGGTTATCTCCATCTGACCATCTATCAGGGGATGCAACAATTTTCTTAAGCATGATTAAGGCCCAAACGCACCATTCTATCCCATCCACAACTGTAATGAAAGAAAAACATCGATATCTAAGACTATCATTGAATGGATTCGATGAAGCTAAATAATCTCTTGCATGTAGAGGCATATCAATCTCTCTATAAAAATCTACTGCCAGATATCTAGGAAGTCGACTGACTAGGGGATTTGGTCAACGAACACCCAGATGGAATTGTTTCCATTGGATGTATGTGGTAATCCCATCACAAATTCCATAGATATTCCATCCCACTTCTACCATGGAACATCCAGGGGTTAAATAACCCTCTAGCCCCTATTCTCAGTCTTCACCTACTCGCATATAAGGCATAGAGAAGTAAAATCAACTACTGCCTTCTCCATACCTATCCACCAGAACTGATGCTAGAGCTCTTGGTACATTTCATCCACTCTAGGATGTACCATAAAAGGGGATGTATAAATCCACCATAGAACCACCTCCCACAATTCTACTAGTACAACTATGCTCATTTGAAAAGTATGATGTCCTCCCCACCTTGATAATATCCATCGAGAGCATTTCCTATGGATAACTGAGTAAATAATGTCTCTTAGTCATCATACCCTAGTTTTTCCTCCTTTAAATTTTGTGAGAGTGGAGGGGTGACAACCATCGACTGCAAAAAGCTACATCATCTCCATTCATGAAGGATAATTCTAGAGAGCCCAACCGATCTGACACCTCGCTCAGCATATTTTAACACGATATTGGAATGAGAGAATCTTACACAACTTTTCCCTTTCCCAGGAGTATATACAATCTCTAAGTCACTATCCCTTAAGAACTCTATCCTTCTCATCTACCTTAGATTATGTTCCATTTGTGAGATGATGTACTTGAGACTCTTGTGGTCAGATTAGATGATAAATCGATCTCCAATCATGTAGTGTTGCCACATCTTCATTGTGAAGACTACTACTACATTCCCAAGATCATGGGTCATGTAGTTCTTCTCATGTCGACTTACCTGGAATGAACCATAATAAATCACCTCCTACCTCTGCATCAGGACACAACCAATCCTGGTCCCTGATGTGTTGTATAAAATAATGTACTCAACACCCTCATCTAGAAATCTCAATATCGGTGCACATGAAAATGCTGCCTTAACTGCTGGAAATCCAACTTTCACTTCCATTTACATATTAATGGTCTCCCCATCCATGTCAAGGGAGTCATTAGTGGTGATATCTGGGATAAATCATGGATAAAACTCTTGCAGTATCTTGCTAACCCAAGGATTCTTCACTCATCTATCACACTCTAGGGAACCTCCCAAGCTAACACTACCTAGACCATTGCAGTGTCCACTGCTACTATATTTGCTGAGATATCATGTATCAGGAAGTGGACCTCATGTATCCAATACTATCCCTTAGAGATGTTCCCATAAATCTAGTGCTCTCAGAGTGTGTTTAGAACCATATGTTGGTGTCTCTAATGCTATTCCTCTAATGTTGAGTACAAAAGAATTTTTTCAATGAAGTCCACTATAAATCGGTATAATTATGCCTAGAATATCTAGTTTATATATCCCATGAACACAGTAGGGGAATTATTCACACCAAAACACATGACCATGTAATCATAGTGACCGTAGCAGCATCTGAATGTTGTCTTTGTCATATCCTCATATTTTACTTGTAATTGGTGGAAACTCGATCGAAGGTCATCCTTAAAGAACCATCATAACTCGCTTAGCTAATCGAAGAGGTCATTGTACATTGGAAATGGATACTTGTTCTTCATCATTACCTGGTTCAAGCACTAGTAATTCATTCTCATTCTAAAACTTCTATCTCCCTTCTTAGAAAACAAAATTGGGCCACCTAGGATGAAACACTATGTCCAAGAAGCCCTTCCGCTACAAATCCCCCAACTTCGCCCTCATCTAGCAAAGCTTTAGAGTATCCATCCAATACATAGATGATGATAATGATTCTATCCTGGGGTGTAATTCGATGAATAATATTATCTCCCAGAGGGGAGGTAATCCTGAAACATATTTTGAAAATACGTCCTCCTACTCTGCCACTACTACTGGGAACTGAAAGCTCACATCATCTACAACTTTTAGGGTCATAATAGCTAACTCGAGAGTAATATGTTATACACTCTTAGAAAATATCCAATTCTGTCCTCCCTGGGTTTCCTTTTCACCAACAAGGGAAAACCACATTCCATCACTGCACACACACCTCACTCTTCTCCTAAAGCATTAAATCATGGCCTAGACCAAAGATAACCAATCCAAAACGAGAATGATGTCATAAGTCCTCGATGCTGCAACCAATAGGTTCCAACTGAAAATATAACTACCAAGAGAAATATAACACTGCTGTTAAAGATGCATGATCATAAAGTCTCCCCTCCTAGGTGTTTCTAATCAGAAGGGTTGAGTCAACAGATCCACTATAATCTAAAAGTTTATCACTATACATGTGGTGGGGAAATAATTATTGGAACATAGTTCTATATGTATGGAAGATATGGTAGAAAAGACATATATCATACCACGTATCATCTCTAGAGTCCCTGGGTCATATGCCTTGACCGCATGTAGCTGCACTCGCCTCTATACCCCAGCATCCTGAGCCTAGTGCGGACCTCTTAAGGGTGGTGGTGGAAGTAGTTCAATAAATAATCCACCTATTACAGCTCTCATAACTCGTCTACCATTTCTGACACCTGGTGGGTTTTCCTACCCCACTCTCTGCCTCTGCCTCAGTGGTCTATCTACCATTCCCTTGTCAGTAGCTCGATGCATTGCACAACCTCTAGCAATATGTCCCATACCATAACATGAGTAGCACCACCTCTCCCTAGGTTTACTAGATTCATCATAAGATCCATGGGTCACAAATCCAATGTCTTGTTTCCTCAAATGACATCTCACATATCCTGGTACTTGGGCATGCCATTGGCTAACTACTGTCAAGGTCACTACACCTCTCTGCCTGCTGCTGGCTACCACAAGCTGTCTTTACTCAACCATGAATCTGTTGACCCTAAAGGCTCTCTCAAGCACTGTTGTATAAGTTGAAATGCATAGAGGAATGACTCTTTCTCGGATGACCCTACATAGACCATGCTGGAAGGTCTGAGATCTGAAGTATTAATCCTTGACCACATCCATCAACTATATAGAAAGGTTTATGAAGCTTAATGAATAGTCATCCATAGTCTAACTACCCTACAGAAGTAGAAGAAGCTTCTAGATACACACTATTCTCAACCTAACTGGAGAGAACACCACCCAAAGGAGTCAGTTGAACCCCCATCCACAATAGAGTCTCCTCATCGTGATTCTTCATGGTCAAAATCCACAATCATCCCACTAAACCGTGAAAAAGGCTCACTCCTAGGATCACCATCTAGGCCGTTGGTGTCCTCAATAGACATAAAACTCTTGTCACCGCCTCAATCTAGTCTTAGATGCCTAAGGGTAAAGGTCACCTTAGAACCATGGGGGTGTTTGTCTTTAAAACACATGGAGCATGCTCAGTCTACACTCCTCGTCTTTCGGTACTGCAGGTAAAGCATGAAAATCCATTGGTTGTGGTACAATAGGTACACCACCTAGAGGTAACACATTGGTAACTAGCCCCTGAACTGAAGCCCTGTCACTAATGGGGTCATCCTCATGATCGAGTCACTAAATCCAAGCAGGTATGCGTCACAGAACCATCCTTCAATGAAACAAGATGTTCCATGGTCAAAGAGTTTATATGGATGACACAAAATGATATAGAAAAACACAACCCATTCTTTTATGATATGTGTACCATTATTTTGTTTCCCTAAAACTATTGTTCTCATGTATCGAGTCAAAAAAGTAGGTTATCACTGTCTTTGTGTATGGAAACGTCGGTTGCCCGCACAAACCCTGGTGTCTATGGCCTGATATCCAAGCTCGAAATACTTTACACTATTTCCCCAAACAAATCATAAAATCCCTTGGTCTTAAGGTAGAAACTACCACCTATAATACCACTCCTTCATGACCAGTCCTAGTGGGGCTCATTTCCCGACTCCCCAAGCCCACCTCCAATAGGCTAGGGGAAGGTGACTAGCACCAAGTAGGCATATCATAACATGGGAGGCATTGAATATGTATCTAAACACACACACACACACACACACAAATCTCCTATCCCAAAAAAGTTTTAATGTAAAATCCCCAACGGAAAAAATTCATTAGTATAACTAAACTCAACCAACAGAGTACAACGAAAATTATAGTGTCGAATGTAAACTGTTCCAGAATACAATCCCACCAAAGAAAAGAGTCTGGATACAAAATTTCACAACATGTATGAATGAAATAGGTACTAAGAATGTTTCTTGTAGTCATGGTAACACCTTGGTCATTAGGGAATCTCAAAATACTCAATTCAGTCCTTGTATTCCCTAGATTCTATCAAAAGGATGCTCATTTTCACAATAAATGAAAAGTGATGGCAATGCCCATCAATGGGTGAGTATAACTGTTATCAATAGAGGACCCCAGAAACTTCAAAACTAATATATAAGTAAATTCATAGAAATCTCTACATTTTATATGTCTACAGAATATATAACAAGTTAAACACATCTATATTTTCTTGAAACTCCGACTCATAGTCTATAGGTAAGTCACAATGACGACATACCCATTCACGGGATTCAGTTCAAAGATTCCACAAAGATCTCATCTGGGAGAACACACTACAAATGTCTAATATCTCTGATTATATCTAACTGAGAATTAAATTCATTAATAAGTTTCATGAGTGTGATAGACACAGTGATAGCTCTGAAGAGAAAAAAGTGCACTCATTCTGGGAGAAATCACACTTGAGTGGTGAAAAGATAATGATACACAGATAAAGATCACTAATAGAGACTTTGTGTATACCAAAACTAACCCAAATTCACATTATATATAGAGGAGCAGTATATGATATTATTGGTCACATCTATACCTAACTCAACCTAGGTTCAAGAATAGGTAGAAGATCTCACTCCCGACCTCTTGGATGGATTTTTCCCTTATCCAGAAAGTCATGCTGAATGGATCATACTTTTATAAATTGAAATTATAAATTTCCATTGGGGGAATTAGAAAAGGGGAACTAAACCAAATGAGATGTGTCCAAGGAATGGTGGACTAGATGATCATTCCAAGTACATAAAGGTACACAACATTTATAAAGATCACATGTCATGTTCTATGAACCCGACTACTGCCCATGTACAATGGCCCATGTTGAAGAGAATTTAGTGTCAAAAGAGATACACATGGTGTGTAATAAATGGACATTCCATTCCTAAATATGTGGGGGATACTCTATGTACACTGTTCTTTTTCCTGTAGATGGATTCAACCCTTGTACCTGTATATGGGGTTACCCGTGTAACCGGCCAGTTTTAGACATGTGGTGGAGTTCATGTGGTATAATCCACCTCGTTTTCATGTATCTTTCGATATACATTCTGAGTCCCGGGTATGTACCCACACACCATGTGATAGTTTTCACAATCTGTCTCATAACATCCTTAATCAAGAAACCATTTCTGTCGATGAGCAGACCACACATGTCGTGTTCTTTAGATAACATTCCGTGTTTTTTTGGGTTTTCTAGCACATTCACTCCTCTCTTTCATGACTTTGCCGATCATTCGGTATTTTCTCTCATGATTTTTTCTTCATGAAAATGATTTTTAAAGATTCTCCAGCCATGGAAAGTCGGATTCCATTGGTTTTAGGCCTCTGATCGGCCACGAAAACATGTTTTGATCCACCCACCTGAGGAATGGTCGATGGAAGATTTCTCCTGAACTAGGTCGATTTGTTTGTCACCATCATCTTCACACCCACACTAGGTCATCATGATACTATATCAATGATTTGGAATCAGTACATTGTGAAACGGATGTGCAATGATATGTTTTTCATAGCCCTGTGATGAACATGGAAAAGGGAGGGTAAAAGGGGAATAATGAAACCTACACAACAAAAGGATTAATGAAACTCTAACATAATTTATCATGGAATTGATCCACTCCTATTAGAAGGGTCGACAGAGAAAAATCTAATACAAATCAAATAATACACTGATTAATTCCCCAAAATAAAATTGATAAAAACCCTCCTGCAAGAAAGAATGATCCACGGGTCAACCTTTTAGTGTCTGGGTCTGAAATCATCATTTAAATATGATAATGGGAAAATGAAAACAAATAACAACCCATGTAATGCCCCAACCCTATAATACTAAAGTCAAATCATTATTTTAATACATTGGCATGACTAAAAGGAATCAATTCTTGAAGGACTGATTTGTTTAGTAGTCTTGGAAAATTGATTACATACATGAACATTACATTACACATTCAAGAATAAAATAAAACAAAAATAATACATTGATAACTCCATTATTCACCTAGATTAACCATGCTTATCAAACATAATACAATTCTTATAATCCTTGAAAAACAGAAAATAGGAAAGGGGTGAGCTCAGATGCTCAGTAAGGGTAAATAATTTAGAGGATGCTAAACTTTAAAGGCATGATGTGTACTAAATACCAAAACCTTTTAAAAATAAACATGAACACATTATGGAGAAAATAAATCAGAAATTACCATATAATCATGCACATAGATATTATACAAGGTGAATAATCACATGTAATAATTAATTTCATAATGCGGGAATTCCTAACTCTGGACATCATTACCACATAGTCAAGGCCTAATAAAATGACTGCAAAATTTTTTTTGTCAAGGAGTTATTCCAACACACTAATTTGTCTCATGAGACCTACCGATGCATCGTGGAGATATAGCAGGATCCACCTATCACTGAATAAAACCACTGCATTCCTCATATGAAATTGTTGAAACACAACATAATCATTCATATTAAAACTAGCATACAAAATGTCAATACATTAACCATAAACCTTGAATGGTATAAAAAATAACACATTCATAGTCAAAAATATCATAACTCATTAAATACAATATTGAAGATGGTATTTATAATAAATCAACCTCAATCAATAATAATATCCCAAAATAATGTTGACATAGTTGAAAAAGATTTGTAAAACTCTTTGAGGGAAATATCCCTTTTACATGAAAACCTTTAAAATCCACTAAATTTAGAAAGGAATACATTAAAAGACATTTTCGAATCATAGTTTCCCATACAACTTTGATATGTGAGAAAGTAATTAACATTTTGAAACATTTATTTCCAAATAAATAAATCCCTGAAAACCATTTTGAGAACATGGATATTAATGAAAATAATTTATGAGAATAAATATTTAAACCATTTAAAATGATTATCTAGTTAAAGTGTCCCTTCCAGAAAAGCATAAAAGATTAATTTTGAAAAACTTTTTATGAAACATGGACATGGATGATAAATATGCCTCTGTAAATACATACATATAAACAATCTCAGATAATAATGAGGTTGAAGAATTAACCCTAACCTTTACTTTCCTTTGGTTGAGGGTACGTTTATCCTCTTGTATAATGACCATAGTATGATATTAAATTGTAACAGAACCATATTCATATTTATAAAATCATTCATGATTAATTTATGACTTTATACTACCCATTTAACAATTATTTCCATGTTAAATTAACATTTCAGGAAATAATTACCTTCTTTATCATACGTGTTTTAACTTGTTATTCTTGTTCGTGTCATTTAGATCATGATTTCAATACATACAGAATATAAAACATGGTTTAAATGTCATATAAATAGATAATATAAATATTTATAATAGATAGATGTATTAAATTGAAAACACCGTTCATGGAGATGGTAGGTTGTACGTGTGCATAAACACTGTTTCCATTTTCATATCATATTGAATGGAAGTAAGTGAATATGATATATGTAAATACATATATATATCTAGTAGATTTATTATTTCATATATTATATACTTATTAATTATATATATTTTTATAATTATTGTGGAATGTAGAACGTGGAAATGAATCTCATCACGTCGTGGATATGGTAAGTCGTACGTACACACGGGTGATAATATCATTTCATTAATGATTAAAAGGTGTGGAATAGGATGGTATATTAATTGTGCATAGAAATTATCATGTTATTTTAATTATTTATATACATATTACTCATCATTATGTCCTCACAAATAACATTTTGTTTAATAACATATTACACCACGATGTGATGATGGTAAGTCGTACATACGCTCACACGGTGACATTGTAATTCATTAGATGGATAAAATAATTATTATGGTTTTACCATAATGAAAATAACATCCCAGTATGTAGAAGGTATTGGAGCTATTATTTTGGTATGGAAATAACAATTAAGAAGAAAGTGGAAGAAGAGAAAATCTTTAAAAGAGATGATAAAATAATTTCTTCTTTTTTGATTGTTTCCTTTTAATTTGATGAAAAATGATCCTTATGTTGTCTTTATGCTCATGAAAATGCCTATAGTTTTTTGGGAGAGATTTTGGGAGGATATATGGGAGGTTTTGACATAGCCAAATGGATTGAAGGTGTGAATTTATGAGAAGGGGAAGTACCCTTTTATAAGAGAGGTGAGGGTTACTTTAGGAAAAGTATATAAAAATATTTTATTATGAAATCATTTTAGGTTTCTAATGGCTCAAAATTGATGTATGTTTATTCTAAGGTAGATATGGGTAAAAATACCCTAAAAAATAGGTTTTAGAAATGTTTAGGTCACCATATTAACACTATCTTTTAGTTTAAAGTCTTAGTTAAATAGTTTAACATTTACTATGTCCTCTTGTATATTTATAATAAATTCTTAATAAAAAAACTAAAAAAATCCAAGAAAATCCAAAGTTGTTCATTATTGATATATCTAACCTTATCTAATCATTTTTCAGAACCTTATATTTTTAAGAGTATTGTCTCTTTTAATAAAGCAGTGTTTGTTTAAAAACTCATTTATGTCAATTTTGTCACTATTTAGTATTTGGTTTTTGTGAAAGTCATAAAAACATTATTAATTTTAAAAAAAATCATTTAATAAACACTAAAATGTCATATTAACCTATAAAATTAGTTTAATGAATCAAAATTCTAAATTTAAATTTATTTGGATAATTATAACGTCAAATATTTTAATCTATCATTAATAAAGTAATTATTTCATCATCATTTTGTCATAAATAAATTTAATTATCTAATGTCTCAAAACAATATATAAAATAGAATGATATAGGAAATATTTTTATCTTTCTAATGAATATTTTTTGTAAAATTTATATTATGTATATCCATATATTTAAAACAGTTTAGTTATTTAACATTGAATTTTACACTTTTAACTCTTCTTAAAATAAAATAATAATAAATTTCTGAATCTAATCATAGCATACCAAAAGGATCATATTTTATTACTATGGTTGGTTTTGGATGAAATTAACTTATCCAATATAATTAGGACAAGTGTTAGGGAAATTATAAAATCATTTATACCTTTAATTACCCTATTTACTTTTAACCGTGGTAAATAAAATTCAAAAGTAATTACTCACCAAAAATTATTTTCATCATATTGAACCACATTTTATTTACTGATATCAACCATGTCCCTCAGATTTTTGGAAATATATTCACATAAGTGGTCAAATTATGTTTTTTTGAAAAGTGAAAATGTTCCTAGAAGGTGGGTAAATGAGGTTAAAAAGTTCAACAAAATTTTATACATATCATTTTGTTATAAAATGTCTCCAGTTAATTAAATTGAACATATATAGGTATTATATATCTATTTAGACATAAAATAAATTTACATAAAATATATAATTATTTAAATAAAAAGATAGTTTTAAATAATAACGTAGTGTTTTTAACCATTCATCAAAAATAGAATGTTTTCAGAAAAATACCTAAAATTCACCCAAAGATAATTTTGAAATTATGAAATCAAAAATTAATTATATTTTACCAAATTGAAAACATATAAGTTTAATTAACAAATTTAACATTATTTCTTATTGTCAAAAATAATAAGTGGGTTTTTAAAACGTAAAAACTATCAAAATATTGACATGTGTTTAGATCAAATTTAAATGTGAAATTAATTATAACGACATAAATTATATTAAATGACAGAAATATATTCCAATTATACTTCTAAACCATTAAAATGAAAAATTTAGCACTATAAATTATTTTGATTAAAAAGGTTGTTTTCAATTGAAATTTAGTATTTTTCACTATTCATCAAAATATGTAAGTTATCAGAAAACCCCCAAAAATTTATCGAAAGTAAATTTTTTTTTTCAAGACTCTAAATAAGAATTTTATTTTGTAAATATCATATATAAAATTGTCAACTACTATATTTTAACAGAATTCCCTATTAAAAGGCCGTAAAATTGCATTTTCAGAAAAATACTTCCTTTATCTTTTAAATTAAATTTGTTCTTATATTATGTCTAAGAAACACATAATATGAAAGCTAGAATTATATGGATAATATAAAATTCAAAATGCAGTTAATAATATTCATAACCTCTATTTGAATGGCTTGTTTGGTAAGTCGTGGTGCGCTCGAACACGGGGTTGCCAGTAGCGCATATTGTCGAATTATTTTGAAGTGATAGCGTAATATGAAATATTGTGGTGTTACATTCTCCCCTCCATAAATAAATTGTATCCTTGCAATTTGAAATTATTATTCTAAAATAAAATGTTAAAATATAAAAATACCTTTGTGGAAAACCCACATCGAAAATTGAGTAAATAAAATTTATTGTTAATAAGAGGGAAAGGAATATGAAAAAGTCACCACCAAATTTTGATATCGATGAAGAGAACATTGGTGAAAATTAGAGGCACTTAATTGGGATAAAGACATAAATATTTATAGGGAGTTATTGAGGTCATCAATCACAATCAAGTGTAAACCTGAGGGCCTCAAATCCATCAATCTATGATGATTTAAAATATAATCGGTTCAACAAAACATAAGGTATTTGGATAACACGCTTTTTTTAAATCACTTCATTAATGTTTGAAAATTAATTTATTCATAGAATAAGAGGGAAAAATATACTTGGTAATTATAGTTTCATCATTCAACTAATTCCTACCAAAAACCCATATTTCACTACAAAATATAATTGAATTCCAAAATATTCTATTTATTCTAATCGTATAGAGTTAAAAAATAATTAATTTATAATGAATTTGTCAAAATATTTTAAAAAAATACATCATAAAAACCAGGGCTTCACATAGGACAGTGGTAAGTGATGCCCCCTTGTCTCCCTTTGGTTGTGGGTTCAAGTCTCGTGCCCTTGCCAGTCGTTATAGGTTGTCTCCCAACCTCTGAATTGTTATTTTTTTATAAAAAACCAAAAATAATCATAGAAATAGATTTAACCATAGCAATGTTATCCAATGTCAAACATAATCCCTTCCAAACTTTAGACATATCCAAAATACATCGATCCAAAATCATAGTTCAAAATTTATATGGAAGGTAAACACAGTGAATACCTTTTTTTCCACATAATAACAAGTGAATACCTTCATCATATATTATTTTAAAACACGATAACACCCTAAATTACTATAAAACATTATTGATTACATTCAGGATCCCTTATTCCTTGAAGAATACTGGATATACTCTTTATATCCAATAATTTTTTAAATTCCAACAATAGTGGAATAACAAACAATTAATTACTTCCAATTTAGTCAAGAATATCGAATATAATTTGTCCAAATAATTCATATCTTATTACCAAATCACTACCTCAGTATTTGAACCATTTTAATGTTTATCATTCTTTTATCCATGTATTTTAAAAAAATTATAAATTGTAATTGACTCACTTTTCTTATAACCACATAATTTCAAATCCTCAATGATATAGTACTGGAGTACAATCCATATTTATTTTCGTAATTTATATATCCATTACATTGTTGATACAACACTCAAATGAGATAATTATTTAATAATAACATAAGAACACTAGTCATTCCTCTTCATCTATGATATTATCATAACATGATTATTATCAAATAGCATCATTTGGGGCATACTATGATTATTTGGACATTATTTCTCATTGTGTCCCAACTCCTTGTAGATGAAGCATTGAACATTTGAAACTTTTTTCATACCCTTGCAATCACATACTTGGTGTTGTTTTTCTCCACACTTATAACTAATGCTCATTCACTTCAAGCATTTACCAAGGTGATTCCTGCCACAGTCATCACATAGGTGAAAATCCATCTTTCCCATCTTCCATTTATCCATCATTCCATCTATAATACTTTTCTTCTTAGGTATCCCTTCATTGCCATATGACTCAAGGATTTCTTTACTTATCTTATTAAAACATGATACTATTTCTTTATATGATGAGAATACATGGGAGAATATTTCCCTTATAAATGTTTACATAAGACCACGAATGATACAATCCTTTGTACTATTTGGATCATGCGTATTTTTGGTGTTCTCATTCCTTCTACTGGCCACCATTTCTAAACAATGGAATAAACTAAGTGAGTTTATGAATCACAATGCATAATTACAAACATGTAAATATCTAATGTAAATTGAAATGTTTATGCATATAATCCATAATCATAAAAATGTTTTCATTTAAGATGTATTTAATCTTAAATCCCTTATACTATTTTGTAATGAAAATGTGAATTATCCTAAGCATATCCCCTAGAAGTGTCATAACCAAGAGTGCATCAAGGCCCATTGTCGTGTACCAGGATACCCTGGGTCAGGCCCAAATCACCTTGTCAGAGTTTTCACACTTAAGTACATCTGTTCCAGAGCTGCCATTACCTGCTCGTATCCAGACAGAGTTGTATTGCTTGAAAAATTCACAAAATCTCCGCTTCACCAAAACCATAGAAATTCCATCTATACTAATCCTCAAATATTATCTTAGGGTAATGTTTCAAAATCACAGTTTATCTAAATCTATTTCAATGGTTATTGATAAATTTCCTCTAATAACAACTTTAACACTCTAACCCCAAAAGCCCGGAGCAAATTAATTATTTTAATACATTGTCATGATTATAAGGAATCAAGTACTGAATAAAGGATAAGTTTAGTAGTATTGAAAAATATATTACATACATGAACATTACATTACACATTCACACATAAAAAACAAAATAAATTATCCCTTGAGAAATCCATTATTCCCCTATTCTAACCCTTCTTATCTAACATAATACACTTCTTGTAATCCTGAGAAATAAAAAACATAAGAAAGGGGTGAGATCAGATTCTTAGTAAGGGTAAATAGTTTAGCAGGAGATATAAAATTTTAAGGAAAGATGTGTAACAAAAACAACAACCTTTTAAACATAAATTTGAACATAATATGTAGAAAATAAATCAAATAACACCATATAAACATGTACATGGATATTATACCAGTAGAATAATCACATGTAATAATTAATTTAATAACTAGGAAATGCATAACACTAGACATCATTACCACATAGTCAAGGTGTCGTGCCAAGACTACAAATAGATATTTTCCATGGCCTTGTGCCAAGGAACTAATTTGTTTCATGAGACCTATCGGGGCATTGAGAAACTAATGAAGGCTCAACCCATCACTTACTAAGTCTACTGCATTCCTCATATAAAAATTTTGAAACATAACTTAAAAATTCGCATTAAAACTAGCAAGCGAAATGTCAATAAATTAACCATAAACCATGAATGGTATAAAAATAAGCACATTCACAGTCATTAATATCATAACTCATTCAATAAAATATTGAATATTTTATTTATAATAAATCAACCTCAAACAATAATAATATCCAAAAAGTTTGTTGACATAATTGAAAATTATTAGAAAAACTCATTTAGAGAAATATCCCTTTTTCATGAAAAAATTTAAACGTCACACAATTATGAATGAAAGACATTTAAAGAAATTTTTTAATCAAAGAGTCACATATCACTTTGAAACTTTTTAAGATAATTAACCTTTTAAAACATTCTTGTCTATTTAATAAATCCTTAAAAATGATATTGAAAACATGAATATTAATGAGAATGATTTAGAAGAATAACTATTTAGAACATTTAAAAGGATGATCTATTTAAAGAGGCCCTTCCATAAAACCATAAATGATTCCTTTTGAAAACATTTTTTGGAATCATAGAAATGGATGATTAATATATACCACTAAATACATACATATAAACAATCTCGGATAATAATGAGATTGATGAATTAACCCTTACCTTGTATATTCTTTTGGTTGAGTGTACGTTTAACCTCTTATATAATGACCAAAGTATTTTATTAAATTATACCATAAATATATTAAAATTTATTATATCATACATGATTCATTTATCACTTTATACTACCCATTTAATAAGTATTTCCCTGTTAAATTAACATTTGGGTAATAATTGCTTTCTTTATCGTACGTGTATTAACTTATTATTATTGTTTGTTTCAGTTAGATCATGATTTAGATACATCAATAATATAAAAAGTGATTTATATATCATATTTATCTAGAATATAAATTTGTATAATAGATAGATATATAAAATAGAAAACACTGTTTATGGAGACAGTAGGTCGTACGTACGCATAAACGTTCTTTCCATTTTCATTTCGTATTGAACAGAATTAACTAAATTAGATATATGTATGTACATATATATATATATGTATATATATATCCAGTATCATTATTATCTCATATATTGCATACTTATTAATAATATTTTTTTAATCATCGTTGAATGGTGAGCATTGAAATGAATCTCATCGCGTCGTGGAGACGGTAATCCGTACGTTCCAATGAGCGACGATATCATTTTATTAATGAAAAGAAGGTGGGTAATTGGATAAAATATTAATTATATAAAAATTTAATGTTGTTTTAAATTTTTTATATACATATTTCTCATCCTTATATCCATCCAAATAACATAGTGTTGAATAACAAATTACACAACGATGTGGAAAGGGTAAGTCGTACGTACGCACGTATTGTGAAATTATCACTAATAGAAGGGATATAATAATGAATATGGTTTCATCATATTTATAATAAAATCACATTATGTAGAAGGTACTGAAGTTATTATTTTTTTATGGAAAAAAAATTGAAAATAAAGTGGAATTAAAAACGAACATTGAAAGATGTGATAAAATAATTATCTCTTATTTGTGTTTTTCTTTTTCATTTGAACAAAAGGACCTATTAAGATTGATTTATGCTCATGGAAATGACTCTAGGGTTAAGAGAGGGATGTTTTTAGGTGATCTGGATGGGGTTTGGCTGGCCAAAATGGATTTAGATATTTGATTTTAAGAGAAGTGGAAGTACCCTTTTATAATAGAGTTGAGGGTCACTTTAGGAAAAGTTTGATATATTATATTATTATAAAATCCGGTTTTCATAATAATGTCTCCAAATTGATATATTTCTAAGATAATGGGGTATGGGTCGAAATATCTTCAACCAATAGATTTTAGAAATGTTTTGTCCAACATATTTACCCTATCTTTTAGATTAAACTCCTAGTTAAATAGTTCAAGTTTTACTATGTCCTCTTGTATTATTAAAACAAATGGTTAATAAGCATACTATAAAAATCCAAGAGAATCCCAAGTGGCTCATTCTGTATATATATAACCTTATCTACATCCATTGTAAAATATATATTTTTTAATAGTATATTATTATTTAATAAAATAGTATTGGTTTTAAAAAACTCATTTCTGTCAATTTTGACACTATTTAGTATTTGGTTTTTGTGAAAGTTATAACAACATTATTATTTCTAAAAAATATAATTTAATCAACCATAACATGTCATATTGACCTATAAAGATCGTATAATGCACCATAAGTCTCAATTTACATTCATCATGAAATCTATAACATTAAACATTTTAATCATTCATTAATAAAATAATTACTCAATCATCATTGTGTCATTAATAAATTTAAATGTTTAATGCCTAAAAATTAAAAATAAAATACCATGACTTAGGAATTCTATTTAGATTTGTAATTAATATTTATAGTTAAATTAATATTATTTACAAACCTATATTTAAAGTGATTTAGTTTTTAAACATTAAATTTTACACTTTTAACACTTCATTTAATAAAATTATATTAAATGCCCTAATATAATCAATGTGGATAAAAGGATCATATTTCATTCCTAAGGTTGGATTTGGCCGAAATACACTTATTTAAAAAAATTAGTATATGTGTTAGGGAAATTAAAATATCATTTTTACCTTAAATTACCCCTTTTACTTTTAACCGTGGTAAATAAAAGTCAAAAGTTACTATTCACCAAAAATTATTCTCATTATATTGAACCACATTTTACATAATAATATCAACCATGTCTCCCAGATTTTTGAAATTCAACCCACTGATGTTTAATAATTATGTTTTATGAAAATTTCCAAATGTTCCTAGAAGGTGGGTAAAATACGTTGAAAAGTATAATTAAATTTTATATATCTAATTTTATTATAAAACGATTCAAATTAATTAAATTAAACATATATAGGTATTACATATATATTTTTACTTAAAATATATTTAAATAAAATAAATAATTATTTAAATAAATAGTCAGTTTTAGACAATAATGTAGTGTTTTCACAATTTATCAAAAATTAAATGCTCTCAAAATGGTACCAAAAATTTATCCTATGATAATTTTGATATTCCAAATTCAAAAATAAATTCTAATTTTCCAAATTAAAAAAAAATTATAAGTTTCATTAATTAATATAAAATTAAATCCCGTTGTCAAAACCCAAAAGTGGGTTTTAAAAAATTAAAAACATTCAAAAGATTGACATGTGTTTTTCTAAAATTTAAATGATAAATTACTTATAAAGACCACAATTGTATTAAATGATAAAAATATAAACTAATTATTCTTCCAAACCATTCAGATTCATAATTTAGCGTTGTAAATTATTTGAATTAAGAAAGTATTTTCCAATTAAAATTTATTGTTTCTCACTATTATTAAAAAAATAAAACTTATCAAAAAAACACCAAAAAATTATTGAAACTAAATTTTTATGTCCTGATTCGAAAGAAGATTATTTTCTAGAATTGAAATTATAATAGTGTCAACTATTGTATTTAAAAAGCGTCTGCCATTAAAAGGTGGTATATTTGTATTTTCTAAAAAATACATTCTTTATCTTTAAAATTTAATTTTTTCTTATATTATGTCTAAGAAACACATAATATTAATTTTAAAATTATATAAAGTATATAAAATTCAAAAAATAGTTAATACTATTCATAACATCTTTTTGAATGGCTTGTTTGGAAAGTCGTGGTGCGCTCGAACTCGGTGTTGCGTGTAGCGCAATCTATTAAATTATTTTGAAGAGATAGTAAACTATGAAATAATGGAGTGTTACCTTATCCCCACTATAAATAAATTGCATCCTCACAATTTGAAATTAATCATTGAAAATAAATGGTTAAAAATATAAAAATACCTTTTTGAAAGACTCATATCAGACATTTGTTTAAAAAAATTAGTCTTTATAAGAGGGAAAGGGAAAAGAAAAAGTCACCACCAAATTATGGTCTTGATTAGGAGAAAATTGGTGGAAATTTTAGTCACATAATTGGAGGAAAAATGTAAATATTTATAAGGAGTGATTGAGGTCATCAATCACAAAAAAGTGTAAAATTGAGGGTCTCAAAGCCTTCAATCTATGATGATTGAAAAAATCATTGTATCAAAATTATATAAGGTGTTAAGATAACACATGTTTTGTTTTAAGATCTATTCCATAAAGTTTAATAATTAATTTATTCATAGAATAAGAGGGAAAATGTAATTGACAAGCACAGTTTCATCTTTCAACTAATTCCTGCCACAAACTCTTCTTTAACTCCAAAATATAATAGAATTGAAAAATATTCTATTTATCCTAATATTATGGGGTTCTAAAAATAATTAATTTATAATTAATTTCTCAGAATATTTATCAAAACTGCATTATAAAAACTTTGATATCATGTATTCCAGTTGTAGGTGATGCACCCTTGTCTCCCTTCGGTAGAGGGTTCAAGTCTCCCTCCCTTTCTGGATGCAACATGTTATCGCCTAACCTCCGGGTTTCGCTTTTAATAACAATTGAAAAATAATCATAAGAAATGAATTAACCATAAAAATAGTATCCAATGTAAAAAATAATCCATTCCAACATTTATTCTTATCGAAAATACTTCAGTCCAAACTCACAGTCCAAAATTTATAAGGAATGTAAACACAATGAAGAAATTTTTCCCCAACTAATAACATGTGAATACCTTCATCATGTATTCTTTTAAAACAAGGTAACACCTTAAATTACCATAAAAACTTATTGATTACATTTGGCTCCCTTATTCCTTATGGAATACCGAATATACTCTTTATATCCAAAAATGTTGTAAACTCAAACAACAATGTAATAAACAACCAATTAATTAGTTCTAAAGTATTCAAGAATATTGAATATAATTTATCAAAATAAGTCGTTACTTATTCCAAAATCACTTACTCAGTATCAGAACCATATTACGTATTATCTTTCCTTCAACCATGTATTTTCCAAAAAGTTTAACTTGTTATTGAGTCACTTTCCTTATAATTCTATATTCTCAAATCCTCGATGAAATAGTACTTCAGTATAATCCTTGTTTATTCCCATAATTCCTATAACTGGTACATCATTGATACATCACTCAAATGAATTAATTCTTTAATAAAAACCTTTGAACACTAGTCATTAATATTCATCTTTGTTAGTATCATAACATGATTATTATCCTATAGCATCATTTGCGGCATACTATGATGACTTGGAAATTGATTGTCGTAGTGTACCAACTCCTTGGAGAAGAAGCATTGAACATTTGAAACCTTTTTCTTACCCTTGAAATCACGTACATTGTCTCTTTTTCTCTGTACTTATAACAATATATTATTATCTTCCTGAATTTACCAAGGTGATTCACTCCACTATTATCACATGTGGTAATAATCTTTTTTCCCCTCTTCACATTATCCATTTTTCTCTCTACAATCCTTTTCTTCTCTGGCATGAATTCAAAGGCATATGAATCAGAGAATTATTTACTAATCTTATTAACACATGATATTATTTCCTTATATGATGATAAATCATGGGAGAATATTTACCTACTAAATGTTGTATTACGATCATGAATTCTACAATACTTCTTACTCTATGAATCATACATATTTCTGGACTTCTCATTCCTTATACTGGGCATCATTTCTAAACAATGGCATACACTAGTTTAGTTTATGAATCGCAATGCATAATTCCAAAATTGTAAAATACCTAACAAAAAATGAATTGTTTTGGCGTATAATACACAATCATAAAAATGTTTTCATTGCAGATGTATTTACACTTAAATCCTTCATAATGTTTTGTTAAGAAAATGTGAATTATCAAAAACATATCCCCTGGGAGTGTTGTAACCAAGAGTGCAGCCTAGCCTGTTGTCATGTACCAGGATACCCTGAGTCATGCCCAAAACTCTTTGTTAGAGTTTTCACTCCAACGTACATTTGTGTCAGAGCCGCTTCTACCCGCTCATATCCAGAGAGAGATGTATTGTTTTGAAAATTCAAAAAATCTATACATTTCCAAAATTCTATGAATTTCTTCTATACTAATCCTCAATGTTTATAATAGGGTAATGTTTCAAAATAATAGTTTATCTAAATATATTTCCAATGTTGTTTCTAAGCTTCCCCTGATACCAACAGTAAGGCCCTGACCCCAGAATCACATAGTCAGTGCATTTATTTAATATATTGGCATAATTACAAGGAATCAATTCTTGAAGGAATAATCAGTTTAGTAGTCTTGGAAAATAGATTACATACATGAATGTTACATTGCTCATTCAAACATAAAAAAACAACATAAATAATCCATTTATAATTACATTATTCTTTTATCTTAACCCTTCTTATCAAACATAATACATTTCTTGGAATCATTGGAAAAAAACATAAGAAATGGGTGAGCTCAGATGCTTAGTATGGGTAAATAATTCAGCAGAAGCTATAAACATTTAAGGAACGATGTGTAATAAAAACAATATCCTTTTAAACATAAACATGAACATAATATGGAGAAAATAAATCAAAAATTACCAGATAAACATGCACATGGATATTCTAATAGTCGTATAATCACATGTATTAGTTAATTTCATAATGATAGAATGCCTAAAGTCGGACATAATTTACACATAATCAAGGCCTCAGACCAAGACTACAAATAAATTTTTTGTCATGGCCTTGTACTAACATACTAATTTGTCTCATTAGACCTAACGATGAGTTGAGTAGCTATAGTGGGCTCCACCCATCACATACTAAGTCTACTGCATTCCACGAATAATAATGATGAAACATAACATAAACATTCATTTTCAAACTATCATAAAAAATGTCAATATATTAACCATAAACAATGAATGGTATAAAAAATATGACGTTCATAGTCAAAAATATCATGAATCCTTCAATACAATATTGAGTATTGTATTTATAATTAATCAACCTCAAACAAGAATATTATCCAAAAAGGATGTTGACATAGTTGAAAATGATTAGTAAAACTCTTTGAGATAAATATCCTATTTTAATGAAAAATTTAAAAATTCACCTAATTTATAAAGGAATACATTTAAAGACATTTTTGAATCAATGGTTACCATAACACATTAAAACATTTGAATGTAATTAACATTTAAAAACATTCATGTCCATATAAATAAATCCTTAAAAATCATTTTGAAAACATGGATATTAATGAGATTGATTTAGAAGAATAAATATTTAAACCATTTAAGATAATGATCTAGTTAAATATTCCCTTCAATAAAACCATAAAATATTCCTTTTAAAACATTTTTGTGAAACATGGACATAGATGATAAATATTTCCATTTAAATACAAATAAATAAACAATATTGGATAATAATGAGATTGATGAATTAACTCTTACCTAGTACTTTCCTTTGGTTGAGGATACATTTTACCTCTTTATAATGACCATATTATGTTGTTATATTATAAAATAACCATTTTCATATTTATTATATCATATATGATTCATTTATGACTTTATAATACCCATTTAATAATTATTTCCATGTTAAATTAACATTTCAAGAAATAATCGCTTTCTTTATCGTACGTGTTTTAAATTTTTATTCTTGTTCATGTCATTTAGATCATGATTTAAATAATTCCATAATATAAAACATTATTTAGATATCATTTATACTTAAATATAAATATGTATAACAGATAGAAATTTGAAATGTAAAACACCATTTATAGAGATGGTAGGCCTAATGTACGCATAAACGATGTTTCTGTTTTCATATCATATTAAATGAAAGTTAGTGAATAAGATATATGTAATTACATAAACATATATATATATATCTGGTAGCTTTATTGTGTTATATATTACATACTTGTTAATAATAAATATTTTTATAATCATCATTGAATGGTGAACATGGAAATGAATCTCATCGGTTCATGGAGATGTGAAGTTGTACGTAGACACGAGCGATGATATCATTCCCTTAATGATTAAAACGTGTGGAATTGGATGGTATATTATTTGTATAGAAAATTCATCATGTTTCATATTATTTATATACATAATTCTCATCATTATATCTATCCAAATAACATATTATTGAATAAAAAATTACACCATGATGTGGAGATAGTAAGCCGTATATACGCACGCATGGTCACATTATCATTCATGGGATGGATAGAATATTGAATATGTTTTAACCATATTTAAATAAAATAAATGCATGTAGATGGTACTGGTTTTATTATTTTGGTAATTACATAACAAATAATTAGAATGTGGAAGAAGAAAATAATTTTTAAGGAGGTGATAAAATAATTACCTCTTATTTGGGTATTTCCTTTTTATTTGAACAAAAGGTCTCCATAGATTAGCATTATGCTCAAGTTAAGGACTCTAGGATTAAGTGAGGGATGTTGGTAGGATATTTTTTTAGGATTTTGGGGAGCCGAATGGATTTGGATGTGCGATTTTGAGAGAAGGAAAAGTACTCTTTTATGAGAGTGGTGAGAGTCAGTTTAAGAAATGTTTGAAATATTATTTTATTATAATATCATTTTAGATTTATAATGGAAAAAATTATTTATTTCAATGATAAGGTGGGGATGGGTCTGAATACTCTCAACCAATAGGTTTTAGACAAGTTTATTTCACAATATTAACCATATATTTTATATTAAACTCTTAGATAAATAGTTCATCTTTTTATATGTCCTCTTCTATAATTATAATAAATAGTGTATAAACATTCTATAAAAATCTAAGAGAACCAAAAGTGGTTCATTAAAGATATATCTACTCTAATATATGTCCTTTGACTGAACCTTATATTTTTTAGGAGTATTTATCATTTAATTAAATAGTTTTTTAAAAAAACTCATATATGTCAATTTTGACACTATTTAGTATTTGGTTTTTGTAAAAGTAATAACATCATTTTTACATAAAAAAGAAATCATTTAGTCAACCATAAAATGTCATATTAACCTAGAAAATTGGTGTAATGCATAAAAACTCTAAATTTACATTTATTTTTATGTTTATAACATCACTTATTTTAATCCTTCATTAATAAAGTAATTACTACATCATCATTGTGTCATAAATAAATTTAGGTATTTAATGTCTAAAAACTTTAATTAAATTATCCTAAGGTAGGAAATAATTTTATCATTCTAATGAATATTTATAGTCAAATTTATATTATACATTACCCTATATTTAAAATGGTTCAGTTATTAAAATTTGAATTTTTCACTTTTAACTCTTCTTTAAATAAAATAATAATAAATGTCCTAATCTAATCCAAGAAGACCAAAAGAATCATATTTTATTCCTAAGACTGTTTTTTTGTCGAAATACACTTATCCAATAGAATTAGGAAATGTTTTAGGGTAATTATAATATTATTTTTACCTTTATTTACCCTATTTACTTTTAACCGTGGTAAATAAAAATGAAAAATTACTATTCACCAAAAATTATTTTCATACTATTAAAAACAAGTTTACTTAATGATTTCTACCATGTCTCTCGTATTTTATAAATTCAATTCACAGAAGTGGTAAATTACATTTTATGCAAATTTGAAAATGTGACTACAAGATTGGTAAAAGTCGTTAAAAAGATCAATAAAATTTTATACATATAATTTTATTATAAAATGAATTCAATGAATTACATTGAACTTATATAGGTATTATATTTCTATTTCTCTATGTAATAAATTTAAATAAAATGAATAAATATTTAAATAAATATTCTGTTTTAATCAATAATGCAATATTTTTCACTATTCATCAAAAATTGAAAGTATTTAGAAAAATACAAAAAAATTCATCCTAAGATAATTTTGATATTCAGAATTCAAAAATGAATTCTATTTTACCAAATTCAAAACATTGATGTTGAATTAATTAATTGAAAATTAATTCCCTTTGTCAAAACCAAATGGTGGGTTTCTAAAAAACAAAAATTATCAAGAGATTGACATGTGTTTATATCAAATTTAAGTGTGAAATTACTATTAATGACCAGAATTGTATTAAATGATAAAACTATAATAAAATTATACTTCCAAAATATTAAAATTCATAATTTATCACTATATAATATTTTAATTAATTTTTTTTCAATTAGAATTTAGTGTTTTTCACTATTCATTATAATATGGAAGTTATCAAAAAAACACAAATAATTTATAGAAACTAAATTTTTTTGTCTGGATTTAAAATAATAAGTTTATCTTGTCAAATTTAATATAAAAAATAGTTAAATATATGATTTAAAAAATGATTCCATTAAAAGGCGGTAAAAATGAATTTTCTGAGAAATACATCCTTTATCTGCAAAATTGAATTTGTTCTTATATTATGTATAAGAAACACATAATATGGATGTAAAAATTGTATAGAGTATATACAATTCATAATTCAATAAATAATATTCATAACGTCTTTTTGAGAATCTAGTTTGGTAAGTCCTGGTGCGCTCAAACTCGGTGTTGCGTGTAGACCAAATTATTGAATTATTTTCAAGATACAATGTACTATGAAATATTGGGTTGTTGCATTCTACCATCAATCATTAAATTGTGTCCTCGTAATTTGAAATTGTTCTTCAAAAATAAATGGATACAAATAACAAAAAAAACCATTCTGGAAAACCCACATCAAAAACTGGGTTAATAAAATTTAGTTTTAATAAGAGGGAAAGGGAAATGAAAAAGTCACTACCAAATTGTGATCATGATTAAAAGAACATTGGTGGAAATCAGAGACACATAATTGGAGAAAAAAAGTAAATATTTAATGGGAGTTATTGAGGTCATTAATCACAGACATGTGTAAAATTAATGGCCTAAAAGCCATCAATCAATGATGACATAAAATATCATCGGTTCAAAAAAAGATAAGTTTTTTTGATAACCCTTTTTTTAAGATCCCTTCCCTTAATTTGAAGAAATAATTTATTCATGGAATAAGAGGGAAAAAATATACTTGACAATTAGAGTTTTATCCTTCAACTAATTCCTACCAAAAACTCATCTTTAACACCAAAAGATAATAGAATTCAAAAATAATCTATTTATCCTAATTGTATAGGGTTTCAAAAATAATCAATTTCTAATCGATTTTCCAGAATATTTAAAAAACTGAATTATACAATCCAATACATCACATATGCCAATTTTAAGTGATGCACCATTTTCAACCTTCGGTTGCAGGTTCAAGTCTCACGCCTTTGCTGGACGCGACATGTTGTCACCCGACCTCCAGTTTGTATTTTTTATAACCATCCATACATAATATTAAGAAATTTTTTAACCATAACCATGGTATCCATTTTCAAACATAATCAATTCAAAACATTAGACTTATCCAAAATACTTCTGTCCAAACTCACAGTCCAAAATTTATAAGGAAGTTAAACACAATGAAGATCTTTTTTTCCATGTAATAACATGGGAATACCATCATCATGTATTCTTATAAAACACGGTAACACCCTGAATTACCATAAAACATTATTGATTACATTCAGCCTCCCTTATTCCTTATAGAATATTAGAAATACTTTTTATATCAAAAAATGATATAAACTACAACAATAATGGAATAATAAACAATAAATTAGTTCCAAAGTAGTCAAGAATATCAAATATAGTTTATCCAAATCAGTCTTATTTTATTCCAAAATCACTACCTCAGTATCATAACCATATTAAGGTTTATATTTCCTTAAACCATGTATATTTCAAAATGTTTAACTTGCTATTGAGTCACTTTACTTATAACTATATAATCTCAAATCCTCAATGAAATAGTATTGCAGTACAATTCTTATTTTTTTCCATAATTCATATAACTAGTACATCATTGATAAAAATCTCAATTGAAATAATTATTTATAACAAAAAAAGGACACAAGTCATTTTGTATCATCTGTGGTGGTATCATAACTTGTTTATTCTCCAAAAGAATCATTTTGGGCATACTCTGATGATTTGGACATTGATATGTGTAGTGTCCCAACTACTTGGTGATGAAACCTTAAACATTTGAATCTTTTTTCATTACCCTTGTAATCACGTACTTAGTGTCCTTTTTCTCAACATTTATAGAAAACTCTCAAACACTTTAAGCATTTACCAAGGTGATTGCTTCCACATTTATCACATATTCGAAAATCCTTCTTTCCCTTAATCCCTTTATCCATATTTCTCTCTACAATCTTTTTCTTCTCTGGCATCCCTTCAAATCCATTGGACATGAGGAATTTTTTAGTTATCCTACTAACACATGATACTACTTTTTCATATGATGAGAATACATGGGAGAATATATCACTTAAAAATTTTGTCTTAAGACTATGATAGATATGATTCCTCTTACTCTTTGGATCATGCGTATTACTGGAGTTCACATTCATTTTTTCTGGGCACCATTTCTAAACAATGTCATACACTAGGTTTTTTATGATTCATAATTCATAATTCCAAACATCTAAAATAACTAATGAAAATTGAAATGTTTATGCATAAAATCCAGAATAATAAAAATTCTATCATTGAGAAGGATTTAATCTTAAATCCTTATAAATGGTTTGTAAATAAAATGTGAATTATGCTAAACATATCCCTCGGGAGTGTCATAAGCAATATTTCATCTAGGAATATTTTCATGAACTAGGATACCATGGGTAAAACCTAAAACTCCTTGTCGTAGTTTTAACTCCTAGGTACATTTGTGCCATACCAACTGTAACATCCCAGGAAAATAAAGAATAAATAATTTTCATATTTATTAATATTTACGAATTAAATATTAATTTTAATTAAAAGGGGTTTCTACGTTCGATAGCGTACTCGGTACGCAACGATGAGTTTCTTTGAAAACTTACGTTGCACACAAGTAATAAAATAATATTATTTTAAATGTTAGTTAACGAGTAGCCGTTGTACTGGCGGGAATGGATAGAAATAACTAAAATATGATTATATATGTTTTTAAATGTTTTTACATTTACCCAATAAAAGATAAAGGCTTAAAATACGGAAAGAGTTCAATTTTAGGCATTTATATCCAAATTTTCACGAAAGGTCCACTTATCACCTTTTGACGGAGAACCATCATTAAATATAGTTTTGATCGATCTTATAAATTATTTTGGACCAAATATAACACTTCTTTAGAATCGGGACATCAAAATTTACTTTGTGTAAATTTTTGGTACCTTTCTGATAAAGTTCATTTTTTTAATGAATAGTGTAAAATGTTGTATTTTAATTCAAAACCTCTTTTTAATCTAATTTATTTATATGATTAGATTATCTTTTGAATTGGTTTTAATGTGAAATTATAAAATATTTTTACCATTAAATCCAATAGTGGTCGTTGGAATTAATTTCACTTTGAAATCGGACTTAAACTAGTGTCAATCATTTGATACTTATTGTTTCATAAAAACACGCTATTTGCTCTGACAGCGGGAATTAATTATTAAATTAATTAATGTGACTTATATGTTTTGAATTTTTTAAAATAGACTTCATTTTTGAATTCTTAATATCAAATATAGCTTAGGGTGAATTTTTGGTAATTTTCTGAAAAACTTCAATTTTTGATGAATAGTGAAACCACTAAGTGGTACTTATAAAGACTGATTTTCCGTTTAAATGAAATTTTGCCATCATTGGGTTTTGAATTTCAAAAATCAGACATACATGGTTGTCATTAAGAAGTAAAATGTGGTTCAATGAGATTATAATAATTTTTTGGTGAATAGTAACTTATTAAGTTCTTAATCGCGATTAGTGGTAATTAGTGTAGTTTAAGGTAAAAATAATGCTTTAATAAAATAAGATGAGCTTGAAACATGTCCTACCCTCATTGGTTGTGTCATGGCCGACCAAAACTAGCCATGGGTCAACTTGGGGACCCCATGGAGACACTTTGGTTGGGAAATGACATAAATAACATTTTATTTAATGTAAAAGTAAAAATGACACAAACATGATATGTTTTACTAAAACAATTTTTAAATGGGGTTATACAAGTCAGATATTTGATTATAAATTGTCATTGGAAATCTAAAAAGATGTACTACATCATAGTAGTTTTTTTATAATTTTTAGACACTAAATAAATTAAATTATTTATGACATAATAATGATGCAGCGATGACATCATTATTTGACGATTTAAATAAAATGGAATGATAATGTAAAATCTATGAACTACACATGTGCAAAACTAATTGGATGAGTGTATTTCAAACCCTTATCACCTTATCCACGAATTATTTCAATGTGGGACCTTTTAAAACCGAAACACATTTTCAAATAAAGCAATATTTCTTTAATTTCCAAAAGTGCCCCTCCTCTCCTCTTATAAAAGGCCCCCACCTCTACCTCATTTCACACACTCCTCAAGCTTTTGGCACGGCCAACCCCTGCCCAATTAATCTCTCCACATCCCTCTCCTCATCCTAGAGGATTCCCTTTGGGTAGAATCCTTTCAAAGAAATCCTTTAGGCTTAAATCAAAAAGAGTTACACTTTTAAAGGTAATTCATTCTCTCTTGTTCATTTGTTTTATTTTGCATCTCCAACCCTATAAACTCTTTTTATTTACTTCTTTTGTAACAAAACCAGTATATTCAATATAATAGGATGTTGTTATAATATTTATTTGAGCTACACTCTCACACAACTACATCAAATGGTTAAAGAACATACGGTTTCCGTGGATGGAGAAATTCTGCCTCCCGAAACGATGATTGTTCAATACTCATTTAACACCTTCAAGGGTGGACATTATGATGTCACTATTTTTATATATGATATATAATATGTTTATTTTTTCTTTAAGCTTCTGTATTTTTAATTTTGGGCATACCTTTATGGTTTTCATTATGGGTAAACACGATATCTTCATTTAAGGAAGTGCGGACTACCGCCCCCTCAAAGTGATGTGATTCGTTAATGCCATATGTGGGACGTGTAAAGGATGGATTTAAAGTTATTATATATGATGTTATACTGGAATTATAATATACCTCTATATCATTATTATTTCTTTCCATTAAAGTATGAGATAGAAATGAAAGTAGCGTTCATGCGTACGTACGGCTTACCGTCTCCATGAACGGTGCATTTCATTTCTTATCCCCAAATGTAATGTGATAATAAAAGTACATGTATATAATGGATATATATAATTAATGATATATCTAAATGATGAATATAATTCTGGAATTAAAATATACATACCTCTCATTTAGTTTTAATTCCATTAATATGACAAAGAAATGAAAGTAGCGTTCATGCGTACGTACGGCTTACCGTCTCCATGAACAATGCATTTCATTTCTTACCTCTAAATGATTTTGTAATATTATAAATACATTTATATGCTGGATATATATGATACATATTATATCCAAATCGGGAATGTCATTCTGGATATAAAGAACCTTTGACCACACGAACAACATGTAATTGTAAGAAGTCCACTTTAGACTTAAGAACCAAATATTGACAAAACAAACATTATTAACTTAAATGGTTACATAATGTTTATAACATGGAAATAAGTGATATAAAAGGAATAATGACCTTTAAAAAGGTTCTTAATCAATTATAAATTAACTCAAGTTTATTATTCAGGATGTTAAAGAACGATCGAGTCAAGTCGGACCCGAGGTAAGGGACTTCGTCTCAATCTCCTTTCATTGAGGCATATTTCATTTTATACACAACTTTCTTTTATACAGTGTATAAAACCCTTTGAATTTTACTTTTATACAAAAGGAATCTTTTTCTACGAAGCGTTTTACTAAACGTCAAAAAGGAATGTTTTTTTTTCTTATGCGGTGACAACGACCTTTTCCGCCGCCGCGAGTATTATTTGGTCTTTGGCTTTCTCAACAAGCCGTAATGTTTTTAGAATAAAATAAATACCATATACTCTTTTATGTATTTTGGTATTGAAAATGGTTTTGAAAAAGGATTTTATTATGTCAATATATTTATGATATATTGTGATTGAAATATGGAAATGTTATCATTCCTTTATATTGGTTTTATGTTTTATGATTTTATACTGGTACATGGACATTTTAATGGGTGGTTACGTTATAAACCATATGACGGGTGGTGCCGTGAATACCAGGACGGGTGGTTACGTTATAACCTCCAATGCATTGGGTATGGAAGTCGGCCATATGGCTATTCCATTAAGTATGTATGGAAATTGGCCTTATGGCTATTCCATTAAGTGATATGTGTGGAAGTCCACCGTATGGTTATTCCACTTAAGTATGTTTATCTCCCAAGTTACCATTATAAATGTTATGTGTTCTTTTTATGGATTTTATGGTAATCCTTTGGTTACAAAAAAGTAAGTAATGATACTTTATTCAGTGAAGAGTTTTTTCAACTTCATAAAGGTGAAGGTATTACTTTGATAGAGTATACATGGTTTACTTGATTTTGAAAAACTAATAGTTTTCATTCGTTGTGTATCCCTTACTGAGCTTTTTATGCTCACCCCAAGTTTTTTTGAATTGTTTTTCACAGGACTTAATGTGGAATAAGGTCAAGGATGGGATCAAGGGAATTTCATGCTATATAAAACATGAAACTAGACATGTTTCTTTCAAGAGTTTTTTATTATTATGGAAACTTAGTATAAGTGACTACTTTGTAATCTTTTGAGATGTAATAGTTATGTTCTAATTCTCTAAAACTCTAAACCTGAAAATATCCTCAACGTGAATTATTCTTTTAATTCAATATTAAGTAATGTTTAAGGCTGGGGCCATATAGTTGGTATCAAAGGTCGGTTTAGAAAACTTTAGGAGTTAGAAAAGTGTTAAATTATAATATGATTGAAATGATATAGCATTTACGGATTACCATGTTGCTTCGCCTAAGATATTTTTGTGTTCAGAATGGTTTTCCGCAGAGGAAACAAAGCAGCTATGTTGGGACAACATCAGGAGGAAGATAACCTTCCAAATCAACAACCTGAGATGGTCGGAATCGGAACTGAACAGCTTGTTACAGTGATGGCACAGTTGACTCAGACTATAAATGGTGGTGGTATCCATGCACGAGATCAGCCAGATCAACCGCAAAGGAACATGTCAGTGGTGGAAAATTTCATGAGGCAACATCCCCCATCATTCAGATGATCATATGACCCTGTGCAAGCTGAAGGGTGGATTAAAGCATTGGAGAAGATTTTTGATGTCATGGGATGTTCAGAACATCAAAAGGTTAGTCTTGTTGTTTACCGTTTTGAAGGTGAAGCTGATCAGTGGTGGTCGATGGTGAAAAATATAAGGGATAGTGATGAGATTGAGGATCTTCACTGGGACGAATTCAAAGGTATGTTTCTTGAGAAATATTTTCCTAAGGTGGTTTGTCTTAGGATGGAAAAACAGTTCCTAGAATTGAGGCAGGAGGATGATTCAGTGGCTGCTTATGAAGAAAAGTTCACTCGATTGGCAAGGTATGCTCCAAACTTCATACGAGATCTTGATAGTAAAATAAACCGTTTTTTACTCAGGGTTAAAGCCAAAGTATCGAAGGGCTTTATCTTCTCGTGAGTTCAAAAGTTATGAAAAACTTGTTCGATGTGCGGAGAAGGTGGAAATGGAGTTTTCCGATGATCAGGTGTTCTATGACAAACAACAGAATAAGAGGTCTTGTTGGCAGGAAAAGGGGAAGAATTCATCAAAGAAGCAAGGAGGTAAGAAAACCAAATATCCATCCTGTGAGAAGTGTGGTAAAATGCATCCTGGAGAATGTTTATCCAAGACTAGTAAGTGCTTTCGGTGTGGTATGTCTGGTCATATTGCTCGTAACTGTGAGAAAGATGATCAAGCAGGAAATGAAAAGCCAACAGTAAGATGTTTTAAGTGTAATGAAAAGGGTCATTATGCAAACGACTGTCCAGCGAAGAACTCAACTGGGGGAATGCAGCCAGACTACAAGCAGAAAGGGGTGGTGAAATCCTTTGCAACAACTTCAGCAGATGTTGGGCCATCGAATGAAGTGGTATCAGCTCTAGGGAGCTCAGTATTTTTCGAAGATTGACTTGAGGTCGTGGTACCATCAGTTGAAAGTAAAATAAGCAGACATTCTGAAGACTGCGTTCCGTACTAGATATTGCCATTATGAATTTGTAGTTATGCCTTTTGGGTTAACCAATGCACCTGTTGTATTCATGGACCTTATGAATAAAATTTTCCATGAGTTCTTGGATAAGTTTGTGTTTGTGTTTTGAGGTTTGGGAAGAGGTTATGTGTGCCTTGTGATTCACAGTTGAAGAGAGAGTTGTTATGTGAAGCTCATAGTTCTTCGTTTTCAGTTCATCCGGGAAGTACTAAGATGTACAGAGATCTGCAGGAGTATTACTGGTGGGATGGAATGAAAAGAGATATTGCTGATTTTACTGTGAAGTGTTTGACATGTCAACAGGTTAAAGCAGAGCGGCAGTTACCGAAAGGGATGCTTTAGCCTTTACCAGTACCAGAGTGGAAATGGGAGAATATATCCATGGACTTTGTTGTTGGATTACCAAAGACATCTCGAGGTAATAATGCAATCTGGGTTATTGTTGATCGCTTGACCAAGTCTGCTCATTTCCTTGCTATACGATATACTTTCTCTCTTGATCAACATTCCCGTTTGTATCTTAAATAGATAGTCAGGTTACATGGAGTTCCTCTCTCCATTGTATCGGATCGTGATCCCAGGTTTACTTATAACTTTTGGAAAGGCCTTCAGAAGTCGTTGGGTACAGAATTAAATTTTAGTACAGCTTTTCATCCTCAATCAGATGGGCAGTCAGAATGAACAATTCAGACATTGGAGGATATGCTACAAGCTTGCTCTATGGATTATCAGGGAAGTTGGGACCAACATCTTTCTTTGGTTGAATTTTCATATAATAACAGTTTTCATTCCAGTATACAGATGGCACCATTTGAGGCCTTATATGGGAAGTGGTGTCGAACTCCAGCATTTTGGAATGAAGTGGGTGAAAGGAAGCTGATGGGACCAGAATTGGTAGAAGAGATGGCAGAAAAAGTTCAGTTGATTCAGAAGCACATGAGAACAGCTCAGAGCAGGCAGAAGAGTTATGCGGATAACCGGAGGAAGGATCTATCTTTCTAGGTAGGTGATCATGTTTTTCTCAAGGTTTCTCCTTGTAAAAGTGTGATGAGATTTGGTAAGAAAGGAAAGCTGGGTCCAAGGTTCATTGGACAATATGAAATTCTGGAGAGAGTTGGATCAGTTGCATACCGGGTGGCTTTACCTCCATGTTTATCTCAGGTACACAATGTTTTTTATGTTTCAATGTTGAGAAAGTATATGCCAGATCCATCTCATGTTTTGAGTCCAGAGGTAGTTCAGCTGGAAGAGAACCTATCTTATGAAGAACAACCAGTCCAGATTCTTGACCACAGGGAGCAGGTGTTACGGAATAAGGTGATTCATCAGGTAAAGGTTTTTTGGAAAAACCATGTGATTGAAGAGGCAACGTGGGAATCTGAAAATGCTATGAGGGATAAATACCCCCACTTATTTTGATATGTGAATAAAATTGCGAGGACGCAATTCCCAAAAGGGGGGAAGGATGTAACAACCCAGGTAAATAAAGAATAAAGAATTTTCATATTTATTAATATTTACAAATTAAATATTAATTTTAATTAAAAGGGGTTTCTACGTTCGATAGCGTACTCGGTACGCAACGATGAGTTTCTTTGAAAACTTACGTTGCACACAAGAAATAAAATAATATTATTTTAAATGTTAGTTAATGAGTAGCCGTTGTACTGGCGGGAATGGATAGAAATAACTGAAATATGATTATATATGTTTTTAAATGTTTTTACATTTACCCAATAAAAGATAAAGGCTTAAAATACGGAAAGAGTTCAATTTTAGGCATTTATATCCTAATTTTCACGAAAGGGCCACTTATCACCTTTTGACGGAGAACCATCATTAAATATAGTTTTGATCGATCTTATAAATTCTTTTGGACCAAATATCACTCTTCTTTAGAATCGGGACATCAAAATTAACTTTGTGTAAATTTTTGGTACCTTTCTGATAAAGTTCATTTTTTTAATGAATAGTGTAAAATGTTGTATTTTAATTCAAAACCTCTTTTTAATATAATTTATTTATATGATTAGATTATATTTTGAATTGGTTTTAAAGTGAAATTAGAAAATATTTTTACCACTAAATCCAATAGTGGTCGTTGGAATTAATTTCACTTTGAAATCGGACTTAAACTAGTGTCAATCTTTTGATACTTATTGTTTCATAAAAACACACTATTTGCTCTAACAGCGGGAATTAATTATTAAATTAATTAATGTGACATATGTGTTTTGAATTTTGTAAAATAGTCTTCATTTTTGAATTCGTAATATCAAATATAGCTTAGGGTGAAATTTTGGTAATTTTCTGAAAAACTTCAATTTTTGATGAATAGTGAAACCACTAAGTGGTAATTATAAAGACTGATTTTCCGTTTAAATGAAATTGTGCCATCATTGTGTTTTAAATTTCAAAAATCCGACATACATGGTTGTCATTAAGAAGTAAAATGTGGTTCAATGAGATTATAATAATTTTTTGGTGAATAGTAACTTATTAAGTTCTTAATCGCGATTAGTGGTAATTAGTGTAGTTTAAGGTAAAAATAATGCTTTAATAAAATAAGATGAGCTTGACACATGTCCTACCCTCATTAGTTGTGTCATGGACGACTAAGACAAGCCATGGGTCATCTTGGGGACCCCATGGAGACTCTTTGGTTGGGAAATGACATAAATAACTTTTTATTTAATGTAAAAGTAAAAATGACACAAACATGATATTTTTTACTAAAACAATTTTTAAATGTGGTTATACAATTCAGATTTTTGATTATAAATAGTCATTGGAAATATAAAAAGATTTCCTACATCATATTATTTTTTTTATAATTTTTAGACACTAAATAAATTAAATTATTTATGACATAATAATGATGCAGCGATGACATCATTATTTGACGATTTAAATAAAATGGAAAGATAATGTAAAATCTATGAACTACACATGTCCAAAACTAATTGGATGAGTGTATTTCGAACCCTTATCACCTTACCCACGAATTATTTTAATGTAGGACCTTTTAAAACCGAAACACATTTTCAAATAAAGTAATATTTCTTTACTTTCCAAAAGTGCCCCTCCTCTCCTCTTATAAAAGGCCCCCACCTCAAACTCATTTCACACACTCCTCAAGCCTTTGGCTCGGCCAACCCCTGCCCAATTACTCTCTCCACATTTCTCTACTCATCCTAGAGGATTCCCTTTGGGCATAATCTTTTCAAAGTAAGCCTTTAGGCTCAAATCAAAAGGAGTTACACTTTTAAAGGTAATTCATTCTCTCTTGTTCATTTGTTTTATTTTGCATCTACAACCCTCTAAACTCTTTTTATTTACTTCTTTTGTAACAAAACCAGTATCTTCAATATACTAGGATGTTGTTATAAGATTTATTTGAGCTACACTCTCACACAACTACATCAAATGGTTAAAGAACATACGGTTTCCGTGGATGGCGAAATTCTGCCTCCCGAAACGATGATTGTTCAATACTCATTTAACACTTTCAAGGGTGGCCATTATGATGTCACTATTTTTATATATGATATATAATATGTTTATTTTTTCTTTAAGCTTATGTATTTTTCATTTTGGGCATACCATTATGGTTTCCATTATGGGTAAACACGATATCTTCATTTAAAGAAGTGCGGACTACCGCCCCCTCAAAGTGATGTGATTCGTTAATGCCATATGTGGGACGTGTAAAGGATGGATTTAAAGTTATTATATGTGATGTTATACTGGAATTATAATATACCTCTATATCATTATTATTTCTTTCTATTAAAGTATGAGATAGAAATGAAAGTAGCGTTCATGCGTACGTACGGCTTACCGTCTCCATGAACGGTGCATTTCATTTCTTATCCCCAAATGTAATGTACTATTAAAAGTACATGTATATAATGGATATATATAATTAATGATATATCTAAATGATGAATATAATTCTGGAATTAAAATATACATACCTCTCATTTAGTTTTAATTCCATTAATATGACAAAGAAATGAAAGTAGCGTTCATGCGTACGTACGGCTTACCGTCTCCATGAACGGTGCATTTCATTTCTTACCTCTAAATGATTATGTAATATTATAAATACATGTATATGCTGGATATATATGAAACATATTATATCCAAATCCGGAATTTCATTCTGGATATAAAGAACCTTTGACCACACGAACAACATGTAATTGTAAGAAGTCCACTTCAGACTTAAGAACCAAATATTGACAAAACAAACATTATTAACTTAAATGGTTACATAATGTTTATAACATGGCAATAAGTGATATAAAAGGAATAACGAACTTTAAAAAGGTTCTTAATCAAGTATAAATTAACTCAAGTTTATTATTCAGGACGTTAAAGAATGATCGAGTCAAGTCGGACCCGAGGTAAGGGACTTCGTCTCAATCTCCTTTCATTGAGGCATATTTCATTTTATACAAAACTTTCTTTTATACGGTGTATAAAACCCTTTGACTTTTAATTTTATACAAAAGGAATCTTTTTCTACGAAGCGTTTTACTAAACGTCAAAAAGGAATGATTTTTTTTCGTACGCGGTGACAACGACCTTTTCCGCCGCCGTGAGTATTATTTGGTCTTTGGCTTTCTCAACAAGCCATAATGTTTTTAGAATAAAATAAATACCATATACGCTTTTATGTATTTTTGTATTGAAAATGGTTTTGAAAAAGGATTCTATTATGTCAATATTTTTATGATATATTGTGATTGAAATATGGAAATGTTATCATTCCTTTATATTGGTTTTATGTTTTATGATTTTATACTGGTACTTGGACATTTTAACGGGTGGTTACGTTATAAACCATATGACAGGTGGTGTCGTGAATACCAGGACGGGTGGTTACGTTATAACCTCCAATTCATTGGGTATGGAAGTCGGCCTTATGGATATTCCATTAAGTATGTATGGAAATTGTCTGTATGGCTATTCCATTAAGTGATATGTGTGGAAGTCTACCATATGGTTATTCCACTTAAATATGTTTATGTCCCAAGTTACCATTATAAATGTTATGTGTTCTTTTTATGGATTTTATGGTAATCTTTTGGTTACAAAAAGGTAAGTAATGATACTTTATTCAGTGAAGAGTTTTTTACAACTTCATTAAGGTGAAGGTATTACTCTGATAGAGTATACATGGTTTACTTGATTTTGAAAAACTAACTGTTTTCATTCTTTGTGTATCCCTTGCTGAGCTTTTTATGCTCACCCCATGTTTTTTTTAAATGTTTTTCACAGGAATTAATGTGGAATAAGGTCAAGGATGGGATCAAGGGAATGTCATGCTATATAAAACATGGAACTAGACATGTTTCTTTCAAGAGTTTTTTTATTATTATGGAAACTTAGTATAAGTGACTACTTTGTAATCTTTTGAGATGTAATAGTTATGTTCTAATTCTCTAAAACTCTAAACCTGAAAAGATCCTCAACATGAATTATTCTTTTAATTCAATATTAAGTAAGGTTTAAGGCTGGGGCCTTATACCAACCTCTACCTTCTTGTATCCAGATAGGGATTTATTACATGGAAAACTAAAAAAAATATCTACTTTAACAAAATTATTAGAATTTCTTCTATACTAATCCTCAAAATTTATCATAGGGTAATGTTTCAAAATCATAGTTTATATAAATATATTTCCAAGGTTTTTTCTAAAATTTATCTCATACCTATTGTAACGCTCTGACCCCAGAATCCCAGAGTCAGTGCATTATTTAAATACAGTGGCATGATTATAAGAAATCAATTCCTAAAGGACTGATCAGTTTTCTAGTCTTCGAAAATAAATTACATACATGAACATTACATTACACATTCAAATAGAAAACAAAACCTAAATAATTCTTTTAGAATTCCTTTATTCCCCAAGCATAACCCTACTTATCAAACATAATACACTTCATGGAATCCTTGAGAAAACAAAACATAAGAAAGTGGTGAGCTCAGATTCTCAGTAAGGGTAAATAATTTAGTGAAAGCTATAATACTTTAAGGTAAGATGTTTAATAAAAACAAAATACTTTTAAATAGAAATGTGATCAAAATATGGATAAAATAAATCAAAACATACCATATAAACATGCACATGGATATTCTACTAGACGAGTAGTCACATGTAATAATTAATTTCATAATGAGGGAATGCCTAATTCCAAACAACATTACCAGATAGTCAAGGCCTCGTACCAAGACTAGAAATAATGTTTTTTTCATGGGTTGTAACAAAACCCTAATTTGTCTTACGAGACCCACCGATGCATCGGGGAGATATAGCGGGCTCTACCCGTCACTTACTAAGTCCACTGCATTCATCATATTTAAATTTTGATATATAACATAAACATTCTTATTAAAAATAGCATTCAAAATTTCAATATATTATCCATAAATCATTAATGGTATACAAGACATCACATTCATATTCAAACATATTACAACTCATTAAATGCAATATTTAATATTTTATTTATATAAATTAACCTCAAACAAGAATAATATATAAAAGGATGTTGACATAGTTGAAAAGGATTAGTAAAACTCATTGAGAGAAATATCCATTTTTAATAAAAATATTTAAAAGTCACACAATTTAGAAATGATATAATTTAATGACATTTTTGAATCAAATTTTCCAATACCAATTTTAATCTTTTAAATGGAATTGTCATTTTAAAACATTCATGTCCATATAAATAAATCCTTAAATTTTTTTTTGAAAACATATATATTAATGAGAATGATTTAGAATAAAAAACATTTAAACAATTTAAAATGATGATCTAGTAAAAGATTCCCTTCTATAAAGCCATAAAATATTCCTTTTCAAAACATTTTTATGAAACATGGACATGGATGAAAAATATGTCCCAGTAAATACATACATATAAACAATCTCGGATAATAACGAGATTGATAAATTAACCCTTACCTTGTACATTCCTTTGGTCAGTGGTACATTTAACCTCCTGTATGATGACCATGGTATGTTATTAAATTATAATAGAACCATATTCATATATATTATATCATACATGATTCATATTTGACATTATACAACCTATGTAATTACTATTTCCATGTTAAATTAACATTTAGAGTAATAATCGCTTTCTTTATCGTATGTGTTTTAACATGTTATTCATGTTCGTGTCATTTAGATCATGATTTCAAAACATAAAAAATATAAAACATGATTTAAATATCATATATATTTAGAATATAAGAATTTAGAATATATATATATATATATATAATGGAAGACATCATTTATGGAGATGGTAGGTCGTACGTACGCATAAACACTGTTTCCATTTTCATATCATATTGAACGGAATTAAGTGAATAAAATATATGTAAGTACATATATATATATATCCAGTAGAATTATTATGTCATATATTACATACTTATTAATTATTTATATTTTTATAATTATCATGGAATGTAGAATGTGGAAATGAATCTCATCACGTCGTGGAGACGGTAACTTGTACGTACACACAGGTGACAATATCATTTCATTAATGATTAAAAGGTGTGGAATTGGAAGGTATATTAATTTTACATAGAAATTATCATGTTATTTTAATTATTTATATACATATTACTTATCATTATATCTATCCAAATAACATAGTGTTGTATAACAAATTACACCACGGTGTGATGACGGTAAGTCGTACATACTCACACATGGTGACATTGTATTTCATTGGATGGATAGAATAATGACTATAGTAGTACCATACGCACACATGGTCATCCATACGTACACACAAGTGATAATATTATTTTATTAATTATTAAAATATATGTAATTGGATGGTTTATTAATTGTATAGAAAAATTAGCTTTTTATTTTCATTATTTATATACATATTACTCATCATTATATCCATCCAAATAGCCTTGTGTTGTATAATAAATTACACCCTGGGGTGGAGACTATAAGCCATACGAACACACGCATGGTGACATTATCATTCATATAATTAATAGAAAAATTATTATGTTTATACCATATTTATCATAAAATCCTAGTATATTGAAGGTACTGGTTTTATTATTTTTTTTTGGAAATAAAAAATAAAATCAATGTGGAAGAAGAAAGGAACATAGAAATAGGTGAGAAAATAATTACTTCTTCTTTGTGTGTTTCCTTTTTATTTGAACAAAATGGATCCTTATGTTGGATTTTGACTCAAGGGAATGCCTCTAGGTCGAAGTGAGAGAAGTTGGGAGGAGATCTAGGAAGGGGTTTGTCGAGCCAAATGGATTTGGAGGTGGGATTTTAAGAGAAGGGGAAGTAACCTTTTATAATAGAGCATATGGTCACTAAAAGAAAAGTTTCAAATATTATTTTATTATAAAATCATTTTCAATTTTTGATGGCTCCAAATTGATTTATTTCGATCCTAAGGTGGGGATGAGTCAATATCCCTTCAACGAATAGGTTTTAGACCAATTTAGGTCACCATATTAACCCTATATTTTAGATTTAAATCTTAGTTAAATACTTTAACTTTTTCTATGTCCTCTTGTATTATTATAATAAATAGTTAATAAACTTACTATAAAATTTCATGGAGTACTTTATCATTTTAGAAAATTGTATTTGTTTTAAAAACTCATGTTTGTAAATTTTTACACTATTTAGTATATGGTTTTTCTGAAAGTTATAATAACATTATTACATTGAAAAAAATTCATTTAATCAAACCTAACATGTCATATTAACCTAGAAATTTTTTTAATGCATCAAAAGCCTCAATTTACATTTATTTTGATATGTATAACATCAATTGTTTTTATCATTCATTAATAAAGTAATTACTACATTTTCATTGTGTCATAAATAAATTTAATTATTTAATGTCTAAAAAATAAAAATAAAATACCATGATGTAAGTAATCTTTTTATTTTTTGGATGAATATTTATTGTCAAATTTATATTATGTATAACCCCATATTATAATTGATTTATTTATTAAAATTTTAATTTTACACTTTTTACTCTTATTTAAATTAAATAATAATAAATGTCCTAATCTAATCCTAGTGGACCAAAAGAACCATATTTTATTCTTGAGGTTGTTTGTGGTCGAAATACACTTATCCAATAGAATTAGGATATGTGTTATGGTAATTATAAAATCATTTTTACCTTTAATTACCCTATTTAATTTTAACCGTTGAAAATAAAAGTCCAAGGTTATTATTCACCAAAAATTATTTTCATGTAATTGAACCGCATTTTATATACTGATGTACACAGTGTCTCTTGAATTTTTTAAATTTAATTCACAGAAGCAGTAAAATTACGTTTTAAGCGAATTTGTAAATGTGCCTAAAAGTTGGGTAAAAGACTTTTGAAAGTTCAATAAAATTGTATACATCTACTTTTATTATAAAATAACTTCAATGGATTACAATGAAATTATATATGAATAATATATTTTTTTACATAAAATAAATTTAAATAAAATAAATAATTATTTAAATAAAAATTCGGTTTTAAATAATAACGGAGTGATTTTCACTATTCATCAAAATTTGTATGTTTTTAGAAAATACCAAAAATTTACCCTAAGAAAATTTTCATATTTCAGATTCAAAAATTAATTCTATTTTACCAAATTCAAAACATAGAAGTTGAATTAATTAATTTAAAATTAATTTTCGTTGTAAAAAAACAAAAAATGTCTTTTTAAAAAGAAAATTATCAAAAGACTGACATGTGTTTATGTCAAATTTAAATGTGAAATTACTAATAATGACATAAATTTTATTAAATGATAAAAATATAATGTAATAATACTTACAAACAATTTTGATGTACAATTTAGCACTATAAATTATTTCGATTAAAACAAATTTCTCAATTAAAATTTAGTATTTTTTCACTATTCATCAAAATATGAAAGTTATCAGAAAAACCCCAAATATTTATCAATACAGTATTTTTATGTCCTGATTCTAAATGAGAAGTTTATTTTAACAAATTGAAATTATAAATGATTCAAATGTTGGATTTAAAAATGGATTTCCATTAAATGTTGTAAAATTCCATTTCTTGACAAATACTTCCTTTATCTAAAAAATTGAATTTTTTAAAATATTATGTCAAAAAAACACATAATATGTATGTTCAAATTATATGTAGTATATAAAATTTAATATTTAGTTAATACTATTCATAACTTCTTTTTTGAACGGCTAGTTTGGTATGTCGTGGAGCGCTCGGACTCGGGGTTGCGTATAACACAAGTTATTAAATTGTTTTGAAGAGATAACGCACTATGAAATCTTAGGGTGTTAAAACCCCTAACATAATAATTAGTTAATAGGTAGATCGGTCTTCGGTCGATATTTAATCTCGTTGCGCAAGGATCCATGTGTCATCGTCCGTCGGTGTTCGTCGAGAATTCTCCAAGGTTGCTTTTTTCCAAAGCACCAAAGGATTTCAAGGAGCTTTCCTGGGTTATGATCCTAAACATGGAATCCTGGTCATTTAAAAAAACTAATATGACACTACATTATTAAAATATTTAATGTAAAATAATTTATTAAATTATTTGACTTCTTTTAAAAAGTCCAAAAATTAATTTCTGCAGATGACTCATGTCGACAAATGTTAGGCAATGCCTAAGGTAATGCTAGTTATCTAAAGGCAAGGGTGATACCATATTTATTATCCAATCACCCATATAAATGTTATTACACTTTTTTAGGAAAACCTCTTGTGCGCTCTATTTAAAATTTTAATTTATTTCAAACATATATTATGGGAATTTTGAGCCACATAATCGCACGCCTCCATAATTCCGGGTCTCATAATAATTCCACATAAAATTTACAAATAATACATGTAAAATATAAGGCATTAAAAATGAGATGCACTATTTGTTTCTTCTTGAATATTTTTTTACATTAGTTGAAATAACGTCTTTTCATCCAATTGGATAAATTTTAAGACCAAATTCATTTTATTCATATTATAACTAATATGATATTGATTTTTCATTATAGTTTTAATAGGTTATGTGTGAGTGCCAATATTTTCATAGAATGTATAAAAAGGAATAAAAATAGGCTTTGTTGACTTATAATATGTATTATTGATACTTCATTTTTAAACATCATGTCTCTTATATTCATATTTTAATTTGAGTTTTTTTAATAATTTCCACTTCTATTTAGTCATTGATGAATTATTTTTTTTAAGATATTCTTCATCTTACCTTCCAAAATCATCTCTTATCATCTTACGATGCTCATTATATAAACCTCACTACATTACATAATATTATTTTTTGAATCTCATATAATTCAAGAATTTTCCTTTGACATCACTTGAATTAGTTGACACATATCATTTCGAACTAAATATATAATCTTTGTGGATTTTCTCCTTTAACACAAAATATTGTCCTTGTCCTTATACTTTGTGGGAATGTATGTAAACTAACTAAGAGTTTTTTATACAATTTGTTAAAAATCATAGCTCATATAACATTTCCATTAGATTTTAATAGTGATTGACCGTGTATAATAATTCCACAAATTAGAATTATTTGATTCTTATATTGTTTATTCATCCTTAATCACTTATAATGGAAATATCTGATTTAAGTATAATTAAACTATTCCTTAAATAATGTATAACAATAAAATATTAATTTAAATCATGAAATATTGTCCCATGGTATTAAATATTGACACCAAGATAACATATTTCTATCATAAAATATATAATTTTTTTAAGCCCATGAATTAGTGAACAACAATTATAGGGCTGAAGTAGTGGTTTCTTCTTAAAATTTATTGACTTTACATAAGCCTCTATAAAATTAAAATTTTATTACCATTTAAATTTATAAATCGTACATTAATCTTCCTATATAAATAAGTACAATAATAACACACACAATATTTTTAAAATGATTATCCCTAATAAGGGAACCAAGTCTATATTGTTCTCGGGATATCTGAGTCATAAATTTTAATCAATAGCATCTTAGAAATGGATTAGTATTGAAACAGAAGTAAATAAAATACTTATTTATCCCAAAAAAATTATTAAATAGGTTCCCATCAGTTATAAGATATGAAATAGTCCATCAATCCTTCTGAATATCAAGAAATCTTTTTCTCACAAACATCGATCACAGTGAATATGAAATCTAAAAATTGTACGTGTTAGTTCTATGATATCAAACCTTATCATCTCAATACTATCTTTCATCCACCTATTTTATCCTTCTATTAATGTAGGTCAATATTTTAAATGATATTATTTTATCAAATTACTCAGCAACCTCGAATTCCTTACACTGGATAAGGTTATCCCATTTCTAGAAGTTCAATGAGATAATACTATGAAAATATAGGGAATTTTTGTCCTTAAATAATATTTTCCAACCAATAAATTTCATACGTTAGGGACTATAAATTTATTTTTAGGATATTTAGTTTGGACCCAGTTATAACTCTCTAAAATCTTGCTGTAAATGATTATCAACTCACTGGAAAAATTATGGTACAATCATGAACATCCATTTATGAATATTGGAAATTTAGTCATCTACCTCATAATAATAATAAATATTTTTACATAAAATTAAAGAAAAGTCTAATAGAATATTTCAAAAATGGAACTTCTATATAATTCCATTTTTAACATTGATTTCTTCATTTACCATTTAATCACACATAATTCTTCTTTCTTCATTCCTTCAAAAAAACTGTGGCAGAACTATTATGGTTTCATTGATATACATATATTGAAAACAAAAAATGACCATACCTTAGAAAATGATATTATTATCTAAACAAATAAACTTCTAGAATACAATACATTTATTTTTGTGCATTCTTATCTTTGTTAACAAAATAAATTAGTTGAACCTCGAACCCTTTAATACCTATGATTTTCATTACTCAAGGACATTGGGATAACTAAAACCCTAAATATTCAATGTTCATACCATGGTCTCTCTTTTGATCAACTGATGATTAAATGTTATTTAGGAACCTCTTGTTTTGGTGTTTTTACCCCTACCTTCCCTTCTTCATCATCCAATAAAATTAATGTTTTTATTGGGAAACATTCTTCTAGAGACTCAATATGTTCTTCCAATTTTCTGATCAACATGAATTTTCTTGATTAATGAATTTCAATTATTGATACATGAATATTTTCATAGTATTATCTCATTGAACTTCTATAAATACCTCTAAGGGGAGTGAAACTCATTATTCCTAAAAGAATACCCTTTGATCTTTCAGTGACATAACATCTGGTCTTTATGTAACGTAATGATTTTATTTGATAGCATATCATCTCACTAGTCCTTCAATTATTTAGTTTAATAGAATAAAACTCTCTATATTTAACATAAAATAAAAACTATTCATGTATATATGGTTGATAGATCATTATTGTATAAACTAACAACAATAAATAAAACACCTTCACCCATCTATAGGCTCTTCAATCAATCCCTTTGGATTTTTTCACAATAATTTTTTAACTCTTCGGAATACTCACAATTTTGTCAGACCATATCCTTTCTCAAATTAAAATGTGTTATCACCAGACTATTTGATAAACCAATGTTTTGAGAGAATTCCATCCCGCAGTGACAAGCATTATTCTCCCTAGAATTTCAATGTACTCCCCCTCAATTAATAATAGTAAATAGAACTTCATTTTTCAAACTGATTTTTTTACAATGAATACAGCTTCTAAAATTGAATGAGTTGGGTGTTTCTTCACTCCCATTGATAATAGAATCCAAGACATGGTGATGGTACTTTATATTTTATTTTTTTAATTAAAGGGTATGTTCTAAAGTGAAGTTTCAACTTTCCTTCCTCAAATATATCCTTTGGTATTACTTTAATAAATATATAATCAATTTTACCTTCTATTGTAATATACTCACAATTTATTTCCCTATAATAAACTATCTCATTAATGAAATTGAACATTATATCAATATTTATTCATCTATAGTATTATAGTAGTTTCTTATAGATAATAATTACACTTTGATTGTCATTAATAATTATCAATGGAATATCAAAATTCACTTTCAAGTCTTCCAAGTAAACATTCATCCACATAATTTGAGTGCAAGCATGGATGGAAAAAAATATTATGATTTTATTATACTCATAATTACTGAGTTTTGTAATTTTTATGATTATAAATAAAACTATCTATTAAAAATAATGTTCCTCTAGACATGGATTTCAGTCATTGGAATCTCCATCTAGATCAACATCCCCAAAGCTATGTCAGTTCAACACATTAAATTTTTAATACAATAACACCACATTGGATGTTCCGTTACCATGCCTTGAATCTCTTTTACGAGTATTCAAGTTTGATTCCATTATATTTCACTATTATATGTCACAAAAATTGGCTCAAAGAAAATTATTTTGTATAGATACAATTATATTGTGTAATATTTTTATTAACTTCAGGATTTCTCTTTGATTAACTCTTTTATTTGATTCATTGTTGCTTATGATTACTCCAACATAGATCAAATTATGAACATATTTTGAGTCATACATGTTAAAAATCCTCTCAAGTTTCTGGGAATACATATCCTCTGAAATAATGATACGAATTCCATTTTTTATAACCTCTATTTTTGGGATGAAATTTAACTTTCCCAGAAACAAAATTTTTAATACTCATTAATTTTCCTGATAAATAATTACATATAAGATTGTTTCAAATTAAAATATTATATTATCAATATAAATAATGACTAGCAGGGTTCCAAAACATTTCTTCTTAACATTTTTGTTCTTATTAACCTTTACATTAGAAAAAATCAATATTAACATACATTTTTCAAGTTTAATGAACCAAAGATAATAGATTTTCATCATCCCATATAATTATTTCATGTGTTTATAAACCATAATATTATTCTTATAAAGTATGAATCCCTTTATATTTTATAGGTAAAATTTTTCTTCAACATCACCATTCAAGAATGTTCAATTGACATCCATTTAATAAACCCTAAATTCGAATGAGCACTAGTAACCAAAAACATTTAGATGGTTTTATTAATTATCACATTGATGATAGTTTCTACACTATCAACACCTTACACTTATAAATTTCCCTTTAATCCAACCTTTCTTTATTTCATGATACTTCTCTCTTTTCATTGAGTTGTTCTAAAACAACCATTTAGTTACAAACATATTTTTTTCTTTATATTTGTATAAAAAAATTCACGTGTCTTTCTTCTAAATTAAATATAACATATCATTCATTGAATTTGGCCATTTATAGTTTCAAAATAATTTTTATATGAAATAATATTTAATATGAGAGATAAGTTTTGCTCGACTTGTCATTTTTATATTTCACCTCATTTGAACTATATTTTCACAAATTTTGATGATAATCTTAGGTTCAACCTACATTTTTAATGTTTAGAACTATGACTTTCAATTTTCAATAAAAAAAATTTTATCACTTGATTCCTTAAAATTGGTTTGTTCAATATAATACTCCAATATTCCGAACTTTTAAATAGTTGTTTCAGGTGATGGTGTTTTATCCTTCATTGTTTCATTAGATTTATACTTTTATTCATCCTTTAGATGGGATTTAATTTAAATCACTTTAACATGAAAGGGTTCATTGATTTTCTGTAATGGTTTGTTCCAGCACCAGTTTCTCATTCCATTGGCTGAGTAACATAGTAAAATTTCTTATTCCACCATTTCATCAAATTTAACTTAGTATGAATTTTTTATCTTCAATAGGAATGGAATTCCAAACACATTGAAATATTTTATTATTGGATTATTATTATAATATATTTCATAGGGGTGATATATTTTTTGGGTCTTATTAAACATTTATTCAAACCATACACTATAATATTCATTGTCTCTCTATAAAAGAATTTAGAGATATTATACTTCACAAAATTGATCATCCAATTTCAACAAAAAATTTATTCTTTTATACAACCACATTTTGTTGAGAAGTATAGGTGGAAGCGTATTCATATTTTATAACATGTTTTAGTAAATTGTATTTGAAAGATTTATATGTAAACTATTTTCTATTATCAATTTTTAAATTTTCAATGTTTTCAGAAGTTTCTTTTCAAGCACTGATAAAAAATGATATAGATTATTTTTTCAGGCAACACAAGATCCCCTTTTCTGAGTGCACACGATATCGTTTCTCTGTGGTTTCTACTCCCCATCCCACAATCACAAACCTCCAACACTTGCTGACTGGTCGCTAACACCCCCTCCCCCACCCATCTCTAATACTAGAATGACTCCGCAAAATAATCCTCCAATCTTGTTTTGTTTTACATTTTACAATATTTTTATTTATTCAAATATATTTAAATGTATGTGATTTATACATATATACACACATTTATTTTTATATAAATATTTTATATATTTATATTCATTTATATATATTAGAATATATATAAATATAAATATGTCTGTTTATTAATAATCACATATATGTATATATAAACATTATATATTCATTTGTACAATATATATATATATATTCATATATTTTTATAAATTATAAAAAAGGGTTGGATATTGTTTTAAATAAAAAAGATACTAATTATTTTCAAACTATTTATATAAATTTTTTGATGGAATTTTTAAATTATGTCTATATATTGATATGAAGATTTTGAACATTACACATTTATTTAATTTTTTATATATTTACACATATATCTATACATATTCATATGAAATGTTTTTTTCATATACTTTTTTTACAATGTCTTTATAATTATATACTATAAATACTTTCTTATACTATATTTAATAACAATCATATATATATAATATTATATATATATATATATATATATATATTTCATATACCCAATATTTATACACATACACAAACACATGTGTATTTACATGAACACGTACAAATTTATATTTCTCATATATAAGAACAAATATTAATATATATCTTTATTTATTCACATATATTTGAATATTCATATGATTATATTTTTTATTGGCTCACAAATGTATATATATAATCATTAATTGTATATATATATATATATTAATAAATTTTTATAATGTAAATAAAAATGATAATTTTTTATTTTAAATTAAATGAATAAGAAATGTTTTTTTCTGTTTGCTATATAAAATTTAAAATACATTTTTTAAACTATTTTTAAATTTTTATTTAAATAATTGACTGATTATAAGTAAATATAATAAATTAATTATATGTTTAATTATAAATAAAACTACAATATAAACAATGATAAAATTTTAAAACCATAATATCTATATGAATGTAATCCCAAGGAATAAATCTAATCACAAAAAATAATGAAAAATAATACTCTCTTAAATGAATATGAAATAGTATTGAATAAAAAATTTAATATCCCAACTAAAAACTATGTTTTAGAGGCCTTCATGGCCTTTTTAACCTCTAAAAATAGTGATTGATGTTCCCATAATTAGGAAGGCATAGATCTCCTCAAATGATTTGATTTGATATGTGGTAGATCTTAAATGAAAATCTTGATCAAATATTATGGTTGTTTGATGTTCAACTAATCTTAAACTGTTTATTGATTCATTTAAATTTTATGCCATCCAAGTGTAATTATATGACTTTAAATTGATTGTAACTATAAAATTATTAATTTATATTATTTTTCAATTACTTTACTATTCATTTTTCTCTTAATGTAATATATATTAATTGTAAATGTCTATTAATATTTATCTAAAGCATTTTGAAAAAAATATTATCTTTTTATCAATGTTAATATATTATTTTTAAAGAAATATTAATTATTTATTAAATATACCCTTTATCAGTTCTAGTAAAAAAGAACTGATAAAGGACCCCCATTATTAGTTTTGTTCTAGCGATGATAAAGGCCCACATATCCTCTATCAACTTTCCTCATAAGAGTCTCCGTCTATCTCTATCAATCCCTAACTTCTTTTCACAGATATCTCTCAATAGGTTTGATCCCCCATTCATCTAACATCTATGATTTTCCTTATGTCTCATATTATAGACTCATATTTATCACATCTTCATTATAGATATGTTTTAGTTGTTTTTTATTAGTCATATTTTTTGTTTTAATATACAATCTTAAATTTCATTAAAAACACTACTCAAGTATCTAAATGTATTGATTATTATTGAAATTTAATTTTTTCTAGATATTTTCAGTTTGATTATTGATTATTGTTTGGTGTTTCATTACAAATTAACCTTTTTTAGAATCTTTTGACGAAATTATTTATTTAGTTTCTACATAATAACCATTTTTATACTCCTACACACACACTTTTTACTTATTTTGGTTATCAAATTGTGTACCATATATCGTTGGTGATATATATATAGATGTACTTATCCTTTCAGACTCCACATAATAGAGTTTGATCACATTAGAAGCATTCGTCCTCTCTGGGTTGTTCTTGATTTAGAGGAGGATGAAAAGCTTCCACAATGAATGGCTTCATTTAGTATTGGTAATGAGAGGAAAAATGGTATGATTTATCTTTTTTTCATTTTACTCAACGGTCTATAAGAGGCAGTGTACCTACTCTACTTTTCAAACCTATAATATTTTCTTATGAAATATCAGGTAGTGTATATCCAAGTATTAGGCAGATCAATTAATGTCTATGTACTAGCTTCTATATATAATTTTTATTATAATTAACGGACCAAAAATAAAATTTAAACAGACATATAAACTAATTTTCCACTAACCTGAAGGGTGTTTTTGATTCCCATGGCCTAATGACAAGTATTGAGGAATAAAAATGAATAGGATTTGAATGATTTCATCCAACTAATGCAAATATAAACTGAAAAAAATCCACAGAGAAAAAAACTGATACATCCAAATGAAATGATACAAGTATCAAGGAATGTAAACAAAAGTCACAGGGAAACACCATAAAGACATCAACCCAAAAACTCTATGAAACTAGTGGATCACTTGATCCACTAATCACCAGAAACTCCAGAGTCCTTATGAACATGTACACTCACTACATCCATTGGAACATTCCCTTTCTATGGACTCTACATAAAAAAGCATACAAATGCAATAGGAAAAAGTACAGTTTGAGATAAAAAAATATTTTGATTTTAAAGTCATTTAATAGACATACTTAACTGATAAACTGAGTGAGTTCAATTTTAGCAAAAATTTGAAATGTTAATCTTTTCAAAATTAATATCATAACATGATTATTCAGTGAGATTTAATGGCTAGTGAAAAATAGCATCAAACTGTGTTTACATTCAATGAAATCATAATTGGGCATCATTGATAAATAGGAATTATTATAACATTATTTCAAAAGTGTCATGAATAATCATTTGTATCAAAAAACTACACGAATAAAAGATTTTCTATCATCATAGTTAAAAATTATTTACAATCATGGAACCATACTTAATAAACCCAAAGAAACTTTATCTAGGGATTCTCACACATATTGGTGATGTATGACATCCAGTGAGCACAGGGAACATCCCTAAAGATGAGAGAGATACAATCCATAAGGAATTATCTAGATTCCCTCAATTCGTTTAATTTGTGTTATCATTATCAACACATTTCCAGGTAGAGTTAATACATTTATAGTCTATTTTATACCAACCTAACTACCCAGACTCTAATTTACTTCAATATAAATAAAAAGTTTACAAGGGATTATCATTTGATCAATTGTTCATAAATTATTTAAATCAGTATTTTATTCAACCCAGATTTCATGTTTCCAAAACATTCCTTCATTGCATAATCTAATATCAAATGGATTTTATAAAAAATATATGAAATTTTTTAAAAACTCAAAATCAAATGGGTTTTTATCAAAACTCATCTAATCCATTCATTTCAAAATAAAAAAAATATCTGATGACATTCCATTTTATCATAAACATACTTCAAATCATCATTCTGATTCCATAGAATTTTCAAATGAGCAATAATAAATATTTAACAACCATTGTCGCGGGTTATTATTACACAAACCGTGCCATTTATAAACTATTTTTCAATTATTTAAAAAACATCTTGAAATAATTGGTAGGTAACATAAAATAGGGAAAAAACATGGGATTCAAATTATTGAGATTATTGTATGAAATCATCTAAATTAATTATAAAAAGTCCCAACAACAAAACAAGGGATCCACAATATATAGTACAGGTGATCCACACCACACTATCCACATATGCTAGCTAGAAACCTATAACACTCTGAGAGGACATAAAGGTACTTGAAAAAAAACTCAGAAAATGGTTTTATATATTATAAAAAATGGATGTTATAATTATATCTACCATAAGGATTCCTACCCATAGGAATGTTATAGTCTGAATGATTCATATAGAAAACACTAAATGAACTCCCAAACTCGAATCGAGAGGTGGAAATTCGGAAAAATAAAATAAAGACTCACCTTGGAAGCTGCTATTAATAACAACTTCAAGACCAACACATGTCTCAAAACTAAACTCAACAACACTAAGAGGCACTAGAAAAACCAAAATAATTACAGAGAACATTAGACCTATAATTGGTCTCCCCACCTTTTAATTATTGACCAATATAGTGAACAATATGAATTCATATTTCTAAAAACATCTCTTCAAATCATAAAAAAAACTTTAGTTACATTCCACAATGATGCATCCAAGATCAAAAATTGAAGCCTCTAAGACAAACATATTTAAAATACTATATCGATTCCTCAAAAAGAAAATGATCGAATGATCCATCATTGGTTTAACAATTTAAAATCATGATATAGAAAAGGATAGTATTTCTACCTTAAAAATTTATTAATCTATAAACTAGGATTTAAACACCAAGCCACTCCCCTCGATGAGCTCATCAAATCTTCACAAAACTAAATAGTTCTATTTACTTGTGTACAAGAACAATTTCAATCAAAGTCCAATCGGAAAGTGCTCCAAAGAAAAGGATAATAATAAATAGGTAAATAAACTCTCATTTAAGAGACATCCCATAATATTAATATTTATCTCTATTAATCAAGAGAAAAAAATCACACAAAGGAAAAATCCCCAACCTAAATAAAATCCAATACCAAGCATAGCAACATGAGTGATTTCAAAAGACCAAAACCCCAGTTACCCAAAGGTTCTCAACCCAAGATCCCATTCCATCTTTTAGATCATATAAACCCACACAAGACTAAAACAATTGAACAATAAGGATAACCATTCAAGGGTGCACATCCTCAAGTCACAACTACAAGGATCCCAAGAAAATGGAACAGTCATCATAGACACAACTAAGGTCAGTATTAGAACATCCCCAAAGGATACAAAGTAAGACACCTAATATTACTATAATAATAACACTACTATGATCCTATTTTAATGGTGTACCCTAATATATTTTGGATGATTTTTGGTTGAATTCTAATGCCCCATACTTTACATGAGACCACAAATCTCATAGTTCAGCCACCACATAGAGGTTATTAGGTGTTGCGGGGGGAAACATTCTCCTACTACTAGGGTCTAGGGGCTCAAGTACCCCAACCAAAAATTCATGAACTATAGAAATGATGATTCTATGTAGCAATATAGACCTTCTATATAATTATAGAAAAAGACACTACATTAATGAATTCATTAGCCCCAATAATTATACCACCTCAAACTTCTGGAGACCACAGTATTTTAACTTCACATACATCAAGCCATCGGTAACAACAGTAACATGAAATTGGGTGGTTTTCACACTATAGAAAAGTGGACATACTATTTATTCAGTAGAATAGTGTTTCATCTTCTTTATTATCTCATTTGAGCTAATATTCTCATTTTCTCGAAATAATTAGAACTCCACATAATTATTCTCTCCATTATAGTGATATTTCTAACTCCTCATTGATGTAGATATCTTTTCCCAAAAAATTTAAATCACTATTTGTGTGTTTATATTTTTTAATATTCTTTTATTTTTATATATTTTTATCATATGGAAACTTGTCTACAATCATGAATCAATGTGTTTTTCAATAGAACCAATTATCCTGAAATGGGAAAACCCACATTAATCTTACACAAGGTGGAATATGTACATACTTATCTGGCTACAACCAATATAGGAATGTTCAAGATCATCGGAACCATATATCCCTAATAAATTTCCACCAAATCATGAATAAATGTACTGTTACATTTACTACAACAATTTCAATAATGGTGATCTCTATATCAAATTGAATTCCCATAGATTTTAACTTCTAAAGATCAAATCCTTGAAATAAATGATTCAAACAAGTAGAATAGAATATTAAATTATCTCTTACAATATGAATTTTGTTGATGGTTTACTAATTTTAATTTTGTTTATTTTCTGACATATAAATCACAATTACCTAAGAGATTTTAATAATTTTAATGGAATGTGGAGTATCAAATATGGTGTTTCATCAAAACAATTCAATCAGATATAGGATATGAATATAATAATTAAATGTTTCATGTATATATTTATATTAATGAAATCAATATGAATATATCACAGTATACACACCCTAATAAAATTGAGTTTTTTAAAGGAAGAATCAGGACCTGGTGGTTATAGAAATGATACTTGAGATTAGGTGTTCAAAATATTGCAGCAAACAATCCCAAACATTGACTATCAATATTCTGAGTTGGTTCCTTCTATAACTAAATTTAATAAAATTATCATATAAGATATGGTTTAGAATTAATACATGCTTTAATAATATTAAGGTGATCAACAATCCATGATTTATCCAAATTAATGTAAATAATTTAGGCATGTTTATGAGATAGTCAAAGATCTATATTTCTAGGTTATAAACTCAGTGGAAGAAGTTAGTGGTGATAAAAAAATATTCTTTGGAAGATTATTTACAACAATGATTTAAATTTGTATGAAATTAAACTTCATTCATAGGAACCATTTCCCATTAATGACTGGGATGTTGTTCAAGAAACTGGAAAATAAGATTTTTTTTAGTAATAGCGGGGTGATCAAGAGGGGTGAATTGAAAATATAATAAAAATTTATATTTATTTATTTTAAATACAATAATTTTGAAAACCCATGGTTAACTAATATAGTAGGTATAATTTATTTTTTTGTGTTGAAAAAACCTATCATGAGAATGATCAAAATACAGTTAAAATATCATAATATTACATAATATTTCATGATTATTCTACTCACATCCAATAATAGATATATCACTAGTACAACCTTTCTATCGAAGAATTTTATTTAGAAAGTTATTTGATTTTTTTTTAAAGTTTTAGAAAAACATATATAACACATACAAAAATAAAATCATGAGGTTCAGTCTCAAGTTGAGACTAAATCCACTTCTTAAGGTAATAACCCACTATCATATGCATTTATTTATTTAAATTATAAGATATATTTCTTATATTATGATTATATATTAAAACAAAACACAAGGATTTTTATGTTATCAATAATCCCCTTCCATAGTTTTATTAGAAATACAGGGGTGAATGAAATTTAGGATAGAGTATATGAGTACTCATAAATGTTGTATAAGAGTGTGTGATAAAAAATAGATAGGACAATTCAATCACAACTCAAATATAATTTTTAAAAAAAATAGAGAGATATAGTGAAAAATAGGGAGATTAAGATCGATTTTTCTTTTAAACTAGTCGAGTTCGGGTTTATCAACATCATTCTCCTGTATTCTAAATTATTCCATTAGTTTTGAGAGTAGATAAAATGATAAAAAATTCTATCTCACATCTTCTAGTGATGTAAAATAGAAAATATATTGTGAATGTTTTTGAAATAGGTAACTAGAATTTTTTCTCCTTTTTCATGATTACTTACCTCTGAATATATTATCCCTTTGAATAAAAAAATATTCCTCAAAATGACCATTAAAATGATCATTAATTATCCTCATATTTAGTATAAAATTATAAAATAATATATGTTCAAAAAAATTATTTTATTCTTCAAAATTATTTTTTGGAATATATATCATAAATATAATTCAATTGAGGTATGGTCTTTTGATGTCTACTACTTCATCTTGACACCTCATGGATAATTATACACTTTTGAAAAAACTATGATTTATTCCCTTAACTAGTTCCATGAATTCCTGGACAGATCATGTCACCATTGGTTCTATTCAATTTGCGTTTATGATTCATTCAACAATGTGGTTTTGACCAATTCCTCACCATGAATCATCTGGATAGGTGGTTCTAACCAATTCACTAACATGAATAATTTTTTATGTAGTATGAACCAAATCACCAATGTGAATAATTTTTATGCATGGTTCTAAAAAATTCAACTACATAATTAATTATCAAAATTGATTTTAACTTCATTATAACTTTATAGCATAGTCACATCATTAAAACATGACGACACGTGAATACCTATGGTTCCTTTAAAACATTCCCCAAATTTTTACTCTTTATAATACATTCAGTGAGAATTAACATGGGGTTTCTCTAATGTTCTTCTGGTCACATGGTTTAATTTAGTAGTTTATTTATTTACTATTGAGTTCCCTTGAAATGTTTTTGAAATTTCTACCACAGTAGATCAATTATTCATATATTTGAACCACCTACTCTTATAGCTACTTTTATCCTTACAAAAAATCATATGAGTTGAAAATTTCATTTAATAGTCAATTAAATCCTTATTTTGGTTGATCTATTATATAGTGATATTTCACTTAATAAGACACATTATCACTTTTCTATTAATACATTCAGTTGATTTTCCTCATGCGGTCAATAACTTGCCTTATAGTTGGTCTAACAATTATGAAAATATTTATATTTGTAATGAGAAAACAATATGCTACCATAGAACACATAATCCATTAATTATTAAATAATATTGATTTGAGATCATTAAAATATGGAAATGTTGTAAAATTCCAAAAATATCCTCCAATTTGATGATCTCCTATTATGTAATAAATAAATAAGAAAAGGGAACTAATAAATATTTTTAATAATTCTTTTCTTATAAATCATTCTAACATATCATTGTTTTCTCCCTCTTTGGGTATTATCCAAATTATTTTATGTTGTTGCTTGGAAATGTTGATGTAGATGTCAAATGTATATTATATGATGTGATCCTCCAAATAACGTTTTCCCTTTCATAAATTTTATTTTATGGATTTAACGGGAACCCACAGAATTATAACTAGACATCAAAACATAATAAAAGTAATAGAACATTCCCAAATTCAGAAATATCAACGATTATTTGACTATCCGGATCAACGAAAAATAATAAAAATTATCAAAATTAAGAATCATTATTGAATATGATTATTTGTTTCCTAGGTACAAAACAAACACTCCAAGAGAATAAATTTAAACTCAAAGTCCCATAGAGTCAAACTGATACTTCGAGAACAAGTATTTGAATATTACATTGATTGATGACAAATGAAATATTAAATATTCCCCATTACTCTTATAGATAGAGGTTTCACTTCTATATTTCCAAAATAGTTCCCTTATATCATTTCTATGATTAATTTAGTGATTATCTTCTAGGTTAGAGGTGATAATTTATGCAACCACCAAGTAATCATTATTGAGAAAATTGTCATGGTAAATTCCACCAAAAAAACGAATTTTTTATTGAAAACACTACTTACATGGTTCATCATGTCCCCAAGGATTTTACTACTCTAAAAATATAACAATATCCTCATGAGTCAGTCTGGTGTAGTCATGGGCTACAATTTATTCCTTAGGAGAAGTATGGATAAAACATTGGGTTTCTGAATTACAGAAGGATTAATAGGGGCTTTCCCTTTGCCTATATATGGAGAAGAAGGTTTATGGTAAGGTTTTTGTTACGAATAATCTCTCTTATTTATAAAACATTTAAATATGGTTTGATATGCTTGATAAGACGAGGATGACATTGAACAAAAGGATTCATAACATTTTTAGAAGCAATATTTGTAGTCGTTAAAGCCTTATCATAGGGTGAGTTGGAGAAGAATGATGTACAATGTAGGTAGTAAATAGATAAGTCTCCAAAACTTGAGTAATATTAGATAAAACTAAATATTATAGATCTATAATTTATTGAAAGTCATCCTGGTCAGTCATAAATTAATCCAACATAAGATATACAACCAACAACATTGACATAACTAACATATAATCTTATATTAAAGGTGGATTTTCATAAGTCTTTAACAAATTATCTAAACACGGTCCTATGATCATTCTTGGTGAAAATCGATCTTATGTAATACTTTATGACACCTTTAACAATATATTTATTCTTTCTCATCTTATCTATTTCATCTTGATTCCTATTAAGAATTTTTTCACCATGATAAACTGGACCTATTTGGAACAAATCCATAACAACTGTAAAACATCTCAAAAGAGTCTGAATCTCATCATACATAATCCAACTAACTAATTCTTCATCGTGAAATTCAGGAGTGATTGGAGGGGGTTGTAGTTTTTGAATAAATGTTTAACGAAATGAGATAAATTTGGTCTAGATGTATCAATAATTCAATCAAATCAACTTGGAGGGTTCCAGATTATCCTATGAAGCCTTCTATGTCATTGGGTATATGATCAATTTTTATAAATATATTAGGCTAAATATTAGATATAGAACAATCAACATTAAATGATATATATTCTTTTGTATGATACTCACCAGCACCACCTAGACATAGAAATATTTCTTTTAACATTTATAATAAATCATTTTTGAACTGAACAAATAAAATAGATGAAATAGATGAAAAATATACTATATGAGAATGATAAATACTATGAGATGATTCATAAAAACCCATTTTACTATGGCACAAAATAGGTCCTTCGTCATCTGGTAATTCCAATTCAGGTTTGTCAATATCTTGAATTGAGCTATCTGAATATCCTAATTTTACAAAAACATTACTATGAGATAAATAATAAATAGTATCTCCTTGTATTTATATATCCATGTAATATACTATAGAATAGGTCTTATTTGGTTTTGTAGGAGTTGAACAAAACAAATTCTACAAAACAACATTTACTGAGATGTCCATTCAACCTTTTTCTATGAGAATAAGAAAATAAATAGTCTATTCAACTTTATTTAGAGCACAAGGAAGAATGTTTATGTCCTGTCTACAGGGTTTGGGTAAAATACAACCATTAAGATCATCCCACATCACTATCTTGATCTGAAGGATAAAGATAAAAAAATATGGGGTTCAAGAGAATTATTTTATCCATGAGGTATAGAGTGAAAGACCAGTTCACCTCTATCATTAACATAGTTCTAATATCTATAACCATGTGATCATTTTCATCACTTCCTAAATCGGTGTGGCTTGGTTTGAAAAGAAATGGTCTAGGTGTATTCTCCCACTCATGATATAATACTCCTTCTATGGGATTTTTTATTTTGCAACATCTATGAAATAAAGAAAATATAGGATTTCCTTAAATTTCCCCACGGATTCTATAACACCCTGAAATTTTAGGATAAATATTTATATATTTTTTTGATGTCTTATGTTATACGCAACACCAAATGAATCTTTTACTACACACAACACTGGCTTGGCTTGCATTACACGCAAGAGCAACCTTCCTCGATAGCTTGCGTTGTACGCAATACCGAGTTTCACTAAACAGTGATATATTATTATAATTTTATGAACTAGCCATTATGAATATTATTAAATGAATTTTTAATTTTATAACATTATAATATATCTTACACCTTTTCTATAATGAGATATGAAAACAAAATCAATTTTTAATAAAAGAGGTATTTTTTTCAAAAATGTAGTTTTACCACCTTTTGATGGCGCGCCCATTTTAAATATAATTTTTGACATGTTTATAAGTTCAATTTTACAAAATAAAATTCTTATTTTAAATTAGGAAATAAAAATTTACATTGGATAAATTTTTATATTTTTCTGATAACTTTCATATTTTGATGAATAGTAAACATATGCTAAATGTTTCTTATAAACAACTTTTTTCATAAAGATTATTTATATGGTTAAATGATAATATTTAATGGGTTTAAAATATAAATATAATATATATTTTTACCATATAATATAATTTATGTCATTTACATTAATTTTACATTGAATTCATAGGTAAAAACATTTCAATCTTTTGCAATGTTTTAATTATTGAAACCTATTTTCTAAAAAGTGGGATTAATTTTAAATTGAATACTACAACTTCTATGTTTTGAATTTCAAAAAATGGATTCCATATTTGGAATCAGTAGGTCCAAATTATTCTAATAGTATACTTTTTATTTTTAGACATTATGAATAGTAGCTACGGTTAATTTTATTTATAATAGTTAATGGTAAATCGGGTAATTAAGGGTAAAAATAAGATTATAAAATTACCCTAACACCTACCAAAAATATATTTAATGAATTAAAGTCGACCCATATCACATAAGGGTCGTAATAGATTCATTTCATAGACATTTGACCATGAAAATGATATAATTATTATTAATACCAAAAAAAGTGACAACATATGACTCTCCTATATCTTATAATTTTAATAATTTTAATTTAGTGATAGGCCTCGTAAAAAATCAAATATAAATAGTCTCCAGAAATATAATAAAATTATCTATATCATGAGAATTTATTTATAATTTTTAGGGATTAAATAATTATCATTCATGATGACAGAATAGTGATGTAGACATTATTTAATTTATTGAAATATCAAATAAATGATTTTAAAAATATGAAAATAAATATTATATGATCTAATTAATGTTCTCTACAAATTATCTAGGTTGATATGACAAGGTAGGAATCTATTAAATATTTTTTTTCGAATATATCCTCTTTGTGGATTTTATTTAAATTAAAATAAATGAATTGTTTCAAAATTGATAGTCTTCTTATTTTATAAAAATAACATATTATAATTTTCTTTTAATCACAAAAATTTTATAAATTTATAAATTTAAATTTATATGGTCTAAAATGTCATAATTTATCCAATTATGGACAATTCACAACACATAAGTTACTATTTATAACAATTTAAAATTTATAATTTTCTCACCACAAATATAATTATATAGATTAAATAAGGATAAATCAAGTTGATAAGGTTTAAAATAAATTACCCACATGTATTAATTTTATTGGTTGACGATATTACAAAAATATCTCATATAGCTTCATATTTGAGTCATTTGTGGAGGTTTTTGCGAGTGTTTTTAGTATATTATAAATTAATATTTTAGAGGCTTCCAAAAGTACCCCTCTCCTCCCTTATAAAAGGGCACCTCCTCCATATCCCTCTAAAACCATTTTGAGCCTTCATGCTCGGCAAAACCCTTCCAATTTCGCTTATCCACTTCTCTAAAAACATATTAGTGGTCCTGTTCTTCTTCAAAGGCCAACTTTAGTGCCCTAAGGGGAGGTTTAGAAGAGGCGTGTCGAAGAAGATGTAATATCCTTTATCGATTCTTTCAAATTTATATCTTCTTCTACTTCCTATTATTTATTGGTTCATTATAAATTAATAACATAATTATCAATAATATAATTATATGTTATTATAAATATGAAACAAACCTATTTCACCTTTTATCCATCCTACGGAAATGAAATCACCACGGGTGCGTACGTAGTGAATATCATCTCCATGCCGTGGTGTAATCTATTTTCCACCACCTTCTTACCTGGATGGGTATAATGGTGTAAAGAATAACTATATATGATTATTATAACATGATACTAATTCTAAGATATTCTATCATCCACTCCAACATCATTCAATAATTTTGGGAACGATATCGTTGCTCGTGCGTACATACGGCTTACCGTCTCCACGGTGCGATGTGATCTGTTCTACATGATCTTCATTAAACAATGATTATATAAACGAATTAAATGAATAAATATGATAAATATTATATTAATACCATTTTCTAAATGATGTAGTTGTAACCTAAAAATAAGAATTATAATATATTCAACAGAACACGCATAAGAACATAAAGGAATGAACATCCGAATAACAAGTAGCAATGCAATATTACTAAAAAGGAGAGAATAATATGACCATACATGATATCATAAAAATGTATATGATTCTGGAATAAGTCACTAACATTATTTATATCATTATACAGGAGGTTTGGATACGTACAGAGCATATCAGACCTAAGGTAAAGGAAAATCTCGCAATCTCATTTTTATCCAAAATTGTTTACACTTGAGGGCATATTTATCATCCACATCCATGTTTCTACAATATGAAATATTATTTCTATCCTCCTATATTTTTTTAATCCAATTTTAAATATTGGGGAATTTTTAGTAAAAGATATGAAATGAATCTTTTGTCGTTTTCAGTACAATATACTTTTTTACTTTTCTAGCTAGAGTACGTGAAGAATGTTTTTTTACATTATACGCCATTAATGGATTTTTATGATCTCATAGAACATTATTTCCATGAATCTTACTATATAAGTTTACATGTTTATTTACATTTAACTTCTTTTTGTTTAAAATTTTATGACATGTTGAGAAAGGAAAAATGTTTTTAAGTAGAAATGATATTTAAATCAAGAATGGAGTTCAACTGTTTTATCAAAATTATTTTACATATAAGATAATATAGGGTTCTGTTTCCATCCTTTTTATTACATTTATTTGATAATGTTATGATGGAAATATTTTTAGGAAGTCCTTTTATCTTATATGGATTATGTTATGATGTCATGATGTTTAAGAATCCCATTTTTATTTCATGGGTTTTGCTATGATGTATGATTTAGGATTTTGTGGAAAACATAAGAATGGTATAATTAAGATATGGGTGGGACCTATATATCCCTAAAATTCATTGGGTAAAGATTTATATCTCAAGAGATAGAAATTGTTGGAACAGAAAGTTAATCAGGTTTAGTGATATAGGACTGGAACGAGGAGTGAACTCGATTTAGTAATGGACTTTGTCCACTATGATGGTCTTGGAAATGATTCATGACTAATATGAAATGATTTTCTATGATTATGTATGTATTCCACAAAGTTTCAGGTTTTATGTTATGGTTATTGGGATTACATTTCACTACTATGACTCATCCCATGTCATGATATTATGATCCTTTTTGTAGGTTAAGATTTTCAAAATGTTTTGTTCTTATGAATATGATATGATTGATATTTCATTTTTTACCCTTACTGATCATTTGAGCTCACCCTTTTGTATGTTTTCTTTTCCCCGGGTCATGGAGAAGAGTATTAAGTATGATATGCCAAAAAGGACTCTAGATATGATGAAATAAGCGGGAGACAATGTTGATGATTTATGAACCAGTTTTTTATGTTTCCTAGTTTTAAAGACACTATACCTATATGGTCCTATCATGGTTTCGTTATATGTTTTAATAAGTATGCTTCAATTCTGACATAATAATAATGTATGTAAAGTATGGGTTGTTATAGTTGGTATCAGAGGAAAGGGATAGTTAGCCTTTGGAAACTAGGATGTGATAGACTTAGTAAGAACCCTAAGGATATGTCTAAGCATAGAACATAATCTTAGTGTTTTATTAATGGCCATGAATAACCTATGATAAGACCTAAAGTGTGGAATTTTATTCCTTATTAGGTCGTTTTCCTGTTGTAATTAGTGTTTCTCATACTATTCTTCTTGGTTTTAGTCAATGAATGGTACCTAAAGGAACTGTGTTAATGCTGAATGTGACGGGAAATGAAATGATTGTCCACCTGAGGAACCAAAGGTAATGGGAGCTGGAATGATAAATCGTGTAGCCACGCTCACACAACATTTTCAAGCTATGAATCATGCAAGACTTCCAAATTAGTGAAGGAGGAAGAAGAGTTATATTGAATCCTTCAGGAAGAAATGTCCACCTTCATTCAGCAGATTTTCTGATCCATTAGTGGCTGAACAATGGATCAGTACCACTGAAAACATATTTTCAGTCCGTCAATGATCTGAACATCATAAAGTCATCTTAGTAGTATATCGTTTGGATGGTGAAGCTGATCAATGGTGGAATCTGGTCAATAATACAAGGTAAAGGGATGAAATTGAGCCAATAGAATGGGACAAGTTCAAGATCTTATTTTTTTAATAATTACTTCCATCATATTCTTCGAACAAATATTGAGAAGGAGTTTCTTGAACTGATGAAAAAGGATGATGAATCTATTGGTACCTACGAAGCAAATTTTACAAGGCTTGTAAGGTAAGCTTCGAAGATTATTATCCAACCTGAGAGTAAGCTCGATCGATTATATAGTGTCTTAAAACCAAGTCTCTGAAGGGCATTAGCTATAAGGGACTTCAATAGCTATGAGGAAATTGTTCGATGTCCTCTCAAGGTTGAGATGGATATTGGAGTAACCCATCAGTCATATGGGTTTCATAGGAAGAGGGAAATGGTATTTAACGGAAAATCTAAAGGCCACACTGAAAAGAAGATTAGTTTTCCCTTATTCTCAATCTATGGAAGGAAACATGGAGGGAATTGTCTTAAAGGGACTAGTAAATGTTATAAGTGTGTAAAAGAAGGTCATCGGGCAATTGAATGTCGTAGTGATGGGAAAAAGATGTCTAGTGATGCGAACAAATAAAAGGCTACACAGAATGAACCTCCTACACTTCATTGTTACAATTGTAAGGAAATTGGGCATTATGCCAATAAATGAACTAATCCAAGGGTTGTTGATGATGATTAACATCAAAAAACTCTTAAGGCCAATGGAAAATGAATGTCACATGAAATTTCTATCGGTGATGTAGAGTACGATAATGAAGTGGTAAAAGGTACACATACAATCCACTCTAAAGTAAACAATGTTTTATTTGATTCTGGATCCACCAACTATTTTATTTCTGAAGAATTTTCTAATTGTATTTTCATACTACCCCAATAATTCTCTATTGAGTTAACTGTGACAACTCTTAATGGCACAACAGTTGCATCAAAAGTTTACAATTCTTCTCTGATTGAAGTTTGTGGGAAAGTGCTTCTTCCAAATCTTGTGATACTTACTATAGTGGAATTTGATGCTATTCTTAGCATGGATTGGAATTATTTATATGGATCTCATATCAATTTCCAAAAAAAAGAATCCACATTTCATATTCCTGATCAATCTATGATCAACTATCGATGCAACGATGAAAATAACCTTCCAGTGGAAATTTCATCCATATTATGGGTCTTGATTCCAATAAATGAAGCTTAATTATATCAAATGGTTAGAAAGAAACTCAAGATTAATAATATTCCCATTGTACATGATTTTTATGATGTCTTTCTAGAGGAATTTCTAGGTCTACCACCAAATCATGAAGTTGAGTTTCCAATAGAACTCATGTCGGGTGCTATGCCCATTTCAAAGACACCTTATAGAATGGACCTAATTGAGTTTAAGGAATTTAAGAAGAAACACCAAGAGAATCTTGATAAGGGATTCATAAGCCCTAGTTCATCACCTTGGGGAGTACATGTTCTATTTTTTAAGAAGAATGACGGATCAATGAGACTCTGCATTGATTATCAAGAACTTAACAAGATCAGTATCAAGAAAAAATATCATGTCCCATTCATTGATGACTTATTTGACCAACTACGTGGAGCTCAATACTTTTCCAATATTGATCTTCATTCAGGGTATCATAAATTAAGGGTCAAAAGGGTGGATATACCAAAGATGGCTTTCTGTAGTAGGTATCGACACTATGAATTTATAGTGATTCCATTTGGTCTTATAAATGACCCTGCTATACTCATGGATTTAATGAATAGAGTCTTTAGAGACTATCAAGATCAGTTTGTGGTAGTCTTTATAGATGAAATTCTTGTCTATTCAATGATCATGTAAGAACATGAAGATCACTTGAGAAATGTATTAGAAACCCTAATAATTGAGAAGCTTTATGCTAAATTTACCAAGTGTGAATTTTGGATTCAAAAAGCATCATTTTTGGGTCACGTAATCTGAAAAGAGGGGATATATTTGGATCCAACAAAAATAGAGGCTATCGAATGATGGTCGAGACCAACAACAGTAACTGAGATCTGATGTTTTCTTGGTTTGGTTTGATATTATCAATGTTTTGTTAGAAATTTTTCACGATTATCTAATCCAATCAATAGGTTGACTCGAAAGGGTGTTAAGTTCGTTTGGACGGAGGAGTGTGAAGAGAATTTCATGGAATTAAAAAGAAGGTTATCTAGTGTACCTATGCTCACACTAACTTGTGGTGGAGAAATGTTGTGGTCTATAGTAATGCATCAAAAAAGTGATTTGGGCGTGTTCTCATGAAAAATGATATGGTTATATCTTAAGCCTCCTGATAGTTGAAGATCCATGAGAAAAATTACACAACTCATGATTTGGAGTTAGCTACGGTAATCGTTGAATTAAAGATTTGGAGGCATTAGCTTTATGGTGAAAGGTGTGATATTTATACTGATCATAAAAGTTTAAAGTATATTTTCACACAAAAAAGCTGAATATGTTTCAAAGAATATGGTTGGAGAAAATTAAGGATTAGGACTTCTCAATTATTTATCACCCTGGGAAGTCAATGAAGGTGGCAGACGCGTTAAGTCGACAAGACCATGCTAGCTTATCCTTGATGAGGATCACAAAAGAACCAATATTTATGGATTTATAAAGAATGGATCTTGGAATTATAATGGAAGGGGAAAAATCTTATCTTTAACTAATGAATGTTCAACCATCTATACATGTGAGGATAAAAGAGGCACAGAAAGAAGATGTAGAGTTACAAAAGAAAGTGAGAAAATTTCTTGAATTCCATATTGATTGTGATGTAATAATAATGTTCAAGAATCGGGTTTATGTTCCTCCCATCCATGAATTAAAGAAGGAAATATTGGATGAGGCTCATAGTTCTTAATTCTCTATTCACTCTGGATGCATGATGATTTATAGGGACATGAAAGAGTACTTCTAGTTGGATGGCATGAAAAGAGATATTTCTGAATATGTCTCTCGATGCTTGGTTTTCCAGTAAGTTAAAGCTGAGAGTCAGAAGTCTAAGTGGGTGTTACAACCCTTACCCATACCATAATAGAAATGGAAAAACATCACTATGTACTTTGTAGTCGGACTTCCAAAAACATCCAAAGGCAATAATACTATCTGGGTTATAGTTGATCATCTTACGAATTATGCACACATAATTGCTATTAAATACGTTTTCTCTCTTGATCAGCATGCCATGTTATATATAAAAGAAGTGGTCTGATTCCATGGAGTACCACATTCCATTATATCTGATCAGGATCAGAGGTTTACCTCCATGTTTTGGTGAATTCGTTTGTATACTCTAGATACAGAGTTGAGTTTCAGCACTGCTTATCATCATCAGAGAGACGATATGTCTTAGAGGACAATTAAAAATTTTGAATACATGTTGAGATCTTGTTCTATGAATTTCAAATATGTTTGGTATCAACACATACCATTGGTGTAATTTTATTATAATAAATGCTTTCACTCCAGTATTTAGTTGGATCCTTATCAAGCTTTCTATGGAAAGAAATGCAGAACTCCATTTTCTGGGATGAAGTTGGGGAAATAAAGATATTAGGACATGATATTGTTGAAGAGATGGAAGAAAAGATGATATCTATTAAACAACACATAATTGCATCTCATAGTCTACAAAAAAGTTATGCCGACAACCAAATAAAATTACTAGAGTTTGAAGTTGGCCATAAAGTGTTCTTAAGAATATCTCCTTGGAAGAGAGTAATGGGATTTGGAAAGAAGGGAAAGGTGAGCCCTAGGTATATAGGTTCTTTCAAAATACTAGATCGTGTTGGGAAGGTAACATACAAATTGGAACTTCCACCAAATATCTCTCAAGTTCATGATGTGTTCCATGTATCTCTTCTCAGAATGTACAAACCTGATCCTTCACATTTACTAAGATCAGAATTTGTACCGCTAGAGCAAGATCTTTCTTAAGAAGAACAACTGATAGAGATTATGAATCATAGTGAAAATGTTCTACGAAAAAAGACAAATCGCTTGGTTAATGTTTTATGGAGGAACCACCAATTAGAAGAAGCTACATGCGAACTTAAGGATATGATGAGGGAGCAGTATCCTCATCTGTTTGTTGTGTAGTGACGAATTTCGAGGGAGAAATTCATTTTAAGGGGTCTAGAATGTAACACCCTGAGATTTTAGGAGAAATATTTATTTATAATTTTTATGTCTTATGTTATACACAACACCAAAGGAATCATTCACTACACACAACACTGGATTGTCTTACGTTACATGCAACAGAAACCTTCCTCGATAACATGCGGTGTACGCAATACCGACTTTCACTAAACAATGATATATTATTATAATATTATGAACTAGCTGTTATAAATATTATTAACCGAATTTTTAATTTTATAACATTATAATTCATCTTACACATTTTCGAGAATGAGATATGAAAACAAAATAAATTTTCGAAAAAAAGAAGTTTTTTTTTCAAAAAAGCAGTTTTACCGCCTTTTGATGGCACACCCATTTTAAATATAATTTATGACATGTTTATATGTTAAATTTTACAAAATAAACTTGTTATTTTGAAGTAGGATATAAAAAATTACATTGGATAAATTTTTGATACTTTTCTGATAACATTTATATTTTGATGAATAGTAAAAATACGCAAAGATTTTCTTAAAAACATCCTTTTTAATCAAGATAATTTATATAGTTAAATGATAAAATTTAATGTTATTAAAGTATAAATAGAATATATTTTTAACATTTAATATAATTTATATCATTTCCATTAATTTTACATTTAATTCATGGGTAAAAACATTTAAATCTTTTGCAATGTTTTAACTTTTAAAACCAGTTTTCTCAAAAGTAGGATTAATTTTAAATTAAATAATACAAATTTTGTGTTTTGAATTTGGAAAAATTCATTCCATATTTGGAATCCGTAGGTCCAAATTATGTTAATAAGCTACTTTTTATTTTTAGACAATATAAATAGTAACAACGGTAAATTATATTTACTACAGTTAAAGGTAAATAGAGTAATTAAGGGTAAAAATAAGATAATAAAATTACCCTAACACCTGAAAAAATTCTATGGGATGAATGAATGTATACCCATATCACTTAAGGGTCAGAATAGATTAATTTCATGGACATTTGACCATGAAAATGATATAATTATTATTAAAACCAATGAAAGTGACAACATGTCACTCTCTTATATCTTATAAGTGTAATAATTTTAATTTTGTGATACATCTCATAAAACATTGAATATAAAGAGTCTCCTGAAATCTAGTAAAATTATCTACATCATGAGAATTTATTTAAAATTTTTAAAGATTAAATAATTATCATTAATGATGACACAATAGTGATGTAGATATTATTTTATTGATTGAAATATAAAAAATGGTTTTAAAAATATAAAAAAATATATTATATTAACCAATTAATCTTCTCCACAAATTTTCTAGGTGAATATGTCATTCTATGAATCTATTAAATATTTTGGATTGAATATATCCTCTGTTTGGAATTTATTTAAATTCAAATAAATGAATAGTGTCCAAATGAAAACTATTGCTATTTTATAAAAATAACATAATATAAAATTGTTTAAAAATAAAAATAATATTTAAAAATTATAAATTATAAATTTATATTGTATACAATGTCATAAATTATCCAATTATGGATAATTCACAACACATAAGTAGCTATTTGTAAAAATTTTAAATTTTAGATTATTACTACCACAAAAAAATTAAATAGATTAAATAACGATAAATCAAGTTTATAAGGTTTAAAAAAAATTACCAACATGTATAAATTTTATTGGTTGAGTATATTAAAACCATATCTCATCTATATTCGGATTTGAGTCATTTTTTGTGGTTTTTTTGTGGGGTTTGAGTTTATTATAAATTAATATTTTTGATGTTTCTAAAAGTGCCCCTCTCCTCCCTTGTAAAAGGGAACCTCCTCCCTCTTCTTATTAAATCCTTTTGAACCTTAATGATCAGCCAGACACTACCAATTTCTCTTCTCCACTTCCCTAGAAACATACTATATATCCTGGTCTTCTTAAAAGTCCATGTTTAGTTCTCTAAGAGGTGGTTTAGAAGAGGCGCGTCGAAGAAGAGGTAATATCCATTACCAATTCTTTCAAATTTATTTCTTATTATACTTCCTATTCTTTATTGGTTTCATTATAAAGTAATAACATCAGTATCACTCATATACTGATATGTTTTTATAAATAATAAACAAACCAATTTAACTTTTTATCCATTCTACAAAATATGGAATCACCACTCGTGGGTACGTACAGAATACCATCTCCACTCCGTGGTGTAATCTGTTTTCCACCACCACCTTACATGGATGAGAATAATGGTGTAAAGAATAACTATATATGATTATTATAACATGATACTAATTCTGAGATATTCTATCATCCACTCCAATACCATTCAATAATTATGGGAACGATATCGTCACTCGTGCGTACGTGCGGATTACCATCTCCACAGTGCGATGTGGTTCATTCTACAAGTTCTTCATTAAAACAAGATTATATAAAATAATTGAATGAATAAATCTGATATAAATTATAATAATACCATTCCGGAAATGATGTGGCTATAACCTAAAAATAGTAATAATAATTTATTCAACAAAACACGCATAAGAACATAAAGCAATGAACACCCGAATAACAAGTAGCAATGAAATATTACTAATAAGAAGACAAGAATATGACCATATATGATATCATAACAATTTATATGATTTTAGAATAATTCAATAACATTATTTAAATCATTATATAGGAGGTTCGAATATGTATAGAGCATATCAGACCTAAGGTAAGGGAAAATCTCGCAATCAAATTTTTATCCAAATTGTTTATACATCAGAATTTACTGGGGAATATTTATCATCCACATCCATGTTTCCAAAATATGTAATATTATTTCTATCATACTACATTTTTTTGAATCCATTTTTACCTATTGGTGAATTTTTTGTAAAATATATGAAAGGAATATTTGGTCGTTGTCAGTACGTGATACTTTTTGACTTTTCTGGCCAAATTACGAGAAGAATGTTTTATTTACCTTATACTCCATGAATGGATTTTTATGATTTCATAGAACATTATTTCCATGAATATTAATTTCAAAATTTTCAAGTCAATTTTCAAGTAACTTATTTTAGTTTAAAATTTTATGACTTGTTGAGAAAGGAATAATGTTTTGAAGTAGAAAGGATATTTTCCACAAGAATGGAGTTCAAGTGTTTTATCAAAATTACTTTCCATCTAAGATAATATAGGGTTCGTTTTCTATCCCTTTTATTAAATATATATTATTATGTTATTATTGAAATATTTTTATGAAGTCCTTTTATCTTATATGGATTATGTTATGATGGAATGATGTTTAACAAACCCATTTTTATCAAATGGTTTATCATATGATGTATGATTTATGATTTTGTAGCACGCATAAGAATGGTGTCATTATGTTATGGGTGGGACCTATATCTCCCTACAATTCATTGGGTAAAGATTTATATCTCATGAGATAGATATATATGGAACAACATGTTAATATGGTTTAGTGATACAGGACTGGAACGAGGAGTGAACTCGGTTCAGTAATGGACATTATTCACTATGATGGTCTTGGTAATGAGTCTTTACTAATATGAAATGATTTTCTATGATTATGTGTGTATTTAACAATGTTTCATGTTTTATGTTATTAATATTTTGATTAAATTTCACTATTATGACTCATCCCATGTGATGTTATTATGATCTCTTTTATAGGTTAACATTTTCAAAATGTTATGTTCTTATGAATATGATATGATTGATATTTCCTTTGTTTACCCTTATTGAGCATTTGAGATAACCCTTTTGCATGTTTTATTTTCCCCAGGTCACGAATAAGGGTATTACGTATGATATTCCAAAAGGGACTCTAGATATTATGAAATAAGCAGCATACAATATAGATGATTTAGGAACTAGTTGTTTATGTTTCCCAGTTTCTAAAGACACTATACCTATACGGTCCTATCATGGTTTTTATATATGTTGTTATAAGTATTATTCAATTCTATATTAATAAAAATGTATGTAAAGTATGGGTCATTATATATTCCTTCCCACAATCAATATCCATATATTCATCACATTCATCTGGAGAAATTTCTTCCTCAACCAATTTATCAGATTCCAAACCTGGATCAACTATTTCATTTAGTTTGGTTAGAATATTCCCAGGATTTTACCTCTCATGAAACTTACAATCATCTTAAACCACATAATTTTAAATGATTTCAAACAATTTTTTTACATTCTATGTTTTTTTATTAAAAAATAATATTTAAATGGTAGACTTTTCCTCCCTATGAGAAACAAGTCCCTTAAGCTCTAAAAAGATGGGATGTACTTTGGGTAAGTTAGATATTTGATCCAAGAATAAATCTTTCGTAGCTCATCCATATCCCTAATAATAAATATTTGTAGATGTGTCTTTACAAATTTGACATTCATAAAAATAATATAAAATTCATGATGCCTTACAATGATACAATATATTTTTATATGGCAAATAGAAAGTTGAATAAACTTATGCAACAACATGTACTCACCATTGAACTCAGCTACATTTTGTCTTCTAGGATTTAAATTTCCATTTTCCTCCTTTAATTCTCTCTCAAACTCGTAAAAAATATTATTGAAAAGGTAATATAATTCATAATGTCTTCACATTTCATGATGTGATACTTCTAATATTACAACCCACTATGTTAAAGAAAATACATCTTCTTTTCCATCGATGGTATTTATAGTGTGATCCAATTTTTCACTAGATATAAAAATTATATCCACATAGAACTCCTTTATTAAATAAGGATATAAGGTTCTATCACTGTCCATGAACCTTTCATTCCCTGTTTTTTGTTTCACACCTCTCCATTCTAAGGATCAACATGATCATAATGATTCAAAATTTATTTCCTTTTCTAGAATGCCCTCATGAGATAACTGGTATTGATTCAGATTCTAATTGGGGCTCCCTAAAAATTTATATAGGTATTTGTGAATTTTAAATCATGGGAATAGAATAAAATAGATTTAAAAAATAAAAAAACTTACAGTTAACTGAATTAAGATGTGATAGTAAGTTTTACCCTATTACTCAATAATGATTTAAATCAATTTAATTAATCGTATGATAAAAATGATCAACCATATGAACAAATTATCAATAGAGATTAAGCATATACTAATAGAAATTTTAATAATATATTATTACTAACAAGATATGTCAAATAAATTCAACAATTAAAACAAGATATATCAAATTAAATATAAAATAATTAGGCATAGTTAATCATCAATAATTCATGTCTCATAAATTTTAATATCTCAGTATTCATAAGATTTGTGAAGATGTCAGAAAACTGATGTTTAGTTCAAATGAATTCAAGGGTGATATATTCTTTTTTAAAATGATCCACCAAATAGTGATTTTTTATATCAATATGTTTATTTCTAGAATGAGATACAAGATTCTATGAAAAAATTATAGAACTTCCCTTGTCATACTTTATAGGGATGTGTCTAAATTGATATCCATCATCTAGAAATGTGTGTTTCATCCCTTGAAATGTTTTACAACAACTACGAGAAGCCAAATTTTAATCTTATATAGTATAAAATGCACCAATGTTCTGCTTCATACCACACCAAGATACTATAAACATGAAAAAAGTGAAATGTCCTAGAAATTATTTTCCAATATATTTTACAAAAACTAAAATCAATAATAGAATACTTAACTAATTCAAAGTAATTTCTACTTGAATATACCAATAAAAAATTAATTGTATTCATAATGTATTTAAAAAACTAACTTAATTTATGTGAAATTACTTTGGGTTTTATTGAATGTGATCACACACACAAAAATTATACATAACATTAGACTGGATAGAAGTTATGTATAGAAAAATCATATTCATACATCTATATGTTATTTGGTCATATGTATTTATAGCTTCCTCCAAATCCAATTTAGAGTTTTTACTAATAAGATTTTCACTACCTTTTTTGTCATCCATCTAGAATGATTTTAAAATATATTTTTTACATGATTTTCTTTAGAATATTTATTTGTTTTGGAAAATTTGAAAGCTATGGAAGAATTTTAACATCCCTATTAAAATCATTTCAAATTCATTTTTTTCATAATTTTAGATAATTCAATATTTATAGATTTTTTAGAGGAGAAAAAATAATATCACCATCATATATTTGACCCATTAATACTTTGTTTGTAATTATTCCTATAAATAGGGTAGGATGCATTTTCTATTAAAAATAAATTTAAAATTAAGAAATAGTTTTACCTATCATACCATGATCTAGGATCCTTTTTTAATGCCTATATAATTTCATAATGTTTAAAAATATATTTTTGGAAATAGAAGATTTTAAATCTTGGAGGTTTTCTATAAAAACATTCTCAACAATATATCCATCAAGAAAATAATTGATGAAATCCATTTAAAATAGTTTTAAATTAATATGTGATACATAATAAATCATTATTCCTATGGATTCATGTCTAGATACAGGTTAATAGGTTAATCCATAATCAATTACCTCTTTTTTAGTGTAAACTTGTGAAACTACTCTATCATTATTTATAACTATAGTTCCAAATTCATCAACTATGTTTCAGAATAAATTTTTTTGTTCCAATAGTTATATGGACTTTAGATCTTTCAATTATTTTACAGACTTTAATCCTATTGAACTCATTTAACTCCTCCCCCAAATACATGACCCAAAATTCACCATTGATAGCTTTAGTAATGTTTTTTTTGTTTAATCAACGATAAGAATACTTGATGTGAAATATTGATTTTGAGATAATCTCCAGTCTGGGCACCATTATCTAGGTCTCTGATGACAACTAATAAAGGGTGGTCATTACAAGTTTTAATGGTTTTAGGAATAGATGTGCATGGTTCTTCCTTGTCTTTCTAGGGTTTAGGTCAGTCATATTAGAGGTTTTTTATGTCATTCCATAACTCATAGGGAGTCTTCTTTAAAAGAGGTCTGATAAGAGCAATATTAATAATATTGAATGTTTCATTGAATTATTCAACCAAAAAGTTGATAGGTATATTATACTCATTTATCATAAAACCAGTAATCTCTTGAATTTCACTTTATTTCCTTTCAAACACTTATTTTTTTTGAGGAGCTATAAGAATAGAGACATTTTAATTATTTCCATACTGGGATAATAAGATCTCAAAATATTGATTCTCAAACTCACAACAATGATCACTACTTAAGGTCTTAATGGTAAGTTCACTATGGTTTCCCATAGACTTAACATATTTTTCAAATCAACTATATACTTCACTTTTGTATGATCAAAAATAAACACTTCTGAATCTTGAATAATTATCAATAATGACATATATATAATTCCTTATTTCTAATCATGATACTCTAGATGGAGGAAAAAATAAATGTGAACTCATTATAGGGGTTGAGATTAGGAAGCCTCATTCATTTGTGTGCTAAATAATATTATGTTTCTCCCCTTTATGAAAAGGATTTCAAAATTTATCTTTTAAAAATCCATGTTTAGGTAGATCTTTAAATAAATCATTCTTATTAGGATTCCAAAGTGAGGGTATATTATAGCGTCCTTGTCCCATATGCCAAAAATAATATTCTTTATGAAACACACATAAGAAATAAATATTTTGAGAAGTTAAAGAATCTAAATTAAAAAGATACACACAATCATTTCTTGATGTTTTAAATTATAAATAATTCATAGAATCATAAATCTTATATGAATTATTTTTAAACTAAAAATAAAAACCGTAATAATATAATTGAGAAATAATAAAAAAAATGTAATAAAATCAATGTAAAAACTTTTAAATTCAGAAAATATTCAAAATTATCGATTTATCCACGTATAATAATTTATCATTTACAATTATTACCATAATCGGCTTGTGAACTATCCAAATTTACAAGATTCATGATACATGAAATGTCTCAATCATATGTCAAGTACATCCACATTCTAGATACCATAAGTTCTTACTAGTACTCTCCAATAATATTTTTCTATAAAAATTAAATAATAAATAATTTGGGTATCCAAATTTTCTAGGGCCTCAGAATTATAAAACATAAATCATGAAAAATGAATCCTTGATTAAAAGATATATCAATTATAAAATTATACCTTATATAAATAATTATTTTTTTGGGCCAAATGTACACGATTTGTTTCTTTAAATAGATGATTTATAACTAAGTACAAAAATATTTCTTTAAAATTTTTATTTGACAAGGATGGTTGTAAAAGAAAAAAAATTTACATTATATTTCCCATTAAGTAAATTAAATTTTTTTGATTGCATGTGTTACACCAACACTGATTTTAGACAACCTGTGATACACTATCAAATTATTATTATTTAAAAGGTTGTTTATATAACCTAGCTATTAAATTGGATTGTATCAATAAGATTAAATAATTTATGATATATATATATATATTATTCTCACCTAATTTAAATGTATTTACACATTTTTAGAATGTAATCACACATTTTTTAGTAAATTCATTTTATTGGTTATAAATATGTTTCATTGAAAAAATGGTTTTTATATACTTTTTGAGAAACTATTATTATAAATTTATGAAATGAAAGAAATTATATTTTATAAAAAAAATATAATTTTTAGATCATACTATTAAAATTAAATTATGGGGAAATAATTGGATTTTTATGATAAGTATGATTTTTCAATGAATTGTATAAAAATACTGGTTTATATTGAAAAAAATATTTTCATTAAAGTATTTACAACATAAAATTTCAGTTTAAATTAATTTTATAAAAAATTAGTTCATTTTGATTATAAATAGTCCAATTATTCTCTTTTAAATATATTTTATACTTAATTTTTTTATTAACACTTTTAGATTTGAAAAGAATTTTCCTTAAAAAAATATTTTATCACATTTTGTGGGTATATTTTTAAAATAAATTCTATCTATTATTTGAATTAAAACATAAAAAATGGATTCTATTTTTAGAATCCTAAGGTAAAAATTTGGAAAATATACCTCCTTTATTTTTTGTCATTATGAATAGTAATCATTGTAAATATTCTTCACTATGGTAATCGTAAATAAGGAAACTAAGGTTAAAAGTAACATGATAAGGACTACAAAATAAAATCGCACATGACGTAATTTTATTGGAGGAATAAATATGATCCATAATTCCTAAAGGGTATAATGTATGGCCTTTTATTTCGATTTTATATGATTTTCACCTTTATATTATTTACGTGAATATAAATCCAAAAAAGTCACATTCTCACATTTAATAATTATAAAATTTTTTAAAAGGGTTTGAACAGAGGATGTGTCTAGTTATAAATATTAATATAATATTTTAATTATTTATATTTATCACGGTGGTTTGTTTTTAATTTTTATTTATTGAATAATTACCTTAAAGGGTTACACTACATCAATGTAGTAATTATTCAATTAACGGAAATATCTAATAAATTATATTAAAAAAGCATAAAATTAATAAAATTTATGATAATCAATGTGATAAAAATGTGAAGATTAATATAAAATTGTAGGTATGTAGTAAAATTTTTGGTTCAAATTTCATTTATTATCTTTATGTTATTAAAACTAAATTAATTAATAGTTCTAAAAGTTAACATTATGGATATTTTATAATAAATAATATTTTATAAATGATTTTAATTTACTAAAAAAATCTTCCATCTAATGATTTTTATAAGTTTTAAAATATAAAACATGATCATTTTAAGGTACAATTGTACTAATATTGTAAATATTCTATCCCCTAAATAGAAAACCCATATTATCACGGTAATTGTTAATATGTTTTAACAGAAAAGGATACGAGAAAAAACCAGGTCTAAATATGTATAAATAATTTGAATGTTATTATTTATAATATTCATCATCATATATTCTAATTTTATCATTTTGTATCCTTTTTTCCATAATAATTAATTTATATTAATTTAATATTTTATGTAATTCCAAGAGTACCCCTCCCCACACTTATAAAAGTGGACCTATTTTCCATTATTTATCACAATTTTTAACCACTTTTTTGAGTGAATATCTATAAAAACACCATCCTAACATACCTCAACGTGTTATAGAGGTCTTAAATTCGGCATAATACCAACCATATAATGTATAAGATGCAATGAAAATGGATTTTCCAGAATGATGTATAGTCTTTACTAGAATATCTTAGCATTATTTAATATTCTACAGCAATCAATTAATTTTAATAAATTATGAAAAATTAACATTATTATATTTAATATACTATGAATTTTTTGTGATAATGATACCACCTATATACATCTCCTCTTCCCTCAAATGGGAAATAAAATAGTCTTTCATATGTACTGTAGACTATTTCCTCCAGAACCGATGAAATAGGGTTTTCCCCACTACCAATAAAAACTAGATATAATGATGGATATAATAATTATATATTTTATTCATGATATTAATATGATTCTTCATAGGTGGATTATACTTTAATGTTCATTCACTCTATCAATTGAAAATGGAAACAACATTCATGTATATGTATGACCGACCATATCCATAAACAAAGTAATTAATTTTTATAGATACCATTTATGGATAAATATATATATATATATATATATATAAGGAATATATATTATATTAGTAAAATTCTTATAATTTTTCATAATATGTAACATTGATCAATTTATAAATACCGAACTAAAACATGCATGATAAAATGAAGCAATTATCACAGGAAAAGTGAAGTTAAAAAAATTCATCCAAAATAGGTGGTAATGTATTATAATAAAATCATATATCATATAATATTTATGAGTGTGGTTCTCAAATACATGTATGATAAACCAATATTATGTTTAAACTGGTTTTTATCACATATGATGATATAAAAGACTTATGATATGAGATCTCTCTAAACCACACTTTAACTTTGTTTATTATATTTATCTCTCTACATTGGTTTCTATATCTATGTTTCTATGAAATTATTTTAATAATTCTATATATGAATGTTAAATATATACCTATCTTATCATGACATCTTTTAATGGGATAATACATTAATTTTTTTCAATTATCAAATTCCTTCATAATAAATTTTCTTTTGATTAGGTTATGAGGTGAGATTTTGAAAACCATTATCATTATATGTGGAATTATTATGTTTATACCTTATAAAGGGCTTATTTGGGGGTAGAACAATCATAAACATGTTGGTTTAAGGGTACCCAAATACTTCTCTAATGCATTAGGTAATGCTTTAGTCTCATGAGACGTCCTATATGAGAATAAAGAGTAAACTTAATCCAATGTGGGACTCTAAAAAACATGTTGTCTTAGAAGTAAACATTCACATTTTTTTATTTCATGTTAATTGTTTCTTATACATTTCATATGATTTCACAATATTATGATACCATGTTCTCTAGGTTCTTATCCCATATTTTTAAACATTATCCTACCATTTTTGGATATCATGTTATATCTTTATTGTACATGTTATGTTTCCTTGTCAAGTTTATTCCTATATGGGGATTTGGAGCTCGCCCATTTTATCTATCTATTACCCAAGTTATCCAATGTAATATTAGTAGATAAAAGGAATTTAATAGGTCACCATATATATTAAAATAAATATTTCAGTTTTTTTTTTCATTTTAATGTATTATGAATCCAATCATCCAATGACACTAGGCCTTATGATATTTGTGTAGTTTTTTTCAGACATTTTTTATAAATAATTTGATATTATGTGTAAATTGTTACTTCTTGTGCCTCTTAGACCTATTATTTATCTAGTCTTGGGTCTTTTATGCGACTTGTAGGATACTTGAGGAGGATCCGTAGTGACTGGGGATATGAGGGTTTTTCACTAGGGACTATACATCGTGTAATGTTTATAGGATGTGTAAATTTTTTTCAGGCCTGTATAATCGGTGAATTCATGTATTTTAATTCATATAAGGGTGATCTATGAAACAAATTCACAGTATTTGAATTTAAGTCATGATATGTAATTTATAAATTCTTATGTGTCTTAATTTTTAGTGAATGATGGTGAATTTTGGAAAGTGGAGAATCAGATGACATATAATGGATACACTGTGTAGAACCTAATGGTTTTCATATTTTAAGTTATTTTCTTTTCATTTTTTTCTCATTCAGACATGGATTCTCTCCCTTATGTTTTAGAGGAAACCTAGAATCCATGAGGATTATATCATTCCCTCTTCTCCTTGCTTCAATTTATTAGTATTAGTAGTTGATAGATGGAAATATGTGGTGACTTTATAACCTTTCCCCATGTTTTTCATTCATTATTCTAAATGGAATTCATTTTTTTCTTTTTCTTTTGTTTGGGATTTGTTTTGTGATTAATTTTTATGATCATCAATGTGGATTAGGATGATCCATTGTTTTTTGTGTGTGTGGATGTGGTTGCAAATGTTTCTTCTATTCCCCATGGTGCGCAGCGATTCAGAAAAGATTCTTTGAGGTAGGGAATAAATAATTTTTATTTATTGTATATCATGGGGGATAAGTTTACTTTTTCTTATCTATGGGAGATAGTTTTTACAGAATAACCAATGATAAGAAAAATTTAAATTGAAATTTAAGTAGGAAGTGGGTTGATTAAAATACTTTTATTTCTCGTCTATTATTGTGATATTTTGATTGTATGAGATGAATTCCCCCACTGAAAATTATGGTTTTGGGGGTTTGTGTCTGTGAAAGATGATGTGTGTTATTATTGTTGAGTTATTTGTGACTATTGTGGACTCAGCCTAAAATAAAAACTTGATAACCACTTATATTTGGCTAATCTAATATATGCATTGGGATTATGGAATGTGTGATAACACCACTAAATTAAAGTGAATTTTTGTAATCAATCTTTTTTTGAACCTATAAAATGATCTTGATGTGTGGTTGTGTTGAGGGGCGGCGATGTGGTGAATGATGTCATGTGCGGTTGTTGTATATTTTGGGTGTGTGGAGATAATGTATAATGGTTTTTTTGGATGTACTTTGGGGGTGGAGAGGACATTGTTGTTTATCCATGCTTTTGGGTGGTGATGTGATGGTTGTTTAGGATTGAATTGGTGGTGGTGAGGTGTTGTTTTTTTTTCTTGTCCATTAGGGGTAGTGAAATAGTGGTTATTTGGATGTAATTTATGGGAGGTGAGGAGATGGATTTTAGGTCATGTAATGGTGGAGGAAAGGTTATGGGTTTTCAGCCATTCCTTGAGAACTGAGTTTATAGTTGTTTGGGTTGTGAATTTTTGGTGGTTATGTGATGATGCAACGGGGTCGATGAGCTTTTTATTTTGTGTGGTTGCATTGTGCCAGATTCCCTAGTTGTGAATGAATAAATTTTTAATACTGATTCAAATGGGTGGTGTCTGATTTGGTTAATGGGATGGATTTGAATGATGAATAAATAAATCAGGGGTTTTGGGGTTAAATATAGTTGATACATAAAAACGAGACAAATGGGATGGATGATTAAACTGGATGGTAATAATAACATAGCTTGTGGCTTGTTGAGTGGTTTTCTGTATTTAGAGGTTGCAACAAAACAAGGGATTTTGTGAGTTGGTTAGTGATTTATTGAGAACCCATATGATGGTATTGTGTGTGTTTATATGTATATACATGTATATTCTTTTTTCGTTCTATACACACTATACCCAAATAAATCATTGTGTTCCTACACCTTCATATTCACAGTAGGGATATTTTTACCAACTCCTAGATGATGAAAATAGATGGTTAGAAACCACACATTTATCTTTCTATCTTCTAGGTGAGTATATATGCATAGGATTTGATGTTTGAGGGTCTATAGGTGCACTACGTGTTAGCCCAGGTGTTTTTTTGGGAAGATGTGATATCACAGTTCTTATGGAATAGTGGACCGAGTGCTTTTGGGTGAGATGTGAAATCATTGTGCTTGTGGGTAATTTGATTAGGTAAATTCAAGAGATATTTGACATGACTGTGATGTGGGTTGTCTTAAATTTTAGGCTATGCATTATAATAGGATGTCATGAGGATGATTTCATTTATTATTAATTAACCATAATACATTGGTTATGGTTGTGATGTGATGGCCTTGGTGTATGGGGGAAAGATATGGTGTGACCGTGCTTGTGGGGTGGTGGACCAGGTTTATATAGGAATTAAGTGATTTGTATATTATTTGGGGGGGTTTATATATTATTTGATAGGTCCACTAGGTCTAATACCCTAGATAGGGGTGAATCAGGGTATGGTAGATTAAAGCTTTATATCGTTCGGATCATGTTTTGTAGCTAGAAAAGACTAAATTATCTCTTCCTCCCATATTAATATATGAATAGATATAAAATAATTCATAGTAAATAATGATTTTTACTTGGTTCACCCTCAATGCGCTACATCCAAGGAGCATACAGTGACAATTAACATATTTACCAAATTAACTAAGGTTCACTGTCAATAATGAGTAAAACGTTTTGGATAGATCTTAGATGCCCATGCCCAAATCCTTTACAATGTTTAAGGTCTTCTCACAACATTCTCAAGGGTCACTCCCTATGCCTCTTTATTTGGATCAGTACTAGTGGAAAGGGTCACTATCTTCCACTACCTTTGCTCACTACTATTGGAAAGGAATCCAATTACACTTTATGGACATGTAAGTGAAACAAAGTTTATAAAAATGTATGCCCCTTCATTTTCATTAATTACTACAACCTCAAATATATTTAGATGCTCTATTGATGTTCCTTTTGCACCCATAGATGAAGTTGGCCTTCCCATGTCCATCTTGGTACCTGGAATTTCTATTGAAAACTGAATTGATGTCTTTTCAAGATTTCTTGTGAAATTAACGAACCACCTTGTTCCTCTCTATACTTTGTGCTGAGTTTGTTATGCAGACCATGTGCTTCACATACTACTGCCACTCCCACGAACCTCCTATGTTCGTAGACTACCTCTGTCTTCGCTGTCATGCATCACCACCAAGTACTAATCCCGCAAACCACTACTGTGAATCACCCTCTGTCTATGAACCGTTTTTTATTCACAAACTGCCTTTGCATCTTTGTACCAGAGCTCTCTCTCTGTGTACCACTTGCGGAAATCACTCTTTCACGTACCATAGATTCATCCTCCTCATACAGACTCTTATGTGGATACAACTTTCCACACAAATTCTTTGACATACTTACATCCGTGCAAACCACTTTATCCTTCACGGAATTCTTCCTCACTATCCTCCTTCCGACATTTCCAAAATATTGGAACAAGAATATGTTCTCTAATTATATTTGGTCTAAACAGTAATTCGTGTGATTATTTATTCTTATATTGGAAAATATACCTTCAAAATCTTCTAATCCCAGATTTACCAAATCATCAATCCAGCCTTCACCGCTTACCAATCCTTCTATAGTTGTGAACCACAAGCCACCTGTGAACCATTTTTTCATGCTTTTTGCATACTTCCTTATCTCTTATGTGGTAATTTTCCTCTACTGATGACAATTCATCCGCGTACCACACTACATTCCAACGCGAAGCGTTTTCGGTTTCACGAACCACACCCACGTACCTTTCGTAGAACATGGTACATGACCCATGAATTATGGTGTGTGATTCTAAACCTTTTCCTGTTTTCTTCAAAGTTCATCATACCATTCAATCCTATTATGAAATACTCCCTTTTCCAACATCAAACTCTCGATTTTTAGGCCCAAAATTTTTGAAAACACTAGGAAATTGTGATACCTTAAAAATGTATCTCCAGAAAACACCATCCATACTCATTTGCAGTCATCTGACTTTTTGAACAAACCTAGCCACACCAGAAACATACCGAGAGGACACCCTGGGGATTATTTCCTAACATTATTAATAAGATATGGAATCACAATGGTGTATGATATTGGGGGTGTGATAGTGAAAATTCAGTGGGAAAGAATTCCAAGGTACCCTATACTGAGATTATTCATATTATGTTATTATAATTGGATTGTGTTTTTTGGTGGGATTCCTTAGTGAGGATGGGATGGATTGTTGACCTATTTTGGTGTTGTTGGTTATACTATTTTCTAACATGTTATTTTCTATGTTTCATTCACATGTGAATGATAGAATTTGGTTTTCCTAAGAAGTATTCTTTTCTACTCAACCTACATAAATAAATTGATTTTCATGTTCCTGGGAGGAATAAGTTGATCTTGTTGGACATTACTAGCTTATACATTTTGATTGTGTCTGAATAATTTATAACAACCATATAATTTATTACATTAAATTTCACTTAATATATCTTGGATGATCTAGAGTTCTAGTGTCTTTTGGGATTAGGAACATTACATGACATATTTATACATAAAATGCAACATATTTGTTGAAAATTTATTTTACATGACAAGAACATTCCTTCATAAAAAGCATTGGGTGGTATAACTTGAGGACATATATAAGAAAATGGTGAGATAAAAAGCTTGGTAAGGGAGTAAAAAAATCATAACATGAAGATTTAAATACATGTTATCCAATAATGATATCATTGGAGAATAGGAGAAACAAGAACATAAAGGCATGATATAGAATTATTATCATAACATAGAAATGTGGAAACAACATTTAACATGATATTATCATGGGTCGGTGCTCATTGTACATGGATCATGATTAAACCTTCATTTCACATGAATTTGGACGATTAAACCCACATTGGACATGGTTTATCATGATTTTATTCATTAACCAAGGCAGTGGAGCTCTATAAGGTCTCACCATTTATAAACATTTCATCTCATACATATGTGTTCCACATAGATCATACTACATGGATTCATTAAACATCATTATTTATTCCATGAATAGGAGATGTAGAATACATAAATGAGAGACCTAAATCAAAAACTACATGAGCCTAATGTTTAATACCCTTGATAGAGAAATGGGTATGGTATTCACTTACATGATGATTTTTCATGGAAATTTTGGTGCAACTTCGGCTTAATAACGATGTCAAATAGAAAACGTAAAATTGGTTTATGAGAGATAAAGGGGTGTCTCATCATTTATAAATGGAATCGAATGTATGGGGGTCATGTAACATATTATCACAACATATGGAATGGAATTTATATGCATAATAAAAAATAATTTCATGAATGTAAATGAGAAGAGAGAAATCCCTTATGGAATTTTGGCATTGTAATGGGTGTACATGGGAGGCATTAATGAGAGAAAAAGTGGTCTCACTTAATTCAAACAAAAGGAGAGAATTATATGGGAGGTATAAAATAATAGCCCAAAATTTATACTGGAAAATAAAAGGGCATAACAATATAAGGAAACATGGACAAAAATAAGGAAGTAAGGAATGTGATGATCCATTACTTGGAAGGGTCATCCCAAAGGATTGGAAGAGGCTTGAGAGAGGCATCGTAGGAGCATGGTGCACCTTGTGAGGATTATAGAGAGGGGAGGTAAGATTTTGGCTGAACTAAAAATGTTTTGCATTAATATTAATGGGATATTGAGTGGGTTTATATAGGAAAGGATAGGGAATTCTTTATTTTTTAGTATTTGGAAACTACACACTAAACTAATAAAATCTGCAAACCATCCTAGGGGTTCTTCCCACGATTTTTTTCAAAGTGGAGTATAAAAAATTATCTTATATGTTCAATGGCATAAAGTATTAAACTATCAGGCTTGATTATTTGTAGGTGAGTCACACTCTCTAGGAAATCAATTTAAGAAGTTAAAATTTATTATAAGTCATGGAGGGTCCACTAAGGCACCATAAAATTAATCCAACAAATCTAAAATTACATTAGTTCAAAGGAAAAACATATATTTTCCTTAATACCACTTTTATAGTATTTTATTACATCGCTATTGGGTCATTATGACATCTCAAGATACATTATATATTTAGCTGTATTTAATATTTGTCCAAAAATTTGTTTGTCCCAGAAAATTATAAAAAATTCACCGTTACACAATATTGACGTTTGAATCAAACAAAATATTCATTTTATCTAAATAATTTTCTTATTGTTTTAATTTTTAATTTTAAAATAAAACTTACATTTATAAAAAATTCATGGGTTTTGACTAAATCATCTTTCAAACCTTAATCGAAATTACAATTATTTTCATAAAATTATATGATCATTTATATTTAATAAAATTAATTTAGTAATAATATTTTGATAAAATATTATTTAATTAAAATATCCATTAATTAATCAAAATATATTTCCTAACTGAATGTAAATATTAACTAAAAATAATGTTTATTATTTAAAACCAACATTCAATGTAACAATAAATAAATGAATGTATATTATTTATACAAAAAAAATTCCCATAATAATTAAGCTATGGTCTTGTAAAAAACCCTTATAACACACACATAAGACCTAGGGGCTAGGTGTGTGATGGTGCCAGACTCATGGGGTTGCTCAGATAAAATTTCATGGGTGGTAATCTCTATTAACGTCCACTTCTCCCATAGGCGGTTTCCTTACAATCTCCCCTACCTTAAGAAATATTTCCCTCCTAATATCCTTTTTGAACACAAAAATAGATGACAGTAACTCTTCTTCATCAATTCCTCTGATTCCCACATTGCTTCTTCAAACTTGTGATTTATCCACAACACTTTGATGAGGGAAATTGCCTTATTTCATAGAATCAATGAACTAAGATCTAAACCAACATCTCTTAATAGGATAGGATATTATCCAATGGTAAATCCTCTGGATTGAGTACATGAAATGAGTTAGTTATGTACTTCATGAGGAGTGATATATGGAATACATCGTGTTATTAAGACTGGTTCGGTGGGAGTTCGATGCCATATCTACTTCTTTAATGTGATCAAGGATCTCAAAAAGGTTCTATGTACCTTTGAATAAGAATTCCCTTATTCCCAAATCTTATAACTCTCTTCCACAGTGATATGTAGTGGAATAAAATGTCCCCAACATCAAACTCTACGTATCATCAAATATTATCAGCATAGCACTTTTGTCGACTCTGTGAAACTTTAATGGGATGGTGGATGGTATTAACATTATAAACCATTTCTTTGAACATTTCTATAACTTGGAGTTTTTGTTCCCCAACATCATCCTAACATTTCGGTGTTCTAAACCTCTTCCCAAAATGGGCATCATAATGAGCCATTTGGGTGGTTGAGTGGAAACTGTTATAGTAAGAGAACTCCACCTGAGGAAGATGTTGATCTCATCCTATTTTTAAGTAAATTTATAATGTTCTCAACATGTACTCATGTGTTTGGATAGTCCACTCATATTTCCCATTAGTTTGAGGATCATAAGTCGTACTGATGTCCAACAATGTATATAGATCATATTAGAGACTCTTCCAGAAAAAAGAGGTGAGTCATGGATCCCGATTGAATATAATTGATATTGTGACTCCATAAAACATTACCACTTCTATGATTTATATCCAAACTGGTTTATCCAACAAGAAATCCTCACAAATTGAAATAAATGGTGCAGCCTTTTTATGATGATCCACAACAACCAAGATTTCATTTTTTGCTTTGGATGTTTTCATATGTTTGGTGAAAAACTTCATGGTGTTGTTTTACCATTTCCATATTTCTATGGGTAATGTTTGCATCATCCCCTAAGACTTCCCCCTCTAATCCTTCACTTTTTGAAATACCAAACACTTTGATGTATATTTATTTATCTTCTTCTTCATGTTATCCCACCAAAAATCCTCTTGGAGACCTTGATACATCATTGTGTTACCTAGGTTAATGTATAATTTTGAACTATGTCAATCATCCAAAAGTTCATTCTATAACTCGAGATTTGATGGAATGCACAGTCTTGACCCAAATCTAAAAATTCCTTTTTCATTAACATTGTACTCTGAATATTTCACTTTTTAGATTGTTTCCAATTTCTTCTGAATTCCCACATCATCCTTTTGAGCATCCACTAACCTTTATAAAACAGATGGTTAATAAGAATTTGTGAATGGATTGATGATGTTCCCTTATTTATGATTCCCATATAATTATCCATTAAATCTAATAATATTGTGTAATTTTGAATTCTCAACAATGATAGAATCCTTGGGTCCTTTTTGCTTAGAGCATCTACCACCTTGTTTTCTTTCCCTGAATTGTAATTGATTGAGTAATCATAGTCATTGATCAGATCCATCCATATTCATTGGCTCAAATTCAACTCTTTTAATGAGAATAAATACTTATGGCTTCAATGATCCGTATATATTTCACAATTCTCCACAAATAAGTAATGTAACAAAATTTTTAATGTTAATATTACTCCACCCTACTCCAGATCATGTGTTGTATATGTTTTCTCATTAACACTCAATTTCCTTGAAGCATAGGAAATAACTATATCATTTTTCATCAACTCACATCCCAGTCCCTTATTCAAATCATCACTAAATAAAACAAATATCTCTCCACTTGTGGGTAATGTGATCATGGTCATAGCGATAAGGCACATTTTCAACTCCTTGAAGCCCTCTTCTCATTCAACACTCCATGAAAACATTACTCTGTTCCGAGTTATCTTGTTAAGATGGTTTGAAATTCATGAAAAAATTATCTCCAGTTGTCGATAATATCAATCTATCCCAAGGATGCTACAGATATCCATCACAGATTTTGGCCTCAACCATCACCCACTTTCATTCGTCTTGGTGGGATCCATAGATATCCCATTATATGTGATGATATGACCCAATAATGAGACTTCCTTCTACCAGAACTCACACTTGTTGTACTTTTCCTAGATCTTATCATTTCTCAAGGACTTTAGTACAATTATTAGATTCTCTCCACACTATTACTTGGTTTTAGAGTATATTAGAATATTGTATATAAAAAACCACAAATTTCTTAAGGTAATATCTAAAGACTTTATTCATAAAATCCTTTAATATTTCTAGAGTATAAGTGAGTTTTCATGGCACTACTAAGAATTATTATTTCCCGTACCTTGTACAAAAATCAGCCTTGGGTATATCCCCCTTCTTCACCCTTACATTGTAATATCTTGACCACATACCCACCATAGAAAAGTATTGTACACCACGTTGCTGATCGAAAAAGTCATGAATTCGTGAGAGGGGAAAATTTTTGTTTATCAATATTTTGTTGAGGTCAGAATAATCAATTCAATGGAACATTTGACCATCATTCATCTAGAATAAGAGGACTAGTGCACCCCATAGTGAAGCACATGGGCATATGAACCCTTTATCCGGATTCACTTGTAGTTGTGTCTTTAGCTCCTCAAGATCCACAATATCTATTAAATATAGATTATTTATTATTAGAAATTCCTCACTTATAAGATCAATCATGAATTTTACATCTCTTGTAGGTGGAAGTCCATGTAATTTCTCAGAAACACTTCATCCAATTACCTCACAATAGGCATGTCTTGAAGGATAGTTTCTTTATTTGACTCAATCATCTGAGAGAGATACGAGTTCTCATAAGGCAGTAATATCCAAACTTGAGATGATGGTACAGAAAAGTTACATCCTTCTCCTTGTACTTTTACAGAATCGAGGGTCGATTCTTTATATGGAGAGTGACTTCCCTCTCATGATAAATTCGGTTGGCACTATATAGGGAACACCAATACATGAAAATAATTGTATCAAATTCCACGAGAAGGATTATGAGTAGATTCACTGGGAAGTTAAATCCAAAAATTTTGATAGGGGAGGATTTATATCCATGGGATACAATGATTTTACCATTTTCCATTCACACTAACATCCCTATATCCATGATTTTTGGTGGTGTTGGGATTGTTCTACTAAACGTTTGGGAAATAAATGAATTGTTAGAACCAGAATCGAAAAGTACAGTCTATATTCTGGAATAGATAACATGTGTATCAGTTAGCGCTTCATTTTTGGGGTTCACTTCGGTAGAAGTGATGGAAAAATATCGCCCATGTTTCCTTGGAGGTTGTTGGTTGCCTCTGAAATCCTTTGGAATACATCACTAGTTTGCAAAGTGTTCTGGTTCTTTGCAGATGAAGAAATGAATAATGATTTGAGGGTCAACTAGAGAATTCCACTCCTCTATCACAGTTGTGGGTTTTTCTTGTCAACAATAAATGGCCAGGTTTCCTTTTTCAAAACCAAAAACATTTCCTTATCCCCTTCATGAAATTTCATGGATGATTAATTCCATACATTTGGAAAGTGGGGTACGGGAATTTCTTAGCACTGTTAGATTTATCCATTGGACCACTAAAATTAATGGCCACTTTTAGTTTCTTATCCCCATGATACCCATGACATTCATTAATCTACATTTCAAATTTTACATCACATTATAAAATTTCTTCATAGTTATCAAAGTCACAGATAACTAGGGATTTTCGTAGGCTTAGTTTTGTCCCACTAAAGAAACGGGCATCCTTGCATTTTGGGGTAACGACAAAGCTACAGGATTATCATGGAAGCCTTATGATGTATTCCTTATACGCTCTATAGGATTCTTCATCTTTTTTCTTGAGGTCAAGTACGCCACTTTCCATCTTATGTCGGAGGGTGTGGGGAAAATATTTATCGAAAAACATTTTCCATTAATCCTTCCAATCCAACACATCAATATCTTCCTAAGGCTTCATATTTTTTATCAATGTTCACCACTGTTTAGCTTCTACCTCCATATGATAAGCAGCCAAAAGAACCTTCTTTTTTCAGATCATTAAATGATGGAGAAGATCTTCACAATGGATTTGATCCATTGTTCATCGATTGAGGGATCAGATGATACAATTAATGTTGGAGGCCTTTATCTCGTGAAGCTCTCAATTGTGGCTTGTTATTTCTTTGGGAGGGGGGTTGACTGATCCTCTTGACCCGTGTTTCTTTTCAAAACATTAGTTGACTGAGATAGTATATTGACAATGTTTTTGATTCCTACTCCCATCGAATTGGGCATCTCATTAGAATAGTCATCACATCGATCTTCGCATTGGGAGTTAGATCTAGTCCTCATATTACAAGCCATTGGCTCAAATAATATGAAATTTTCGGGTAACACATAATGAGGAATACATATAAAAAAATGTATAAATAATAAATTACATTTATTTCCTTAACATATGAATTTATATGGTTCAATGTATGTTATCCATGATCTACTACACACCATATATACTTACGGGAATTTTTTATTTCCATAATAATAGTTAATATTAATCTCATGAATTATCTAATGAATATCCCTAGGGTGTGTCAGAACAAAGAGTGAATCAATGACTATTGTCATGCACTACATCTCGTTCGTGTCTAGATCAAATTGATGTTTTCAGGTTTTACTCCTAGATACTTCTATTCCAGAGCCACCTCTATTTGTTCGTATCCAAATATGGATGTATTTTCCTAACAAACCACTTACTCTATAATAAAAATAATTGAATGTTTTTTTTATTATGCATAGTATTATCCCTATGGATTTAACTAGGGTTTTCTAATAATAATCCTAAAAAAACTAAACAAATCCTTTGACACCAACTATAACAACTCTGGACTTTATGACACATTTAAAAATGATTTATTACATAAACGTGCACTTAATACAACTCAGAAGACTGAGAGTTATAGTGTATTTAGGGATTAGGAATATTACATGGAAACCTAAGCCATAAAATAAAACATCTTTGTTAAAAACTTATTTTACATGACCATGGCATTCCTTCATACTTAGTAATGCATGAGATAACCTGAGGACATACATAAGAAAATGGAAAGCTACAAATCCCAGTAAGAAAATAAGCAAGGAATTACTTGAAGAAAAAAATACATGTTATGAAATAGTTATATCAATGTATAATAGTATAAACATGAACATAAAGGCATGATATATCACGATTATCATAACATGGAGATGTGACAACAACATATAACATGATATTAGCATGATCCAAGGCTCATTGCACATTGAGCGTTAGTGAACCCTAATTGCACTTGAATTAGAATTTTGAAAACCTCATTTCACATGATATATAATTATTAATACCTAATTTCACATGTATTATCATGATACTATTCTTTACCCAATGTATTGGAATGCTATCAAGGCCCACCCTTTATAAACATTTCATTTCATGCATAATTATGCCGCACAGATCATACAACCTCGATTAATTAAACATAATAATTTATTACACTAATAATAGATGTATAATACATAAATGTAAGTCATAAATAAACATGTAAATTTAAATGAAGGTGAATACCCATGATAGAGAAATTGGTATGGTATTCACTTACATGATGTTTTTGGCATGTAAATTTTGGTGAAACTTTGGCAGCATAATAACGTCAAGTGGAAATAATTAAATGGGATTATGAGAGAGAAAGTGGTATATAATAACTTATACATGAAATGAAAAGTAATGGGTTCATGTAACTTATTATCCTAAGTAATGTAATGTAATTTATATGAATAATATCGAATAATTTATTGAATGTAAATGAGGAGAGAGAAACCCCTTACCGTATTTCTCCATGGTAACACGTTACATGGGATGCATTAATGAGAGGGAAAAGGTTCTATAATCAATAAAACATAATAAGGGATGTATATGGGATGTTAAAAATCACACCCCAAACATTTTTAATTGGAAATTAAAGGGCGTAACAGTATAAGAAAACTGGGACATAAATAAGGGTGGAAGGAAAGTGAGGATGCCTTACTTGGAAGTGTCATCCCAAAGGCTTGGAAGAGGACTGAGAGAGGCTTCATGGGACATTAGGGAACATTTGGAGGATTATAAAGAGAGTAGGTATGAGTTATTATATGCTCCAAATGGTTTTAGAGAAGAGTAATGTTATATTGAGTGGGTTTATATAGGAAATGAGATGGAATTATTTATTATTTATGTTTTGGACACTACACATTAAACTAATCAAAAACAAACAAACCATCCCATAGTTTTTTCCCATGGTTTTTACCAAAGTGGAGTGGAAAACAATATTTTATAAGGAAAATGGAAAAAAATATTAAAATATTATTCTTTCTTATGTGGAGGTGAGTCACACACTGAAGGAAATATTATTTAAAAGTTACAATATTTTATGTCTTGGATGGTCCATAAATGAACCATAAAATTAATAAAAAAAATATATAATCAAATTATTTTAAAATAAAAGCATATATTAGATGAATAAATATTTTATATTATTTTATTACATCACTATTTGGTCATTATCATGTCATAAAACACATTATATATTTAAACGCTATTTAATATTTTCCGAAAAATTTGACTGTCTCAAAAAATATTGAAAATTTATATATTAGATAATTTTGATGCCTTGAATCCAAAAATAATATTAATTTTATCTAAAAAATTTCTAAATAAGTGAATTTTCACTTTTATAATAAAAACAGACATTTATAAAAAATTCTTGGGTCTTGACAAAAACAATTTTAAAACCATAATAAAAATTACAATTTTATTCATAAAATAATATTATCATTTATATTTAATTAAAATTAATTTAAAAATAATATTTTATTAAAATAATATTTAAATCAAAAATACATTAATTCATCAAAATATATTTTTTAATTGAATTTAAAAATTAAATAAAAATTAAAATTGTTCTTTAAAAACCATTAACAAAGTAACAAAATTAAAATGAATGTATATTCTTTATAAAAAAATAGTGAACATAATCATAGAGATAGGGTCCTATAACATAACCCCTTATAACACCAGCATAATACCTAAGGGTATGGTGTGTGGTGGTGATAGACTCTTGGGGTGGGTCTGATAACATTGCTTGGGTGGTATCTCTATTAACATCCATATCTTCTGTAAGGGGTTCTATTCATGCTTAATGTTTTAATGCATTTCTTGGGATTGGTTAAGAGAGAATACTAGTGACTCTAACTCCTTTATGAGCCCTGAAAAATGGTCTTTGTATGGATTTATTTTATTGGATGAGGCCATAACATCTTTTGTTTGTGTAAATTGGATTTGTTAAAACCCTTATTTTTATTCTAATCATGTGATCACTATTCAATGGCTATATTAGCAACGGTAACAATTATAAATGGTATTATATAATCCAATAATATAAAACCATGTATGTTCATTTTTTTATAAAATCATTTTACATAATGAGACATTTAATTAGATCAAGAGTATTTTCCTTAAAAAAGGTTTCAGTCGTTAAAAAATTTCTTTAGCTTTGAACTTGGTTATTTACATTGGAGACTTTTATTTGTGCCTATTTTATTTATATATGCATTGTGGGATGGTTTTGGTATCTTTTTATACTATTTCTTTTAGATTCTTAGGGATGATTCATTTTATATCTTTATTCGACATTATTATAGAATGTAATTCATTCCATTTCATGATATTTAAATATCCTCAGTACAAGTCCCCAACCCAAGGCCTACTAGAAGTGGGACTCAGATGAAATTATTTCACTAACTTCATTGAAGTGTATTTGACGGGAGGGGGTCATGAAAAAGTGGTTTCATAGACTGATAGTTGATAGAGATGATGGAGGTTGGAGTTAAGAAAATTGTGAATTTCATGGGATGGTCTAAAAATAGTTCCAATTGAACTTGGTGAATGACATAGTCCGGGGTGGCGGACAAGGACATGGGATTTTTGGTCCCCCAAAATATTTAGTGCATGGACACTGATCATGTTAAAGAACCAAGTGACATGGACATTCTTGTAGGGTTGAATCCCAAAAGAGGTACATTCACCATGATAACATGTTTTCATGTTTGAACTAGGTTGTTTTATGAAATTTGAAATGAATGAAGTTAATAAAATAAATTAATTGAATCGTGAAAAATTCAATAATAAATAGGAATAAGAATTCATTGTTTCTTTCTTCTGTTATAGATCATGTTATACATCCACATGTTCCTCATTCAGTTAAGGTTCAATAAGCTAATCCAGTTAATTATTGGAGTGCTAATCTGATGGAGGAGTATGATGTAACATCCCAAGTAAGTAATGAATAATAGATATTTTTATCTATGACTATTAATGAATTAGATAGTGTTTTAGAGGCTTAAAATGAAAATAAATTCAATCTTAAGCATGGAATACACTAATATTTTTAAAAGACTGTTTTACTTCCTTTTGATGGAAAACCATTTTTAAATCTATATTTTGAAAATTTTATAAGCTATTTTTGTCAAAATAAACTTATTCTTTATGATTGGGACATCAAAATTTACTTTGTGTGAATTTTTGGTATTTTTCTGACAATGTTCATTTTTTAATGAATAGTGAAAAATACTGCATTTTACATCAAAACTGCATTTTAATATAATTTATTTATATGATTAGATTATCTTTTGAATTGGTATTAAAGTGTAATCTGAATATATTGTTACCATTTAATCTAATGGTGGACATTGGAATTAATTTCAATTTTAAATTGGACTTAAACTAGTGTCAATCTTTTGATACTTATTGTTTCATAAAAACACGCTATTTGCTCTCACAGCGGGAGTTAATTATTAAATTAATTAATGTAACTTATATGATTTTAATTTTGTAAAAAAGACATAATTTTTGAATTTGGAGTATCAAATATATCTTAGGGTGAATTTTTGGTAATTTTCTGAAAAACTTCAATTTTGATGAATAGTGAAACCACTAAGTGGTACTTATAAAAACTGATTTTTTGTTTAAATGAACATTTTTCCATCTTTGTGTTTTGAATTTCAAAAATCTGATATACATGGTTGTCATTAATAAGTAAAATTTGGTTCAATAAGATTATAATAATTATTTGGTGAATAGTAACTTATTAAGTTTTTAATCGCGATTAGAGGTAATTAGTGTAGTTTAAGGTAAGATTAATGTTTTAATAAAATAAAATGACCTAGACACATGTCCTACCCTTATTGGTTGTGTCATGTCCGACCATGAAAATCCATGGGTCAACATTGGGACCCCAAGGAGCCACTTTGGTTGGGAAATGACATAAATAACTTTTTATTTAATGTTAAAGTAAAAATGACACAAACATGAGTTATATTACTAAAACAATTTTTACATGGGGTTATACAAGTCATATTTTTTACTATAAATATTCATTAGAAATATAAAAATATTTCCTACATCATAGTATTTTTTTTATAATTTTTTGACATTAAATAAATAAATGTATTTTTGACATCATAATGGTGTAGTGATTACCTCATTAATAAAGAATTTAAATAAAATGATAAGATAATGTAAAATCTATGACCTACACTTGTCCAAAACCTATTAGATGGGTGGATTTAGAACCCTTATCACCTTATCCTATAATTATATCAATGTGGGACCATTTTAATCCGAAACTCATTTTGAAATAAAGTAATATTTCTTTACTTTCCAAGAGTGCCCCTCCTCTCCTCTTATAAAAGGCCCCCACCTCTATCTCCTTACACACACTCCCAAAGCCTTTGGCTCGGCCAACCCCTGCCAATTATGTCTCTCCACTTCCCTATCGTACTCCTTGATGCCTCACTGTGGGCAGAAGACTTTCCAAGGAAGCCTTTGAGCTCAAACCAAAGGGAGTTACCCGATTTTAAGGTAATGTCTTCACTTGAGCCATTTTGTTTTATTTTGATTCTCCAACCCCCTAAACTCTTTTTATTTATTTCTTTTGTAACAACTCCAATATCTTCAATATACTAGGATGTTTTTATGAGAGTTATTCAAGCTACACTTACACATACCTACATCTAATGGTTAAAGAACATACTGTTTCCGTGGATGGTAAATTTATGCCTCCCGAAACGATGATTGTTCAACATTCCTTTAACACCTTCAAAGGTGGCCATTAATATGACACTATTTTTATATATGATATATAATATGTTTATGTTTTCCTTAAGCTTCTGTATTTTTCATTTTGGGCACACTTTTATGGTTTCCATTATGGGTAAACGCGATATCTTCATTTAAGGAAGTGCGGACTACCGCCCCCTCAAAGTGAGTTGATTCGTTAAATACCATATGTGGGACGTATAAAGGATGGAACTCTGATATTATATATGATATTATACTGGAATTATAATATACATTTATATCATTATGATTCCATTCTATAAAATACGAAATAGAAATGAAAGTAGCGTTCATGCGTACGTACGGCTTACCATCTCCATGAACAGTTCATTTCATTTCTTACCTCTAGATGATTATGTAATATTATAAATGCATGCATGTACTGGATATATATGACATATATGATATCTACATCATGAATACCATTCTGGATATAATGGATACATGAAAAACTTGTAATTATAAAGGGTTTATTTTTGACTCAAGTACCAATGATCGTCAAAATGACCGTTATTAACTTAAATAATTACATTGTGTTCATGACATGGTAATAAGTGATATAAAATGAATAATTAACTTGGAAAAGGTTCTTAAACAAGTAGAAATTAACTCAATTTTATTATTCAGGACATTAAAGAACGATCGAGTCAAGTCAGACCCGAGGTATGGGACTTTGTCTCAATCTCCTTTCATTGAGGCATATTTTGTTTTATACATAACCTTCTTTAAGACAGTGTATAAACCCCTTTGACTTTTACATTTATCCAAAAGGAATCTTTTTTATAAGAAGCGTTTTACTAAACGACAAAAGGGAATTTTTTTGTCGTACGTATGCGGTGACAACGACTTCTCTGCCGCCGTGACAGTAATTTGAGTTTCGGCTTCCTCTACAAGCCGTACCTTCTTCTTAAAAGAAAATTAAATATCATGTTTTAAATTTCTTTTATTTTGGTATTGAAAATGGTTTTCATAATGTTTTTATATCAATGTTTTGTATTGATATCTTGTGATTGAAAGGTGGAAATGTTATGTTTCCTTTATGCATGTTTTTTGTGATACGATTATGTTGAGGTTCTTCGGCATTATTATGAAGACGGGTGGTTCCGTGATAAACTAAGGGCGGGTGAGCCCGATATAGCTCTCGAATGAATTGGGTAACGTGAAGGAGTGAAACGTTAAGGTTTCTCTGAAGAGATTTAGGAAATATACTGTGATGGGTATTCCAAACGTAACCAAGAGGGTTACTCCCTATGTAAGAATGTTATGAATGCCTCAAGTTACCTTTATGTCTTCTGATTTCTATGATTTATTCATTATTTGATGAGGTATGTTAAAGTGCTTATGTTTTATGGGTAAAGTATGATCTCATTCTTATGTATATATGTACCCATGTTTCCTTTCCATATTTTTATATCCCTTACTGATCTTTTTATGCTCATCCCATGTTTTTTGAAATGTTTTTCACAGGTCAAGGGAAGGGTACATGATATGATGATAGTGTCAAAGAATTGTCAAGAAAGAATCCATGTTTTAATTAAAATATGTTTCCATTGATGGGAAAGAAGAATACTATCTTTATGTAACCACTTTGTATTTACGTGGAATGTAATGCAAGTTTTATGATATAATTCTCTAAAACTCTAAACCCGAAAAGATCCTCAATGTCTAATCTTGTAATCACGCAAGATTGAGTAAGGTTTATGGCTGGGGCCTTATAGTTGGTATCAAAGGTCGGTTTAGATAACTTTAGGAGTTAGAATTCTATTAAATGATTATCCAAAAATATTTTTTTTATGGTCAAATTGAAGTGATATAGCATTTGAAGATTACCATGTTGCTTTATCTAAGACATGTTTGTTTAGAATGGTTTTCCACAGAGGAAACGGGGAAGCAGTGCTAGGAAGGTATGCAGAAGGAAATAACCTTCCGAATCAGTATCCTGAGATGGTCGGAATTGGAAATGAACATTTTTTTGCAGTAATGGCGCAGTTGACAAAAGCGATAAATGGTGGTGGTATCCATGCACGAGATCAGCCAGATCAACCGCAGAGGAACATGTCAGTGGTGGAACATTTCATGAGGCAACATCCCCCATCATTCAGAGGATCATCTGACCCTGTGCTAGCTGAAGGGTGGATTAAATCACTGGAGAAGATTTTCGATGTCATGGGGTGTTCAAACAATCAAAAGGTTAGTCTTGCTATTTAACGTTTGGAGGGTGAAGCAGATCAGTGGTGGTCGATGGTTAAAAATATCAGGGACGCCGATGAGATTGATGCTCTTGACTGGGATGAATTCAAAGGTATGTTTCTTGAGAAGTATTTCCCTAAGGCTGTTCGACTTAGGATGGAAAAGAAAGTCTTGGAATTGAGGAAAGACGAAGACTCAGTGGCTGCCTATGAAGAAAGGTTCACTCGAAATGCAAGGTATGGTCCAAATTTTATCTGAGACCTTGATAGTAAAATCAATCGTTTTTACTCAGGATTAAAGCCAAAATATCTAAGGGAATTAGCTTCTCGTGAGTTTAAAAGTTATGAAAAGCTTGTTCGATGTGCTGAGAAGGTGGAAATGGAGTTTGCCGATGATCAAGTGTTCTATAACAACCAACAGAAGAAGAGACCGAGGTGGCCGGAGAAAGGTAAGAATTCTTCAAAAAAGTCTGATGTTAAGAAATCTAAGTTTCCAGTTTGTGATAAATGTGGCAAAAGGCATGCGGGGGAATGTCTTCTAAATTCACGAAAGTGCAACCGATGTGGTTAGATGGGACATAAGGCTCGTGATTGCACTGAAAAGGATCAAGGTGAAGGTAAGAACAAATTTGATTTACAGTTAGTGAAATGTTATGAGTGAAATAAGAGGGGTCACTATGAAAATGAGTGTCCGACAAAAAGCTTGAGTGATGGGAAGTAGTTAGACTACATGCAGAAAGGGGTGGTGAAATCTTTTGCAACTACTTCAGTAGATGTCGGGCCATCAAATGAAGTTGTATCAGCTCCAGGGAGCTCAGTATTTTTCAATGATTGACTTGAGATCGGGGTACCATCAGCTGAAGGTAAAGGAAGAAGATGTTCCGAAGACCACGTTCCATACAAGATATGGCCATTATGAATTTGTAGTAATGCCTTTTGGGCTAACCAATGCACCTGCTATATTCAAGGACTTAATGAATATAATTTTCCGTGAGTTTTTGGATAAGTTTGTGGTGGTTTTCATTGATGATATTTTGGTGTTTTCTAAAAGTAAAGAGGAGCATGAAAGACATTTAAGGGTTATCTTGCAAACATTAAAAGAAAAGAAATTGTATGGGAAATTCAGCAAGTGTGAGTTTTGGTTGCAACAAATTTCTTTCCTTGGTCACATTGTTTCTAAAGATGGGATAACTGTTGATCCTGCAAAAACAAAAGTTGTGGAAGACTGGCCAAGACCCACAAATGTAACTGAGATTCGTAGCTTCCTTGGTTTGGCAGGCTATTACCGAAGGTTTGTTAGAAATTTTTCACGGTTATCTAGTCCAATGACTAAGCTAACTCGGAAGGGTGTTATGTTTATCTGGACAAAAGAATGTGATGATTGTTTTTAGGAATTGAAAAGAAGATTGGTGAATGCTCCAGTTTTGGCACTACCTTCCAGGAATGGTGAGTTTGTTATATATAGTGATGCTTCATTGAAAATACTTGGTTGCGTCCTAATGCAGAATGATCAGGTAATTGCTTATGCTTTACGACAGTTGAAAACTCATGAGGTAAATTACCCTACACATGATTTGGAATTAGCTGCTGTTGTTTTCGTTTTAAAGATTTGGAGGCATCATTTGTATGGGGTAAAGTGTGAAATATATACTGATCAAAAAAGTTTAAAGTATATATTCACACATAAATAATTGAACATGAGACAAAGGAGATGGCTATAATTAATCAAGGATTATGATTGTACAATTCATTACCATCCGGGAAAAGCAAATAAAGTGGCTGATGCTTTGAGTCGAAAAAGTAATGCTTCATTAGCAATGTTGTGTTTGGAAGGTGATCCTTTGGTTAAGGATTTGATGAACTTTGGCATAGAAGTTGTTGGTGCAGGAAGTTCTTCTATTTTGTTTTAGGTATCACTGAGATCATCTCTATTAGATAGAATCAAGCAAGCACAGAAGCAAGACAGTGAGTTGCAGAAAAAGGTAGAGATGGTTCAAAAAGGTAAGTTGCCTGAATTCAACATTGATAATGATTGAGTTTTGAGATTTGGGAAGAGATTGTGTGTGCCTTGTGATTCACAGTTGAAGAGAGAGTTGTTATGTAAAGCACATAGTTCTCCATTTTCGGTTCATCCTGGTAGTACTAAGATATACAGATATCTGCGGGAGTATTACTGGTGGGATGGAATGAAAAGAGATATTGCTAATTTTACTGTGAAGTTTTTGACATGTCAATAGGTTAAAGCAGAGGGACAGTTACCAAAAGGGATGCTTCAGCATTTACCAGTACCAGAGTGGAAATGGTAGAATATATCCATGGACTTTGTTCTGGGATTACCAAAGACATCTCGAGGTAATAATGCAATCTGGGTTATTGTTGATTGCTTGACCAAATCTGATCATTTCCTTGCTGTACGAGATACTTTCTCCCAAGATCAACTTTCCCGTTTGTATCTTAAAGAGATAGTTAGGTTACATGGATTTCCTCTCTCCATTGTATCTTATCGTGATCTGAGGTTCACTTCTATCTTTTGGAAAGGCCTTCAGAAGTCGTTGGGTACTGAATTAAATTTTAGTACAACATTTCATCCTCAATCAGATGGGCAGTCAGAACGAACAATTCAGACCTTGGAGGATATGCTACGAGCTTGTTCGATGGATTATTAGGGAAGTTGGGGCCAACATATTTCTTTGGTTGAATTTTCATATAATAACAGTTTTCATTCTAGTATAAAGATGGCACCATTTCAGGAATTATATGGGAGGCGGTGTCGAACTCCAGCTTTTTGGGATGAAGTGGGTGAAAGGAAGTTGATGGGACCAGAATTGGTAGAAGAGATGGCAGAAAAAGATCAGCTAATTCAGAAACACATGAGAATAGCTCAGAGTAGTCAGAAGAGTTATGCAGACAACAGGAGGAAGGATCTATCTTTTGAGGTAGGTGATCATGTTTTTTTCAAAGTATCACCATGGAAAAGTGTGATGCGATTTGGTAAGAATGGAAAGCTGAGTCCAAGGTTTATTGGACCATATGAAATTCTGGAGAGAGTTGGATCAGTTGCATACAAAGTGGCTTTACCTTCGAGTTTATCTCAGGTACACAATTGTTTTCACGTTTTGATGTTGAGAAAGTATATGCCAGATCCATCTCATGTTTTGAGTCCAGAGGTAGTTCAGCTGGAAGAGAACCAATCTTATGAGGAACAACCGGACCAGATTATTGACCATAGGGAGCAAGTGTTAAGGAATAAGGTGATTAATCAGGTAAAGGTTTTGTGGAAAAACCACATGATGGAAGAGGCAACATGGGAATCTGAAAATGCAACGAGGGATAAGTACCCCCATTTATTCGATAAGTAAATAAATTGTGGGGACGCAATTTTCTAAAGGGGGGAAGGATGTAACATCACAAGTAAGTAATTAATAATAGATATTTTTATCTATGCCTATTAATGAATTAGATAGTGTTTTAGAGGCTTAAAATGAAAATAAATCCAATCTTATTCATGGAATACTCTAATATTTTTAAAAGATTGTTTTACTGCCTTTTGATGGAAAACCATTTTTAAATCTATCTTTTGACAATTTTATAAGCTATGATTGTCAAAATAGTATTATTATTTATTATTGGGACATCAAAATTTACATTGTGTGAATTTTTGGTATTTTTCTGACAATGTTCATTTTTTAATGAATAGTGAAAAATACTGCATTTTACATCAAAACTGCTTTTTAATCTAATTTATTTAAATGATTAGATTATATTTTGAATTTGACTTAAATTGTAATCTGAAGATATTTTTATCATTTAATTCAATGGTGGACATTGGAATTAATTTCAATTTGAAATCGGACATAAACTAGTGTCAATCTTTTGATACTTATTGTTGCATAAAAACACGCTATTTGCTCTGACAGCGGGAATTAATTATTTAATTAATTAATGTAACTTGTATGATTTGAATTTTGTAAAATAGACATCATTTTTGGACTCAGAGTATCAAATATATCTTAGGGTGAATTTTTGGTAATTTTTGATGAATAGTGAAACCACTAAGTGGTACTTATAAAAACTGATTTTTCGTTTAAATGAAATTTTGCCATCTTTGTGTTTTGAATTTCAAAAATCTGACATACATGGTTGTAATTAAGAATTAAAATGTGTTTCAATGAGATTATAATAATTTTTTGGTGAATAGTATCTTATTAAGTTTTTAATCGCGATTAGAGGTAATTAGTGTAGTTTAAGGTAAGAATAATGTTTTAATAAAATGAAATGACCTAGACACATGTCCTACCATTATTGGTTGTGTCATGGCCGACCAAGACAAGCCATGAGTCAACTTGGGGACCCCATGGAGCCACTTTGGTTGGTAAATGACATAAATAACTTTTTATTTAATGTTAAAGTAAAAATGACACAAACATGAGTTATTTTACTAAAACAATTTTTACATGGGGTTATACAAGTCATATTTTTGACTATAAATATTCATTAGAAAGATAAAAAGATTTCCTACATCATAGTAGTTTTTAATAATATGTTGACATTAAATAAATAAATGTATTTATGACATCATAATGATGTAGCGATTACCTCATTAATAAAGGATTTAAATAAAATGATAAGATAATGTAAAATCTATGACCTACACATGTCCAAAACTATTGTATGGGTGGATTCCGAACCCTTATCACCTTATCCTCTAATTATATCAATGTGAAACCATTTTAATCCGAAACACATATTCAAATAAAGTAATATTTCTTTACTTTCCAAGAGTTCCCCTCCTCTCCTCTTATAAAAGGCCCCCACCTCTATCTCCTTACCCACACTCCCAATGCCATTGGCTCGGCCAACCCCTGCAAATTTTGTCTCTCCACTTCCCTCTCTTACTCCTTGAAGCCTAACATTGGGCAGAAGACTTCCCAAGGAAGCCTTTGAGCTCAAACCAAAGGGAGTTACCCGATTTTAAGGTAATGTCTTCACTTGAGCCCTTCTGTTTTATTTTTCTTCTCCAACCCCCTAAACAATTTTTATTTCTTTCTTTTGTAACAACTCCAGTATCTTAAATATACTAGGATTTTGTTATAATAAGTATTCAAGCTACACTTACTCATACCTACATCTAATGGTTAAAGAATATACTATTTCCGTGGATGGTGAATTTATGCCTCCCGAAACGATGATTGTTCAACATTCCTTTAACACCTTAAAAGGTAGCCATTAAGATAACACTATATTTATATATGATATATAATATGTTTATGTTTTCCTTAAGCTTCTGTATTTTTAATTTTGGGCATACCTTTATGGTTTCCATTATGGGTAAACGCGATATCTTCATTTAAGGAAGTGCGGACTACCGCCCCCTCAAAGTGAGTTCATTCGTTAAATACCATATGTGGGACGTATAAAGGATGGAACTATGATAATATATATGATATTATACTGGAATTATAATATACCTTTATATCATTACGATTCCATTCTATAAAATACGAAATAGAAATGAAAGTAGTGTTCATGCGTACGTACGACTTACCGTCTCCATTAACAGTGCATTTCATTTTTTACCTCTAAATGTTTATGTAATATTATAAATGCATGCATGTACTGGATATATATGACATATATGATATCTACATCATGAATACCATTTTGGATATAATGGATACATGAACAACTTGTAATTATAAAGGGTTTATTTTTTACTCAAGTACCAATGATCGTCAAAATGACCGTTATTAACTTAAAAAATTACATAGTGTTCATGACATGGTAATAAGTGATATAAAAGGAATAATTAACTTGAAAAATGTTCTTAAACAAGTAGAAATTAACTCAAGTTTATTATTCATGACATTAAAGAACGATCGAGTCATGTCGGACCCGAGGTATGGAACTTCGTCTCAATCTCCTTTCATTGAGGCATATTTTGTTTTATACACAACCTTATTTTATATGGTGTATAAACCCCTTTGACTTTTACGTTTATCCAAAAATAATCTTGTATATACGAAGTGTTTTACTAAACGACAAAAGGGAATGTTTTTGTCATACGTATGCGGCGACAATGACTTCTCTACCGCCGTGACCGTTATTTGAGTTTCGGCTTCCTCTACAAGCCATACCTTCTTTTTAAAAGAAAAATAAATACCATGTTCTAATTTTCTTTTATTTTGGTATTGAAAATGGTTTTCATAATGTTTTTATATCAATGTGTTGTATTGATATCTTGTGATTGAAAGGTGGAAATGTTATGTTTCATTTATGCATGTTTTATGTGATACGATTATGTTGAGGTTCTTGGGCATTATTATGAAGACGGGTGGTTCCGTGATAAACTAAGGGCGGGTGAGCCTGATATAGCTCTCGAATGCATTGGGTAACGTGAAGGAGTGAAACGTTAAGGTTTCTCTGAAGAGATTTAGGTAATATACTGTGATGGGTATTCCAAACGTAACCAAGAGGGTTACTCCCTACGTAAGAATGTTATGAATGCCTCAAGTTACCTTTATGTCTTATGATTTCTATGATTTATTCATGATTTGATGAGGTATGTTAAAGTGCTTATGTTTTATGGGTAAAGTATGATCTCATTATTATGTATATATGTACCCATGTTTCCTTTCCATATTTTTATATCCCTTACTGATCTTTTTATGCTCATCCCAAGTTTTTTGAAATGTTTTTCACAGGTCAAGGGAAGGGTACATGATATGATGATAGTGTCAAAGAATTGTCATGAAAGAATCCATGTTTTATTTTAAATATGTTTCCATTGATGGGAAATAAGAATACTCTCTTTATGTAACCACTTTGTTTTTACGTGGAATGTAATGCAAGTTTTATGATCTAATTCTCTAAAACTCTAAACCCGAAAAGATACTCAATGTGTAATCTTGTAATCACGCAAGATTAAGTAAGGTTTAAGGCTGGGGCCTTATAGCTTATCAGTGGTAGAGGAAACCACATGATTTCCAATATTGGACTTTAGAAATGTACGAAGGGAGTGTTTTGGATGTGGAAATAGAGAGATGGATAGTGGATATCAAGATCCATTTCAATTAAATTCGGGCCCCTTTGGAGTATTGGGTCCCTTTGGCATTTAGTAAAATGAAGAGAGATTCATGTCAATGGAGGAAGTTATATCTTAGTGAGTGGAATGAGGTTGATGTCTGAGGGGTTGACATTCTGAATGTGTTATGGGAAAAGTTTCATTCATCGACCAAGAAGGATTAAAGAAGTTACTGATTCTTTCACTTCTTTAGGGGATTATAATGGTGTTGGAGTTAAGAATCTTGTTAAAGAACCCTTTTCTCCTAGATCATTTATCATAAGATGATTCTTGTGTGATTCTTCTTGAAGAAGAACATCTCCCTTCTATTCAGTATAGAGATACTCCCTTTACATTGCATATATATATAGATGTTTATAATCTAGAGAAGGTGATTAAGATTTTTCACACACAAGGGGGTTATTCAAGAGAGGGGAACTAAAAGGGTAACACTTGGAGTATCATTTTCTGGGACAGGTCATAGGCACCTGAGCCTATAAGGTTTCAACCAGGGGATTTTGACCTACGAATCATCCTTTACAGCCTTCTGTGGAAAATAATTTCCATTCATTTCCATGGTATTGTAGATCACTGTGCATTGACTGTGGTGTTAATGGCCATTGCTAGAACCATTTTTCAGTGGCTCTTTGATATTATTTGGTTTAAAGATGGATGTTTAATTTCCAACATCAGCAATGGTTTCAAATGAGACCATTTCAAAAGTAAATTCCTCTAGATTAAGATAGAGTGAGGGTAGATAGGGTAGGCAGTGGTCGAACTCATGAATTTCCACTATTTCAGGGACATCAACCCAAGTGTGTTCATTTATTTGGTTTTTATCAGATGGATAAAGAATTTTGGTGGGGTCAGAGGGATGCAATTGAGGTTGTAACTCCAGATAGGCCATAGATCATTCATGCTATGCTCAATTGTTTTATCAACACTATGAGTAGCATGCTTGATTAAGGATATTCCCACTACATTATTTCACACACTATTTTCTATACTCTATAACTATATAGAAAGAGGATTCCCATGACCCTGTTATTGAGTACACTATTCAAAGTCCATACCATCTTTTTTGATGTGTTACGAGTGTGCATACTAATGATGGGGACACTTCAGAATAGTGGGGAACTTTTTTTTATAGATGCAGTAGAAATATGTCATCCTATGAAATTATTGGTTGTATTTTGTGTTTATTTTTATATACATCTTTCAGATGAGATCCGTGTTTTCAATTATGGGTGGCCATCATGTGGATTTTATTATCCAGAATGGTTTTCAAGTGGGAATTTGGTGTGTAGAGACGCTTCATTTCCTTACGGTTGAGTAATAAGATAAATCACTAGATGTTTGGATAGTGTATATTACATGGGATATTATGTAATTTCTATAAATATTTCATGTGGATTTTGTGCCACTACCCCCCCCCCCACCTGATGTGATGCTGAGTTCATGAAATACTTACAGTATGGTGCTTCTCTAAATTTGATTGATCCTTATCAGATGTCACCTTCTATTATGGGGGAATTTATTATTCATGTGGATTATCTAATGTAGAGGTGTTTCATACGACCCAGTGTGTCAACATGGAGTTCTCTAGTGCTGTTCTCCAAGAAGGATGTTGGTAGTCTATGGTTTTGTAAAGACTACAAGAGGATGAATTAGGTAACGGTTCATAATCATTACCCTATTATAAATATAGATAGTATTTTTGACTAGATATGAGGGGATACTTGGTTTTCTATGATCGACCTACAAACTAGATATAAAAAATTGAAGGTGAATGATGATGATGTTATGATGACTACCTTCATATTTTGTTATGGGAACCTTGAGTTTTTCTCCATACCATTCGGAGATACGAATTAAATAGTTGTGTTCGTAGGGTGTATGAACTCATTGTTTCATGAGTTCTTGGACACTTTCATCATCATATTCATCGATGATATCTTGGTTCACTCAAATTTGTAGGATTTTCATATCGAGAATCTCAATGTTGTTTTTTGGATCCATTGACAAATCTAGATTTATGAGATGTTTTTTAGGTTTGATCATTGGAAATGAGATATACATTTACTAGGACATGTGGTGTCTTGGATATGTATGATATTGGACCCATCTAAGGTCGACCTAGTTGTTTCTTGGGACATAATAATGAATGTTACATAGGTTTGTAGTTTCTTTGATCATAGATGGTATTATTGGAGGTTTGTTCCTGGTTTCTCTTGACTGGAAACCTTGTTGAAAACATTGACTAGGAAGGACCAATATTTTGTGTATAATGATCAAAACAAGGAAGCTTTTGATTACAATAAGGGTATTTTGGTTAGTTCTCTAGTGCTTCAGTTTCCAATGTAGGGTGTGTTGTTTGAGGTGTTTCGTGACACCTACCATATAAGAATAGGATGTTGGTTGATTAAAAACAGTTAGGTGATCTATTATGGGTCTAGTAAGTTACTTCCCCATGAGTTTAACAATTCCACCCATGATGTTGAATTGGTAACAGTTGTTTTGTGCTGATGTTGTGGTGACCTTACCTCATTTAGGAGCAAATTTTGGCCTTCATGAATCAAATTAGTTATTGGTATATCTCTGATCATCATGATATACACATGAAACACTACAGGTGGATAGAGTTTCATTGGTATTATGATTTTTAGATCTTCTAAGACACAATAATGGGGGTGTTGTGTCCAATGATTTGAGTGGGTTGTCATGAAAAGATGTTATTCAAGAGTTTGGGGATACTCGTAGAGGGATGGAGGAGTTTTCAACCTTTCACATAGATGAAATTGGGGTATATGGTGGAGGATAAATTTTTTATAGTGAAACCTTTATTGATGTAGCAGATAGAGGAGTATTGGTTGGGAGACTTTGAGGAATTGATGATACATGATCATGTTGGCCATAGAAATTCTATAGAGGGATGGTGGGTGGATAGTCGGAACCAGATGTTATTTCATGAGAGACATTATGTTCCAATAGTGATTTACAAGGGATTCCTTTGTGAGATTCATATCTCATAATTTTTTGTAAATTAGGAAGTTTCCAATATGTATTGTTTTGATGAGGATGCAATTTTGGTGGTTTGATATAAAGAGGATGGTGGTAGAGTTTGTGGATAATTTTTTTTCTTGAAGAATGTATTATCCAAAAATCATTTTATTGGTTGTTTTTTTCCTTTGTATGTTCCTATGTGGAAGTGGTTTGATATCTCAATGTATTTCTTCATTGGGTTACCCAGATATTAAAGAGGTTGTGATGCTTTCTGGGAAACCATTTATCAGTTAATGAAATCGTCCCACTTCATAGCAGTCAAGGAGTTGGGCATAGTGGATATTTCAGATAAGATGTATGTGGATGAGGTGGTGCTATTTCATTGAGTTCTAATCTCCATTGTCTCATCTTGGGATTCCAATTTTACCATGTGAGTATGGTGAAGATTATATCATTCTTTGGGAACTTAGTTACGTGTTAGCAATTCTCTACACCCTTATATGGATCTGTAGAAAGATAAGACTATCTAGAAATTGGATGATATGTTGCGGGCATGAATTTTATACAATGGTTCATCTTCGGTATGACACCTTCCACTGGTAAAGTTTTCATTCAACAATAGTTACCCCTCATCCATTCGTATAACTCTATTTTAGGATTTTCATGGGCAATTGTGTCATTCTCTATTATGGTAGATGGAGGATGAGGTTGAAACAGTTATTAGTCCTAATGTGGTGTATAGAATAATAGAATAGATTCAGATAGAATGAGAGAGTATGAAAGTAGTGCTGGAAAGGCATATGTCCTATAGCGATCATTGGAGGAGGCCCATTAAGTTCTAGGTTATAAACTATGTATTCTTGAAATTTTCCCCACAATGTGTGTAGTGGCGGATTGGACGGGGGATTAAAAATTATCTTAGGTTTTTTTGGGAACCTTGAGGTGTTGGGAAAAGTTGGAAAAGTGTTGTATTAGTTTCATTTACACCATTATTATAGAGGATCCACACTGTCTTACATGTATCTTCGCTACATAAGTATCTTCACAATAACTCCCATGTCCCTGATAAGGGATATTTTGATATCGAGGGAAAAATGTTGTTCATTGAGTGTCCATTAAAGATCTAGGATCATCAAGATAAGGTTCTTCTGTGGATAAATCATTCATTTGGTTCATGTGTTATGTAGGAACAATGTCTTGGAGTGTAATAATTATGTGAAAAAGATCTATTTGAATTCCTAATAACCAGACTTTTTCGGAGTTTTGTTTTTCATTTCTCTATTACTCTGGTTTTTTGATGCGTGAACCTTATTGTTTTATGTGATAATTTATTTATAATTATGTGTGATGTTTGATGTTGTTCCGATATATGAAAATGGGGGACTTGATTCCTAATCAAGTCCCTTTATACCGTGATACTATTAAACCCATGTGGTTGATTCAGTTCTTCCATGAATGGTCAGTATCTTGACATATAGGATGGAAATAATTGACTTTCATGTTTTTTAAATTGTAGTTTATTGGTTTCAATAGTTATTTTTTTGTGATATATAGAGTTTGTATGGTTGTTTTTTGGTTGTGTGTAGTGGTGAGTTTGTGAGAAATATTTGGTGGTCATTTGGCTTAGTCTCATTAGTGGGTGGTAGCATTTGAGGTATGACATAATCTTTAAAAGGTGTCTCATCCAGTGTTTGTTTGGAACCATTTAATTTATGGGATTGGTTTTGATTCTCAAGGTTGAGAATCATTTGAGTGGTGTATGATGTAATATATCATTCCTTCTCAGCCCATTATTTTTTTGGTTTTGGGTGTTTTATTTGTCTCAATGTAGATTAAATAGGATGTGTGGAAGCTGGAGCGACAGGGGTGCTGTAACAGGGAATTAATACATTGAAATTTTACATGGGGATTAATGGTTTTTCACAATTTTAAAGGTGGTGACTTAATTACTTTTGAATTAGAAAAGAATGGTCTATGAATCAAAAACACATCATCTAAATTCAACTCACTATGTGTAATAAATAAACTCCAAGGAAATAAAATATTCAATGATAGATGGAAATTTTCAGAAACCCAAGGACTATAGGTCATGTAATTCTTAATCAATATGAAACCCTCAGTTTTCCATATTTAAATTTTATTCCTATACCACTTTTTCTTGTTAGGATTTGGATTCTCTCCCTCACATTTTGGATGAACTTTAGGCACCCCAAGGAGGATTTCCATCCCACATCTCGTCCCTTTGATCCCTTTTTCTAGTGGTTCTTAGTTGGGAATCATCAGTGATGTTTATATTATTTCCATGTGTTTTTCTTTTTTTTCATCTCAATTTATTCCATTAAATAAATATTTATTTGTTTTTAGATGAGTTTTAGGAATTTGTTTATGATATTTTATTTGGTGTATATTGATCTTCAAATATCAAGATTGCGATTGTGGGTGTTGGTGTTTCTTCCTCGCGTTACAGTGTGCAGTATGTTGGAAAAGATTTGTTGAGGTAAAAAATACAGTGTTTCACTTTATTGTGCTTCATGTGGGAGGGGTTTTCATTTTTATATATGGTGAATGGTTTATCTAGATTATTCCATGATAAAAAGTTATGGAAATAGTAATTTTATTGGGAAGGGGAATGGTATGAATTCTTTTAATCTATGATATTATTTTGATATTGTGATTGTATAGGTTCAATACCCCATGGAAAATTGTGGTCATTAGGGGTTTTTTCTATTGGATGATATGTTCAGTGACTGATGTGTTTGTTGTGGTTGTTGTGACATCACCCTATATTAGAAATTGGATAACCACATATATTTTCATAATGAAATGGATTCCTCATGATAATATCTTGTGTGATAACTCCCCTAATATAAATTGAAATGGGATAAAATAATACTTCATAAATTTCGAAAATGATATTGATGTGTGTTGGTGGGTGGCCATTCTGAGGAGTGATGTTGTGTGGTTGTGATTCAATGCATGATTTTCTTGTTGTTGGAGCAGGTGGGGATGATTGGTTGTGTTTTTTTGGATGTGCATTCGATGTGATGAGGTGATTGTTACTTGTTCATGCCTTTGGGAAGCAAGGGTATGGTTTCTTGGCCATCCTGTGTGGTTAGAAAGGTAATGATTGTTTGGTCATTATTTGGGTTCAATGAGGTGGTGGTTGTTTGGATGTGATTTTTGAGTGGTGAGGTATTTTTTATTTGGTTAGGATTTAGGGGTAGTGAGGTGATGGTTGGTTGTATATTATTTAGGGGTAATGATCTGATGGTTATTTTAATTTTTATTTGGGGGTGGTTAGGTGATGGTCTGATGAGGATTACGAGATTTTTGTTATGTGTGGTTTCACTGTAGGAGATACTTGGGTAGTGATGAAATAAATGTTTAATAATGATTAAAATGGGTGGGGATTGATTTGGTTAATGGTATGGAAATTATTATTGAATAAATAAATTTCTGTCTATGTGGTTATATATGGTCGATGCATAATATTTGAAAAATGATAGAAATGATGGAATTGGATGGTAACATGAATGTGGCATGTGGCATATTGTAAGAGTTTCTTCATTTAGATGTGGTAGTGAATATGGGGATGTTGTGGGTTAGTTAGAGTTTTATGGATAACCCTTAGTATAGGTTTAGGTGTTTCTATATTAATAATCATGAATATTACTTTTTTATTTCTACACACACCCCACCCGTGATTAGTATTGTGTGCTGACAACCGCATAGTCATGAAGGGCTGTTTTTTCCAACATCCTGATGATGAGGATGGTTGGTCGGATACCTGCTATATCGCTATATCGATTCCTAGGGAGTAGATATTCTAAGTCTATGATTAAAGGGTTTTCAAGGTTCACTCGGTGATGGACCATGTGTCTTCAAGTGATATTAGATCGCCCATGTGTTTTTGGATGACATGTGATATAACCACTAGTAAAAAAACGTTTAACACATTAGTATTTTTCACGTCAGTTATATATAACCGACCTCCAAGCTGTAAAAATCAATTTATCACATTAGTTATTGTATAACCGAAATGATGAATCGATGAGAATCAATTTTTTATGTTGCTTATTTTAAAACTGACATAAAAAATATTGAGATTAGCTTTATCATGTCGGTTGTTTTATAACCGATGTGAAATATTGGATTTGGGTGCTTTATCACGTCGATTAGAAAATAACTGATGTGATAAAGGAAATCTCTGCAATTTAGCACATCGGTTATCAAAAGAGTTGACGCGATAAAGTACAATTTATTAGATCAGTTATAAAATAATTGATGTGATAAATTATTTTCTACATTACTTATTAAATAACTAATGTTATAAACATAAAAAAATATTAGTTTATCACATTGGTTATTAAATAATCGACATGATAATGTTTTTAAATGACTTATCATGCCCCATATTTATTCATTTTGTTTTCTTATATCAGGCGACCTGCGACTCATCTTTCCCATATGGAAATCCTAGAAAGGATTCATTGATGACGTGCCCTCCAGCCTCATTTTTCCAACATCATTCATCATCTTTATTGTCACGAGATCTACCAGGTTGACTCGCAACACTCAATTAAGCCTCACATTTCTCGGTTTCAGTTTTTATTTCTTGCGATGCCCAAAACTAATTTTTTGAGATTTGATTTTTCTATTTTTGTTCGTTCCATCCTCGTAAGTTTCATAGTGTTCAATTATAACATTCTAAATTATTTTCTGTAATAATAAACCATATAAGTGATATAATTCATGTTTACAAGTTTTTTTTGTGTTCTATCTTGTGTGTGTGTGCGTACGGGGGGTTTCGAAGAGGGTGGGGGTTGTCCAACTGGGTGGGGTGTCCAGGGGGTGGGGGCCTGTCCAGGGGGTGGGGGTGTCCATGGAGTGTCAAAGGGGGTGTTGGTGGTGTTCAGGGGGTGTGGGGACTGTCCATGGGGCTTGGGTGTCCAGGGGGTGGGGGTTGTGTCCAGGGGGTGAGGGGGGTGTCCAGGGGTTAGGGGTGTCCAGGGGTGGGGTGGTGTCCAGGGGGTGAGTGGATTTTCCAAGGGGGTAGGGGTGTCTAGTGGGTGGGGGTGTCCAGGGGGAGAGGGGTTGTCTAAAAGAGTGTGGCTGACCAGGGGTGGGGTGATGTCTAGAGGAGTGAGGGTTATCCAGGGTGTTGGGGGGCTATCCAGAGGGTTGGGTGTTTTCCAGGGGGTGGGGGCTATCCAGATGTGTGGGGGTGGGGTGGTGCTATCCAAGGAGGAGGTTTTGTCTATGGGGTATCCAATGGGTGGGGGCGGTGCCCATGGGGTTCAGAGGATTTTCAATGGGGTAGGGGTGTCCATGGGGTAGGGGTTTTCTAGGGGGTCGGGTTTGTCCAAAGGGTTGGGGGGTTGTCCAAGGGGTGGGGGATGTCCAGAGGAGTGGGGGTTTTCTAGAGGGTTTGGGGTTGTCCAGGGGGTGGGGGGCTGTCTAGAAGGGTGGGGGTTGTCCAGGGGGTGTCAAGGGGGTGTCCTAGTGGGTGGGGGTGGTGTCTAGGGGTGTCCTAGGTGGTGGGGGTGGTGTCTAGGGGTGAGGGGGCTTCCCAATGAGGTAGGGGTGTCTAGGGCTGCGTTGTCGAGGGGGTGAGGGGGTGGTTCAGCGGGTTGGGGTGTCCAGGGGGTGTCCAAGGGGGTAGGGGTGGGGGTGGTGTTCAAGAGGGGTGGGGTTATCAAGAGTGGTTGGGGGCTGTCCATGTGGTGGGGGTTGTCCAAGGGGGGTGGTGGTGTCCAGTGTGTTTCCAACGGGGTGGGGTGTCTAGGGGGTGAGGGGGCTTTCTAAGTGTGTGGGGGTGTCCAAGGGTGTGGGGGTGTCTAGGGGTGAGAGGATGTCTAGTGGGTGGGGGTTTCTAGGGGGTGGGGGTTGTCCAGAGGGTTTGGGGGGCCACCCAGGTGGGGGTGGGGGGTTTCCATGGGGGTGAAGGTGTCCAGGGGTGTCCAAGGGGGTGGGGGTGTCTAGGGGTGGGGGAGTGGTGTCCATGGGGGTGGGGGCTGTCTAGGTTGTGGGATGTCCATGGGGATGTGGGGGTTTCTAGGGGCTGCACAATGGGGTAGGGGTGGTGGTGGTGTCTAGGGGGTGAGGGGGCATTCCAAGGTGGTAGGGGTGTCCTAATGGTGGGGGTGGTCTCCTTGGGGGTGAGGGCCTATCTAGGGGTTGGGGTGTCCAGGGGGTGTCCAATGGGGTAGGGGGTAGGGGTGGTGTCTAGGGGGTGGGGGTGTCCAGGGGTGGGGGTGGTGTGCTGGGGGTGTGTGGGCTGTCCAAGGTGGTAGAGGGTGTCTCAGGGGTGGGGATGTCTAGGGGGTGGGGGATATCCAGAGGGGTGGGGGTGCTATTAATGGGGTGGGGGCTTTCTAGGTTGGTGGTGGTGTCCATGGGGGTGTACATGGGGGTGTGGGTGTTCTCTAATGGGGTACAAGGTTAGACAACCCCCTCACCCCCCTGGACACCACTCCCCCACAACTTGGACACCCCCTACCCCCTTGGACAGCCCCTACCCTCGTGGACAACCCCTACCCCCCTTCGACATTCCCCACCCCCCACCCCTGGATGATCCCCTTCACCCCTTGAAAACCCCTTGGTATATATATATCCCTACTATTTCATTGAAACCGTTGAAATATTTTAACGTCGGGTAGTCTATACCAATGTTTTTTATAGAATCATTGATATAGGTCTATTTCAATGACCATCATACCAATTGTGTGTGAAACTGTTGGTTTATTCTATCCTAATGGTTTCTGGGGATATCCCAATGGTTTCAAATCATTGGGATCTGTGTAATATTCAGTAGTGAATGTATACATATTTTAATATTTATACTTCATATTTTTTTTTATGGAAGGTTGAATATGGTATTCAGTTGCACCAGGATGTATTCTTTGTGTACCTTAATAATAACGGATCCAAGATTAATTTAAAATTGTTATATCTAACTATATTTTCTTTTTAAAATCATTTTTATGAATATTTTTTCAAATATGCATATATTTGATTTATATTTTCAAATTTTTTACATTAAAATTATTATATTTTTCATATAAATATATATTCATTTTATCATAACAAGATTTATAATTTTGTTATTCATTATTGGTAATAATTATTCAAAGTTGGATTAAATCACATCCAATGAGTAATGAATATGAGGAAGGTGTTGATGCCTTTTTAGAATTTTCTAAATGAAATGTTCAAAGAAGTGACATTTCATCTGCCCATGCCTGAAATGATTTAATATGAAAAGGTTGAAAAGTGGAGAGATATAAGATCGTCTGATTTTTCATGGTTTTAATAGGAGTTATGGCCCTTGGATTTGGTATGCTGAAACTAGACAAAAAGTAAAATCTACAAATGCTAATTATTTGCAAGATGGTTGCTTTTATGGAATTAAAGAAATGATTTGTGATATTGCAGAAGAACAAATTGAGATAGAACTGACTATTTCACATCTATATGTTGATGCTAAAAAACCATTATATCATGGTTTTATAGATTTTATGGTTTTTTTGTGGTGTTAAGATTGATTGACCTGAAGGAGAATCATAGATGGAGTGACCAAAGTTTTACAGATCTGCTACAATTTTTTAAATACATTCTTCCTAAAGATAACAATCTTACATATTCACATTATAAGGCCAAAAAAAATCATGTTCGATGGGATTGGGATAATAAAAAATACATGCATGTTTGAATGACTGTATGATATATAAGAAGGAATATGAATTTCTGTCAAAGTGTCCTAAATATGGGAAATCACTATATACGTTGAAAGAAAAATCACAGGCTAATGTAGAGAATAAAAAGATACCTTCAAAGGTATTTTGGTATCTTCCTATAATTCAACATTTGAAACGTTTATTGTCTAATTCACATAATGATAAAAAGATTATATGGCATGCTGATGAGTGGATATGTGATGAGAAAATACTTCATATGGATGATTTTCCACAATGGAATAAAATTGATGAGCAGTATCCTACATTTGAAAATAAAATTAGAAATCTTGAACTAGGGCTGTGCACAGATGGAATGAATCTATACCGAATCCTCAAAAGCACACATAGTTTAAGGCCTATTTTATTGGTAATTTACAACCTCTCTCTTCATGTTTGAAGGAATTTCTAATATGTCATGTTGAGTATAATGATCTCTGGACCGAATCAACCCGAAAATGATATTGATGTTTTTTTCACCATTGTTTGATGATTCGAAACTTTAATGGGAGGATTCTATTAGGGTGTATGATTCTTAAAAAATGGAATATTTTCAATTCTATACAGTGCTGATATTCACTATAAATGACTTCCCAGTATAAGGAATTTTTTTTGGATATATTGTTAAGGGGCATAAAGCATGTGCAATTTGCCATCAACAAACTTCATATTGTCAATTGCATCATGGGAGGAAAACAATGTACATGGGTCATCTAACGGTTTTGAATATGGATCACTATTATAGAAGACTAAAAAAGGCATTCAATGGATCAAAAGAATTTGATATTTCTCCAAAACCATTATCCCCTGATGTGTATTTTGAGAGGGTGAAAAACCTTGATTTGACATTGGGAAGGACATAGAAATATGGTAATGATAGACTTATTTGGAAAAAAGGGTCAATATTTTTTAGGCTACCACATTGGATATATCATGAAGTTAAACATAATATTGATGTCATGCATGTGGAGAAGAATATCTTCTATAATTTTTTTGGAACACTATTAGATATTAGAGTAATGACAAAAGATGGGCCGAATGAAACATTAGACTTACTATCAATTGGAATACGTTGGAAGTTAGCTCCCATTCTTAATGGAAGAAGAAAATTTCTTCCCTCGACTTATCATACATTATCCAAGAGGGAGAAAATTATCTTTTTTCAGTGTCTTCATGATATCTATGTTCCTCAAGGTTATTCTTCAAATGTAAAAAATTTGGTCTCTTTGAAGGATTTAAAGTTGATTGTCATGAAATCCCATGATTATCACGTCATGATGCAACAACTTCTATGAGTTGCATTGTGTGGAATATTTCCCATCCTTGTTAGAAAAAATATAATGAAGTTATGTTATTTTTTCAATTAAATTTGAAATAGGGGTGATTGATGTGAATACATTAAATTTTTTGGAAAAGGATTGAATTTATATACTTTTTCAATTGGTAATGTATTTTCCTCTATATTTGTATTGATATAATAGTGAATTTAATGATTCATCTGGTTCAATAAATAATTATTTGTGGACCTGTATATCTTCGTTGGATGTATCATTTTAAAAGGTATATAAAAATATTGAAGGGGTATGTTAAGAGTCTATATCGACCTGAAGTCTCTACTATTGAAGAGAATATTTTTGAGCAGGTTGCAGAGATTTCTACGTGCTACATGGCTGTGGCGGAGAACATATGTTTTCCTCTATCTCTCCATGAACAAGTTAATAATGAGGGAAAGGGGATTTGAGGCTTGAAAGTCAAATCATTATTAGCTAAACAGATGAAAAAGTTAGAATTATACATCTTGAATAACATAGTTGATGTTCGAATTTACATTACATTGCATATTAATGAGTCGAAACAATTTCATCCAAAGAAGAATGAAATGTGGATTTTGAATGAGTACAATAAAACATTTTTTTCATGGTTTAAAAAGACCTTTCTGGATAGGTCACGTGTATCAGAGAAATTACTATGGTTAGTGGGTGGTCTATGTTTAAATGTGATAACATGGTCTGATTCCGACAATAATGGCTACACATTTCATACGAAAGCTCAGGACAATAAACGTGCAGTTCGGAACGGTCGTGTATTGGTGTTTGCAGAAGCAATGCATTTTTTGAGTTCTAAATACAAAAACCCAATTTCTACTTCAAGTGCTATTATGGATTCATTGAAGAAATATTTTAGGTTGATTATTTTAAAATTAAAGTTCATTTTTTAATCGTAATCGGTTTATCATAAATAATAGTGTAAGAAACGATGAATTTGGTATGATAGTTGTTAATCTGAATATATTGGATGACACAACTGATTCTTTTATAATGGAAAAACATGCATAATAGATTTTCTATTTAGTTAATCAATCAGATATGTAGTGGTCTATTGTTTTACAAGGGAAAAACAATATGTTGGTGATGATCAACTTGATGAAGATTATAATTTATGTGAGATTCTTACTTATATGGAAGGATTAGCAGAACATAATGATCAGCATGTTGAAGACATGGTTTGCAACATAAAGAATGATCATGACGAAGGAATTTGGGAAAATAATCCATTTGTAAATTACTAATAATAAAGGTAACATATGATTATTTCTTGTTTACATTTATTATTTTCATAAAATGTTAGATATTGTAATGTTATTATTTATTAAAATACGTATTAAAACAAATAAGAAGATTTTTTTGATTATTTTTAATTTTTTTTAGTTTAGATTATCATGTTTACTATTACGTAAATTATATATATATTATTTTTATTGAATGAAAATTACTTTACTATGTTTACCATGTTTACCATGTTTACCATAGTTTACCATTGTTTACTATAGTTTAACTTTACGTAACTTATATATTTATTTATTTTTCTGAATGAAATTTACATTATAATGTTTACCATGTTTAGCATCATTACCATTGATTAACATGCTTACCATATTAACCATGTTTACTATTACGTAACATAGTCCAATTTTCTATTTTCTGTTTACATTAGTAATGTATATTTGAATTTTTATATTTGTTAACTAATTTTTGTTTTTTTATTTTTTGGATAATGATAGATCAATCAGATGATAAACCACATGATTCTCAAGATGAGAATAATGATCAAACCTATAAGAAGTAACATACACATGTTCCTCGTGAGGTTCCCCAATCATCCTCATGTGATCCCATAACGGTGAAGAGTTTAAGAGTTGGTAAATGTGGGTGCACACATTGAACAAACATTATCACTTTCTCGTACGCAAGACCAGAGGATACTCATTGAGTTTGATGAGAATGATATACCTAGAGGTCCAAATAGAAAATATTTTAAGATATTTGTATCAACTAAGGGTAAGGTAAAAGTAATAATTTTGTATGATGATTGGAGGTGTGTGCAGAAAGAAATAATATCTCAGTTGTGGGAGACAATTTTACTAAGATCAATTGGTTTGGTTTTACTATTCTTTAAATGTTTGTAGGAAAATAGGTTTTACCTATTCTTTATCAGATAACATTTGATATTTCTAACACTAGAGAACTCAGAACGAAATGCTTATCAATGGTTTCTAGGAGATGGATGGATTTCAAATCAACCCTCACATCTGATTTCATTTTTGGTCATATGAGTCATTACAATCAATGTCATATATATCCTTTCATAGATGAAGACACATGGAGATAGTTTGTTGAAACTAGAAGAAAAGATTCATTTTTTTGTAAGGGCAATGTAAGATTTAATAATATTTCTTATATAAAGGATATTATTATTGTTTTGTTAATGATTTATTATTCATAATTTATAGAAAACAAAAAACTCTCATCAACGAATCCAATATAAATATATATACCCTAATAGTTTGTCTCGGGGAGGGTATACATTATTGGATGAACAAATGATGGCAAAAAAATTAAAAAAAATGAGAGTTGAGTCTTCAAGCTCGGGAGAGGTTTCCCCTTCATCCCCTCCATCTAGACATGAATAATGGAAGAGATCGTAGATGGGAAAAAGGAGGAAATATTATGCGGAATATATGAGAATCATATTTGAGAGGATGGTATGATATTTATTTTATTTATTTAATTTAACTATATTCTTCATATAATTTGAATCATTACAGAAATGTTCAACTAATTAATACAAGATTCTCTTATGGAGAAGAGCTCACAGGGGGTATTTACAGTTTGCTGGGAGGTAAGATATTTTATTTGGAGAATTGGGAAAGCTTGAACATCCTGGTTGTGTATGAGGATATCCGATAGGAGTGTCAGTAAGAAAATTGTTTCCATGTTATTCAACCTCTTTCATTGAGGGATTTTATAAAAATAGAATCCTTGGAGGATGGTCTTCATAATATTAATGGGATGATGTAGGAAAATATTATATCATTTGTACAGTCTATTTTTACAGATATGCAATGGCATTTTCAGAATGAGACTCCCACTCCTCCACCTCCCCCAGCAGACCCCATTATTTGTCCTCCACCTCTACCAGTAGTGCTTACTCCACCACCTCATCCTGCGGACCCCATTTTTTATCCTACTCCTATGTCGCATCTTTCATCTTATTTCAAGTTGTATGTTGATGATCTTCAACATTTTATAGTTGTATATGGGCTGGTATATTGTATAAGAGAACTAGTTCATCATCAACAGTCAGAGGTAGAGAATCATAGGGTCACAGTATAGGATATTGTAGATAGATCATCTTGAGTACAATTACCTATATATGAGGTGATGACACTTGGACATAGTATCAGCCATTTTTTAATTAGGCCATCCAGAAATCTGCGAATAATTACCATATAGTTATGTATGTTATATCTTCTATTTTATTTTTTAATTATGTTGTTTTAGCTTTGGAAAACTAATATATTTTTCTAATTATTTTTATAGGAATACTTTAATGGTAATGAAATAATGTATAGACAACAACAAATACAAATGGATATGACGTTAGATAAATATTATAGTCATTTTGACATATTTTCATGATTATTCAAATTTTTTGGCGGGTCATTATGAGTTTCCAATGGAAACTCATGTTTTTGGATGTGTAATAAATGTAAGGATTGTGAAAAATAATATCATGGATCTTGTCACTGAAGATATGTTGGGCATCAACATGGTAAAAATAATTTCCATGTAAGTCATAACACCTTTTACATGCATTATATTTATTAAAAATGTATTGTTATATTGTTTTTGTGTTAGGTATCATTATAACATGTGTGAGAAAAATGAGCAGACTAATGTATATGGATTACAGGACCCGCATTTGATTTCCCCTTAAGCACATGCATTTGATGAGGTACAAAGAATGCTTTATATTTTTGAATGATATGAAAAGAATATAATCACATAGTGTTGGAAGATGCCTTTTTTTAAATGGTATGAATCATATCTTTGGAAAAGATTTCATTATTTTTTAACATAAAAAACCAATAAGCTTAAATTTTTATTTATCAGTGATCATTGGATGTTAGGTGTTTTTTCCGAAGGGATAAAACACATTATTGGATATTCTCTTTCCATGGCGATGTCTGGGAATGTTTTAAGAATATATTTTAAAAGTATGTTTCAATTTATTAATTGTTTTATATATTATAATGAACTTTATATTTATCCCATTCATATTATTCTCTTAGAGGGGATGGGTCTACTTTTGAAAAAACACAATGAAAAGGAGTACCAATATCAAATTGTAAAAGTAAAGATATATATCCATTTATAATTTGTACTTTTTGATGTATTACCTAAAAACATCGTTTTGAATTTACACTCATTAAAACGGAATTGTCATGACCAACAAGGTGTCGCCGAATACGAATATTATATGTTAATATTTATGTATGAAATAATTACAACTGGAACAGTTGTGAAATTTGAATGGTAATATTTCCATTTAAAATATTCCTTAATATTTCATTTTATTTATACATTATACACATTAACTATAATCCTTTTAATTTATAGCTAATTGATGACCCCCAACCCAATAGTGCTCAAGAGGTGAAACACTTACATGTGAAGTGGTCACATTATTTTATAGGTATGAAGGGATTTTAGTTTGTTTGTAGTGTAAAATGTAATTTAGAATATATTTATTATAATTGTGTATTTTTTAGTTGATTAAGTTGGATTTTGGTTTTTTTAGTTGACATTGTAAATTTTTAATGTTATATTTGTGAATGATTAATTTTTTTCTACTTCTTTGTTTGGTCTACTTCTGAAGTTTTTAATGGTATGGATTCTAGTTTGGGGGGAGGTTTCCAAGGGTGTGGGGGTGTCCAGTAGGGTGGGTGTTTTCAGGAGTGTGGGAGGGTTTTCCCGTGGGGTGGGGGTGTCCGGGGTGTCCATGGGGGTGGGAGGGTGTCCAAAAGGGTGGGAGGGATATCCAGGGGATGGGGGCTATCTAGGAGGGTGGGGGAGGGCTGCCTAGGGGGTTTGAAGTTGGGTGGGGTGGGGGAAGGGGTGTTGGAGGGTTGTCCAGTGGGGTGAGGGGGGGTATACAGGGTATCCATAAGGGTGGGGGTAGTCCACCGGTGTGGGATGGTGTCCCGAAGGGCGGGAGGGAAGTCCAGGGGAGTGGGGATGGTCCAGGTGATTTCCAGGGGAGTGGGGGGTGTCCTTCAGGGTGGGGGTGTCTAGGAAGGTGGGAGGGTTGTCCCTGGTTGGGGGCTGTCCAAGATGGTGGGGGTTATCCAGGGGTTTTCCAGGTGTGTGGGAGGTTTCTAGTGGGGTGGGGTGTCCAGGAGGGTGGGAGGGCTCTCTAGGGTGTGGGGGATTTCCAAGAGGTAGGGGTGGGGATATCCAGGTGTGTCGAGGGGTGTGGGGGTATCTAGTGGTGTGCGAGGGTTCAGGGGTGTGGTAGGGATGTCCAGTGGGGTGGTGGTGTCCAGGGTGTTCATGGGGGTGGGAGGGTGTCCAGGAGTGTGGGAGGGCTATGAAGGGGTGTGGGGATGTCCGAGAGGGTGGTTGGGTGTCTAGGGGGTGTCCAGGGGTGTGTGGGGGGTGTCCTGTGGGGTGAGGGGGGTTTTAAGTTTGTGGGATGGATGTCTAGTGGGGTGGGGGTGTCCAGGGTGTTGATGAGGGTGGGGGTAGTCCTGGTGGTGGGAGGGTGTCCAGGAGGGTGGGGGGCTTTCCAGGGGAGTTGAGGCTATCTTGGGGTGTGGCAGGTTTCTAGGGGTGAGGGGGTTTCTAGGGGTGTGGGAGGGATGTCTAGGGGTGTGGGGGGGGGGAATCCAAGGTGTCCATGGGGGTGGGGTGGTCCAAGAGGGTGGGAGGGTGGTCCAGGGGGTGGGGCTTATCCAGGAGGGTGGGGTTTCCAGGGGTGGGGGTGTCAGTGGGGTGGGGGGGGGGGGTCCAGGGGTGGGGGAGGGTTGTACAGTCGGATGGGGGTGGAAGGGTGTCCAAGAGGGTGGGAGGGTTATCGAGGGGGGGGGGGGGGTTCTTCCAGGGGTGTTCAGGGGTGTGGGTGGGTGTCCAATGTGGTGGGGGTTTGTAGGGGTGTGGGAGGGTTGTCCAGTGGGTTTCCAAGGTTGTCCGGTTGGGTGGAGGGTTTCCAAATGGGGTGGGGGTCCAGGGGTGTGGTAGGGATATTCAGGGGTGTAGGAGGGATGTCCAGGGGGTTGGGGTTTGGTCTAGTTTTGGTCTATTTCTCGTCTAATTTTGGCATGGAATAGTTGTGGTTGAATGGTTTTATTTAAAAAATGGGTTTTACTTCAGTAATTTTATAACTGACGTAAAAAATGAAGGGGATTGGTTTTAATGTTGATTATTTGAAAACCGACATAAAAAATGCCTGGGAATATTTTTTAACATTGGTTATTTAATAAATTATGTAAAAAATGGAACGGAATAGATTATTACGTCGGTTATTTTATAACCGACTTAGTAGATATATTTTCACGTCAGTTATTATTTATCGTATGTGAAAAAATTCTTGGCATACTAGTTTATCACATCAATTATTTTCATAACTGATGTGATAAATGCTTCAGAGTTTTAATTTAGACTTCAGTTATATAATAATCGATGTGAAAATTTATATACCACATCATTCAATTAAACACCGACGTAAAAAATTATAACTCCGAAGTGTTTTCTATGTCGGTTTTTTAGGAACTGATGTGAAAAACGCTTCAAATTTTTGGTTTTTATGTCAATTTTAAAATAATCGATGTAAAAATAAATATTTATAATGTGTCTTGTAATAACTTCTGCCAAAATCCAACGTAAAAAATAAAAAATAACCACCATATATTTTTTTCTGCACTAGTGATATTCATCCAGGTGGGGTGGTGGCCTAGGTGATTTTGAGCAAGATGCCATATAACCATGTTTATTGGGTGGTGGACCACATGCCACTGGGAAATATTTGATATGACTATTATTTGGGGGAGTTTTTAGTGGGTTTCGTTCATAGTATGAGGATGGAATAAAGTTTCTTCCCTTCTTGTTCAAAATACCCTAATACCTTTTTTAAGGTTGTGATGTGATTTCCTAGGTGTATGCAGATGAGATGTGGTGTTAACATGCTTGTTTGGTAGATGCCTAGGTGTTTAAGTACCTTTTTTGATGGAAAAGTGATTTTGGGGTCGTGATATATGTTATTTGAAAGTGATATGAGGGCTAGGACATATGATGTTTTGGTGTGATAGTTGAAATCAGTGGTAAAGTGGTGTGGAGTAACCTTTATCGACATTCTTCATTTTATATTATTATACATTGATTGATTTTTTTGGTTAGTGTTACTTGGTGATGCTAGGATAGATAGTTGATATATTTATTTATAGTTTGTCCTTCTATTTTCTCATAGGTTTATTAGTATGCTTTTTCAAATATGCACAAGTTACTAGTTTTGCTACTAAGTATACCTAGAAGTTAACACTATATAAATAAACTTGTTTTCTTGTTTCTATTTTCACTAAATGAGTCATGATTCACCTTACTACCATTCAAATTTGATCATTTTTATGACACTGCCTTATATTTTCTTTTGGTTATTTTCTTTGGAGACCTTTATCTGTATCTCTTTTATTTGTACATGCATTTTGTTATGGTGTCCATTTCTATTTATATTTTTTCATTGGGTTTCTTTTGGATTGGTCATCATATCTCTTGATCCAACATTATTATATGGATTAATGCCTCTCATTTAATGAGATTTTTATTCCATCAGTACTAGTCTTCATCCTAAGTCCTACTTAAGGTGGGAATGAGGGGTCATTATCTCTCTCTCATCATTGTAGTATATTTGGTGGAAGGGGGTTGTGACATAAATAGAATGTGTCTCTATATCTATAACCAATTATAGTTATATATCATGGTGAGGACCCTTTATTTATAATTATATTCAAATAATCACTTCTCCAAGTTAACTTTTCAAGGCCCTTATTGAGTTGTTCATTAGACAATTTATGTTCACTGTTTTCCTTTAACAATATTGTATTATATTACTTTTAGATAAAGAGATCAACTTATGATGTTTCAAAAAATCATGTTGTTACTTTATATTTTTATATAATCCATTAGTTCATTGAATGTTTCATCCATTATATTACTATATTTGAAGAAATAGTTACTAGAAATATCAGATTCATCATGTTTTTCACTTTTATAGGAACATAATTAGTATTTGTTGCCTCATGTGTAACTTCTATAAAGCATGGAATTTCTATATCATGAGAATCATTTACGGATTATTTTGAATTATTTAAACTATCATATTTAAAATATAATGTTTCCTCATGTATTTCTAATGTTTCATTCCTTGATCCTCATATTTTTCTTATACCTCAATTTCAGACAACCAACATTGACGTGTCATTTTCTTTTTTACTCATAACATGTAACTTCTACAAATTTATCAAACTTATTCCAATTTCATTTATTATCATATTTTCCATTAAAATTAATCTTTCAACAGAAATTATTTTTCATATAAAACATTTTAAATATTTTTTTTAGTTGATTAATCTACTCATCCATATCAGAGTCACCATAACATCCACCAGCTCTCTCTTCTTTGAATAACTCTGTACATTTTTTCTCAGATTCATTGAATGAAATTTATTTTTTGGGTTCATCAACTTCATCATTAACTTCAATAAATTCTTCATAATTCATTAGTTTTCCAATAAACTCATTTATTGGTCACATTATTACATCACATAATTCTAAACTATATATAATATTTCCTCACAATCTTTGAGAGTAGTGTCTTAAAATCACCAGCACTTACGACTTAACATCAATAGTAATTCCCAGTTCATGAATATTAATTTTAATATCATTAATCTTCAAATATATATTTTAAATATGATCAGTGGGTTTCATTATAAATTTATAATTCTTAATGATATAATAATTTAATCCCATTTCGTTAATAGTAGATGTTCCATAATGAAACAAATATAATGAATCCCAAATTTCATAGACTATTTCAATTTTATATATTCTTTTAAATTCATCCTCTTCTATTTTATAGTATAAATAATGAATTTCATTATAGTTACAACAAATCATGATTTATTGGGATCACTATAGTCTTATATGGAAGCTTTCTGAATTCCATATTGATGTTCTATTATAGTTTAAATATCAAAACTCGTACTCTCAATTTTATTTTTTATTTTAATTTTTCAATAAGCATATTTTTGGAATTTCAAATATGATGGTTTATTTTTAGAATTAGCTTAAAATATAGAGTTATCCATATTTATTTAAATATAATAATAAAATAAAATAGATTTCCTATCTAGATGAAATCATAAGGGTCTAATATGAAAATAAGAAATAACAACTCAATCGTCATTTAAAACAAAGGGAGATATAGGTAAAATTCGATGCAAGTATGAGACTAATTGTGTTCTGATTGATCATCAATATTATATTCACCTCATGATGTCTTCTATTAGTTATAATAGTATATTAAATGATCCAAAATTCTTTCTCTGGTATGTTAATGATGAATAGAAGACAAGAATGTGTTAATGTTTCTTAACAGAACACTAGCATGTGTATTCTCTTTTATTACGATTACTATCGTTTAAAAATATCATATCGTTAAATAAATAAATTCTTCCCCAAAATATTCATCTATGAATAATAATAATAGATCAATGAATTCTCTATGATATATAGAAATATTATATGCTCTAACACACAATTTCATTTTCCAAAGATGGATATTGGAATATATTACAAAAATATAATTCTCATCAAAAACGGAAACATGAATTCTAAAACCTTATCTTTTTACACAAAATTGATTCAACACTTAAGAAAAACTACAATTGATTCCATCAAATAGTTGTGCAGTCACTTGGGCTTATCTTGTTGTCACTGGTTCTTTCCAATTCACCAATATGAATCATTAAGCTATGTGGGTTTACCAATTCACTAATATAAATCATTAGGCTACGTGGTTCTATCTAGTTCACCTATGTCAATCATTTACTAACGTGGTTCTATCCAATTCACCTATGTAAATTATTAGGATACGTGGTTCTAAATAATTCACCTACCAAAATCATTTGGCTTTGTATTTTTTAAAACATTCTAATTTCCTAACACGGTGTTTCTTTATAACATGAGGTATCTCTATGGAATACAGTTGCTTTAATAATTTTCCAAAATTATAACTATGACTAATATGGTCATGGAAATATAATGTTCTGTCACTATGTTTCTTTTACGTTCATTTGGTTTACTCATGTGGTTACATGGTTTTCTCATGTAATCACTTGAGTAGTGTTTAAAATTTCCACCACATTGGATTGATTAGAGAAATTATATATCCACATTGTTCCAACAATCTCTTCCATCCTTAGTGAAATTCATCTAAGTTATAGATTTCCTCATTCGATCAATTTAATCCTTCTTGAATTCAATAAAATAATTTAAAAATTTTCACTAATTTTGAAACATGAACGGTTTTTTGTTCTTTTGGTCATTTGAGTTTTTTATGTGATAGGTAGCTGGATTTATTACTGCATTGGCACATTGGAAAATTTTCCTATTTATCTAAAAAAACACATAGCTACCATAGAACATAGAATCCATTAATAATAAAATAAACATGATTTTATGTTATTAATAAATGTAATTATTATACTAATAAAACATTATTTTTCCAAATTAACATGTATATATTCATATCTATTAGGTTGACTAAAAAATATTGCAATGAGGATGTCTTTTGGAATATAGGTTCTATGTTTTAAATACATAGAAATCATATTAATCTAGAAAATAATTTTAGATTTAGTAGTGAGGAGATATAAACCCAAATAATAATGGGAACATAAAATAATAATATATGTATTTGAAAGGGTGATCCTGTGAATTTATATGAATCCCAACAACATGAGAGAATAGTCTTTAAAAAATTATTTTTTAATTTGGTTTGAATTTTCAAAAAATAATTTTGATTTAATGCATTTAGATCCATTGTTTTTTCAAAATGTGCACTAATATATTTTGTGTGTGCACATATGGTGAATTAGTACATAGATATAATCATAATATAAACATTCATGTGTCATTTTTGGCATTTTTTTTACATTAATCATGCACCATTTCAATTCTGTAATACCTTTTGTGTACAGATTTTTTTAAAATTAAAGGAAACATTGAATTTTAATATTAATTAAGGGGTTGAATATTAAACCAGGATTCGTAATTGAAATTGAACATTGAAACCTTCAGAAGTTGTATTTTAGATGTGGATAAGGGGTCAGATGTTGGAATAGAGAGGTGGGGGATTCAAAATGAAGTCGGACTGGCCTGTACCAACAAACACACTAGCCAGTGGGCCAATATCAGCAATCCAAATATGCTTAAATGGGTGTAAAATTAATTTTTTTTTGACTCCATTTTATTTAGAGTGTGGATGCCTCTTCTCTCCCCAGTCTTGCTCAGGAAAACAAAGGGACTAGTCCTCTCCCATACCCTCTTATCCCTTGGAAAAGAGGGGTTTTCTTTTATAATTTTTCGGTGATATATGTTATGTATCTTCTTCTAGTGAAATATTCTCCCTCCCACATTCTCTTGTTCTAATTTATACTATCTCTAACTAGTAATTTGATGTTGATTCAAATAGTTCCTAGTGAAATCATCCATGTTTGATGGGGATTCTATTCTACCAAGGTTCAAGGAATCCAAAGACATCATCTACACTCAGTATCCTAGAGATTCCATAATGAATTTCACCTTTATGGATTTTTAATAGGTTTTAAATAACATTTTATTTAAGTTAATTGTGTTTGTGCTTCTTAGTTAGGGTATTTGGCTCACCAAGGTTTTAGACATGTTTTAGGGGTTGTCGAAACCCCTTTGATCAAGGTTTTTATGGATGATTAAGGCCTAGTAAGTTATTCAACATTATTATAATGTTGTTTGTTATATGGATGTGTATGTGTGGTCTCACCACTATTGTGTTTAGACTTTATGTAAAACTGAATAATTTATTTAGTTAAATGTGTTAGTATAAATTGATTTTTTGAATCATGTGAAATCTCAAGGATCACAATTAGTAAAGTGTCTAGGTAACCACAAACCTACTACACTAGCTGAGTTTCTTAGATTACCTATGGTTGAGTCACAAACTAATGGTATACCTTGACACATTATTCCCATGAGGGTGTTAATCAAATTAACTAGGATAGATGATACTTAGTGTCCTTTCATAGGTTCACTTGAGAATGATTAGACCTAGTATGTCATATCATGACTGATATGACACTGAAGACCATAGAATTTTTGGATTAGTATTAGGTGAGAGGTCTGACCACATGAGACCACTGAAACATTGAGATGGGATCTGATCCATCACTCTTGAATTTTGCTTGTGATGTTTACCCAGGGAGGGTTTGGGGAGAGTGTGTGTGCTCATGAAATTATTGATGGTCTTGATTCCCTCTAAAGACGGGTGATGACCTGGGACTCAAATTAGTCATGTGACCCAAGTGGGTAACCCTAGTGACATGTCCACCTTAATGAGAGGGTGTGTCAAGGACATTACATTAGGAGTCACAATCAGGATAATGTGCCTATATAAACCTCAACACTAGCCTATGTTGGTAAGGGGAATCGAGTTCATGGACCGATTGATCAACATCAGGGGGTACTTTCTCCTCCTACGAGGTTATGGTGGTTGTCACAATCCACATGACGTCCTTAGAGATGTTTCATCATCTGGTTAAAGTAGGTACGGTTGCCCGTTTATTATTTATTTCCATAAGTTGTTTTTTTGTTCCAGACATGTCACGTACACATATCACTATGATTCATGTTATGTATGGGACCACATCAGTGGTTCTATATTGATTTTTGTACTATAACTTTCATAAGGTGGCCCTGTTATTTCGGTGATTGAGAATATTTCCACTTATTGTAGGCACATGTTAGGTCAAGGCATCAAATAACATGATCAACCTAGAGCATCTCATGTGGGATTTGTAATTTCGGATGAGGTGAGGGTCATAGATTAAAATAGAGCCTCCAATACCTATATTTCATTCTTTATTTATTTTTTCAATATGTATATCTGGTTGGCCTAGTGGGACATCAACCATGTTTGACTATATAAATATCTCCTCATTCCATGTTGTAATTATTGGATGTTTGTTTATTTTCTCATAATCTAATTATGTGGTTTTTGGGATCTTTATTTTTGTTTATTTCCCATTATATTATACTCTAATAATTGTGGGTAAAATATCCACATGGTACTTACTTTGACTCCCACTGCTAGTCAAAGAGAATTTTGAATTTGGGGAGTTGTGTCTAAGGTCACATAGAAATCTCGTTCGGCTATATTATAGAGTAATCAAGTCTGTTAGGTTACAAGTTCTAGTTCATTGGTGTTTGTGGGATGATAATTTTTGATATTTCATAATAACGGAATATGGGAATTCTTAGTTGAATAAATATACTAAATTTAAAAAAAAAAATCTTATTCTACTACCAATATCAACTTGAGATTGATATTTTTATTAGGTATCACTATTCATGTCCTAGCCTTGATTTCTCTATGAAATTTTTTGAGCTCCCTTTCTTTGTCTCTCTTTCTCTCTTTTAATTTTTTATTTATTTAGTCTTTTAAAAAATTTAAAATTTTATCAATTCAATTTATTTCAATATTATTATTTTTCAGGAAATATTGTCTTTATTCTATATTTTTAATTATATCTTTTCAAATGTATAAATATTTTAATTATTAATGATTATTTTTTTAAAAAATTAATTATATTATTCATGTTATATAATTATTTTAATGTAATATATTTGTATTCTCTAAAATTATATTTTATTTAGGATTTTGATTTGTGGACTACATTATAATATTTATTTTTAAATTAATTCAATTTTAAATATAAAAAAAATTATTAAATTTTATCTTATCATTTAAACTAAAATAAACATTTTATTTTTTCCATTACAAATATATTGAATTTTTCTTATAATAATTATTTTTAAATATAAATATAAAAGTATGATATTAAAATATATTACATATGTGTGATATATTAAAATTTCACTATAATTTTTTTTTATTTTATATATTTCATATTTAAGAACTATAAAGTATTTAAAATATTTTAATTATTATATAAGAATTTTTGTTTAATTATATTTACATATAATATATAAATATTATATTTTTATTTATATAATTTTTTTTGAAACTATCATTTTTATATAATTTTTATTATATTATAAAACATATTTTCTAGTTCTATTTTTTATATAAATTTATCATTTCAATACAATAAAAATTAAGTAATACAAAAAATATAAAATTACATTTAATTTCATAATAAAATTTATAATGGAAATAAATATAGAATTTACACTTCATAAATTGTGTTCTCCAAGATTATTCACATAAAATCAAATGAAATCAAAGTGAGGGAGAAGACAAAAATAGAGAGTTAGAAAGTGATAAAACAGATGTTGAGATATTCAATTGTGACAAAAAAATCCAATGATATAAGCACCACTCATTTATTCAACAATCTACATCGCTAAAAAATTTAGTGGTGACAACATCATAAGTCATGGTAATCTCCAGCTTTCTTATGATAGGTGAACATATATTTTAATTGAGTATCATGAATTTAATATGGTGATCCTTGATTCTCATCCTTAATCACTTCACGGAAAAATGATAGATCTATTAATTATAGTTTTTTAAAATATAATATCAGAATAATATTGAGGCTATATTCTGTGAAATTTGATGATTCCTTTTATAAAACATAGTGATTTTTTTGTGATCACATGAAATTATGTATGCATGTAAAATTTCATCACCCTATATTTTTATGGGAACCCTTCAGGATCTTGAATTTATTTCCATGTTTGTATGTTTTAGAGCATTACATCCAGACTTTAATGTGCAAGTTCATAAGGGTATTCAATTTGAATCAATCAACCAATATGATCCGCAAAAAATATAATCCTTGAGAAAATATTAAAAATTATGATGGAAGGCTCGAAGTATCAAGTGTATGGATATCCATAAATAGAACCGAAAAATTAAAATAAAATATTATAATGTTAACATGAAAACTTATAATTATCCATATTAATCAATGAATACAATGTTAGATGCTTAAGAATTTCATCATGTTCATTATTAAGTGACCACTAGGGGTTTATAACTCTATGGTAAAGGGTAGAAGTAAAATATGAGTAAATTTTCATTCAAAGATTCCTTATATCACCCTCTATATTTTAATCCTCTAAAAGTTTTCTTGAGCATTCCATTTATAAATAATTCTTATAAGATATCTCTAATAAAAATAGTGGGGTGTGTGGTATGGGGGAGTTAAACGTTATTAATCTCTTTCTTCATGCACAATGGTGTCAACAACTAAAAAAAATACCGTGTTTTGAACTATTATTCTTTGAGATTATATCATTTCATATTATATTTCCAATTATATCAGAATCAATGAAATTGGATCTTTATATCCCACATTATGACCTATTTGATTAAGGTAAGTCCAAAATATCTTACAAAAATTGTCTTAACTACATGATCCTATACCTGGTCACATGTTTTTAGATTCATCACAGTCTATGGATTTAGGAATAATAACCCCATGACCATTGAATCCAACAATTCTTCTTCAATTTTTGTCAGTATAGTGAATGCCATAGAAAAAATATAAACATTCTTTCAAATTTACACCACCAAGTAAAATATTAAAATATCATGATCATTTCCAAAAACATATTTATCATCATAGAATATGGAAAGAACATAAATCATGGGTATATTTTGTTTCATATAAAATTTGTAGTTTTTAAATAGTCAATAAAAAATTTCAATCCCATCCATGATCCCAATATATGTGCAAACTTTTTCATTTTGAACATGTTTTCAAATAATGAATAAAAAATGTATATATAATGAAAAATGATTTATTTTCATGATACTAAAACCCATATAATTTTTAAATCACATGTATAAGGGTGAAAATATAAGAAAAATTATTGCATGATTGTACCATTACACCAAATACTTTTCATTTACTAACAATGTCACTCTCAAGGAATATTAGATAATTTATGCATGATATGTGGATGAAATGAAAAAATATATTACATCTAGTGAAATATTATCTTATTTTAGTATTTATAAATATAATTATTATCTATTTTGTTTATTTTAATAAACATGAGAATTGAAAACATCTAAATTGTGATAATTTGAAATCAAATGTGATAGAACTATTATAAGTGAAATTCACCCACAACATAACTATGTCCTAAAATCCCTTAATGCGAGTTTGTATAAACCATTCATAAATTTATTTTCTTATTATCTAATCAATGAAGGAATACTACTTTAATAACATTGAAATTCCAAAGAAGATTACTCTCTAAGTTTTTATTACTCTTTATAACTAATGGTAAATAAATATTTTTGAATGGTTGAGCATCTGAAATCAATGCCAATACTCAACTTCCCGATTGAAATATTTAAATATGTTATAAAATTATTCACTCCCCTATATATATAAATATGTTCTCCGTTATTTTTTAATGGTAAAAAATATTCATATAATAGATAACCAATCATAGGATAATTCAAAATCATATTAATTAATTTTCATATACTTGTTTGATGTATGAAAAAAACTATGTGGAAGCCTCAAAGAAGTAAATTGTGTTTATTTAACTATCTTTTATTATCATATAAAAATATTATCTCATTATTGACATGTGGGATATATTATTTAAAAACACAATAATGATGCAAGTTAAAATCAAATGTATTCCTTACATCTGATTGGTTTCAGGAAAACACAACCATTAATACCATTAACTAATTACCATTTTTCTAAATACAAAATTGAATAATATTTTTTTATGTCCAAATCCAGAATGAAATAATTTTTTAATACATTTTTAATCAATTATTACATTATATACTCTAATGAAATGAATTTCATTTAAGCATAAGTATTGTGTCAAAATTTCTTATTTGGTAATCCTTGTTAATTAGCACAATAAATACACTAAGAACAATAAGAAATTATTATTTCAATATTTGAGGAAAGGTAGAGAGAAATATATGTGAAATAAAAAAGTTAAAAATCAATAATAAATATACAAACATAAAATAATTAAAACAAGGAAAATAAAAAATTAATTTTTATGAATAATTACGTAATGTTTTATAATGTAATGGGATGTGTTAAAAATATTATTTATTATTGATAGAAGGGAAGAATTTGAGTGTTGGTGGGTGGGGTGGGAAAATATTCTATTTAATATTATTAGACTACATCTAGGTCATAAATGTCTATATATAAATTCAGTAATAAATTTTTAATCCAAGATCACATTGAAATTAATTTTGGTATAAAATAAAAATTGAAATATTACCAGAGTTTATTGGTGTGATCACATTGAAATATTATTATATCTGGTTCATCATAGTTTAAATAATCTAAGATTGGATCCATATAGGTTATCCAAATATTAACCATATCCCTTGTAATGTAGGTTTATGATATTTATGTGCCAGTGTAGTAGAGTCAAAATATTTATGACACCTACAAAAATATGCATGAGTCACAACTATCACAATGTCCTCATAAAAAATAATATTTAATATAATATCTTTATCTTGTGATATCTTATAAAGAGAGATAAATTTTTTTAGTCATTATCCTTAAATAGTTTATCTATATTTTTCTTATTAAAATGGATTAAATTTATTTGGTTTACCATGAATATGGATTTAATAAAGGAACATACATCCATATAAAGTGTAAAATGGTATCTTCTTCCATTATAAAGTGAAAACCCCTATCTTGATCATTCAATCTATTTTACACCACCAATTATTCACCTAACATGAGATTCCTCATAGGAAAAAAATTACAAGGTTCTGATCATGAATCAAAAGTAAATATTGAATGATATACATTAATAAATATATCATGTCATGAGACCAATACACATTTTCGTAGATGGGAATATCAAATGACACATAGAACATGTGTTATTTTATTTTTCTGGAGGATCATTTTGATCTCCTCTACATGAGAACATGAAGTGAGATATTTATGAGAAGTCTCAATGATTATGATCCCTCGTCACCTAATAATAAAACATCATCCATGTCCCATTAGTATGATTTATTTAAACCATATAATATAATATTAGGTTTTTTCATACTATGTTATGTATCTCATTATAGTTCATATATCATATAAACAGTTTATGAAATAAATATTCCAAGGATGTTACCATGTAAATAGTGTACTTAATATTAATAATAATATTATGTTAAGAATAAAGCATGCATATCTATTTAAATACATTATAGGGTAATTGAATAGTACTACTTAATTTGGGTCTATAAAACGCATACTCACAACACTCCCACATACATTTGTTTTAAATAACAAAACATCAACCCATTTTTCTAACATAATAATAATTTTATTTCAACTTATGATTTTAGATACTAGACATACCATGTTTTCCTAAATGGAAACTCTATTATATTCAACTTAACCTCCTTGGGAAAAATCACTCAAGAGATCATATCCCCATGTATATTCCATTTTACACTATGATAACATTGACATCATAAGCAGTACCATTAATATAATAAACTTATAATATATATTGTGAAAAATCTCACTTACATAGAACAAATATAGAATATGAGACAAATAAATATTTTAATACTACTTATTTATATATATTAGGACAATTATTAATATTAGTATTTATATATATTTCTATTGTTGAATTTTAGGATCTTATATTACACATTTCATAAGCCAAGTAGAGATAGTAGTTAATTTGATCTGTAGGAAGACTAGTCATTCCCCTATATGACATAAGAAAAAAATCACTCTTGAACTTTACCCTCTTCTATTATATAAATTAGTTTCCTATGTATGATCCTATAATTTGTCTATGAAAACACATACAGCAATGAAAATAGATCTTTTCCCTTATAACATGGGTTTCTATATTAATTAAATCTTATTGAAATTATTCAATGTTGTTATTAAATAACTATTAGGCTTATATATATTTTCAATATGTTATCATCATATATTACTTATAAAACTATACTTCTCTTACTAACCATTTTTATAAAAATTTACAAATAATTATTACACAATTCAATACCAATATAATCTATAAGTTGATCCTTGTAAATTTTATATAATATACATGGAAGTTACTTGGATAGCACAATTTATAATAAATTTTTATATCTCTATCAGTGAAAAGGTTTCCAAATAGCAAACATCAGGAAAAATACGATACTATTAAAAACACATCATGATTTATGGGAATTAATTTTAAAATTTATATATTGATCTTTCATGAATAACCATTTAAAACTAACTGGTTTTACATCAGCTTAAGATAATACCAAAATTGAAAATATAATTTTATCATATGGAATTATTTTTTAAAATTTATACAAACTTACAAATTTTATATTATATCTATTTGTTTCTTTCTTATAGAATAAGTATTACTTATTCTTAAGGAAAAATATATCACCAAACATGATAATTATATAACCATTATGTTTGGATTCTATCTTTCCTACACTACATGCCTCTCTTTTCCACGATATATTTTGAAACTTTTTCGATGATAACTTATTATTCATATCAATCCCTAGCTTTACCTATGTCAACATTTCTCCCACTATCTGAAATGGAGACATTAACCCTTATTTTAGAAACATAGATTTTAACTTGAATATGAATATTCTATCATACACAATTTTATAATATCTATCAAAACCTTTAGGATAATTAATTAAGATACACTTTTTCGTATATGAAATTTTATTTTTAACTCTGTATTAAAAAAATATTTCATCCAAATGTCTATTTTATAAACCTAAAAGATACTATTCGTATTATAAATAATATGATATCTATTTTTCATTATAGGCTGAATAGGATAAGTTTTAATTCCCATATTTGAAAAAAATGTCTCAAAAAGAATAATAGAAAACTTGAATGACTTATAATGAGTGTTATTGATCCTCCTGTTTTTAACATAATTTCTCTAATATGTAAAATTACTTGTTAGTTTATAAATAATAACCACTATAAATATAATTATTGATGAATTGTTTTTCAAGATATTCTTCATATTAACTTCAAAAATAATATCTTAACTTTTTACCAATATCATTATATACTTCTCACTACATTCCTTAAGCTTCTTTAAAGAGTCTCATAAAACGATTTCATTTTCCACTGACATCACCAGAAATAGTTCACTCATATATTTTCGAACTAAATCTAAATGATTTATGTATTTTTATCCTTAAACACTAAATGGTTTCAGGGTCATTATAATATATAATCAAGTATGTATAATAAATAATAGTTTTATCTCAATGATTCTAAACTGCTTATCTAGTACGTCTTTAATAATATATTTTTAAATTAATTGACTGTGTATTATCATTCTACTAGGGGCTATTATTTGAGTGTTACAATTTTTATTCGCCATTAAGTACTAATATTGGAAATTTATGATTTTAGTATAGTTAAGTGATTCATTAGGTATGGTATACCACGAGAATATATATTTCAATCAGGAATTAATGTACCATGTTATATAAAAATTGACACTTAAATAATGTATTGGTGATATAAAATATATAAAAAATGTTTTTATAATGCCCATGAATGGTTGAAAAATTAAAACATGGGGTGAATCAGTGGAATATTTTTACAAATTTATGTAACATTTATTAAACCTCTAAAACATTTCATGTTTATGGCCCATTAAACTTATAAATCTTAATTTCTCATACTATATAAATAATCAATTTAATAACACTCATGAAAATTTAATAAGGTTTACTCCTAATTAGGGAACCTACTCATTATTGTTCTCAAGATATATGAGACCTAAATTTTCTTTTATAATGGCTTGGTAAGGTATTAGTGTTATCTAAAATGTGAAATCCATATATATGTTTCCCAGAAATATGATTATACAGGTCCCCAATAGTTACCAGAAATGGAAAAATACTTTGATCCATATGAATATCAAGATATATTTTACTGACAAATATCAATCACCAAAGGTAAGACATATTGAACATATACCTATTAGTTATACAATATACTACCTTGTTATCTAAATTATATCATTATTAAACCTAATATACACTAATATGAATATAGTTTTGGGATTATTTATGAAATTATTTTCTTAAATTACTTAGAAAACTCAAATTCTTTAAGCTGCATAAGGTTCTCCCATTTATATAGATGTGTTTAGTCTGATAAATATGAGAAATGTGTGGCCTTCAATAAGAATTTGCAACGGAAATAAATTATTAATTAAAAAAAATGAAATGAATATTGAGGATATTAGGTTTTTACAAAATCAAAAAACTCACAAATATTGGTGTTAATTCTCTTCAACTAAACCACAAAATTTGGATAGAATAATGAGCTTCCAAATGTGAATATTGGGATATTAATCATCCAATTACTCATAATAATAATTTATTTGACTTAACATGAACAAAAATTTCATCTAGAATCATTTAGAAATGTATCTTTTATAAAATTCTCTTTGCATCATACAGTTGTTCATATAACACTAAATAACTCATAATTTTCCTCCCTTCATTCCTTGGAAAAAACTCTTATGGTATCAGTGATATACTTATATTGAAAAAACATTTTGATAAAACCTCAAAAAATGAAATTATCATCCTTCCAATTAAAATTTCCACATACAATGAATTATTTATTGTGCATACTCATCTTTATTCACCAAATAAGTTACTATAACTTCCAACCCTTTGACATTTATGATTTTTATTATTCAATTTCATTGGGATTACTAACAACTTCAAGAATCAGTTTTTGGACTCATGGTTGATCTTCTGATCAAACACTATTTCAATATTCTTTATGTACCTCCACTTCTGGTGTTTTGACTACTATTGTCCCATATTCATCTTCCAATAAAATTATTTATTTTATTATGGAACCTTGTTTTCAAGATTCAATAACATTTTCTAATATTCAGATCAATATGAGTTTTCTTGATTCACGAACTACAATGAGTAATAATGATGTTTCATAAATATTTATTAGCATAGAATTATCTTATTCAACTTCTGGAAATCGCTATAAGGGGATTTCAACTCGTCATTCCTAAAATATTCCCCTTCGATCATTTGGTAAACTAACTTCTGTTTTTTAGTAACCCCAAGATCTTATTTGGAAAACTTTCTTCTCACTAATCATTTAAATATTTTTTTAACAAATAAAATAACTACTTGTTCACCCACAAATCAGAATTATTATTTGATATATAATCAGTATAACATTCATTAATACAATACTGACATCAGATAGAATACATTCACTAATATTTAAGCTCTTCAATGTCTCCCTTTGGATTTTTTTTCTCAACACATTAACAACTCTTCACCATACTCATTGTTCGATCAAGGCATATCCTTTATCAAATAAAAATATATTATCACCTCACTATGGGATAAGGAAATTTTTTGAGAGAGTTACATCCCTTAGGGAAATGAAATGTTGTTACAAAAAGTTCAACGTACTACACCTCAATTCCTAATAGTAAACAACACTATATTTTTCCTTCATGTTTTTTTCAGAAAGATTTTATCTTATAAATTTAGAAGAATTGTGTGTTTCTTCTCCCCCTTTTATAGTAAAATCCAAGGCATATTGGGGGTAATTTTTAAATTCATTTTTTATGTGAGGTGGGAAGGTTTAACATCATGTTTCAACCTTAATACCCCAAATATTTCATTTTAAATTTCATTAATAAAAATAACATAAATTTTATCCTATATTATAGTATACCCTAGATTTATTTCTTTAGATGTAACATTATTTTTAATGAAAAACACCTTGATATCAATATGTTTTTATCAATATAATTTTATTAGTTTCATTTAATGAATAATTACAATTTTATAATTATAGATATTTTTTAATATATTTTCAAAATTTCCTTTCATGTCGTCTAACTAACAATTCATTCACATCATTTGAGTGCAAGCACAGTATGTAACAATATATTCATATTTTGTTATACCCATATTAATTGAGTGTTTTATCTTATTATGAAAACAAATAAAACTATCTCATACAAATAATTTTCCTCTAGAAATTATTTTCTTTTCATTGTAATGTCTATATCAATCAACATCCCAAAACCTAGGTATGTTCCACTCACTACTTATTTAGTACAATAAGACAATGTTTGATGTTCCTTTAATATACCTCAACACTCTTTAAGTAGGATTAATGGGTGATTCCTTTGGATTAATCTAATATATTCTACACAAAGTGACTCAACACAAAATATTTGGTAAGGATACAATAATATAGTTTTTTTGAAATTTTGGATTTCAATTTGATTAACACTTTAATTGGATTTATCCTTACTCATATTTAATCCAACATATATAAGATTATTAACTTTGTTTGATTCACCCATGTCAAAACATCCTCTTTATTAAATTGGGATACTTTTCCTCTCAGAGAATATTATGAGTTCCATTTTTAATAACATGTATTTTAGAAAGAAATTCGTCATTTCTAGAAACTACATTTTAATGTACAGAATAAGTTTCCTAAATAATCCTTACATGTAGGATCATTATGGTAAGAAAATATTATATTATTAATATAAATAATGACTATCAGAGCTCCATACCATTTCATATTCAAATTTATGTTTCTATCAATATTTCTATTATAAAAAATTCATTATTTTCAAGAAAACATCAAGTTTAATGTACAGATATTGAAGATTTTTCTTCAACCCATAAAATTATTTCATGTTTTTATAAACCATACTACTTTATTTATCATTTGTGAATCTATTGGGGATTTCTATATAAAAATATTCTTCAACATCACTATTCATGAAAGGTGACTTCCATGTCATTTGATAAACTATAAATATCAAATGATGACCAATAGAAAAAAGAATCATATAGTTTTATTTCATATTAAAGGGTTAAATTTTTTTATAAAATCATCATCTTCCACTTATAAATATTCCTTTTAAGCTAAAATTTATTTGTTTCATTAATCTTCTCTCATTTCATTCATTTTATTCCCAATCACCCATTTATTGACAATAATATTTTCTCATTATAGTCACCGAACAAGTTCACATGTGTCATTGTTCTAAATTTAATCTAGCTTCTCATTCATGGATTTCGACCATTCCAAGTGATAAAATTATTCTAATTCTTAATAATGTTTAATATTATAGATAAGTGTTTTTGGATTCTTCATTCTTATATTTATCCTCATATGAACTACATCTTTACAACATATTATGATATTCTTAGCTTTAACTAGGATTTTTAATGTTCATATCATTCTGTTTGTATTGTTGTTAGAACTCTTTTATAACTTGATTCATGGGAAAAAGCATGTCCAATATAATACTCCCAAATTCCTTCCTTTTCAATAGGTTTTTTAGAATATCGTCTTTTATAATAAATTTTTTACTCCAAATTTATCTTTTTCTTCATCGTTTAAATTAGATTTAATTTTAATCACTTTAAAAACATGGGATTATATGATTTTTTGTAATCATTTGTTCCAACACTTGTATTTTATTCTGTTAGTTGAGTAACCAAAACAAATTATACATCTTCTATTTCATCAAATTTCTTGAAATTTTAATTTTTTATCTTCATTAGTAAAGGTCATACAAACACATTGATATATTTTATTGTTGGTTTCTTCTTATACCAAATCCCACAGAGGTTAATATCTGGTTTAGTTATTAGTAATATTTTTTTTCTAAACACATACCGCAATATATATTATTTCACTATTGAAGAATTTAGAGATTTTATACTTCACATAAATGATCCTTCCCACTTCGGATGAACTTTTATTTTTCTAATATACAACACCATTTTATGAGGAGTATAGGTGGAACTATATTGATATTTTATTCCAAATTTTAATAAATGGGATTTGAATGAGTTACATATAGAATCCTTTCTAGTATATATTCTTATCATTTGAATTTTTTCACGATGTTATTTTTTTGCGTGATTTTTTTTGGAAAAAAATATATTTATTTGTTTGGGCACCACAATATACCCTTTCCTCAGTGTTCATGACATGATTTATCATTAATTTCCACCCCCAACCCACTATCACCCACCCCAAACCCCTGATCAGTACTTATGGACACCCCCACCCTTCTTCATCTCTAGAATTACTCCCCAAAATACACCTCCAATCATGTTTTTTATACTTTTTAGAATATTTCAATTTATTCATATATATTTCGAAGTGTGTGTTATATAAAAATATATATACACACTTCTTTTTATTTAAATATTTCTTATATATATATATTCATTTATTTATTTAAGAATATAAATATAAATATAAATATGTTTATTAATAGACATACATATGTATATATAAATATTTTATATATATATATAAGTTCATATATATTGTTATAAATTTATAATGTATAAAAATTGGTAAGATATTGTTTTACAAAAATGAATAATATTTAATTCTATATGATTTATATAAATATATTTAAATGAATTTTAAAAATCTATTTATATATTGAGATTTATATTTTATATATTACATATATATATGTATATATATGTATATATATTTGTACATATTTACATGTAACTGTGTATTTAGATATAAATATTTTATAATTTATTTAAAATTATATATCGTAAATAATTATATATACACCAATTAATAATAATGATATATCTATAAATGTAAATTTATATTTGATTCATATACACTATATTGATACATATAAAAATACACATACATATTTACACACACGGATACACATTTATATTTATCACAAATAAGTACAAATATTTACAAATTTATGTATTTATCTATAAATATTAGAATATGGATATAAGTGTATATATTTTTATTGTCTCACACATATTTGTATATAAACATTACTTTTATAGGTATATATATACATTTTGATTCTTTTTTAAATGGTAAATTAATGGATAATTTTTTTCTTTAAGTAGATGGAATAACTAATATTTATCTCCATTTTGTTTACATATTTTAAAATAAATTTTTATTTAATTATGTTTAAATTTTTATTTTCTAAAATGCATTTAGTATATTTAAATATAGGAAAATATCTTATATTTAATTATAAATAAAATCTACAATATTAAAAATGATAAAATTTCAAAACCAAAATATCATTATGAATGTATGACCTAGGAATAAACACATTCAACACCAAAAAAATGGCAAGAATACTCTCTTAAACTAAGATGAAATACTATTTATTAATAAAAAATAGAATATCCTAAATAAAAAATCAGTTATGGGGGCCTTCTGGGCCATTTAAACTCTAACAAATAGTTTTTTTGTTTCCCCCCCAAAAAATGTGTATATAGCTTCCCAGGTCATGATTTTACATGTGGTAGATCCAAAATAGACACCTGAATCAAAAGTTACTATTGATTGGTTCTAAAGTAATGTATTCAACATATCATAGACCGTTCATTAATCTAATTAATTTTTATGTCATCCAATTGTTACTAAATGACTATTTCATGATATTTACAAAAAAAATAATTAATATTATTTTTTATTTATTGTGAAATCTATTTTTCACTAAATATATTATATATTAAGTTTAAATACTTATTTATACCTATATAAATCAAATTTAAAGATATATTTTATTTATATCAATATTAATATAATTTTTTTAATGAAATATAATTTTATTCAAAATATACCCTTTAACAACACTAGTGATAAAATTGATAAAGGTCCCCCTTTATCATATCTTTTTTGTTGGTGCTGATAAAGGCCCCCTCTATCAATAATTTTTTTTCTTACACTGATAAATGCACCTCTTTATTATCACATTCTTATTAGCAGTGATAAAGGAACCCCCATCAGTTATTTTCTATTAGTCTACATAATAGAAACCCTTTATCGGTGATTTTTTTATCACTTATAAAAAACATTCTTTATCAATGATTTTTGAGAACTATTAAATACACTCCTTTATCCACTCTTTTCCTGGTGTAGATAAAAGGGGTATTTACCGGTGCTTTTAGCTTTCGAAGATAAGGACTAGTGTTGTATAAACCCATATTTCTAGTAGTAAGAAATGCAAGAATGTGAAATAAATTCAGTATAAAAAACAAAATACAACAAACCTATATGGTACAAAATATTCAGCCTTAATATCAATTCCAACACCATGATTGTGATGTGTCAATAACCATATAATGGTTTTGCACCAACCAAATCAATCCATTTTTCCAAGTATCTTTATAACCAATACCAAGTTGTCAAAAAATAGATTATAGGAGGATATTTAAGAAGGATATGACAATAAGGGATTAGATAACAAATTGATCAAAATATAAGTGAGGGAATCCTTTTATATCAGGAGAATAACTCAACTAGAATCTTCAATAGTTGACTTTCCAATGTATGGGATGAAGCCAAAATATTGGGGGTTGAAAATGTTCTTGATGATTACCAAGATTCACCTAATGTTTGAACAAAAATTATAGGAAGAGGTAGGGTTTGATGGACCCTTGGAATTTATAAGAAACTAAAAGCACATGCATCATGATGCTTCATATAGGGCCACACCATAATGATTCCAAGATTGGTATGAAATATGACTCATGGTTAAAGGCTATTCCACAAATGGGTTGGTCAAAAATGCATTATATACAAATGTCATTATCTATGATGAGATCCTATAAACCTATGAAAGATACCATGCCAAAACCAAAAAACCATGTCATAGAATTCCTTACTTATTGATGACGCCAATGCTAAATCCACACACTACTGCATAGTTAACCCAAAATTAGAGGAACTATATAAACTTCACCTTCCAAGACATCATCTCACAGATAATAATGGATGCCTCATCTATGAAAAAATAGAAAGAACCACTAAAATGTATGGCCATGACACAGTTCCCTAACCACACAAAAACTACACCCTTCATGATGTAGAGTAATTCTCTACACCATAGTGCTGGTATAAAACTAATATTTCAATAGAAATCCTATTATAATTCTCAAAACATCTTTTTGGTCCACTAGGTCAAATAACCAGAGAGGCGGTGAATTATGGTATGACATATTAAAACATTCTCCCATTTGGATCATATTTTTTTGTTAGAAAAAACTAATTTCACACTTCGTCCTATAGAAATGTATGAATATATATATGAAATCACGCATAGGACATAACGATTTTTTACTTGGTTCACCCACTCTGGGCTACATCCATGGAACATACAATGAAAATGTGCCGATTTGCAAAATTCACCATTTCTCTCTATAAATAAATATTATAATGTTCTGGATAGATCTTCAATGCCCTTTCTCACCTCCATTACAAGGTTTTGGATATTCTCACTACATTCCCAAGGGTCACTCTCTATGCCTCATTCTCTGGCTCACTGCTGGTGGAAAGGGTCACCGTCTTCCTCTTTCTGTGCTCACAACTCTGAAAAGGAATCCACACATAGTTAATAGACTTGTAGCTCAAACACAGTTTATAGACTTGTAGGTCCCATCATTTTCATGAATTCCAACATCCTCAACTATTGGTAGATGCTATGTTGATGTTCCTTTTTCACCTACAAATGAATCCCACCTTCTCGAGTACTCCTTGGTAAGGGAAAATACTTTCAAAAACTAATTTGAATATTTCTCAAGTTCCTTTGTGTTTCAAAAACCACTTGCCTCTTCCATGTATTGTATACCAGGAAAGGTACGTGGACCTCCTACTCTGCGTACTACTACCTCTTCCATGAACCTCTTCTGCCCGCAGACCGTTATCACCTCCGCGTATTGTTACCTTCATTATTCCTCTGTGAACTTCCCCCTATCCATGAAATGTTCTCTGTTTGTGGACACTCTTCACCTCACCGTACTGGAGCTCTCCATCCACATACCACTTGTGAAATTCTCTCTCTCATATAACAAAGATTCCTCTTCTGCATACCAAGTCAAATCATTCCGTGTAACACAACCTTTACAGGATACAATCCTTTGCAAAAACATTCAGAAAATTATATTCTATATGAACCACTTCATCCTTTGAAAACCTATATTCACAAACCTCCTTCAGAGATTGCCGAAATCCTAGACCAAAAATAGGTTCTATAATTATATATGGTCTCAATAGTAATCGATGGGATTAAAATTTCTTATATAGGCAAAGATATCCGCAAAAACCTCTAATCCAAGATTTACCAAATCATTTATTTAGCCTCCACTACATACCGATCTTTCTGCCACATCAAATCGTAAGCCACCCACAAACCATTTTTACTATTCATTTCACGTACATCGTTTCTTCCTACATGGTCGGTCTTCTCCATCGGTGCCATGTCATCCGCAAATAAAAACACTTTCTACCATTAACTATTTTTGGTTTCGGAAATCATAACCGTGTACCATTCCTGCTTCCTGGTACACGGCTGCATACTCTTCCTATACGTGGTATGCGATCCATACTCATTTGTGATCATCTTGATTTGTCAACAAACACTACCACACACAAAACATGTTGAGATGACACATGGTTGGATTTTTCCACAAAAACACCATTTATGTTATTTTACTGCTTAAATTGATGTGGAATATAAATTTAAGGGTGCTTCAAGAGTGTTCATACCTAGTATGAAAATATTTATTTGAAATAACCTCATGTTTAACCATTAACTGATGATATCACAATTGGATGTCTGTCTTTGAGAAATATTGATCTCCTTATAGTTGATTGATCTAATTATTGTTATAGGATAGGAGATACTTCGCCTTGATTGTGATGTTATAATGATCAAAATAATCAATGAAAATATTGATTGATTTATCGATATTTTTTATAGAGTACTAATACACCCCCAAAGATTAAGCACTAGAGTGTATAAAATCCTTGTTTAGATACATTTTTAATTGGTTATTTCACTCTCCTATCTCAGTGGGGGTCATTCTATAAGGATCTTTGATATATCCCATGATTTTTGTATGAGTTGGATTAAGAAACCAACCATAGGCTCTAGTGCTAATCCAGATAGTTCATTCGTAAAAACTTCAACATATTATCATCCAATGTCCATGTCGTTAATTTTAACATCCTCTTCAATCATTTGAGTTAGAAGTCATGAATTTATAGGTATTAGGACCCATGTAATTGAATTTTTATCCAAAGGTAGTCTAAGAACATCCTCCCATTGATATTAGATAATAAGATGGTTTAGGATATTAAATGAGATATCCTTATCCAGATAATTAACATGTTCTCGATGTAGTGTATGTTAATCCGTACCCCATATCATGCCAAATTCAACCAAGAATAGAAGATCTGGATTTACAGGAAATATATTCCTCTATAAATAAAATAATTTTATTAATATTTTAGATTTCATGGAATGTTTAATCTATTTTAAATCGAAAAATCATTGAATTGTTTTAAACATTATTTAATAAATAAAAATTTGGTTTTATTTTTAGAAATTATTAATATATACTAAATTTATATTTTTCAGTGTTATTATTTTTTAAAATTTGACATTCTTTAAATAGTAATTTATATAAACATCATTGTTATATTTTTTATCTTAAAAAAATCAATTTATATTTTTCTAAAAAATAAATAAAAAAATTATTTTCTATACGCATTAAAATTTATTAATTTTTCAAATTATTTTAGTGTTCTTATTTTATTACAGTATTTTTTCCTTATTTTTATCAATAAATTTTGGCATTGTTTTTTAAATTATTATAAGGGAATTTTCCGTGAAATTTTTAAAAATAAATAATTTACCATTTAACCTAGACATAACCAATATTTATTCCTCATACCTTGATGATAGTCTCCCCAAAACCCAACCTTCCAATGTTCTCCCTCCCCACTTTACTAACTCCATTCAACTATACAATTGCGAGCAACAAAAAGTGAAGCTCTCCACTCTTCCACTTAGGTACAACCCTCTAGGAATCTTGCCTCTCTAATTTCCCTTCTTTACCATCCTAGGGATATGTGTTTGTAACATCTCTATTCCATAGATGTGTTGTTGGAAATTTTTTGTTCACCATTTTTTGTTTATATGGATTCTTTCATTTCTCTAAAATATCTACACTAATCTCTAAATTTATTCATTATTATGGTGATAATATTGTTGTTTCCTTTTTTATTGATATAGATTATTGTTGAGTGTTATGTTTCCCCATAAATTTCCTTATTTTCAGAATCACTATGAAGATCTATTTTTTAGTTCCCACATAACAGCCATTTTTGTACACTTACATCTAACCTTTTGACTTGTTTAGGTGGTAAAAATGAGGCCCATCTATCAATGTATATATAACATTATTGAAAACAGTTATCTCTATTGAATCAACTTAATAGTGTTTTAACACATTGGAATAATCCATCCTCTTATGAAAATTCTTGATTTGGAGGAGGTTATGCTTCCAGAAATAATGACTGAATTTAGTACATGTTATGAGTTATATATATTCAGGGGAGATAAATCTGCATCAGCTAACACTGCTATATTTAACCATGATTTGTATAAGATACAATGTATAGACTCTTAATTCAAACCTATAACATTTTCCTATGAAATGTTGGGGAATCAATATCCATGAATCTTACAGATCAATGAGATGGTTTATGTGCTTGATATTCTATCTCATTTTGTTGACCGTGCCATTTCTTTATTTTCAATAACTTTAGATGTGTATGTCCTCTTAAGATACTTTTGGGAATCTCTACCTGCCCCCTATTATGGTCACTGACATGCAAATTATCTGATATAGTTCACTACATTTTACAATTTCATTATTGTGAATTCCATGAAACCCTTCTCTTGGGTATTTGATGTTGATATCAAAAAATGAAAAATATGAGGATCATCACCACTCCAAGATTTTTTAGTTTCACATAACCCATTTAGTTGTGACACTATTGGAATAAATGGAAAATTCATGATTTCATAAAACAATATGTATGGGATGGTTGTTTATTTTGGCATGAAATTTTTCTTTTTTGGAATTGAATGATTAAAGATCTCTAAAATGATAATACAAGGTATTATTTTGGATTTTTCTATCACTTCAAAAATAAGAAACTATGTAGTTTGTTCTTATTCATCACATTGATTTCTATATTGCTATAAGAGTATCCAGCTTTCATGTTAATTTATTGAACATAATGAATAAAATAAGAGAAAACCCAAGAGTTTATATTGGTCTATTTCATCACCATATGATTAAGTATAGTACTAATCCCTTCCTATTTATAGAAGGGTATATCATCTGTGTGCATTCAATAATTCATTTAGTGGAACCCATTCTATTTTTTCTCTTTTTGAGGATGTCATCATAACTTTTAGAATGTGATTTCTATTTACCAGGCCTGATGTTTTGGGAAAAAAAGTTGTAGAATTCTAGAATGTAGATAAATTCTCAATTATGGATCAGGATATTTTTTGGGAACACCTCCAATGATGTTATGGATGCCAAATTAATCAGTATTGTATCAATTTTCCTTTTATTTCTGTTTCATTATAGAATTTATATGGATATCCTTTTGTGTGTGCTCATATGGTGTTGGAGTAGCCTTATATAATTATTATATAAATAAATCATATGTTTATTTGGGATTTTCATTACTTTAATCATTGAAAATTGCACTTCTGTTTCATCAGAGCATGAAATATGAAGATTCATTATATTTATTAAGAGGGAAACTACAGTTAAATGAATATACCAAAGGCCCAAAGTGTATCAATGTATATTTTCAAACTCATCTATAGTTTCATGTTTTTCCTAGGTATCACTATTCTCATACTTGACACATATATGACATGTCTTTATCACTCTCTATCTCACATAATATGTTTATTTTTTGGATTCCAAAATAATTTAATTATATATGATTAATTATTCCAGAATGTTATTTATACCATGTATATTTTTAATTATTTCATTTTTTTTATTTTTAATTTTTAAAATTATATTTGATTTATGATCTTGATATGTGAAAGAAATTCTAATATTTATTTTATAATTAAATATATTATCTACTAAAAAATATCATTAAATTTAATTTTATCATTTAAATAATAAAAAATACTTCATTTTTAACTAATTAAATATATTTAATTTTACTTAATTAAAATTCTAATAAATATACATTTACATTTATGATATTGGTAAATATTACAGAGGTATGATATATTTCAATATCAATATAATTTTATGTGTTTTAAATATTTCAAATCTAAGTGTTATAAATAATTTTATAGTATTCAAAATATTATATATATTTTTTTATTTTAAACACATATATATATATTATATTATATTTGACGTATTTACATATATAATGAGTTTATATTATGCAATTATAATGTTTTTTATTTTTTATTATATTGTTAAATTTATTTTCTAACTCTATTGTTTATATAAATTATTCTTATAAATATAATAAAACATAAAAAATACAATTAAAATAAAATAAATTTTACTTTCAAAAATTAAATATAAATATTTAAAATAAAAATACCTTTGATGAATCTTAAATGGAGGTATCCAAGATCTTTTAAACATAGAGTTGTATAATGTCTACATACAAAATCTATTGCTACAAGTACCATGAATTTATCAAAAGAAGCATGAATAAACATTTCTATCAAAAGTGGAAACAATAAAACATTAAATAAATTTTCTTGTAAAATCATTTCCAATAAAAACACCAAGGTTAAGTGACAAAAGGGTAGTTTATATAGGGATTCTCACACATCGTGGTGATGTGTGACTTTTTATGATAATAGAAAACATTCCTATAGTAGAAAATATGAAGATCCATAAGAACTTATCCCCATACCCTCAAGTAGTTTAATTTGCATTGTCATCATCAATCCATGGTATGGTATAGTTAATACATGTCTAGCATGTATTATTTATTCATAACTGCATAGTCTTCTATGTGCCTCAAGATAAATCAAACAATTAAAAGAATATATAATATTTTTAAACATTCATAGAACATTTCAATCAACATTTCATTCATCGCTGATTTTAAATTTCCAATACAAGCCTTCATTTCATAAAATGGATTTTATCAAAAACTCATTCAATTATTTCATAAATCATTTTCAAATGGTTTTTTTATCAAAATTCACAAAATCATTTAATTTCAAAATCCTTAAATATATCCTTCCTTTCCATTCCATCAAAATAATACTTACAATAGACATTTCAATTAAAGAGAAGTTTCTAAAAAACATTCATAATTATTCAATAACCACTATTTAAGGTATTCATTAAACAAACCATGCCATTTGAAAATTTTTTATCAATTCATTAAATCAGGATTCTAGAATATAATTATAAACCAACAAATAATAATAAAAATCATGGGATTAAAATGATAGAGATTTTTGTATGAAATCACCAGCCTTAATTATAAATAATAAGGACACCTAACAAATGATCCCCAACAATTACTAGAGCATATTCACAACTCATGACCCACTGCAATTAGCTAGACACCTAAGACTCATTGATAGTACATTTAAAATAAATGATAGAAAATATTTGGGTATATATATACAAAATTAAAGAAACCTGACACAATATAATTTAGAACCCCAAATCAAAATACACATTTAATTTTTTATTTTAATTAAAAAATTTGAGTGAGGGGTTTGAGAACATTTTGGATGGTAGTTATAATATTTAGAAAAGGTTAAAGAATAATTTTTCACAATTACTATCATTTTAAAAGGATTAAATAATTATTACTAGTTGATCATGTGGAAGAATAACTGAGAAAGGAGTTTTTAAAATTATTTTACACATAAAGGGTACTAGATAAAGGTAACATGGTTTACCCTTACACTGCTTATATGTATTATGTAAGGGTAAGAATCATTACCCTTACATAGGCCAGACACCCTGGTTTACCCTTATGTAGGGCTTTTGTATGGAACGAAAAAAATACTTTTCTTAATTTTACTATTAATTTTAATGTTTTTAATCCCAAAAAAGATACTATTTTACGAAAAATTGGAATATTTATGCTTTTAGTCATATTTTGAGCTTAGTTGAATAAATGGCCTATTTTAGATTTAAACTCTTTTAAATTATTTTGGTATTTAAGAAAAAAATATATTTTATACTTTTCAAAATTATGTAATTATTTTTTCTTGTATTATATGTGTCATCTTATACATTTCATTATTCTGGAACCAAAACTAAATCCACCATTTGACAGCCCAAAACAATCTAATAAGTCGTTCCTTGAAAATAGTGCACATATCATGAGTTTTTTAGTTTTGGGACCATATCTCCTGAATATAAAAACTAAATAGAAAGAAATTTTGAGGTGACACATGATAGATACTTATGAGCAACATTCGTGAAGGATTCTAAACATTAATTGATCTTTTTTAATGCCATTAATGAATGGGAAATAGAATATGCGGAATATGAAGAGTTTTACTGTGGAGAATAAATTATTGGACTAAAATTGAAATAATACTCTCTAAACATAGCCATATATTCTGATCAATGGATGATAGATGAGAAAGAAATTTTTTAACAACATTAATTAAGACACCATTTACCAATTCGACCACTTATTAACTCTGACACGTGGAAACATTTGAAGTAATATCAGGTTATATAAAAGGAGGAAAGCACCTAGATTTGAAAATCATCTTGGGCTTTCAATCAACCACTGAGGAGGAGATCTCCACCGAAGAGCAGTGCTGCATCATCTTCATCCTCCACCATTTTATCTTCTTAATTTTTGTCCTTTTTTTATTTTTGTCTTTGATGTATATTTTATTTTAAATTGTAATTTGTATTCATGGGTATGATAAATAAATTAATTCATGCATATTTTTAATTTTGTGTCTACCATCATTTTACATCCTATCTTCTTCAAATTATTCTTCTCTTATTATTTATATTAATATTATCATTATCATTTTAACATTCATTAAAATTTATATATTTTATTGATTATTTTTTCTCTCTCTTTCATGTAAGTTATATTTTCTTTTATTCTTTTATTCTCTCACCCCCATTATTTTTAATTTACTATTTTATTTGTAGAATCCTTAATATTTTTATTTTCTTCCCTTCTTCCCATATTCGATATTGTGATCTCTTACTCTTGAAAATGAGAGGTTGGCCACGAGGGTTGGCCAAGGGGGAGGTTAAGGTGTTTTGGAATTTTTTATAAATTGTATTTTATGTTTGTAATAGATTTAATTATCAAGAATGGATGAGGCAAGTTTCCCTCTTGTGGTGACTACCCCCAAATGAAATGAAACACTATTTCTTTCTGTTCTTTTATTTAAATAACATTTCCCTCTATTTATTGGATAACTATTCGTATGAATGAGTTGAGCTAATCAATAGATGATCCTATATCGATAGAGTTGGTACCTAGAAGATGGAACACCGTAGACAAAGGGGTGTCATCAAAAAATTATTATAGGAGGATGTCGAATTATGATTTAATAGGATCTCAAAGATTTTACAATTTATAAATAATGAATAGTAATTTTAACCTGATATTTCATGTTTATATTATCAAAAAAATAAAACAATTAATGTGTAATAATTATTGAATAAAAAAATGAACTCAAGACCAAGTCTTGTATTCTTTAATTAATTCTTTTTTGCATTACATGATGGTATAAAATAGCATATTACATTTTATTCGATAAATAATCAAAAAACCACAAAAAAAATTTTTTTTTTATTAAATACATAAAACAACAAAAAGAAGTAGAATAGGTGATTCAGTTATAGAATGTGAACATATTGAAAGGCTCTTAAAATGAGACAAATATGGTCAGCCACTCTACTAAACTTGGAAAATCATATTTTTTTACCTGCACCATGATAGGCATGCTTCAAAACCAGTGTGATTTCTAGGGGGCCAATCATATGTTTTATTTTTTTTCTATTTCACATTTCTTATTTTTTTAATATATTTTATAAAAAAACTAAAAAAATATCAGTGATGTTTTCCATTGATCATTTATCCAATTAATGGAACAATTAATCTAAAGTGTAATAACTAGTAGATGAATCTACTTGGTCTATAGAAGACGGTGGTCCATTAGAGGATAGACAGATCTGGGAAGCACGGAGACAAATTTTCAATGAGGACGAATTAAAAGGCCTTATCTAGGATCTCAAGGATCCCCTAATTAAACAAATGGTTGAAGGATTGTCTAGGGATCTAAAGGAATTCTTTGAATTATTCGCCAAATTCTATCATGGATTGGACAATACACAAAATGAGTGCTTCTTATTCCCTCAAAAAAATTGATGAACATCCACCATAATATTTCTTGGAGAAAGTGGTTATGAAAAAACTCAAGTATAATATTCATGATCTGGATAAAAATGTAAGGGTTTTCCAATAACAATTTTATTTGAAAACTACATATTTCCAAGAATTAGTTGAATATCCCAAACCTAATTCTATACCGTCACTAGATGATAAGACACATGTCATAATTTTTGAAGAGAAGGAGGGTGAACAGCCTACTGAGCTAAAAATTAGAGATCAATAATAGTTGGATGCATTTTAGAATGTATGTAAAGAACCACTTGATCTCCCCAATCCCTACACTAAAAACATTTATGAAGGAAGATACCACCCATGTGGTGTAATTTTAAGTGAAAATAAAGGATCCCGACATCCTACCTCCAAACTCTAAGAACATACTCCAAAATGAACATACCACAACGGAATTTTTTTAATTTGAACCAATCAAGGGAGATGAAATTTTCTCATACATTATCTCATCATTTGATTTTATTAAAACTGAAATATGAATCATTACATCTTGATTTAAATTATAGATTTAGAAAACATTTTTTATTCCATAAAAAGGATTAGAAAACTGGACTTCCACTTGATGAGGAACATATGAAGATCCCTGATTTCAATTATCATTCTTTCAAGGAGAACCTACAATATGTTCATGTAGGTTAGCCTAGGGGAATATGACAAGAGACTAATCATTTTTAAAAGTAGAAATTACCCAATAAAAATCAAATTCATGTTTTAATAATGTATCGTTATCTACAAATTATCTTATTGATCATTCTATACATGAGTCCCCTATGATGCCAGAACTCAAAGAGAAATAAGAGGTTACGCATATATAAATCAAGAAGAATGATGATTCATTCTTCATATTACCCCTTCCATGCAAGTTGTACCACATTGTAAAGGTGGAACTGGTGTACTCTATACATGAATCGTGCCTCACCCAGAAGGATGAAGCACAAGTTGAGAAAATACACATGTGGTGGTTCAAATTAGAGAAGCTTCATCCACCATCTAATTTTGGATACATATGGTACTTCTCACTATAGGAAATAAAACATCATGTCCCACTTGGGGTATTATACCAAGGCTTATACCTTTCATTTTATTTTTAGGAATTTATATTTTAATTTCATTTATAATAAGTAGTATATCATGTATCCTAATCCCATCTATATTTTTGAGATTTAATGATGTGATCCTTGTGAATAATTCCGTAATTCTATTTTACGGGGTCATAATGGGAAAAAGACGTGTCAAAACAGTTAAGGAGAGGGAATAATTTGAATGGAAAATTGAGTTACATATTTATTGTTTAAAATTTTAAACTCCTTATCTTATTTTCAAAATCATGTTTTGATCTTAAAATAAAATTCCATAACCATGCTTGAATTATATATTAATTTAATAATCTTAGGTACATTAGTTTCTTAAGAAAAATATGATGTTTTGTTTTAGATTTCAATGATAATGAAATTGAATGAGTAAAATGGACGGATGAATGAATAAATTGAATCATGGATATTATAATGAGGATATATGATTTTAGGGAATTGATTGATTAATGTAAATGAAATTCGCAACAATTTTTAATGATTTGAATTTCTATAAAAAAAATTGATTTTTTATTATTATTCCTGCCTCTAGTGATTTTAAAATAATATATTATCATTATATATTTGATTTATATACCATGAATAACCTATTTATTCTTGATAATATTTCTTAAGTAATTGTGGTATATGTTACTAACTAGAACATGCATTATAGATTGTCAAAACTATGACTGCACAAAAACACATTCAAAATGATTATGGTGTCTTTGGACAAACCATTATTCCATAAAATACCTCCATTGCATTAATAAGTATTTACCCTATATTACCATGAGTGACATTTATTATAATGCTCCATGTTTCAAGCTATATTTATCCATTTCTACACTCTTATTTGTATTTTCATTATATTTTAAAATTCAAGTGTGAGGGTGAAGGGAATCATTGTAAATGGAATGATTTACATTGTAAGGAAGCAGTTTGGGGATTATAATTTTGGGAATGGTAAGAGGTTCTGGAATCATTCATTGTGGTTTATTGTTTTACCCTAGTTGAATATAAAATAATGAAATTGAAAAAATGATCAAAAATGATAAAAATGATTTATGATTTTGGAGAACCAAGATTCACCATTCCTAGACCCATGATTCCTACCATACATGGTTATGTGGTGGATGTGAGTTTTACTCTAAATCATAACATTAAAAAATAAGAAAATTAAAATGTTCTTTAAATAAAATAAAAAAAATGCCAAAAAAATATTTACGAGAGGGCACAAATAATTCATTATCCTAAAACTGATCATGATCATTGCTTTGAGTTTTGAGGAAGTTGGAGTTGCTACTTTTAATGGGAGAATTTCATAAATCATTTAATTTTTTTTCATTCATTGTACTTAACATATAAACCTCTTTCTTATGCCTTAATTTTTTAAAAGCATCAAATCTTACCAACCATATGATTTAGATTCATTCTAACCTTTATGTTATTTTTTTGTGATTTTATTGTAATTTTTTCATTAAAAATTGGGGAAATTATTTCGTTTACAATCCTTTGGAAAATTTTCATTTTATCATGATATGAGAATAACTATACTTGAATTGTATCAAGAGTTATGAAAGAAAATAATCAAAAGTTAAGTAGATCATGATTTGACATGTTTAATAATAATTAATTGAGGATCTTGACCGAATGAAATGAGAATTTCCATCAATTTTCAAACAGAAAAATTAAAATACAAGAAATGAGTGTTTATTTGAAAAAATAAAAATTGAATTAATATGTAATATAAAATTTGTTAATTTTATTTGACGGGATGTTTTTTTAATAATTTTTCCCATGAATTTTAAAATTTCTAACATTGGTGCCCTTTAATTTTATTTATTAGGATTTTATGATTGAGGAAAAGAATAGTTTATGTGGTGGTAATTGATAGAACAAATAAAATCTATAATCATACATTTAATTTCAATGTTTTTAATCTGAAAAGGAGTTATTTTATTGGAAATTGTCACATTATATGATTTTAGTGGTATTTTTTAGCTTAATTGGGAATATGGCCTATTTTGGATTTTAACTATTTTAAATTAATTATTGTATTTAGGTCATAAATTTTTCTATACTTATCCAAATTATGAAATTATTCGTTGTGGAATTCTATATTTCATGGTATTTGTTTCATTATTTTTCACCAAAAGCTGAATCCCCAATTTGTAATTTGAATACAAACTCACATGTTGGGCCCTGAAAACTATGGAAATATTTGGAGATTCTTGATATTGGTACCATAGATCATTAATGTATAGACTAAATAATCTAAAATTTTTAGGTGACACACAAAATAAATTTATAAACTACGTTATTGAAGGTTTCCATGTGTAAATTGACCATTTTCAAGGACATTAACACTTAGAAAATTAAAGAAATAGAATATGAAGAATTTTCCTAGGAGGAATAAATTCACAATGTAAAACAGACATAACTCTCCCTAACCATTGCCATATATGCTAAAATATGGATGAGAGGAAGGAAATACATTTATAAATATGTTTTATGAAGACACTATTTAACAAATCTTCCATTTTATGGGGCTAACACATAGAATTGTTCAAAAGAAAATTCTAAACTATATTAGGGGGAAGGAAAATCCTTTCATAATCATCTCATACCATCAATTGAATGCCGAGGGTGAGATATCCACCAAGGAGCTGTGCTACACCATCTTCTTCCCCCCTCCCCCAATTCTTTTTCTTAATTCATGTTCTCTTTTTAGTTTTTTTTAGTTGTAGATTTAATAATAAATTTTAATTTTAATTCTTTTATTAGTTAAATAAATTAATACATGAATATTTTTAATTTTGTTTCCACCATCCTTCTATAACCTCTCTTATTCTTTTAATTATTCAACTCTTATTATTCATATTACTATTATTTTTATTTTCCTTTTAAAATTATTTTAAAATATATATATTTTTTATTTTCTTAATCGTACTTCACCATATTTTAATTTCTTTCCCTCCTCTCTATATCAACTCAATTATATTTTATTTTTTTATTTTATTCTATCACCATAATTTTTTAAATTTAATCATATTTTTTGTAATCCTTATTATTTTTTATTTTTCATATATTTTTCCCATATTCACAATTGCGATATATTATACTCAAAATGGAAGGACAAACTTAAGGTGTGTCTAGAGGGTTAAGGTGTTCTTGAATTTTCATTAATGTTTATTTCATGTTTGTAATATATTGGAGTAGAATGTATGGGTGAGACGAATCTCCCAAATGTGGTGGTTTCTCCCCAATGACATAAAATTCAATCTATTTCCATTATATTATTTAAATATAATTTCCATATCTCTATTTGTTAACACATTAAATGAATGAGTTGAGGTAATCAATGGATAAAACAACATCGATGGAGCTGGGTCCTAGATGTTGGAACACCCTAAACCAAGGGGTGTCATTATCCTTGATTATAAGAGGATATGAAATTATGATTTATTAGGCTCTCAAGGAATTCATAATTTCAAAATAATGATTATTAATTCAAACATGATATTTCAAGTTTGTATTACCAAAAAATAAATCAATTAATGTAAAATAAAGATAGAATCCAAAACGAAACCAAAGACTATGTAATTTTTTCCTTACATCATCATTTTATATATTTCATGACAGTTTTGAATTAAATTTCTTATTTCATTAGATAAATAATAATAAAATACACAAAAATATTGTCATTTCATTCATTAAATACATCAAACAATAAAATTAAGTAGAATAGTTGATTTATATTATTTACTTGATAAAATTGAAAGGATCTTCAAGTAAGATGACACTAGTCAGCCACTGTGTTGTACTAAGAAGATTATATTTCATTTTTACACACCCTATGACAGGTTTGTGTCATGTTACCTTCCACAAACATTACCAAAAAAATGCTTGCATTCTTAAATTTCCTTGTCTACACTTATAAAAGTCCATTACGTTAGCCAATACCCTTAAGCAAGACCCTTACATGAGCCAACACCCTTACTCATGCTAGTACCCTTGTACGAGACCCATCTGTAGAATTCATACCCTTATAATGTGGTATGTTTACCCATATATAGTAAATGGTACCCATATAGAATTCAGCCCTAATTTTTATACATGTCTCACTACCCTTATGAAATGAATATAAAAGAGTGTTACCCCTACAAAACTAAGGGTTTACCCTTACGCAGCTAATAGAAAAAGGATTTTACACTTACGTAATGTTCTTAAGCCAAATTTACCTTTAAAAACAATAAAAAATATAATTAATGTAACTATTATTATATGTAATGAATTTTCACATAAATAAACATAATAAAAATTAATCAAATAAATGGAATTGTTTATTATAAAATAATATGTTACAATTCACTCCACCATAAGGATTTCTACTGCAATAAATGTGATAATCTAATTGATAGTAAAATGCAAGACTAAAATTAATCCCAAAATTGTCCTATGAAGTGGAAAGTACATGAAATAGAAGAAAGGATCACCCAAGAAGCTGTTATCAGGCACAAATTAATGATTAACATGTGTCCCCAAACTAAACACAACATCATTGAGAGGAACGAGAATTAATAAAAATAACTAGAGAGAATGTGAGACCTAGAATAGGTATCCCCACCATTTAAATATTAACTAAAATTATGTTACATGAGGAAAAAAGCTTTTGAATATTAATATATCTAACTAAAGAATGTTACTTTGGTTAAATTCCATAATGAAATATCAAGAAGTAGAAGAAGAATGCTAAGGGAATGAAATACCCTATACACCTCAACAATCCTCCAAAGAGAAAATGATCTTGAGATATGTTATTGTTTCAACCATCACAATCAAGGAATGTAAGAGACAATTATTTTTAAATAAACTATGTACTCATTTGTAATCTAGGATTTTCAACACCAAGAATGACCCCTCAATGCGATCATCAAATCATCAAGAATCCATATTTTCTTTGTTACTCGAGTATATATCAAAATTCTATAAAATTCATTCCAAAAAGATCTTGAAACGACACAACCAGTACATAGAGAAGAAAATATACTCCCATATAAGAGATCATCCATAGTATTAAAATTAATATCTTACCATCAAGATAAAATCATAAGGAAATCCTGGAACAACAACCAACCCAAATGATATTCAACACCAACCATATCATGAAGAGGGATTTCAAAATAGCAAAACCTCAAGTACCTAATGGTTCTCTACATAATATCAAATTTCAAATCTAAGATCAAAAAAACCTTAGAGTACTAAAAAAATCAAGAATAATGAAATTCATTCAAGGGTGCACATTCTTAAGGAAAAACAAAAAAGTTCTTAAGGAAAAAAGCCATCATCTTAGTCACAACAAAGGTACATAAGAGAAAATATACAAAGGATCCAAAGAAAGACACAAGGCATTCCTAGACTACTCAGGATACATAAAACATGTTTTAATGTTGTGGTCTGATCTATTATGGATGAATCCTTGTTGAATTCTATTGTCCCATACTCTACATGACACCACAACTCCCGTAGTTCAACCTCTATAGTGAGGTCATGGGGGTTCATGGGGAAATGTGCCCCTAAAACTTGGGGATAGGGGAAAAATATCCATAACCTCAATTTTAGGAATTGTTAAAATATTGATTCACTATAGAAGCATGGGAATACTATTAAATAATGTGACCTGACTCAATAGTTATACAGATTTTGGAAGTGATTGTTGTGGAATCTCATACTTTTGTAGCTAGAAATATTGTATCTTCACAGAAATCCAACCACTGGTCATTGTAGAAACATGATATTGGGAATATTCAATATTGTATAAAGTGTAGTTACTTTGAGTTTGGTGGAACATCACATCATATTATTCATTATCTCGTTTGATCTAAGGATTTCTTCTAATTGAAACTCTAAAAAATCCTTGTAATTATGGTCTCGATCATGATGATATTTCTACCTCATTATGGATGTATATATCATATCCTAAAACATATAACCCACTATTTTTGTGTTCATATTTTTTTATTGTTCTTTTTCTCAATATTTTCTTAATCTGCAAACATTTTTTGTGTTGCGTCCCACAATGTTTTCACAACTGAACTGACATGCTAAAAATGGAAAACTCACATTATATTTACACAGAACGAAAAATGCACATATTTATTTAGCTATAACCCTCTTAGGGATTCTCAAGATCAAGGGAACCAAGAATCCCAAATCCATTTCCTACAAATTCTACACAAAGTACTCTAACATTCAATGCAATAATTGTGATATCGGTGATCTCCACATAGAATTGAATTCCTTTATATTTAAATTTCTCTAACTCAACTTCTCAAAATAGAGTATTCAAACAATTTGAAGAGAATGTGACATGGTATCTTACTTTATGAAATATTATGATGATTTTACTCATCAGAATATTGTATTTTTTGTGACTTATAAATCCCAAGTACTTGAGAGATTTTAATTATTTCAAATGAATACAGAGTATCAAATAAGGACTTTTAACAAAATATTTCTATCTGATAATGAATATGAATATAATAATGTTGTTTTTAAGACATATATTGTGACTGAAAATATCAGACATGAAATTTTAACCCTATTCATGCACCCAAAAAATTTTGTTTCTCAGAGGAAGAAACATAGCTTGGTAGATGTGGGAATACTATTAGAGCATTACAATTTAAAATAATCCAAGAGAAAATACCCAAATATGACTTTCTAGGTCTCGAACTGATACCTTATATAAGAAAATTCCACAAAACAAACATATAATTTATTTTTTCGAATTAGTACATGAATTAATAATTTTAAGGTACTCACCAACTCATGAATTCTTCAAATTAGAGGAAAATATTTGTTCATGTTTGTGAGAGACTCAATGAGGTATAATACTTTGGTGTAAAAAATGTATGAAATTAGTGTTTCTATATGAAGATTATAAGTAAAATGACCTAAAACATTGATGCATTTTCAATGGAAAATAAAATTCCTTCATAGGAATGATTTTCTATTTATTATGTCAATGATGTTGAAGAAATAGGATAATAAGAGTTCTATTTTTCAAATTTGGGTTCTTAATTGGGGGCGAATTGAGAATCTAATAACAATTTATATTAAATAAACGTAATAAAACCCCTAATTTAGAAAACATCCAATTAATATATACATTATTTTTAACAAGTTTTTGTGTTGCAATAACCTATCATGATCTTGATGAAAAAAATTTGAATAATATGAACGTATCGTAATCTTTCACTATAATTCTACTCGTAAAACATAATAGATAAATTATTGTTAAAAATTATATATCCATCTATTTTTTTGATAAAGTGATTTGAAATACAAAATTTAAAAGGGTAAAAAACATACATGACACATAGAAGAAATAAAAAAGTGGTTCAGTATCATGCTGATACGAAATCCTCTTAACCTGATATTTTTCCATTATCAAAAAAGTTTATTAATATAAATAATATTATCCACATCCTATATTAGTTTTATAGTTTACAAAAACACACAGGGATTTTATGTTATCTCTATGCATCTTCCATAGTTGTTATAGGAATATATGGGTGAACAAAATTAATGAAAGAGAATCTAAGTCCTCTTTAATGTAGTTCAATACTGTGTGTTCATAAAATATATATTACAATTCAATCATAACTCAAATGTTATTTAAAACATAGTGAAAAAGAGATAGATTTATTATGTTTGATTTAGCATTTACACTAATCATGTTATGGTTGATCAACATCATTCACTAGTATTCTCGATGTCGTCCTTTAGTTTAGAGAGTAGATGAAATTATTGTAAATGTTATCTTAGATATTTTAGTGATGTATAATATAAAATATATTGTTGTAGTTCTTAAAATATATCACTAACATATGTTTTCTCCATTTCTTGATTATGATCCCCAAAAAATATTCTCCCTTTAAATATAAAACCCATCTATACAATATCCATTGAATAATAATCAATAAAGAACCATAGATTCATCATGATTTCTAAAAATATTATATGATCTAACACTGTATTTATTTCATCATAGATATAAATTTTAATATATTGTTGAAATAGAATTCTAGTTAGACATGGTTGCTTGTATTCAACCACGTTATCTTGATACCACATGTCTAATTCAATAATTAGGAAGTAAACTCTGATTGATTCCCTTAACATGTTCGGTGCACTCCTTGACTACTCATGTGGTCATTGGTTATATCCAATTTACCTATATAAATCCTTCAATTATAGGGTTCTGACCAATTTTATTATGTGAATCCATTTTCTAGATAGTTCTACCAAATTTTCCTACATGAAGCAATTTTCTATTCGGTTTTAACCATTTCTCCTATGTGAATCATTTTTCCTCCTTGTTATAACAAACATATCCTGGGAAATTATTTGGCTACATAATTATGAACTCTTTATAACTTCCTAAAATAGTCACTTCATTATAACATGTGGTCACTAGAATCCATGTGGTTCTCAAATACATTTTCCAAATTCTAACACTTATTGTTACATTCACTGAGATATAACATTATCTCGATCCATTTATCTTGCGTTCACTTGGTTTAATCTGGAGGTATGTTGATATACCATTGCATTTTCTTAAGGATTTTTTTAAATTTACACAATAGTTGATTGATTATTCATACTGTTGATCCACTTACTCTTTTTATCCCTTCCATCATTAGAAAAATTCGACCACGTTCCAGATTACTTTATGTAATTAATTAATTCCTTGTATAGGCTGATCTAGTACATAGATATATTTCACTTATTTTGACACATTATCACTTGTATATTCATGCTGTCAGTTGAGTTTCTTCATGTGAAAAATAACTGTCTTGATAGTTACTCTAACATTTAGGAAAATATTTATATTTTCTCCAGAGAAAAAAATGTTTCTAACAAAGAACACATAATCAATTCATAATAAAATAAATATGATATGAGATCAATAAAAAATGTTATTGGGATACTAAGACAACAATAAACCCTATTTTTATTATCACAATTTATACTATAAAAAAAGAAACAAAGGGAACTAGTAAATCATTTTAATAAAGATTTTTTTAATAAATCACTCTACCATATCATTATTTACTTCCTATTTTGGGATTATACAAATGATTTTATGTTGTTGTTTGGGAATGTTAATGTTGACATAAAAGAAAATTATTTGATGTAATCCTCTAAATAATTTTTTATTTTCAATATAACCTACTTTTAGGGGTTTAATGGGAACCCTAAAAAAGATCACCAAGCATAAAACAAAATAAATTTAACAGAAGATTCCAAATTGAAAAAATAGAAACAACTATTCAATTATCAAGATCATTATACAATAATAAAAACATGCCAAATAATAATTAATCTTGAATAATATCAGCTATTACCAAAGTCTATGCTTCCTACTCCAAGTTAATAAAAGTAAAATCACATTCATGTAGAGTCAGAATGATTATTCTAGAATAAGTCTATGAATCAGGCCCAATTTAACGATGAAGGTAATATTCAATATGTCCCATTAATTTTCATTCTATAGGGTTCAATGCTATATTTCTTGAATATGTCTCTAATATTGTTTCCATAATGGGATTGGAGACTGAATTCAATGATAGATTAGATAAGTTTCACAACCTCCATGTAATAATCAATGGAAAAATGTTCATTATCAATTTCCTAAAAAATGATTTCAATCTGAAATTCAATCCATTTTTCACATAGTTTATCATGTCCCTATGGATGGTTCTCCTATGACAATCAAACACACTACTCTTGAGTACTTATAATGTCTACATAGCCTAAAATTCATTCTTTAAGATAAGTATTGTAAAATTGTAGGGTCTTGAATTATCATAGGATCAATAGGGGATTTACTTTTGTCATAATATGGAGAAGTAAGTGTAGGGGTAACTCTATGAGAGGTAAAAGATCTTATAATCATATCCCTTTAAGGATGTGTATTATAATCTTGATATCCCAAGGAATACTATTACCAAAATCATATTTAGGAGTTTTCAGATCTATATTGGTAGTCATTGATGCACTAGTGTAGGGTGAGTTGGGGATCTAGAGTTATAGTGTTTTTAGTAATTTGGTAATTCTCTGAAACTAGAGTAATATTATATGTAACTCTATATAAATCTTCTATAATTGTAGGAAGTCATCCTTATCAGTCATAAATAGATCCAACATAGGTGTCATGAACAATATCATTTCCATGAATAACATAAAATTTTATGTTAAAGGTGGCATACTTAAGTCTTTAACCAAATATATAAACATGATACTAAGATCATAATTGGTGAAAATCCAACTTAGGTAAAACTTTTTGACACTTTTGATAGTATATTTATTTTTGCTGAAATAAACTATCTCATAATATATCATATCAAAAACATTTTCACCATGATCAACTAGATCCATTTAATCCAATCTATAGAATCATTGAATCTTTTCAAAAGAGTCTTAATATCCTCATGTATAATCATTTGAATGGGATCATTATCAAAATATTTAAGAGGTGTTTGGGAAACAAATAAGTTGTTTTGGAATAATATTATAAGGAATAATTATATATTTGGTCTAAGTTAATTAATATATCAATAAAATATGTCTGGAGGGTTCTGACTTATGCTACAAAATTTAAATCTCATGAGAAATATGATCAATTTTTATAAATAGCATTGGTTAAATGTGAGTTTCAACACTATAAAATAAAAATTCCATATTTTTTTGTCTAACATACTCACCAAAACTATCAAGAATCAGAAATAACTATTTTAACACTTCTAATGAGTAATTGTGAACTAAAAAACATTAGTTGATGAAATATGAGAAGAAGATACTGGATGAGATAGAGAAATTATAGGAGTTGATTCACTAAAGGCTATTTTTATTGGTCACAACTTAGATCATTCATCATCTTATGTGTTAAATTAAGTTATGTGAATCTCTTAATTCGAGCTATCGTAATCTTCTATTAGTAAAATGACTATATAAGGAGATAGATTCTAAATATGATCACCTTTTATTGAGACACCTATATAAAGAATTAGATAATATGTCTTACTAGGTTCTATAGGAGTTGAAAAAAATATTATGCAAAATATCATATATTGATAGGTCTAGTTAACCTTGTTAAATATGATTAGGAGAAGAGAAAATCTATTCAACATTATCTAGAGCATGAGGTAGAAGAGGTATCACATGTCAACTATTTTTGGTTGAAATTCAACAATTATTATCATCCCCACCATCACTATCTTGAGAAGGACTGATATAAAAAATAGGGGTTTCAAGATACATATCCTTTCATAGGGATATCTAGTCAAAGATTGGTTAACCCCTATCATAAATCTCACTCTCGATTTTTCATGTATTTGTTTTGATCTGGTTTGAGGTAAATCCCAATAATTTTATTGCATCTTGGATGAGATGAATGTTTATTTTTTAATATGCATCTATGTTTAATCATCCTAATTTGGGTTCCTCATTTCTTGTATGGGAGTTTTTGAATAACGGGTGGTTACTTCATGATTAGGGACCACCATTAGCCAATTTCAAGATCTAAAAACTAAATTTTTTTCATTCCTAATTAATTTATTTTCAACATTTTTCACCCATTTCACGTGAAAAATTTCCTACCCTAAAATATTAAAAACACTGTATTTTTTGGATGCATTAAGAATTCATAATCAGGGTGATTATTGGTTAATTATTTAGGTATTGGTCTATCATGTGGGTCAATTTCCTATTATAAAAAATGACTCATTACTTTTTTATATTTTTCATTTATTAATATGGTTTTTAGATTAAACCTCCCACTCGAGTCCAAAAGAACTAGGTGCACCCTGAGGTTCCATTTTCCCTATTTGGAGATCATATTAGTTGCAGATTAGGGAAAAACCTCTCAATTATTTGTCAAATAGTCCATATTTTAAAAAGGTTATTTGTATCATTAATAAATTATTAAATTCCTACTATTTTCCCCAAATTTTATTTAAATGTTTCTTCCAGAACATAAGAGACTATCCATGAAGTTTAATCCAATTCCCTTTACTCTATAGGTGTAGATATAAGGAAAAAATAAGAGTTTTCTAGTTTCCAATGTGAAATTTTATCTCATATCTCCTCCCTCTTCCAACTCCATCCATTATTTCATGGTTATTTTTCACCCCTAGTCATGAAAGCCCTAGGGTTATGTTTTGGAGTGATATTTTATGGGGTTTATATTCATTTAGGGATATTCAATGGTTTTGGGGTTTATAAACCTGTGGCGGGTGATTTTGGTTGTGCATTTTTATTCCACCAAGAATTTGAGGTATGTTTCCCATTGAACTTAACATTTTTTATTTAAGATACATATATTTCATGCTTCATTCAACTTCCTCGTACTCTTAAAAATTTTAATTTATTCTTTTGATAATTTTTTCGGTGTGAAAAGTAGCAGTTAAAACCGAGATTTTGGTAATGTGGTGAAGTTTTGTTAAAATGGTGCACACCATGTGTTTGTTAAAATGATTTCATAGATTATGCACATGGTTTTTGGTATTTTGAGATAGTTCATTATCTTTAATAATTTTTTTGCATGAAATTGATGTTTTATTCTTTTTATTATTTTTAAAATGAATTGTTTTGTTAAAATAATTCATGCTTTGTGTTTGGTATGTTTCCCAATTGGATTTTCAGTGTTAAGTGAGTTTTAAAATGATTTTATTGGATTTATAATCATATTCGAAGCAGGGAAAAGATATTTTTTTGTTTCTCTATGTGTATTCCAAGTAGGTTTTTGTTTATATAAGGAAGGTGTATTGGTTTTATTGTATTTTGACATGTGTTCCTAATGGAAGCCTATTTGGCACTTTTATAAAATGGGTTGTGTAATGGATAAGCAATATGAATATCTTCAAGGTGGATACCAATGTTTTGAATCATAAAATTTTGGTTTCTCACATCCTTATTAAATTTGGTATTTGTGGCTTTGGAAAATGTCGGTTTGGTAAAAATGATTAAAGGCCCATTTGGCCTTTCCTAAAAATGAAGAATGATCATTTTACAGGTAAATACCATGTTGCGTATGATGGGATAATTTTATAGTCCATGAAATGATTTTATTAAATGTTTTTAGGTAATCCAAAAATGATTATGTATATTTTTTTTGTGATTTTATCCTCAAAATGGGTTTTTAATGAGTTTTATGTGCAAAGCCTCCTTAAACACTTTGAAATTGTTTTATGAAGCCTTTTAGTGACTTATTGATCTTTGAACAAAATGTGAAGAATTTGTGGGATGTTTTTGTGTTTATGGTTTTGGAATTGAAAGTTCATGTGGAAAGTGTATTTTATAATTTGTGTAACTTGATTTATCACTAAAATAAATCATGTGTGTCTAGGTGGGCAGACGTGTACTAGTATACTAGTGATCCTGTGGGGTTTGGCCCCTTTTTCATGTAGAAAGTTTGAATATATCAACAAAAATTAAACTATGATGATGATTTTATTGGAGGGACACTAGGTTATAGGTATTCTCTATACTAGTATCTGGTGGGCACACGAACATATATTTAGTATGGTTACCTTCACCGAGATAAGAAGTACCTGGGGTTACAACTAACTAGTGCCTAGTGGTGTTCCTGTGACTTTTTCTCTTTGGATATTTTGTACTCACCATCGGTATACAGAGTGTTTGGTTGGTAAATTTAGTTTCTTGTGTGATTTATTTAAAATTTTACATTCTTTAAATTGGGACTCTTGAAAAATATTTTCATTTTTATGTCGAACCTCTTTGGAAATTTTTTTAGAGCATGGGACATCATTTTAAAAACATAATATTATATCTTGTATTCAAAACATGAAATTTTTGTTTCTTTTATTTTAATGGTAGTGCATTAGGAATATAAAACTTAGATAACCTAAAATGTTTTAATACTCATGCCTATAGTCTTCTTCTGTTTTTATCCTCTGTGCAGGATTCAGCTAGATTTCAATCGCCATGGCAAACCTCTGCATATTGTGACGAAGAGTATCCAGTGGGGTCGCATAGAGTTATTTGGTTATCAGGTCTAGTCAGTTGAATTATTGGTTTAGTTGTACTTTCTGTTTCCTGTACAATTAATGTTCAGTTCTATTTTTATGTAAATGTATTTTGGAATGTTCATTTCTATTTTCTGTTTTTTATTATTTATATTTGGGATATAAATTTCTCTTCTGTACTTCATTGATGCCCCAGATGCTTGTCAGCATCTCCAGAGGATCAGGAACACATCATGGGACTTGTTGTGGGCTGGGATGTGTGACTGGTTAAGGGTTGACTCAGGTTGGTTCATGAAAATAAACATAGTTTTACAATCTTTTACAGTATGCTCATTTTCATCACATCCTAAACAAGTGAGACATGGTCGAAAAAGAATTGATCTATATGTATTATCCTTCTCATGAGATACTACTCAGTCCCTGGGATATTCATAATTTTAATATCAGGTAAAGTAGGGTGACTCCTTAATTGCACATATTCCCTCAAGTTATCCTTCCATAGATCAACTACTGCATCCTTTTCACATTCATTAGAAAACTAGTCTACTTTAACCACTTATTTAGATTCCAAACCTGGATCTATTTTTTCCTTTATTCAAGTTAGATATTTCAAAATATTTTAACAGTCATGCAACATACTATCATCCTCAACCCACATCTTATTAAAAGGGATCAAACCTATTTTTATTCTATTTGAGATGGTTTTATTCAACAAAATTTCACTTGAAGTGGATAACATTTACTCCCCCCGAGGAACAAGTTCATTTAGTTCTAAAAACCTAGATCATATTTGGGTAAGGTCGAGAATTGATCAAATAAGAAATATATCTTATCTCATACATATTCATCAAAAGAAATTTGCGTAGTTTTATCTATAGTCTTTTCAAAAATAGATATATAATGACTGAGTCTCGATGCCTTATAATGCTTAATTATTCTTTTCTAGGAAAAATTCCATGTTGAATAATCTTATGCAACAAACTCCACTCATCATTAAACAGGACTGCATTTAGCCATATAGGATTTATATTACCAATTAACTCTTATAAGGCTCCCTCAATCTCATCATGTGGATTGATTACTAAGTAATAAATTTGAATGTATTTTCACTCACCATGGTTCTGTATATCTAAATTTAATCCACATAAAGTTGAGGAAAAGACTTGTTCATGCCCGTTAATAATAATCATAAAATGATCCCATATTTCATCATTGTTACGATGAATATTCATAACAAAATATTTTTCTAAAAGTGTATAGAAGGGTTTATGAAAATCCATGAATCCTTCAATCTAGGCTTCTATTTTTAAAACTCTCCATGTTAAGGATCAATTTGATCAGAACAATTCTAAATCCATTCCCCTTTCTTGAATGACTCTACATGATAACGAGTGTCAATTGAAAAACTAATTGGGGATCCTTAAAATCATTTAGGGATTCCTAAATAATATAGCATTGAAATAAAATAAAGTAGACTTTAAATAATAAAAATACACGTAGTATCTTGAAATAGTTCCCAATAGTATGTTTTACCATATTACTCAATAATTGTCCCAAGAAATTTAATAGACCATACGGTAAAATTGATAAACCATATAAATAAATTTTTAGGAAATCATAAGAATATAAAAATACAAATTTTAATATTACATTATTTGTAATAAGATACATCAGAAAAATTTAATAATTAAAACAAGCTATATAAAATTAAACATAAAATAAATAGGCATAGCTAATCTTTCCAAATATATGTCTAATATAATTCAATATCTCAAAATTCATTTGATTTATGATGATAATAGGAAAAAATGTCTAGTTTCAATGAATTAAAGAGTGATATATCCTTTTTGAAAATGACCCATCAAAAATTTATTTTTAATATTTATATTTTTAGTCCTAAAATAAGGAAAATGATTCTTAGAAATATTAACCAAATTTTTTTGTCGTAATTTGTAGGTAAATACCTAAATTTATATTTGTAGTCTAGAAATGTGTGTTTCATCCCTGTAATTTTTTTACACCAATATTCAACTGCTACATATTCATCTTCTATAGTGGATAATGCGAGAATGTTCTACTTCTTACCACAACAAGATATTATTGACATGAAATAATAGTGTCATGTTCTAGATGTGTTTTTTTCTATCTAATATACAAAATATAAAATCAACAATGAAATATATAAATAATTAAAAAGTGTACCTTCTTGAATAAAATTGTAGAAAATTAATTTCATTCATATGTTATTTTAAAATTCTTTTAAATCTATTTAGGATAAATTTTCACAAGGTTTCCTTGAAAAAAATAACATAACCAAAAATTATACATAATATAATATTGGATATTAGTTACATATAATAATGTTCTAATAATACCTCTCTATGCTCTTTGGTCAATTTTGTTTTATTTTCATCAAAAAATTTACAGTTTTTAAACTTTACAGGGTCACTAACTTTTGTGTTATCCATACAAAAAGTTTTTTTATACTTGATCTTATGTATAATAATTCCTTTTTTTTAAAATATTCATTCTAATAAACATATTTAAAACTCCAATTAAACACATTTCAAATTAATTTTGCATCATTTTAGAAAATTTAATATATAAGGATTTTTTGGATGATTCAAAATAATATCTTCATCATAGATTCAAGCTAATAAAACATTTCAATTTTTTTCTTAAAAATAGGTAAGGATCTATTATTCATTTTGATAAGAAAATATAAATTAAGAAACATTTCAACCAATCTTACCAAAATTTATCATTCTGTTTTAAAAGAGTTTGAAATTAATACTATTTTCATTAGAAATGATTATTTTAATGGATTCATTTTGAGATATAGTTGAAAATGTTTCTCTATAATCAATTCCTTCTTATTTAGAATAAACATGTGCAACTACTCTTGTATTATTTAAAAATATAGTTCCAGATTCATCAACCATGTTTCTAAATACACATTTAGTTCTAATAGTAAAATTATATTTTGGTCCTTCCAATAGATTCCAGACATTATTCCATTCAAATTGGTTTAAATATTCTTCCAAATACATGACCTGAAATTCATCATTTATAGCTTTATTAATGTTCTTAGGTTCAATCATTGACAAGAAATCATTATGTTCATTCTTGTTTCTAAGAGAATATCTAGGATGTGTACCATTATCTTGGTCTCCAATGAAAATTCATAAAGGGTGGTCTCAAATAGTTCTATTGGTTTCATGAATATATGTACTTGGTTTTTCGTAGTCTTCCTCATGTTTATGTTAGTGAGATTGGCCATCAATTTGAGATATGACTTGTGAATATATATATTGTTTATAATTTTATGGGGGTTTATTGATATTCAAATTTTACATACCATCTTCAAGGTATTATAGAGAATTTTTGGGCTCATGTTGATATGTTTCATCAAAAGTAAAATTTTCACATTCTTCCCCAACCTTGGTTAATTGATTGAAGACTCTATAAATTATTCTTGAGATTGAATTACATGGTAAAGTAAAATAATATCTATTTTGTGTAATATTTTTCAGATTATCTTTTTAATTAAAAATAAAGGATTTATAAACAATTACTTTAAAGTAATTAACATTATGTTTTCTATTATTCGATAATTTGCCAGGAGTCTTCATTAAATGTCATCTGATAAGAACCCAATTAATAATATTTCAAGTTATATTGACAGATTGAAACCATAATTATATTACAATGTCCTTCACATTAATAATAGTTTTGGTAATCTCTTGATGTGTACTATTTCCCATTTCAAGAACTCTATTTGTTGAGGAGCAATATGAGAAGAGAAATTGGGATTACATCCATATTGTGATCATAATGTCTTAATGTCTAAATTCTCAAACTCATTTCAATGATCACTTCCTATAGTCATAATGGATATTCTTATAGGTTTCTCTATAAATAGAACATATGTTTCAAATTATCTACATGCTTCACTTTTGTAAGCTATAAAATAAACACATGTGAATCTTGAATAATAATCAATAATAACATATGTATAATTATATTCCCCTAAACAAAAAACTCTTGAAGTTCCAAATAAGTACATGTGAACTAGTTATATGGGTTGAGAGGTATACTCATCTTTCATTGGTTCTAAAAAAATTGTATTTCTTCCCTTTATAAAAAAAATTTCAAACCACATATTATGTAAATTGTAGATTGGGTAGATCTCTAACTAAACATTTTTTATTAAGAGTCATATTTGAATGAATGTATTTGTGTCTTGGCATCCATTTCCATAATCAGTATTCATTCAGAAATAAACCTAATAATGACATATTATGACAAATCAAAGAATCTATTTTCACAAAACACACAATATCATTTAATAAAGTAGTAAATTATAAGTTTTTCTTCGAATCATAAATCTAATAGGAATTGTTTTCAATCAATTCATGAAAAATGTCATAATATAATTGAGAAAAATATTAAACCATCAACATTCAAAACATGAAAATTCAAAAAATATTAAAAAAATAAAGATTTATCTAAGGCTAATAATTTTTTTTTAACATTATCACTAATCATGGAATTTTCAAAATCAACCTTCATAATATTCTAAAAACAATTGAAGTCTCTATCAGATATTGGGTACATCCATTTTCCAGATACCCCAAGTTCTTACTAGTACTCTTCATGCATTATTCTATAAAAAATTAATTAAATAATAATTTTGGTGGCCATATTATCATTGTTATTGAAATTTTATCACATAAATCATGACTAATCCATACTAGAATAAGAAATATGCCAATAAAAAAATTAATACATATATATATATAAATACCTTTCTCAGAAAAATTTACATGAGTTGTTTCTAGATTTTGTTGATTTAGAAATAGAAATAAAAATATTTTTCAAAATTTTCCTTTGAATATGAAGTTTGAAACATGCCAATATTTTATATTATATTTTCTTTTAAGAAAATTAAATTTCTTTTATAGATTTTGTAACATGCAGCACCGATTTTAAACAAACCACGATATGGTATTAAAATATTATTATTTAAAATGTGATTGCAATAACATAGCCATAAAATTGGCTGGTATGAATTCGATTAACTAATTTAATATATATATATATATAATTCTAACTGAATATAATTTTTTTATTAATTATTAGTAAGTAATCACTCATTTTATAGTAATGTCTTATATATATATATATATATTTCCTTATAAAAAATAGTTTGTATTGATATTGTGAGAAAATATTATAAAAATTTTAGAAACATTCATTATTATATTTTATGAAAATGATATTATTTTTGAGATCATCATATTTAAATTATGTAATGGAGAAATATTGGGATTTTTCAAGAGAATTTTGATTTTTAAATGTATAGTATATAGATTCAGGTTTTTATTGATAAATATATTTTCTTCAAATTATTTACAATGTCAAATTTTATTTTGAATTACATTTAAAATACCATTAGTCTTTTTTATTTTATATAATCCAATTATTCTCCTTGAAATAAATATTATACTTTAATCTCATGTAAAAATATTTTTATATTTAAACAGAATTTTTCTGAAAAACTAATTTTCACCTCATTTTGTAAGTTTAATATTAAAATAAATTCTACCAATTATATGAATAAAATTATGAAAAATGGAATCAGTTTTTTTAATCATGATATCAAGATTTTTTATATATGATCCTTTTATTTTTTTCATTCTAAATAGTAATCATGGTAAATTATTTTCACTACTATAAGGGTAAATCAAGCAAATAATTTGAAGACATATGATGAGGACTAAAAATAACCGTAAAACATGTATTAATTTTCTTTCATGGGTAAATATCATCAATAAACATCCAATGGTAAAATATATGGCCTTTTATTTCCTTTTTCTAACTTTTCCCTTTATAATATTTATGTGAATATAAGGCCAAAAACATCACATTCTCACTTTTAATAATTATAATATTATTACATCATTATAAACAAGTAATATGTCAAGTTATAAATATTCATTTAAAATCCAAATGATTTATCTTTATCATGGTAATTTTTTTTACAATTTTCAGTGAACAAATAGTTACCTTAAGTGCTTACACAATACTGATGTAGATTTTATTAACCTCACATTAAAATAAAATAAATAATGTTATAACATTAAATGTAATATAATATGATATAATAAATGTGATATAAAAATTTATTATGGAATAAAACATTCTCGGGATATAATAGAATTATATGTTTGAATTTTATTTGTTTTATTAATGTTATCAAATTCAATGTAATAAATAGTTCTCAAAGTTGACATTGTGGATATTTTATAACAAATAATATTTTATTAAAAAAACTAAAATTAATAAAAAATACTTAAATAATTCATATTATTTCTTAAGTCTTATAACATCTATATAGATTCATATAAGGTCCAACTTTCCATTTATAGTAACTATATTGTCCCCAAAATACTAAATACCTCGTTACAACCGTAATTGTCAAAAATGGTTAACAAAAAATGGAAAGGGTAAAACCCAAGTAGAAACATATCTAAATATAATTTTATGATTTTATTTAGACTTATAATAATCCTATATTATTATATTATTATTTTTGAGTCATCTCCAAAAAAATAATTTATATCAATTTAATATTTTATTTAATTCCAAGAGTACCCCTATCTTCTTTTATAAAAGGTGTCCTCTTACCCACTATTTATCACACCTTTTGATAATAATGATTTGGAAAATATCTTCCATATAAATTACTATCATACCTCCTTATTATGTAGAGGTCTTAAATTTGGAATAATTCCATTCTTAGAAGGTTTGAGGAGAAAATTAAAAGATGTTTTCCAAAATAATGTATAGTTTTTAACTGAATGTAATAGTATTATTTAATATTATACCAGAGTAAAATCATTTTAAAATTTCATAAATAGTAACATTAGTATCTTACATATAATATGATTTTATTACGATTATTATATCAGCTACATCAATCTCATCTTCCTTCAAATGGGAAATGAACTCGTCATTAATGTTTACGGTAGACTTTTGCCTCATAAACTGATATAATTTGGTTTCCATCACTGCATATCATGAATAGTTATAATGATGGATTTAATAAATATTATTCTTATTCATGAAATTAATATTATTCTGGAAGTGTGAAATGTAATTTACCTTTCATTCACATCACCCATAAAAAATGGATGCAGTGTTCATGCATACGTATGACCTACCATCTTTAAGAACAGATTAATTAATTTTTATCTATAAAATTTTTGGATGATTATAAATATATATAATGAATATAAATAATATTAATAATATTTTTATCATTTTTTATAATATTTATCAATGATAAATTTATAAATACTGAACCAAAACACGCATGAAAAAAATGAAGAAAGTTTCACTAGAATAGTGATTTTGATAAAATGATTATTAATAAATTTGTGATAAGATATTATAATAAAATCATATATGTTAAAAGATATTTTAATATATTTATGGGATACGTTTATATTAAACATATATTTATTTTATAGATGTTTCTAATGCGTATGATGAAAGATAAGACTTATGGTATGAGATCTCTCTAAACTACCCTTTATTATTTGGTTATTCTTTAAGGAATGTGAGATGATGGTTGGTTGTAAATTATTTAGGGGTAGTGACTTGATGGTTATTTGGATTTTTAATTGGGGGTGGTTATGTGATGGTCTTATGAAGATGATGAGCTTCTTGTTATGCATGGTTTCATTGTGAGAGATTTGTGGGTAGTGATGAAATAAATGTTTAATGAAGTTGAAATTGTTGGGGATTGATTTGGTTAATGGTATTTAAATTATTATTGAATAAATAAATTATCGGATTTGAGTTTAAATATGTTAGATGGTTAATATTGATAAAATTTGTAGAAATGATGGAATGGATGGTAACATAAATGTGGATTATGGCATATTGTGGGAGTTTCTGCATTTAGAGGTGGCAGTGAAAGTAGGGATGTTGTGATTTAGTTTGTATTTTGTTGAGAAACCTTAGCCTTGGTTTGAGTGTTTATATATTTATAAGCACTAATATTACTTTTTATTTCTATGTACACCCCACCTATGCATTGCATTATGCGTGGACATCCACATAGTCATGCAGGAGTGTTTTTTAAAACATCCTAATGATGAGGATGGTTGGTAAGCTACTTGTTATTTCCCTATATCTATTATTTGTGAGTAGATATACCTAGGCTATAATTGAAAGATTTTTTCAGGTTCATAATGTGATGGACCATGTGTCTTTATGGGATATTATATGGCCCAAGTATTTTTGGATGATATGTGATATAATCATTAATGTGTGGTGGTGGCCAAGGTGTTTTTGAGCGAGATGTGATATAACCAAGTTTGTTAGGTGGGGGACCATGTGTCTTTGGGAAATACTTTATATGAATATGATTTTGGGAAGTTTATAATGGTGTTCATTCATAGAAGGAAGATGGAATGGATTTTATTACCTTCTTGTTCACAATACCCTACTACTCTGGTTGTGGTCGTGATGGGATTTTTAATGTGTCTGCTGACGAGATGTGGTGTGAACATGCTTTTGTGGTGGTTCCCTAGTTGTCTAAAGAAATTATTTGATAATAAAGTGATTTTGGGGTGATTATATACGTTATTTGAATGAGATAGGACTACCAGAACATATGATGTTTGGCTGTGAAAGCTGAAATCAGTCGTAAAGTGGTGTGGGGTACCCTTTATCGACATGCTTCATATTATATTATTATACTTGGGTTGCATTATTTTTTTAGTGTTCCTTGGTGATTCTTGGATTGATAATAGATCTATTTATTTGTAGTTGATTATTCTATTTTCTCATAGGTTCATTAATATGCTTTTTCAAATATGCACAAGTGACTGGTTTTCCTCTTAAGTATACCTAAATTTATCACTATATAAATAAACCAGTTTTCTTGTTTCAATGTGGTCTAAATGAATCATGAATGACATTAATATCTTGAAAATTTTTACATATTTTTCGTCAATAATTTGTCTTTTCTATTGTTTATTTACTTTGGAGACCTTTATTTGTATCAGTTTTATTTGTACGTGCATTTTGGGATGGGGTCCATTTATATTTATATTCATTCATGGAGTTTCTTTTGGATTATTCATTTTATCACTTCATCCAAAATTGTTATATGGTTTAATTCCTCCCACATAATAATATTTTTATTCCATCTGTGCAAGTCGCGAACCCAGGGCCTACTGGACGTGGGAATTAGGGGTCATTATCTCTCTCTCTCTCTTCATTGTTTTATCTTTTGTTGGAGGGGTTGTTAAATAAATGGAATGTGTCTCTATAAGATTAACCAATTATAGATGTACATCTTGGGGAGGACCCTTTATTTGCTAATATAGTCAATGATTCACTTCCCTAAGTGAATTTTTGAATGCCCTTATTGATTTGTTCATTAAAATGTTTATGTTCATTGTTTTCTTTTAACAACATTGTATTATTTTACTTTTCAGTGAAGATATAAACTTATAATGTTTTAAAAAATAATTTTGTTTCTTTATATTTTATATTATCCTTTAGTAAATTAAATTTTTCTTCCATTATATTACTATATTTGAATATTTTTCACTAGAAATGTCAGATTCATCTTGTTTTTCACTTTCAGAAGGAACATAATTAGTATTTTTTTCCTCATGTGTAACATCCATAAATAATGAATATTCCATCTCATGAGAATCATTTATGGATTATTTTGATTTATTTTAACTATCATATTAAGAACATAATGTTTCTTTATGTATTTCTTATGTTTTATTCCCTGATCCTCATATTTCTTTTTATACCTCAATTTCAGACAACTAACATTGACGTTTCATTTCCTTTTTTACTCATAACATATAACTTCTCCATCTTTATCATAATTCTTCCAATTTCATTTATTATCATATTTTCCATTGAAATTCATTTTTTAGGAGAGAAATTTTTATTCATGTAAAACTTCTTAAATATTTTTTTAGATGATTCATCTACTCATTCCTCTCATAGTCACGATCACATCCACTAACTATTTATTCTTTGAATAACTATATACCTTTTTATTAAGATTATTTGAATGAAATTTTTTTAGGGTTCAACATCTTCATCATTCACATCAATCTATTCATCATACATAATTATTTTTCCAATCAACTCTTGTATTGGTCACATTATTAAATCACACCATTTAAATATATATATATAATATTTTCTCTCAATCTATTAGATAAGTATCTTAAAATCCACAACACTTATGAATTACCATCAATAGTCTATCCCAGTTCAGGCAGAATATTTTTTTCCCATTAATCCTCAGATATATATTTCAAATATAATAATTGTGTTTCCTAGTAAATGAATAATTATTAATAATATAGGTATTTAATAACATTTCATTAGTAGTAGATTTTCTATAATGAAACACAACTAATGTATCTCAAATTTCATCGGCTACATCAATTGTATATATTCTTCAAAATTCATCCTCTCCAAATTCATAGTATAAAGATGAAAATTCTTTATAGTTACAACATATGAAGATTTACTGGGATCACTCTAGTTTTATTTGGAAGCCTTTGTTATTTCATGTTGATGTTATATTATAGTCCAAATATCAAAACCCATATAGTCAAAATAAAATTATATTTATCACTAAGCAATGTTTTGGGATTTAAAATATGATGGTTTATTTAGAGAATTATCTTAAAATATAGATTTATCCAAAATTATAGAAGTCTAATAATATAATAAAAATAAATTTATTATCAAGATGATTTCATAAGGGTCTAATATGAAAATAAAAAAGAACTACTCAATAGTAATTTTTAATAAATATAGAGAGATAGGTAAAATTCGATGAAAGTTTGAAACTAATTGTGTTTTGATTTATCATCAAATTTTTCTTCACTTTTTGATGTCTACTATATGTTTTAAGAGTATATTAAGTGATCTAAAATGTTCTCTCAGATATTTTAGTGATGTATAGTAGAAATGAATGTGTTATAGTTTTTTAAACAGAACGCTAGCATGTGTATTATCTTTTTTTATGATTAATATCCTTTGAAAATATTCTCTCATTAAATAAATAAATTCATCCTTGAAATATTCATATAAGAATAATCATTATTGATCAATTAATTCTCTATGAAATATAGAAATTTTTTATACTCTAAGACTCCATTTAATTCATCAAATACAGATATTGAAATATATTACTAAAATATAATTCTCTTCAGACAGGGTCACATGAATTCTACCACATTATCTTTATACACAAAATAGATTCAACAATTCATAGTAAGTTCAATTGATTCCTTCGACTAGTTGTGCAATCACTTGAACGAATCTTGTTGTCACTGGTTCTGTCAAATTCAGTAATTTGAATCATTCAGCTATGTTGTTTTATAAATTAAATAATATGAATCATTTAGCTACACGGTTTTTTCTAGTTCAACCATGTTAATCATTTTCTAACTTGGTTCTATCCAATTCACCTATTTTAATCATTTGTCTATGTTGTTCTGAAAAATTCACCCACCGAAATCATTTTTCTATGTAATTTTTATGTCATTCTTATTTCCTAACATGGTTTATTCTTTATAACATGTGGTATGTCTATGATATACATTTTCTTAAATAATTATCCAAAATTACAACTATGAATAATATATTCATGGTGATATAATGTTCAGTCAATATGTTCCTCTTACCGTCATTTGGATTACTCATTTGATTACTTTATTTACTATAGTTATCACTTGAGGGGTTTTTAAAATTTTTACTAAATTTGATTGATTATACATACTGTTAATCCACTTAGTCTTATAGTTACTCCCATCCTTTGTGAAATTATTTTTAGTTACAAATTTCCACATCTAATCAATTGAAATCCTCTTTAATTCAATCATGTAAATTTAAATTTTTCAATAATTTTGATACATGATTTATTTTTTGTTCTTATGGTCATTTGAGTTTCTTTATGTTGATGGTAGAAAGATTTATGATCACTTTGACACTTAGGAAAATTTTTATATTTCTCTAAAAAAACTCATAGCTATCATAGAACATAGAATCCATTAATTATAAAATAAATCATATTTGAGGGTATTAATAAATTTAATTAATATACAAATACAATAAGATTATTCTAAATTAACATGTATATATTCATATCTCATAGTTTGACTAAAAATTATATCAATGAGGTTGTCTAGGGGAATAGAGGTACTATGTTTTAAAGGCATAAAAAATATTAAGCTAGAAAACTATATTAGAGTAATTAGTAGGGGTTATAAACCAAAAAAATCATGGGAACATAAAGTAATAATATCATTATTTGAAATGGTGATCTAGTGATTTTTTACGAAGCATGCCGCATGACAAAAAAATCTTTCAAAAAATTATTTTTTAATTTGGTTTGAGTTTTCCTAAAATTATTTTGATTTATTTCATTTATATCCAATTTTTTTCAGAATGTACACTAATATATATTTTGTGGGAAAATATGGTGCAGTAGTACCCATATATATTTATAAAATAAAGAATTCATGTGTTATTTTTTGGTACTTTTTACTTTAATCGTGCCCCAGTTCAGTTTTGTAATACCTTGTGTGTACAGATTTTTTGAAATTCAAGGAAAGATTTAATTTTCAAATTAATTGATTGGTCGAATATTAAACTAGGATTAATATTTGATCATGAACATTGAGACACCTCATAAGATGTATTTTGGATGTGGATAGGGGGTTAGATGGTGGGAAACAGCGGTGGGTGGAATTGAAAGGATGTCGGGCTAGCCCGTACTAACCCACTCACTAGCCAGTGGACCAGTATCAACTATCCAATATTATGAAATGGGTTAAAATTACATTTTTTTTACTAGTTATTATTTAGTGTGGGGTCCCTCTTCTCACCCCAGTCTTTCCTGTGCCAATCGAGGGACTAGTCCCCTCCCATACCCTCATTTCCCTTCGAAAAGTGGGTTTTTCTTTTAACATTTTTTGGTGATATATGGTAAGTATCTTCCTCTAGTGATATATTCTCACTCCCACATTTTTTTTTCATATTTATGCTTTCTCTAACTAGGAATATGATGATTATTCCACCATATCCTAGTGAAATTATCCATATATGATAGGGCTGATAGTCTACCAAGGTTAAGGAAATCAAAAGACATCATCTACACTTAGTTTTCTAGTGATTCTATAATTAATGTAATATTAATATAATTTTAATAGGTTTTCACTAAAATTTCAATTATTTTAATTGTTTTTGTGGTGTTTAGGTTGGGTATTTAGCTCTCCATAAGTTTAGAAGTGCTTTGAGGGTGGTCGAAACCCCCATGCTCAATGTTTCGATGGATGATTAATGCCCAGTGAGTTGTTTAACATTATACAAAGATTGTTTGTTATATAGATGTGGATGTGTGGTCACTACTGGAAATCCCATTTTTACCAACGCTTATATCCCAACGGTTTGATAAACCATTGCGAATGGTTATATATACCAATGATTTTAAGAAAACCATTGGTGTAGTGGCTTTTATGAATAATTTTACCAATGGTTTATAAAAACGTTGGTATAGGCCTCAATTAAGTCACTTTTACTAATGGTTATACAATAACCATTGTTATATACTGGAATCTATACCAATGTTTTACACAAACCGTTGGTATAGGCCTTAGGTAAACATACTTTCCCAATAGTTTTTAAAAACGGTTGGGATAGTTTTCCCCTTAATCCAGTTCCAGTGTCCAGTAGCCCCTCCGCTCGATTGTAGTCCCCCTCCGCTTGACTGCAGCCCTAAATTGAAGATCTCCCGATTCACTCTCGTTACCCAGCCTCCCAAACTCCATCCATCCTCTTCAATCAAACAATTTTTCTGTTCAACACTTTAAATCTGTAAGTTATAATGTTCTTCATCTATTTTTTTATTTTCTATTTTGATTTGACCTAAACGTCTGGGATCTCTCTATACAAGGACTCAGAAACTCGTTCCACTCATAGAACCATCATAAATCAAACAATTTTGTAGTTCTACACTCTAAATATGTAAGTACTACCATAGTTATAATGTTTTACATCTATTATTTTTGTTTTCTGTTTTAATTTGGTATAAACTAGGTTGTGTTGTTTATGGCATGCGAAGGTTAGTGATATTGAGGATTAATTGGATGTTTGTTGGGTGATGGATAGGAATTGTGATGTTTCTTGGATTAAGTTTAGTTAATTTTCAATGAATTATTTGGGGATTTCCTCCCATTAATAGAGCCCCCACTCCTCATGGACCCTGGACACCCCCCCTCTTGGACCTTGGACAGTCCCCCCTCCTGGAACTTGGACAGCTTGGCCCCCCTCTTTTCTGAAACTTTGACATCCCCCCTCCGGGATCCTAGACAACCCCCCCTCCACCCTCCTCCCCAGACCTTGTATAGTCCCCCCTTCTTCTTGGACCCTAGGAAGCCCCCCACCCTCCACCCTGAACCCTGGATAGCCCCCCTCCTCGATGGACCCTGGACAGCCCCCCTCCTTCCTGGAGCATGGACAACCCCTTCCCCCCTTCTCCTTCACACTGGACAGCCCCCCATGTAAAATCCCAGGTAAATAAAGAATAAAGAATTTTCATATTTATTAATATTTACGAATTAAATATTAATTTTATTTTAAAGGGGTTGCTATGTTCGATAGCGTACCCGATACGCAACGATGAGTTTCTTTGAAACTTACATAGCACACTAGTAATAAAATAATATTATTTTAAATGTTATTTAATAAGTAGCCGTTGTACTGGCGGTAATGGATAGAAATAACTAAAATATGATTAGGTATGTTTTTAAATGTTTTTACATTTACCCAATAAAAGATAAAGGCTTAAAATACGGAAAGAGTTCAATTTTATGCATATATACTCTAATTTTCACTAAAGGTTCACTTATCACCTTTTAATGGTGAACCGTCATTAAATATAGTTTTGATCACTCTTATACTTTATTTTGGACCAAATAAAACTCTTATTAAGAATCGGGACATCAAAATTTACTTTGTGTAAATTTTTGGTACCTTTCTGATAAAGTTCATTTTTTTATGAATAGTGTAAAATGTTGTATTTTAATTCAAAACCCCTTTTTAATCTAAATTATTTATATGATTATATTATTATTTTAATTGGTTTTAAAGCGAAATTAGAAAATATTTTTACCAGTTAATCCAATGGTGGTCATTGGAATCAATTTCACTTTGAAATTGGACTTAAACTGGTGTCAATCTTTTGATACTTATTGTTTCACAAAAACACGCTATTTGTCATGACAGTGGGAATTAATTATTAAATTGATTAATTTGACATATATGTTTTGAATTTTGTAAAATGGAATTCATTTTTGAATTCGGAATATCAAATATAGCTTAGGGTGATTTTTTGGTAATTTTCTGAAAAACTTCAATTTTTGATGAATAGTGAAACCACTAAGTGGTAATCAAGCAAACTGATTTTTCAGTTAAATGAAAGTTTACCACTAATGTGTATTGAATATTGAAAATCCGACATACATGGTTTTCATTAAGAAGTAAAATGTGGTTCAATTAGATTAAAATAATTTTTTGGTGAATAGTAACTTTTTTTCATTAATCGCGATTAGAGGTAATTAGTGTAGTTTAAGGTAAAAATGGTATTATAAGAATGTGAAAACACCATGACACTTGTCCTACACCTATTGGGTGAGTCATGTCCGACCCAGACAATCCATGGGCCAACTTAGGGACCCCATGGAGCCACTTTAGTTGGAAAATGACATTAATATATTTTTATTTAATGTTAAAGTGAAAATGACACTAACATAAATTGTTTTACTAAGATAATTTTTGAGTGGGGTTATACAAGTCCAAATTTTGATTATAAATAGTCATTGGAAAGATAAAAATATTTCCTACATCATAGTAGTTTTTTTATAATTTTTAGACATTAAATAAATTAAATTATATATGAAATAATAATGATGTAGCGATGACATCATTATTTGACGATTTAAATAAAATGGAAAGATAATGAAAAATATAGAACCTACACATGGCCAAAACCAATTGGATGAGTGGATTTCGAACCCTTATCACCTAATCCACGAATTATATCAATGTGGGACCTTTTAAAACCGAATCACATTTTCAAAATAAAGTAATATTTCTTTACTTTCCAAAAGTGCCCCTCCTCTCCTCTTATAAAAGGTCCCCACCTCTACCTCATTTCACACACTTCTCAAGCCTTTGGCTCGGCCAACCCCTTCCCAATTACTCTCTCCACATCCCTCTCCTCATCCTAGAGGATTCCATTTGGGCATAATCCTTTCAAAGGAAGCCTTTAGGCTCAAATCAAAAGGAGTTACACTTTTAAAGGTAATTCATTCTCTCTTGTTCATTTGTTTTATTTTGCTTCTCCAACCCTCTAAAATCTTTTTATTTACTTCTTTTGTAACAACACCAGTATCTTCAATATACTAGGTTGTTGTTATAAGATTTATTTGAGCTACACTCTCACACAACTACATCAAATGGTTAAAGAACATACGGTTTCTGTGGATGGCGAAATTCTGCCTCCCGAAACGATGATTGTTCAATACTCATTTAACAACTTCAAGGGTGGCCATTATGATGTAACTATTTTTATATATGATATATAATATGTTTATGTTCTCTTTAAGCTTCTGTATTTTTCATTTTTGGCATACCTTTATGGTTTCCATTATGGGTAAACACAATATCTTCATTTAAGGAAGTGCGGACTACCGCCCCCTCAAAGTGATGTGATTCGTTAATGCCATATGTGGGACGTGTAAAGGATGGATTTAAAGTTATTATATATTATGTTATACTGTAATTATAATATACATCTATATAATTATTATTTCTTTCCATTAAAGTATGAGATAGAAATGAAAGTAGCGTTCATGCGTACGTACGGCTTACCGTCTCCATGAACGGTGCATTTCATTTCTTATCCCCAAATGTAATGTACTATTAAAAGTACATGTATATAATGGATATATATAATTAATGATATATCTAAGTGATGAATATAATTCTGGAATTAAAATATACATACCTCTCATTTAGTTTAAAATTCCATTAATATGACAAAGAAATGAAAGTAGCGTTCATGCGTACGTACGGCTTACCGTCTCCATGAACGGTGCATTTCATTTCGTACCTCTAAATGATTATGTAATATTATAAATACATGTATATGCTGGATATATATGATACATATTATATCCAAATCAGTAATTTCATTCTGGATATAAAGAACTTTTGACCACACGAACAACATGTAATTGTAAGAAGTCAACTTTCGACTTAAGAACCAAATATTGACAAAACAAACATTATTAACTTAAATGGTTACATAATGCTTATAACATGGCAATAAGTGATATAAAAGGAATAATGAAGTTTAAAAAGGTTCTTAATCAAGTATAAATTAACTCAAGTTTATTATTCCAGACGTTAAAGAACGATCGAGTCAAGTCGGACCCAAGGTAAGGGACTTCGTCTCAATCTCCTTTCATTGAGGCATATTTCGTTTTATACAAAACTTTCTTTTATATGGTGTATAAACTCCATTGACTTTTACTTTTATACAAAAGGAATCTATTTCTACGAAGCGTTTTACTAAACGACAAAAAGGAATGTTTTTTTTAACGTACGCGGTGACAATGACTTTTTCCGCCGCCGCGAGTATTATTTGATCTTTGGCTTCCTCAACAAGCCGTAATGTTTTTAAAATAAAAGAAATACCATATACTCTTTTATGTATTTTGGTATTGAAAATGGTTTTGATAAATGATTCTATTATGTTAATATATTTATGATATATTGTGATTGAAATGTGGAAATGTTATCATTCCTTTATATTGGTTTTATGTTTTATGATTTTATAATGGTACTTGGTCATTTTAACGGGTGGTTACGTTATAAACCATATGACGGGTGGTGCCGTGAATACCAGGACGGGTGGTTACGTTATAACCTCCAATGCATTGGGTATGGAAGTCGGCCGTATGGCTATTCCATTAAGTATGTATGGAAATTGGCCGTATGGCTATTCCATTAAGTGATATGTGTGGAAGTCAACCGTATGGTTATTCCACTTAAGTATGTTTATGTCCCAAGTTACCTTTATATATTCTATGTGTTCTTTATATGGGTTTTATGGTAATCCTTTGGTTACAAAAAGGTAAGTAATGATACTTTATTCAATGAAGATTTTTTTTTACTACTTCGTGAAGGTGAAGGTATTACTTTGATATAGTATACATGGTTTACTTGATGTTTGAAAAACTAACAGTTTTCATTCTTTTTGTATCCCTTACTGAGCTTTTTATGCTCACCCCAAGTTTTTCGAAATGATTTTCACAGGACTTAAAGTGGAATAAGGTCATGGATGGGATCAAAGGGAATGTCACGCTATATAAAACATGGAACTAGACATGTTTCTTTTTAAGAGTTTTTTTTATTATGGAAACTTTGTAGAAGTGTCTACTTTGTAATCTTTTGAGATGTAATAGTTATGTTCTAATTCTCTAAAACTCTAAACCTGAAAAGATCCTCAATGTGAATTATTCATTTAATTCAATATTAAGTAAGGTTTAAGGCTGGGGCCTTATAGTTGGTATCAGAGGTCGGTTTAGACAACTTTAGGAGTTAGAAAAGTGTTAAATTATAATATTATTGAAATAATATAGCATTTACGGATTACCATGTTGCTTCACCTAAGATATTTCTGTGTTCAGAATGGTTTTCCGCAGAGGAAACAAAGCATCTATGTTGGGATGACATCAGAAGAAAGATAACCTTCCAAATCAGCAACCTGAGATGGTCGGAATCGGAACTGAACAGTTTGTTGCAGTGATGGCACAGTTGACTCAGGCTATAAATGGTGGTGGTATCCATGCACGAGATCAGCCAGATCAACCGCAGACGAACATGTCAGTAGTGGAACATTTCATGAGGCAACATCCCCCATCATTTAGAGGATCATCTGACCCTGTGCAAGCTGAAGGGTGGATTAAAGCACTGGAGAAGATTTTTGATGTCATGGGGTGTTCAGAACATCAAAAGGTTAGTCTTACTGTTTACCGTTTTGAAGGTGATGTTGATCAGTGGTGGACGATGGTGAAAAATATAAGGGATAGTGATGAGAATGAGGATCTTCACTGGGACGAATTCAAAGGTATGTTTCTTGAGAAAAATTTTCCTAAGGTGGTTCGTCTTAGGATGGAAAAACAGTTCCTAGAATTGAGTCAGGAGGATGATTCAGTGGCTGCTTATGAAGAAAAGTTCACTCGATTGGCAAGGTATGCTCCAAACTTCATACAAGACCTTGATAGTAAAATCAATCGTTTTTACTCAGGATTAAAGCCAAAATATCGAAGGGCATTAGCTTCTCATGAATTCAAAAGTTATGAAATACTTGTTCGATGTGCGGAGAAGGTAGAAATGGAGTTTGCCGATGATCAGGTGTTCTATGACAAACAACAGAATAAGAGGTCTAGTTGGCAGGAAAAGGGGAAGAATTCATCAAAGAAGCAAGGAGGTAAGAAAACCACATATCCATCATGTGAGAAGTGTGGTAAAATGCATCCTGGAGAATGTTTATCCAAGTCTGGTAAGTGCTTTCGGTGTGGTAAGTCTGGTCATATTGCTCGTAACTGTAAGGAAGATGATCAAGCAGTAAATGAAAACCCAACGGTAAGATGTTTTAAGTGTAATGAAATGGGTCATTATGCAAACGAGTGTCCAACGAAGAACTCAACTGGGGGAATGCAGCCAGACTACAAGCAGAAAGGGATGGCGAAATCCTTTGCAACAACTTCAGTAGATGTTGGGCCATCGAATGAAGTGGTATCAGCTCCAGGGAGCTCAGTATTTTTCGAAGATTGACTTGAGGTCGGGGTACCATCAGTTGAAAGTAAAAGAAGCAGATGTTCCGAAGACTGTGTTCTGTACTAGATATGGCCATTATGAATTTGTAGTTATGCCTTTTGGGTTAACCAATGCACCTGTTGTATTCATGGACCTTATGAATAAAATTTTCCATGAGTTCTTGGATAAGTTTGTGTTTGTGTTTTGAGGTTTGGGAAGAGGTTATGTGTGCCTTGTGATTCACAGTTGAAGAATGAGTTATTATGTGAGGCTCATAGTTCCCCGTTTTCAGTTCATCCTGGAAGTACTATGATGTACAGAGATCTGCGGGAGTATTACTGGTGGGATGGAATGAAAAGAGACATTGTTGATTTTACTGTGAAGTGTTTGACAAGTCAACAAGTTAAAGCAGAGCGGTAGTTACCTAAAGGGATGCTTCAGCCTTTACCAGTGCCAGAGTGGGAATGGTAAAACATATCCATGGACTTTGTTGTGGGATTACTGAGGACATCTCGAGGTAATATGCAATCTGGGTTATTTTTTATCGCTTGACCAAATCTTCTCATTTCCTTGCTATACGAGATACTTTCTCTCTTGATCAACTTTCCCGTTTGTATCTTAAAGAGATAGTCAGGTTACATGGAGTTCCTCTCTCCATTGTATCGGATCGTGATCCCAGGTTTACTTCTAACTTTTGGAATGGCCTTCAGAAGTCGTTGGGTACTGAATTAAAATTTTAGTACAGCTTTTCATCCTCAATCAGATGGGCAGTCAGAACGAACAATTCAGACATTGGAGGATATGCTACGAGCTTGTTCTATGGATTATCATGGAAGTTGGGACCAACATCTTTCTTTGGTTGAGTTTTCTTATAATAACAGTTTTCATTCCAGTATACATATGGCACCATTTGAGGCATTATATGAGAAGCGGTGTCGAACTCCAGCATTTTGGAATGAAGTGGGTGAAAGGAAGCTGATGGGACCAAAATTGGTAGAAGAGATGGCAGAAAAAGATCAGTTGATTCAGAAAACATATGAGAACAGCTCAGAGCAGGCAGAAGAGTTATGCAGATAACCGGAGGAAGGATCTATCTTTCGAGGTAGGTGATCATGTTTTTCTCAAGGTTTATCCTTGGAAAAGTGTGATGAGATTTGGTAAGAAAGGAAAGGTGAGTCCAAGGTTTATTGGACCATATGAAATTCTGGAAAGAGTTGGATCAGTTGCATACCGAGTGGCTTTACCTCCGAGTTTATCTCAGGTACACAATGTTTTTCACGTTTCGATGTTGAGAAAGTATATGCCAGATATATCTCATGTTTTGAGTCCAGAGGTAGTTTAGCTGGAAGAGAACCTATCTTATGAGGAACAACCGGTCCAGATTCTTGACCACAAGGAGCAAGTGTTACGGAATAAGGTGATTCATCAGGTAAAGGTTTTGTGGAAAAACCATGTGATTGAAGAGGCAACGTGGGAATCTGAAAATGCTATGAGGGATAAATACCCCGACTTATTTTGATAAGTGAATAAAATTGTGAGGACGCAATTCCCAAAAGGGGGGAAGGATGTAACATCCCAGGTAAATAAAGAATAATGAATTTTCATATTTATTAATATTTACGAATTAAATATTAATTTTATTTTAAAGGGGTTGCTATGTTCGATAGCGTACCCGATACGCAACGATGAGTTTCTTTGAAACTTACGTAGCACACTAGTAATAAAAAAATATTATTTTAAATGTTAGTTAACAAGTAGTCGTTGTACTGGCGGGAATGGATAGAAATAACTAAAATATGATTAGGTATGTTTTTAAATGTTTTTACATTTACCCAATAAAAGATAAAGGCTTAAAATACGGAAAGAGTTCAATTTTATGCATATATACTCTAATTTTCACTAAAGGTTCACTTATCACCTTTTAATGGTGAACCGTCATTAAATATAGTTTTTATCACTCTTATACTTTATTTTGGACCAAATAAAACTCTTATTAAGAATCGGGACATCAAAATTTACTTTGAGTAAATTTTTGGTACCTTTCTGATAAAGTTCATTTTTTTATGAATAGTGTAAAATGTTGTATTTTAATTCAAAACCTCTTTTTAATCTAAATTATTTATATGATTAGATTATTATTTTAATTGGTTTTAATGTGAAATTATAAAATATTTTTACCAGTTAATCCAATGGTGGTCATTGGAATCAATTTCACTTTGAAATTGGACTTAAACTGGTGTCAATCTTTTGATACTTATTGTTTCACAAAAACACGCTATTTGTCATGACAGTGGGAATTAATTATTAAATTGATTAATTTGACTTATATGTTTTGAATTTTGTAAAATGGACTTCATTTTTGAATTCGGAATATCAATTATAGCTTAGGGTGAATTTTTGGTAATTTTCTGAAAAACTTCAATTTTTGATGAATAGTGAAACCACTAAGTGGTAATCAAGCAAACTGATTTTTCAGTTAAATGAAAGTTTACCACTAATGTGTATTGAATTTTGAAAATCCGACATACATGGTTGTAATTAAGAAGTAAAATGTGGTTCAATGAGATTAAAATAATTTTTTGGTGAATAGTAACTTTTTTTCATTAATCGCGATTAGAGGTAATTAGTGTAGTTTAAGGTAAAAATGGTATTATAAGAATGTGAAAACACCATGAAACTTGTCCTACACCTATTGGGTGAGTCATGGCCGACCCAGACAAGCCATGGGCCAACTTGGGGACCCCATGGAGCCACTTTAGTTGGAAAATGACATTAATATATTTTTATTTAATGTTAAAGTGAAAATGACACTAACATAAATTGTTTTACTAAGATAATTTTTGAGTGGGGTTATACAGGTCCAAATTTTTACTATAAATAGTCATTGGAAAGATAAAAAAATTTCCTACATCATAGTAATTTTTTTATAATTTTTAGACATTAAATAAATTAAATTATATATGACATAATAATGATGCAGCGATGACATCATTATTTGACGATTTAAATAAAATGGCAAGGTAATGAAAAATCTAGAACCTACACATGGCCAAAACCAATTGGATGAGTGGATTTCGAACCCTTATCACCTTATCCACGAATTATATCAATGTGGGACCTTTTAAAACCGAAACACATTTTCAAAATAAAGTAATATTTCTTTACTTTCCAAAAGTGTCCCTCCTCTCCTCTTATAAAAGGCCCCCACCTCTACCTCATTTCACACACTTCTCAAGCCTTTGGCTCGGCAAACCCCTGCCCAATTAATCTCTCCACATCCCTCTCCTCATCCTAGAGGATTCCCTTTGGGCATAATCCTTTCAAAGGAAGCCTTTAGGCTCAAATCAAAAGGAGTTACACTTTTAAAGGTAATTCATTCTCTCTTGTTCATTTGTTTTATTTTGCATCTCCAACCCTCTAAACTTTTTTTATTTACTTCTTTTGTAACAACAACAGTATCTTCAATATACTAGGATGTTGTTATAAGATTTATTTGAGCTACACTCTCACACAACTACATCAAATTGTTAAAGAACATACGGTTTCCGTGGATGGCGAAATTCTGCCTCCCGAAACGAAGATTATTCAATACTCATTTAACACCTTCAAGGGTGGCCATTATGATGTCACTATTTTTATATATGATATATAATATGTTTATGTTTTCTTTATGCTTCTGTATTTTTCATTTTTGGCATACCATTATGGTTTCCATTATGGGTAAACATGATATCTTCATTTAAGGAAATGCGGACTACCGCCCCCTCAAAGTGATGTGATTCGTTAATGCCATATGTGGGACGTGTAAAGGATGGATTTAAAGTTATTATATAATATGTTATACTAGAATTATAATATACATCTATATCATTATTATTTCTTTCCATTAAAGTATGAGATAGAAATGAAAGTAGCGTCCATGCGTACGTACGGCTTACCGTCTCCATGAACGGTGCATTTCATTTCTTATCCCCAAATGTAATGTACTATTAAAAGTACATGTATATAATGGATATATATAATTAATGATATATCTAAGTGATTAATATAATTCTGGAATTAAAATATACATACCTCTCATTTAGTTTAAATTTCATTAATATGACAAAGAAATGAAAGTAGCGTTCATGCGTACGTACGGCTTACCGTCTCCATGAACGGTGCATTTCATTTCTTAGCTCTAAATGACTATGTAATATTATAAATACATGTATATGATGGATATATATGATACATATTATATCCAAATCAGGAATTTCATTCTGGATATAAAGAACTTTTGACCACACGAACAACATGTAATTGTAAGAAGTCAACTTTCGACTTAAGAACCAAATATTGACAAAACAAACATTATTAACTTAAATGGTTACATAATGTTTATAACATTACAATAAGTGATATAAAAGGAATAATGAAGTTTAAAAAGGATCTTAATCAAGTATAAATTAACTCAAGTTTATTATTCAAGACGTTAAAGAACGATCGAGTCAAGTCGGACCCAAGGTAAGAGACTTCGTCTCAATCTCCTTTCATTGAGGCATATTTTGTTTTATACACAACTTTCTTTTATATGGTGTATAATTTCCTTTGACTTTTACTTTTATACAAAAGGAATCTATTTCTACGAAGCGTTTTACTAAAAGACAAAAAGGAATGTTTTTTTAACGTACGCGGTGACAATGACTTTTTCCGTCGCCGCGAGTATTATTTGATCTTTGGCTTCCTCAACAAGCCGTAATGTTTTTAAAATAAAATAAATACCATATACTCTTTTATGTATTTTGGTATTGAAAATGGTTTTGATAAATGATTCTATTATGTCAATATATTTATGATATATTGTGATTGAAATGTGGAAATGTTATCATTCCTTTATATTGGTTTTATGTTTTATGATTTTATATTGGTACTTGGACATTTTAACGGGTGGTTACGTTATAAAACATATGACGGGTGGTGCCGTGAATACCAGGACGGGTGGTTACGTTATAACCTCCAATGCATTGGGTATGGAAGTCGGCCGTATGGCTATTCCATTAAGTATGTATGGAAATTGGCCGTATGGATATTCCATTAAGTGATATGTGTGGAAGTCAACCGTATGGTTATTCCACTTAAGTATGTTTATGTCCCAAGTTACCTTTATATATTCTAGGTGTTCTTTATATGGGTCTTATGGTAATCCTTTGGTTACAAAAAGGTAAGTAATGATACTTTATTCAATGAAGATTTTTTTTACTACTTCGTGAAGGTGAAGGTATTACTTTGATATAGTATACATGGTTTACTTGATGTTTGAAAAACTAACAGTTTTCATTCTTTTTGTATCCCTTACTGAGCTTTTTATGCTCACCCCAAGTTTTCCGAAATGTTTTTCACAGGACTTAAAGTGGAATAAGGTCATGGATGGGATCAAAGGGAATGTCACGCTATATAAAACATGGAACTAGACATGTTTCTTTTTAAGAGTTTTTTTATTATGGAAACTTAGTAGACATGTCTACTTTGTAATCTTTTGAGATGTAATAGTTATGTTCTAATTCTCTAAAACTCTAAACCTGAAAAGATCCTCAATGTGAATTATTCATTTAATTCAATATTAAGTAAGGTTTAAGGCTGGGGCCTTATACCCCACCCCCCTTCTTGGACCCTGGATATCCCCCCACCCCTCCTCTTAGACCTTGGACATCCCTCGCACCCCCCTACTCAACCAACAAATACCCCCCCCCCACTTCAAAACTTTGACCACCAAACTTCGACATGCTGGATTTTCTCTAAAAAGATAGATTTATCTTCAAACCACCTCAATAATATCCTAAACAATGCTTATAATGTGGTTTTCACCACATAGCATCGAATTATATTCCAAGTCACTAGTCTATCCTCCCTTGGCTAGATTTTACAAAAATCATTCAACCTTAGGGATCCAAATAAAAATAAATTGATATAAGACATTTGATAATGGATTAAAATTTCAAATTGGGATCCAATGAAAAATATTTGAGATACTATGTGTCATGTCCATGAGTAAATCCATTTTTATATATCTGATAAGTTTTTTTCACAATTTTCACACATTAATTGTTTGTAAAAATGGGACAAACATTTATAAAGGTTATAATATATAAAAATGAATCTATTTGTGGATGTAGCTTAACCAACAATGTCTTGCTTGTCTGCCTCTTCCATGATCATTGATGTGCATGTCCCGTCTCAATCTAACATTGCACGACGGGTGACTCAGCATCTAGCTAATGACAAGAACCAGATTCTCTTACTTCCACACCAGATTCACGCCCGCTATGCTGTTAAAGTGATCAATCCCACTAAGCGTCCCTGTGAGCTTGATGACACGACGACCAGTTCTTGTAAGAGGCAGAGGAGTTTTGAGCTGATGGACCAAGACGATTAACTAGTTTCAATCCATCTTGCTGAAGATGTAAAAATTAGCGCTTCCTGGGAGGCAACCCATATTCTAGAGTTTCATCATTTTTTTTACTTTGTTTTAGGGAATAAACATGGCATGTATGCAACAATTTTTTAGCTGCTTCTGATCTGTATGTGCACTTGTCATTACTCTGCATGACTGCTTCTATTTTGTCTGATCCTTGGTCTTAATTTTTATGACATGATGCAGATATGTGCTGTCTATGTGTAGATTTTATAGGTACATAAGTATGTGCACTTTTCATTATTCCATTCTTTTAGTGCTTAGGCTGATGGTACGAGGGAGGTTCGTACTATAGGTAGATGAGAATCTCCGCGTACCCGACTAGACCCTTCCCCTCTGACCAAATGCAATCAGATTCCGTTTAAACTTAATTTAAACGATACATGGGTCAAATGTGACGTGTATAAGTCAACCCCGCCTCAATAAAAGGCACAGTGTGACCAGGATCACTCAATCTGCCTCTCTTTTGTTCAAAATTGACTTATTTTTAAGTGAAATCAACAACTGACATATGGGAAACCGAACAAACACCTTCATATTATGTTGAAACTTTAGTAAAACGATCCATGGGTCATATGTGAAATGTAAAATTCAACTTCACCTCCATATGATGTGCGGTGTGGCCGGTATAACTCCAACTGTATGTATTTTGTTTAAAATGGACAATATTTTACATAAATACACCAATCCAATGAAGCTGATTTTGATTGTGTTGATACGTTTTCACAATGATCCATGACTCAAATGTGACGTATACGAGTCAACCCTGCCTCAATTCAAGGCCCGGTGTGGCCGATACCACTCAAAGTGCCTCTGTTTTGTTAAAAATGGACTTAATTTTAAGTGAAATCAACAACTGACATACGGCAGACCGACCAAACACATTCGTATTCTGTTGAAACTTAAGGAAAAAGATCCATGAGTCAAATGTGATGTGTATGAGTCAACTCTTCCTCAATACAGGGCTCGGTGTGGCTGACACCACTCAAAATGTCTCTGTTTTGTTAAAAATGGACTTAATTTTAAGTGAAATCAATAACTGACATACGGTAAACCGACCAATCTCATTTGGATTATATTGTTACTATAGGAAGATGATCCATGGGTCATATGTGATGTATATGAGTCAACCCCTCCTCAATCCAAGGCGTGGAGTGGATGGTTCCATTGAAAATGTATCTTTTTTGTTCAAAATGACTTTAATTTTAAGTGAAAACAACAACTGGCATACGGAAAACTAACCAAATGCATTCCAAATCTGTTAGAACTTTAGAAAAATGATCCATGGGTCATATGTGATGTGTAAGAGTCAACCCTTCCTCAATCCAAGGCACGGTGTGGCCAGAACCACCCAAACTGTCCCTCTTTTGTTTAAAATGGACAATATTTTACATACATATTCCAAACAGATAAAACGGATTCTGATTGTGTTGATAATTTTGAAAAATGATCCATGACTCATATGTGATGTGTACGAGTCAACCCCGCCTCAATTCAAGGCCCATTGTGGCCGACACCACTCAAACTGCCTCTGTTTTGTTAAAAATGGACTTAATTTTAAGTGAAATCAACAACTGACATACAGCAAACTGACCAAATGCATTTGGATTATATTGAAACATAAGGAAAACAATCCATGAGTCAAATGTGATGTGTATGAGTAAACCTCGTCTCAATAAGGGGCCCAGTGTGGCCGAAACCACTCAAAGTACCTCTTTTTTTTTTAAATGTACTTAATTTTAACTGAAAATAACAACTGTTATATGGAAAATTGACCAAAAACATATGGATTCTATTGAAACTTTAGGAAAACGATCCATGGGTCATATGTGACGTGTACGAGTCAATCCCACCTCAATCCAAGGTACTGTGGGACCGGGACCACCCAAACTGCCTCTCTTTTGTTGAAAATGGACTAAATTGTAATTGAAAACAACAATTGTCATACGGGAAACTGAAAAAATGCATTCCGAAACTATTGAAACTTTATAACAACGATCCATGGGTCATATGTGATGTGTAAGAGTCAATATTGCCTCAATCTGAGGCACGGTGTGGCCGACACCACCCAAACTGTCTCTCTTATGTTTAAAATGGACAATATTTTACGTACATACGTCAAACCGATCAAACAGATTCTGATTGTGTTGATACTTTTTAACAAAGATCCATGACTCATATGTGATGTGTAAGAGTCAACCCCACCTCTATTTGAGACCTGGTGTGGCTGACACTACTCAAAGTGCCTCTCTTTTGTTTAAAATGAACTTAATTTTTAGTGAAAACAACAACTACCATAATCCAAACTGAACAAACACCTTCGGATTCTATTGAAACTTTAGTAAAACGATCCATGGGTCATATGTGACATGTACGAGTCAACTCCGCCTCAATCAGAGCCGCGGTGTGGCTAGGACCACTCAAAATGTCGCTCTTTTGTTGAAAATGGACTAAATTGTAAGTGAAATCAACAACTGTCATACGGGAAATCAACCAAATGCATTTGGATTCTATTTACTCTTTTGGAAAACAATCCATGGGTCATATGTGATGTTTACGAGTCAATCCTACCTCAATCCGAGGTGCGGTGTGGCCGAAACCACCCAAACTGTCTCTCTTCTGTTAAAAATGGACAATATTTTACGTACATATGCTAAACCGATCAAAAATATTCTTATTGTATTGAAACTTTAGTAAAATGATCCATGGATCATATGTGATGTGTACGAGTAAATCCTGCCTCAATCCTAGGACCGGTGTGGCCAAAACCACTCAAAGTGTCTCTCTTTTGTTTAAAAGAGACATAATTTTAAGTGAAAACAACAACTGACATAAGCCAAACTGACCAAACGCCTTCAGATTCTGTTGAAACTTTAGGAAAACGATAAATGGGACATATGTGACATGTATAAGTCAATATTGCCTAAATCCGAGCCGTGGTGTGGCTGGGACCACTCAAACTGTCTCTCTTTTGTTGAAAGTTGACATAATTTTAAGTGAAAACAACAACTGACATACGCCAAACCAACAAAACGACTTCTGATTCTATTGAAACATTAGTAAAATGATCCATGGATTATATGTGACGTGTAAGAGTCAACCCCACCTCAACCTCAGCTGCGGTGTGACCGGGGCCACTCAAATTGTCTCTCTTTTGTTCAAAATGGACTAAATTGTAAGTGAAATCAACAACTGACATACGGGAAACTGACCAAACACCTTCAGATTTTGTTGAAACTTTAGGACAATGATCCATGGGTCATATGTGATGTGTACGATTAAACCCCGCCTCAATTCGAGACTCTGTGTGGTCGGTCCCACCCAAACTACCTCTCTTTTGTTCAAAATGGACAATATTTTACGTACATACGGAAAACCGATCAAATGGATTCTTATTGTATTTAAACTTTATGAAAATGATCCATGCCTCATATGTGACATGTAAGAGTCAACCCAACCTCAATCTGAGGCCCGGTGTGGCCAACACAAACTCAAAGTGCCTCTGTTTTGTTTAAAATGGACTTAATTTTATGTGAAAACAACAACTGACATACGCCAAACCAACCAGACGCCTACGGATTCTGTTTAAACTTTAGTAAAATGATCCATGGGTCATATGTGACGTGTATGAGTCAACATCACCTCAATCCGAGCCACGGTGTGACCAGGACCACTCAAATTGTCTCTCTTTTGTTTAAATAGACTAAATTGTAAGTGAAATCAACAACTGACATACGGGAAACTGAGCAAACGCCTTTGGATTCTGTTGAATCTTTAGGAAAACGATCCATGGGTCATATGAGATGTGTAAAAGTCAACCCTGCCTCAATCCAAGGCACCATGGGGCCGAGACCACCCAAACTACCTCTCTTTTGTTCCAAATGGAAAATATTTTATGTACATACGCCAAACCGATCAAATGGATTCTAATTTTGTTGAAACATTAGGAAAATGATCCATGTATTATATGTGACATGTATGAGTCAACCCCGACTCATTCTTGAGGCTCGGTGTGTCCAACACCAATCAAAGTGCCACTTTTTTTTAAAAAAAATGTACTTAATTTTAAGTGAAAACAACAACTGTCATATGGAAAACTAACCAAACACCTACGGATTCTGTTGAAACTTCAGGAAAATGATCCATGGTTCATATGTGATGTGTAAAAGTCAGCCCCAATTCAATCCGAGCCATGGTGTGGCTGGAACCACTACAACTGTCTCTCTTTTGTTGAAAATGGACTAAATTGTAAGTGAAATCAACAACTGTCATATGGGAAACTGACCAAACGCCTTCCGATTCTATTGAAACATTAGTAAAATGATACATGCATCATATGTGATGTGTACGAGTCAATCCCGCCTCAATATGAGGCGCGGTGTGGCCGAAACCACCCAAACTGTCTCCCTTATGTTAAAAATAGACAATATTTTATGTACTTATGCCAAACCGATCAAACGGATTCTGATTGTGTTTAAACATTAGTAAAACAATACATGCCTAATATTTGATGTGTATTATTCAACCCTGCCTCAATATGAGGCCTGGTGTGGCCGTCACCACTCAAAGTGTCTCTCTTTTGTTTAAAATGGACTTAATTTTAAGTGAAAACAACAACTGACACACTCCAAACCAACCAAACACCTTCGGATTCTATTTAAACATTAGTAAAATGATACATGGGTCACATTTGACGTGTAAGAGTCAAATCCTCCTCAATCCGTGCCACGGTGTGGCCAGGACCACTCAAATTGTCTCTCTTTTGTTCAAAACATACTAAATTGTAAGTGATATCAATAACTGACATATGGGAAACAGACCAAACGCCTTCAAATTATGTTGAAACTTTAGTAAAACGTTCCATGGGTCATATGTGACGTGTACGAGTCAACCCCGCCTCAATTCGAGTCACTATGGGGTCGGGACCACCCAAACTGCCTCTCTTTTGTTCAAAATGGACAATATTTTACGTGCATACGCAAAACCAATTAAACAGATTCTGATTATGTTCAAACTTTAGGAAAATGATTCATGGATCATATGTGACGTGTACCAGTCAACCCCGATTCAATCTAAGGCCCGGTGTGTTACTTATGGAGTCACAAGTGATGAGACTCCTAAGAAAATACCTTTTCACCATATATTAGAAAAGTGGTTGTCATATGAAGATTGAAATGGGTGTAAATAATATTTGAGTAATTGAAACTCTTATTCAACTATACTGGAAGATTGTTGTCATATGAATATTCAAATGGGGAATTATTCACCATGTCTCTAATCAAATAGGTGGTGTTTTTTTGTTGTTTTATGTTTTTCATTGTTTTAAGTTCTGTTTTGTATGCAGGTGTATGCACTGGAGGGGCTACTGGAGGGGCTGCTGTGCAACAATTCTGGAAATACACAATACCAACAGTTTACAACCGTTGGTATACATAGAATTATACCAACGGTTCAATGAACCATTGGTAAAAAAAACTATCCCAATGGTTACAAACCATTGGTATAGTATTTTTATTGAACATATGCCAACAGTTTCATTGAAATCGTTTGGAAAAAAACTATATCAATGGTTGTAAACCGTTGGTATAATATCAAAATCATAGAATTTCCAACGGTTCTAAATCTTTTGGTAAACCTATACCAATTGTTCAACAATAACCATTGGAAAATCAATACATATAGTGGTCTATTCCAATGGTTTAGTTCAAATCGTTGGAATAGATCTTTCCCCACGCCTTACTTCCCTACGGTTTGGACAATCGTTGGTATAGAATATACCAACAGTTTTACAGCCTCTACCAACGGTTTAGAACCATTGGTATATCCTCCATTTCTAGTAGTGGGTCTCTATAATATTATGTTTGGAACTTATGTATAATTGAATTATATTTTTTAGTTAAATGTGTTACTGTAATTTGATTTTTGGACTCATGTGAAATCCCAAGGATCATAATGGGTAAAGTGTTTGGGTGACCATAAACCTATTGCACTAGCTGAGTTTCCTAGCATACTTATGGTTGAATCATAATCTAGTGGTATACCTTGACACATGATCTGTATGAGGGATGTTAATCAAATGAACTGGGATAGATGATAATTAGTGTCCATTCATAGGTTTAGTCGAGATTGATTTTCCCTAGTATGTCATTTCATGACCCTTATGACACCGTAGACCGGAGAATATATATACTAGTATGGGGTGAGTGGTCTGACCACATTATACAAATGAGACATTGATAGGGGCTCTGATCCATCTCTCTTGACTATTTTTAGTGATGTTTACCCATGGAGGGTTGGGGAGAGTGTGTGTGCTCATGACATTATCGATTTGCTTGATTACCTTTGAGAGGCGGGTGATGACTTAGGACTCAGATGAGTCATGTGACCCTAGTGGGTAACCCTAATGACATGTTCACTATAATGGGAGGGTGTGCTAAGGTTATTACAATAGGAGTCACAATCATGATAATGTCCCGAGGTAATCCTCAACACTAGCCTATGTTGGTAAGGTTAATCGACTTCATGTACTGATGGATCAACACCGGAGTGGTACTTGGTCCTCCTTTGAGTTTATGGTAGTTCACACTATCAACATGATGTGCTTAGAGATATTCCATTATCTAGATAAAGTAGGTACTATTTCATGTTTTTTATTTATATCCATAAGTTGATTATTTATTCCAAGCAAGTCACCTGCACATATCACTATGACTAATGTTATGTATGGGACCACATTGGTGGTTCGATATTGATTAATTTACTAGCACCTTGCTAAGGTGGTCATGGTACTTGGTTGCTAGAGAAGATTTCCACTTGTTGTAGGCTCTTATTAGGTCAAGGAATCGAATAACATGATCATGATGGGACTTTTATTGTGGGATTTGTTATTATGAATAAGGTGAGGGTCATAGAATATAATGGAGCCTCCAATACCTATATTTCATTTCTATTTTTACTTTTGTCAATCTGTATATGTGTTTTTCCTAGTGGGAGATTGACCATGTTTGACTGTATGAATATCTTCTCATTCCATGTTGTGATTATTGGATGTTTGTTTATTTTATCATAATATAATTATGTGGAATTTTGGATGTTTTTGGTTTATTTACAATTATTTTTTACTCTGATTATGGGGGTAATACCTCCCCATGGTACATCCTTAGACTCCCACTTCTAGTTAGTATCCATTGGCATTTTTGGAGGGGTGTCTGACGTCACATGGAAATCTGGTTCGGCTACTCTATATAGTAATCATGTCTGGGAGGTTATAATTCCTATTTCATTGGTGTTTGTGGGGTTATCATGCTTGATATTTCATAATAAAGGAAGTGGGAAAACCATAGTTGAATTAATCTACTAAATTCAAAAAAAAATAATCATCTGATGTCAATATCGACTTGAGATTTGTATTTTTAATGGGTATCACTATTCATGTCCTAGCCTCGATTTCTCTATGACATTTTTTGAGCTCCCTTCATATGTCACTCTCTCCATGAATTCATTATTTTCATATACTTTTAAATAATTTAAAATTTTATCAATTCAATTTATATCAACATTATTATTTTTCATAAAATATTATCTATAATCTATATTTTTTATTTTTTTAAAAAATATATATTTTTTATTTATTTATGATTTTTTTAAAATTAATTATATTATGCATATTATATAATTATGTCAATGTAATTTAATTTTCATCTTTAAAATTATATTTTATTTATGATATTGAATTTTGAACTACATTCTAATATATATTTTTATATTTATTCTATTTCAAATTTAAAAAATCATTAAATTTTATTTTATTATTTTAACTAAAATAAAAATTTGAATTTTTCATTTAAAAATATAATTAATTTTTTTATAATTAATTTTTAAAATATAAATATAAAATTATCATATTAATATATATATTACCAATGCATGATATATTACAATTTCACTATAATTTTATTTAATTTATATATTTCATATTTAAGAATTATAAATGTATTTATAATATTTTAAACATTATATTATAATTTTTGTTTAATTATATTTACATATAACATATAAATATTTTATTTTTATGTATATACTATTTTTATCTTTTGAAACAATCATTTTTATGTCATTTTTATTATATAATAAAACATATTTTCTAGTTCTATTTTTAATATAAATGTTTCATTTTAATACATGAAAAATTAAGTAATAAAAACAAATTTTAATTTTACAAAAAATAAAATAATTGATGTAAATATACAATTTACAGTTCATGAATTGGGTTCTCCAAGATTCATCATATAAAATTGAATGAAATGAGAGTGATGGATAAGACACAAAGAGAGAGTGAGATAGTTATAAAATAGATGTTGAGATATTCAGTTGTGAAAAAAAACCAAAGATATAACTACCATTCATTTATTCTATTCTTTAAAACCATATAATTATTGTTCCCATCAAAATAATAGTAACCAGTATATTTTTTAATACAAATATTGATCATAATAAATAATGTTACTGATCAATTTTAATTCAAAATCCTACATAGCTAAAAAATTTAGTGGTGATAACATCATAAGTCATGGTCGTATCAAGCTTCCCTAATACAGGTGAACACATATTTCTATTGAGTTTCATCAATTTAATATGGTAATAATTGATTCTCATCCTTGATCTCTTCAAGTAAAAGTGATATATTTTTTAATTCATGATTTTCAAAATTTAATATCTGATTAATGTTGAGTCTATATTTGATAAAATTTGAGGATTCGTTATGTAAATCAATGTGATTTATTTATGATCACATAGAACTATGTATACATGTGAAATTTTGTAACCCAATATTTTTAATGAAACCCATCAATACCATTTAGTTTTATCCATGTTTCTATGTTTTACAGCATTAACATTGGACATTAAAGTGAAAGTCCATGAGTTTATTCAATTTGAATCAATCAGCCAATATGATCCACAAAAATGTATTCCTTGGGAAAAGATTAAAAATGATGAAGGAAAACATGAATTATCATGTGTATGGATATCCATAAATAGAACCCAAAAAAATATAATAAAACATTAAAAATTTAACAAGAAAACTTAGAATTTTTCATATAAATCAATGAATACAAAGATAGATTATTAATAATTGCATCATGTTTGTTATCAGGTGACCACTAGGAGTTTATAACTCTATGGGAAGGGGTATAAGTAAAATATGAAGAAACACTCATTCTTATATTCCTTATATCACTCTCTATCTCATAATCCTCTAAAAATTTTGTAAAGGGTAGCATTTCAAAATTATTCATATATTATATCTCTAATGGAATATGTGGGGTGTGTGAGGTGGGGAAGTTGAACTTTATTAGCCTATTTCCCCATGCACAAAGGATTCTACAACCAAAAAATTATTGTGTTTTGAACTACTATTTCTTGATATTATAGTGCATTATATTAAATTTCTAATTCTATTATAATCATGAAAACTGGATCTCTATATCCATCATTATAATTTATTTGATGAAGGTATGTCCAAAAAATCATATATAAAATTTCTTCACTACATGAGCCCCCATCTGGTCACATGATTTTAGATTCATCGCATTATATGGTTTCAGGAATAATATCTCCATGACCACAGAAACCAACAATGTTTCTTTAGTTTTAGTCAGTATAGTGAATGTCATTTAGAAAATATAAACATTCATTAAAATTTACCCCACAATGTAAAATATTACAATTTCATTCTCAATGAAAAAAATATATTCACCATTAAGGAATATGTAAAAAACATAAATTGTGGGTAAATTTTTTTTCATATAAAATATGTAGTCTTTCAATACTCAATAAAAAAATTCAAGCCCATCCATGATCCCAATATATGTGGTAACTTTTACATTGGGAATGTGTTTTAAAATAATGAATAGAAAATGAATATAGAATGAAAAAGGCTTTAATTTCATCATACTAAAACCCATATAATGTTTAAATCACATGTATAAGGGTGAAAATATATGACAAATTATTGGATTATTATACCATTACACCAAATCCTTTCCATTCAGTAACTAAGTCACTCTCAATTAATATTTGATAATTTATGCATGTTAAGTGGATTAAATGAAGAAATATATTACATATGATGGGAAATTACATTATTTCAGTATTTTTAAATATAATAATTATCCATTAAGTTTATTTCAATAATCATGAGAATTAGAAACTTCTAAATTGTGCTAATTTGACATCCAATGTGATGGAACTATTACCAGTGAAATTCAATCACAACATAACCATATCCTGAAATCCCTTCATGTAAGTGTTTATAAACGATTCATCAATTTATTTTCCTATTACCCATTAAATTAAGGAAGAAAACATTAAAAACATTGAAATTACTAAGTAATTCACACTCTTAATTTTTCTTACTCTTTATAATGATGGGTAAATAAATAATTTTGAAAAGTTACGAATCTGATCTCAAAGACAACCCTCAACTTCCTAATTAAAATATATAAATAGGTTATAAAAATCTTCACCCCCTATATATAAATATTTTTTCCTTATTTTTTAGGGTAAAAAAATATTTAGATAATAGAAAACCAATCATAGGATAATACAAAATCATATTGATTAATTTTTGTGTACTTGTTTCTTTTATGAAACAAACTATGTGAATCCCCAAGGAAGTCTCTTGTGTTTTCATTAAATATCTTTTGTTGTCATATATAGAAATTACCTCACTATATACTTGTGGAATATTTTATTTAATAACACAATAATTATACAAGTTAAAATCAAATTTATTCCTTACTTCTCAATGGTTTTACAAAAAAACAACCAAAAATATCATTAACTAATTATCAAGTTTATAAATACGAAATTGCAAAATATTTTTTGTTTATGTAAAAATATAGAATGAAATAATTATTTTCCATATGTTTAATCATTTTTAACATGTATACAAACTTATGAAATGAATTTCATTGATGTATAAGGATGGTGTCAAAATTTTCATATTTGGCAATCATTTCTTATTACCACATTAAATACACTAAACACAAAAAAAAATTATTATTTCTAAATTTGAGGAAAGAGAGATGTAAATAAATGTGAATGAAAAAATTTGAAAATCATGAATAAATATAAATGTATAAAATAATTCATACAAGGAAAAACAAAAAACTTATTATTATTATTAATATTATTTTTTATAAGGTAATGGGATATGTTAAAAATAATTTTTATTATTAAATGAAGGGAAATAATTGATTGTTTGAAGGATGTGCGAAAATATGTTATTTAGTTTTATGAAACTATGTCTATGTCATAACACGAGATCTATAAATTCAATACTCAATTTTTAATCAAATATCACATTGAAATTAATTTATTTAAAAAATAAAATATGAAATTATACCCAAGTTGATTGGTGTGATCCCATTATAATACACTTATCTCTAGTTAATAATTTAAGAGTGGATCCCTATAGTTCATCCAAATATTAAATATATCCCTTGTAATGAAATTTTAGATATTTATGTTCTAGTGTAGGAGAATCAAAAGATTTATGAACCCTACATAAATAAGGATGATTCACTACAATCACAACCTCCTAGGACAACTTATAATTCAATATAATCTCTTTGTCTCGTGATATCTTATAAAGAGAGATAAATTTTTTCTCTCATTATCCTTATGTAATTTATTTATATATATATTTTTATAATGGATAAAATTTTGTTGTTTATCATGAATATGTATTTAATAAAGGAACAATAATCTAAATAAAGTGGACAATGATATCTTCTTTCGTTATAGTATGAAAACCCCTATCTTGATCATTCCATCATTTTGACACCCCCAATGATGCCCCTATCATGAGTTACCTCACAAGAAAAAAAATTACATGGTTCTGATCATGAATAAATATAAAATATTTAATTATATATATATATATCATATCAAGAGACAAATACACATTTTCATAAATGGGAATTAAAAATAATGCCTAAAACATGAGTTATTTAATTTTTCTGGAAGATCATCATGATCTAATATAATTGATAACATGAAGTGAGATATTTATGAGAAGAAGACTCAATGATTATGATCCCCCAAAACATAATAGTAACGCAACATCCATGTCATATTAGTATGATTTATTTAAAACATTTAATATATGTTCAGAATTTTTGTCATACTATGTTAAGGATCCCGTTATAGTTCATATATCATATAAGAAATTCATAAAATTCATAATCCAAGAAGTTACCATGTGAACAGTGTGTTTAAAATTAAAGATAATCTTATGATAAGAATAAAGAATGCATAACTATTTATATATGTTATATGGTAATAGAAAAGTACTACTTAATTTGGGTCTATTTAAACCATACTAACAACACTCCCTCATACATTAGGGCTAACTAAGCAAACATCAACCCATTTTTTCTCACATAATAAACATTTTATTTCAACTTATGGTTTTCTTTTCTAAACATACCTTGTTTTCCTACATGGAAACTCTATTATATTCAACTTCCCCTCATTGAGAAAAATCAATCAAGAGATCATATCCCCGTGTATATTCCTTATTTACACTATCATACCAAAGACATCATAAAATAGTACCACTACTAAAATAAAATTATAATATATATTTTGAAAACATCTGGCTTTCATAGAATAAATCTAACAATATAAGAAAAATATATTTTTTAATACTACTTCTTTAGATATATTAAGAGAATTAAAATTATTATATATATATATCTACCGTTGGATTTTATGATCTTATATTACACATTTTTTTAACCTAGCTGTGACACTAGTAAATTTTATCTTTAGGAAGACAAGTCATTCCCACATATGACATAAGAAAACATCACTCTTGAATTTTACCCTCTTCTATTACATCATTTAATTTCCAATGTATGAACCTATAATTGGTATAAGAAAACAAATAAACTAATGAAAATGGGTCTTTTACCATATAAAATGGGTTTCTATACTAATTAAATCTTAAATAAATTATTCCATGTTATTATTAAATAACTATTAGTCTTATACATATTTTCAATATGTTATAATCATTTATTACTTATAAAACTACACTTATCGTGCTAACAATTTTTATAAACATGTAAAAATAATTATTACACAATTCAGTATCGATTTAATCCATAAATAAATCCTTGATAATTTTATATAATAAACATTTTAGTTAGTATAACAACAAAAATTATAATAAATCTTGATATCCCAACTGGTGAAACAGTTTATAAATGGTTAACAACATGAAAAATCCTGGACTATTAAAAACCCAACACGATGTATGGGAATTAATTCCAAAATTTATATGTTGATATTTCTTGAATACCCATTTAAAACTAGTGGGTTTTACATCAGATTAAGATAATAACAAAATAGAAAATATAATTTTATCATATGGAATCAATTTTAAAAATTTATACACACTTACCAATTTTATATTATATCCATTTGTTTCATACTTATAGGATAAAGATTACTTATTCTTAATTGATAATATATCACCAAACTCTATGATTATATAACCTTTTATGTTTGGATTTTATCTTCCTCACACTACATGCCTCTCTTTTCCAAGATATATTTTGAAACATTTTCGATGATAACTTATTATTCATATTAATACCCAAATTTACATGTGCCAACATTTCTCTAACTATCTCAAATAAAGACTTTCAGCCTTGTTTTAAAAAAATGATATTTAATATGAATATGAATATTGTATCATATAGATTTTTTTAATACCTATCGAAACCTTTAGGATAATTAATTGACAAGCAGTTTTTTCTTCATGAAATTTTTTTTATATTAGTATTAAATAAGCATTTCATCTGAATGTCAGGATTTTAATCCTAATGTATTCAGTTCATATTATAACTAATATGATATCTGTTTTTCATCATAGGTTGAATAGGATATCTTCCCATTCTCATATTTGAAATAAATTTCTCAAAAGGAATAATAAAAAGCATAAATGACTTATAACTGGCATTATTGATCCTCCTTTTTTAAGCATAATGTCTCTAATATGTAAAAGTATACATGATTTTATGATTATTAACCACTCTAAATTTAATTATTGATGAATTTTTTGTTATGAAATTCATCATATTAACTTCTAAATGATTATCTTATATTTTTACCAATCTCATTATATAATTCACACTACATTCCTTATGCAAATTTAATGAATCTCATAGAATGCTTGAATTTTCCACTGACTACACCTAAATATTTCACTCATATATCTTAAAAGTAAATCTAAATGATTTATATATTTTTATCCTTTAACAGTAAATGGTTTCACGATTATTATACTACGTAAGAATGCATGTAAAATAAATATGACATTTATCTCAGAGTGTCTAAACCCCTTAGATAGTATATATTTGGCAATAGATTTTTAAATTAATTGACTACGTATTATCATTCCACAAAAGGGAATTATTTGTGTCTTATATTTTTTATTCATAAATAATCACTAATGGAGGAAATATTTGATTTATGTAAAGTTAAACTATTCATTACGTAAGGTATACCCCATGAATATTATTTTCAAACTTTAAAGAAAGTCCCATGGTATAAAAATTTTACACTTAAATAATATATTGGTAATATAAAATATATAAAAATTGTTTTTATGATTCCCATGAATGGATGAACAATTAAGAGAGGGGTGAATCGGTGGAATATTTTTACAATGTTATATAACAATAATTAAAACTCTAAAACTTTTCATTTTTATGAGCCATTAAATATATAAATCATAATTTCACCTACTATAGAAATAATCAAATGATTAACACCCCTGAATTTTTAAAAAGGGTGACTCTTAATTTGGGAACCTACTCGTTATTATTCTCAAGATATTTGAGTCACAAATTTTCTTCAATGATGGCTTGGTAAGGTAATAGTGTTGTCCCACAAGTCAAATCCATAGATATGTCTCCAAAAAATATGATTAAACATGTCCCCACTAGTTACAATAAATGGAAAAATCATTCAATCCAAATGAATATAAAGGTATATTTTACTAACAAACATCAATCACCAGTGTTAAGACATCTTAAACTTATACCCATTATATATATAATATACTACCTTTTAGGATCTATTATATGATTTTTAATATAATATACCCTAATATGAATGTTGGTTGAGATTATTGATGATATTATTTTCATATATTACACAGAAATCTAAAATTCCATAATCTAACTATGGTTCACCCATTTATATAGATGGATATAGTCTGATAAATATGGGGAATTTGTGGCCTTCAATTTGAATTTCCAACACAAAAAATTCTTAATTAAATTAAATTAAATGAATTCAGTGGATATTAGGTTTTTACCCAATAAAAACTCTCACAAATATTGGTGTTAATTATCTTCAATTGACCAACAAAATTTGGATAGATTAATGAGCTTCCCTTTGTGAATATTGGGATTTTAATCAACTAGTTCACCATAATAATAATTTTTTTGTGTTTACATGAATGAAAATTCCTCTAGAGTCATTTATAAATGGAACTTGTATATAATTCTCTTTGTATCATCTAGGTCTTCCTATAACACTAAATCACTCATAATTTTCCTCCCTTTATTCCTTGGCACAAACTCTTATGGTTTCAGTGATATACAATTGCTAAAAAAATATTTTGATCAAACCTCAGAAAATGAAATCATCATATGTCCAACTAAAATTAACTTATATAATGAATTAATTAATGTGCATCTTTGTCTTAATACACAAAATAAGTTAGTTGAACTTCCAACCCTTCGACATTTATGATTTTTTTATTCAATGTCATTGGGATTACTAACTATATGAAAAATCGGTTTTAAGACTCATGGTTGATCTTCTGGTAAACCACTATTTCAGTATTCTTTTTGTACCTCTATTTCTAGTGTTTTTACTATTATTGTCCATTTTTCATCTTCCAATAAAATTATGGTTTTTATAGGGATCCTTGTTTTCAAGATTTAATAACTTTTTTCAGTATTCTGATTAATATGAGTTTTCTTAATTCCTGAATTATATTGAGTAATAATGATGTTTCATAAATGAATATTAGAATAGTATTATCTTATTGAACCACTCAAAATCCCTATGAGGGGAGTTCAAATAATAATTCCCAAAGTATTCCCATTTGATCATTTGGTAAAATAACTTCTGGTCTTTTAGTAACCTTAAGATCTTATTTGGTAAACTGTATTCTCACTGATCCTTTCATGATTTGGTTTAACAGATGAAATAACTCCTTTTTAACCCAAAACACAGAAAAACTATTGCATCTAATGTCAGTAAAACAATATTTAAAACAACACTGACAACAAATACAACACAGTAAACTATCTTTATGCTCTTCAAGGTATCCCTTTGGATTTTTTTCTCAACACTTTCACAACTCTTCATCAGACTCAACATTCCATCAAGTTATATCCTTGAAAATATAAAAATGTCTTACCACCTCACAATGGGATAAGGAAGTTGTTTAAGAGAGTTCTATCCCTTAGTGAAAATAAATTTTTTTATTATAAGTTCAACGTACTCCCCCTCAATTCATTATAGAAAACAACATCTTATTTTTTATTCTCCTTTTTTTTCAGAAAAATTTTATCTTCTGAATTTATAAGAATTGGGAGTTACTTCCCCCAAACCCTTTTATAGTAGAATCCAAGGAATATTAGGGGTAATTTTTATATTCCTTAGTTAAGTGAGGTGGGAAGGTTAAACACTATGTTTCGACCTCAATCCTTCAAATATTTTCTTTGGAATTTCATTAATAAAAATATCATCAATTTGATCCAATATTATAATATACTCTCTATTTATTTCTTTATATGCAACATTCACCTCAATAAAATAGACCTTTATATCAATATTTTTTGATTTATAGCATTGTATTTGTTACTTTTAAGATTTAATTACAATTTAATCATTATAGATAAATTTAAATATGTTTTCAGTTTTCTCTTTCATGTCCTCTAACAGAACTTTCATTGATATCATTTGAGTGCTAGAACAGGTTGTAACAATATATTCTGATTTTATTATACTCATAATTACTGAGTGTTTTATCATATTATAACAACAAATAAATCTATCTCCAACAAATAATGTTCCTCTATACATTTTTTTTTCATTGAAAAGTCCATCCCATTTAGTATCCCCAATCCTATGTATGTTCACCTCATTACATCTTTAGTACAATAAGACAATGTTAAATGTTCCTTTAACATTCCTAAAAACTCTTTTAGTAGCCTTAATGTGCGATTCCTTTGGATTACTCTAATATATTCTACACAAAGTGTCTCAATGAAATATATTTTTTATAGATACAACAATGTAGTTTATGATTTTGATGAAATTTAGGATGTCACTTTTATTAACACTTTAATTGGATTCAACATTACTCATATTTATTCAAGCATATATAGGATTATCAACATCCTTTGAGTCAAACATGTTAAAGAGACTCTATATAACCTTGGGATACTTCTCCTTTCAGAGAAAATTATTAGTTTCATTTTGTATAACTAGTATCTTGAGAAAGAAATTCAGCTTCTCAAGAAACATCAATTTAATGTACAAAATCTTTTTCATCACAAATCCTTACATACAGGATCATTATCATATGAAAATATTATATTATTAACATATGTAATGAATATCAGAGTTCCATACCGTTTCATATTCACATTTATGTTTTTATCGACCTTTACATTACAAAAATTCATTCTTTCCAAACAAACATAATGATTCATGTACCAAGATTGATGATTTTTCTTCAAACCATATAATGATTTCTTGTTATTATAACCCATTTTACTATCCTTATCATGTGTGAATTTTTTGGGTATTTCTATCTAAAATTATTCTTCAACATCAATATTAATGAATGGTGACTTCACAATAAATTGAAAACTCTAAATATCAAATCACCGCTAGTAGAAAAAAAAATTATTCAGATGGTTTTATTTCAAATTAAAGGGTTAACATTTTTTATAAAATCATCATCTTCCACATATAAATATTCCTTTTAAACAAAATTTTATTTGTTTTCTGAAACTTATACCATTTTATTAATTTTATTCCCAATCACACATTTATTTACAAAAATGTTTTTTCCTGATAATCATAGTAGAAGTTAAAAGGTGTTATTGTTCTCAATTTAATATTGCTTCTCATTCATGGATTTTGACAATACCTATTGATAAACTACATCTGATTCTGACTAAGTATTAATATTATAGATAAGTGTTTTTTGATTCATCATTCTAATATTTCTCCTCATAGGAACAACATTTTCACAACTTTTGTTGATATTTTTAGCTTTAACCTGAATTTGTAATGTTCAGAACATTTAGATTATATTACAATTAGAACATTTTTATCACTTGATTCATTGCAAATATCATTTACAATAAAATACTCCCAAATTTCTTCCTTTTAAATAGTTTTTTCTTACTATGGTCTTTTATACTACATTTTCCACCAAATTTAACCTTTTCATCATCATTTATATTAGATTAAATTTTAATAAATTTAAAAACATGGGATTTTATGATTTTTTATAATCATTTGTACCAACACTTGTCTCTTATTCCATTAGTTGAGTAATACAAGAAAATTCATACTTCTTCTATTTATTCAAATTTCCAGAATTATGAATTTTTTATCTTCATTTAGAAAGGACTTCCAAACACATTGATATATTTTGTTGTCGGTTTCTTCTTATACCAAATCTCATATGGTTTAATATCATGTTTAGTTTTTAGTAAACATTTATTCTAAACATATACCACAATATATATTACTAAACTATTTAAGAATTTAATGATTTTAAACTTCACATATATGATCCTTTCTATTTTAAGCAAAAATTTATTTTTCCTTTATATAACCAATTTTTTAAGAGTATTGGTGGAACTTTATTGATATTGTATTCCATGATTTAATAAATGGAATTTGAATGAGTTACATGTAAGCACCTTTCTATCATCCACTCTTATCATTTGAATTTTTCCACTATGTTCCTTTTTTAGAACTGATAAATTTTTTGAAAAATATTTATTTATTTTTTTCATGAACCACAATATCCCCATTTCTCAGTGTTCATGAATTGATTTCTCAACGATTTACACTCCCCATCCCACTATCACCCACCCCAAACCCCTGATCAGTATTCCTGTACACCCCCCCCCCCCCCCCCCCACACCCCCCACCGTTCCTCATCACTAGAATTACTCCCCAAAATACACCCCCAATTATGTTTTTTATATATTTTACAATACTTCAAATTAGTCATATATATATTGAAGTGTGTGATATATAAAAAAATATATATACACACATCTATTAATTTAAATATTTCATATATTAATATTCATTTATTTATTTAAGAATGTAAATATGAATATAAATCTGTTTATTAATAGACAGACATATGTATATATAAATATTATATATATATATATTTATTTATTTATTTAAAGATCATATATATTGTAATAAATTTATAATGTACAAAAAATGGTTAGATATTGTATTAAACAAAATAGATAATAACTAATTTCATATGATTTATATAATTATTTTCAAATGATTATTTAAAATATGTCTATATATTGAGATTCTAATTTTATACATGACATATATATATATGTCTATATATTTACATATATATTTTTACATATTTATAGGTAAATTTTTAATTAGACATTTATTTTTTATAATGTATTTAATTTATATATTATAATTAATTTTACATAAATGATTTAATTATAATGATATATCTATAGAAGTACATTTATATATTATGCATATACACAATATTGATACACATTAAAATGCACATACATATTTGAACACACACATAAACATTTATATTTCCCACAAAAAAGTACAAATATTTACATTTTTATGTATTTATCTACATATATTAGAATATAGATGTAAGTGTGTATTTTTTTAATGGATCACACATGTTTGTATATAAACATTAAATTTATAGGTATATATACATATTAATGCATTTTTAAAAGGTAAACAATATGGATATTTATTTACTATAAATAAAATGTAAAATTGATATTTATTTCCATTCTGTTTAGATATTTTAAAATAAAATTTTATTTAAATATGTTAAAATTTTTATTTTTAAAATTGATTTTGTATATGTAAATGTATGAAAATATTATTATATTTAATTACAAATAAAATTACATTATAAAAAATGATAAAATGGGAAAACCAAAATATATTTATGAATGTAAGTCAAGGGAATAAATACATTCACTAGTGAAAAGGGATAGGAATACTCTCTTAAATGAAGCTGAAATACTATAGATTAAAAAAATGGAATATCTGAAATAAAAACTCGATTTAGGGCCCCTTCAGGGCCTTTTAAACTCTAAAATTCATTATTTTCTTTCCCCTAATAAAAAAATGTGTATATAGCTTCTCATGACTTGATTTGACACACTGTAGATCCCAAATAAACTCCCAGATCAAAAGTTACGGTAGTTTGATGTTCAAGTCATGTTTTCAACTTATCATAGGCCATTCATTAAGTCATTTAATTTTTATGTCATCCAATTGTTCTTAAATGACTATTTCATGATATTAACAAGAAAATTAATAATTAATATTATTTTTTTATAATTTTAAAATCCATTTTTCACTAAATATCTTATATATTAAGTGTTAATACATATATAAACTTATCTAAATATTATTTTAATAGTATATTTTATTAATATCAATATTAATATAATAATTTTAATGAAATATAATTTTTGTTGAAATATACCTTTTATCGGCACTAGTAATACAATTGATAAAGGCCCCCCTTTATCATTACTTTTTTATTAGTGTTGATTAAGGCCCCCCTTTATTAATACTTTTGTTATAGCACTGATAAAGAAACCTCTTTATCAGTGCTTTCATTTTACCACTGATAAAGGACCCAATAGTTCTTTTCTATTAGTGAAGATAAAAGAAACCCTTTATCGGTTCTTTGTTTTTATCACCAATAAAGACATTCCTTTATCACCTCTATTTGAGAACTAATAAATTCCATCCTTTGTCAACTCCTTTGCTAGTGTTGATAAAAGGGGTATTTATTAGTGCTTTTAGCTTTAATAGATAAGGAATAGTGTGGTATAAACCCATATTTAAGTTTTGAGAAACACATGCATGTGCAATCAAATAATGATTAAAAACTACAAACAAAACCCCTATATGGTATGAAACATTCTTCCCCAAGATCGATTCCAACACAATGATAATGAAGTGTCAATAACAAAATAATGGTTGTACACCAAAAACCCAATCCCTTTTTAAAGGATCCATAGAACCAGTCCCAAATTTTCACAAAATAGATTCTATGAGGATATTCAAGAAGGAGTTGACAACAAGGTATTAGATAAGAAATTAATCAAAATATAAGTGTGTGAATCCTATTTGATCGGGAGAGTAACTCATGTCGAATCATCAATAATAAATAATAAATAATAAATAATAACTAATAAAAATAATTATAAATTATAAATTATAAATTATAAATTATAAATTATAAATTATAAAAAATAAAAAATAAATAACAAATTATAACTAAATATAAATAATAAATAAATATAAATAATAAATAAATATAAATAATAAATATAAATAATAAATAATAAATAATAAATAATCAATAAAGATAAATAATCAATAATCAATAATCAATAAACAATAATCAATAATCAATAATAAATAATAAATAATAAATAATAAATAATAAATAATAAATAATAAATAAAGCTAAATAATCAATAATCAATAATCAATAATCAATAATCAATAATCAATAATCAATAATCAATAATCAATAATAAATAAACATAAATATTTAATAAATATAAATGATAAATAATAAATGATAAATAATAAATAATAAATAATAGATAATAAATACTAAATAATAAATAATAAATAACAAATAATAAATAATTAATCATAAATCATAAATCATAAATCATAAATCATAAATAATAAATAATAAATAATAACTAATAACTAATAACTAATAACTAATAACTAATAAATAATAACTAATAAATAAATATCAATAATAAATAATAAATAATAAATAATAAATAATAAATAATAAATAATAAATAAATATAAATAATAAATAATAAATAAATATAAATAATAAATAAATATAAATAATAAATAATAACTAAATATAAATAATAACTAAATATAAATAATAAATAAATAATAAATAATCAATAAAGATAAATAATCAATAATCAATAATCAATAATCAATAATAAATAATAAATAAACATAAATAATTAATAAATATAAATAATAAATAATAAATAATAAATAATAAATAATAAATAATAAATAATAAATAATAACTAATAACTAATAAATAATAAATAATAAATAATAACTACTAAATAATAACTAAAAAAAATATAAATAATAAATAATAAATAATAAATAATAAATAATAAATAAATATAAATAATAAATAATAAATAATAAATAATAAATAATAAATAAATATAAATAATAAATAATTATAAATTATAAATTATAAATAAATATAAATAATAAATAAATATAAATAATAAATAAATATAAATAATAAATAAATATAAATAATAAATAAATATAAATAATAACTAATAACTAATAACTAATAACTAATAAATAATAACTAATAAATAAATATAAATAATAAATAATAAATAATAAATAATAAATAATAAATAACTAGTTACAAATAATAGATAATAAATAAATTAAAGTATATTATATATAATAAATGATAAATAATAAAGGAAACACATGAAAAAGTATGGAAAGACGTGATAAGGGATGAAAAAACATGAAAATGCATGAAAAAGGATGGAAAATTATATGAAGAATGAGGCATTAGAAAGAATAAGAACGCATGAAAACTCATGACAACTCTAGAAAACTCCTTAATAATTCAACATAATCATCATAATAACCCATAAAAAACCATTGATAAAGATAACAAGTCATGGAAACCCAAATAAACAGTAATAAATGGAGCTACCGTTAAAATCCGTCAAAACGGTCATAAAGAGACAAAAACATTGGACTCACATTAACGGAGATAACTTATGATCCGTGATTCCGTTTTAGATCTGCAACCTGTCAAATCAAGGATCCTGAAGCGATCTTCGACTTGAAAGGTGAAAGATTGCGAATGGACAGGCGGTTCAGAAGTTATGACTATTTAAAAAAAAGCTGACGGTGAACGAGTGCTAGAAACGAGGCATTGAAAAACATAACAAACCCGATACCACAAAAAAGGCCATAACATATGATCTAGGAGTGCATATGGGCACTGCAACCAGTCAATATGAAGCTCATGGAACGAGCTATGATCTGGCAGGTGGAGGAGGCCGAACTGACATGCGGATTGAATGTTAGGTCCGTTTGAAGACAAGTTCGATGGGACACCGGTGACGGAAACATGGTTTTAGAGGCCTTCAAAGGTGTTTTTGGGGTCGAGAAACACAAAAAAATCTTGCTTCTATTGAACTGGTTCATATCTCTCTTCACAGGATTCAATTTGATATGTGGTAGAGCCCAAACGAACACCCGGAGTGAAAGTTATGGTCGTTTGAAGTTGGAAAACTTTTATCAACTTTATTATAACTCTAATAACTTCTGCACCTTAGGCCGTCTCACGGTTTTGATTATATGTGCTGCTATATCTCTTCATGAACTTCGATTTGACTGGTCGTGGCGCTTCAACAGATGCAAGGATCAAAAGTTATGGTCGTTTTAGTGATTTCAGGGGTTCTCGTGTTTTTTTTATTTTTTTCATTTCATTTAGCGGTGGTTTTTTAAAAAACCACCACTAATCCACGAATTAAATTTAAAAAAATTAAAAAACAATTAAAAAAATACTTGTTTTTGGCATTTCGCGGCGGTTATTAAACCGCCGCGAAATGGCGGCCCGAAACACGTTTAGTGGCGGTTTTTAAAACCGCCGCTAAACGGTAGTTTTCTTGTAGTGACATGCCTCTTCTGTGTATTGTGTATAGGGATCTATAAAAGGACCAACTACTCCATGTACCACTACATTTTCCGTGAACCCCTTCTGTTCGCGGACCATTATCACCTCCGTGTACCTCTGCCTTTGTTCTACCTGTACGAACATCCCTCTGTCCATGAATTGTTCTGTATTCACAAACACTATTCTACTTAACATACTAGAGATCCCCCTCTACATAGTACTTGTTAAATTATCTCCCTATCATACCAGATATTCCTCCTCTGAGTACCAAGTCATCTCCTTATACATACTTCTACCTTTTCAAGATACAATCCTCTGCTAAAACTTTAGGCAATATCTCTTCCACGCGAACCACTTCAGCCTTTACAAACCTCCATCACGAACCTCCTTCAGACATTGCTGAAATCCCTGAAAAAAAATATTTTTTCTAATTATATTCATTCTCAATAGTAATCAATGGGATTAAAAATTCTTATATTCGCAAAGATATCAGCAAAAACCACTACATCATGATTTACCAAATCTTTAATTCAGCCTCCACTACATACCGATTAATCAGACTTTGTGAACTATACGCCACATGTGAACTATTTTTTAATATATAATCCACATACTATCTTTGTTCCTATACGATCATTTTTCTCCGTCGGTGTCACATAATCTGCATACTACACCACCTTCTTCCACGAACCATTTTAGGTTTTGTGGACCACACCCACGTACTGTTCCCTCTTCCAAGTACACGGCTGTGAAGACAAATTGCAGGATATTTTTCCATTTATGTTATTTCACTACTTAAATTTAAGAGAAATTTATATTTAAGTGAGTTTCAATAGAATTCATACCCAGTATGAAAATATTTATTTAAAATATCCACCTCTTAAACCATTAATTGATTATATCACAATTGAATGTTTGTCTTTGAGAAATATTGATCACCTAAGAGTTGATTGAACTAATCATTGATACTGGGTAAAAGATACTTCAACTTGATTGTGATATTATAATGCTCCAAATAATCAATGAAAATATGAATTGATTGATCAATATTTTTTATAGAGGACTGATACACCCCCCATGATTAAGCACTATAGTGTGTAAAACAATTTGTTAGATATTTTTTCTGGTTCTTTCATTCTCCTAACTTAGTGGGGGTTATTCTATATGGATCTTTGATATCTTCATGGATTTTCATATGAGTTGGATTAAAAAATCAACCATAGTCTATACGGGAACTCCATATTGTTCTTTTGGAAATACATTAACATATTCTCATCCAATGGCCTTGTCATATATTTTAACATCCTCTCCAATCATTTGAGTTAGAAGTCCTTCACTGCAAGGTATTAGAACCCATGTAATTGAATTTTTCTCCAAAGGGATTCCAAGAACATCATTCCATTGATATTAGATAATAGAATGGTTTTGGATATTAAAAGATATATCCGTATCCAGATAATTGACATGTGCTTTACGTAGTGAAAGTCAATCCATTCCTAATATAATTCGAAATTCAACCAAGAATAGAAGAACTCAATTTTCATGAAATATATTACTCTAAACATAAAATCATTATATTAATTTTTTAGATTTCATGGAATGTTTTATATATTATAAATCATCAAAAAAATTATTGGTTACAACATTATTTAATAAATAATTTTTTTTTATTTTTAGGAAATAGTAATTTTTATGAAATTTATATTTCACAATGTTCTTATTTTTTAAATTTGATATTCATTAAATAGTAATTTATATAAAAATTATTGTTAAATTTTTTAACTTAAAAATATCAATTTATATTTTACTATAAAATAAATACAAATCATTATAATTTATAATCATTAAAATTTATAAATTTTGCATATTATTTTAATTTTTTTGTCTTATTACTGTATTTTTTTCCCTATTTCAATCGATAAATTTATAAATTGTGTATTAAATTATTATTTGGGATTTTCCTTGACATTTTTAAAAATTCAAAATTTTCTATTAATCCTAGACTTAAAAAATATTTATTCTTTATCCCTGGATGACCGTCTCCCCAAAACCTAACCTTCCAAAGATCTCCCTCCCTTTTTTACTCACTTCATCCAACTATCGAATTGTGAGAAGCACAATTTCAAGCCTTTCATTCATCCCCGTAGGATCAACCATCCATGCATCTTGCATCTCTAATTTCCATCCTATCTCATCATAAGGCTTTGTGTTTGTCACTCCTCAATTCCAGAGTTGTGTTGTTGGATATTTTTTGTTCGATATATTTTTTTTTCATATGGATTCATTGATATTTCTAAAATATCTACACTAATAACTAAATTTATCCATTATTATGGTGATAATATTGTTGTTTCCAATTTTATCTGGATATAGATTATTGTTGGGTATTTTGTTACCACTTAAAATACCTTATTTATAGAATCACTATAATGATATATTTTTTTAGTTCCCACATAACAACCATTTTTTTACACTTACAACAATCCTTTTTAATTGTTTAGGTGGTTAATATGAGGCCAATCTATCAATTTCTATATAACCGCATTGAACACAATAATATCTATAGGCACAAATTAATATTGTTCGAACACAATGGAATCATCCAACCACCTGAGACCATTCTTGATTTGGGGGAGGTTATACTTCTGGACAAAATGATTGCATTTTGTACATTTTATTGGTTATACCTTTTCGGAGGAGATAAATAATCATTAGCTGACATTGTTAAATTTAGCCATGATTTTTATTAGAAAATGTGTATAGACTCTTCTCTCAAATCTGTAATATTATCTTATTCAATTTTTTAGAATAAATATCCAAGAATTGTGAAGATAAATGGGATGGTCTATGTGATTGGTATTCAATCATAGCTTTTTGACTGTGTCATTTCTTTATGTTTACTTTAGAGGTGTATATCCTATTAAAGTACTATTGGGAATCTCTACCTAACCCCATGTTATGGCCCCTGGAATGCTAATTTTTTATAAGGTTCAATGCAATTTACAATTTCATTATTGTGGATACTAATGAACCCTTCTCTTGGGTTTTTGATGTTGATATACAAAAATGAAACATATAGGGATCATCAACACTCGCTGAATTTTTTTAGTATTACCTAGCTCATTTATTTGTAACACTGTTGGAATAAATGAAAACTTTGTGATTTCATAAAATAATATGTATGGTCTAGTTGTTTCTTTTCTCAACATGAATTTTTTCCTGTTTGGAATTGAAATATTAAAGAGTTGTAAAGCGTTAATGCATGGAATTATTTTGGATTTGTTTATCCCTTTAGAAATGAGAAATTATATAGTGTGTTCTTTTTCATCACATTGATTTCTATGTGGCTATATGAGTAACCATCATTCAAGTAAATGTATTGAACATAATTAATAAAAGAGGAGAAAACCTAAGTGTTTCTATTGGTCTATTTCATCATGAAATGTTTAAGGTTAGTACTAGTCCCTACCTATTTATTAAAGGGTATATCATGTATGAGAGTTCAACAATTCATTTAGTGGAACACTTTCAATTTTTTCTTCTTCTGTGGTTTTCACTATAACTTGTTGAATGTGATTTCCATTTACCCGGCATAATGATTTGGGAAAATAAGCTATATAACTCCAGAATATTGACAAAATCTCTCTAAAGGAGATGTCTATTTTTGGGGAGCACCACCAGTGATGTTTTTTATGCCTAATGAATAGGTATTGTATCAAGTTTTTTATATCTTTTTCATTTTTTAATTTGTATGAATTTTCTTTTTTCTGTGCTCATATGGTGTTGGAGTACCAATTTTTAACTGTAATATAATTAATTCATGTGTTTATTTGGGATTTTCATTACATTAGTTATTGTCTATTGCAGTTCTGTTTCATTATCACGTGGGAGGGGAAGATTCCTTATCTTTATTAAGAGGGAAACTATAATAAAATTAATATACAAAAGGGCCAAAGTTTATCAATTTCTATTTTTCAATATCAGCTGGTGTTTTATGTTTTTCATGGGTATCACTATTCTTGTACCTGACTCATGTATGACATGTTTTGATCACTCTATATCTCCCTTAAATTGTTTATTTTTTTGTATTCTTAAATATTCTATTTATATATGATTAATTTATCGATAATGTAAATTATACCATGAATATTTTTTATTTATTTCCTTGTAATTTATTTTTAATGTTTCAGAATCTATTTGATTTATGACCATGATATGCGAAAGAAATTATAATATTTATTTTATAATTATATCTATTTTATACTAAAAATATATAAATAATCTAAATTTAATCATTTAAAAAATAATAAATACTTCATTTTAACGCTTCTAAAGATATTGAATTTTACTTAATTTAAATGTCACTATATATACATTTAAATTTATGATATCATTAAATATTATAAAGGTATGATATATTTCCCTTATAATATAATTTTATAAGTTTTAAATATTTAATATCTTAGAATTATAAATATATCTATAGTATTCAAAATATAATATAATAATTTAAGTTTAAATATACTTATATATTATATTATAAATACTATGTACTTACGTATATAATGAGTTTATGTTATGCAATTATAATGTTTTTTCATTTTTTATATAATGTTAAATTTAATTTGTAATTCTATTGTTTATATAAATGATTCATTTTCAATACAAGAAAACCATAAAAAACATCAAAATAAAATAAACTTTACTTGCACAAATGAAATATAAATAACTAAAATAAAAATACATTTGACGCATCTTGAATAATGGTCTATAGGATTTTTCATACATAGAGTTGTAAAATGTCAAGATACAAAATATATTTCTACAGGTAACATGCATTTATCAAAATAAGGATGAATAATCATTTCTATCAAAAATAATGAGAATAAAACATTTCATAACATTGGATTGTAAAATCATTTCCAATCAAAACACCATGGTTAAGATACCCAACAGTATTTTATTTCAGGATTCTGACACATCTGGGTGAAGTGTGACTTATAATGATCACAAATAACATCCTTATAGTTTAAAATAATAATATCCATAAGAACTTATCCCCATACCATCAAGTAGTTTAATTTTCATTTTTATCATCAATCCATTGTCTGGTATATCTAATACATGTCTAGTATGTATTATTCTTCCTAACTACATAGTCTATTATGTGCTTCAAGATAAAACAAACAATTACAAGTGAATATCATATTTTTAAACATTCATAAAATATTTCAATCAACATTTCATTTATCACTAATTTTACATTTCCAAAACAAGCTTTCATTTCATAGAATGTTTTTTATAAAAAAAACTCATGCCTTTACATCAGAAATCAATATCAAATTGGATTTTACAAAATTTCACAAAAACATTTCATTTCCAAATCATAAAATGTATTATGCCTTTCCATTTCATCAAAACATTACTTTAAATTGTCATTTAAATTGAAGATAAGTCTACTAATAACAATCATAATTATTTAATATCCGCTATTGAGGGTATTCATTAAAAACCATTCCATTTAAAAAAATTATCAAATATTTAAATCATGAATCTAGAAAAATAATTAGAAACCAACCAATAATAATAAAAATTTCAGGTTTCCAATGATAGATATTATTGTAAGAAATCATCATACTTAATTAAAAAATTAAGACACCTAATGAAGGTTCCACAATAATTAGTAGAGAATATCTATAACTCACAATCCACTCATGTTATCTGGACATCTAAGACTCTTTGAGAGGACATTGTAAATAAATGATAGAATGTATTTGGGTATATATATACAAAATTAAATAAACCAGGCACAATATCTTTAAAAACCTCAAATTAAAATACACATTTAATTTTCAATTTTAATTGAAAAATCTGATTGAAGGGTTTGAAAACATTTTGGATGGTAGTTATAGTCTTTAATAATGGTTAAAAATGTATTTTTCACAACTTTTATCATTTAAAAATGAAAAACAAATTATTACTAGTTGACCATGTTAGAGAAGAAAGGAGAAAAAGGTTTTTAAAATTATTTTACTCAAAACGGGTGCTAGATAATGGTAACCTGGTTTAACCCAACACGAATTATACGTATTGTGTAAGGGTAAGAAGAATTACCCTTACATAGGCCACACACCACAATTTACACTTTTGTAGGGTTATTCTACGGATAGAAAGAAAATATTTTTCATAATTTTACAATTAAATTTAAAGTATCAAATCTGAAAATAATATTATTTTTAGGAAATTGTAATATTTTATGATTTTCTTCATATTTTGAGAATAATCGAATAAATGGACTCTTTTAGATTTAAACTCTTTCAAATTATTTCAGTATTTAATCCACAAAATTTTCTATGCATATCAAAATCATGAAATAATTTCATTTTAATATTATAAGTGTCTCCTTATACATTTAAATTTTCTGGACCCAAAGCTAAATCCACCATTTGAAAGCCCAAAACAATATAATAAATCGGTCATTGAAAATAGTGTACATATCAAGAGTTTTTTAGTTTTGGGACCATATCTCCTGAATGAGTGAACCAACTAAGATGAATTTTTGAGGCGACTCATGATGGATATTTATGAAAAACTTTCATTAAGGATTACAAACGTGAATTGACCATTTTTAATGCCACTAGTGAATGGTAAATCGATGATGTGGAATATGAAGAGTCTTCATTGGAAGAATAAATTATTGGAATAAAACATACATAATACTCTCAACACATAGACACATATTTTGAATATTGGAGGAGAGATGAGAAAGGAATTTTTGAACAACTATAATGAAGACACAATTCACCAATTTGTCAATTTATTACCTCTAACATGTGGCATATTTTGAAGTAAATTCTCTTCCTATAAAAGGAGGAAAGAACATCTTTTCAAAATCATCCCATACTATCAATAGACCGCTGAGGAGGAGATATCAACTATTGAGAAGTAATGCATCATCCTCATCCTCCACCATTTCATCTTGTTAATTTTTGTTCTCTTTTTATTTATTTTTTCTTAGTGGCCTATTTTATTTTAAATTGTAATTTTAATTATTCGTTATGTTAAATAAATTAATTCATGCATATTTTTATTTTGTGTCTACCATAATTCTATATCCTCACATCTTCTGATTATTCTTTTCTTATTATTCATATTTACATTACTATTATATTTTTAAGACTATTTGAAAATAATATATTTTATTTATTATTTTCTTCTTATTCTGTTATCTTATTTTTATTTCTTTCCCTATCTCTCTTTCATGTCAGTTATATTTTCTTTTATTATTTTTTTCTATCACCCCCATTATTTTTAATTTACTCTTTTATTTGCATAATCTTTAGTATTTTTATTTTTTTTACCTTCTTCCCATTTTCAATATTGTGATATCTTACTCTTGATAATAAGTGGCTGACCTCGAGGCATGGGCATGAGGGAGGTTAAGGTGTTCTTGAAGTTTTTATAAATTTTATTTTATGGTCATAATAGATTGTAGTAGGTGTATTGGATTTGGATAATTTTTCTAATGTGGTGAATACCCACCAATGAAATGAAACTCAATTTATATCTATTATTTTCTTTAAATATCCTTTCTCTCTCTTTGTTGGTTAACTCGTTGTAAGAAGGTGTTAAGCTAATCAATGGATGAATCATCATTGATAGAGTTGGTCCCTATAAAATGAAACACCCTAGACCAAGGTGTGTCATCAAACATTATTATAGGAGGGTGTCTAATTATGATTTCATAGGATCTCGAATATTTAAAAATTTATAAATAAAAAATATCAATTCAAACATGATATTTCATGTTTGGATTATCAAACAAAAATCAAACAATTAAAGGAAAATAATGATTGAATCAAAAAATGAACCCAAGACCAAATATTTTCTTCCTTAATTCATTCTTTCTAGCATTACATGATAGTATAGAATTATATATTTCATTTTATTTGATTAATAATCAAAAAAAATAAATATTTATATTAATTTCATTAAATACATAAAACAAAAAAATAAGTAGAATATGTGATCTAGTTAAAGTATGCGAACATATTGAAAGGATCCTCAAATGAGATGAACATGGTCGGCCACTCTACTACACTAGAAAAATAATATTTCTTTTTACATTCCCCATGACAGGTGTTCTTCACAACTAATGTGATTTATGGGGATCCAATCATATGTTTTCTTTTCTTGTTCTAGTTCACATTTTTTAGATTTAATTTATTTAATAAAAAACAAATAACAATGATGTTTTCCAATGATCATTTATTGAATGAATGGAACAATTACTCTAAATTGAATGAACCTGTAGCTGAATCAACTTTGTATGTCGGCGATGGTGTTTTATTATCAGATAGGAATATTAGGGAAGTACAGAGGGATAATTTCAATGAGGATGAATAAAAAGGACTCATCCAGGATCCCAAGGATCCCCTCATAAAACAAATTGTTGAAGTATTGGATAGGGTTCCAAAGGAATTCATGGAATACGTCCCACAATTATTTCATGAAGTGGACAATACACACATAGAGTGCTCCTCATTCCCTAAAAAAATTTGATGAACTTCCAACATAGTATTTCTTATAGAAAGTGGAAAAGAAAAAACTCAAGTATGGTATTCAAGATATTAATAAAAAGGTGAAGGTTTTCCAAGGCAGATTGGATTGCAAAACTATATATTTCCAATAATTTTTTGAATATCAAAAACTTATCTCTAAACCTAATCTAGATGATAAGACACATTTCCTAATTAAGGAAGTGAAGGAGGGTAAATTTCATACATAGAAACATGTCGGAGATCAATAAGAATTGGATGAATTATGGAATGAATGTAACAAACTAGTTGATCTCCCAAATCCCTACAATAAAGAAAATCGTTGAAGGAAGATACCACCCATGTGGTGGGACATGATGTGAAAATAGAGGATTCTAACTACCTGCCTCCATCCTCTAAGAACACACTCTAAGAGGAACTTACCACAAATTCATTTATTTAATATGAACCAATCCAGGGAGATAAAATTTTCTCATTCTTTATCACTTTATTTGATTTTATTAAAACTGAATTATGAATCACTACCTGTTGATTGAAATTTCAGAATTAGAAACTGTTTTCTATTCCTTAAAGAAGGATTAAAAAAGTGGACTTTCACCTTCTAAGGAACTCATGGATATCTCTAATTTCAATTATCATTCTTTGGAGGAGCACAATAAGGATATCCATGTAGGTGAGCCTGGGGGAATAATACAAGAGACTACTCATTTTTAAATTGATAAATTACCCAATAAAAATAAAATTCATTTTTTATTAATGTATAATTATATTCATGTTCTCTAGTTTACCATTCAATACATGAATCCATTATGAAGCCAGAAGTTTAAGAGAAAAAATAGGTTACACATGTAGAAACTATGAAGGATGATGATTCATACTTCATCAAACCCCCTCCATGAAAGTTGTACCATATTGTGAAGGGGGGAACTAGTGTACTTTGTATATGGAACATTCCTCACCCAGATGGATTAAGCACATGCTGATAAAATCCACAAGTGGTGGTTCAAATCAGAGAAGCTTCATCCACCTTTCTATTTTGGATAACATATGGTACTTCTCATTGGAGGAAAGAAACATCATGGCCCACTTGTGGTATTATACCATGGTTTATCCCATTCATTTTATTTCTAGGAATTTAGATTTTAATTTCATTTATTATGAAGTATTATGGAATATAGCTCAGTCCCTCTTAAATTTTTGAGATTTAGTGACACGATCCTTGTTCTCAATTGTGTAATTATCTTCTATAAGATAATAATGGTAGAAAGAAGTGTCAAACCAGTGAAGGAGAAGGAATAATCTTCATATTAAATTGAATGACATTTTTTTGTTTAAATTTTTAAAATCCTTAAATTATTTTATGAATCATGTTTTGATATTAATGTAAAATTCCATACCCATGCTTGAATTATAATTTACTTGACTAATCTCGAGTACATGAGTTTCTTAGGAATCTTATGATTCTTGATTTTAGATTTCAATGATAATGAATTGAATGATTAAAATGGAAGGTTGGATGATTAAATTTAATCATTGATATTATAAGGAGGAGTTATTATTCGAGGTAATTGATTGATTCATGTAAAAGGAATTTTCAACATTTTTCAATGATTTAAATATCCAAAAAAAATTAAATTGATTTTTCAATATTAATCATGACTTGGGTGATTTTAAAATATTATATTCTCATTCTCTAGTGAATTTATATACCATTTATATCCAATTTATTCTTGAGAATATTTCTTAAGTAATCATTGTACATGTCACTAAATAGAACTTTCATTAAAAAATGTAAAAACTATGATTGTGAAAAAAAACATTTAAAATTATTTTGGTGAATTTTAACAAACCAATATTCCAAAAAATTCAATATTTTCATCAATACTTATTTACCCCATATTACTATGAATGTAACTTATATGAATGAGCCATGATTTAATCTATTTTTATCCATTTCTACCATCCTATTTGTATTTTCATTTTATTTTAAGATTGATGTGTGAGGTGAAGGGTATCAATGTAAATGGGTTGATATACATTGTAAGAAAGAAGTGTGGGGGTTCTTATTTTGGGAATTGTAAGAGGTTGTGGAATCATTAATTGTGCTCTATTGGTTTACCCTTATAGAATCTAAAAAAATAAAATTGAAGAAAATATCAACAAATGATAAAAATGATTTATGATTTTGGAAAACCAAAAATCACCATTCCATACCTATGATTACTATCATACATGTTTATGTGGTAAAAGTGAGGTTTAATCTAAATCATAACATTAAAAAAATAATAAAATGAAAATGTTATTTAAATGAAATAAAAAAATGGGCATAAATATATTTATAAAAGGGCACAAATCATTCATTATACTCAAACTAATCATTATCATTTCTTTGAGTTTTGAGGAAGTGGTAGTTTGTAATTTGAATAGGATAATTTCATTACATTTTTTATTCATTATAAATAACAAAAAAATCTCATCATTGTGACTTAATTTTTTAAAAGCATCAAATCCAACCAACCATAAGTGTCAGATTAATTCGAAAATTTGTGTCAATTCCTAGTGATTTTAAAATCTTTTTTCTTTAAAAATTGGAGAAATTAATTCCTTTAAAATCCTATAGAAAAGATTCATGTTATCATTATATTAGAATAACTCTAGTTGAATTGTATATGGAGTAATGAGAGAAAAGAATCAAAAGATAGGTAGATTATGATTTCTCATGTTTAATAATTTTGAATTGAGGATCATGAATGAATGAAAAGAAATGTTCCATAATTTTTCAAAGGGGAAATGTAAAATACATGTATTTAATGATTATTTGAAAAAATAGAAATTGTGTTAATATTTAATGTAAAATTTGTTAATTTTTTGTACATTGATTTTTGTTTAATTTTTTTCCTTGGAATTTTAATATTTGTAACATTGGTGCCATATGATTTTCATTGTTTGGATTTTATCCTTAAGGAAAATCATGATTTAATTGTGTGGTATTTGATAGAACAAATACCTTCCATAATTTAAAATTTAATTTAAATGTTTTTTATCTGAAAAAAGTTTTATTTTAATGGAAATTGTCAAACATTGTGATTTTAGTAGTATTTGTGAGCTTAATTGGGAAAATAGACTATTTTAGATTTTAACTATTTTAAATATTTTATATATTTAGGCCATAAGATTTATTATACTTATCCAAATCATGAAATTATTTGTTGTATCATTCTATACGTCATTGGATTTATTTCATTCTTCTATAATAAATGTTAAATCCACCATTTAGAAGCTCAACACTAGCTCACATGTTGGGCCTTGAAAACTATGTAAATATTTTGAGATTCTTTATGTTGGTTCCATAGCTACTTAATTTGGGGACTAAATAATCCGAAATTTTAGGTGACAAGAAAAAAGAATTTATAAGCAACTTTAATGATGGTTTTCATATGTAAATCGACCATTTTCAAGGACATTAACACATGGGAAATTCAAGATGTGGAATATGAAGAGTCTTCCTATGAAGAATAAATTATGAAAGTAAAATAGACCTAAATATATCTAAAAATTGATAGATATGCTAAATTTGTAAGATAGACATGAAATACATTTATAAATGTGTTTTATAAAGACATTATTTACCAATTTTTCCTTTTAATGGGGATAACGCATGGAATATTTCAAAATAAAATTTTGGACTATAGAAGGGGAAAAGAAAACCCTTTCATAATCATCTCATAGCATCAACCGACCAGTGGGGAGGAGATATCCAACAAGGAGTTGTGTTGAACCATCTTCATCCTCCCCCAATTCATCTTATTAATTTTTGTTCTCTTTTTAATTATTCTTATTTTAGTCGTAGATATGATTTTATATTTTAATTTTAATTCTTATCTTAGATAAATGATTTAATTCATGTATATAATTAATTTTTTTCCACCATCCTTATATAACCTTCTTTTATTGCTTTTAATTATTCAACTCTTCTTATTCATATTAATATTAATATTATTTTTATTTTAAAATTATTTAAAACTAATATATTTTATTTCTTATATTCTTAATCATCATTCATCTTTTTATATTTCTTTCCCTCCTATCTCTATTATCTCAATTCTATTTCTTTTATTATTTTATTCTATCACCACTATCTTTTTTAATTTACACATATTTTTTCTAATCATTATTATTTTTATTTTTTCTATTTTTCGATATTCACCATTGTAATATCTTATACAAAAAAATTAGAGGATGGCCTTGAGTTGTGGTAGGTGGGTTAAGGTGTTATTGAATTTTTATTAATTTTGATTTCATGTTTGTAATAGATTTTAGTAGAATGTATGGGTCAGACGAATATCCCCAATGTGGTGGTTTCTAATCAATGACATGAAATTCAATATATTTCTATTATTTTATTTAAAAATATTTTCCATATCTATATTGTTTAACACATTATATGAAATATTTGATTTAATCAATGGATTAAACAACATCGATGGAGATGGGTCCAAGAGGATGGAACACCCTAAACCAAGGTGTATCATCAAACTTAATTATTGGTGGATGTGAAATTATGATTTATTAGTCTCTATAAGAATTCACAATTTAAAAATAAATATTATTAATTAAATAATGATATTTCATGTTAGGATTACAAAAAAAATAAATCAATTATTGTAGAATGAAGAATGAATCCAAAACTGAATCCAAAACCATGTCCTTTCTTCCTTAATTATTTTAATCATTTAATGATAGTTTAGAATTCCATTTTTTGTTCATGTGATAAATAATAATAAAATACATAGAAATATTTTCATTGTTTTCATTAAATATATAAAACCACAAAACGAAGTCGAATAGTTGATTTATATAATTTACTTGATCAAATTGAAAGGCCCCTTAGGTGAGATGACACTATTCATCCACTTTGTTGTACTCGGAAGATAATATTTCTTTTTTCAACACCCTAAGACAGGTGTGGGTCATGTACCCTTCCTCAACCTTTCTTGAAAAAGTGACTACCTTCATGAATTTCATAGGATACACTTAATAATGTCCTTTACGTGAGCCAACACCCTTAAGGAAGACCCTTACATTTGATAATACCCTTACACACAGTAGTACCCTTACACAAGACCATTATGTACCATGCATACCCTTATAATGTGAAATGTTTACCCATATATATGAAATGATACCCTTACACAATTCTGCATTAACTTTTCACAGGTCTCAGTACCCTTATGAAATGTTTCTAAAACAGAGTTACCCCTACAAAACTGGGGGTTTACCCTTATACAACCTATAGAAAAAGGCTTTTACACTTACGTAAGGTTCTTAATACAGGTTTTACCTTTACAAAAAAAATATAAAATGTAATTAATGTAATTATTATTAGATGTAATGGGTTTTCACATTAATAAAAAAAATTAATCAAATAAAAGTCATTATTTATTATAAAATAATATGTTACAATTAACTCTACCATAAGGATTTCTACCACTAAAAATGTACCAGTCTAATTGATAGTAAAAGACAAGACTAAAAGAACTCCCAAAATCGTTTTGTAGGGTGTAAAATCCATCAAATAGAAGAAAGACTCACCTAAGAAGCTGTTATCAGTCACAAATTCAAGATTAACATGTCTCCCTAAACTAAAATCAACATCACTAAGAGGGTCCAGAAAGAACCAAAAGAACTAGAGAGAACATGAGGCATATAATAGGTATCCCCTCCATTTAAATATTTAGTAAATGATGTTACATGAAGAAAAAATCCTTCCAAACTGAATCTCTCCAACTCAAATAAGAGATTTGGTTAAATTCTATAATGAAATGTCCATGATCTAAATAAGAAGGCTAAGGAATGACACACAATAAACTCCTCAATGATTCTCCAAAGTGAAAATGCTCTTGAGATCCAATATTTTTTTAACCTTAACAATCTAGGTATATAAGAGACAATAATTCTTACCTTAGCTATGCACTAATTGGAAAATAAGGATTTTCAACACCAAGCCTCGCCCATCAATACGATCATCAAATCATCAAGAATCCATCTTGTCTTAGTTACTTGAGTACATCCCCAAATTCTATAAAAGTCCTACCAAAAAGAGTATGAAACGACACGTCCAATGCACAATGAGGAAAATATACTCCTAGAAAAGAGATCATCCATAGTATTAAGATTAATTTCTAACTATCAATATAAAAATCAAAAGGAGTTCAAGGAACAAAAACCAACCCGAATGATATTCAATACCAACCATACAAACAAGATGGATTTTGAAATTCCAAATCCTCAGGTACCTAATGGTTCTCAACATATTATAACATTTCATATCACAAATAAAAATAACCTTAGAGGACTGAAACCATTCAGGAATAAAGAAATCCATTCAAGGGATCACATCATCAAAGAGCAACCTAAAATTTCTGATGAAAAAAACCATCATCTTAGTCACAAAAAAAGGTTCATAAGAGAACATCTCCAAAGGATCCAAATAAATCCAAAAGACATTTCTAGAATATGATGGTTATATAGAATACATTGTAATGTTATTTCCTGATCTATTTAGGATGAATATATGTTTAATTCTTTTGGAATATACTCTATATGTGTCCCCAACTCTCTTAGTTCAACCTCTTAGGTGAGGTCATGGGGGCTTCACGGAAAAATGTGCCCCTACTGTTGGGTCACAGGGGAAAAAGGACCATAACCCCAATTTTTGGAACTATTTAAATAATGATTCACTATAGAAGCATGGAGATATTGTTACATTATGAGACATTACTCTATAGTTGTACAAATTTTTGAACTGATATATATAAAATTTTATACTTTTAGAGCTAGCGGTATTTTATCTTCACAGACTTCCAACCATCAGTTACTGTAGAAACATAAAATTGGGTGTTTAAAATATTGTATAGAAGTGTAATTTATTTTTTTTGGTGGAACATTGCATAATATTCTTCATTATCTTATTCAATATATGTTTTTCTTTGGATTAAGACTCTAAAAACACCTTGTAATTATACTCTCAGTTATGATGATATTTCTACCCCTGCATTGATGTATATATAATTTCAAAAAACATGTAAATCACTATTTCTGGGTTCATCTTTTATTGTTGTTAATTTTATAAATTTTTTCTTAATCAAAAATCTTTTTTGAAGTTGTGGCCCACAATGTTTTTATAATAGAACAGACATGCTAGAATGAGAAAACTCACATTAATTTTACACAAAGAGAAAATTATAAATTTTTATTTGGCTACATCCCACTAAGGAATGCTCAAGATCGTGGGAACAAAAAATCCCAAATACATCTCCTTCATATTGTGAACAAAGGACTCTAACATTCAATTCAATAATTTTGATATTGGTGATATCCACATAGAATTGGATTCCCTCATATTTAAACTTCTCCAACTCAACTTCTCAAAATATAGAATTAAAAAATTTGGAAGATAAAGTGACAAGGTCTCTTGCATTATGAAATTTATTGATTATTTTACTCATCTAATTTTTTCATTTTTTATGTCTTATAAATCCCAAGTACATGAGAGATTTTAATTATTTCAAATTAATTAAGAGTATCAAATAGTGATTTTAAACAAAATATTTCAATATGATAATTGATATGATTATAAGAATGATGTTTTTAAGACATATATTGAGAATGGAAATATCAAACATGAATTTATCACCATATTCACACACCAAAAAAATTGTGTTTCTTAGAGGAAGAACCAGAGCACGGTGGAAATGGGAATGCTACTAGAGCATTACTATTAAAAATAATGTTAGAGACAAGCTCGAACTATTACTTTCTATGTCCGGAATTAATACCTTATATAACATAATTCCCTTAAACAATCATATATGTTGTGTTTTTGAATGAATATATGCACTAATAATGTTAATGTACTCGAAAACTCAAGAATTCTCCAAATTTGAGGAAAATATTTTCGCATGTTTATGAGAGACTCAAGGAGGTATATTTCATGGGTATAAAATAAATGGAATAAATTATTGCTTCTACAAAATGATTATAAGTAAAATAATCTACAACATTTATGGAGTTTCATTAGAAAATAAAATTTATTAATAGGTATCATTTCCCATTGATTATGTCTATGATGTTGAAGAAATGAGACAATAAAAGATTTGTTTCTTGATGTTGGGTTCTAAATAGGGGTGAATTGAAAATCTAATAACAATTAATATTAAATAAACATAAAAAATCCTTAATTTAGAAAACAACCAATTAACTAATACATTATGTATAACTTGTTTTTGTGTTGAAATAACCTATCATGATATTGATGAAAACACATTTTGAATAATATGAAATGATCATAATCATTCAATATTATTCTACTAACATAAAATAATTGATATATAATTGGTAAACATTAGATATCCATGTATTGTTTTGATAAAGTTATTTGAAATACAATTTTTACAAGAGTAAAAAAATTTAAATGACATATAGCAGAAAAAAGTGGTTCAGTATCATGCTGATACACAGTCCTTTTAACATGACATTTTCCCACTATCAAATACATTTATTAATATAAACAAGATTATCCACATCCTAGATTTGTTTTAGAGGTTACAAAAATAAACATGGTTGTCTAGGTTATCCCTATGCCTCTTCCAAAGTTTTCATTTGAATATAGGGGTGAATGAAATTAAAAAAAAGAGTATCTAAGTACGCTTTAATGTAGTAAAATACAGTGTGATAAAAAAATATCTAATAATTAAATAATAACTAAAAAGAAATTTTAAACATTGAGAGAGATATGGATTTTTGATTTTTGATTTAGCTTTTACACTAGTCATGTTCTGGTTGATCAATATCATTCACTTGTCTTCTTGATGTCGTACATCAGTTTAGAGAGTAGTTGAAATTATTTTAAATTTGATCTTATATCTTTCAATGATGTATAATATATAATAGAGTGTTTTAGTTCATGAAATAAAGAACTACCATGTCTGTTCCCTTTTAATGATTATAATCCTTTAAAAATATTCCCCCTTTAAAAAAACCTTCTTTCAAATATCCCTTGAATAATAATCATTAGAGAACCTCAGATTCATCATGATATCTGAAAATATTATTTTCTTAAACACATTATTTTTTTATCAAAGAGAGACATTGGAGTATATTGATGAAATATAATTCTAGTTATAGGAAATCACTTGTAGTATACCACGTTAGTTTGATACCACATATATAATTCGGCACTTAGTAAAGAAACTCTGATTTATTCCCTTAACATGTTCTGTGGGCTCTTGGACTTCTCGCGCGGTCGTTGGTTCTATCAAATTCTCCTATATGAATCCTTAAATTATATGGTTCTGACCAATTTTTTTATGTGAATCCTTTTTCTACGTGTTTATCACTAATTCGACTACATGAAGAATTTTTATATTTGGTTCTATCCATTTCTCACATGTGAATCATTTTTCCTCATCATTATAATAATTACATCTTGGGAAATTATTTGGCTACATAATTATGACTTCTTTATAACTTCTTTAAATAGTCACTTCATTACAACATGTGGTCACTTGGGGACATGTGGTTTATGTCATACATTTCCCAAATTCTAACTCTTATTGGTACATTCAATGATATATAACATGAAGTTGATCCATTTCTCTTACAGTAACATGGTTTACTCTTGTGGTATATTGATCTACTCTTTAATTTTCGTGAATATTTTTTAAATTTCCATCATAGTCAATTGATTTATCATACTATTTATCAACATATTCTTTTAGTCCCTTCCATCCTTAGAAAATTTATATCGAGATCCAAATTACATTATGCAATAAATTTATGGCTTCTTTTGGTTGATCTATTACTTAGATATATTTCATATATTTTGACACATGATGATTTGTCTATTCATGCTATCAGTTGAGTTTCTTTGTATGTAAAATAAATTTCTTGATATTAACACTATCATTTAGAAAAAAAATTATATTTTCTCTTGAGAAAACATTTTTCTACCAAAGAACATATAATAAATTAATAATAAAATAAATATGATATGATATCATTAAAAGATGTTATTTCTAGACAAAGACAATAATAAACTCTTTTTAGGTGATCATAATTTTATACCATAAATAAAGAAACACCGGGAACTAGTAAATCATTTTAATAATGTATTTTTTAATAAACAACTCTACCATATCATTATTTACTCCCTATTTGAGATTATCCAAATGATTTATTGTTATTTTTCAAGAATGTTGATGTTGATATAAAAAGGAAATTATATGATGTAATTCTCAAAGTCATTTTTTTATTTTCAATAAACCCCACTTTTAAGGGTTTAATAGGAACCCTCACAAAAATCCCCAACCATGAAAAAAAATAAAAGTAATAGAAGATTCCCAAATTAAAATATAGAAACAACTATTAAAAAATCAAGATCAATAACTAATAAGAAAAACATGTAAAATTTAGAATCAAACTTGAATAGGATCAGTTTTTATCTAATTCAAATCATCCTACTCCAAGAGAATAAAAATAAAATCGCATTCCTATAGTGTCATACTAAAAATTATAGAAAACTTCGATGAATCATGCCTTATTTAATGATGAAGGTAATATTCAATATGCCCCATTAATTTTCAAGCTAGAGGGGTCATTGTTATATTTCTTGAATAGGTCCCTTATATCTTGTCCAATATGGGATTAGAAACTGACTACAATGATATGTGTGAGAAGTTCCAAAACCTCCATGTAATAATCAATTATGAATTGTTAACAGTCAATTTTCCAAAAAAAATGATTTCAATCTGAAATTCAGTCCATTTATCAAACAGTTCATCATGTCCCTGAGGATGGTTCTCTAATGACAATCAAACACACAAATCTTGAGTAATTATAGTGTTTACATTACCTATGGTTTATTCTTAAGGATAATTCTTGTCTAATTGTAGGGTCTTGAATTATCATAGGATCAATAAGGATTTATTTTTGTCTTTATATGGAGAAGTAAGTGTAGGGGTAAGTCTAGAAGAGGTATAAGTTCCTATAATCAGATCCATTTAAGGATGGGTCTTATAATCATGATATCCCATGGAATACGATGACCATAAGGATATTTATGAGTTTTTTAAGCTATATTGGTTGTCATTGATGTGTTAACTATAGGGTGAGTTGGGGATCTAGAGTTACAGTGATTCTAGTAATGAGGTAATTCTTGAAAACTCGAGTGATATTATTTGTAACTCAATATCCACACTCTATAATTGTATGAATTCATCCTTATCAATCACAAATTGATCCAACATAGGGGCCGTGACCAATATCATTTCTATGACTAACATAAAATCTTAGGGTAAATGTGGCATCCTTGAGTCTTCAACCAAATATATAAACAAGTTCCTAAGATAAAACATGGTGAAAATTTAACTTAGTTAATACTTTTTGAAAACTTTGATAGTATATTTATTTATTCCTATATTAACTATATCATACTAGATCATATCAAAAAAAAAGTTCTCCATGATCAACTAGATCCATTTTTTTAAAATCCTTAGATTCATTGAAACTTTTGAAAAGAGTTTGAATCTCATCATGTAAAATCATTTGAATGAGATCTTCGTCAAATAATTAAGTTGGTTTTTGAGAGGAGAGTAAGGTGTTTTGAAACAAAATTAACGAATTATGATATAATTGGTCTAGATTAATCAATATATCAGTCAAATATTCCTAGAGTGTTCTGACTTATGCTATGAAACATTCAATTGCATGATAAATATGAACAATTTTGGAAAATAGATTTATCTGAATGTGCATTTCAACACTATCAACTATAAAGTTCATATATTATGGTCTACCATACTCACGAGAACTATCCAGAATCAAAAATATTTATTTTAACACTTCTAATAAGTAATTTTGAACTAAAAAATGATAGTTGATGAAATATGAGAAGGAGATACTGGATGATATGGAGAAATTATAAGAGTTTATTCCCTAAAGACCTTTTTTAATGGTCACAACATATATCCTTCATCATATAATGAGTCAAATTCTGGTCTATAAATATCTTGATATGATCTATCATAATCTAATATTAGTAAAACCACTATACAAGGAGATGAATCCTGAATATGTTCACCTTTGATTTAGAAACCTATGTAATGAATTTGAGAGTATGGGTTACCTGGTTCTATAGGATTTGAACAAAAAATATTATGAAAAATATCATATACTGAGAGGTCTAGTGGACATAGTTATATATTATTAGAAGAAGAAATAATATTTTAAACACTATCTACAGCACGGGGTAGAAGAGGTATGGCATGTCAACTATTTTTGGGAGAAATTACACTATTATGATCATTCCCACCATCACTATCTTGAGTAGAAGGACCCATATCAAAAATAGTGGTTTCAAGAGACATATCCTTTCACAATGATATATAGTCAAATATTGGTTTACCCCTATCATAAATGTCACACTCAGGTTTTCATTTCATTGTTTTGATCCAGTTCATTATAAATACCGATCATTTTCATGGGTCTTGGGTGAGATGAATGTTGTGCTTTGAAGTTTCATCTATGTCTAATAATCTTACATTGGGTTCTCCACTTCTTTTTTGGGATTTTTTAGAGAAAGGGTAGTTACATCATGGTATTAGCCAACTGTGATTCCGTTTACACATTTAAAACCAGAATTTGTTTCTTTTATAACTAATTATTTTCAACCTTTTTTACCCATTAATCTTTCTACTTTTCCTCCCCTGACATATTCAACCCACCTTATCCTTTTGTACCCCTTATTAATTTATAATCATGGTGAATTTGGTTTACCTATTTAGGTACTGGTCCATCCCATGGACCCATTTCTAGTTTTAAAAAAAAAGTTGTTTCTATTATATATTTTTTATTTTTAAATATCTTTCAGCAATTCCACCACCTACTTGAGACCAAGAATCCTAATCACACCTCTAGGTTCCATTTTCCCTCTTTGAATATCATCTTACTCTCAAATTAGGGGGAAAATCTCAATATTTATCAGGTAGTATAGATTTTACAATGGTAATTTGTATCATTCATAAATCTATAAATTCATACTCTTTTTCCCCCAATTTATATTTAAATGGTTCTTCTGATATTAAGAGACTATCCATTACGTTTTGATCCCTTACTGTTACTCTATGGGTGTAGATATAAAGGAATACAAAAACATTTCTACTTTACAAGGTGAGATTTATTCTCTTTTATACTCACTCTTCCACCCCATCCATTATATCATAAATATTTATTCTCTCATTGTCATTAAATTCCTAGGGTTATGTTTTGGAATGAATTTTTATGGGGGTTATATTCATTTAGAGATGTTAATCATAGTTTTAGAGTTTATAAATAAGTCGCGGGTGATTTCAATTGTATGTTTCCATTCCGCCATGGATTTGAGGTAGGTTTCCAATTAAACCTGACATTTTTATTTAAGATACATATATTTCAATCTGTTTTAAACTTCCTAATATTCTGAAAATTGTAATTTATTCTTTGGATAGTTTTTTATTGTTCCAAGTAGCGATTAAAACATTTTTTTGTAAAGTGGTGTAGTTTTTTTAGAATGGTGCACAATGCATATTTGTTCAAATGATTTATTATCTTTTGCACATTTTTTGTGCTATTATAAACATGGTACAGTATCTTGAATAAATATTTGGCATTCTAATGATGTTTTCTTCATTTTCAAGTGTTTAAAATGAATTGTTTTCTTAAAAAATGCATCTCATTTGTTTAGTATGTTTTCAAATTAGATTTTATGTGTTGAGTGAGGTTTAAAATTATTAGTTAGAATTTATAATCATATTGGAAGCACATAAAGAATTTTTTTGGGTTCCCAATGTGTATTCCAAGATGTTTTTGTTTTTTTAAAGAAGATGTATTGGTTTTTTGGTATTTTGACATTTGTTGCTAATGGAAGGCATGTTTGGAACTTTTATAAAATGGGTTGTGTAATGTATAAGCAATCTGAATTTTTTCAATGTGGATACCAATGTTTTGAATCATAAAATTGTGGATTATCACATCCTTATTAAATGATGTATTTTTAGCGTTGAAAATTTCATTTTGGTAAAATAGTTTAAAGTCCTCTTTGGCCTTTCTTAAAAATGATGAATGAGCGTTTTACATGTATATACCATGTTGCATCAGTTGGTATTTTTTTATGGTCCCTGAAATGATTTTATTAAATTTTATTAGGAATGAAAAATATGTTTTGGTGTGGTTTTGTTTTTATTTATCCTTAAAAGTGTTTTTTAATGAGTTTTATGAGCAAATTCTCATTACACTTTTGAAATTGTTTTGTGAAAATTTTAAGTGGTTTATTGATCCATGAAAGAAAAGTAAAGTATGGTTGTATAATGTTTTTGTGTTTATAGTTTGGGACTTGAATTTTCATGTGGAAATTGTATTTTATAACATGTGAAAATTTATTGAGCACAAAACAGAATCTCGGGTATATAAGCAGGCGGTTGTGTACTAGTATGGTAGTGATCCTGTGGGTTTTAGCCTTTGTTTCACATAGAAAGATTGAGGATGAAAACACTAACTAAACAATGATGATGATTTTGATGAAGGATCACTAGGTTATGGATATTCTCCCTAATATTGTATCATGTTCATGAGAAGAGATATTCATTATGGTTACCTTTACTGAGATAAGAGGTACCTGGGGCTCACAACCTACTACTGTCTATGGGTGTTCCCAAGACATGTGCTCATTGGATATTTTGTACTAACCATCGGCATACAGTTTGTTTGGTTGGTAAATTAATCTCCTTGTGTGGTTTATTTAAAATTGTACATTCTTTATAGTATCCCTATTGAAAATGATTTTCATTTTTATGTTTCACCTCATTGAAAATTGTTACTAGAATTATTTTTTTATAAAACATGAATGTTTTTGTCTGGTAATTTTTTTTACAGTGCGGGACCTAATTTAGAAAGAATCCCTTTATAACATGTATTTAAAACTTTAAATTGATGTTTCGTTTATTTTAAAGGATGTTCATTGGGAATAGAATATCGGGATAACATACTGAGTTTTAATAATCGTTCTGATATTCTTATACTATTTTTATCCCTTGTGCAGGTTTCAACATGAGTTTTATTTCCTTGAGAGATGTGTGGTCATTGCTTTGGGGAGTGACCAGTGAGGTCATAAGAAGTTATTTGGTTATCAGTTCTAGTCAGTTGACTTTTTGGTTTAGTTTTTAGTTCAATTTCTAGTACAAATAATGTTCAGTTCAATTTTTATGTAAATGTATTTTTGGATATCCATTGCTTTACACTGTTTGTTTGATTGTTTATATTTGCGTGAAATTGTTCCATTGTGTATTCTATTGATGCCCTTGGTGCTTGTCTCTATCTCGGGATGATCGGGAACACCTCTGGGGACTTCTCACGGGCTAGCCTGGGTGATCGGTTCAGGGTTGACTCAGGTTGGTTTGTGACAATAAACATAGTTGGAATAGCTTTTATAGTATTCTAATTTTCATCAATTCCAAAACAAGTGTGACTAGGTCGAAAAAGAAAATATATAGATGTATTCACCTCCCCATGAGATCCTAGTCATTCCTTTGGATATTAATATTTTTTTAATATCTGGTAAAGGAGGGTGTTGACCTTACCTGTTTTGATCATCCCAATTATTCTTTCATATACTTTGATAATCTCAATCTAATGATTTTCTATATATTAATTCTTTCAATCTGTGATCAAGATGATAATAAAATTAAAATATTTCCTGAGTTATGTTAATCATTGATTATCCATGGTTATATAAGTTCTGAAAGAATTCTAACCCAATCGGAAGTGTTTTTAATAAAAACATATAAGTGTAAGCTAATGATCTCCACATAGCTACTAATAAAGATCAACTGGTACCCAGTATACCAATTGACTTAGTTTACCGATAGACAGGGTCACCGATAATCTAAGTTCACTGATATAAACAGAGTTACCGGTAAGAAGACACAAAGTCTACCGACAGAACAGACGAGCTACCGATGTACATGTCTACCAGTAGTTACCGATAGAGTAAGCCTACTGATACGAGTACTGAAAATCACAAAACTGAGCTACTGATAAGAGGATGTCTACCGATAGAACCACTCTACTGAGCTACTGACTGACAGAAAGACCAGAGCTACCGACAGACAAGAGCTACTGATAGATAGAAGTCTACTGATAGAACCAGTTCATGCATAGTTACCAATACATCGAGTTACCAATAGCTCAAGAGCTACCAATGGAGAAAGATATACTGATGGAGAGAAACTGTTATATAGAGTAACAAATGCAAGATAAAAGAGATACTGATTGAAGGACCTGCTACACAAAGTCCACCATACACTTTTACCAACCTGAGCTACTACTAATTGACCAAACGGTGAAACTCTATACTCTATACTCTCAATACAATTTTTTATTAAGCTAACAGCTACATTTTATTTTTTTAAATGCAGTTAATGTTATTTAATGATATCTGTTTCCATGTCATGGAATTGTACCTAGTACCCATGAAAAAAGTAATTATTCTTTTCTGCAGAAGTTAAAAGCTATAAAGGGACAGAAAAAGATCGTGCAAGACACACTTGTTTGAAATAGAGAAAATCAAGGCACTAACAAGACACACGAAGGGTGAAAGAGCCAAGAGCTGAACAACATTCAAATGTGTATAATTTTTCACTAGTCAACATCCATACTCCAAGAATCCTAGACATACATGAAGAAACTTATTCTACAGAAGAACACAAGCTACATATTGAGTAAAGAACTACAACAAGCATTTCATGCACGCAGGCTGCTAAACTGGACCGAGAACCAAGGAAGAAAACGACACTCTGTTTTCTAAACAGAAACCAGAAAAGGACTCAAAATCTTTCTTGATAAACCAAATGAGTCCAGAGCTGCACTACTAATCACTAAAGCATTTCTAAACTCAATCATACTTATCTTAGTGACTCTTTTATTTACATTTCGAGCAGTGTGTGTACCCTGTTTATTCTACAAACATACTAACTCATGTACTAAGATGGAGGATTCTTAAATCCTCACTCAAACTTTATAACCATTGTTTCCCACTGTGGATAGTGGTAGAAGTCGAGTAAGACCTGAACAACCTGTGTGTTGTTTTTTTTTTCCCACGAAGAACTTTGGTAAAGGTATTTGGACCTGGATAGTAGTGTACTATTTTTACCCCCAATCTAGTGTGTGGATCAATTTATGTAAATTTTTGAGAGGAAAAAGTCATTTCTTGAGACTGAACCTCTTGGTTATTTTTTTTGTGCATTTTAATTTATGTCTATAAGTATAATATATATTTATTTCATATTCTGCTGCTATTATTTTGAAATACAAAACTATTTTAAAGATACTTTGATAGTTAAATTAGCAAGTTTTTATACTTATTGTACACCCGTAAGTTAGTTTCAAAAGTTAATTTAATCTTCAGATTAAGTCAACTAAGACCTAATCAATCATTGAGAAACTAATTGAACATTTACACTCTGTATATATTCGCTACAGTTTAACTTTGTTTTTAAATAGGGGGATTTTAAGAGAAATAATTTTAACAGAAATTTTTATTGGAACTCAATTCACCCCCCACATGAGTATCCACTCCGACCAAAATTTGGTATCAGAGGAACTTGTTTTTGACATAATCTATTTTTCAACTGTGATTTTAGTTGCATCATTAAAGATCTTAATTTTTTTTAGTTCTAAATTTTTACCTCTTTAAAATTTTCTTTTCTAAAATCTAGTTATGGATAATAGACTAGAGGGTTCTGCTACTAACAGTCCACCTTTCTTTAATGGCACAAACTATGCCCAGTGGAAACTGAAAATGAAAATTCATTTGGAACGTATGGGTTTTGATATTTGGACTACTTTAGAATATCAATATAAAATTCCAGAAACTGAAAGAACAACTTGGGATGAACCTACAAAGACTGCTTACAATAATAACTGTAAATCCATGAATGCCATGTACTGTGCTTTAGGAGATGAAGAGTTTAATAGAATTTGTGCTTGCAAAACTGCTTATATAATTTGGGATACTTTGGCTGTTTCTCATGAAGGAACAACCAATGTTAAATAAATGAGATTGAATACTTACACTATTAAATATGAAAATTTTAAAATGAAGACTGATGAACCTATTTCTGATATGTATCTCAGGTTCGATGAGATAGTCAATACAATGAGTTCACTTGGAAAAGTTGTTCTAGCTAAGGAAAAAATTATGAGGATTCTGGGATGTCTTCCAGAATGATGGAGAGGCACTTCTGTTTCAATCATAGAGTCATGTGACATTGGAGCACTGCCAGTAAAAGAGCTTACTGGAAAATTAATGATGTATGAGGAAGAAATCAAGGTGAATATGGATGAATATGATGAACCCAAGAGAAAATATGTTGCTTTAATGTCTACTGCTTCTAAGAACAAAGACAGGGAGACAATGCAAGTACCTACTGAAAGTTCAACCAAGTGAAGATTTTGACTCTGACAGTATTGCTGAGATGGCTCAAATAGCTAAAAGATTCAAGAAGTTTTATAGGAAGAAGAAATTCTTCAGGAAATCTAACTACAATTGAATGTCTGACAATAACAGATAGTGGAATAAGGATTGGAAGATGTCTGACAAGAATGATGAAATAGTCTGCTATGAGTGTAAAAGGAAATGACACATCAAGGCTGACTGTCCAAAACTGAAATTCAAAAAGAAATATGATTATAAGGACAAGAAGGACAATAAATCTATGAAAGATACTTGGAGTGATTCAGAGGATATCACATGTGAGTATGAAGTTTTTGATTCTGAGAATAATCGTGCCAACATGTGTTTCATGACCAACAAAACTAAGGTAACTTTAGATACTTTTATTTTCAATTCATATTATTCTGGAGATGATGCAGAATCTGAATCTGATTCTGAAAATATGTCTAAGGCTGACTTATTTGAATACAGCAATATGTTGGAAGAAACATGTAATGAAGTTAAAGATAAATATAAGTCACTAAAGAAACAACATGCTCTTACTGCCAATGATAAATCTTCCTTTGATATAGAAAAAGAGAAGAATGCTCAACTGTTATAGGAAAATACAGAACTGAAAATGTCTAATGAGAAACTTAGAAAAGACTTAGAGAAGTTTAAAAATGGAATGGATACACTAACTCATATTATAGGAAATCAAGTGGCACCTAAATACACTATTGGAATAGGCCACAAACATGGATAGAGACAACTTATTACGAATAGATTTATTCCTCAATCTGGACAAAATGCTGCTACTTCAAGTTCTAGAAATCCCTATGCTTCAACCAGTTATTCATATGGTTATAGATCAACTAAATATTATCTTTCAAAATCTATTGATTCTATAAATTATATGAGACCCATAAGACAAATATGGGTACCTAAAGATTTTATTGATAACCTATCTAGACCCAAAAATATCTGGGTACCAAAATCATTTCTTATCTAAATCTTTTTTGTTTAAAAATGTTTAATGATTTCTCACAAGAAGGTATGGTACTTGGATATTGGATGTTCAAGAAATATGTCTGTAGATTATTCATGCTTCAAGAGCTTAATAAAGGTTGATGGATGCCACGTCACCTTTGGTGAGAATTCTAAAGGAAAAATCATCAGACTAGGCCAAATTGGTAACACTGATTCAGTTTTAATTTCTAATGTTTTATTTGTTGTTGGACTTAAATAAAATCTGTTAAGTATTTCTCAATTATGTGATGATGGATTTAATGTGAAATTTGAAAATGATTCTGGTAATGTTTTTAATTCTCAAAATGTTTTAGTATTTTCTTCTTTAAGAAATGAAAATATTTATACTGTTGATTTAAATTCTTTAGCTAATCAAAATGTTACTTGTTTAAATGCTTTTCATAAATAATATTGGCTTTGGAATAGAATATTATGACGATGAAACATCTATTCACTTTGAAAATTAACTAGGAATAACTTTTGTAGAGACCTACCTAAGCTTGAATTCCCAAATGACAATGATTATAAACCCTGTCAAAAGGGAAAGCAACATAAAGTTTCTTTTAAATCAAAGAAATAAGTTTCAACTTCTCAACCACTCGAGTTGGTTCACATGGACTTGTTTGGACCTTCAAGAGTTTCTAGTTTAAATGGGAAGCACTATGTCTATATCCTAGTAGTTGACTTCTCTAGATATACTTGGGTATACTTCTTAGCTCACAAAAATGAAGCTTGTTCTTACTTTGTTAGATAATCTAAGTCTGTAGAAAACCTTAGTGGACTTAAGATTAAAACCCTGAGAAGTGATCAAGGTTGTGAGTTTGAAAATCAAGAGTTTTGATCTTATTGCTCACACAATGGCTATAGTCACAACCTTTCTGCTCCTAGGACACCTCAGCAGAATGGTGTAGTAGAAAGAAGGAATAGAACCCTTAAAGGATTAGCTAGAACCATGCTTAATGAATATGACCTTCCTACTTAATTTTGGGATGAAGTTGTGAATACATCCTATTATATTATTAATAGATTCTTAATTAGACCAGTTCTCAAGAAGGCCCCATGTGAGTTGTGGAATAATAGAAACCCTAAAGTTAGTTAATTTAATGTATTTGGCGGTAAAGTTTTTAATATTAATAAAAAGGATAATCTGGACAAGTTTTATTCTAAGAGTGATGAAGGAATTTTTATTGGTTAATCTTTAACTATCAAAGCCTATAGAGTCTTTAATAAGAGAACAAATTTATGGAAGAATATGTTCACATCAAGTTTGACGAAACTGATCCACATGAGACTAAAACCTCTCTTGAAAATTAGGAAGAAGATTTATCTATTCTGGACCTTAATGATAAATCTAAAGAACCTACTATAATGATATCTAGTTCTGGACATATTTTAGAATCTGCTTCTGCTGATCCTGAACCTATTGATGAACCTGAAATTTCTATTCCTACCTTTACTAGATCAACAAGGATTCAAAATAATCATCCTTTGGATGCTTTTGTAGGTAATATTGATAGAGGGACACAGACTAGAGCTTCTCTCAGAAATCAGGATGAACATCAAGCCTTTCTTTCACAGCTAGAACCTAAAAATATAAATGATGCTATCAATGATGATTCTTGGGTTATGTCTATGCAAGAAGAGTTAAATCAATTTGAAAGAAACAAAGTCTGGGAATTAGTTCACATACCTAAGGACACTTTAACAATATGTACTAAATGGGTTTTTAGAAACAAAGTTGATGAGTCTGGAAACATAGTTAGAAACAAATCAAGATTAGTTGCACAAGGATATTGTCAAGAGGAAGGTATAGACTATGAGGAAACCTTTCCACCTATATCCAGATTAGAAGCCATTAGGATCTTACTTTCCAATTATACTCATCTGAATTTCAAGTTATATCAAATGGATGTCAAAAGTTCTTTTCTAAATGGTTTTATTATTGAAGATGTTTTTGTTGAACAACCACCTGGATTTACTAATACTCATTTTCCAAATCAAGTTTTTAAACTTTATAAAGCTTTATATGGTCTAAAACAAGCTCCAAGAAGCATGGTATGATTGACTTAGTAATTTTCTTATTTCAAAATGTTTTACTAAATGGATTTCTGATCCAACTCAATTTATTAAAATAATTTCTAAAGATGTTTTAATAGTACAAATCTATGTTGATGATACTATTTTTGGATCTTCCAAACACTCTTTATGTACTGATTTTTCAAAATGTATGAAAAATGAGTTTGAAATGATTTTCATGGGAGAACTCAAATATTTTCTTGGATTTCAAGTTTTCCAAAATGATGATGGTATTACTTTGAATCAAAGTAAATATACAAAGGATCTCTTAAAACGTTTTGGTTTGGATAGTATTATGGAAAGTGAAACTCCTATGAGTACTGTTTGTAAATTGGATGTAGATGAAACTGGGAAACCAGTGGATCAAAACAATTACAGAGGTATGATTGGAAGAAAACTTTACCTTACTGCTAGTCGACCAGATATTGTGTTTAGTGTGTGTATGTGTGTATGATTTTAAGATAATCCAAAATAATCTCATTTACATGCTGTTAAACAAATTTCTAAGTATCTTAAGCATACTATAAACTTAGGATTGTTTTACCCAAAAGGAAAACCCTTTGAGTTAATGAGTTATTCAGATGATGATTTTTCTGGTTGCAAGTTGGATAGAAAAAGAACTTCAAGAACATATCACTTATTGGGAAAATCCTTAGTATCTTGGTTTAGTAAAAAGCAAAATTCTGTAGCATTATCCACTGCTGAAGCAGAGTGCGTAGCTGCTGGTAGTTGTTGTGCACAAATTCTATGGATGAAACACACTCTTTTGGACTATGGATATGACTTTAAACACGTTTCTATCAATTGTTACAACACTAGTGTAATAAAAATCTTGAAGAACCCTGTGTCTCACTCTAGGACCAAACACATTGATGTATGGAACCATTTCTTTAGATATCACTACCAAAACGGTGATATTATTCTTGAGTTTATTGGTACTAAACATCAATTAGCCAATATTTTCACCAAACCTTTGAGTTCAGAAAGGTTAAGTTACATTAGACATGAGTTAGGTATGTTTAACCTTGATCGTTAGCTAACCTCACCTATGTAAAATTCTCACCGATGCAAAATTCTCACTAATGTCAAATTCTCACCAATAAAAAATTCTCACCAATGTGAAATTCTCACCGATGCGTAATTATCACCGATGCAAAATTTTCACTGATGTGAAATTCTCACCGATGCGTAATTCTCACCGATGAAAAATTCTCACCGATGTGAAATTCTCACCAATGCGTAATTCTCACCGATGTAATATTCTCACCGATGTGAATTCTCACTGATGTAACCTCACTGATTGAAATTCACACCAATGTGTGTGATGTTTAAAACTTCTCTCTGTCACCCTAATCTGAATCGATTTTACTTTATTTCATTTTGTTTATTTATTTTATGATTCCTAAATGATAAAACTAAAGTTAGGGCTACTTCTAAATCCATCGAGCCTCGAACCTTTACCCTCAATCCTTAGCTCCCGAATCCTTAAAGAACCCTAAATACTTCGAACCAGTGATGGTGAAAACCAAACTTCCTACTATAAAATATGACTCTGTTGAGCTGAAAACAATGAAGCAGAGGATCGATCAAGAATCAAGTGGTAGTGGTAGTGTTTCTAGAACTAGGTCGGGGAGACGACCAGTGAATTCTCATCTGCAAAATTGAGTTATTGTGTTCGAAAAGGAGCTATGTGTAGAATGGTTGTTGCCTAGAAAATATTTAGTGCTCGATGTAATTGAAGATCAAAAATGGGTAGAGTGTTTTTCGAACAACAACGGTCCCTATTTTCTAAAGTTAGTGAAACATTTTTATGATTTTGTAACCTTTGAGAAATCGGAGAATGAAAATGGAGTAACTTCTTTTGTGAATGGAAAGGAGATGTCATTTTCATTTTTTGAGTGGGATGAGTGCTTAAAAGTCCCACATGATGGTGTATCTGGATATGTCTTGTGAGCCAAGCCACCTACCAGTGACATTTTCGACTATGAGACTCATTTGGAAGAGATGACTGGTGATGGAGGTCAAAGACAAGTAGTTGCTGCAGAAATGGATGGAGAGAACAGATTGTTGTTCAAATTCATTCAACATGTTTTGATACCGAGGAGAGGAGACTTTTCCAATTTGAGATATCAGGATATCTATATCCTGCACCTCTTAAGACATTGTGTAATGGTAAATTTGTGCAGATTGCTGATGATCCAAATGGAAGATATGACGAGGCTGAAATCAAAGACAAATTCCCTATTCTTTTCTAAATTGTTCTCTGTGATGATTAAAGTAAAATGGGTAGTTGAGTCTCAAGATGAGACAGTCATAGTGAAGAAGAACATTTACATCACATCTATAGTGGGCAAATACATGAGGATCAATTGGAACCCTTAGAGAGGAGAATGGGTCAATGATGACCAGAAGGTATATGACAAATTCAATCTTGTGGATCATCCTTCAAGACCAAAGGATGTGAGGGATCCAGGTCTTGGACCTGATGAAGAGGAGACAGAATATAGTGATGATTCAGAAGAGGAAGTGTCCTCTGCTGATAAAGGAGGATACCCTAACTTACCTCCTAGCCCAACTCCTGAAAATCTTGATCAACAGAAATCAGATAAAGAAGAAGCTGCATTAGAGGCTATTGAAGAGGCTGCTGTACAGAATGAAGAAAATGTTCAAGAGAGTGAAGCATCTCTGTCAGCTTATTTGAGTCTTAGTCCAATTATTGAACAATATTTATTCTCTACTGAGGATGCAGTAGAAGTGGAAGAAGTTATACCTAATTCAGAGGACCCTTCTTCTGTTGTAGAGATGGAAATAATAGTGTAATATTCTCCAGAAAATGAAAGACCTTATGATAATGTTGAGAATGCTATTATTTTGATTGAGGATGCACCAGTTGAGGGGGAGCATCAAACCAATGTTGGAAGTGTTAAAGTGGCTGCTTGAATTGAAGATTGGGTAGAAGACCCAGGTTTTCTAATATGTGGTTTAGACTATCCTGATTCAGATAATGAAGCATCTCTCAATAGACCTAAGATTACTTATGATCTCAATTCTGAGTTATTTCCTGAAGATGTGGTAATAATTCATAACCTGGATACATTAAAGAAAAATCTTAATAGCAGTTTTGTGGAAGAAGTAAAGAAGATGGAAGTTTCTCTGGTCTCTTCAGTTCAATCGATTATGACTGACTTAGTGGTTAGTTTAGCATCTGAAAGAGTACCCACTGCAGTTGTACCTACCAATATGATCGCGAGGGCTGATCTAGAATCCTTGAAGGATGAGATGAATGAATATTTTACTACCTCAGTTGCTGAGATGAAGCACAGTTTTGATGAAGAGATGAGGATGTTGGAAAGACCTTTTGAACTTTCTCTAGGTTGTAGTTTTTCAACCTTCATGGAAGAAAGAGTGGAAGAATTTAAAGAATTCCAGGCTCAAGTTTCTAGACTTGAAGCTGATCTTGAAGCATTAAAGAAATTGGTTATCTCTTTAGAATCTTACATGAGCCCAAATTCCCAAGCAGAAAAAGACTTATCCTATGTCAAGAGTGTGGTAAGCCAGATATTTTTAGTGTTTGAAGGTTTCAAAACTTCTATGAAAGATCATATTAAAACCCAGGATTCCCAAGTTCAAAATCATATCAGTGGGTTGACCAAAAGCTTCAAAGATAATATATCTTTCCTTGTTGGTTCAATTGCATCTAAACCGTTAGTGGATTTGAATCAGTTTAGAGCTATGATGAAGGATGAGCTTGGTCAAGCTTCAACCAGTGGCTCTATGGAGTCATCTGAGCTGAGAAGAGTTGTTCTCTCTACCAGAGATTCAGCTAGAGAGATAATGAATATAGTCCAAGACTATATGGGAGAAGCATCTGCATCTCATAAAGAAGTGAAAGATAATGTGGACTCCTATTTCTCTAAGATTTTCACTAAAAAACAACTCAACAATCACTTAAAACTTCTGTTGGAAAATATGAAGATGCCTCCTGTCAATCAAACTTTCAGAGAACAAGTTAGCAAGATAAGTGAATTGACTCCAGCATTGGAAAAGTTTATGGAGAACAAGGATGAATTCATATCCACTATGGAGATTGGGGTGGAATAATTATGGATTTCAAAAATTTGTTGTTGCCTTTTCTCCATGTTGATGCTAGGCCAGTAATTGTCCCTCCTGCTTTCCATGCCTCTGCCTCTACTACTTCTCCAGTTCAAATGACTCCGGCCTAAGAAATTTGAAACCTCACTCCAATGATCAGACAAAGGACTCATCAGTATATACCAGGATCAGTTTTTACCGCTCCGCCTCCTATGATCATTTTTGGAATTCCTAAGCCCTCACCTACGGCCACTTCACCTAAATCCTCTTCTACTCCCAAAGGAAAATCTCATATTGAGTATGTGGATTGAAAACTGGCTAGACTGTTTGATAGGAATTCATTATACTTTGTTTTATGTCTCTGTACCTTTTTACAATATCTAATAAAATTGGCTTCCCTTCCTTTCTCATTGTGCTATTTTCTTTCTTATTGATTCCCACCATTTGATTATCACAAAGGGGGATAAATATTTTACCAAGATTTTACAAGGGGGGGAAATACTATCTAAGTATCAAAGAGGGAGAAATATTCACCCAGGGGGGGAGATATTAATGAAAGGGGGAGAAATTTTATCTAAGGAAAAGATATCATGCTTTACTTTTCTGATACTATTACATTTCATTCTCTGATATCAATTTTTTTACTTTCATTCTTTGATACCATTTTATTTAATTATCTGATACCACTAAACATTACTTTTGATATCATTACATTTAATTTTATCTCTGATATTTTCTTTTTCTTCCACCTCTGATCCTTTATGTTCTATAACATACTGTTTCTCTGAGATAATTTTATTTAATGATATATCTTCTGATACAACTACTCACAATTTTAAAACTATAATTTTATAAGTTGTGATTATCAAAAAGGGAGAGATTGTTGACCTCACCTGTTTTGATAATCACAATTATGCTTTAATATACATTGATAATCTCAATCTAATGATTTTCTATATATTAATTCTTTAAATATATGATCAAGATGATAATAATATTAAAATAATCCCTGAGGTATGTTAATCTTTGATTATCCATGGTTATATAAGTTCTGAAATAATTCTAACCCAATCAGATGTGTTTTACATAAAAACTGATAAGGGTAAGCTACTGATCTGCACATAGAAACTAATAAAGTTCTATCGGTACTTAGTCTACCGATAGACGTAGTTTACCGATAGACAGAGTCACAGGTAAGCTAAGGTCACTGATATAAATAGAGTTATCGGTAAGCAGAAAAAAGTCTACCAACATAACAAACGGGCTACCGATGTGCATGTCTACCAGTAGTTACCAATAGAGTAATCCTACTGATATGAGTACTGACAATCGCAAACCTAAGCTACCGATAGGAAGAAGTCTACTGATAGAACCAGTCTACCGAGCTACCGACTAACAGACAGACCAGAGCTACTGACAAACAAGACCTACCGATAGACAGAAGTCTACTGATAGACCAAGTTCACGCATAGTTACCGATACATCGACCTAGTGATAGCTCAAGAGCTACCGATGAAGTAAGAGCTACTGATGGAGAGAAACTGTTATATAGAGCAACAGATGCAAGATCAAAGAGCTACCGATGGAAGGACCTTCTACAAAAATTCCACCGTACACTTTTACCAACATGAGCTACTACTAATTGACCAACTAGTCAAACTCTATACTCTATACTCTCAATACTATTTGTTTATTAAGATAACGGTTACATTTGATGTTTTTAATGTAGTTAATGTTATTTAATGATCTCTGTTTCAATGTCAGTGAACTGAACCTAGTACCCATGAAAAAAGTAATTATTTTTTTCTGTAGAAGCTGAAAGCTATAAAGGGACAGAAAAAGATCATTCAAGACACACTTGTTTGAAACAGAGAGAATCAAGGCACTAAGAAGACATACGAAGGGTGAAAGAGCCAAGAGCTGAACAACATTCAAATGTGGAGAATTGTTCACTAGTCAACATCCATAATCCAAGAATCCTGGACATACATGAAGAAACTTATTCTAGAGAAGAACACATGATGCATCTTTAGTGAAGAACTACAACAAGCATTTCATGCACTCAGGCTGCTAAACTGGACCACGAACCAAGGAAGAAAATGACACTCTATTTTCTAAACAGAAACCAGAGATGGACTAAGATGCTTTCCCGATAATCCAAATGAGTCCAGAGCTGCACTATTAATCACTAATGTATTTCTAAACTCAATCATACTTATCTTAGTGATTCTTTTATTTACATTTCGAGAAGTGTTTGTACCCTATTTATTCTACACACATACTGAATCCGGTACTAAGATGGATTGTAACGCCCCGACCCCAGCTACCCAGAGCCGGTGCATTACTTCGTAACATTGGCATGATCCCAAAAGATCAAGTCTCGAAAGACCGATTAGTTTAGTAGCCTTGGAAACACTAGATACATTCATAAGTCTTTCATTACATCAAAATTAAACAAACTACAAAAAAACATGGTCTTCATAGTCCACACTCATATCTTCACTGATTATTCTTGCAAGTCAGTCATAAAATACTTCTTCACAACCTGGAAAATTTTTAAACATTGAAAGGGGTGAGCTCAAATGCTCAGTAAGGATAACAATAATGCGGAAGCTTTCATAAATAAACATTAACATTTAAGGCAATGTATAACTAAAACAAAAGCCTCTTAAACATGAACTTCAACATAATATGGCAAAAGTAAAATGAGATAATGCCATTTACTTCTTCACATGGATATTCTACTGGTCGAATAATCACATGTAATATCAATAACCACTTTCATAATGAGGGAATGTATAATGCCGGACATTCTGAAACATTTTGTCAAGGCCTCGGCCAAGACGTCTAAAATGATTAAGGCCTCGGCCAAAACCATAAATCAAATTGGGAAAGGGCCTCGGCCAATTCCACGTCTAGTTGTCTCATGAGACCTACCGATGCATCGAGGAGCTATAGCGGGCTCCACCCGTCACTTATTAAGTCCAATACATTCCTCATATGAATAGGTTTAAACATATCATAAACCATAACATAATCGTGTCACATAAAACATGCATAAAGGAAACATAACATTTCCACATTTCAATCACAAGATATCAATACAACACATTGATATAATAAAAACGCTTTCAAAACCATTTTCAATACCAAAATAAAATAAAAGTATAACATGGTATTTATTTTTCATTAAAAAAGGTATGGCTTGAAGAGGAAGCCGAAACTCAAATAGTGGTCACGGCGGCGGAGAAGTCATTGTCGCCGCATACGTACGACAAAAACATTCCATTTTGTCGTTTAGTAAAATGTTTCGTATAAAAAAGATTCCTTTTGAATAAACGTAAAAGTCAAAGGGGTTTATACACCGTATAAAAGAAAGTTGTGTATAAAACCAAATATGCCTCAATGAAAGGTGATTGAGACGAAGACCCTTAAAAGATCATTTTTTAAAATAAAGTAGATATATTATGTGTATTCACTATAAGTACACATAAATAAAGTACACATACAAGATATTACATAATAATATCATGACATAATTTGAAAGTAGGAGATTAACCCAAAGAATGGAAGTTGGGTTAAGAAATTCCCTTACCTCGTGTCTGACTTGACTCAACCGTTCTTTAACCTCCTGAATAATAAACTAGAGTTAATATATACCTTATTAAGAACCATTTTCAACTTCATTATCCTTATTATATCACTTATTACAATGATATGAACATTATGTAATTATTTAAGTTAATAATGTTCATTTTGTCGGTATTTGGTTCTTAAGTCAAAAATAGGCTTCTTACACTTACATGTTGTTAATTTGGTCAAAGTTTCATTATATCCAGAATGGTATTCATGATGTAGATATCATATATGTCATATATATCCAGTACATACATTCATTTATAATATTACATCACATTTAGAGGTAAGAAATGAAATGCACCGTTCATGGAGACGGTAAGCCGTACGTACGCATGAACGCTACTTCCATTTCTATTTCATATTTTCTGGAATGGAATCATAATGATATGAGAGTATATTATAATTCCAGTATAATAACATATATAATATCATTAACTTTATCCTTCACACATCCCACATATGGTATTAACGAATCAAATCACTTTCAGGGGGCGGTAGTCCGCGCTTCCTAAAATGAAGATATCGTGTTTTACCCATAATGGAAACCATAAAGGTATGCCCAAAATGAAAAAAACAGAAGCTTAAGGAAAACATAAACATATTATATATCATATATAAAAATAGTGACATCATAATGGCCACCTTTGAAGGTGTTAAATGAGTGTTGAACAATCATCGTTTCGGGAGGCAGAATTTCGCCATCCACGGAAACCTTATGTTCTTTAACCATTTGATGTAGTTGTGTGGAAGTGTAGCTCAAATAAATCTTATAACAACATCCTAATATATTTAAGATACTGGTGTTGTTACAAAAGAAGTAAATAAAAAGAGTTTAGGGGGTTGGAGAAGCAAAATAAAACAAAAGAACATGAGAGAATGAATTACCTTAAAAAGTGTAACTCCTTTTGAGTTGAGCCTAAAGGCTTCCTTTGAAAGGATTCTGCCCAAAGGGAATCCTCTAGGATGAGGAGAGGGATGTGGAGAGAGCAAATGGGCAGGGGTTGGCCGAGCCAATGGCTTGAAGAGTGTGTGAAATGAGGTAGAGGTGGGGGCCTTTTATAAGAGGAGAGGAGGGGCACTTTTGGAAAGTAAAGGAACATTACATTATTTGAAAATGTGTTTCGATTTTAAAAGGTCCCACATTGATAGAATTCGTGGATAAGGTGATAAGGCATCGAAATCCACTCATCAAATTGGTTTTGGCCATGTGTAGTTCATAGATTTTATATTATCTTTCCATTTTATTTAAATCGTCAAATAATGATGTCATCGCTGCATCATTATTATGTCATAAATAATTAAATTTATTTAATGTCTAAAAATTATAAAAAAAATACTATGATATAGGAAATCTTTTTATCTTTCCAATGACTATTTATAATCAAAATTTGGACTTGTGTAACCCTACTTAAAAATTGTTTTAGTAAAACACTTTATGTTAGTGTCATTTTCACTTTAACATTAAATAAAAAGTAATTTATGTTATTTCCCAACAAAAGTGGATCCAAGGGGTCCCCAAGTTAGGCCATGGCTTGTCTTGGTCGGCCATGACACAACCAATGAGGTTGGGACATGTGTCTAGGTCATTTAATATTATTAAAGTATTATTTATACCTTAAACTACCCTAATTACCACTAATCGCGATTAAGAACTTAATAAGTTACTATTCACCAAAAAATTATTTTTATCCCATTGAACCACATTTTACTTCTTAATGACAACCATGTATGTCGGATTTTTGAAAATCAAATCACAGAAGTGGTAATATTTCATTTAAACGAAAAATCAGTTATTTAACAACCACTTAGTGGTTTCACTATTCATCAAAAATTGAAGTTTTTCAGAATAAGGCCAAAATTTCACCCTAAGCTATAATTGATATTCCGAATTGAAAAATGATGTCTATTTTAAAAAATTCCAAACATATTAGTTGCATTAATTAATTTTATAATTAATTCCCGCTGTCACAACAAATAGCGTGTTTTTAAGAAACAATTTATATCAAAAGATTGGCAATTGTTTATGTCCAATTTCAATGTTAAATTAATTCTAATGACCACCATTGGATAAAATGGTAAAAATATATTCTAATTATACTTTAAAACCATCAAATATTATAATTTATCACTATAAATTATTTTGATTAAAAAAGTTGTTTTAAGTATTTTTCACTATTTATAAAATTTTAGAAGTTCTCAGAAAAATACCAAAAATTCAACATAGGCTAATTTCGATATTACGAATACAAAAATGAAGTCCATTTTGACATATAAAATTTATAATATTTCAAAAAGAAGGTATTACTATTCATAACGGCTACTTTGATTAGTCGCGGTGTTTTAGAACTCGAAGTTGCGTACAATGCAAGCTATTTCATTATTGAATGAGAAGCGTATCGTGGAAGCTCGGGGTGTTACATTCTCCCCTCCTTCAATAAATTGCGTCCTCGCAATTTGAAATTTTTTCTTGGAAAATAAAAGGTTGAAAATAGAAAATACCTTTGTGGAAAACCCACATCGGAAATAAGGTTAATAGAATTTAGTCTTAATAAGAGGGAAATGGAAATAAGAAAGTCACCACCAAATCATGATCTCGATAAGGAGAACATTGGTGGCAATTAGAGACATATAATTTGAGGAAAAACGTAAATATTTGTAGGGATTGATTGAGGTCATCAATCACAATCAACTGTCAAATTGAGGGCCTCAAAGCCTTCAATCTATGTTGATTTAAAATATCATCAGTTCAACAAAACATAAGTTATTAGGATAACACATTTTTTTTGTTTTAATATCCCTTTACTAAAGTTTAAGAATTAATTTATTCATTGAATAAGAGATAGGTATATATATATATATGTGTTTGACATTAGAGTTTCAACCTTCAACTCATCTTTCACTCAAAAGATAATAGAACTCAAAAATATTATACTTATCCTAATTGTATAAGGTTCCAAATGTTAACACATACCATTTAGATTAGTAAAATTATTTTGTAATAACCGGGGACTTCCTGTAGGCTAGTGGTAGGAAATAAAGGCCTGTCGCACTATGATTGTGGGTTCGATTCCTGCAGCTTTGTCCGACGCGACGGGTTATGCCCCACCCTGCAGGTTGTCCTTTTCCTAAAACTATAGTATCATAATATTCCAAAAATAATAAATTTTTTAACCTTAAACAATACTATCCATGGTTCAACTTAATCCATTCCAACCTTAATAGTTATCCAAAATACATCTGTCCAACTCACAGTCCAAATTTTATAAGGAAGGTAAACATAATGAAGATCCTTTATCCCACGTAACAACATGTGAGCACCTTCATCATGTATTCTTTTTAAACATACTGAATTACCATGATCCCTTATTCCTTATAGAATACTAGATATACTCCTTCTATCCAAAAATGTATACAAAACATCAATCAGTTTCAAGGAAGTTAAGTATATCCAATATAATTTATCCAAATCAATCACGTCTTATTCCAAAATCACAATCTCAGTATCAAAACCATATTATGGTTTATCTTTCTCTCAACCATATATTTTCCAAAAATTTAACCTACTGTGGAGTCACTTTTCTTGGTTCCACACAATCTCAAGTCCTTGATGAAATAGTACTGCAGTACAATCCTTATATACTCCATAATTATTATAACCAGTACATCATTGATACAACACTCAAATTAAAAAAAAATCTTTAATAACAACATAAGAACTCTAATCATTACTCCTCATCTGTGGTAGTATCATAACTTGATTATTATCCAATAACATCATTTGGGGCATGCTCTGATGATTTGGACATTGGTTTGCGTAGTGTCCCCAATCCTTGCAGAAGAAGCATTGTACATTTGAAACCATTTTCTTACCCTTGCAGTCACGCACTTTGTGTCCTTTTTCTCTACACTTATAACAAACTCCCATTCCCTTTAGGCAAGTTCCATGATGTTTCTTCCCACAATTACCACATATTGGAAAATTCTTCTTTCCCCTCATCCCTTTATCCATCATTCTCTCTTCCATCCCTTTCATCTCTTGCTTCGCTTCAAAGCCATAGGACTCAGAGAATTCTTTACTTATCCTATTAACACATGATACTATTTCTTCATATGTTGAGAACACATGGGAGACTATTTCCCTTCGAAATGTTGGCTTAATACCGTGAAAGATACTATCCTTCTTACTCTTTGGATCATACGTACCGCTGGAGTTCACATTCCTTCTACTGGGCGCCATTTCTATACAACGGCATAAACTAGGTTAGTTTATGAATCAAAATACATAATTCCATACTTGTAAAAAACTTTACATAAATTGAACTATTTATGGATATAATCCATAATCATAAAAAGAAATGTTTTCTTTGAGGAAGTATGTACTCATAACCCTTCATAGTGGTTTGTAAGTAAAATGAGAATTATCCTAAGCATATCCCCCGGGAGTGTCGTAACCAAGAGTGCAGCAAGGCCCGTTTTCGTGCACCAGTTCCCGTTCGAGTCTAGCTCAAAGCGGTGTTTTCGGGTTTTACCCCTAGGTACATCTGTGCCAGAGCCGCCTCTACCTGCTCGTATCTAGACAGGGATGTATTGCTCGGAAAAGTCATAACATCTCTATAATACCAAAATTCTAGGAAGTTCTTTTATACTAATCCTCAGAGTTCATCTTAGGTCTACGTGCTCTAATCAGAGTTTATCTAAATCTAGCTTCCAAGGTTAGTACTAAACTGCCTCTGATACCAACTGTAACGCCCCGACCCCAGCTACCCAGAGCCGGTGCATTACTTCGTAACATTGGCATGATCCCAAAAGATCAAGTCTCGAAAGACCGATTAGTTTAGTAGCCTTGGAAACACTAGATACATTCATAAGTCTTTCATTACATCAAAATTAAACAAACTACAAAAAAACATGGTCTTCATAGTCCACACTCATATCTTCACTGATTATTCTTGCAAGTCAGTCATAAAATACTTCTTCACAACCTGGAAAATTTTTAAACATTGAAAGGGGTGAGCTCAAATGCTCAGTAAGGATAACAATAATGCGGAAGCTTTCATAAATAAACATTAACATTTAAGGCAATGTATAACTAAAACAAAAGCCTCTTAAACATGAACTTCAACATAATATGGCAAAAGTAAAATGAGATAATGCCATTTACTTCTTCACATGGATATTCTACTGGTCGAATAATCACATGTAATATCAATAACCACTTTCATAATGAGGGAATGTATAATGCCAGACATTCTGAAACATTTTGTCAAGGCCTCGGCCAAGACGTCTAAAATGATTAAGGCCTCGGCCAAAACCATAAATCAAATTGGGAAAGGGCCTCGGCCAATTCCACGTCTAGTTGTCTCATGAGACCTACCGATGCATCGAGGAGCTATAGCGGGCTCCACCCGTCACTTATTAAGTCCAATACATTCCTCATATGAATAGGTTTAAACATATCATAAACCATAACATAATCGTGTCACATAAAACATGCATAAAGGAAACATAACATTTCCACATTTCAATCACAAGATATCAATACAACACATTGATATAATAAAAACGCTTTCAAAACCATTTTCAATACCAAAATAAAATAAAAGTATAACATGGTATTTATTTTTCATTAAAAAAGGTATGGCTTGAAGAGGAAGCCGAAACTCAAATAGTGGTCACGGCGGCGGAGAAGTCATTGTCGCCGCATACGTACGACAAAAACATTCCATTTTGTCGTTTAGTAAAATGTTTCGTATAAAAAAGATTCCTTTTGAATAAACGTAAAAGTCAAAGGGGTTTATACACCGTATAAAAGAAAGTTGTGTATAAAACCAAATATGCCTCAATGAAAGGTGATTGAGACGAAGACCCTTAAAAGATCATTTTTTAAAATAAAGTAGATATATTATGTGTATTCACTATAAGTACACATAAATAAAGTACACATACAAGATATTACATAATAATATCATGACATAATTTGAAAGTAGGAGATTAACCCAAAGAATGGAAGTTGGGTTAAGAAATTCCCTTACCTCGTGTCTGACTTGACTCAACCGTTCTTTAACCTCCTGAATAATAAACTAGAGTTAATATATACCTTATTAAGAACCATTTTCAACTTCATTATCCTTATTATATCACTTATTACAATGATATGAACATTATGTAATTATTTAAGTTAATAATGTTCATTTTGTCGGTATTTGGTTCTTAAGTCAAAAATAGGCTTCTTACACTTACATGTTGTTAATTTGGTCAAAGGTTCATTATATCCAGAATGGTATTCATGATGTAGATATCATATATGTCATATATATCCAGTACATACATTCATTTATAATATTACATCACATTTAGAGGTAAGAAATGAAATGCACCGTTCATGGAGACGGTAAGCCGTACGTACGCATGAACGCTACTTCCATTTCTATTTCATATTTTCTGGAATGGAATCATAATGATATGAGAGTATATTATAATTCCAGTATAATAACATATATAATATCATTAACTTTATCCTTCACACATCCCACATATGGTATTAACGAATCAAATCACTTTCAGGGGGCGGTAGTCCGCGCTTCCTAAAATGAAGATATCGTGTTTTACCCATAATGGAAACCATAAAGGTATGCCCAAAATGAAAAAAACAGAAGCTTAAGGAAAACATAAACATATTATATATCATATATAAAAATAGTGACATCATAATGGCCACCTTTGAAGGTGTTAAATGAGTGTTGAACAATCATCGTTTCGGGAGGCAGAATTTCGCCATCCACGGAAACCTTATGTTCTTTAACCATTTGATGTAGTTGTGTGGAAGTGTAGCTCAAATAAATCTTATAACAACATCCTAGTATATTTAAGATACTGGTGTTGTTACAAAAGAAGTAAATAAAAAGAGTTTAGGGGGTTGGAGAAGCAAAATAAAACAAAAGAACATGAGAGAATGAATTACCTTAAAAAGTGTAACTCCTTTTGAGTTGAGCCTAAAGGCTTCCTTTGAAAGGATTCTGCCCAAAGGGAATCCTCTAGGATGAGGAGAGGGATGTGGAGAGAGCAAATGGGCAGGGGTTGGCCGAGCCAATGGCTTGAAGAGTGTGTGAAATGAGGTAGAGGTGGGGGCCTTTTATAAGAGGAGAGGAGGGGCACTTTTGGAAAGTAAAGGAACATTACATTATTTGAAAATGTGTTTCGGTTTTAAAAGGTCCCACATTGATAGAATTCGTGGATAAGGTGATAAGGCATCGAAATCCACTCATCCAATTGGTTTTGGCCATGTGTAGTTCATAGATTTTATATTATCTTTCCATTTTATTTAAATCGTCAAATAATGATGTCATCGCTGCATCATTATTATGTCATAAATAATTAAATTTATTTAATGTCTAAAAATTATAAAAAAAATACTATGATATAGGAAATCTTTTTATCTTTCCAATGACTATTTATAATCAAAATTTGGACTTGTGTAACCCTACTTAAAAATTGTTTTAGTAAAACACTTTATGTTAGTGTCATTTTCACTTTAACATTAAATAAAAAGTAATTTATGTTATTTCCCAACAAAAGTGGATCCAAGGGGTCCCCAAGTTAGGCCATGGCTCGTCTTGGTCGGCCATGACACAACCAATGAGGTTGGGACATGTGTCTAGGTCATTTAATATTATTAAAGTATTATTTATACCTTAAACTACCCTAATTACCACTAATCGCGATTAAGAACTTAATAAGTTACTATTCACCAAAAAATTATTTTTATCCCATTGAACCACATTTTACTTCTTAATGACAACCATGTATGTCGGATTTTTGAAAATCAAATCACAGAAGTGGTAATATTTCATTTAAACGAAAAATCAGTTATTTAACAACCACTTAGTGGTTTCACTATTCATCAAAAATTGAAGTTTTTCAGAATAAGGCCAAAATTTCACCCTAAGCTATAATTGATATTCCGAATTGAAAAATGATGTCTATTTTAAAAAATTCCAAACATATTAGTTGCATTAATTAATTTTATAATTAATTCCCGCTGTCACAACAAATAGCGTGTTTTTAAGAAACAATTTATATCAAAAGATTGGCAATTGTTTATGTCCAATTTCAATGTTAAATTAATTCTAATGACCACCATTGGATAAAATGGTAAAAATATATTCTAATTATACTTTAAAACCATCAAATATTATAATTTATCACTATAAATTATTTTGATTAAAAAAGTTGTTTTAAGTATTTTTCACTATTTATAAAATTTTAGAAGTTCTCAGAAAAATACCAAAAATTCAACATAGGCTAATTTCGATATTACGAATACAAAAATGAAGTCCATTTTGACATATAAAATTTATAATATTTCAAAAAGAAGGTATTACTATTCATAACGGCTACTTTGATTAGTCGCGGTGTTTTAGAACTCGAAGTTGCGTACAATGCAAGCTATTTCATTATTGAATGAGAAGCGTATCGTGGAAGCTCGGGGTGTTACATGGATGATTCTTAAATCCTCACTCAAAGTTTATAACCTTTGTTTCCCAATGTGGATAGTGGTAGAGGTTGAGTAAGACCTGAACAGCCTGTGTGTTGTTGTCTGTTTTTCCCACGAAGAACTATGGTAGAGGTCTTTGGACCTGCACAGTAGTGTACTGTTGTTTACCCCTGATCCAGGGCGTGGATCAATTTATATAAATTGTTGACAGGACTAAGTCTCGGCTTGAGACTGATCCTCTTGGTTATTTTTTCTGTGAATTTTAATTTATGTCTATAAGAATACTATATATTTATTTCATATTTTGCTGTTATTACTTTGAAATACAAAACTATTTTAAAGCTACTTTGATAATTAAATTAGCAAGTGTTTATACTTATTGTAAACCAGTAAGAAAGTTTCCAAAGTTAATTTAATCTTCAGATTAAGTCAACTAAGACCTAATCAATCTTTGAGAAACTGGTTGAACATTTACACTCTATATATATTTACTATAGTTTAACTTTGTTTTTAAATTCGGGGGTTTTAAGAGAAATAATTTTAACAAAATTTTTTATTGGAACTCAATTCACCCCCCTCTTGAGTATCCACTCTGTCCAATAGAGGGTGATTCATGAATTCCTCATATTCCCTCAAGGTATCCTCCCAAAGATCAACTACCACATCTTATTCACTTTCATTGGAATACTAGTCTACATTAACCACTTGATCATATTCTAATCCTGGATCAATTTTTTCCTTTAATCTGGTTGGATAATTTAAAGGATTTTAACTCTTATACAACATAATATCTTCCTTATCCCACATATTATTACAAGGTATCAAACCAATTATTATTCAATTCGAGATGGTTTTATTAAAAAATCCACTTTAAGGGGTGAAATTTTACTCCCCCCCCCCCCCGCAAAGAATAAGTACATTTAGTTCTAAAAACCTGGATCATCTTTTGGTAAGGGTTAAAATTGAGCAAGGAAAGAATCTATCTGAGCTCATAGATATTCATCAAAAGATATCTAGGATGTCTTATGTATAGTTCTTTCAAAAATAGATAAATAAAGAATAATTATTGATTTCATACAATGTTGAATTCTTATTTTCTACAAAAAATAAGAAGTTTAATAATCATATGCAATAAAATAAACTCACTATTAAACTCAAATAAATTTTTCCTTATAGGATTTATATTACCAGTTAACTCTTCAAAGGCACTCTCAAACTCAAAATGTGGATTGTTGATACGGTAATAACTTTGAATGTCTTTTCACTCACCATAGTGTGGTACATCTTAACGTAAAACCCATAATGTTGAAGAGAAGACATGTTCTTAAACATCAATAATCATCAAAATGTGATTCTTTATATCACCATCATTACGAATACTATTCACATAAATATTTTTTACTAAATGTGGATAAAAGGGAATATGATTATTCTTGGACCATTCAGTATGGTATTGTTTTATGACAACTCTCCATGCTAACGATCAACTTGATCAAAACCTTTCTAAATCCATTCCCTTTTAATGAATGACTCTGCCTGATAACAGGTGTCAATTTTGAAACTAATTGGGGATCATTAAAAATCATTGAGGGATTCATAAATAGTAAATCACTGAAATAGAATAAAATGTACTTAAAATATTTAAAATACACGTAGTATCTTGAAATAGTTCCAAATTGTATGTTTTACCATATTACTCAATAATAATGTCAATAAATTTAATTGACCATATGGTCAAATTAATTAACCATATCAAAAAAATTAAATAAAACGTAAAAAATAAGATTAGAAATTTTAAAATTTTGTTATTATTAATAAGATACATCATATAAATTTAATAATTAAAACAAGATACATCAAATAAAACATACAATAAATAGAAATTGTTAATCATTCCTAATCCATGTCTAATATAATTCAATCTCTCAGAATTCATTGGATTTGTGAATATAATGGGAAACTGATGTGTAGTTCTAATGAATTCAAGAGTGATATGTCATTTTTTAATAGGATCCATCAAAAAGATATTTATTTATATTTATATGCTTACACCTAAAAAGAGACACATGATTCTTAGAAATATTAACCACAATTTTGTTGTCATAATTTATAGGGACATATCTAAATATATTTCCATAATGTAGAAATTTGTGTTTCATCCGTATAATATTTTAACACCAACTTCCAACAGCTACATATTCATCTTCTACAATGGATAATGCGAAAATGTTCTACTTCTTACCACACCAAGATAATATAGACTTGAACAAATAGTGTTATGATCAAGATGTATTTTTAATATCTAATTTACAAAAACTAAAATCAATGATGAACTATATAACTAATTAAAAAATGTATACTCTTAAATAAAATAGTAAAAAATTAATTTCAATCATATAGTATTTAAAAATTCATTTAACTCTATTTAGGTGAAATTTTCATTGTGTTACCATGAAAGAAATAACAAAACCAAACATTATAAATGAAATAATATTGGCTAGTAGTTACATATACTAATGTCCTAATAATACTTCTGTATGCTATTTGGTAAAATAATTCAGTTTCATCCTAAAATTTACAGTTTTTACTCTTTAAAATGTCACTATCTTTTATGTTATCCATACAAAAAATATTTTAAAAAAATATTTTTTGTACTAGATATTATTTAGATTAATTCCTTGTTTTGAAAAAACATGAATCCAAAAAACAGTTATAACACTCCAATTAAAAACATTTCAAATTATTTTTGTATCATTTTACAAAATTCAATATATAAGGATTTTTTGGATGATCCAAAATATTATCATCAACAGATATTCCGACTAATAAAAAACATTTCAGTTTTTTTATAAATAGGTAAGTATATTTTATTTCTTCTGAAAAATCATTAGAAATTAAGAAGTAGTTGAACCTTAATACCCAAACTGAATCAACCTATTTTAATCCATTAGGATTTTTTGAATGTTTAAAAATATAATATCATAATTCACAGTTTTTAAATCATTGGGAATTTCTAATGAAAAGACCCCAAAAATGTCATCATTAAGGAACTCACTCTCAAAATCCTTTTAAAATTGATTGAAATTAATACGTGTTTCATTAGATATGAGTATTATAATTGATCCAAGTCAAGATATAGGTGGAAAGGTTTCTCTATAATCAATTCCTTCTTCTTTAGTATAAACATGTGCAACTACTCTATTATTATATAAAAATATATTTCCAAATTCATTCACCATGTTTCAAAATAACTATTTAGTTCAAATATTAAGATTTCAATTTTGTTTTTTTAATAGTTTCTAAACATTATTCATTTCAAACTAATTTAACTATTCATCTAAATCCAAGACCCAAAATTCATCATTGATAGATTTATTAATTTTTTTATGTTCAATTAGTGACAATAAATTTGAATTTTCATCATGGTTTCTAATAGAATATCTAGGATGGTTATCATTATCTTGGTCTCAATTGAAAATTCAAAAAGGGTGGTCTCTAAGTGTTTTATAATTTTTTGGAATATAATTACATGGTTCCTCATAGTCTTCCTCATGTTTATGTTTTTCAGATTGGAAATCATTTTGAGCTTCGACTTGTGTAACTACATATTGGTTATGATTTATTTGGGGTTTATTGATATTAAAATTTTACATACCATCTTCAAGGTATTATAGAGATTTTTTAGGCTCACGTTGATATGTTTAATCAAAAATGACATGGTCAAATTCTTCCCTAGCTATGGTTCTTTTATTGAAGAATATATAAATTTTTCTAGAGGATGAATAGCATAGTAAAATACCATAATATCTATTTGGTGAAATATTTTATATATTATCATTTTTATTAATAATAAATAATTTACATACAATTAATTTCATGTAATTAACATTATGATTTCTATAATACCATAATTCATCAAAAACCATCAGTCAATGGATTCTAGTAAGAACCCAATTAGTAATATAGAAAGTTATATTGACATATTAAAACCAAAATTATATAGTTATTTCCTACACATTAATCATAGTTTGGGTAATCTCTTGATGTGTACTATTTCCCATTTCTAGCACTCAATTATTTGAGGAGAAATGTGATATGAGAAATTGTGATTATTTCTATATTGTGAGAATGAGGTCTCAATGTCTAGAATCTAAAACTCACATCCATGATCACTTCTTAAGGTCTTGATGGTTCTTCTTATAGGTTTCTACATATATTGAACATGTTTTTTAAAGAATCTACGTGATTCACTTTTGTAATCAATAAAATAAACACATGTGAATCTTGAAAGACCATCAATAATAACTTATGTATAATTATATTCCCTTAATCTGTAAACTCTAGAAGGTCCAAATAAGTACATGTGAACAAGTTATATGGGTTGATAAGTATAATACACTTTCACTGGTTTGAAAACAATATATTATGTTTCTTTTCTTTATGAAACGGATTGCATACATTATCTTACGTAAATTGTAGTTTGGGTAGATATCTATCTAAACATTTTTTATTAATATTCCTAAGTGAATGTATGTATTAGTGACCTAATATCCTTTTCTATAATAAATATTATTTATAAAATACACATAAGAATAAAATATTCTCAAAAATAAAAGAATATATATTAACAACATACACATTATCATTTAATAAAGCATTAAATTCTAAATTATTCTTGGAATCAAAAATATAACAGGAATATTATTTAGACTTTTCATGAAAACCATCACCATATAGTTGATAAATAAAAACATTAAACCGTCAACATACAAAACATTAAAGTTAAATAAATATTAAAAAAATATTGATTTATCCAAGGGTAATAATTTTTTATTTATCATTGTCATTAATCGTGACATTTTCTCCACCAACCTTCATAAGATTCTCAAAATATGAGAAGTCTCAATCATATATTGGTAACATTCATTGTTCAGATACCATAAGTTCTTACTAGTACTATTCATTCATTTTTCTATAAAAAATTAATTAAATAATAATTTTTATATCCGTACTATCATTCGTATTGTAATTTTATCACATAAATAATGAAAAATCTATACTTGAATAAGAAATATACCTATGAAAAATTTAAAACTTATATATATGAATACCTTTTTAGGACAAATTTATATGAATTGTTTTCAAATTTAGTTGATTTATAAATCAAAATAAAAATATTTTTCAAAATTTTCCTTTGAATAGGTCGGTTGTAACATGAAAATATTTTTTTATTATATTTTCCTTTGAGTAAATTAAATTTCATTTGTATATTGGGTAAAATGTAGCACTGATTTATAATAAACCGCAATACGCTATTAAAATTTTATTATTAAAAACTTTACTATTATAACATATCCATAAAATTGGCGGGTATAAATACGATTAACTAATTTATTATATATATATAAATAATAAAAATTAAATATAATTTTTTTAAAAAATATTAGTAAATAATCACTCATTTTACTGTAAAATTATTCTATTCCTCATATATATAATTCTTTGTAATAATGGTTTTTGTTGATTTTGTGAAGAAATGTTGTAAAACATTTAGAAACATTAGTTATTATTTTTTAGAGCACCATATATAAATTAACTTATGGTGAAATTTTGGGATTTTTGTAGAGAAAATTGATATTTAAAGAAATAGTATATAAATACTAGTTTATATTGAAAAATATATTTTCTTCAATGTATTTACAAAGTCAACTTCTATTTTGAAATAATTTTAAAATACCATTATTTAATTTTTTTATTATATATAATCCAATTATTCCCTTTTAAATAATCTTTATACTTTAATCTGGTGTAAAAGTATTTTAATATTTAAATTGAATTTTTCTTGAAAAATTATTTTTGAATGCATTTTTTGAGTTTAATATTAAACTAAGTTCAACCCATTATGTCAATTAAATTTTTACAAATGGAAGTAAAATTTTTAATCATGATCTCTATATATTTTTATATATGATCATTTTTTCATTGTGAATAGTGATCATAGTAAATAATTTTCTCAACTATAAGGGTAAATCGAGTAAATAATGTTAAAAAATATAATGAGGACAAAAAATAACCCTAAAACATGAATTAATTTTATTTTATGAGTAAACATCATCCATGATCATCCAATGGAAAAATATATGACCTTTTATATCCTTTTTTACATTTCACATTATAATATTTAAGAGAATATAAATAAAAAAATCACATTCTCATTTTTAATAATAATAATATTTTAGACATGGATATAAACAAGGGATATTTCTAGTTATAAATATTGAATGAAAATATAAATGATTTATCTCCATCATGGTAATTTATTTATAATTTTTAGTGAAAAAAAGTTACCTTATATTCTTACACAATGCTGATGTAGAAATTTTTCAACTAATAGAAAAATCAAATGAATAATGTTAAAAATATTAAATATAATGTAATATGATATAAATAATGTGATAAAAAAATTCAATTAATAAAAAATTAAAGGGATGTAATAAAATAATTCTATTAATTTTATTTGTTTTATTAATGTAATAAAAGTTAAAGTAACAAATATTTATGAAAATTGCAATGTGAATATTTTATAAGAATTAATATTTTATTAATATAATTAAAATTAATGAAATAAAACATAACTAATACATATTATTTTAAGGTTTATAACATCCAAAATTATTCATATAAGGTCCAATTATCCATTTATTGTAACTATATTGACCCGTAAATAGTAAAAACCTTATTACAACTGTAATTGTCAAAAAAGGGTTAACAAAAATAGATAAGGATAAAACCCAAGTCTAAAAAACTATAAATATAATTTTATGAAATTATTTAGACTTTAAAAATCCTATATTAATATTAAATTAGTTTGGAGCTGTTTCTAATAAAAATTAATTAATATTAATTTTATATTTTATCTAATTCCAAGAGTACCCCTGTCCTCTTTTATAAAAGGGGTCATCATATCAATTATTTATCAGACATATTGATAACAATGATTCAAAAAATATCTTAAAAATACCTTACAAAAATACCTCATAATTATTTAGAGTTCTTACATTGGGCATAATTATATTCTTAAAAGGTTTGAGGTGGAAAATAAATGATGTTTTCCAAAATAATGTATAGTTTTCCACTGAATTGCATAGTATTATTTTATATTCCACCAGAATTAAATAATTTTATAACATGATGAAATAGTATCATTTTTATCTTACATATACTATGATTTTATTATTATGATTACATCGCCTACATCTATGTTCTCTTCCTTCAAATGGGAAACCAAATCGTCATTGATGTTTATGGTAGACTATCACCTCATGAACAGATATAATTCATTTTCCATCACTGACTCTCACAAATGGTTATAATGATGGATTTAATAAATATTACTCTTATTAATGACAATAATATTATTCTGGAGTAGTGAAATTTAATTTACCTTTCACTCACTTCACCCATCAAAAATGGATACAGCGTTCATGCGTACATATGACCTACCGTCTCCATGAACGAAGTAAGTCATTTTTATCTATACCATTTATGGATGATTATAAATATATATAATGAATATATATATTATTATTAACATTTTTATCATTTTGAATTATATTGAACAATGATCAATTTATAAATACTGACCCAAAACACTTATGAAAAAATGAAGTAATTTTAACAGGAATAGTGATATTGATTAAAAAAATTATTAATAAATTAGTGATAAGATATTATAATAAAATAATATATATTAAAAAATAAATTAATATGGTTATGGAATAGATGTATAATAAACCTATATTTATTTTATAGATGTTCCAAATGTGTGTGAAGAATGATAAGACTTGAGGTATGAGATCTCTCTAAACTACGCTTTATTTTTTGGTAATGAACATTCACACTCTAACTTGTTTTTTTATATCTTTAATGATATAAATGAATTAAAATTTGTTATATACGTATCATGAAGGATCCAAGAATAGAAGAATCATGGTGGGGTTTGGATGGACCAACATTACCTATTCCATAATTGATGAACAATCTTGGATCAATATGGTAATCTATGCTAGTATACACAGATTAAAATCAATGATTTAGATAAAAGAAGAAGAGTGTCAGATCCTGGAGAAAGGATCTTTCATATCATTTTTATAATTACTTTAATACTTTTTGGAGAAATTAAATACCATGATCTTCAGTATTTTATTCATTGATGATGTTGACTGTCCTGGCTGACCCTTCAGGATTTTCTCATTGCGCTTGTGAGTATCCAATCCAGAATCCATATAGTTGTGATCCACATGTTCTCCAATGACAATCGATCAAAACCACTCATTCTCCATGTGCTAGTGAAGAAGAACAAATATATTTCATTGATCGTTCTTTATCTCCCATTATTTGGTCTTAAAGAACGTCTCTCCTTCTAGAGAGGTGGAGAGGAAAGGGATCAAGATGGAAATTGTATGGCTCAACAATTATTTATTCTCATATCACAAGCGGCTAGCTATCAAGCATTGCATTCACTGTATCACATAATGAACATACCAGTATATTAATTGATAGGAGGTATTGGTTATAATATATAACTTTTTCACAGAGCTTAAATGTTATTATAACCCTTGAGAAAACACATTCATTCTAATAATAATAACAGTGTCCTTATTTTTGGTCCACCATCTTGCAAAAAACAAAACCATAATTGAAATCCCTTTCTACATAATGATAACAATGTTATTATTATTTTATCTTATTCCAACTATTTAAATAATAATTTACCATCTTTCAAATAATTATTTAATTGTCAATCATGGTCTTGGTCTGAACAAAATCCTCTCAGATTTCTTGAACACCTGAATAAATTAATATTTTATTCTCATAAATAAATATTTTATTTAAAAACTAGTAACTAAAGATTTATTAAATGTTCAATAAAAATAAATAAATATAATTTATTCAAAATCTTGTAAATAAATATTTATTTAATTTATATGATCATTTCAAATTGAATAAAATTATTCCACATTCTTGAGAATAATATTTATTCCATTAATTAAATTCAAATAGAATTTAATCAATACAACTAGAAACACTTAGTGTGTGACCCTCTAGGATTGTTTATCATTATAATTAGGTGGGTATGCCTAAAGTCCAGCAGTAATTTTTAGTAATGGGTAAAAATACCAAAGAGAAATAACTTAAATTCAAAACAATGGCATCCCCATACGAATTCTCAATGTCTAATATAATCATTTTTTCTCAATGAGTCATCTAGAAGGTTTCATGATAGTTTCATCAACCTATATGATTGATAAATTTTTCATTAACTAGCCGAAATAAACTCTTAGTTACAAAATAGCCATGGAATTTAGGGTGACATTCCTATTTTAGTCAAAGGTCCGAGATTTCAAATTCCATAAATATTGAAAGGAAAAATCCATCATTGATTTATGCATTAATTACATGTCACTATTGATGCACCCAACATACCCTACTTCCCACCAACATATAGCGTGACAGTTTTCAACAGTAAATAATATTCCAAAAGTTGTGACATGTAATAATGATAATCATTAAATCTATGGGACATTACACATGCTCACAGATATGAATATTTGATGACAACAAAACATTATGAATTCCTATAGTCAGGTATGTTATCATAATCTCTCATCTTAGAGATTACCAAGTGCGAACATCCTGATATGATGTATCATATTCCCATGATTAATTACACCAGATTATATTTATATTATGTTTCCCATCATAGTATTCCATCCAACAACAAAAATATATTTGTGAACATTTTCATAGAACATCAAGGCTCTCATTACAGTGGAGAACTTATATGACCCATCAATCTAAAAAATACACTAAGACATTTTTACATCATAGTCATGAATAATAATTACCAATATGTAGTATGATTTTTAATACATAAATACATTAAATATTCACATAATCAAAGTAAAAAAGTTATTTCTAGGACACCAACTCTAACACCCCCTGTAGACTAGATCCAATTGTCTATGACATTCAATTCGCTATACCTTTCATGGTGGTCATGTTTTTTCTAACTCAAGGCTTTAGTATAGGGGAATTCCATGTTGTCTTACATAGAAATACTGCTCACCCCAACATAACCACTTTGAGATAAATATCTCAAGAGATGATATTTATGAATTATGTGCTTTGACTTTTGATGTGATATTGGTTCTTTGGTGAGAGCTAGCACTACATTATTATCACAATACAGTGTGATGGGGTCTTTACTGTTAGGTAACACATCCAACTCTTAGATGAATATTCATAGCCAAACTAATTCTTTATATTCCTTATAAGTTGTGATATACATGCATTCTAATATAGAATTTTTTACCACAATTTCTTTGAGCTCATCCAGATCACATCACCTCCATTCAAAGAGAAGATGTATCACGTTTTCAACTTCATGTCATCCTGATCTGCCTAGAAACTAGCATCTGGATATCCTATAATGGCTAGATCCACGTATTCTCCATAAACTAACGAAATATATTTATTATGTCTTATGTACATATGGATATTCTTGATTTCCATCCAATTATATTCGACAATATCATCTTGATAACTTATACCACAATTAATTCGTAAGATACATCTAGCATGGTACATAACATGAAATACTTGACTGGCACAATCTCTAATGCATATCACATCATTTCCATTCCCTATCTTACCTCATGCATATTAGGATGCATTTTCATGGAAATATGAATTCCATGTTATGTTGGAAACAATCCCCGGTTGTATTGATCCAAACAAAATATTTCAGTATCGTGTTAATGTATGTACACTTAATTAGCCCCACCAATCTCTTATATCTATCATGATGGATATTTATCATAAGAATATATACTGCCTCGACCAAGTCTTTAATTGAGTGTCATTTATTAAACCATTATATAACAGACTGTAAGAATGGTATCTCATTTACAATAAGATATATGTAATCAATGTATACTATAACAAAAATGATCAAACTCCCACTAAACCACTTGTAGGAACAAGTCTCAAATTAATTATTTATAAATCCAAATTATGTTATGGCTTCATAAAAATAAATGTTCGATGACCTACATGGTTTCTTTAATCCCTAAATGGATTTCTGTATCTTTCGTACCTTATTGAAATCATTTTTGAGTCACAAACCCTTAAGGTTGCTTCATGTATCCATCTTCATGAAGGTTCCTATTAAGGGAGGTTGTTTTAAGATCCATTTTCCAAATATAATATTAAAGGTAAGTGGAAATTTCCAATAGGATTCTAGTGGATTTCTGCATCCCAACTGCTGAAAATGATTCATCGTAGTCAATCCCTTGATGTTGTTTAAACCCTTTTGCAACCAGTCGTGCCTTATAGGTACTGACATGTCTTTCCATGTCATGCTTATTCATTAATACCCTTTTATAACCAACTGGAATAACTTAAACAATTTGATATACCAAAAACAAAACATTGTTTTTCTACATGGAATCCATTTCATAATTTATGGCTTCTTGACAATTGGAAACATCTATGACACTTATAACTTCCTTATAGGTTAGAGGATCATTATTATCCACTAATAATGTGTCACCATCCTTAGTAATTAGAAAACCATACTATTCTAGTTCTCTAACCTATATGGTACTTTTACACAATACCTGTGTCTCCGGAACATATCTTTCTTCCATGGGACTTTGTATAATCTGTTATTGTACCAACTCTTGTATACCATGCGCCTCGACTTCATCTAAGTCCATCGCACTCCCACTATCTATTTTGGAGATGTGCTCCATATCAAGGAATATGGTGTGTCTTTCTAATATAGACTTTTTTTGTCTAAGGGGTAGTATAGGTAATATACCCTTGTTTCATTGGTATATCCTATAAAGGCACACTTTGTGCCTTGGGGTGTAAGTTTGTTAACTGAAGTGTCCATAGAAAATTTTCCGCTTCACTACATATGAAATATTGATAACATGGATTGGCTTCCACTCCAAAGAACATAAGTTTTTCCATTTAATGATTTATTTGGTACATGGTTTAGTACGATTGCCAATGTTTGTAATAGAAATCTCTAAAAGGATAATATAAGGCATACATGACTCAACATTGATCTAAACATGTCCAAAAAGGTATGTTTCCTCATTTCACTTACAATATTCATCTGATGTGTATATGGAGGAGTGACTTGGGATAGAATCTCGAACTCCCATAAGTAATCAATGATGTATTTATTATGATATTCTCCACCTCAGTCTGAGTGAAGTCTCTTATTCATCATTCCAAACCAATTCTCAAATTCATTATTTTTTTCTTTGAACTTATCGTTTTAATATAACTAATACCTCATTAAGTATATATATCCATATCTACTAAAGTCATCAGTAAATGTTTTGATGTATGGGTACCCATTCCTTTCTTCAATTGTAAATGGTCCACACACATCGGTAGAAACTAATTTAAGAAACTCTTTATCCCTTTCACCCTTTCCACTAAATGGAGCCTTGGACATTTCATATTGTAAACATTTCTGAAATACACAATGTGGTTTTAGTTTAAATGAATAAAAATTTCTATCTGGATGTAACTTTTTCATGAATTTATCATTTACATTTACTATCTTATGATGCCAATGGTGTGTGTGGTATGATTCATGAGATGTATCTTTGTTATCGATTTCCAATTCTTGGTTTTGGTAATCCAACACATAAAAAACGTTATATAAATGTGCCTTACCAAAATAAATGTTTTATTTATAAAATAAGAAACATCTATTTCTAAACTAGAAAAAAAATCCATCTTTATCTAGTATGGAAACATAAATATTGTTTTCTGTAACAAAATTCACATAATAACAACCCTTTAATGCCAAGATCATCCAATTTGGAAAAGTGAGGTGGTAGTCTCTAATAGCTACATCTGCACATCTGGCTATGTTGGCTACTCGTAGATCTACCTCCCCATAGATAATCTTCCTGAATCTATATGGTTTCTATATTTGGATACATATGTGAGCACCACAAGCTATATCTAATAACCAATTTTTAGAAATAGATAAATTGGACTCGATAATAAATGCACTTGAATATTCCCCTTGCTTCTTTGGTTGGGTGCAGTTTTTCTTCTAGTGGCCCATCATGCCACATACGAAACAAATTGAATCTTGTTCCCATTCCTCCCCCTTGATATTCTTTTTCATGGAAGGGCATGAAACATCTTTGGCCATAAATCTCTTTTTCTTGCCTTTCCTTTTATTCACCACAAGTATAGAAGTTTTTTTTGCATAGCATACCTTTGTCCACATAGTGAATGAGGATAAGAAGATCTGATAGAGACTTCTCAATGTTTTTAATATAAAATGTTACTGCATTTCTGGAGAGTCTCTGAGGTATTAATGAAAAGTGAGATTTGTGCCCTATTCATTTGGGATTTTAAGACACATAACCTCTTGGCGCTTAATGTTTACAATGATCTTAAATATGTGAGTCCCTACTGGGGATCCCTCTCTAGACATACTCTAAAAGAGGTCCTTAGATGTCTCAAACCATTCATATCTTTCCCTCTCCTAGTAAATTCCATGGAGGTGCTCAAGCATGCTATAAACATCCTTGTTTTAATGATACTTCATGATTTCCATAGGCATTGATGAAAGCATCAAATATTGATGGTCGGCCACATTGTTCATATGTTTCTCATAGAAAAATAACTCCTCAACACTCACCTCTTTTGTAGGAGGATCAGGTAATGCAGACTCCAGCACCAAATACATCTATTCATGGAATAGAAAATTCAGAAGGAATCTAATCCATTCCTGGAATGTTAATACCAGTGAAGATATTATCCTTATCCAGAATTGATCGCAGTGATTGTGTGATTGATGAGCATGCCATTATTTTCTACAATTAAAATAGTATATTATTAGTAATGTTTTTATTACATTTTATGAGAAATAATGAATTAATTTTATTAGGTTTCCCATTATTTTATCATGTCCTAATACCACACCATTTAACTCATAATGTCAAGTTTCTCAGACATTCTAGTGGAAAGGATCCATATTCCTTTTCTCATAACCCCAAAAAGGGTTGGTCAAGCTCTTTGTAGGTTTTTAGGTATGCACGTCCTTTTCAACTGTGGACTTTTAGATCATTAATATGTTGAGTGGAATCCCTAACCCTAATATCTTGACTTGAATTTCCTCAATATTTTCCTCCAAATTTACACCAATTTTAGACAGAACTACTTATATTGATGTAAAATGGTTAAGTAAACACAAAACATTCATAAGGACTTACTGTAAAAAAGATTGTGTCCCAAAAAGGGTTGGTCAAGCACATTCATTTGTTGAGTCCTTTCTTAATTATGTAACAAAAGGATTAGTATGACATAATATTTTATTGAGGGATTTTAATATATTTTGCATAAATTTCTTATTATATTTATCGGATGATTTTTAATATTAAGTGGATATTACATATGATATTAACAATGTCTTGATAATAATAATGTACAAGCCTGGTTTTTTTTAGTTCCACCTTACATTCTTGTTAATTAATGAATAATGTGATCATGAAAACACATCCATATTGAAAAACCATGAAACTGAAAGAAATAAAATAATGTAAAGTGCATGATTGTGAGATATTCTAATGGTAGTTTATCTAGTGGTTGAGAAACTAATCCTAACCTAGGTGAGAAACACTATGAACCATTCATGTTATTATTTACATATTTCCACCTATCCACCATTTTATCTCTATGGACTGGTTTCGCATTAGCTCCATCTTGAACTGCATTCACAAACGTGGGAGCTCCACCCATTACATATGCTTTATAACTAACACGTAGGTGAAGTTAAAAGGGGGTTTACATAAGAAAAATTTTAGGTTTGTAGTCACTACCTATCGATGAGGATATTTGGATCATAGTACTACAATTTAATTTAACAAATAAATTTAGTGGAAAAAAATCACATACAATGGTCTGGTCTATCTCATGATCACCTTACATACATGCAATGAAATATGCATTTCATAAAACAAGCATTCAACTCATTAATCATTATTATTAATATAAACTGTGCTCAAATCAATTAATTATTATCTTTAATTAATCAAACCTTTTATTTTAATCCTTTTCTAAATTTCCTTGAGATTTTCATCCTTGTATATAAATTTAACATGGAGGTAACATGGTGAATACTCATTTGAATCTACCCAACATGTATTATATTTAAATATTGTTTTAATCTTATGACATATGGAATACATGATACTTCAACACATAGTGTAATAACCTGTAGTACGATTTATTCATCATATGTAGTTCTAACCATTAAAAAAACATTATTGTTTTAATTTTGTGTAATTTCAAAAAGTACATGGCGTGTAGTTCTGACTATATGTCATGTACTACCATTATAATCTTATCATAAGAACATGCCTATGGACATAGTGTGTGAGGGAATAAAATATAAATTTCAAAGTACACCACGTGTAAAATGGGCTACTTGTCATTTTGTCTCCATGTTACATGGTTATCAGTCAGCTTAGCCATGTATGGGATACACGGTTTGACCCTTTGCCTAAAGGGACTACAGGCCATGTCCAGTATCCCACAAGGCATGTACTCCAGTATTTGTGTGCCTATCTGTCCTGGTCAAAATGAATTGTAAGAATTAACTACACCGTGTATAATTAATGTACATGGGTTGAGTAATTTCCAAATTACAACCGATGTTTTGTACAAGACTACAAAGTGTGTAATCAAGATTACATGGTATGTATGTAACATTACATGGTGTGTATGTATGAATACATGGTGTGTACATTCCTCTCACCTGGACAGAATCATCAGCACCTCCTGATGAGTTCTTCATTTTAAATTTAATCCAAAAATTATTCATTTCTGTTAGATCTATGATTAATGATGTAGGAAGAACCTATCTCAAAATCTAGATTACATGAACGATTAACATTGAATTAACAATCTAAATTATTAAAGTGTGAATCATCAAAGAATTAAATAAATAATTATAAATGATGATGAGCCCTCTCTTATTCCACTTGAAGGATCCAGGCAGTATGGAAGTGTGGCGGGGTTGAGATGGACCAAATTTTCCATTCCCAAAATAGATTACCAATCCAATATCAATATGATGATAAACACTAGTATCCATGGATTTAGTTCAAATATTTAGAAAAAATAAGAGAAGAACCAGATCCTAGAGATAGGATCTTGCAGATCCTTTTAATAATTAATTTAATAATTTTTAGATAATTTAAATACCTGGATATTTGGTACATTCCTCATTGACATTGTAGATCATCCAAGATTACCCTTCCAGATTGTCTTGTTGTTCATGCGAGGATCCAAACTAGAATCCCTCTAGCAGTGATCCACATGTTCTCCAATGGCCTCCGATCGATACCACTCATTCTCCCGATGCTATCATGGTGGAATGAATTTCTTGAATTGATCGTTCTTGATCACCCATTCTACGGTCTTGAAGAATGTCTCTCATTCTTGAGATGTGGAGAGGAGAGGAATTGAGATAGAAATTGTTGGCTAAACAATTATCTATTCTTACATCACCAGTGGCTAGCTCTCTAGCATAGCATTCAATGTATGAAATAATAGAAATACTTTTATATTAATCTATATGGGGGTTTTAGTTATAATATTTTATTGTCTAATAGTGAATAAATGCAATTATAACCTTGGTGAAAACCAATTCCTCTTAATAACAATAATAATGTCATTATTTTTTGTGCGACAGCTTGTGAAAAACAGAACCATAAATGAAATCTCATGCCACATTCAGTTAATAGTGTTATTAATATTTTATCTTGTTCTAACTAGTTAAATAATTAGTTAATATCTTGAAAATAATTATTTTATCACAATACACGGTCTTCGTCCACTCAAACTCCTCTTCCATTTATTGAACACTTGAATGAATACATAGTTTATTCTCAAAAATAAATATTTAATTTTAAAAATTAGTAAATAAATATTAATTAAATATTTGATAAAATAAATAAATATATTTTATTCACAATCTGCTGAATAAATATTTATTTAATTTATGTGATTATGTAACATGAATAAAATTATTCCACAGTCTTGGGAATAATATTTTTTCAACTAATTAAATTCAAATATAATTTAATCAACAAAAAAAGAAACATGTGGTGTTTGACCCACTAGGATTCTTTCTCAGTGGAAGTAGTCATGAATGCCTAAAGTCCAAGAGTACAGTATAGTAATGGGTTAACACACCCAATACAAGGTACTTATAGTTGAAACAACATCATCCACATATGAATTCTCACTTTGTAATTTAATCCCTTTTTCTCAATATCTCATCATAAAGGTTTCATGATAGTTTAATCAACATGTATGCTTGATATATCTTTCTTTGTCTACATAAAAACTCATCATTACACCATGTCTATGGAATATAAGGAAATGGTTCTATTTTAATCCAAGGGATATGATATCAACTTCTATAAATATGGAAGGTAAAAATCCATCCTCGACCTATCCATTAATAACATTTCACTCATGATGCTCCCAAAGTACCCTACTTCCCCCCAACATATGGAGTGATGGTTTCAAACAGTAAATCAAAGTGTGCGAGTCATGATACATATTAATGAAAATCATAAAGTCTAAAGATCATTACACGTGATTTGGAATAGGAATATCTTATGAAACCATAACATGAAGAATTATTATGGGTGGTTATGTTCCCATAATCTCCCATCATGGATTTTACCAAGTGCTACCTTTATGAGAACAAGTCTCATAAGCTCTTGATTACTCACAACTAATGGTCTCTATACTATATTTCCCAACATAGTATGTTATATAACCGTAGAACTATATTTAATAATATTTTTATAGAACATCAAGGTTATCATTATAGCAGGGAAATGTTATGACCCATCAATACGACAAATACTCGAGGACATTATTATATCATAGTCATGAAGAAAATTGAACAACATATAATAACATGTTTAATTTTTAAATACATTAAATTGTGATATATACAACATACAAATAGTTAATTCTAAGACACAAAATCTAACATACCTTACATATATATATCTCTTATCATACCTTTTATGGGGTAATACTTTACTTATGATCATTTATTGAATTATAACTTTATGAAATCACTTTTTCTTATGTTATGAGGCAAGATTATGCAACCCATAGTCATTCCATGTATAGTTATTTTGTTTATACAATATGAATGATTTTCTTTTTATGTAACACATAATCATAAACATATTGTTATGGTTGTGCCCTGATTTCACTCCAAATCATTTTATAAATATTTATTCTCACGACATATCATTTATGGGAATTGGGAGTAAACCTAATACATTATGGGGCTCCATCCACCATGTTTTCTTGGCAGTTACCCTTGACTTATGTATATGTCATGTTTATTGTTGCATCCACATTTCATATTTTATCATGATATTGTGATAACAAGTTCTCTATATTATTCTCCTATATGTTTAATCAAATGCATTCTATTTTGTTATATCATGTTATTTATTTTCATTCATGCAATCTGTTTTCTTATCATGGTTATTCCCTTACTGGTATTTATAGATCTCCACTTTTTTATATGTATTCCCCATGTTTTCTCATGAAATTTTAGGAGCTTGAATAAATTTAAGAGCTCATAGGGGAGAATAAAATAAATATTTCATGTTTTTGTTTTCATGATGTATTATGAATCTAGTCTTCTAAATACACCAGAACTCATGATTGTTGAGTTGTGTTTATTAGAGGTTTTTGTTAAAAATCATGTAATATTATGAGTAAAATGTAATTGATCATGACTTATTGACCCATGTTTTTTTTTTGTTTTTTCCTGTTATAGGTGTCTCAGAGGAGACTTAAGGATGATCCATCGAGGATAGAGCTATAGGGATGTTGTAGCAGGGATATTACCTCAAGTAAATTTGGTTCATGGTATGTATAGCAATTGAATTCACATCTTTTAAATCAGATAAGCATGATCCTTAAAAAATTCAGGTCATACAAAAATACAATTCACAATGTTTATTAAAGAAATTATAAGGAAACATAATTTTCCTCAAAAGAATTAAATTTTCATAAAACTGAGGATTACACACCATGTAATGGTTACATTTTTTGAAAATGATAAGTTTTCAACATTTTTGTTCTGTTCATGGATGATAATTCTCATTCGATAATGGATTATCTCCCTCTTGTTATAGACAAACCCTTGGCACCTCAAAGAGGATTTATATCCCTCTTTTCATTGGTTTGATATGTTGGTTTCAGTGGTTGCTGGTTCGCAATCTATAGTGAGTGTTTTCTCATTTCCTCATGATTTACATTCATTCTTCTCATTATAATTCAATATGGATATGTTTCTCTTGTTTTGGAGGTTATCTATTCTACATTTTTATGCTCTTTTATTTTGTGTAATTTGATCATTTTTTCCCATATGTGGGTGTGTTTTAAATGGTTTTTTTTCTCATGGTGTGTAGCAAGAGGGGAAAGCATCTTTGAGGTAGTGAGCCCCTCGTTTCACTTTATTGTGTATCATGTACGAGCTGTTTATAGTTTTTATCTATTTGAGATGGATGTGATGGATTAATAAATTATAAAAAATGCATAATTGAAATTGAAGTAGGAAGGGGAATGATTCACATGATTTTATTTCTCTAATATTATATTGATATTGTGATAGTTTGGGCTGAATTCCCTAAAAGAATGTTGTTGTCATTGGGGGATATGTTTTTGGAGAATGATATGTGTTGTCACTACTTTGTTTGTTTTGACTATTGTGACATCACCTTAAAATAAAAATTTTATAACAACTTATATTTTGGATAATAAAATGGATGCCTCAAGATTATACCTTGTGTAACCCCTAAATAATGTGAAATGTGATAATAGAATATTTTTTAAATCTAAAAAATGATATTAGCTTGTTGTGATGTGTGGCCATGCTCAGGGGTGGTGATTTTTTCTTACAATGATTTGTGAGGTTGTTTTGTGTTTAGGGCATGTTGGGCTATTGGGGGATGGTGTTTTGGATATGCATTGTGGATTGTGAGGTGATATTTTATTGGTTGAACTTTCGGGTGGCAAGGTGATGGTTGTTTGTACGTACTTTTGGGCAAGCGAGGTTATTGTTTTTTTATCATGCTATGTTGGTGGGGAACTTGTGGTTGTTTAGATGTACATTGGGGTAGTGATTTAATGGTTATATGATAAATCATTGAGTGTGGTGAGGTGATGGTTTTCTAGTCCTTCATTGAGGGCATCAAGGTGATAGTTTTTTGGGTTGTGCTTTGGGGATGGTGATGAGATATTTCATTGGAGATGATGAGATACATGTTATGTGTGGTTTTGTTTTTCATGACTCCCTAGTAGTTATAGAATAAGTTTTTGTTAATAATTAAAATATTGTTGGGTAGATTTGGATAATGGGATGAAAATGATTATCAAATAAATAAAATATGATTTAATTGGTTAGATATCATTTCTACATTATAATGAAACAAAATGGTTTGGACGATGAAATTGCACAGTAACGTAAATGTTTATTGTGTCTTGTTGTATGATTTTAAACATTTAGATGATGTAGTGAAAGTAGGGTTGTTTGGGGTTGGATAGTATTTTATTGAGTACCAGTACGGTGGTCTTGTGTGTGTCTATATGTATATACTTTAATATTCCCTTTGAATTCTATATGCACCTAACCCTTGTCGAGAACTATGTGCTGAAACCCTCACAATAACTTGGGGGTTGTTTTTTCCGACATCTAGATAATTAGAATAGATGGTTGGCTACCCACTCTTTCCCTTATCTTTTTCAGGAGAGTAGATAATAAAAGGATATGATGACTGGTGGTCTACTAGTTCATTATGTGATAACCTAGCTGTTTTTGAGGGAGATTTGATATGATCATTCTTGGGGGGTAGGGGCCTAGGTGTTTTCATGAAAGATGTGAAATGACTTGTGCTTGTGGGTTTGTTACCCAGGTATCTTCATGTGAGAATTGATATGACCACGTTGTGGTTTGGCATATAGTTGGGTTCATACATGTTCGAAGGAGGGAACGATGTTGATTTCCTTCATTATTATGATACCCAACTACTCTGGTTATGGTTTTGATGTGATGGAACATGTGATTTTGGTGAGATGTGATGTAACTGTATATATGGGGTGGGGGACAATGTGTATGTCGACTTGATGTGATGTGACCATTCTTATCCGGAAGTGGTATATGGTATTTGAAATAGTTTAGAAAACTAGGATGTATGATGTCTGGGTCTAAGTGAGGAAAATCAATGGGAAAGCGTAGCAGGGTACCCTTTATTGATACACAACATATTAAGTTATTATACATGGATTACATTTTCTATTGAGAATTATGTTGTTAGGATTGGATTACTTATTGACCTATTTAGGTGGTATTGGTTCTACTGTTTATCACAGGTGCATTTTATGTTCTTTCACATGGGCCCAAGAGATTTTGGTTTTCTTAATAAGTATACCCTTATAGTCACCCTACATATATAAACTTAATTTCAGGTTTATATGAAGAGTAGATGGACCATTGCAAACATTACAAGCTCCAACATTTGGATAGTTTTTCTACCTCTATCTTAAATTTTTTTTGGTTATTTACTTTGAAGACGTTTAAATGTTTCTATTTATTATTACATGAATATTTGAATGGTTATAGTTTATTTTTATGCAATTTCATAGAGGTTTTTTTATTATTCAATTTATTTATTGATCCATTATTATTATTGAGGATAATTCCTCCTATTTCAAGAGTTTGTTTTTACCTCAGGGCTAGTCTCCCACCCAGCGCCTACTCAAGGCTGGACTCTGGGGGTCATTATCTCTCTTCCTTCATTTAAGTATCTTTTATGGGAGGGGTCATGGAATTGTGGTATCAAAATCAGATGTTCAAGAGATATGAAGGATTTTTTAGTTAGGAACAATAAGCGTTGCAAGTTTTGGTATGGAAATAGTGAAATCTATCCTTTTTTCATGACATAGGCTAGGATGGCTGAAAAAAACCCGAGATTTTAGGGCCCCCTGTGATTTAGTGCATGAAATATGAACTTATTTAATGTACATGTTACATTGACCTTATTTTATAGTAGAGTCCTAGGAGAGGTACATGTATCATGGTTATTGGTGTTTGTGTTTGAATCAGGTTGTTTTGGGGAAATTAAAATTAATAATGTGAATAAAATGAATAAAATGAATCCTGATAAAATTCTATAATACATGGTATTAAGAAATATTTTTATCCTATTTCATTTATGGATCATGTTCTTCATCTATGTGAGAATTAGGAATATTAGGTTCAGTAGGATAATCCAGTAGATTTTCTTTGGGTTGATCTTATTAATAATGGTGACCAGTGGAAGAGTATGTTTTTTAGTAGTGGGAATTAGGGAAATATGAGGTCAGTGTTTCAGATGTGGAGATGGAGAGATATTTAATGAAGCTTGATATTTCTTTGAGTTTAAGTTAGGACCTGATGGAGTACTGATTCCCATTGGTAGTCAGTCAGATGTGGGGAGTTGTGCATTAGTGTTGGATGTTGGATCTAGGTTAGCAGATGGATGTGAATGTTTTTTGGGTTGCCATTCATAAAGTGGTATGGGTAAAGTTACTTTCATTGACCATGAAGGAGTGAAGAAGCTGTATATTCTATATCTTAATAAGGGGAGTTTAATAGTGCAATTTTTAGGGATCCAGTTTAAATAACTTCTACAATTTTTCCTAGATCATTTACCAGATGACAAGTATTGTGATATAAATCTTGAGGAGGAACTCATCCATTATATATGGTTTCCAATTACTCCTTTTACATTATCTATGTATCTAGAGTATTAGAAGAAAGAGAAAGAGATTTGGTGGATTAACTCATGAAGAGGATTGTCATGAGAGGTGAACTAATAGAGATCCTTGAGGAGAAGGGTCTTCAGTTGTAGGTCTTAGACATGAGGGATTTTTCGTTTTTGACCAGTGAGGAGTCAAAATCAACATATTTCTTCTTGGACATCTTAGGCCATTAGATTATATTCCTTTCCTAAGGAATTTATATTATTTTGTTTTTCCTATAGTTGTAATGGAAATCACCAAATGTAGTGCTCGGTGGTTCTTTGATCTTAGATTGGGGGAGGCAAGAGTATTCAATGCCAGCCTCAGCAATAGTTTCCATTGAGACCATTTTAGTAGTATATGAAGAAGTATTAAGCTCCATAAATGAGTGATATATTATATTTAGGTTGTCCTTAGGTTGTTCCATATGTTTATGGATCTCTACACAATCATTCTCATATAGGTGGTTGTTAGCATAGGTGTAGAGGATATGAGAATGGTCAGTTTCATGTAGTTGAGGTAGTAGAGCGAGGTAGTCCATAGATAATTTTAGGTATTATCAATTTGTTGTACACCATTATTATTACTATGTTTATTAAAGATCGTCACACTCCCTTGTTTAACCCACTCTAGTCTGTACTATAGAACTATTTATAGAGAGGTTTTCCATGACCCTGCTATTGACTTAAACATTCAGACGCCATAAAATCATGTTTGATTTTTGTTGGGGGAGAAGACTAATGATGGGGGAACATCAGTCCTATGGGGAACATTTTATAATATACATGAAGCCATAAGAATTCATATTAAGCGTCTATATTTTGTATTGTATGTGTGTTGTTATATACTTCTTATAGAGGATTGTTAAGTTCTTATTTATAGTTGTATAGTGTAAGGTTTTTGATGGTGAGAAAATTTTTCAAATTGGAATTTATTATATAGAGCCCCTTATTTATTTGATGGTGGAGTTATCAAAGGAATCAGTGGATTTTGTGACAGTGGAGGTTCCCATGGGTGTTGGGTTATTTCTGGATGTTTTCCCAAGGTGTTTTTTAGGCTACCCCATCGATGTAATATTGATATAGAGAAAGACTTTAAACTAATTGATTCTCCTATTTTGATTGATCCTAATAATATATAACCTTCTACGTTGTGGGAGTTGAGTATTCGGGTGGATGATCTAATGTAGAGGGGTTTCATCTGACCCAACATGTAAACATGGTGTTCTCTAGTGTTGTTCTTCAAGAAGGTTCACAATATAAAGTGGTTTTTTATAGAAAATTGTAGGTTTAATCAAGTAACTAACAAGAACTGTTATCCTCTTGTGAGGATAGATGATCTTTTTTACCAGCAAAGAATTATAATTTGGTTTTATAATATAGATCATTGGTGTGGATATCAATAGTTTTGGGTGAAAGATTATAATATTCTGAATACTACATACATATTCTAGTATGGGCACTTTAAGATTGTATTATTTTAGTTCGGAGTTACGAACACACCATCTATGTTCGTGGGGATTATGAACTATGTTTTTCATGAGTTCATAGACCTATGATTCGTCTTATTCATCTATGATATCTTGTTCATCTTGAAGTAAGATGCATATCATGTCAAGCATCTTAATGATATTTTTTATATATCCTTTGACACCACCATGTTTATGGGAAGTGGTCCAAGTGTGAGTTTTTGAAGTGAGATGTTAATTTCCTTGGACATGTGGGGTCTTTTGATGGGGTAGAAGTGGAGCCATCAATCATTTAGCTAGATTTTACTTAGGTATCAACCAGGAACATTACATAGGTCTTCAGTTTTCTTGGTCTTAGAGGAAATTATTGGACGTTTTGTTTTTCAGAACTATCTCTAATGGAAGCCCCATTGATAACATTGAAAAGGAATAACCAACATTTTCTATGGATTGAATAATGATAGGATTCATTTGGTTACCTATTAGGGAGGTTGGTTGGTGCACCTTTTTTCAGTTTCAAAAGGTGGGATTGTTGTTTGAGGTTTATTGTGACACTTACCATCATGGCTTACGATGTGTGTTGATACAATAGAGGGAGGTGATATCTTATGGATCTTTTATGTAACTTCCGCATGAGTGTAACTACACCACTCGTGATCTTGAGTTGGTAGTGGTTATTTTTTCATGGTTTTTATCGAGGCCATACCTCATTGGGGATCAATTTTTTGTCTTCACAAATCACATGATTTTTAGGAATATATTTTCACAGTATGATATCAATCTACAATAGTGGGGTTATATGGAGTTTATTCTATATTATGATTTTGAGATCTCCTACAAATTTCGATAGGGGAATGTTGTGTCCAATGATTTGAGAAGGAATTTATGGAAAGATGTTATCCAATATTCTAGGGATGTTTGGAAATAGATTGAGGAGTGCCCAACCTTTCAGATAGAAAAATGGGTGGATGATGGTGGATTTTTCATGTATTAGATAATAGTGAACCCTTATTTTATGATATAGATATAGGATTCTAAGTGTGGATATTTAAAGGAAGAGGTGATATGTGATCATGTTGGTCATGGAGGTACTATGTAGGGATCATAAGAAGATGTTAAAATCTCAATGTTATTTTAGGAGAGATTGTTTGTTCTGGTAGTGATGTGTGAGGGGTTCCATTGTGAGTTTCATAGCACAAAATTGTTGATATACCATGGTGTTTCTATGATGTATAACCACTTAAGGATTTAGTTTCAGTGGCCCGATATAAAGAGGGTAGTGGTGGATTTTTTGTCGAAGTGTTTGGTTTGCCTACAGGTAAAGTAAAAACATCATGTTAATGGTGGGTTTCTGTAGCCTTTGGATGTTCTTGAGTGGAATTGACATAATATTTCCATATATTTCATCATATGGTTACCCTAAGCTCAAAGAAGTTTTGATGTTTTCTGGGTAAACATTGATTAGTTGATTAAATTAGACCACTTATTATTGATCAAGGAGTCGAATGTAGTGGATAATTTATCTATTATGTGTGTGTATGAGGTGGTGTGTTTTCATTGAGTTTTTAGGTCCATTTTCTTGGATTTGGAAGAATATTTTAAATCACAATTATAAATGGGATTATAGCCTGCCTTGGAACATAGTAATTCCTCATCAATTAATTTATCCCTCAGATAGATAGATAAACAGAGAGAATAATCTAAAAGCTAGAGGATATATTTTGGGAATTCATTTTTAACTTTGGTGCATCTTTGGTATGACACCTTCATTTGGTCAGGCTTTCATAAAACAATGCATATCACTCATACATTGGTATAGAACTATTTGAGGCTTCTTATGGGTTGTGTATCAATCATTTATATACTTAATGGAGGTTGGGGATTCACTAGTTCATTGTCCGGATGTGGTGCAAATAAAAAGAGAGAATGTTGAAATGGTTTGACAAAGGATGAATATAGTGCAGGATCGGAAGAAGTCTTGTGTCAACCATAGGAGGAGGCCCATGGGGTTTGAGGTTTGGGATCATGTGTTCATTAATTATTCCCCTATATGTATGTAGTTCTTCTTTTAATGGTGCAGTAATCATTCTTCTAGGTTTTCTGGGCCCTTTATGGTGTTGGTGATAGTTAGCAAGGTGGAGTATAGGTAGGTGTTTCCACTACAGTTGGAGAGGATCCATGATGTCTCCCGAGTCTCTCTGTTACATCAGTACCTTCATGATAGCTCCCATATTATTGATTGGGGAAAGTTGGATATTGAGGATGATGTGACGATCATGGAACAACAAATTTAGCTCCATGTTAGTTAGGATAAGGTGATAGGTGGAAAAACTATTCCTTTAGTTCATGTGTTTTGGAGTCATGGTGTCCTATAAGAGTATACATATGAGGATGATATGTAGATACATACCTAGTACACCCATATCTATTTTGAGTTTTTTTCTTTTCTCTATTTTTTTTTGTGATTTTATGTTTAAACATATATGTTTTATGAGATGTGCTATTTAACATGATGAGTAATTTGTGATAATGTTTCGGCATATTAAAAGGGGATGACCTAATTCCTAATCAAAATACATTAGAAAAAAATTTAATTAAAACCATGTGGGTGAGTTAGTGATAAAGTTGTGATATATATTTTTGTGTTCATTTTTCTTTCAGTGTTTGGTGGGTGGTAGCATTTGATAAACGATTAGATACTTGAGATGCATCTCCTAGGGTGGTTGTTATGACCATGTTCCATTATGGTTTTGGTTTTGATTCTCGAGGGAGATAATAATAGGAGTGCTATATGATATAAGATATCATGCCTTTAGAGGCCATTACATTGTCTGTTTTTTGTGTTTGAGGTGTCTCAGATGAGACTTTAGGAGGATCTACGGACGTTGGAGCAACATGGGTGCTGAAACTAAGAATACATGTCTTTTAATTATTCCATGACATTTAAAGGTTGATCGCATCTTCTACTTGTGATGAATTTATGGATTGTATATTGGATAATGTTGATCCATGAAGAAAAAAAATATTTCGTGTAAATACAATTCATATTGTGTAATAAATAATTATCAAGGAAATTATATTTTTAGATAAATATAGAAATTTTTAGAATCCTAAGGATTACATGTTGTGTAATCGTTACATGAAATAAAATTGTCAGGTTTTCAGATTTTATGTTATTTAATAGTAAGTTTTTTTAATTTTTCTATTTTTTCTCTCCCTCTGATTCTGGATGAACCCTAGGTGCCCTTATGAGGATTTCCATCCCTCTAATCCTTAATTCGATCTATTGGTTCTAGTGCTCATTGGTTGACGACCCATCCCCATGTTTTTCATTCTTTCATCTCTTGGGAATTCACTGTAGAAATGTTTCTTTTTTTGGGATGATTTTTTGGTTTTGTTTTGATATTTGTTATTGTGGAGGTTGATCCACTGCTTTCACCTATGTATTTATATTTTTTGTGTTTATTTTTCACTCCATGCTGCATAGTATGATTGAAAATGTTTTTTGGGGTAGATAATCCATTTTTTCACTTTATTTTGTTTCATACTGGAGGGGTTTAATTTTTTCTATCTATAGAGAATTGTTTCTATGGCATAATAAAAGATAAAAATTAGTTAAATAAAATTGAATCGGGTAGGGTAATTATTCACACGCTCTTACATATTGGTTATTATTTTTATATTGTGAATGAATGAAATGAATTCCATAATGAAAATTGTAGTCATAGGGGGTTTCTTTGAACTAGAAGATATGGGTTGTGACTATTTCTTTAGTTGTGAATATTGTCACGTCATACTAAATTCGAAATTTGCTAAAAAATTACATTTGGATAATGAAATAGATGTCCAAGGATAATGTATTATATGATAACACCACAAAAATAAATCAAAATGTGATAAAATACCTTTTGTTAAAACTGTAATTAAATATTGATGTGTTTTGATGTGTGGTCATGACGAGGAGATGGAATGTGTGGTTGTGATATGATGCATGGTTTTTGTTTGGTTGTTGTGTTTAGGGGTGATGGGTGATGTTGGTTTGGTCATTCATTGTGGGTGGTGAGGTGATGGTTATTTTGTTTTTCTTTTAGTGAGATGAGGTAATGGTTGTTTGGATGTGCTTTGGGGGAAGTAAGGTGCTGAATATTTGGTCATTCTATAGGGGTAGTGAGGCGGTTGTTGTTTTGATTTTCGTTGGGGTGTTGGGGTAATATATGTTTTCATTATTTTTGATTGATAGGTAATGGTGGATTTTCCATGCATTGGGGGTCATGATTTGGGGTGGTGAGGTGATTGTTTTTTTGGTCGTTCTATGGGGTTGTTGAGGTGATGGTTTGATAGGGGTGATGATATGCGTGTTATGTGTGGTTTTGTTGTTCGAAATGCCTAGGTAGTGATTGAATAAATGTATAATAGTGATTAAAATGGTTGGGGTTTTATTTATATAATGGGATATAAATGATTAATTTGTTAATAAATGATGGGTTGTGTGGTTAAATTTTTTTGATGTTTGGTAATGAAAAAAATGGTCTAGTTGATGAAATTGTTTGGGAACATGATCTTGACTTCTGGCTAGTTGAGTTGTTTTTTCATTTAGAGTTGGCAGTCAAAGTGGGAATGTTTTGAGTTGGTTAGAGTTTTGTTGAGAACCCATAGAATGGTCTTGTGTGAGGCTATATATATACATATACATTTTTTTATATCTATAAGCACCCCACACACATCGAGCACTTTGCATAGACACCTGTATAGTCACGTACATGTGTGTTTTCCAGCAACCTAGTGATAACAATGGCTAGATGGAAACCTTTTATATCCCCCTCTCACTTCAAAGTGACTAAATATGCATAAGATGTGATTTAATAATGTGTTATAGTGCATTACATGATGTACTAGTTATCATAGGGTGAGATTAGATGGCCTGGGATTTTTTGGATGATATATGATATGATTTTTCTTTATGGGGTGGTGTCCTATGTGTTTTTAGGTGATATTTGATATAACCATGTTTATGGGGTGGTGGACCAGGAGTCTTTGGGTGATATTTGATATGAGTGTGACGTGGGGTAGATTATAGTTGGGGTTTTGCAGAGTGGGAGGGGGAACAATGTTTATGTATTTCATGTTCATGATACCCTAAAACTCTATTTATGGATGTGATGTGATGGACTAGGTGCATGTGGGAGAGATGTGGTGTGAACATGCTTGTGGGGAAATGGCCAAGGTGTCTATGGGAATAATGTGATGTGACTATTCATGTGGGGTTGTGGTATATGTTATTCAGAAGCTATAAGATAAACAGTAGGTACGATGATGGGTAATGAGAATGAAAAATCAATGGGAAAGAAGTGCATAATATACTTTATCAATATGTTTCATGTTTTGTTATTATATTTGTATTGTGTTATTTGGTTAGAAAGGCATGGTGAGGATATGATGGATAGTCTACCTATTTAGGTGACATTGGTTCTATTTTTTTCTCATAGGTTCCTTTGTATTCTTCTTTCAAATGTGCATGAGTGACTCTAGTTTTCCTACTAATCATACATGTATGTTCACCTATGTCCTATGGTGGTATTTGGGAGGTCTCAGATTCGAGCCTCCCCATGCACAATTTGGTAGATTTACCTTTTTTATTCTCCTTCCCATACCAATGTTATATATTTATATTATCACCCTAAATAAATAATCATTTTTTCAGGTTTCCAGGAGGACTAAATGGATCATTATGGACATTACTATTTCATATATTTTGTCAGTTTTTTTATCGTCGTTGTACTTCTGATTTTGGGTGTTTACATTGGATACTTTTCTCAATAACTGTTTAATTTATACATCCATTTTATGATGGTTTTGGTTTTTATATATATTATTTCATGGAGTTCCTTGTGGATTATTTAACTTATCTCCATATTCTAAAAATTTAGAGGGGTAATTAATCTCATTTCATGATATTTTTATACCATCGGTTCTAATCAACAAGAAATTGTCTTCAGAGGTGTGAAAAAGGGTTCATTACATCTTTCCATTCATTATGGTGTCTTTGGTGGGAGGGGGTTGTGACATAAAAGGATTGGGAATCTATACTGTTAATCAATTTCAGTAGTATATCTAGGGTTTGCCTATTTATTATGCATCATAGTAAATTTTACACATCCCTTAGTGAAATTTTAAAGACCCTTCATGAGTTGTTCATTATAGAATTTAAGTTCAGTTTTTTCCTTTAATATCATTTTATTTTTTTCCTTTTCAATAAACATATATACTTTTAAAGATCCTATAAAATAATTTCCTTTCATCATATTTTCATATTTATCCTTTGGTTTATTAATGGTTTCTTTAAGAATGTGATAGTATTTGAAAAAAAAAACTTCACTACACATATCAGATTAATCATTTTTTAAATTTTTGAAGGAATATAAATAGTATTTTTTGTATCTTGTGTATCTCCTATAAAGCATAAATTTTCTTTCTCCTGAGAATTATTTCTAGATTATTCTGATTCAGTTGAACCATCCTATGAATATGTTAATGTTTCCCTCATGTATTTCATATATATCATTCTTTTTTTGTCGTATTTATTATTGTGCCTCAATTTTGGACACTCCACATTGATGTGTCATTTTCCTTCGCAGTCATAAAAAGAAAATTCAATAAATTTAACATCCTTCTTCGAGTTTCCATTCATATCATATTTTACATTCAAATTCATTTTTCCAGACAAATGTTTCTTCATGCAAAACATCTTAAATATTTTTTTATACGAGTCATCTTATTATCCCTATTAGAGTAACCACGACTACCACTAGTTCCCCCTTATTTGATTACCTCTTTATCTTTTAACTGAGATACTTTAAAAGAATTTTTTTTTGGGTTTTACATCTTCATCATTCACATTAATATTCTTCATACATCGTTAGTTTTCCATTCAACACATTTATTGGTACCTTTCTTAAATCACATGAATCAAAATTGATATAGCAGTTCCTCTCCATCTATGAGATATGCATCATAAAATCTACATCACTTTCAACTTATCATAAATAGTCTTTCCCAGTTAATTCCTCATGTTTATAACCTCATTAAAAAAAGTGATAATTCTGAATTCATCTAAAATGTATGATACTTATGGTATATGAATTTAATCGCATTTCATTAAAATTTTATGGACCCTCATGAGACACAACTAATGAATCCCAAATTTCCAAGTCTATATCACTTCCAGGTATTATATTAAATTCATCCTCTCCTAATGCATAATATAATGATTTTGTTGATTTTTAGTTATAACAAAATGAATTTTATAAGATTCCCTCTAGTCTGCTATGAAAGCTTTTTGTTCTTCTTATTGATCTTCTATTATATCCCAAATATAAAAACCCATAATCTCAAGATGATTTTTATTTTAATTTTCAATTTTAAATTGTTTTTTCCATTAATATATGATGCATTTTTATTATCATAAGATTAAAATCTAGAGTTATTAATATGTATATAATTCAATTAGAAAAATGATGATATTTTCCTGGAAACATGACTTGGTTATGATTTGGGATGAAATAAATAACAACTAAAATTTAATGTAAAACAAAACTGAATGTGAGAGAGATATAGAGTTGAAATTCAGTGCATGTTTGACCCAAATTGTGTTTTTATTGATCATATAACTTCTCATCACTTATCTATATCTTCAGACAGTTTTAAGAGACACTAAACTGACTGTAGATGTTTACTCAGATATTTTAGTAAAGCATAGAAGAAAAGAAGTTTTATAGTTTTTTAAATATAGAACTATCATGGGTGTTCTCTTTCTTTTCAATTACCATTATTTGATAATATTGTACCTTTAATTAAATAAATTCTTCCTAAAAATATTCATTGAGGATTAATCATTACAAATCCTTGAATTCAATATGAAATATTGAAATATAAAATTCTCTATAACTGTATTTAATTATTCAAAGATAGTTATTGGAATATATTACATAAATATAATTCCATTTACACATGGTCACTTGAAGTATACCACATCATCTTGATATCAACTGTTGATTCAAAACATAGAAAGAAACTCCAATTGATTCTATTGATTGGTTGTTTAGTCACTTGGGCAGATCATGTGATGAATGGTTCTATACAATTCACCAATGTTAATCATTCGGTTATGTGGTATTAATTAATTCCCCTACATGAATCTATTCTCTATGTGGTTATAACCAATTCACCCATCTGGATCAATTTCCAATTTTGTTCTACACAATTAACCTACATAAATCATTTTTATTCGAGGTTCTAACTACTTTATATTTATGAATCATTTGGGTATGTGATTTTAACATCTTTGTAATTTATTGACAAGGATTCTTATTTTAAAAATTAAGTTACTCAAAGGCAGACAATTTATTTAATGATTTTCCTAAAATCCAACTATGACTGATATAGTCACTAATATATGATTTTTGGTCACTCTATTTATCTTATTGTAACTTCATTTACTATTTTGGTTACTCTGTTTAATCTATTTTTAACTTGTTGAGTTTGCATAATTTCCACCATTATCAATTTATTAGACATATGGTCAATCCACTTAGTCCTGTTGTCACTTCCATCCTTACTGAAAATCTACTGAGTTAGAAATTTTTTTATCAGGTTGGTTGAACCCTTCTTAAATTAGATCATGTATATAGAATTATTTTACTAATTTTGAAAAATAACTACTCTTTGTTCATGTGGTTATATGAGTTTCTTCATGTGTTCAATAGCTGGATTTACATGTTTCTTAGAAACGATGAAATATTTTCATATTTTTCCAAAACAAATTCTATCATACAACACAAAATCCATTAATAATAAAATATTGATGATTTTATATCATTAAAAATTAATTTTTTACTAATCCAACACAATTATTCCAAATACACATGTATATTTTCAGATCTCTTTGGTTAATTTAACACAATTATATCAATGAGGAAGTATTTCCGAAAGGAGGAACAATGTTCTAAATACATAGAAAACATATTTATCCAGAAAATAATATTTGAGGTAGTGAAAGGGGATATAAACAAAATAAAGCTTAAGATCTTCGATTCAAACTATCTTTTTTACAAAGTATGACCAATTTTTATTGATGAGACCTTAGAAAATTTTAAAATAATATCTAAAAACCTATTCTGATTTGGTGTGAATTTTTCTAAAATGGTTTTTATTTAATCCATTTAGGGAAAAAGTATTTTTTTTATAATGTGGACTAATCTAATTTTTGTTTGATAATATGGTTAAAGATTTCCCAAATATAATTATAATGAAAAGAATCCTTTTTTATTTTTTGGAAATTAATTTTTATAATCCTGGAACAATTCAGTTCAATAATACCCTCTATGTACATATAGTTTGAAATTATACGAATTAATAAATTTTATAACTAGTGGAGGGGTATAATTTTGAACCAGGATTCAAAATTGCATATCAATTATTGATTCCACTTAAATGATGCATTTTTCACATGGATTTGGGGTAGGATAATGGTCTAGAGGAGTGGGGTATTTGAAAGGATGATGGGCTAGCCCATACATACCCACTAACTATCCAATGGCCCAATATTATATATTCAATATGATTAAATTAGGGGAAATTACATATTTTACTCCCAAAATAATTTAAATATAGAATCCCACTTTTCTCCCCCCCCCCTCTAGTACAAATCAACTGAGGGTCAATTCTCATCCCTTCGACTATTTTTCTTTGACAAAGAAGGTTTTTAAATTATCCTTTTTTGGTGATACGTGGTAGGTATATTTTTCTAGAGATCTCTGGTCCCTCCAACATTCTCTCATTCGATTTTAAATTCTCTCTAACAAGGTATTTGATACCAATCCCACAATATTTTTGTGTAATTATATGACCATGATAGGGATTCTGGTCTTCCTAGGTTAAGGGCATCCTAATACGTCATTTCTAGTCATTTTCACTATGATTCTATAATGGATGTCACTTTATTAATTTTTTATATGTTTCCACTATGTTTTAAATTAATTTAATTTTTTTAAGGGATGTAGTTAGGGACTTTTGGTCACATTGGGTTTAAGAGTGTGTTGTCCCTGGTCGATACCCCCTTGCTTGATGTTTTTATGGACAATTAGAGCCCAGTGAGATATTCAACGTTACTATAAGTTTAAATGGAATGAATTGATTATAAATATTATAATGAAATAATTATTTATGTTTACCTTGAGTTAGAGGTGGGGGTTTTGATGAAATCATAGAATGGTTATCATCAATCTTGGTTGATCTTGGAAGGGCCTTAGTATAGTGGTATTCCCTTAAAAATAAATGGAGAATATTTGTTTTGAGGTATGTGTTATTGTTACATTTTTTAGGGATTAATGTTGTTTGTTATATTCATGTGTATGTTTGGTCTCTCTATTGTGGTGTTTTGAGCTTATTTTTTTAATTGTTTATTACTTTTTCCCAAATACCAAAGCACAAATATAAATAAAAAGAATGTTATAAAGTTAGAAAAATATTAAAGTGGCAATTTTATTAATATATTATTCATGATAAAGAATTAGATCAATTTTAAGGTTTTCAAACCATGTTCTATCCTTCATTACTTATTTTTTGGACAGACCATATTCCACCATGTTCGCCTCCTAATAAGAATGAGTTATTAAATCATTGATCTTGGAAATGTGTTGGAGGTAGTCCATCGATCTAGCTATGGGAGGACATGAAAGGTTCACAACACCATTTTGGAGGGCTCGCACAATTGTGGAGGAGTCTCTTTCAATCCATATTTTCTTCCAACATAATCTCCTTATAATATCAATAGTAATAATGAAATTATACATATCATCTTCTAAAGAGCAAGCAATACCCCACGTACCCCGGAGGAATCCAAAAATTTGTCCATTATGATCTCTGCACACCACTCTACAACCCGTGGGACTTTGGTTTAATTTTGAGGCATTGTACACATTAATTTTGATCTATTCGGGAAGAGGGGATTTCCAAAAAAATAAAGAATTCCACTAGGATTGTTGAACCTTCCTTGTATTCCTAGTTGATGAAGAATAATGATATCCTTGATGGAGTTGTGATAGGTATCAGTTCACAACATTCCATCTTCTTTGATCACAGTAAATGTTTTTTCTTGAGATACACAAATATTTAAGTCATTATTTTGAAGAATAATCATGCTTCTAGAATACCAGATTTCATGCAGCAGTTCAGTTATAACAACTATGAAGGCCATCCCGATCTTTTGAGGAAATTATATAGTAGTTAAACATTGTTGATGTATTGGAATGGAGTTGAAATGTATCAAAATGAGATCAAAATTTAAATTATAAACATCCATAAAGTAGATGTAGTAGAGAAATATAAAAATAGATAGTCAGAATCCTCTCTACATTGATTTCACATATAAAATTGGGAGAAAAATTTAATACCAAATTATTATAGATATTTTCAGTTGGAATTTGATTATGGGTATTCTCTTGGAAAGGGTGAAACTGGAGAGTCTAACCCATGGCTTTTCAATGTTATTTTAAAAAAATTGTGATTTTCATTTGTGAAATTATGATTTTAGTCTAGTTTAGATTCTAAAATTACATGTTTTGTAGGCTCCCAAAATATGAAGTTATGTATTTTAAGAAAATGATAACTATTAATTATAATGTTAACATCATTGGGTTGATCGAAGTCTTTATACTTTAAAATTTCATATATCGAAATACTAGTGGCAAAAGGTAACTGTATGGGTTCAACCATAGATATTAAGAGGAAATAAATTCTAGTTATCCATCTAAAACATCTAAGGAAAATCTCTATTAACAAGCCACCTAGAGTGGCACATAATTTTAGTGAAACAATTCTTGACAGATGGCCAGATTGAGAAGTCCATATAGATAATACTACCCTTTTTATTTTTTTTAAATACATACCTCTAGAAAATTTAAATCTATGTAATTATTATTTAAAATGTCCCATGTATGCCTATCTAAAGGTAAATAAATAAAATTGATAGGTTTATTAATATTAAGCCCACAGTTATTTAGGGGCATAATGAAATTAATCCAATGAACTATGACTATCTTTCTATCAAGAGTTATTCCACTCCAAAAAATATTTTTCATAGAGAAATTATGTTTTTTAATCAAACCAATGTGAAATTTATAGACCATCGTGAATAAACGATTTTAAAACAACAGTATATTTGAAAAGGAAAATTCTTCCATCCGTAGATAAAAATTTTACATTCCACGAATATAGCTGATTTTTTATAAGGTCAACTATTTTTTAAAATTATAAATGTTTAGGATCTACCTAAAATTTTGGGACACCGATATATATGAAGGAGAAGGATCCCCCTTTAATACCATGGTCATTTATAATGACAATTTTTCTAGATATTGAAAATATTTACTAATGAAAATGAAATATTTTTTCCAGTTTATGGATTTACGAGGCACATAATTATAGTGTGAGAGTAAAGATTCAATATTTTGGATATTAATTTTTTTTCCTAGACAAATTAATATAATTTCATCTATACACAATATGTGTGAGGGAATAGTCAGAATTCAAGAGGTAATAATGGGATTTATTTTTCCATGATTTACCAAATGAGTGGGAAGTATTATTAAGTAATCATATACAATAGTAAAAAGGATTTTAGAGAGATAGACACCTTTACATAATCCTTTTGTGAAATTTAAATTAACATTTGATGAACTATTAATCGTAACCGAAATGTGGACATATCCGAAAAGGGTTTTGATTTTATTAAAAAAAACATCATTTAATCCTACGTTAATAAGGACCATATATATAAACCTATAATCCATAGTGTGAAACAATTTTCAAATGATTAGTTTAATATAAAGGATTCTTCATCTATTATATTTCCTTAAGATACTTGTACATTTAGAGGAATGTAAAATGAATTCTTGAATGGTTCTTCCATTGAAGAAATAAAAACTTGTTCCAAGAGACGATTTTATTAAAAAAATTGAGTAATTATATTTTCTAGGAGTTTGGATATAATTTTATAGAGAATGTTTATAGGGGAAATAGTACCTAATAGGTGAATTACATAGGCATTTTCCACTTTGGTAATTAGATAAATGAAATGGGAATTAAGACCAAGGTGCCATTGGAAATGAATGGTTTTTTCAAATTAGAGATTTCAATTTGAATTGTATACCAATAGTGTTGCAAAAAGGATTTAGTAAAGCCATAATTCCTAGGATAACTTTTAGACCTCAGGATAAATAAAAAATATTTTATTTCATGGTCATGGGGGAAATTTTTATAAAGGGTTAGAATTTTTTCTAAGCATGTCAAATATGACATTAAAAAATATGTCTTCATTAGGTCGGGATCATTAAAAATATTGTTAATATAGGACAAAACATGGTTAGTTAGACCCTCCAATTTATCAATTACACTATAGCCATCTAATAGAAAGGTGAGGGCCCTATTGGATTTCCTATTTCATTACAGAGCATTATAGAATTTTGTGTTCCTATCACCATATTTGAGCTAATTTATTTTTAAGATATATTATTGATGATTATCTTTCATCTTGAGAAGAGAGTTTAGTTTGGTACAAAGATCAATTTCTTTCTAAGGATTGGTATAAAAAGGGGTATTAGTAGAAGGAATGTGATCTTTATTTGTTGTTTCTTCTATATATGTAATGTCATCATCAATTTGGATACTTTTTTCATTGTACCATCTATTTAGTTTTTGTTTTATGAATATTAATTTCATCATACATTTGAAGGCATCATTTCCAAAATTCATAGAGTTCCATGCTTCTTTCACAATGTTGTCAGATTCAATCACTAAGGTTGAGAAATTATTATATCTAAAAGTCATGATCATCCTGCAACTTCTTGTAATGAGACTCATTAATATCGAATGATTGTGTGAATTTAATCTAGGAAGTGTAATTCTTTAAATAGTGTCCAATTTTTCATGGTCATGATTGTTATTGAAAGATATATCATGTTTACATTACTCATCCCTATTGTAATTCCTTTAAGACCAATTATATTTGGCCCAGACTATGTTGATCTCAATTATATTGTTTCCTTTAATACAAGATCAAAAATCATTATAAGATATATTGGATTGATCTAGACCCATATTTTTACTAGGAATAAGGATGGAACTAAATTCTCTAGTGACGATCCATGGATCAGGGATTCTTTTTTTTTAGAAGAGGACAACATTTTTAAAATACAATTATTATCCTAATAACTATTTTTTGAATAAATAAAATTTGAAAAAATATGTGAGTTTTCAAATTTCACTTCACAAGTAATGTCTATGTCATCAGAGTTATATAAAAAATCATTTTTTATAAAAGTGTGAGAAAAAATATATAGAAATTATTTAGAAGAGATATTAGTGGTAGCGCCAATAAATAAATAACAAAAATTATCTAAACTAGACAATATTGAAGAAAAATTAATTTTGGGCTCATAAATTGAAAAAAGAAATACATAGTTTTTTGGTGTAAATAATTCTTTTATAAGTAAGGATGGTATTATAAGTTTCAATATCCATTCAATTCCAATAGAGAATATTCATTTGAACCAATGTTTTGGGTTTTTACCCCCCTTATTTTCACCTCAAGATGTCATTCTCCATGTTTATTTACTAATAGGATTGGATGTATTTGACACAGAAATAAAGGATTCTTAATCATTCTTGATCACAAAAGAGTTTTGAGAAATAACGGTGTCATATTTATATATCTTGGATTACATGGGAGTATTTTTTTTCTTCACCAATTCTCTATTTCACGTTGATAACTCCATTATATTGCTAATTTAAAATTTCACTAGTAGCGATTGTGATAACAGTTTGAGGACCCTGATAATGTCCTTGTATATTAATTTCTATAATTCCATCATATGTGTTAAATTCATCAGCCTTGAAATTCCCTTATATTTATGTATGTAAGTGAAGGAGGTTGAATTTAGAAATTCATTTTCCATCAACATTTCATTGTGTAGGTCTACATTCAATGTCTACCTATTGGTGTTTTTCTTTACAATGTAATGCATCACCAGTTCCAACCACCTATTCAAAGGGACTAATCATTGAGATGTGATAAAGACTGCCAAAATCAAGGTTGTGTACTACATTAGGATTAAAAATTGTTATTTACTTGATTTTATTTGAGTCTTTAACTAAATGACCTTGCTGAGTATTTTTGACCATATCCCTAAAAATTTTAGCAGTTTCATTAGTAATATCTTCATCTCCATTTTCATTTACATCCTATCAAAACAAGTTACCCTAGGATTTTCCATAAGAATCCTTTGAGGAATTTGAGTCACCATGATTTTCCAACCATATTCTATTTTTCTTTTTAGAGGGTTAAACTTTCTCCAAAATATTCCTCTTGCCTTTTCTATGCCTTTTAACTTCATTATATTCCCTTTTAGTGGGAGGTAGAACCTGTTTTTGAACAGTTCTATAGTTTGATGTGGAGTTCCCATTATCTTGTATAATTTAAAAAAGGGGTCTTGTGTTATTTCTCCACCTTAACATCATTTCAGTAGTCTTTAGCATTGAAAAAAAGTGAAATCTGGTAATTTTAAAACCAAATTAGGTTCTACCAGAACCCTTACATATAGTCATAGTTACTCATTTTTTTGTGTAGATATATTTTCAATAGAACACCAATACAATAGGTAATATCATTTACGTTCTTCGGGTGAGATAGTACACAATATAGACCATGTAATATGATCTAAATTTGATCCATTGAATTCCTATGAGTAAGCGGACTAATAGAAATGTCCCATTCATAGAATCAAAAAACTAAGATGAATTTAAAGGTTACCCATTTTCCAAATGATCCTTAGATCATCTAGAAATTTAGTTATGATTTGGTAAAAGCCCCATCTGATTGGAACATGTTTCCAATTGTATTTTCCCCCAAAGTGAGAGATTCGGGTTTTGAGATTAACAAAAGGCCATGGTTTGTCACTATTTAGATAGTTAATGTGCCCCAAAATAGAGAACATACACATATTTAGTATTTTTTGGATGGATTTGGGATCTTCATCAATAGAGAATCCTTTATCCTCTAATTTTTTAAATTGGGGTATTTTCGGTGGGTCTGCTTTGTGTAGATATGTTCCTCTAATCTCTTCTAAGAAAGATATTACGTCAATTTTGGAGTGTAGATATTGATTTGAATCATCTACGAAGAGATTATTTTACTCTAGTGCTTCTTGAAAGGTCCTTCCAAAGGATCATTCCAATTATGGATCAAACAGAACCATGAAATGTTTTTAGATCTAGCGAACTAAGTGGAAGTTACATCTGATCTGAAAATATAATAGTGTTTGAGTGGTGAGTATTTGTAGAATCGCTCAGGGAGTCACTTCCACCATTCCCTCTAAAACACCCATTTGACCTTTGTAACTATAATTGAACCTCATTTACAATGATTAAATGTTAACTTGTGATGTAGAATCTAAAATTTGAATATCATCATAAGAATATTGTTTTTTTGGACCTTATGTTTAATTTAATTATTTATGTCAGTTAAATGGGTTAGTTTAATTTTATTTTTGGACTAATCTGAAATGTCTGGGATCAGATGGAGTAGTGTGCCTAGGCCACCATACACCAAGTGCAGTACTTTGGATGCCTTGTTCCCTGATGGTTTAGGCATTAAAAATGGTATACCTTGAAACTTATACACCATAAGGGGTGTTAATCAAATAAACTCGAGTAGATGATAATTGGTAGACTTTTGTAGGATCCCTTGAGATTTATTGGCCCTACTTTGTTATATCATGACCATTATGACACCAGAGACCAAAAAGTATAAATATTAGGGTTTTGAGAGTAGTTTTAATGCATCATACCACTGAGACTTTGATATGGGCTATGATCCATCTCTCATGACCATTTTTAGTGAGGTTTTATTAAGGAGGGTTTGGGGAGAGGGTGTCTGACCATGACATTATAAATGGGAATGGTGCCCTCTAAGAGGCAGGTGATGACCTGGGACATGAATAAGTCTTGGGACCCCAGTGTGTAACCCTTGAGAAAAACCAAAAAATTTCATGGTATGTTTTCTTCAATAGCTTATATAGCACATAACACTGACTTGGCATGAGTTATATGCAAGAGTGATTTTCTATGAAACAACACATTTGTATTATAATTATTTAAATGACATAGTTAAAATATATTTATTAAATATAGTTATATGAATAGTTTTAAAAAAATTAAATGTTATTTATATTTTTTTCACATAAATAAATTATATTTATAATGAAATGTATACGATTTGGTGAAATAGTTATATGTTTAGAAATACTGTTATTTAAAAGGAACTACATTTTTTGTTATTTTGTGAATAATAGTAAAATTAATTTTCTAATATATTAGAAATTATATTTTTTAATATTGTCTTCATTTTGAAATTAGAAATTTCAAAAATAGCTTAGGGTGAAATTTTGGTAATTTTCTAAAAACATTCAATTTTTGATGAATAGTGAAAAACACCGCATTATTGTTAAAACCCCAAATTTTTCATTTAAATAATTATTTTACATTTTTTTAAAGAACAAATAGACACAATATATATATATTATTCCAATTTAGGCTATTGAAATAATTTTCATAATATAATTTGATATATAAAATTTTATTGAACTTTTCGCTTTTACCGGCCTTCGTGGCACATTTTCAAATTAACATTAAATGTGATTTTACAAATTTTGTGAATTAAATTTAAAAAATCCAACATAAATGGTTTTAATAAGGTTGAAAATGTGGTCTAATATGACCAAAATACTTTTTGTGGAATAGTTACTTGTGAATTTTATTTACCACGCTTAAAGGTAAATTGGGTAAATAAAGATAAAAAAATATTAAAATAATATAAAATTACCCTAATACATGTCCTAATTATATTTTATAATTCTATTTAAATTCAAATAAACTCTAGCTAGAAATTTTTATCTGTTTTATGCAACTTCTGTTAGATTAGAAAATTTATTATATTTTATTTAAAGAAGAGTTCAAAATGACACATTCAAATTTTAAAAACTAAAAAATTTTAATATAGGGTTATACATGAGATAAGTTATACTATAAATAATCATCTAAAATATAATAAATTTATTTACATAATGATATATTTTTAATAATTTTAAGAAAATTTGTAATTAAATTTAATTGTGACACCATGATGATGCAATAATTTATTATTTAAAGAAAGAATCAATGAAATGATATCAATAATAGTAAAATAAATATAATTTGAATTAATTAATTACATACACTAATTTTATAGATAAATTAGACATGTTAGGGACACATTGGATGTTTTGGTTCGAATTTATCATGTTGTTTTGATATTTTTAAACATGAAAATATTGAATTGTAAAAAAATTGACATAAATGATATTTTTAAATAAATAATATTTTATTAAATTATATAAAAGTCATAAATATCTAAGGTTTGGCCAAATAACTCGGATATTGATAAAAAAAATTCATTAATGTCCCACTTTAGTTTTGTTTGGAAATTTCTAGTTACTATATTAACCATGTAGTATGACAATTCAAGAAGACATGATAAGATATAAATTATTTAACTAAGGGTTAATTATTCAAGATAAGGTTAATTATAAGAACTATACTTGTATAAAACCAATTTGTTGAGATATGTTAGACCCTCACTCATCTTATACTCGATATTAATCAATTTGGAGCTATTGTAAACCAAAAATCAATTTAAAATAAATAAATATTTTATGGTTTTTCCTAAAGTACATCTCACCTATCTTATAAATGGGAACCTCCCTTTTTCTTTAACTCACACCTCGAAAGCATTTTGATTCCGCAAAACCCTACCCAATTCTCCTCCCAACCTCCCTCATATTATCCCAGAGGCCTAACATCGTGCATAAAGCCATCCTACGGAGCCCTTTTCTTCAAATCAAAAGGAAACACCCAAAGAAGAGTTAATTGTTTTATCAACCCTTTCATTGATTTTTTCTTCTTCTACATCCTATTTATATGTTTCTTCCATATAAAAATAACAAATATAGTATCATCCATATACTGAGATGTTATTATAATCATGGTACAACCATATTCCTCGTTTATCTGTCTTACAAATGACAATATCACCATTTGTGCGTATGTACGGCTACCGTCTCCACGTCGTGGTGTAATTTTTTATTCAACACTATATTATTTTTATGTGTATAATTATTAGTGTAATTGGTATAAATAATGAATATAACGTTATAGATATTCTTAACAATTAATTTACCATCCAATTTCATTCCATTTAACCATTAATGTAATGATACTATCTCTCATGCATACGTACAACCTACCATCTCCACGATGCAGTGAGATTCATTCTCCAAATTAACCATTCAACAATGATTATAAAATTAATATGATGAGTAAAAGAGAATAATTATGAAATTAATTTATTTTTATATATGAATAAAATATATCCTATACATAAAAAATGTGACTTACTCAACAAAATAAAAATGGGTAAATGAAGTGGTTAACACAAAAACCAATAATAATACTGAAATATTATGACCAAAGTGATATAAGAGGATAATATATGTTATCATAAATATCGGCATGGTCCATGTATAACATAAAAACATGTCTTAACCATTATACAGGAGGCTAAATCACCAACTACTAAAGTAAATTATAAGGTAATGGTTAATTTCACAATCTCTTTAATATCCGAGATTGTTTATACATAAATATCTACTAGGAAAACCTTATCATCAATGCCCTTTTTTCATTAATTGTAATTCAAAATATTATCAAAATTTGTTTAAAAAATTTTTAAGTCGTGTTTTAATTTTTATAAAAAAAATTTGAAATGAATCTTTCCATCGCTTTCCAAATGATGTATTTTATGATCTTTTTTACAAAATAAGGAATGAATGTTTTTTAACTTATATGGTGCGAGAATATATTTTTTTACATTATGAAACCTTAACATTTAGAAGAATCTCATAAAACCTTAAAATTTTATTTTCAATGTAAAAGTTTTATTTTATATTTTTTAGTCTTAATATTATTTCAAAATAAAAGTGATATTTGATTCAAAATGTTTTAATGAATTTTCTAGATTATTTTAATCCATTTAAACTTCATTTGTTGGATTTTATGATTGATTATGGTTGATTTGTTATGATAAAATATTAATAATTGTATTTAAGGTTTTATGATAATCATGAATGTAAATTTACTATTTTTATACCATTCATGGTTTATTGTTTAAGTATTAACATTTCCTATGCTAGTTTTGATACGATTTTTTATCTCATGTTTCACCATTTTAATAAGAGGAATGCATTATACATAGTAAGTGATTAGAGGGGCCCACTATAGCCCCTCAATGTACTGGTAGGTCTCATGAGATAAACTAGGGTCTTGGCACAAGGACTTGGCATTATGGTAATGTTCATGGAATAAGGCCCTGACAGTGTTTTTATAGTGTCTAGCATTATGAATTCCGCAATTATGACATTATTTATAAATTTTACATTTTATTATTTGACAAGTAGAATATCCATTTTATGTTTAAATAGAATTATTTTATTTATTTGTTCCATATTATGCTGAATATAATGTCTTAATATGATTTTGTTTTAGTATTGTACCTTTCTATAAAAGTTTATGATAATTTGTGATAGCTTTCGCTATATTGTTAATCTATACTAAATATCTAAGATCAACCCTTTCTTATGTTTTATTTTTCCTAGGATAACAAGAAGTGTTTTATGATTTATATTTCGGAATAATATAGGGTAATAATCGCATTCCTAATGAATTTTTTCTGATTTTTTATATTATAAATTGTAATGTAATGTTCATATATGTTATCTATTTTCAAAGACAACTAAACTAATATGTATTTTTGGAATTGATTGCTTGTAATCATAAAAATGTATTAAAATAATTCACCGGCTCTAGGATTCTCAGGTCGAGGAGGTACACCATGTGACATGTTGACATAATGAGAGGGTTTGTTGGGTCTATTATATTGCATGGCACAATGATGACAATGTGTTGAGAGACACTGCAACATTAGTCGAGAAGGTTGGTAAAATAAAGGTCAAGGACCAAAGGATTGAAACCATGGTGGGTCTTGGTCCTCTATTGAGGTTCTATTGGTTGGAACAGTCCACAAGTCATTATCAAAGATATTCCATCATTAGGACGAAGTAGGTACTATTTTTGGTTTTTATTTATTTATAGTAGTTATTTGTTAATTACGAGCATGTCACATTCCCATTTCACTACATTAATATTTATCTATGGGAACATATTTTTATTTACCAAATTATTTTTCTACTCACACACTACTCAGTTGTCCATAGACACTTAATACCTAAGTAGTTTTACACTAGTAGAAGGCACATGTCAGGTCGAGGCCTAGGATCACACTATCGGGTTGGAGCAACTCGTGTGGGATTTGGAATTTGGGATGACGTGGGGGTTGAGGATTATAGTGGATCCTCATTTACATCAATTACATTCTTTATTTATTATTTTTTCACTTTTATATATGATTTCTTCCAAGTGAGCGATCGAGAATGTCTGACTGTATAAATATCTTCGCATTCCATGTTGTAATTTTTGGATGTTTGTTTTTTTTTCTTGTACTATGATTAAGTAGCCTTTCAGATGAAATTTAGTTTATTTAAAATTATTTAACATTCATATATTAGGGGTATATTCTTTATATGGTTCTATTTTAGACCTCAAAAATCTAATCTATAGCCTCTAGCATTATGGGATGCATGCCATAGGTCACGTGGCGATCTTGTCTAGATACTGTTCAGAGTGATCTAGTCAAGGACATTACATGTTTTTTCATCAGTGTTTGTGGGATGGGGATAGTCTATCTTTCGTAAGAAATGAATAGGGTAAAACATAGTTAAATGAATCTATTAAATTCACTTTATCAGTCAACATCTATAGTCAATATCCACCAAAGTTTGATGTTTTAATAGGTATCATTATGCCTGTCCCAGCCTTGATTTCAATATGACATGTTTTAAGGTCCCTCCCTCCCTCTCTCTTTTAATTTTATTATTTTTTTGTACTTTTAAATAATTTCCAATTCTATCATATATGTTGACCTCAATATTATTATTTTTTATAAAATCATATCTTTACTATATATTTTTAATTATTTTTATCAAATTCATGAATATTTTAATTATATATGATTATTTTTTAATAATTTTTTTATTCCATCAATATTATAAAAATATTTTAGTGTTGTTTATTTTTATTCTTTAAAATTATATCAGACTTATGATTTTCATTGGTGAACTAAATTATAATATTTCTTTTTTAAATATTTCTATTTTCAATTTGAAAAATATCATAAAAAATAATTTTTCATTTAAACTAATATAATCATTTTATTTTTTCCTTGTAATATATAATTAATATTATTTAATAAATATGTATTGAAATATAAATATAAATTTATGTTATTAATAAAAATTACCTAAGTATGATATATTGAAATTTCAATATAATTGTATATATTTTATATATTTATTAGGCATGATAAATATATTTACAATATTCAACGTTTTATATAAGAATTTTTTATTATTTATACTTATATATTATATATAAATATCAAACTTTCACAAATATTATATATTAATTTTATGAAACTATAACTTTTATGTCAAATTTTATTATTTGATAAAAATTATTATATAATTATTTTGATTATATAAATGTTTAGTTTTTATACAAGAAAAAATAAATAATAATAATGGAATAAAATAAATTTAAATTTCATCAAATAAATGTAAATAATTAATATAAAAAATTAAATTAAATTCTTAGATCGTATTTTCCAAGATTCTTCATTTAAAATCAAATGAAATCAGAGTAAGAGAGAAGACACAAGGAGAGAGAGTTATAAAATATATGTTGAAATATTTGTAAGAACCCAGATCTTCATTTCATGCATGGATCTTTATTTCAAGTTTTTTTGTGGAAAAAGGATGAAATGGTAAATTTTCTAAGTACACGTTGTGTACTCTTGTGTACATGATGGGTACCGGGTTACTCTGTGTAGCCGTGTAATGGGTGAGTACTTGTCCATGTAGGTAACTTGGCAGACCATCTAAAGTGAGGGCCAGTAGAGGCTATTGCACAACATGTACAGTAAATGAACACAATTTGAACTTTTTTTATTGGTTAAATCATTGTGGGGTCGCATCTCATCTTCATAATGCTCTTCTCATCCCCATGTTTCATACCGAAGAGTGATGAATTGCCAAAGAACTTCGAGATCCTCCCATTTCCCCATCTGATTTCCAATTGAGATTCCACCTGTTGCGTTGGATTCCCACCAATATATGTTGTTATAGTCATATTCAAGGGATGACGTTAAAGAGTGTCCATCATAGCTCATCATGGTAGGTGGTTTGTGCCCATCATTGATTTTATTTTGATTATATATGCATTATGTGCCGAATACCCATGTTGGGATATTGTGTAATTTTAGTATTTAACAATTTATAATACCTACTATGATTTTTTTGATAGATAAATGGGTTATTGCTTATGCATATGATTTTATACCTTGTTATGGGACACCCTATGGGAACTTTCCCTTGATTTAATTGTTAAGATCATTTGGTCTAAAAATTCCTATTAGGATTTATTTGTTTCCATACATCGTGTTGTTAGGATGGAGTATTTGTTTATTTGGGATGCATGTGTTTCAAATTGTGAATGTTTGAACACGGGGAATTTACAATGACAGCTTCTTGAGGTAGGGTCATGTGTGTATAATTGTTGTTATGTAGATCCAGTTGTATTCACTATGAGTGTTGCCAGTTGGTAATAGATCAATGGGTTAAGACCATGAGAGATACCCAGATGATCATTATTAAATGAATGTTGGACCATAGGGCAGTGATTGTGAGAGATGTTAGGTTTTCATTATAATTTGTTATTTCTATGAAGACATAGGGGTATTGATCATGGGAGATAACCAAATGGTCATTTTTAAATGATTAGTGATATGTAGGGCCAAAGGGGTTAGACTTTGTGAGCTTTTCCAGAGGATTATAATTTATTGAATTGATGATTTGTTGAACCATAGGGGTCAGACTATGAGAACATTATTAGAGGGTTTCTTTAAATTGATTGAATTATTGTGACATGTCTTCCAATACAAATCAAATACTTGGACTTGGTCTTACATGATTTTTTAAATGGACTTTTGAGATGTCTATTTTTATTATTATACAATGTGATACAGTGCTTTGGATAGATCATGAGGTTACATTATTAAATGGATTGATTAATTAATAAATGTAAATGAATGTAATTGGAAACTATAGGATTTTTTACTTTTGTGTACTTCCTATTTTATTGCATCATTTTTCATATTTCATACTACATATATACTCAATGATAGTTAGCCACAAATATTTTGGTAGTTTCCTAATGGTATTCGTCGCACGCCGTGTTTGGGTCATTCTTTTTGACCCAAATAGATTATATTGTTATAAGTATACATAACGGAAAGTTCCCTTATTCATCCGGTACTTGATTTCTGTTGGAGTTGGAGATCATGGGACCATGCTGAGGATTGAGATACTGTTGGAGATTTCTATTTTATTAACATTGGTTTCATTATTGTATTGCAACATTATTAATTTGTCAGATTCTTTCCTAGATATATGTGGCATGAATCATGTATTTATATATGCTGCAGTTGTTTATACTATTAGTCTTCCATAGTTTACTTCTATTGTATGGTATTAATGCTTCCTCTACTATTTACTATTTGTTTCTGTTGTGTTACTATGTAAATTAAGAAATAGTTTCACCACTATCACTCCCAAGTCTCTCTCAGCTAGTGGGCATCCTATGGAATTCTAGGAAATGCGCTTGAGGCTATGTGACCAACCGGGGACAGGGAACCATTGGGTTGCACCCAGAATCAGGATTTTACAAAGTGGTTTTAGAGGGAGGATATTTTTCTACTTTTTATTAATATTTGGAGCATATTTTCAAGGATAGAAAGGAATTGGTCATTGGTAATAATCTTTTCCCAGGTTAATTAACCCGTGTACAGGGAAAGTTCAATTTACCTCAAATATTGAAACATGTTCCATTTTGTAATTGTTACTGTTGATTTGAATTCATCATTGGGTGTTTCACTTGTTTTTTGATTTTATGATTTATATCATTGTGGTATTATTTTTGTTGCCACCTAATGAGATGTGGGTGTTCCATCTCAATCTTTATATAGGAACTTTCTGGAGATCACATGTCATGCATTCTCATCATGCAATTTAGGGTGCATTACTGATTGTATGCTATTGTGATAGATGATATTCTAGATATGCATGTTGTTATGATAGATGTTTTGATAGAATACCTTCTATTTTTGATAGGGTGTAAATATATGTTTATTTTCATTTAGATGGATTCCAATATTTGGTCATTAAAGTTTTATGTTCCCTCTTGGATTGGAATTTTGTGGATCATGTCTGAACATTAATTGAATTATGTTATGATATGACATGAATAAGGATGAAAAACCCTGATTTTCATGGATTATGAGATATCACCGGTCATAATTTGTCATGCCTTGGACAGAATTATTAGTTTTTAGAAGTCTTAGAGAAGTTTTAGATGATTACTATCCTGAAACCCAGACCACATGGCTTGTGATGTTATGAATACACACCAAGTATTCTTATGTTCTATAAGAAAAATATTTTCTTAAGAACAGGTCATGTACTGTATGTACACACTGTGTAGTCTTTAACCATGTGACTGACTGTGTGAGCAGTGACATGGGGTTCGAAAACTATGGTAGAAGACTCTGTGTACTGGGAGTACATGTCGTGCTGCAAAGGCCATGTGACCGACCGTGTGACTAACGACATGGGTGGATAAAACATAGGTTGTACATGCCATGTATAATTTAAAAATTTCATGTTGAGTTGACCGTGTACCTAACTTTGTGACCAACAACACAGGTAGAATGAACTTATGTTGAACATGCAATGTTAGGGTTGAACACGCCGTGTAGTGTTACCCAGGAGAGGATTGTGTAGTTAGAGCCATATATAAGTACTTGGGTATAGGGAATTAAAGTAAACACTGTGTCATTAGAGGAACATGTCATGTGTAGGGTTCTTACATGAAAATGATTTTGAGATGTACATGCCATGTTAAAATATTAATATAAAACATTGTTTAGAATTTATACATGCCTTGAAAATATATTTTGTAAAACTTGAATGCTTTCTTCTCATGTTCCTCTCTTTCTTTTCTTTGTTTGAGTCCTAGAGAATCTTGAAATGAGGTGTGTGATTGAACTTGTAGATTCAGTCCACCAAATGAAGTCTAGTTGTATGCCAGATATTGGGGGTAATTAGACAATGAAATCAGTAGATCAAAGGACTACCAGAAGATCCTCATGTAATGCACAACTTGTCACCATCCTTTATACCAGACACAGGTCCTAATGTACAGTTCCGTGATGACTTTTTGAGGATTTTATAGTCTTTTAGGGAGCACCACATCATACCATATCTATGGAGGAGCTGATGTGGATGTTCCAACAGTAGAATCGTCCCACTTTTTTAGGGGATAGAAACCATAGGTTGCATAGTCATGATTGGAGTCCATGATTACTATCTTTGAGCATCTCGATATACCTCTAGAGAGGAGGGTGAAGCTTTCTATGTAAATGATACCTGATTTCTCCAAGAGATGTTGAGATGTTATCTCACAGGTGGAACGTCATCGGGATATGTCTTGGGAAGCGTTTCATAGGACCTTCAATGATTAGTTCTACCCCCATATGTTTATGGACAATCGAACCTAATAGTTCGTGCATTTGGAATAGGGAAATATTTTAGTGATGGACTATTCTTCTCATTTTATGTAAATTTAGCGCTTCACACCTATTATAGGAGGTGAAGTGTTATCTTCTTCCAGGAGATTTGAGGATGGTATTTGACATGAAATCTAATCATGGGTAAATGATTTCAGGATGACTTCAAGGACAACTATAGTGAACTAGACATAGATTACCGAGAATAATATGATGGGGTTAGGAGCTGTGAGCTAGGGGGTTAGCATCCAGGGATGGTACTCCATTAATAGATTGAACTAAGTGTCATATAGATCTTTTACGTGATGTTTCATTAGGTAGACAAGTGGTATACTACCTGTGCGGGAAGAGTGGGAATACAAGACTATATTTCTTGAAGGACCTAGTTGAGATTTGGTGTTGGGAAAATATGGGTCACCTTTAGTGTTTTTTCTAGGTGTTCTCACCAGCAGTGAGTAATAGTGGTTCTATTATGATTCCACATTCAAAAGGGGGAACAATAGTTTTTTGTCAGTCAGGGAACCAGAGTTTGTCTGACTATTCAGGCTGAGGAGGTGGTCATGGTAATGGTATCTATATGGATGGATTCCCATGATAGTAGGGTGGATCAGTTCAGGCTAGTTAGGGAGGGTCGTAGGGCTATAGTACAAGTCATAATTTTACAATGGAGTAGACCCAACAAGGGAAGGATATTGGACCCTCTATGATTAAAGGTAAGATTCTAGTTCTTCGGTATTAGAATTTTTTCTTTTCCGTATATGGGTTTTCTATAATTTTATATATTTTTCTGTTGTGGAGATTCTTGGTCTCTACATCCTTACTTATTAGGATGTTATGACACTAGACACTTCATTGGGGATTTGGATGGAAAGTGTATTCCATTGCATGGAGTTCCCTCTTTAGGATGGTGGGTGTCACTTCTTGTGGTAAATCTATATCATAGATATGACAGGCTTCGATGTCATTCTCAAAATGGACTATTTGGTCTCCTTTCAGGCCTTTATTGACTGTTATTGCCATAGGGTGAGTTCCACATCCCTATAGAGAGGGTATTTTCTACAAAATGGAGAATGGGATGTCTAAGAGAGAAGAGAAGGAAGTGATCATCATGGGTTGGGAGAAATTACTTTCCATATTGATAGTTTATATCTGGATGACCAAGGGAATTTACATATAGACATTCTTCTAGTGGTGGATCATTTATGAGATGTCATTCCAGATGACTTTTTAGGTCTACCTCCAGAGTGAGAGGTATATTTCTCTATTGTTCTTGTGCTAAGAGCAGCATTGATATCCATTACACAATATAGTATGGATACACTATAGTTACAAGAGCTCAAGAAGCAATTTGAGTATTTGAATGAAGGGGATTTTATTTGACCCATTACTTCTCTTTGAGATTCATCTGTTATTTTTTTAAACAAGGTGTATGTTACCCTCATAATTTATATGTATTATTGAAAGCTAAACCAGGTGATGGTCAAGAACTGATATCTACTATGGATTAATGATCTCTTTGATCAAATTATAGGATCTCGGGTGTTCTCGAAGATCAAATTGAGATCCAGTTATCATCAGTTGCATGTTAGACCATCATATATACTCTTTATAGCCTTTATAGGAATGTATTGTCAATACAAGTATTTGGTTATGACGTTCGACCTTACAAATGCATCCGCAGTTTTCATGGCACTAATGAACTGATTATTCCATCCTTACTTGGATTATTTTACGGTAGTCTTAATGGATGATATCATTGTGTTCTCTCACACTCAACAAGACCATTCCACCCATCTTGAGATTTTATTGATTACACTAAGAGAGAATTAGTTATATGATAAGATCACAAAATGCCACTTTTGGATGGACCAGATTCACTTCTTAGGTCATGTTATCTTAGTGCCAGGAGTATTAGTAGACCCATAGAATGTGAGAGGAGTAGTATCCTGGGATAATCCAAAGAATTTGTTTGAGATACAGACTTTTCTCGGGATGTCTTGTTGCTACAGAATCATTATATAGGATTATTCATGCATAGAAGCACCATTGACGGGCCTAACTAAGAAGGGTGTGAATTACTCATGGATATATTCCTATGATTTAGACTTTTAGGAGTTGAAAGGGAGATTGAATTCACCAACATTACTGGTATTTCTTGATTTGGGTAAGAGTTACACAAATTACTATGATACATCAAGTATCCGGCTAAGTGAAGTGATTATTCAAGGAGAAGTAGTTTTTTCATACGGGTCTCGACAGTTGAGGCCAGATGAGAAGAATTACCTAACACATGATATCAAGTTGGCTACAGTTGTGCATTCTTTTCACTGTTACGGACATTACCTTTTGGTTGAGAAATTTTTGGTTTTCAATGACCACATGAACCTCGAGTATATCATTACTCAGCATGATCTAAATTAGAGATAGTGATGGTGGGTTGAGTACATTTCATCCATTGAATTTGAGCTTCCCTACATGCCTGGGAAAGGCAACGCAGTGGTTGGTATGTTGAGTAGGATGAATCAGATATAGGAAGTTTATGAGGCCCTTGATGAGTGGAAGCATACAGATTTATTATCTAAGATGAATTTGGAGGTGTTTAATAGACATGGGTAGACATTTATATCTTCTATAGTTGTTACCTCAACTCTAATGGACTGAGTGTGAATGAGGCAGCTATCAGATTCTAGAATGCTTATTCATACATGAGAGTGTGTTATGCGTGGAACCTACTTCAGGGTGGACCATATGCAAGAAAGAGGTCTTGTTTTTTCATGGATGCATATGGGTGTCCGCATACATTTGTGAGGAGTTGATGCGGGATTTTCATTCTTCAATTGGGGTAGTGTACCTTGGTGTCACTAAGATGTATCGAGACCTACACCTTTAGTACTGTTTTCCAGGTATGAAGAGGGATGTAGAAGGTTTTGTTATGAGTTGTTCCAACGGTCAGTAAGTGAATGTGGAGCATCAGCAACCAGTATGGATTTTACGGTAGTTACCCATTCCCGAGTGGAAGTGGAATGATGTCACGGTAGATTTTGTGATGGTTTTACTGAAGTCGCCTCAAGGGAATGATGTGGTTTGGGTTATTGATGATAGTCTCAAGAAGGTTGCACATTTATTTTTTATCATGAAAATATATAGTGTTGATGAGCTTGGAAGGTTGTACATCTGAGTGATTGTATGTTTTCATGGGGTTCTGTAGTCTATCATTTCATACAGGGATGCCTGTTTTACATATCATGTCTAGAAGGGACTACATAGGGCATTGGGTATACATGTACTTCTGATTACAATTTTCTATCCCTAGAAAGATGGCTAGTCCGAGCACACAATTCATGTTTTTGAGGACATGATTTGAGCATGCGTCCTAGATTTCGGGGGTTCATAGGATAGACGCATACCCCTAGTGGAGTTTCCCTACAAAAACAATTTCTAGGAGACGATTCAGATAGAACCTTTTGAGGCATTGTACGGTAGGCCATGTCAATCCCCCCTATGTTTGCTAGAGGTAGGAGAGGTAACTATGTTGGGTCCTTTTCTTTTCTAGGAGACCATTGAGTAGGTGGATTTGATTCAGAAGAGGATGGAAACTGCACTGTATCTCCATAAATTGTATGCTAATCAACGAAGACGACCTCTGGAGTTCGAGTTCAGGAATCAGATTTTCTTACATGTGACACCAAGGTGGGGACAAAGTAGGATTATGAGGCAATGAAATATTTCACTAAGATACGTCTGGCCATTCGAGTTTTTGCAGTGATGTTAACTGGTTACCTACAAGTTAGAGTTACCTTAGAAGTACTGGGCTATGCACGACTTCTTTCATGTTTCTTAGCTACCACATTATATTCTAAACGGGTCTCACATTTTTCTACATGAAGAGGTTGAGTTGTAGGTAGACGAATCCTTCAATAAGCACTCTATTTGGATTGTGTATCGTAGAATGAAGGTTCTACATGGCTGGTCTATTCCTCTGGTATTGGTGAAATGGCAACACAAGAGAGTATAGTATGAGGCTTGTGAGAGGGAGGATGACGTATGATCACAATTTCTAGAGTTGTTTGATGTTTCTTATTCACCACACTATGAAGGGAAATTAAGGAATGAATTACATTAAGGGGGAAGTTTGTCAGAAATCTGATCTTTAATTCAGGTATGGATCTTTATTTTGGGTTATTTTATGAAAAAGGTAGAAATTGAAAATTTTCTAAGTAAATGCCGTGTACTCTTGCGTACAAGTTGTGTACCCGGTTTCCACATGTTTCCATTTACTAACCATGTAACAGCCAATTAAATGGTCTCGTAGGTGACTTGGAGGACCACTTAAATTGGGGGATGGTTATGGAAAGTACACAACGTGTACATTAAATGAACATGACGTGTAATTTTTTTATTTGTTAAATCAGTGTAGGGTCACATGTCATTTCCAAAATTCTCTCTTCCCCAAATGTTTCGTATAGGAGAGAAACTAATGACCAAAGAAATTCACAATCTTCATGTTTCTCTATTCGAGATCTGATTGAGATGTCGTTGGTTGCATTGGATTCCCACCAATCTATATCGTCCTTGGCTAATTCAAAGGCTGAAATTCAATATCGTTCATCATAAGACATCAAGGTAGCTGGTTTGTTCCTTTCTTTGATTGTCTTTGGATTATATATGAAGTATATGTCGAAGAACCATGTTGGGTTATTGTGTGTTTTTAGAATTTCTCCATGTTTAGTACCTTCTTTGGTTTTTTATTGAAAAATGTGTAATTTCTTATGAATAAGATTTTTTACCTTGTTATGGAACACCCTGTGGTTTTGTTACCTTGATTGACGGATAATTGATGTTGGGTCTACAAATTCTTGTTAGGCATTCATTGTTTCCATGAATAATGTTGTTAGGATAGAGTTATGGTTTATTTGAGATGCATGTGTTTTGAATTATGAAAATTTGATCAAGGGGAATTGACTATGAGATATTCCCAAGGTATGTTAATGTATGTATAATTATTGTTATATTGACCTAGAGGTATTGACTATGGGAGCTATTGGTTGTTCATAGACCGGAGGTGTTATTCCATGATAACTACCCAAAGGGTCATTATTAAATGAATGTTGGACCTTAGTAAATTGACCATTAGAGCGACCAAGTGGTCATTATAATTTATTTTTTCTATGAAGACTAAGGGGTCTTGACCATGAGAGCTATCCAGATGTGCCTTTGTAAATAAATAGTGCCATGTGGTACCATAAGTGGTAGACTGTGTGAGATTTCATAGAAGGTTTTTATTTATTGAATTAATGATATGTTCAATTAGAGGGGTTAAACTTTGAGAAAATACCCAGAGGGTTTCTCTTAAATGATTGAATTATTGTAATGAGTCTTCCAAGTCAAAGAACAAGCATGGACATGGTCTTATATGATTTTTTTAGATTGTCTTTTAAGACATCTGTTTATTATTATTATTCAAGGGGATACAGAGCGTAATCTAGATACCAAGTTACATAATCCAATGGATTTAATAATTAATAAATATAAATGAATGTAATTGGAAACTATAGGATTGTTTACTTTTGTGTACTTCTTAGTTTATTGCTTCATTTTTCATATTACGTGGCATATATATTCACTGACAGTTAGGCACATGTCTTTTGGCGGTTCCCTACTGGAATTCATCTCAAAAATTGTTTGGGTCAGGCTTTTAGACCAATATATATTATATGGTTGTAGGTGTAGATAAGCACAAGCACACTTCTTCATTAGGTACTTGATTTCTATAGTAACTAGAGAGCATGGGATCAAGCTGAGGCTTTCGATGTTATTTGATTTTACTGTTTTTTGTAATTTGATTTCATTATTGTATTACTGCATCCTGACTTGTTTGGATTCTTTCTTTGATACAAGTGATATGCATCATTTATTTATATATGTTTTTGATGTTTTTACTATTAGTCTTCTATTTTTTACATAGGTTGTATGGTGTTATTGCTTCCGCTACTCTTTACTATTTGATTTCGCTGTATTACTCGGCCAAAGATGGCTTAGTTTCTACACTATCACACCCAAGGCCCTCCATGCAATTTAGTCGCCTCTGGGATTTAGGGTAATGCACTTGAGGCTATGTTACCAACTAGGTACGGGGCACCTTTAGGCGGCACCCAAAACCGGGATGTTACAATATTCAATTATCAAACAAAATCTATCGATATAAGCTGATTTTTTTTCACCATAAAATTAATGTTCCACTAAAAATAACAACAATGAATCATTTTTATAAATTAAAATATTCATCATAATAAATAATATTATTAATGGATTATGTATCACAATTCTACATCTCTAAAAATTTTAGTAGCGAACACTTCAAATGTTGTGGCCATCTGATGATTGACCAAGATAGGTGATAGAATATTTCTATTCGGTATAATGAATTTTCAATAATTATCCATGATTCTCATCTATAATCTAATCAATAAAAAGTGTTAGATATTTTTATTCATGATTCCAACCATTTAATATCAGAATGTTACTAAGTATCAATTTTTTGGCATATGAGGATTTTTCTCTATAAAACAAAGCAATTCAATGGTGATCATAGAGAATCAAGTATACATGAAAAATTTCATAACCCGACATTATCACAGAAACACATCATGAGTAGGATGTGTATTTTATTTCTTTATGAGTTAAAGAATTAACTCACGGCATTAAAGTGCAAGTTCCTGAGTGTTTATATATAGAATCAATCAACCAATATGATATCCCAAAATATAATTCTTGAGAAAGTATTAAAAATGATGAAGTTGAGTGTGAATTATCATGTGTATGTATGTCCATAAATATAAACAAACAATAGAAATATAAGATTAAAAAAAATCATACAAACTAATTATTCACCATATCAATCAACGAATGAAATGTTAGATGCCTCAGATTTACATAAAGTCCCCCCATCACATGATCATAAGTAGTTTAGAACTCCATGGGAAATGGAATAAGTTAAATATAAAGAAATGGTAATTCCTATGTTTCTTCTATCACCCAATGTCTCATCATCCTCTAAAAATTATTTTGGGGTACCATTTATAATCAATTCATATAAGATATCTCCAAAGGAAATCATGGGGTACATGGGGTGGGAGAGTTTTATTTAATTAGTATCCTTTCCCATACTCAAACATTTCAACAATAAATAAAATGATTGTCTTTTAAACTAATATTTCTTCAGCTTATTTCAATTCATATTATATTTACAATTATATTTTAATTAGAAGAATTGGGTCTCTATATCCCATGTTATGACCTGTTTCATGAAGTTAATTCCAAACAATCTTACACAAAATTTCATCACTTCAAAAGCCTCCAAATATTCACATGTTTCCAGATTAATCACTATATTAGGATTAATGAATTATTTCATAATGAAAATATAATCCAACAATTTTTAAATTTTCAATTAGTGTATTGAATTTCATGGAAAAAACAAAACATTCTTTCCAATTTGACCCAAAATGTAAAATATTCCAGTTCCATATTGAAGGCCAAAAACGTATTTAGCTTTAAATAATATGAAATGACATACTCATTGGTAACATTTGTATTATATCAAACAAATATGTTTTACATAAATAATAAAAAATATCAATTCCATCCATGATCCTAATATATGTGTAACATATCCATTTTAAATATTTTTTAAAATAGTAAACATAAATTGTATATAGAATGAAAGAGGGTTTAATGATCTGATACGAGAACCCATATAAAGAGATAATCACATTTATAAGGGTGAAAATATGTGATAAATTATTCCATTATCATACCACTACACCGAAACCTTTTAATTTCAAAACAATGTCACTCTCAATGAATATTTGAAAATTTATGTAAGCTAAATAGATGACATGAAATAAAAAACTAGATCTCATGGAAAAGACCCTCATTGGATTATTTAAAAAAAATAATTATCCATTTAGTTTATTTCAATATAGATTATAATTTAAAACTCAAAAATTGTGCTAATTTTAAATCCAAATAGATGGATCTATTATAAGTGAAATTCACCCACAACATAACTATATCCTCAAATCCCTTCATGTGAGTGTGTCTAAACCATTCATTAGCCTGTTTTTATTATTTATATTAAATGAAGGATAATTAATTTAAAAACATGTATATTCCTTTGTTATAACCAATCTATAATTTTCTTACTCTTCATAAACAATGGAAATTAAATTATTTTGAAAAGTAGAGAATCTAATCTCAATGAAAACCCACAAGATATCGATCAAAGTATATCTATAGGTTATAAATTTTTTCACTACCAAATATATATATAAATAGATTTTAATTATTTCTTAAAATTTTAAAAAATATTTGGATAATATATTTTCAAACATAGGACAATTTAGAATCATATTAATTAAAAGTATTGTACCTATTAAATGTAAGAAAAAAACTAGGTGGACTCATCAAGGGTGTCTCTTTTGTTTTCTATATCATACGTTTATTATAGTATAAACAAAATAAATTACCTGATAATGTTAGCATATAAGATTTTATTTAATAATAAAAAATATGATTTAGGTTAAAATAAAAAGTATTATTATCTTCTCAAAGGTTTCATAAAAACAAAACCACTAATATCATTGACTAATTAAAAAGATTTTAAATAAATCCTTGATGAATATTTTTTATTTATGTACAAATATAAAATGATATAATTTATTACACCATTATTAATAAATTTTTTCAGGTATATAAAAATATTAAACTAATTTCATTGAATCAGAAGGAAGGTCTCAAAATATAATGTTTTGTAATCCTTGGTTATTAGCACACAAATACACCAAATAAAAAAATAATTTCTTTTCAAAAAAGAGTAAATAGGGCGGTCAATTAAAGTGAAATAAAAATATAAAAATGATGAATAAATATAAGAATTTAAACGAAAGAAACAAGGAAAATTTTCATCTTATTATTACTAATTATGGAGATTTTTATTATGTAATGGGTTGTGTTTAAAATAAAATTTATTAATTTCATTACTAAATGAATTGTATGAGAAATAGAAGAGTGAAAAATAATTTATTTAACATTTTTCAACTATATCTTTGTAATAACACCAGATCTAGATAGGTAGAAATAAATTCATAACCCAAGATGTCATTCAAATTAATTTATGTCTAAAAATCATAAATAAATAGTACCTTAGGTGATTCAAGTAATACCAGATTACTCCACTCATCTATGGTTAATCATAGTTCAAATAATCTAAGATTAGATCCATCTAGATCATCCAAATATTAATTATGTCCTTTGTAATGGAATTTTAGGATCATCATGTTATAGTGTAGGAGAATATAATGGTTTATGACCCCTATAGAAATTAGGATTAGTACCCACAATCAAAACCTCCTATGAACACTTATTATTCAATATAATTTTATTTACCGTGATGTCTTATAAATTGAGATAAAACATTTGTGCCATAATCCTCTAATACTTTATTTTACTTTTAATATAATCTTGGACAAATTTTTTTTGTTTACCATGACCATGGATTTAATTAAGGCTCTACCATCACAGTCATGTAGCAAAAGATATTTTATTCCTTTATAAAGTTAAAACCACTATCTTGATTAGTCAATCAATTTTTTACCACTAATGATGCACCTAACACGAGATAACTCACAAAAAACAGATTATATGGTTTTGATAATGAATCAAAATAATAAATTTAATTATATATAATCAAATATATTTAAATTCAAGGAACCAATGAAGTTATTCATAGATGGGAATAACCAATGACTCCTAGAAACATGATATATTCTTTTAGAAGGTGGGTCCTCAGGATCTCCTCTAGTCAAGAACATGAAGTGATATCATCATGAGGGGAAGTATCAATTATTATGATCTCCAAACACTTGATAGTAAAATATTATCCATGCCCTGTCAGTATGATGTATTTCAACCACATGATATATCTTTTGGATTATTATCATAATATATTTAGTTTCCCATTATACATCATAACTCCAATAAAATTTTGATAGAATAAATCATCCATAGACTTTATCATGTGAATAGTGTTCTTAAAACTAATAACACCATTATTATAAGATTAAATCATGCATAGAAATCTATATAAATGATATAGTAATCGAAAATTACTACATGCATTGTGTCTAGGAAACCCAAACTCAAAACACTCCCACTTATACTAATGCCAAGTAACCAAACATTAACCCATTTTTTCATATAGTAACCATGATTTCATCATGTTATGGATTTAGTTACGAGACCTTTCATGTTTTCTTATAAGGATAATCTATTATATTTGAATTCCCTTCCTTGTGTAAAATCCATCAAGGAATGTTATCCCCATGTCTAACCATTTTTATACAAACACATCCTTGGTATTATAACTAATACCATTGCTACAATATCATTAAAATATATATTATTATAACATCTCACTTTCTTGTAAAAATTGAAAATTTTGGGGAAAATATACATGTTAATAACAGTTCTTTAGCTCTATTATGATTTTTATCATACTTATTGTTTATAAATATAATTACCATTGAATTTTATGAGATTATATTAAACATATCCTTAGCCTAGTAGTGATTCTATATCAATTTCACATGTATAATGTCAAGTATGTATCCCCTTTATAACTAGTGCTTCCACTTCTTCAAGCTCCATTAATGTTTCCCTTGTACATTCTGAAGTAGTATTATATAGTTCTAACTGCTTCTTTATGTAGTTTTCAGTGATTTATTTAATATTCTCCCACTGTGACTTATAAATAATAAACATAGAATCTAGGTACATATCATGTAAAATGTGATAGATTATATATTTGGAACATATAGAGTTATCCTCATCATATTAATCTCATCTTATCACTAAGACAGGTTTTCACAATAAAATTAATGTCATATGACATAAGAAAAAAATATATCTTTAATTTTACACTCTTCTATTTATTAATTCCTTTCCATTTTTTGAAAGTTTAATTATTCTGTGAAATCTCATAGACTAACACCAGAAGATCGTGCCCCCAAAAACATTAGATTCTATATTAATTTAATCTTGTTGACATTTTTGCAACCAATTTTTAACTACATATTAGAGTAATTCCTATTTTCTATATGTTACCATCATATATTACTTGTAAAACTATGTTTCTACCACTAACAATTTTTATGCACATGTATAATATCATTACATTATCCAAAAATGGTATAATCCATAAAATATTCCTTGAAACCTTTATACAATATTCCTATAAGTTTCCATGACAACAAAAATTCTAATATATTTTTTATATCTCTATTTGTGAAATTGTTTCCATTAAGTTAACACCGTGAAAAATCATAGACTATTAAACACTCATCTTCTATTATATTATGTCATTTTACCATCTATATGCAGCTCTTTCTTGAATACTCATTAAAACCAAACGGGTTTTACATCGACTTAATATACTACCAAATTAGAAAACATAATTTTTGAATATGGAATCCATTTTCTAAATTTATATACAATTACCAATTATAGATTATTACAATTTATTGATACCTTGTTAGAGAAGTATTACTTATTCTTAATGAATAATATATCACCAAAATCGATGATTATACAACCATATATGTTTTGGTTTTATCTTTCTCACACTATATATCTTTATTTTCCCTGATCTCATTTTTATTCTTTCCAATGATAAATTATTGTTCTTCTCAATCCTTGACTTTACCAAAGTCAACACTTCTTCTGATATCTCAAATAGATATATTCACCCTTCTTATAGAAATATATTTTTCACTTGAATATTAATTTTCTATCTTATATATCAATGTAATATCCATATAATCCATTTGATAATGAATTGGTATTCACTTTTTGTTTTTTCTTGATGAAATTTGGTATTTAATATATTCTAATTAAAAAATTGCATTTCAATTGCATAATTTTTTTATATAATAATGTATTTTATTCATATAATTACTTATATGATATTAATTTTTCATTATATTTGGAATATGTTATGTTTTAATGCAAATATTTTCAAATATTTTATCAAAAAGAAATAATATATGACTTTAGTGACTTATAAGATTTCTTATACACCATCATTTTAAAACCATCATGTCTCTAAAATTTATAAGTGAATGGTTGTTTTTGAATAATCACCTCAATATATTTAATCATCAATTAATAATTTGTTAATATATTCTTCATCTAACCTTACTAAATCATATGTTATCTTCTTTCCATGATCATTATATAGTTATAACTGTATTACATTATCATATTAAATAAATATCAGAGAATGGAAGAATTTTCTTCTAAATTATCTTTAAATAGGTCACAAGTATCTTTTCGAACTAAATTTAGATGATTTATGGATTTTTCAACTTTAACCCCAAAACATTTCATGGTCATTGTGATATTTAATAATTTATGTAAAATAACTATGAGTTTCAAATTGAAGATTCCAAACACCTTATCTGATATATATTTAAAATTAGATTTTTATATTAACTAACCACATATTATCCTAGAACAACTAGACATTATTTTAGTATTATATTTCTAATCATCAATAATTGACGATATAGGACATATGTGATTTATGAATAATTAATCTATTCATTGAGTTTTGTATATGACAACAATATTTTTTCTATACAAGATATAATGTCCCAGGGTATCAAAAATAGACACTTACATATTATATTGGAAATTTAAAATATATAAAAATATATTTTATAGTTCCCATGAATGGGTGAACCACTATGAGAGGGGGTAAATTTTTTGATACATTTTAAAATTTTATATAAAATTATTTTATCCTCTAAAACATTTCTAGGTTATGACTCATTCATGTTATAAATCATACTTTAACCAAACATTATAAATAACAATAATAATAATAATAAAGACATGTTATTTAAAAGGTTTATCCCTGATGAGGGAACATACCCCTTGTTCTTCTTAGGATATCTAATTCATATATTTTCAACTATAATGGATTGGGAAGGCATTAGTGTTAACCAAAAAGTGAATATTATAGTTATGTCTCCAAAAAATATTATTAAATAGGTTCCTAATAGTTTTAATATCTGTTGATATCCTTCCACCCTTCTGAATATCAATAGAGCTTCAACTCACAAACATCAATCACCAGAACTATGGCATTTGGAACTAGTATTTTTTGGTTCTACAACATTATACCTCCTCATATTAATAATATATTTATTCAACCTATTATATCCTCCTATGAATTCATTTTAGTATTTTCAATGATATTATTTTAAAAAATGCATGAGAATATCAAATTTCTTAATCTAGATAGGGTTCTCCCATTCATATAGTTTGGTATAATATGATAAATTTGAGGAATGTGTTGCCTCCAATTTTGTTTTTCCACCAAAAAAATTTTACTTCAATGAAATTAAAAGTATTTTTAGGATATTGGGTTTCGACCAAGTTAGAACTCTCACAAATCTTGGTGTTAACGATCATCAAATCACCTGCAAAATTTAGCTAGAATCATGACCTTCCAATGGTGAATATTTGGACATTAATCATCAATCAAATCATGATAATAAATATTTTGACATTACATGAATAAAAATATGTCTAAAATCTTTTAAAAAAGGAACTTCCATATAATTATAATTTTATCATATAGTTTTATCATTATCACTTCTTTACTCATGCTTTTAATGAATTCAATCCATCATACAAACTATGGAACAAACTATTATGATTTCAATGACATATATCTTTTTCATACACATTTTGATCATACCTCTGAAAATGACAACATTATATGAACAACAAAACATCCAGTATCCAATCCCTTCATTTTATTGAATCCTCATCTACATTCACCCAATAATATTGTTGAAATTTCAGCCCTTGGACACTTAATCATTTCATTACTCAATATCATTAGTATGACTAACACCCTAATAATTTAATGTTCAGACTCATGGTCGATCTTCTAATCATCCACTATTTCGATTTCATTAGGAACCTCTGATTCTTGTTTTTTGACTCATATTTTCTCCTCTTAATCATCAATTAAAATTAATGTTTTTAATAAGAAACCTTCGTATTGATATTTAATAACTTCTTAAAATATTATAATCAACTTGAATTAGCTTGATTCATAAATTACATTTATCAATAATGATGAAAAACACCTGAATATTAGCATAGTATTATCTAATTTTACTTTTGGAAATCCCTATGAGGGGAGTTCAAATCATCATGATTGAAGGACTCCCCTTTGATCCTTTAGTAACCTAACTTCCATTCCAATAATAACATTATTATCAACTTCAGTAACCTATAATCTCAGTTATCATTTGAATATTTAGCTTAATATATGTTGTAACTCCATGTTTAGATAAAACTAAAAAATATTCTTACATCTAGGGACACTAAAACATTCTTTCATAAACTAATAACAAAAAATACAATTCCTTCACCAATCTATCATCTCTTCATTCACCCCCTTTGGATTATTTATAATACATTCACAACTATTCAACATACTCACCTTTTCTCCAAACCATATACTCTCTCAAAAATAAATTTCATAGAACCACACTATTGGATAAAACAATGTTTTAATATAATTCTATCCCTTGGTGACAAAAATGTTTAGCCATAAATTCAATGTACACCTCATAAATTTATAATAAAAAAATTCGGTTTCCACCATTTTATCACAAATATTTCATCTTCTATACATAGAACTGTTTGGTGTTTCTTATCCACCTTTGAAAATAGAATACATTTTATGGTGTGGGTACTTTTTATATTACTTTCATATGTGAAACTAGAATGTGGAATGTGAAGTTTCAATTTAAATTCCTTAATTATTTATCTTCTAATTTAATTAATAATAATATCCTCAATTGGATCATTTATTGTAATATAATATAGATTTATTTATATGAAACCAACATTATCCTCAATGAAATGGAAGTTGAAGTCAATAGTCTTTGATCTATAGAATTGTACTAGTTTCAACAAATGATTAATTACACTTTGATCATCATAGATAATTTTCAATGGATTTTCAACATTCACTTTCTAGTCCTCCAATAGAACATTCAACCACATCATTTGAGTGAATTCATTGGTGGGAACAATATATTATGATTTTATTATACTAATATTTACAGAGTTTTGTTTCATTTTATGATAATAAAAAAATCTTATTTCATACAAATAATTTTCCTCTAGACATTGATTTTTGGTCATCAGATTCTCCATGTGAATCAACATCCCTAATCTTACGTAAGATTAACTAGTTACACATTTAACACAATAAGAAAATGTTTAATGTTCCTTTAATGAAACTTTAAAATAATTCATCACCCTTAAACTGTGATTCCTTTGGATTAATCTGATATATTTAATGACTCATTTTTTCATGTATTGTTTTTTGAATATTATATGAACTATTATTTAGACTAGGTGATAAGAAGACATATGATTATGAGGCCCGTTGTGCCCAGAATAAATGTTTGGAATAAATTAAATATATTAAATAGCACACATTCATAATTTTCCAAAAAAAGTTGATTCAGGTCTAAAAATATGTTTGGATCTGAAATAATAAGGGACCGTTGAGTTCAAAAAACATATTTTACAATAGAGACGACATAACCTTAGTCTATGTGGGGAATTTTTCGGAAAGGTATCGTGGGAATAAAATAAGTAAAATTATTAAATGAAATTATTTCATTAATCTACTAAACCAACAACATAACTTTGGTTTTAAAAATAAACTCATTAAATTTTATGGGATAGTGGCATAAACCTTCAAATAATTGGAGATCCATTGGAGAACATGGAATGGAATTCTATTGGTAGACGATTAATAGATCGTGGATCGATGATTGATTCACATCAAATTAAAAGGATCTCACCAACGATATCATTTTATCCCCATTCTTCATCACAGATGAATCCAAATCAATTTATGGAATCTATTATTTAGATTTATTTCCCCATTCATTATTCATATTATGAAGAAAAATCAATTGACATAGGGATTGATTTGTGGATTAGTCATTTTGTGGGATTTGTTAGTTTATCTTGTAAATTATGGGATTTCAATGTTTTTGTTTTATTTCTCCTTATTTTATCAATCTAATTGAAATGAATCAAGGATAAAAAAAATTTCAAGTTCTATTCTTCATAGATTTTTTTTACTTTTCTTCCCCCTCCTCGTTCGTTGCGGGTGACCCCCATGGTCTGTAATTCGACAAACTATGAGAAATAAAATTTTGTACAATTGTGGCATGGAAATATGATTTCATATTAGAGATCCTGAATTATAACTATATGATATAGGTGTGATGTTGTATATGGAAGAAAATTAGAGGGGGTTTTGAACTTGTTTTGGGTGTTCTTCAATGTGTTACCATGGTTAAAGAACGATGGCGATTTCTAGGTGAATTGGTTTTCCATAATCATGTGGTAGATATAGGAAATTATAAAATGAGTTAGATCCATAAATCCTCTAGATATTGAGGTAGGATTCCAATGTAATGGTCGTATGGGTGTTTTTAGGAAAAAGAACCAAGGTTTCAAGGAAAACTCAATCCACACAGTGTGCAGTCTAGTATTTAATGGCATGTGGGACCCTATATGGGTGGAATATGGTTTCGAGATATATGTAAGTATCACAAGGTGTGTGACACTATCACATGGCTTGTGACACTTTCACGTGGCATGTGACCCCACCCATGAAACACTTTGTGTCTCAAAGAGTACCCAAACATGGGTTGGAGTACCCGAACTGGAGCATTCCATATAATCTCTTACACAAACACGGAGTGAATGAGTACTTGGGATAAGTCGTCAAATAGCACTCAAGAAATGTACATGAGCTTCCAAAACGTATTGTAATCCTACATGAACACAGCTTGATTACATTTTCCCTTTACACATGAATGACTCGGGGTCAAGGGACACATCGTGTGACCCCAACATCATGTCTCGTACTCTCTTATGTGTGGATTGGAGAAAATTTCCACTTTGTCTTGGAAAATATTCATTAGGGTGTTTTCCCCATATCATTTATCTGAAGGGTTGTATAGACTTTCCTCTTACACACAGCACAACAATCACTTCGGCAGGGCTTCATTGATAGAGTCGCTAGAATACCAATACGAGCCCAAGAATGAGATCCTATATTCATTTTAATTGCATTGGTGTAGGTCTTTGTATCAGCGTCACAAACATTACGCGAGCAAACATACCATAATTAGAAGGTTAATCTAGATTGATTTGTTAGTATCCCCCAATATTCATGTCTATGATCCACATATTTTTATTGAATTCTATTCAAACATTCAGTGTGTACATCCTATGGCGAGACTAGATGAGTGTAACACCTAGTTTGTAAGTCATCAGTGATTCAAACTCAAGAGTGTGTTCACAAAGAGGGTTGTTATGTAGAACCTTCGAAAATGGGATACTAGGATGGAATATTTATAGTTTTATACTACCTTATGACTCGATGTATTTTTTCAGTATATTAAGATATTCATGTTATATTTTTTGTAGATATATAACTGGGTTGAGATGATTGTACTTCCTTTTCTATTTTTATGTAGTTTTTGGGTGTCCTACTGAGAATTGTTATAGTCACCCTTGCATATCCTTTTCCCACATTTTTCTTGTATTATGAAGAAAATCGAACTTTTTCAATAGTCATAGATGGACTACCACAAGACAGTTCTTAGTGAGACTAGACAGAACGAGGTGTGTTTTTATAGTATTATGATGGCAGTCCCAATAATTATTTTCTTCTTGGGCATGTTTCTTGACTCTCTATGGTGGGATTGTATTTGGACCTATTTACATTTCATTACATTTTATCACAATCTGGTTGTGGGTTTTTGATATATGCATGCATGTTTGTTTAGTTATTTTTATATTTCAGTATGGTATAAGCTTGTAGATGTGTGTTTCTATATATGTACATAGTATGATTCTTTCCATGACAGTGATATGCCTACTCGGTACTAGTTACTATACATTGGCCTATTGGTGGAGGGTTTGTGGAGTCTTGGAATGGTCCCCACTAGGATGGGTCATTACATAGTGGTATTAGAGCATCATATTCTACCATAGGACTAAGAGTCTTGGATATTGGTGTAGGGAAATAGTGTTAAGTGTTTCGAGTTTGGCTTTCTGGTCGGGGACATCGATGTTGGGGTGACATCCATTGCATTAATACACCAAGACTCAGATCACCTAATTTTCAAATCATTCATGAGAAAACTTGTTACAGGGGAAATATGGTACATGCATCATATATGAATAGGTTATGATTTCCATGTCCTTCTTAAGTTATCTCTCTATGTATACTCATTAATAGTGGTATGTCAGGTTTATTTTTTGGATGCCTCCATGACATAAGCCAGTTATGATTCATTGTCAGTATTATAAGTATGATCTCTTAAGTGATGATGCATTGATATAGGGACAAGTTCTAGAGATTTTTCCTCCATGTGGTTTGACAATTATTTCACCACCTATTGAGAAACACACAGTACTCATAGTACTAGTGGATAAGGTGCACATTCTAGGTGTGCTCCACGAGTTTCAGCAATAAATATACCTCAGGTTCTGAGGTGAGTTGGACTATAGGTGGACAAAGACTAGATTGATCATCATACCTATGTTTTCTATCTATTCAGGACACTAGAAGGTCAGATGGTAGTCCTGGTGGTGAGCCTTCATCAGGGTTCATCATGGTGATGGTGGGGTATGGTTACCCAGTCTTATGACATGGTGACTCTAGACTTAATGGTCGATGTTTGAGTGCCTTTTCAGTGAGGATTTATTTCTATCTATGCGGGGGGTGGTACATATCCAAGAGCTTATGGATCATTAGGAGGGAAGTAAGACCATAAAATAATATTCATAGAGGATTAACAACCTATTCAGGTACTCAAAGGATATGATTTGTGACTTGTTATTTTGGTATCATTAATTTGAGAAAGGTATTTTTACAAACATTTGGTCTATTTTTATCCCTTTGGGCATTCCTATGTATATTTGGGAGCTATAGTAAGCTTTGGTAGTCGAAAGATTCTTTGTTTAGTTGATACTCCCAGTAGTTTCCTATAGAAAGAAACTAGGAGTAGAGACCTCAGTGACAGGGATCCAACTTCAGTCCAAAGGACCTAGATGTGGAGGTCATTTCAAGAGGTCCCTAGATGAACATTCTATAGTTTAGGGAACATAGGGTGGGTCCAGTAAGAATAGAGAGAGGGGGTGATAATCATGTGGGGGTTGGGGACATCGCGCGGATGATTATATGACCCACTGTATAGCTAATAGAGAGAGCATGAATGTGCCATTGAGGAAGAGGAAATAGAAGGATCAGGCAGTTCTGTAGGTTGGAATACATGGTTTAGGATCTAGTAGAGCTGTAAGTGGTGGTATATGCTTTGACATGTTTCTGCCACCACACCCAGGTTGTCCAACCCAGGCTCAGTGAGCTGAAGTATAGCAGAGGGGACATCTGTAGGTGGTAGAAGATTATGAAACAGAGGCCACAAGAATGATTCAAGGTATGATATATGTATTTTATACCATTGATTTAGTATTGATATACACTGGTTCTAGTTATTCCTCTATTTCATCATATCTTCAAAGAGGCATTGAGATTCAAGTTGATCTCTTTCCTTGACCATTGCGCATGGAGACACTTTTTGGTGAAGAATTAGTCATAACGCATTTGTGTCGATAGTGTGACCTAGCTCTTGGACATTAGATTTTATGTTGGGATCTCTTCTTAACAGTATTGAGTCCTTATAATTTCAAAATAGTTATGGACTGGTTATCCGTAGTTCATTCCAAGATTGACTATTTTAGGCAAAGGATAGAGTTTTTCTGCAATGATGGAACTAATTTTTCTTTTGTCATTGAATAGGAAACCTAGGCATTAAATTATGGACTCATGAATTGGTGGGTGAAAACGATTATTCATCATTTGTCTAGAATAAAACATAATGTAGTGGATGTTATGAGTTTTCAGTTTTCAGCATTGGTGACGGTGTATAATGACATCTTCCCTGAGGATGTTATAGTTTTACCTCCCTATTGAGAGATTAACATATACATTTATCTACACACTAGGATGGGAATTATATCTATGCTAGAATATCTATTGTCTCCCACAAAGATTCTTATATTGAGGGTGAATTTCAAGGACTTATAGAGGAAGGGATTTGTAAAACCCAATTGTTCACCCTGTGTATCCCATGTTTTGTTCGCAATGAAAGGGAACAGGAGCATGTAGTTATGTGTGGATTACAAGTTTTTGAAATAGGTGACTGTGAATAAAATATATCCACTACTGAGGATATATGACCACATTGAATAGTTTATATGGGAAATATAGTTCTAGAAGGTCAACCTTAGGTCAAGCTATCATGATTTACGAATATGGGATGAGGATATACCAAATATGTCATGCAGATGATGATATGGTCACTATGAGTGCATGGAAATTCCCTTTGGTGTGACAGACAACCCAGTAATGTTCGTGGGAATCCTGAACTAGATATTAAAACATTTCATAGAATGGTTCATGGTAGTCTTCATTGATGATATACTTGTGTTCTTGGTGACTGATTAGGATAGTGTAAGACATTTGAGTTTGTTTCTAGAAATACTCTATGATAACCAGCTTTATAGAAATCTCTTGAAATGTCAGTTCAAAATATAGGTATTCCAATTTATGGGACATGTTTTCTCAGGGGATGGAGAGGTATTGGACCAACCAAGGATTATGCATTGTCAAATTGGGAGCCACTAAAGTGCACAACAGTGGTGTGGAGCTTCCTTAGTTTGGTGGTCTTTTACCATAGATTCATATCCGATTTCTATAGGATATCAAAACCCATGATAACTTTTTCCTGAAAGGGGAATCCTTTCATGTGGATGAAAGGGTTCTATTAGGACTTTTAGTAGTTTAGGAATAGTTTTATGAGAACATCCCTCTTGAAATTTATAAAGGATGGTGTCGAGTACATAATGTTTTGAGAAGCATCAGGAATCAGGATGGGGTTTTTAAGCATAGTCAGGCGGCAATTGAATATTGTTCACAATAGTTGAGGCCACATGATCATAACTACATGACCCATGATTTTGAGTTTGAATTGGTAGTCTTCTCACTAAATATGTTTCCACACTACCCTTTGGGAGAGTGATTCATCATATATTATGATCAAAAGAATCACAACTATATTTTACCAAAGAAGAATCTCAATATGAGGCAAATCTGATGTGTAGATTTCCTCTAGCATTTAAACATTGAAATTGTCTATACTCCTAGGAAAAAAATGTGGTAGTATATTTTCCCTACAATAAATAATTTTCACATTTTCTATATGAGGCATCAGAGTAGTTGTCCTTGATATATTTTTCCTTTTTTGATGGATATAGATTGTCTTACCTCTATTTTATGGTGTCACCCCACCATCTTTGTAGTGAGTTTGGGAGGCATAGTTTAGTTATGTCTATGGGGAGAACATACATACTCATATATCTAGTAGGATAATTTTTTAGGGATATTATAAATGTAAGGATAATTTCATTACTTTTTGAGGAAACATGATTATACCAGTGATGTTTTTTGAGGTGTTTGTGAGACGGTTTCATACATATCCTTTGGTGGTAAATCCATGTGTGTCAAATAAGATTTAGGTCCTCCGACATTATTATTAGTGGAAAGGAATGAAGAAAAGAGTATTAGAGTTTATCTCTAAATGAATTACTTGTCAGGAAGTTAATGATGATCACCAAGTTTCAATGGGATTGGTTCTACCCCTTATGGTTCCAAAGTGGATGTGGTATGGGATATCCATGCACTTCATCGTGGTGTTACCACATATGTCCAAGGGAAATGATTCCATATTGGGGATCGTAGACCAATGAATTATGTCATCCCACTTCAAATATATTCAAGATAAGAGTTTATTAGCGAGCCTTGGATTCCTCTACATGCATGAGATTGTTCTTCCCTATGAAGTTTCATCGATGAACATTTCAAAACGTGATGTTTGCTTCACATAATAGTTGTGGAAGGCATTGAATGAGGTGTTTAGGATTTAGTTACTCTTGAGCACAGAATTTAATTCCCAAATTGATGTCCAGATAAATCCACGCATCCAGGTTATAGATTCATGTTACGAGATTTCATGTTGTATTTTTTCACATTTTGGAGGATCAGCTACCACTGGTGGAGTTTTCATACAACAAAAGATACCATTCCACCATCTGTATAGCACTGTATGAGGCCTTTATGTGTAAACCTATAGGTCACCAATTTTAGGGTCTGACCCAGGTGATTCAGCACTCATGGGACCATAGTTTGTTTGAAAAACTACCAAGAAGATTCAGATCATCCATGACTGGATGAGGACTGTACAGAGCTATCAGAAGTCTTATCCTAACAATCAAAACATGCCTTTGGATTTCGAGGAATAATACAATGTGTTCTTATATGTTTTTCCAGGATGAGGATTTTATATTTTTGGATGGGGTTGAAAGATATCTCCAGGACTCATTGGACCTCTCCAGATATATTTTAAATATTTTGAGGTGGTGAATAAATTAGTTCTACCATCGCAGTTGGACTGGGTACTAGACGTCCTCCATGAATTTAATTTGAGGAGATATATGCATGACCCATCAAACATTATTGACTAGGGTGAGCTGTACATTGAGGACGGATCAACCATTTTTATTACATGGTATAGAATAAGGAACAGAAGGATATTATCCTTCTTGGGTGAGAAATTTATTTAGTCTATTTCTAGTGGCAGCATGTGAATCTCCCAGAGAGAACATAAGAGTGGTAGGCTTAGATTCATGCTCTATATCCACATCTCTTTATGTATCACTTCTTTTGGATTTTTGGGGATGTAAATCTACATGGTAGGGAGAATGTAACGACTCATATTTTTAATGTATTAATTTTGGATTTTATGTAGATTATTTTCCAGACCAAGCACTGAGATGGTGTGTGATTTAGAGGGCATGTGTGACCCAAATAAATGTTTGAAATATACTAAATATATTAAATATAATATGCATGTATATATCTTGAAAAATTAAAAGAGCTTCTAAATGGATGATCAGATTACAAATTGTATGGGATTCTTCATTTTAGAATGTGAGTTTTACCCTAGGTTTGAATTAAACATGGTTGGTGTGATTCATTTTTAGAAAACATTTCAAAGGAATATGATAAGTAAAATAATTAAATAAAATTATTTTACTCTTCCACTGGAGCAACGACCTATTGTTACTTTTAAATATGATCTTATGGAAAAATTTCATCGTTATCTACATAACTTTGATAATAATTATAGATACATTGGAGTGTGTGGAATATCATTCCCATGGTTGATGATGAATAGATAATGGACTGACGATTGACATAAAACAAATTCAAAGGAACTCAACAACGATAATGGAGAAACCCAGTTCTTTATCAGCGATCGAACCGAATCCTGGTAAGGAATTTGTTTGGATTTATTTCCCCATTATTTATTCCTATGATGAACAAAAATCAATCAATGAACGGATTGAATTTTGGATCTATCATTTTACAGGATGGGTTAGTTTAGCTCCAAAATTGGGGGATTTATTTTCTTTTTGATTTCCTCTTTGTTTATCATTCTAAATGAAATAAACCAAGGAAACCAAAAAAATATATCAAGGTCTATTCTTTATAGATGTTCTTTATTAATTTATTCTCCCTTATCATTCGTTGTGGGTCACCCCTTGGAATATGGTAAGAAAAGCTCCAAGAAATAAATCATCTCACAACTATTTCTTAAAGAAATGATATAAAATTAGAGATTCAGACTATGCATGATGAGATAGAGGTAAGATGATGGAGATGGCAGTGAATTGGTGGGATTTGGGTTCTTGTTTTGGTACTTCTTCAAAACATGACCATGGTTGATGAATGAAGGTGATTTCCTTGTGAATTAGATTACCAAAATCTTGTGGTAGATTATGGAAATGATCGAATGAGGTAGATCTGCGAATCTTGGTGAGATTGAGGCTGAATTATGAGGACGTGGTGGCAAGGTCATCTTCGAGAGGAAGGTATAAGATTTTTGGATGAATATAATGCACATGGCATGTGACCTCTCCATTCTAACTTGGAATATACATTAGAGGGTACATAGATATGGGTTATAGTACATGGGATAGAGCACACTATGTACTCCCATACAGGGACATGTCCTAAACGAGTACACAAGCTAAGCCCTATACTCGTATAGGGAAAAAGTAAACTAGTATCAAACACACTATATACCCCTACACAAACACAACTTGAGGACATAGGTCATTTACACGTGTAAGGCCCAAGGTCAAGGTACAAAATGTGTGACCCCTACTACACATCATGTACACTCTTGTAACGGCCCGGGTTTTGTGGGGATCATTTACTTTGTGAAAATGTCGTGTTGGGTTTTCTGGTCTGGGAATCACGGAGGTGTAGGCTTATCGGTAGCCTTGGCCTACAGGTAGCCTTGTCCTACCGGTAGCCTTGGCCTACTGGTAACCTTGGCCTACCAGTATCCTTGGTGTACCGGTAGCCTTGGCATACCAGTAGCCTTGGCATACCAGTTTCCTTGGCTTACTGGTAGCCTTGGCCTACTGGTAGCCTTGGAAAACTGGTAGCCTTGGCGTACCGGTGGCCTCGGCCTACCGGTGGCCTTGGCGTACTGGTAGACTTGGCCTACCGGTATCCTTGGCCTACCGGTAGCCTTGGCCTACCAATAGCCTTGGCGTACAGGTAGCCTTGGCATACCGGTAGCATTGGCCTACCGGTAGCCTTAGCCTACCGGTAGCCGTCACCCACCGGTAGCCCTCAGCCACCGGTGTCTCTGGCCTACCCCACGGATTCTTTCCAGTGGCATTCCTTCTTGCGCAATTAGGGTTTTAAACCCTATTTTGACCTGTTGAGCATGTTTTAAAGACCCATAACGCCGATAAGAGTTTTAATTAAATAATTAATGAATTAATGAGTCAGTTTAAACCACCTGACCCCCTTTAATTACGAGTGGGGCCGCGTGGCCAACCCACGACCTCGCGCCTTACACGGTTTCACATTCTCACCTCAACCGTCCGCGGCTCTTATAAAATAAGGGTTAGTTGTGGTTTCTTCTTTCCTCAATCGCGGATTTTCATGAACAGATTCTGGTGCATCAGGTGAGCCGGATCGTAATGCGTAGAGTTCCACGCCCGGCCTAAGCATTGACAGACGAAGCGATTCTCATTCAGGCGATCCGCATCGTTATCCGTGAAGTTCCGTTCCCAGTCTAAACGTTGATCATCTATCAACAATTAGGATATTTCTCCTTCGTCTCTCCCTTTTGTGTATCATGCGGGGTGGGCGTGGTTTTTCTTCTGTAGAATTGGATAAACCATACCTAAATAAAGATAATGAACGAATCCTATAAGGAATGAAGGGGGTTGTGATTGTTGATGTTGTTTATTATGATCTTCTTCCTGAGTTGTTCTGGCTTACACCTTATGAAAATCGAGGTCATTGGTGGTCGTTGTCTGTCCACTAATGAACCCCTCGTGGTGTTTTAAATGGCTTGTTTTATAATTATAAACTTCTGCTGTGAAAAGTAAATCGGTTAACCACGTATACCCGGCTGAATAAATTTAAAGCACCAGGATCAAACCCTTCTGTTCTAATGCTGGTCAAAACACTGAATTGAAATCATGGAGTGTGTTGAATCTTATAAATATGAAAATACAGGCGTGGCCCTGCTTTTTGTCGGTGGTAGTGGTTTGGTTGTTTCCTTTTTTAGGCTGATTTCTAGAGATGTGGGAGGGGATGGGATCCCCTGTTTTTATACTCTCAGTAGTCAGTTTTGAGATCGAGTGGTTACATTGTTTATATCATGAATTGGGGAGGGATACTCTATTGATGAAAACCCTTTTTGGGGGCGGGGACACTGGGCAGTGTCTCAGGGTTGTCTGGTTCCAGGACTTCGAGGGTTCTCACTTTTCCTTTATTGTTGTGACTTTACAAGAGAACTAGGTGTGGATACTTAAATTGACGTTTTGGCTGGTTTCTTTTCCTTGGTTATTATTTTGGTGTCAGTTTCCTAGTAGTGCATAAACATATTTGAACATTATTACTGAACATGAAAACAAGAATGGGACAAATGGGTTTTTTTGGCGAGAGTTGTGACTCGGACTTGAGTGCTTTTGTGATCTGTAGGCTATCTGAAGAAAAACATAGTTTGGGGTGAGTGCTTGTAACCTATATATATATACTTGTAGCTTTGTGTTTCTTATTTTCAACCCACCCAAGTTGAGCAATTAGTGCCGAACACCCCCCATTTCATGGGGGGGTGTTTTTTTCCCAACACTATTCTTAGTGTCTGCTTATTAGATACTTTTCATCTCCCTTTCTCGGATAGCCCAAGTATCTTCGAGTAGGATGTGATGGCCTGAGGTCTATTATTAGCTCAAGAACCTTCGGGTGGGGTAGTGTGGTGGTTGCCAGGTGTGTGCGGCAGGTGATCTCCTAAGTGTCTTCGGGATGAGGCACATGTGTCTTCGGGTGTGGAAGTGGATTTTCTAGCCCAGGTGTCTTCGGGTGTGGTGGTGGTTGTTGTGGCCTAGGTGTTTTCGGGCGGGATTCGGCAGTGGGACTGCGTGTGGTTGTGGCCCAGGTGTGTGCGGGCGGGTGTGGCAGTGGGACTGCGGTGAGAATGGAGGGATTGGTCTGATGCATTGGATGTCTCAATAGCCAGTGGGAAAGTGGTGCGAGGTACCCAAACATCGATGTGCTCTTATTATCTATATTACTTGACTTGCGTTATTTGGGGAGTGTGCCTTGGTGAGGCTTGGGTGGATAGTTTACCTTGATAGGTGTTTGGTTTACTCTTTTTCTCACGGGACTTTAGTATGTTCCCCCACTTGTGCACGGGAGTCTTTGGTTTTCCCTATTGAGTGTACTTGTGTGCTCACCCTGTATATATAAAACTGCTTTCAGGTTTCCAGGAGGACTTTGGGGATCGCGCGGGACCATACTAGCTCGGACCTTTGAGGTAGTTGCAGTTGGTGTTTTTATTTCTTTGGTGTTTACCTTTGTAGTCACCTTTTGTACATTGTGGATTTTACTTTTGGAACATGCATGTGGGAATGGTCTAATTTTGGATTTACTTTCCTTTTACCTTGGTGTTGTTGAGTTTAATTATCTTATCTCTCGATCTTATAAAACAAAAAAGGGTAATGCCTTCCATTTGTGAGAAATTTCTATACCCCTAGTGCTAGTCGCCACTCCGGGACCTATTGAAGGCGGGTCTCGGTGGTCATTATCTCTCCTTCAACATAAAGATGGAAGGTCCTGGAAATCTGTTGACCCTTCCCTCCTTTTGGTGAAGGCGGTTCGTGACAGAATGGTATCAGAGGGAAGGTCGAGAGATAGGATGAATTATGGAGTTAGGCACAGTGAGGATTGCATGGGATGGTAAGGCAATAGTGTTGGGTGACCTTAGTGCATGAATTAGGCCAGGGAATACCGTCTTGGACACGGGATTTTAGGGCCCCCCATGATCCGATGGAAGGACTCTGGACCTACCGAACGACCAAGTGATGCCATGGTGATTGCAGGGTAGAGAGCCTAAGAAAGGTACATTCATCATAATGACTTGTGTTCTCGTGTTTCTGGGGTGTTTTGGGAATTAAGTATAAACGAAAAGTTTAAGAAGTTTTAAAGACAATAATTTTCACTACATGGGCTTAGGCATTCCTTGTTTACCTTGTAGCTATGGCACCTGGAAGGCGACCGCGTGTGGTACAGACGATCGAGGCCCCACAGACTACCTTGGCCGATCGGCAGAGAGCTGACCGAGAAGAGGAGGAAGACCAGTGGAAGAGGACTATCTGGGACTTCCAGCGACAGACCCTTGAGAAGTATGAGGGAAATACCTCTGACATGAAGACGGAAGGCTGGCTAGAGGAGCTAGTGATAGTTTTTGTCCTGATTCGGGCCCCGACTGAGTACTGGGTTCCTCAGGCCGTCAGCCAGATGCGGGGAGCGGCGCATCAATGGTGGACACTTTACCTGGGGGAGAGGATAGAGTCTGAGGTGGCATTGGCTGATTTCGAGAGGGAGTTCCGGGCAGAATTCCTCTCTTAGACGATGAAGGCGGAAAAGAGATAGGAGCTACTCTCCCTCTAACATGGGAGTATGTCCGTGAGAGAGCTAGGGTTCAAGTTCAAGGACCTCCTAAATTTTCCTCTGGAACTCTTTCCCGAAGAGGAGTCTCGGGAAAGACGTTTGGAGGAGGTGCTCCTCCCCTCCCTCCAGTATGTTGTTACCCCCATTACCCTTCTGACGTACTTAGAGGTCCAGAAGAATGCCGAAGAGGTGGAGAGGATGCATACTCTAGGAAGAGTGTCACGAGAGGGGATCTAGCTTGGACCATCGAAGGGGGAGGCCGTCAGCACCAGACCTCCAACATCTAGACTCTCCAGGTTCCGACTGGTAGGGAACAGGCCGCAGCAGTTTCAGTTTAGATCCCCTGGTCCTCGCCCTTTTCCTTTAGGCCCGGGACCGCGGTGCTTCATCTGTGGGAGCCCTGGACATCTTCGGAGTCAGTTCCCGGACCGGGTACAGTACGACAGCGGTGGAAAACCCCACCACCCGCCCCAGCAGTAGCTTCTAGCTAGACCTTTCCAGCAACAGTAGCAGGGACAGCGAGCTCCCGCTCCTTCGAGGGCAGACGTAGGAGAAGGAGGCCGACCTCAGGGCGCACCTCAGGGACCTCGACCGGGGCGCGGTCGGGGAGGTGGCCGGCAGCCGAGGGGCAGAGGAGTTGGGCGTGGACAGTTGCACGCCGCAGAGGTAGCAGTTCCAGCAGGGTCGGAGGTTGTTTGAGGTAAGATCAGTTTGTTTAGCACTCTTTCTTATGCTTTGTTCGATACCGGAGCTTCCCACTCCTTTGTTGTGCCTAGTCTAGCCCGTGCTTTGGGTCTAAATGCAGAGAGACTCCCAGTGACCCTGGTGTTGAGCACACCAGTCGGGGGTCAGACCGACTTATTGTTTGTTTGTCGGGGATACAGACTGATGATAAGGCCAGATCAGTCGGTCAGGGATCTTCTCCTGCTACAGATATAGCCGTACGAGGTCATCCTAGGCATCGACTAGATATTCTCTATGTGCGTCATAATTGAATGTTTCCGAAGAAGGGTCATGTTCTCGAACTTGGGCGGACAGCGTGTTACCTTCACCGGCGAGCAGAGCGGTCAGATGGGTAGCAGGTGAGAGGAACCCCTCCTCTCCTTGTTATCCGAGCTATCAGTAGAGTCAGTATATGCTGAGATGGTGGGGGTGCTAGAGGTTGTCCATGATTTTATGGACATCTTTCCTGTGGACGTGACAACTCTACCCCCTCGGCGTGATATCGAGTTCGGGATAGACCTGCAGCCCGATGCTCATCTGATCTCAATGGCTCCTTACCGGATGGCACCTTCAGAATTACGGGAGTTTCGGATTCAAATTGACAATCTGATGAAGAGGGGTTATGTTTGGTCAATTGCGTCACCATGGGGTGCTCCAGTATTGTTTGCAAAGAAGTAAGATGGTGGTCTTGGGTTGTTCATAGACTACAGGAGGCTGAATCAGGTGACGATCAAGAATCGCTATGCTCTTCCGAGGATAGACGATCTTTTCTAATAGCTGAAAGGGGCAAGATGGTTCTCGAAGATCGATCTACAGTCTGGGTACCACCAGTTGAGAGTGAAGGAGAGTGACATCCTGAAGACGGCATTCAGGTGCATATATGGACACTTCGAGTTCGTATTCATGCCCTTCGTTGTTACGAACGCCCTGGCTATGTTCATGGGGCTTATGAACTCCATCTTCCGGGAGTACGTGGATCGGTTCATGGTTGTGTTCATCGACGATATCCTGATCTATTCGAGGTCAGAAGAGGACCATTCAGAGCACCTAAGGATAGATTTGGAGGTCCCCCGACATCATCAGCTCTATGGGAAGTTGTCGAAATGCAAGTTCTGGACACGAGAAGTGCACTTCCTCGGGCATGTGGTGTCCGAGCTGGGGGTAGCGGGGGACCCATCAAAAGTTGAGGCGGTTGTTTCTTGGGTAGCACCCAAGAATGTGGCAGAGATCTGTACTTTCGTTGGGCTGGAAGGTTACTATCGGAGGTTCGTACCCAACTTCTCCCGAGTAGCATCCCCTTTGACAGCCCTTACCAAGAAGGACTAGGTTTTCGGGTGGAGTGAGCTGTGTGAGTCAGCCTTCAGTTATCTGAAAGAGAAGTTGGTTAGTGCCCCAGTACTGAGATTACCAGAAGAAGGGGCGGCCTATGAGATGTTCTGTGATGCTTCAGGACAGGGCCTGAGATGTGTGTTGATGCAGCGACAAGGGGTGATCTCTTATGGGTCCAGGCAGCTACGCCCCCATGAGTGTAGTTACGCCACCCATGACCTGGAGTTTGCAGCGGTCGTTTTTACACTAAAGTTATGGCGGCACTACCTCATCGAAGAACATTTTGTGGTCTTCACGGATCACAAAAGCTTGAGGTATATTTTCTCCTAGCGGGAAATAAACTTGCGACAGCGGAGATGGGTCGATTTCCTCCAAGATTATGACTTCGAGATCTCTTATACTTAGGGAAAAGGCAATGTAGTGGCCGGTTCCTTGAGTAGGAGGACGTAGGAGGATGTGGTCTGAGAGTTGGAGGACGCCTGGAAAGCGATGGAGGAGTTGGATACCTTACACCTGGATGCGAGGATGGATGGTGGTAGAGGTTGCCTATATCAGATGACAGTGCAGTCTTCTCTGTTGCAGCAAGTGGAGGAGTCATAGTGGGGAGACCTAAAGTGCGAGTTGATGCATGACCGAGTTGACCAGGGCAATGCTCAAGAAGGATGGACAGAGGATGGTCAGAACCGGATGCTTTTCCAAGAAAGGTTGTTTGTTCTAGGAGTGATGCGCGGAAAGGTTCTCAGTGAGTTCCACAACTCGCCCCTGGCGGTTCACACAGGAGTTTCCAAGATGAACTAGGGACTGAAGAGACATTTTTGGTGGCCCAGATTGAAGCGAGTAGTGGCAGAGGTTGTGGCCAAGTGCTTAGTGTGTCAGCAAGTGAAGGTTGAACACTGAGTTCTAGGCAGCCTACTACAGTCTCTAGATGTCCCCGAGTGGAAGTGGGACGACATCTCAATGGATTTCGTCATGGGACTACCCAAGGTCCAAGGGGGATACAACGCCATCTCGGTGGTAGTGGACAGGTTGAAGAAATCGGCTCACTTTCTGGCGATCAGGGAGTCGAGTGTAGTGGACGCTTTGGCATGAAGGTATGTGGATGAGGTGGTGCGGTTACATGGAGTTCCCAGGTATATAGTCTCAGATAGGGATGCATGATTTACCTCGTGAGTCTGGAAAGGATTGCAGCATGCTTTTGGAACACAGTTACATCTTAGCACTGCTTTTCATCCCCAGACAGATGGACAAACAGAGTGCACCATCCAGACCTTGGAGGATATGATGCGGGCATGTGTTCTGGACTCAGGAGAATCATGGTTGCGACACTTGCCCCTGGTAGAGTTCTCCTACAATAATATCTATCACTCTACCATCGGTATGGCCCCATTTGAAGCCTTGTACGGGAGGCCCTTTCGTTCACCTATGTGTTGGGCTGAAGTAGGAGAGGCGGACATCCTTGGCCCGGAGGTGGTGTAATGCACGACAGAGAAGGTTCAGCTAATATGGGAAAGGATTAAGGCGGCCCAGGACCGACCGAAGTCGTATGCTGATAGCAGGAGGAGGCCCTTGGAGTTTGAGGTTGGAGACCACGTGTTCTTGAAGGTCTCCCCTCGGCGTGGGCAGCAGAGATTCGGAAAGGGGAGTAAGCTTTCTCCCAGGTTCATCGGACCCTTCAAAGTGCTGCAGAAGGTCGGAGAAGTTGCTTATCAACTAGCGTAACCACCTCCTCTACTGAGGATACATGATATGTGTCATGTATCCCAGCTCCGTTAGTATCTTCACGACGATTCACACGTCCTTGATTGGGGTGAGTTGGACATCGAGGATGACATTACCTTTGTGGAGAGACTAGTGATGATCGAGGATCGCAAGGAGAAGGTACTTCATGGGCAAACCATTCCCTTGGTACATGTGTTGTGGAGATATGGTGGGCTTGAGGAGAGTACGTGGGAGAGGGAAGCATAGATGCGTACCCAGTACCCCGAGTTGTTTTGAGTTTTGTTCCGTGTTGTACCTGTTGTGGTTGAACATTTTGTCTTTTTGGATATGAAACATACTAGATTTATTTCCTATAAATGTGTGTGAAAAGCCCTGGATATGGGTGAGGAGAGAACCCGCCCCCTAATCAAGATGCATTAAGGTGGATGTGATTAAACCCGTGCGGGTGGGTCAGTGCCGCCCAAAGCAGATAATATCTTGACATGGGAAAGGAGACTCCCCAACATACACGCTTGGGTAGTTTGGCTTTGTATGTTGCTTGGTTCTTGTCAGGTAAGTGTTTTTAGTTAGCATGGGTTCACATCTAAGAGGTATCTTTGGAAGTGGTTGTTCAGACCTTCTCTTTCCTTTTGGTTTGTTTTGATTCTTGGGGAAGAGAATCGTTTAAGAGGTATCTGATGTAACGGCCCGGGTTTTGTGGGGATCCTTTACTTTATGCAAATGTAGTGTTGGGTTTCCTGGTCTGGGAATCATGGCGGTGTAGACCTATCGGTAGCCTTGGCCTACCGGTCGCCTTGGCCTACCGGTAGCCTTGGCCTACCGGTCGCCTTGGCCTACCGGTAGCCATGGCCTACCGGTCGCCTTGGCCTACCGGTAGCCTTGGCCGACCGGTAGCCTTGGCCCACCGGTAGCCTTGGCCCACCGGTAGCCTTGGCCCACCGGCAGCCTTGGCCCACCGGCAGCCTTGGCCCATCGGTAGCCTTGGCGTAACGGTAGCCTTGGTGTACCGGTAGCCTTGGCCTACCGGTATCCTTGGCCTACCGGTAGCCTTGGCCTACCGGTAGCCTTGGCCTACTGGTATCCTTGGCGTACCGATAGCCTTGGCCTACCGGTAGCCTTGGCCTACCGGTCGCCTTGGCTTACCTGTAGCCTTGGCATACCGGTAGCCTTGGCCTACTGGTAGCCTTATCCTACCGGTAGCCATCACCCACCAGTAGCCCTCAGCCAACGGTGGCTCTGGCCTACCCCGCAGATTCTTTCCAGTGGCGTTCCTTCTTGCGCAATTAGGGTTGTAAACCCTATTTTGACCTGTTGAGCATGTTTTAAAGACCCGTAATGCCCCTAAGAGTTTTAATTAAATACTTAATGAATTAATTAGTCAGTTTAAACAACCCGACCCCCTTTAATGACGAGTGGGGCCGTGTGGCCAACCCACGACCCCGCGACTTACGCGATTTGGCATTCTCACCTCAACCGTCCGCGGCTCTTATAAACTAAGGGTTTGTCGTGGTTTCTTCTTTCCTAGATCGTGGATTTTCACGAACAACTTCTGGTGCATCGGTCGAGCCGCATCGTTATGCATAGAGTTCCATGCCCAGACTAAGCATTGATAGACGAAGAAATTCTCGTTCAGGCGAGCCACATCATTATCTATAAAGTTTCGCACCCGACCAAAACGTCGATCATCTATCAACAAGAAGGGAATTTATCCTTCGTCTCTCTCTTTTGTGTATCATGCGGGGTGGGCGTGCTTTTTCTTCTGTAGAATTGGATAAACCAGACCTAAATAAAGATAATGAACGAATCCTATAAGGAATGAAGGGGGGTTGTGATCGTTGATGTTGTTTATTATGATCATCTTCTTGAGTTGTGCTAGCTTACGACTTCTAAAAATAAAGGTCGTTGGTGGTCGTTTTCTGTTCACTAATGATCCCCTCGTGGTGTTTTAAATGGCTTGTTTTGTAATTATAAACTCCTGTTGTGAAAAGTAAATTGGTTAATCACGTATACCCAGCTGAATAAATTGAAAGCACCAAGATCAACCCCTTCTGTGCCAACCCTGGTCAAAACACTGAACTGAAATCATGGAGTGTGTTGAATCTTATAAATCTCAAAATACAGGTGTGGCCCTACTTTGTGTCGGTGGTAATGGTTTGGGTGTTTCCTTTTTCAGGATGATTTCTGGAGATGTGGGAGGGGATGGGATCCCATGTTTTTATACTCTCAGTGGTTAGTTTTGAGACCAGGTGGTTACCTTGTTTATATCATGAATTGGGGTGGGATCATCTGTTAATGAAAACCCATTTTGGGGGAGGGGACACAAGGCAGTGTCTCGGGGTTGTCTGGTTCCAGGACTTCGAGGGTTCTCACTTTTCCTTTGTTGTTGTTACTTTACAAGAGAACCGGGTGTGGATACATAAATTGTCATTTTGGATGGTTTCTTTTCCTTGGTTATTCTTATGGTGTTAGTTTCCCAGTAGTGCATAAACTTATTTGAACATTATTACTGAACACGAAAACAAGAATGGGACAAATGGGTTTTGTTGCTGAGAGTTGTGACTCGGACTTGAGTGTTATTGTGATCTATAGGTTGTCTGATGAAAAACCTAGTTTGGGGTGAGTGCTTGTTACCTATATATATACTTGTAGATTTTTGTTTCTTATTTGCGCCCCACCCAAGTTGAGCACTTAGTGCCGAACACCCCCATTTCATGGGGGAGGGTGTTTTTTCCCAACACTATTTTTAGTGGCTGGTTATTAGCACCTTTTCTGCTCCCTTTCCCAGATAGACCATGTATCTTCAGGCAGGCTGTGATGACCTGAGGTCCATTACTAGACCAAGAACATTCGGGCAGGGTAGTGTAGTGGTTGTCCAGGTGTGTGGGGCAGGCGGTTTCCCAAGTGTATTCGGGATGAGGCCCAGGTGTCTTCAGGCATGGCAGTGGATATTCTTGCCCAGGTGTCTTCGGGTGTGGTGGTGGTTGTTGTGGCCCAGATGTTTGCGGGCGGGATTCAGCAGTGGGACTATGTGTGGTTGTGGCCCAGGTGTGTATGGGCGGGTGTGGCAGTGGGACTATGGTGAGAATGGTGGGATTGGTCCGATGCGTAGGATGTCTAAATAACCAGTGGGAAAGTGGCGCGGGGTACCCAAACATCGATGTGCTCTTATTATATATATTACTTGACTTGCGTTATTTGGGGAGTGTGCCTTGGTGAGGCTTGGGTGGAGAGTTTACCTTAATAGGTGTTTGGTTTACTCCTTTTCTCATGGTACTTTAGGACGTTCCCCCACTTGTGTATGAGAGTCTTTGGTTTTCCCTACTGAGTGTACTTGTGTGATCACCCTACGTATATAAAACTGCTTTCAGGTTTCCATGACGACTTCGGGGATCACGCGGGACCATACTAGCTCGGACCTTTGAGGCAGTTACAGTTTCTGTTTTTCTTTCTATGGTACTTACCTTTGTAGTCACCTTTTGTACTTTGTGGCTTTTACTTTGGAACATGCATGTGGTAATGGTCCACTTTTGGCCTTACTTTTCTTTTAACTTGGTGTTGTTGAGTTTCATTATCTTATCTCTCGATATTATAAACAAAAAGGGGTAATTCCTTCCATTTGTGAGAAATTTCTATACCCCTAGTTCTAGTCGCCACTCCGGGACCTATTGAAGGCGGGTCTCGGGGGTCATTATCTCTCCTTCAACTTAAAGAAGGAAGGTCATAGCAATCTTCTGACCCTTTCCTCCTTTTAGTGAAGGTGGGTCATGAAAACTCTTCTACGTGGCTTGTATCCCTTATTCCCTATGTTTGGGACATGTTTTGTTAGGGTGTGTCCCCCATATATTTTTCCCAGAGGTTAGTATGTGTTTCCTCTTACAATAAAGACAACATTCCCTTCTATATAACTTCTATGATAGAGTCATTGGAATTCCTCCTTGAGGCCTGGAGTGATATCCTTGATTCATTTTTTTCCCTGAGATGGAGTTCTTGGTATCGTCATGACCAACACTACACAGGTGTTGATCCACTACATAGAGGCTTAATCCAAATTGAGTAATTGGTACCCCTCCATGGTCATTAGTGTGATCATCATTTGTGTATCATATTCTCTTAATACCTTCAGCGTGTACATCCTTTGGCAAGACCCGATTAGTGTAACCCCTTGGATGGATTACATCTACGATTTAGACTTAGAAGTGTGTTTTCTCAAAAAAGTTATATGTGGAACCTTTGTGCTTAGATCCTTGGATGGAGAATTTGTAGTTGAGTTTTTTCCTAAGACGATGTGTCTTTGTTTATTATATCTACATATTCATGTAATATGTGTTGTAGACATATAATTGTATATGTATAACTATATTTTGTTTTTTGTTTCATTATTTTTTGGGGCGTCCTACTCAGTATTGTTATACTCACTCATGTATGGTCTTTTACTACACATGTCATGCCTTTTACAGATGATGGACCTTTTGAAAAATTCCTAGACAAACCAGGACCAGATGGTACATAGGGATACTAGACAAACCGAGGATTCATCCGATAGTATTTTTGTAGCATTCCCGAAAATTAAATTTAGGTTGGGCTTGTATTCCAATTCTTTATTGTGGGATTTTATTTTTGCACAATTTACATTAATTCATGTCTCAATCTTGTTTTGGGTTTTAGATATATCCATGCTTGGTTTTCCAGTTCATTTTACATATCATAATTTTATAGGCTTGGATATGTGTGTATATGTGTGTGTACAGTTAATTTGGAAAATTCCGACCATGTTTGTAATAAACCTATTCGGTACTAGACACCATCCCCTAGCCTATTGAAGGTGGTATTTGAAGATATGGAATGGTCCCCACTAGAATGGGTTATGATAATATATGGCACAAAACATGGATTAATACACAATTTTTTGTATAGATATAATTAGATAGTTTTAAATTTTGGTTAACTTTAGGATGTATCTTTGATTAACACTTTTATTGGATTCATCATTGCTCAAATTGACTCCAATATAGATAGGACTATCGACATACTTTGATTCAACCATGTCATGGTTCCTCTACATCTCCATGGAATACTTCTCCTGTGAAAGAAATATTTCATATCCGTTTTTTATAAACTATTTCTAGAGAATGAAATTCATCTTTTAAAACAACATAATTTTAATGTACTCCATTTTTTCCATATAAATACTAAAATTCATGATCATTATCAAATTAAAATAATATAGTATCATTATAAATAATTACTATAAAAGGTATAGAATATTTCATCTTCACATTTAAGATGATATCCACGATCCTTTCGAAAAATTAAATATTTTTAAGAAACCATCTTGTTTAAAGTACCAGGAATGAGTGTTTTTCTTAAACCATGTAAATAATCAATAAGTTTATAAAACATATTCTCATTTGTATCAAGTATGTATCCTTTAGGGTTTAATATGTAAAATTATTATTCAAAATAACCATTCACAAATTTTGATTTAACAACCATTTGATAAACCCTATATTTCAAATGAACACTAATGGAAAAAACATTAAAATGGTCTTTTTCCTTATGATAAGGTTAAAATGTTTTTGTAAAATCAATACAATCCACTTATAAATATCTATTTTAAACCAACCTTGCTTTATTTTATGAAACTACCCCCTTTTCATTGAGCTTATCCCCAACAAAAATTTAGTAACAAAAATATTTTTCTTTATAGTAATAGAATAAGTTATTAGGTGTCATTCTTCTCAATTTAATCTAATATTTCATTCACAGAATTTTACCTTTCCTATTGATAAACTACTTCTGTTACTAACAAATGTTTAACGTGAAAAATTAGTTTTGTTTGATTATTCATTATTATAATTCTCATCATCTGAACTAGATCGTCCAATTTTTAGGACATTTTTCAGTTTAATATGTTTTTGTAATTCCCAAAACATTTAGTTTCTCTTTCAGGTATATCATTTTTTTCACTCAATTATTTGGTACAATCTTTTTCAATATAATAATCACAACTGCCCTCTTTTTCAATAGTTCATTCAAAATATGGTCTTTTATCGTTCATTTTTTTCATTAGATTTATCCATTTCTTTATCCACTATATTTGATTTAATTTGAATCACATTAACATCTAGGATTCTATGATTTTGTGTAATCATTTTTTATAGTACCTCTTACTTTTTCCATTGGTTGAGAAACCTAGGAAATTTCATTATTTTAATTTTTAATAAAATTTCCCTATGATTTAATTTTGTATCTTTATTTGGAAAGGACTTAAAAACAATTTGAAAAAGTTTATTATTGGTTTCTGTTTTTAAAAACCCCCATTTGTGGTAATATCAATTTTTGGTCTTAGTAAACATTTATTCTAAACATGTACCTCAATATATATATTTTCTATATAGAAGAATTTAGGGATTTTATAATTCTCAAAAATGGCCCTTCCCATTTCAACCAATATCTAATTCTTCTTATATAAAACAACATATTTTTAAGGAGTATATGTGTCACAATATTGATATTTTATTCCATGTTTTAACAATTGGTATTTGAAGGAGGTACATGTGAACTCTATTCTATTATCAATTCTTATCTTTTGAATTTTTTCACTATGTTATTTTTTAGCACTAATAAAAAATATGTGTAATTAATTAATTTTCTCAAGAACCATAACATCCCCCTTTATCAGTTCTCATGACCTAAATTCTTAGTGGTTTCTACTCTCCAACCCACCATCACACACCCCCAACCACTGATCAGTGCCCACAAACACCCCACCCTTCCTCGATGATAACATTAGTCCCCAAAATACTCCACCAATAAAATATTATTTTATATTTGACAATATTTATATTTATTCATTTATATTTAGAATTTTGTGATATATACATAAATATACATATTTATTTTAATTAAATATAGTATATATTAATATTCATTAATATATATTATAATATAAATATTTTTATTTTTTATTTTATTAATACACACATATGTATATATAAACATTATATATATATTTGTATAAGTATATATATATATATATATACGGATATTTTTATAATGTATATAAAATGGTTAGATATTTTTTTAAATAAAATCGATAGTAATGTTTTGTAAGGATTGGAATAAAATGGACATTAATTAATTTCATATGAATTATAAAATTATTTTTAAATGGATTTTGAAAATATGTCTATATATTCAGATGTACATTTTATACCTGGTATATATATTTATATGTCTATGTATTTACAAATATATTTATACATATTTAAATGTAATCGTGTACTTAGATATATATTTTTTACAATGTATTTATAATTATATATTGTAATTGATTTTATATAATAGATTTAATGATAATGATATATCTATAAAAGTGGATTTATATATCATACATATACACAATATTGATACACATACCCATACACAGACATATTTACACACACAAGTATACATTTATATTTCTTACATACACATACCAATATTTGGATATATATTTATTTATTGACATATATTTGAATATGCATATTTGTATATATTTGCAAACTGGACCACAGTTTTTTATATATAAACATTACTTGTATAGATATATATATATACATATATACATTTTTATGCATATTTATAAGGTAAATAAAATGGATAATATTTTACTTTAAATAAAATGAATAATCAATATCTTTTTCCATTTTGATTATATATTTTAAAGTATATTTTTATTTAAATATGTTTAAATGTGTACTTATATAATTGATTTATCATTAGTAAGTATAAGAAAATATTCATTTATTTTATTACAAATAAAACTAAAATATGAAATAAGATAAAATTTCAAAACAAAAATATAGATATGAATGTAATCCTTGTGAATAAATTCATTTACCATTCAAAATAGATAATAAGACTCTCTTAAACAAAGATAAAATACTAGTGAATAATAAAAAATAGAATATCCCAACTAAAAACACATTTTCATGTCCTTAAGGTCCTTTTTTAACTATGAAAAATATTAATTGCGGTCCCTCCAAGTGGTATATCAGTTCACAAGATTCAATTTTATATGTGTTAGAGACTAAACGGACACTCGGATCAAACGTTATAGTCATCTGAGGTTCAAGTCATGTTTTCAACATACCTTAGACTATTCGTTAACTGATTTAATTTTTATGTCATCCAATTTTTTTAAATGACTATTACAAGATATTATCAATAAGTTATTAATTTATTAATTTTATTATTATTTTACATTCCATTTTTCATTAATTATTTTATATGATAAGTATAAATGTTTATTTAGCCTTATATAAATCGAATTTTTAAACAATTATTATATTTATATCAATATTAATATATTATTTTATATGAAATATATATATTTTATGAAATATACCCCATATCAGTTCTAGTAACAAATCACTCATGAAGGAACCCCTTTATCATTGATTTTTTATATGCATTGATAGAGGCCACCCTTTATGAGAACTACTAAAAAATAAATGATAAAGTCAACCCTTTATCAGTGCTATATTATTAGCACTAATAAAGAATCCCAATAAATATATTTTAATTAGTGATGATAAATGACCCCCTTTATCAGTTCTTTATTATTAGCATTGATAATGTACTTCCATTATCAGCTATTTTTATCACTAATAAAGACCCCCCCCCCCCCGCCCCATCAACACATTGCTATTGATGATGAAGGGGGTATTTATCAACGCATTTAGCTAGTCTAGATAAATCCAAGTGTTGGATAAACTGAAATTTTTTGTATTGAGGAAAATAAACATGCATAATTGAATCATGAAAAACAAATTCATCCAAAATACATACATTTATAGATCTTTCTACCTCATGAGGGATTCTAAAACTAATATCATTAATAGTTGATAAGAAAATCACGCATACGCATCAACTAGATCAATCTTGCATTCCATGGAACCCTATAACCAATCCAAAACTATCAAAAAATAGATTCTATGATGAAATTCAAAAGGGTGATGAATAAATTTGCTTATATATGTGATTCAACATAGTATAAGTGAGGAAACCCAATTATAATGGGAGAGGAAATAACCTAGAATCTCTAATATTTGATCCTCAAATGTCAGGAATGAAGCCAATAGTTTGGGGGTTGAAAGTACTCATGATGATTTTCAGGAGTCTTAAAATGTTTTAATAGAATATATAGGAAGAGGAATGGTGTGAGGGGACTCTAGGTTTTATATGAAAATTGGAAAAAATTTCATCACAACTCTAGACATAGGGCCACACCAAAATTTGTCCCAAATCAGCATGAAATATGACCCATGGTAAATGGATATTCCACAATGGGTATGGTCCACACTGCATTTCAGAAAAATGGTGTAGTCCACGATGAGATCCTATAAACCTAAGAACGAGAATGTTCCACAAGGGAACCACCACACCAAAAAAATCATAACTATTGATAAAGTCTCTACTGAAGCTCGACACTATAGTGTAGCAACAAAAAAATTAGTGGAAATATCTAAAAATAACCTTCCAATCCATCAGGTCAAACCTAAAACTCCATGTCGCATCTATTCCAAAATAGGAAGAACCAAAAAAAAATGATGGCCATGCTACATTTCCACAAACCATGCCACAACCACAACCTCCATGACATGGAATAATCCTCCACACCACAGTGCTAGTATGTGGAAAAAATTTCCACCCAACTCCTATAACCAGTCTCAAAACTCCATTTAAGTTATTTCAAATATTAAATTAATGATCCTTATAAATTTGAGGGTGTTTTTATAGGGTTCATACCTCGTACAGAAATATTTCAAAAAAATATCCACCACTTTGACCCTAAACCCATGATATCCTGATCGAAGTTCAATATTTGATAAATATTGAGATACTTGGAGTTTATAAATCAAATCATCGATATAGGGTAGATGATACATTTTCATGGTTTTTTTATTAAAATCATAATAATCAATTCAATGATTCATTAATCAATACTTATTTTATATGGTGCACTGATACCCCCCCATGATGAAGCACTATAGTGTATGAAATCCTTGTTTAGATGGTTTTGTAGAAATTTCACTAATTCATCAAACTTATTAGTGGTCATTCTATATATTATAATTGAGATATGTATGGATTTAGGTATGAGTTATATTAAAAACTCAAACTTATGCTCAAGGGGAAGACCAGACAGTTCATTCAAACATACAACAGTATATTCTAATCCAATGTCCATGTCATCAATATTAACTTCCTCTAAAATAATTTTAGTTATAAGTCCTTCAATGGTAGGTATCAGGTTCTAAGTAATTTAATTTTCTTCCAAAGGGAGTTTGAGATCATCCTTTCATTGATATTTGATAACAAGATGGTTTAGGATATGAAACCTGATCTCCTAATCCCAACAATTGACATGTTCTCTATATAGGGATAGTCAATCCATACCAAATATCATTCCAAATTCAACCAATAATATCAGAACAAGACTTGCATGAAATATATTCCGCTAATATTATATAAATTTTATAATAAATTTAGATATTTTGAAATTTTAAATCTATTTTAAATATAAAAAATTATTTTTTTAACATTAATTAATAAGAAAAAAATTTATTTTTTAAAAAATAATAATTTATATGAAATTTATTTTAAAAAATGTTATTATTTATTAAAAATTGACATGATTTAAATAGTAATTTATGTCAACACTATTGTTATTGTTTATTTAACTTGCAATAAATGGTAATTTATATTTTTTAGAAATATAAATATAAATAATTATTTTTTATAAGAATTGAAATTTATTAATTTTTCATAATATTTACGATTTTTTGTTTTATTAATGTATTTTTTCTATATTTTTACAATTTTTTTTGAATTGTTATTTTTTTAATTAAAAGTATCTATTTTTCATTAATGGGTACAAAAATTATTAATTTTTTATTTATCAAATAACAAAAAATATTTTCCCTTATTCCATTGACATTGATCTCCATGAACTCAAAACATTTGCATCGATCCCCCTCCCTCCCTTCGACTCTATGATCACGAGTGACAAAAATTGAATCATGCCAATGATCCCCATAAGTTCAACCCTCCTTATGTATGGAGTCTCTAATTTCCTTCAAATCTAATCTTATGGCTTCATGTATGTCACAAATTTGTTCTAGATATGTGTTTTTGGATATTATATGTCTATCATATATTATTTGTTCTTATGTATTCTTTTATTTCTCTAAAATCTCAATTATGATCTCTATATTTATCCGTAATTAGATTGAATGTATTGTTATTGGATGTTCTTCTGTATATATATTTTTGTTCGGTGTTTCATTACTGCATAACAACTCTTGTTCTCTGAAATCATTATGATGATCTGTTTTTTAATTTCTTCCAAACAACGATTTTTTTACCCTTATATATACCCTTTTAATTTTTTTAGGTGGTCAAAATGAAGCCTATATATCTATGTCTATATAACCACCTAGAATGCAATTATCTCTTAGGAGTCCACATAGTAGAGTTGGAGCACACTAGAAGAATCCCTACTCCTGATACCATTCTTGATTTGTAGGATGAGACTCTTCCTGATGTAATAGATTCATTTAGTGTAGGTTTTGAATTATTTCTTGTTGGGGGAGATAAATTGGTATTAATAAACACTGGTGAATTTAACCTCACATTGTATATGTTGCAGTGTATAGACTCAACTTTTTATTTTTTACTATTATCTTAAGAAAAGTTAGTGAATCTGTGTCCAAGAATCATGTAGGTCAAGGGGAATTTCTATGTTATTGATGCTATATCACAATTTGTTAACTGTGTTATTTATTTTTATTAGCCTAATTTCAAGGTGTATGAACCATAAAAAGACTGTTGGGAATCTCTACCCAACCCCTTTTATGGTCTATAATGCACTAATTTTGTAATAAGGGTCACTCCATTCTACAATTTCATTATTATGGATACTGTTGAACCCTTATCTTGGGTTTCTTGATTTTGATACCAAAAAATGGAACATTTGGGAATCATTACCACACACTAAAAAAACATTTTCTCTACCTAGACAATTTATCTTTGGAACTATTCCATTATATGGAATCTTTATGATTTCATAGAATAATATGGATGGGTTTCTTGTTAATTTAATTGAATTGTATTTTTTTCCATTTTGTCATCAAATTGATGAAGATATGGAAACTGTAATCAAAATGGGTTCTTTTTGAATTTTTCAATCACATTTGAAATTGGTAAATGTATAGTGTTTTCCTTTTTTATCATGATGAATTTTATGTGGCTATAAACATAGCCAAATTTAAGTTCAATATATTCAGAAAAATGGATAATATACACTGAAACCCTATAGTTTCTATTCATATTTTGTGTCAATATATGTTTAAGTCTAGTATCATCAAGGATAATAACGAGCCATTCTTGGTAATAATTTGGTTTATCATGTATGTGAATTTTCCAATTCCTTTAGTGGATCTATTTCTATTTTTTCTCCTTTTTGGTTTTTCACCATATCTTTCTGGTAGTGAATTTCATTTATAAAGTCATAATATTCAGAAATATGCGATTTAGAAAGCTAGAATCTTGGTAAAAGATCCATGAAGGGAATGACTTTTTCGGGCGAGCATATCTAGTGATGTTTTGGATGCCAAATTAACCAGGTATGGTATCACTTTTTCTATTTTCTATTTTTCTCAACATTTGTATACATATCATTTTCCGTGTTATCATATTGTGTTGGAGTTCCTAGATTTAGTTATAATACAAATAATTTTTTTTTATTTTCATTACATTAATCAAGGAACATTTTTTTATATTTCCTCAGTTCTTGAGAGAGGAAGATGCTTGAGCTTTCTTATAAGGGAATCTATTGTTAAATGTATATACCAAACTCCCAATGATTTTCAATTTATATTTTCATTCAAGGATGGAGTTTTAAATATTCATATAGCTTTTTGATATAAATAAATATTATGTAAGTATGAAATATTTATAATTAAATATAATAATATAAGTTTTATATAGTTCATATTAAAGAATTGTAAAAATACTTATTTTACTAAAAAATTTACATAATAATTTTTGTTTAAATATATTTTTATATTATATTATAAATATGATTTATTTACATATACAATTTATTTATATTATGATAATATAATGATTTTCTTTTTGTATAGTTTAGTAATATTTTTTCTAATTCAATTTTTTATATAAATTTTCATTTTGATATAAGTAAACTTAAATAATAAGAAAAAAACTAATTACAAAATATAAATGAAAATAAATAAAATAAAAATTCATTTAACACATCTTAATGGATGTCTCTAAGATTTTTCATACATAGATTTGTAAAATTTTGACATACAAAATCCATCGCTAAATATACCATGCATTTTTTTTTCTATTTCCTACCATATGATAAATGTTCTCATAAGAATAATATAAATGACTCTTAATTTATATTTAAATATTTATAATGACAAATAATGTCATTGTTTGATTTTATCCTACAACTCTATATCACTAAAATGACTAGTGGTGACAACTTAATATGACCCTCAAGCTTAATAAGGATATATGATTATATATTTCCATTTAGTTTCATGAATATTCATTTCCCATATTTAATTTCTTAAAGGTAAAGTGTTATAATCCATAAAAAATATTTTTTAAATTTCAACAAGTTTAGAGATATTTATGTAAAAAAATTAGGCATGACCATAACCCAAATAATAGGTAAATTAAAATTTATATGATAATCGTATCTTTTAAATACACACTACCAAAATATCAAATCCTTCCATGACCTTAATAAATATAGTTACTTTTCCATTTTGATATTGTTTTAAAAAACAAATACAAAAATTTTGTTGAGTGTAAAAGGATTTAATGGTGGAAATCTGTCCATCCCTCAATGACGATCTCCTTAATCCTTTAACTATCTACAGTGCTCCGAACCTCTGTCTAACTTGGTGATCGTGAGCGACCCATATCGAAACGGGTTTCCCCTTCATCCCATTTCCTTAGTAGAGTCTCCTTCTATCACCCTCAGTTCCTGTCATCTATGTATTATACTCTCTATGTAGGTTCACCCCTCCATAGATCTGACATCTCTGATTTCCCTTAGTTCTCATCATACAATTTTTTTTCACATCTTCATTCCAGATATGTGCTAGATTTTTTTGTTATTCATTTTCTTTTTTTATTCATATAGAATCTCTGATTATTCTACAATCTCTGTAACAGTATATAAATTTATGAATTATTATCAAAATTTTATTTTTGGGATGTTTTTATTTGAATATATATTATTTTTCGGTGTTTTGTTACTATTTAACATTTTTCTCTAAAATCTCTACACTGATATATTTTCTTGCCTCTTAAAAACCATTTTTCTCTCTTATATCCTATCATTTGGATTATTTAGGTGATCAAAATGATTCCCAAATAGCTATTTTAGTTTAAATTTGGATGCAGTTATCATTGTAGACTCAAATTAATAGGGTTTGAGGACAATGGAATCATCCCTCCTCTTAGGACTGCTCTTGATTTGGTGGAAGTCAAGCTTCTATAAATGAATATACATATTTTTTATAGGCTATGAGTTATATCTTGTCAGGGTAGAATTAGTTGTATAATTTAACATTTCTTTATATAATTATATTGTTTGTATGCTACAATAAACCGACTATTCTTTTCAAACCTATAAGATTATCTCCTAAAATGTTATAGAAGCCATATCCATGTATCGTTCAGATCAATGGGAAGGTTTATGTAATTGTGACAAGATCTCTATTTGATTTGTAAACAATAAGAAAAAATACTACCCAAACTAGAATCCAAAATAATTATATACTTCCTTGAAGGGTGTTCTTGATCCACAAGGGATCATGACATGCACCCGGGCATAACAAATTATAGGATTTGAATGATTTCATCTGACTATAACAAATATAAACTGAAAAATAATAGAAAAAAATCCAAATAAAAATAATCTAAGATATCCAAAATAATAGATACAAGTATCTTTGTATGTAAAAATTGATATAATGAAAAACTATAGATACATCATCCCAAAAAATATGTGTTACAAGTGGATCACTTTATCCTCCAATAAAAACAAACTCTATAGCCCTCCCGAACACATACACTCTCCACATTTCAGTGGAACTTTCCCTTTTTTTGAACCCAGCATATGAAAATTTATAAATATCTGTAATAAAATTTATATTTTGGGAACAAATCATAGTAGGATTTCACTGAGCCATTTCATAAGAAATCATTAATAGATAAACCGGGTATGCTCAATTTTTATTAAAATATGGGATTCCAATCTTTTCACAATTCATATCAAAACATGATATTTCAAATCATTTTAATGGATAGTGAAAAATAGGTAAAAAAGTGTGTTTCCATTAAAAGGAGGCATAATAGGAAAGAGTATAAAATTTTATAAAATGTGGAATGAATAAGAATTTCTATGAGAACTTAAATGAGTAAAACATTTCATAACATCTGTATGTAAAATCATTTCCAATAATAAAAACATGGTTAAGGGACCCAAGGGTTTTTCATATAGGGATTATCACACATCTTGGTGAATTGTGGCATCAAGTGTGCACATTTAAAATCATAAAGTTGAGAAAAAATATTATCTATAAGGACTTATCTCCATATCCTCAAGCAGTTTAATTTTCATTGGCATTGTGAATCCATTTCTAGGTACAACTAATACATGTTGACTATGTATTCCTCTATCATAACTACCTAGTATCCCATGTGATTCATGATAAATAAAAAAATTACAACATGCCATAATTTGTTCAATGATTCATAAATAATTTCAATCAACATTTCATTTATGCTTGCTTTCATGTTTCTAAAACATGTATTCATTTCAGAATCAAATATCAAATTGTTTTTATCATAAATTCATGCCTTTATTTCACAAATAAATATCAAATGGTTTTTTTATCAGAAATCACTAAATAATTTCATTTAAAAATCCTAAAATATCTCCGTCCTTTCTACTTCATCAAAAACGTTTTTCAAATCATCATTTCAATTCAAGAGAATTTTCATAAAATCAAATAAATATTCAAAACCCCATGTTGATGGTTTTAATTTCACAATCCATACCTTTTAAAAAAATTCTTGATTATTTAAAAAAACTCCCCAAAAATAAATGTAAATGATCATAAATTAATAAAAAATCATGGGTTTCAAATGATTGATATTGTTGTATTAAATCACTAACCTTAACTAAAAAATAAAAAAATACCAAAGGAGGGATCCACAAATTCTATTGGTGAAGATCCAAACCATTGGTCGGAGTGGGACACTCATGAGGGGGGTGAAATGAGTTCCTTAAAAATTTCTATTAAATTGTTTATTTAAAATATTCCACCATTTTAAAACAAAACAGGATAGTTAACAAAGTTAGTAAAATAATAATATTTTGAAACTTCAAATAGTTTCTAAAATATTTATTAATTTTCAGTTATAATAATATTATATATTTATACAACTTTTGAAACTACTCAAATAAGGAAAATAGTTATAACTACTATGCATGACTAACTATCAATGTAAAATATCTTTTTCAAAAATTTATGTTAAAACAGAGAATGACTATATTGAAAACACATCGGATAAAACAAATGGTTTAGTCTCAAACCAAGACCTAATCCTCTTCACATGGTGATCACATTCCACCAATAAATATGTATATATAAGTTTTTGTTCCACGCCTTGGATTTGGGTTTACTATAGTACTCTATACTGTCCAGGTCCCAAGACCGCTTCTCCTATTCTATATGGGAAAAAAACAACCAGGTCACACAAGACCTCTTTTATAGTTCTAAGTTAGACAGAAAAGTGTATAAATATAAGTTTTTGAGGATATTAAGTATCCTCTAGTTTTGCGCATGAGACATTCTGTATTTTTTTATACACACACACACTCATATAAATTTTTTTAAAATGATACACAATAGAGAATAATATATTAATATGGAATTAGATATTATTTGAGAGTGATTAAATATAGTTATGGAATCATCTGAGGTAACACAGTTGAAGTTTCAGTCCACTTCTGAAATTAGACACTAAAAACAGAGTGTCGTGGAGCACTATGTTTTGTCCTCCAGTAATTTGAGAGTTTCAACTCATTTGGTTTTTTCATATGTTTCTAAAATGATGAAAATTTGATGATTGGAATCTATCCAGTTCATAAAAACCATGAATGAAGAATTATGTGTGTGTTCTTTATCTTCTATATGATGCTCGTAGAAATTATTCTAGTATTTTCTCATGTATAACTATTTTTGCGATTCTTTATGTGTGTAATATTTCAGGGAATCTCCTTGGAATATATATTATTACAGCCCGAAAATATACATATTTGAGGTAGACACAATAAATTTTATTTCTTACATCTTCATTTATGATGTTTTCAAAAAATGAATTAAATTAATTAGTAGCATTTTAATACTCAAAATATAACAATTAAAAATATTTTAAAAATAATAAATTTTTAACAGTCAATCGGTAAGTCCTCGGTTGGTATCAAATTATTTAGGTTGTTCTATACATTAGTAATTCATTTTAACAATTGTTGTGTCCATGTGTCGGCATCACCATGCATTGATAGGTCATTTTTACTAATGGTAGGTTGTTTTCATTGGTAGGTCATCTATGTCAGTGAGTCATTTGCATCAGTTGGTTGTCTATATCAGTAAGTCATTTGCATTGATAGGTCATCCGAACTATTGATATATCATCTCTTATGTCAGTTTCGGTCTATTATATTGATAATATAATTTCTTTCTAGATTGTCATATATTATAAATGTTAACATAATGTATGAAATTTATGTGAGATCATAGATAGACATAATTGCACATAGAGAATCCTAAATAATTATGATTGAAATTCTTATACATGATTAATATGAATTGACATGATTTGGGATTATCAAAAATAATAATAATAGAGGATGACCAACAGTCTTCAATGGACTAATAATCTCCCCCTTTTTATGATCACAAATCATGGCATTATTCAGTACAATCATTAGATGTGGAATGAAATAAACCTACTTGTCATTTCCCATTATGAATGACTATTTATAATATCTTGAAAATTATCAGAGTTAACGTAAATAGAAATGGTATCAAAGATAAAAATAACATATATTAGGGACACATCAATGGTAATGTAAGGACTTATAATGCCATGTTATTTCTTCCATTTTTGGTATTATCAAAATGAAAATAGGTAGCACTAAAATAAAAAGTATCAAAAAGTAACATATAAAAGAGAAATATAAGAAAGAAAAGAATAAAAAAGTCTTTTAATACATAAAGTAAAATACACTACAAGTATCAAAACAAATATAAAAAAACAAGAAATAATCCCTATAAATGAATGATCCACACTACAGTTGAGGGTTAATAGGTGCCTTCTCTTTCTCAAAAACATAAAATGTGGGTCAAATAGGTGGTGTTTGAGAATTCAAAGGGTCTAAAAAAATTATCAAAGTAGGTAGAATCACTCCTTCTAGAAAATTAGGTATAATATTAGGTTTGTGTTGTGACAAAACAAGAGGTTGAACCTTTTCTTGGATCACTAGGTGAATCTGAGTCAAAGCATGAACTACTGGGAATGGAGGTGTAGGAAATGATTCTGGAGGTCCAAGAGGTGTAGTAGTAGTTACCACAATGGATTCACTTTGTACATTAAAGTATGTATTTAGCATTTTGATGAAGTCCTCAATAATATCTCCACCATACTTAATTGCTTTCTCAAATTCAACCTTATTCTCTATGAATTTTTTGAAATAGAAGAGTGATGTCCCTGACTTGATTGACATGCTATTTTAATGATTTTGTAATAGGGGTAAAGTCAAATATTCTTCCAAATAATTCAAGTAACTTTTTAACTCATGCTTGGTGTAAATCATTGATAAATGTGAATTAATTGTCATTGTATTCTCTTTCGAAGTGGAAGATTATTCCTTGGTATAAAATATGATCATATCATTCATACAATAACTATTCTCTTTAATATTTTCTAGGTTCCCCAATCTAGAGGTATCAAATAGATCTTTAATCTCTTCTTTTACAACAGTTCTGACTACATCAATGTCTAGAGTCTGAGAGGTCTGACCAGATATAGAAGAAATATTAGTATGAGTTGATGTTTATGTTTTCAATGTCTTGAGAACATTCTCCGAACAACCATTATACTCTTATGTCAAAGTATTTATTATATAATAACTTCTATTCACTTATTCCCTCAGCATGGTAGTTCCTACAACCATTGTCTCAGTAGTTGTTATAAGGAGGGGTCAAATCTCCTCTATCACTTTCTTTGCAACAGTAACTACATCAGCCTCACTTATACATACTGTCTGACTTGGAATTTAAATATCTTGTCAATACTGCCTCATTTATTCTATTTAAGATATTTTCAAGTGTAATTCATCACTCATCTAGGTTTTTTCTATTCTATATATCTAACTTGTATGTACCATTTGAGATTGAATATATTTACATACAGCTGGATAAAGTTCTTCTTTAAACCGTTCAAAAATTTCTTAAGTGACTGAGTTACTAGGAAGGGTCACATCCACTAATTCCCTTGCAACAGGTACAAAAATATTATCATCAAAATCTTCATAATCTAATATCAGTGCTACATACCCATAATTCCTTTCCCATTCAACCATTACATCATCATCAAAAAGAGTGAGAGTGTCAGGCCTTACTCTTCCGTATTGATGTTATTCACTATCATAATATTCTCTTTCTCGAGGATCCCCCTCAATCTTATCATTCCTTACTAGTTCCTCATCTTCGTAATGAATATTATTCTTTCATAAACTATATGAGGTACATTAATTTCTTGAGTTTCGTCTTCAACAGAAATTTCAGTATTTTCTCATACTTGAACAACAACCTCATGAGGTTCTTCCAACTAAGCTTGATCCACAACTTTCCTCATTTCAATATGTACACCTTGATCATCCTTATTCTGGTAATTATGACTTCCAATTCTATCATCATCATCATGTCCAGAGACACATTCTTCATTTTCATTTTTATCACCATATTCTTAACCTTCTTCCTCTTCACTACCACTACCACATTCATCATCTTTACTTTCTTCTTCTTCTTCAGAGCCACTGGATCTGCATAACAATTACACACTACTTGAGATTTATGTCTCCTCATCCACATTATCGTCAAGAGTGTGCTCATCAAAGGATAATTCATGTGGAGGACTAGGAGGTCCAAAGGAAAAACCTTTTTGGGGATCAATGGTTTTAGGATCACTCCTATCATCAATAGGTAATCCCTGATCTCTAACTAGAGTGGCCGGATCTTATTATTCATCTATTCAAGAGTAAAAAGCTTCTTCATTTGGTCCCAAACTTGGATCAACCATATTATTAGGCCTAGTTGGAGAGTGTACTGGATTGAGCTTATCCGAGACTTTATCTTCATCTCTAACCCATTCTTTCTTCTATGGGTTCCTGTTGATTTTCATCATATTACAAATCACAATACTAAGGATGATCCCAATAAACATAGAAGAAACTTAATCACCATCACTTAAAAAACCTTTCACATTCAGAATCAATATGATTTTTCATATATAAAACAATTAATTATTTCTGAAGGAACGTTTGATCATCTCATTCCTCTAGAAAGTAAGGTATCTGCACAAATTCACCTTGATCCCTTTTTATAAAAGATAAACCAAGTAGACATCTTGTTATTTGAAAGAAAAAAATCTCATTTACTAGAAAAGATTTTATGTTAGATAAACATAAGCAAGATTATATATCCTCTACTTAACTCTCTATAAATGGTTCTTCTGTGCTCATCAATATTAGTAAGCTTCTTTAACATTATGTAAGAGTAAAACATGTCACTCTTAGGTGGAGAGGTACCTTGATAATCATCAAATACACCTTAATTGGAAACTTTAAGACATTTAACCAAATGTCTTGATGAGAAATAGATTTTATTCCATTTTACTATGGACTTGATATAGGGTATATCACTTCCTTATAATAGAAACTCCATATTTATTAAATTCATAGACTAGATTCAGGTAAAAGGGTCTTTCATTATATGAGAAACACTCAAGCCATCCATGTTCATGTAATACCCTAAGTAGTAGATACTTTTTTTCTAACAAACACTCATTATGGCATTATTTTTTTGGAGTTACAACATGGTTTACCAGAGTAGGATTTATAGGTACTTGATATTTTCTCAATTCAACTTTCTGTTTCATAGATGCACGAGACACTCCACCATCAAGAGCTCACTTCACATGAGACATTTCAATGAGTTTAGTCTAGAGGTTAGAATGTGAAAGTCATGGGTAGAGAGAGAAACATCTAAATGAGTGATGTGGTAAAGGAATAGAGTGGATTGAATCAAATATATATCATTTAGGGATTTCAAAATCACACAATTGTGAAATCATGAACCGAGTTCAATAAAATCATTGAAACTGTGTCATTTTGATAAAAACATAAAATGATAAAAAATAATGATTCGTCGGTGTCCGCATGAAAAATGTGTTTGTATGACATAGTGTCGGTGTTGGAATGTCAATTATGTCGGTATGACATATTTCTAGTGTCGGCATGAAAATTGTGTCAGCAAGACATAGTTTCAATGTCAGCATGACAACGGTGTTGGTATGACATAGTGTCGGTATCATAATGACAAATTCACATATAATGGTCAATAAAATAACAACGCAACGTCCTATAGATTAATTGTTCCTAGCTCAAGTTTGATGTAGTTCATTCTTTCAGTGTTTAATGGCTTTGTAAAAATGTCAACAAGCTGATGTTCAGTGCCAATGAACTCCAATGTTATATAACCTTTTTGATAATGATATGTAAAAAATTGATTCCTTACATAAATGTGTTTTGTCCTAGAATGTGAAACATGATTCTTAGAAATATTAATCGCACTTTTTTTCACAATTTATAGAGACATTTCTGAATTGATATCCATAATCTAGTACTATGTATTTCATCCACCAGATTTTTGCACAACAATTACCAACATCTATGTATTCGGCTTTAGCAGTATGTAGTGCAACATAATTTTGTTTCATACTACACCATGAAACTGGGGAATTTCCTAAAAAGTGACATGTTCTAGAGGTTATTTTTCTATCTAACTTACAACCACCAAAATCGGCATCTAAATAGCTAACTAATTCAAATGATTGTTCTCTATGATAAAAAAGTCTAAGGAATGGAGTATGTTTGGGGAATTTGACAATCCTTTTAACATCAAGAAGATGATATTCTTTTGGTTTTTCTTGTAAACAAGCACATATGTAAAAACTAAACATAATATCTGGACTACTAGTAGTTAATTGTAGTTAGCTTCCAGTCATTGCTCTATAAATTATTAGACCAACAGATTTACCCTCTTCATCAAGGTTTAACATACAAATTGTACTCATTGGAGTTTCACTACTCTTTGTGCTTTCAAAGACAAATATTTTCAAAAGATTCTTAGTATATTTACTTTGATTCAATACAATACCATCTTTATTTTTCAAATATTTTAAATCCATTAATGAATTTGAGTTCACCCATTAAACTCATTTCAAATTCACGATTCATCATCTTTGAAAAATCAACACATAAAGAATTTTTTTCAAGATCTGAAAATAATATTGTAACACCCCGTGATTTTATAAGATATATTGTTTTTAATTTCTTTCATATTTTCTGTTATACGCTACAACAAGATTATTTTTCGCTATACGCAACATCATATTAGCTTAGAGTATACGCAACACTAATCTTGGATCGTGTTACACACAATTTTATCTTTGTTTGATAGAAGTTATTCTACGCAACATTGAGTGTATATGTATATATATATATTAAATGTATCAATGCAATATGGTTAGATTCTATTTTACGCAACAACAAAGGAATATTTCACTACACGCAACCCTAACTTGGATTGCATTACATGCAATCATGACCTTCCATGATAGCGTGTGTTGTACACAATACCGAGTTTCACTAAATGAAATATTTTTATAATATTATTAAGAACTACCCGTTATGAATAGTAATACCCACTTTTTGAAATTTTATAAATTATATCGTTCAAAATGGACTTCATTTTTGGATTCGGAATATCAAAATTAGCCTAGGGTGATTTTTTGGTATTTTTCTAAAAATATTCAATTTTTTATGAATAGTGAGAACACTTGGTTACTATTTAAAAACCGAGTTTTTTTTAAATAAATATTTATTTTATTTAAATTTATTTTTTTTCAAAATTGATACATAATATATATATAAGTTCAATGTAATTCATTGGAGTCATTTTATAATAATTTTAGATATTTAAAAATTGTATTGAAGTTCTCACCGTCTTTTTCTCACGTCCTAGGAGAATTTGAAAATTTACATAAAACATAATTTTTCTGCTTCTGCAAGTGGAATTTCAAAAATCCGAGAGAGATGGCTAATATCAAGGAGTAAAATGTGGTTCAATAAGATAAAAATAATTTTTGTTGAATAGTAACTTTTTACTTTTATTTACCATGGTTATAAGTAAATAGGGTATTTAAGGGAAAAAATGATATTATTATTACCCTAACACATGTCCTAATTCTATTAGATAAGTGTAATTCGACCAGAAACCACCTTAGGAATAATTTATTACCCTTTACGTCCACTTGGATTAGATAAGGACATTTATTATTATATTATTTAAAGAAGAGTTAAAATAGTTAAAATCAAAGTTTAATAACTAAAATATTTTTAATATAAGGTTATACATAAGATAAATTCAACTATAAATTTTAATTAGAAAGATACAATGATTTAATACATAATGGTATTTTATTTATAATTTTTATACATTAAATAATTTATTTTATTTATGACACAATGATGATGCAATAATTACCTTATTAATGAAATATTAACAAAATTGATGTTATAAATACCCAAATATTTGTAATTTGAGACTTTTATGAATTCCAAAAAATTTATATGATAATATGACATGTTTTTATTTATTTAATTGACTTTTTTAGAACTAATCATGCTGTTATGATTTTCACAAAAAATCAATTACCAAATAGTGTCAAAATTGACATAAAATAGTTTTTAAAAAAAATATTATATTATTAATTGTTATTATATTTCTAAAAATATATGGTTCGGCCATAGGACTTAGATAAGGTTATATATATTAATAATTAACCTCTTGGGGTTCGTTTGGCTTGTTATAGTATGTTTATTGACCATATAGTGTAAGAAAACAAGAAGACACTGTAAAAGTTAAATTATTTAACTTAGAGTTAAATCTAAAAGATAAGGTTAAAATAGTAACCTAAACTTCTCTAAAACCTATTGGTTCAGATTATTTCGACTCCTAACCACTTTAGATTTGAAATAAATCAATTTGGAGCTATTATAAACCGAATATGACTTTATTATAAAATAATATTTTAGGTTTTTTCAAAGGTGCCCCTCTCCTCCATTATAAAAAGGGCACCCCTTCCCTCTTCTCTTCACACCCTTTTGAGCCTTTAATCTTAGTAAAATCCTACCAATTATTCTTCTCAACCAATTTAGTTATATAATAGATGTTCTAGGCTTATCAAAAGACCAACTCTAGTGCCCTAAGAGGAAGTTTCAAGGAGGTGTGTCGAGGCAGAGGTAATCTCTTCTACCAACTCTTTCAAGTATCTTTCTTCTTCTACATACTATTATTTAGTTGTTTCATTATATAGTAATAACATATGTATTAATTATATAATGATATGTTATTATAAATTTTAAACAACCCCATTTCACTTTCTATCCATCCTATGGAAAATGAAATCACCGCGCGTGCGTACGTACGGAATACCGTCTCCATGCCGTGGTGTAATATGTTTTTCCACCCCCACCTTAATTGGATGGGTAGAATGGTGTAAAGAATAAATATATATGATTATTATCACATGATATAAGTTCTGAGATATTATATCATCCACTCCAATTCTATTCAATAAATATGGGAACGATATCATCGCTCATGCGTACGTGCGGATTACCGTCTCCACGACGCGATGAGATTCATTTTCCATGTTAACAATTCAGGAATGATTATAAATTATAAATAATAAGTAATCATAAAATATATTACATAATAATTATACTGTATTTATTTATATATATATGTATTTCGTCTACTTAATTCCATTCAATTCAATAAGGAAATGAAAAACAGCGTTCACGCGTACATACGGCCTACCGTCTCCATGAACGGTGTATTTCATTCCATTTATTGATCTATTATATATATGTATATTCTGAATATATATTATATATAAATCATGTTTTATATTCTTGAATTAATTTATCATGATCTATGTTATCATATTGATAATTACAAGTCAAAACACGGATGACAAATGAAACGATTTTACCCAAAACGCTGCTTTAACCTGGAATTGACAAATGAATGGATAATATAAAGCCGTAAGTGAATCATATATGATATAATAAATGCTATTATGGTTCTTTTACATGTTAATAATATGTTTAAACCCACTATACATGAGTCTCGGACACATACAAAAGAAATTGGACATAAGGTAGGGGATAATTATTCCAATCTCATTCTTATCTGAGATTGTTTATTCATAAGTATTTACTGGGGTTATGTTTATCATCCATGTCCATGTTTTCTAAAACTATTTTCATAAAATTTTTAGTATTCTTCTATGTATGTTTAAAGTAATTTTATCCTTTTATGACTTTTACCACATGATTTGGAAGGAATATTTCTTTTGTTTACCATACGAGGTACTTTTTGACTTTTCCGACAAAAGTATGAGGATAATGTTTTTTTTAATTATACGGCATGAATGGATTTTTATGGTTTCATAACTCCTTATTTTCAAGAAGCTTACTATACAATATTTAATGAACATTTTCAATAAAATCCATTTCTTTTAAAATTTCATGGCATTTTTGTAAAAAGAAAATGATTTTGAAGAAGAAAGGATATTTTCCTCAAGAATTCATTTCAAGCAATTTATCAAAACCACTTTCCATCCAAGATGAAATTATTTCATATGTGTATGTTTCACGTATAATTTCTCTATGATTTACTTGGTTCCACTTTTCTTATGATGAAATGATATCCATTTTTTATATGGATTATGTTATGATGGGATGATGTTTATTAAACCCATTTTTATTCTTTGGGTTATGATGAATGGTTTATGTTTATGTTGTGGCACAAGTAATAATGATTTAATTATAAGATGGGTGGGCCCTATATTTCTCTCCAATTCATAGGGTAAATATTTATATCTAATGATATAGACATTTGTGGAACAGCAAGATAATCTGATTCAGTGATATAGGACTGGAACGACGAGTGAACTCGGTTCAGTAAGGGACTTTGTCCACTAAGATGGTCTTGGCAGCAATGCCTTGGCTACTATGACAATCACATCATGTGATTAATGTTTTTTCACAATTAAAAGATTTATTTCCAAGATATTTTATCCTGATTGATGTTCCATTATGATCTATGTCTTACGTAATGCCATGTTGTATGTCATTGCTCAATATTTTTATATTTTAACATTATGTTCATGTCTTTTTAAGTTCAAATGTTTATGATTTGTTTCATTTTCTCTATGCTTACCCTTACTGAGCATTTGAGCTCACCATTTATATGTTTTCTTTTCCCCAGGATTTAAAGAATGGTTTTAGGTAAGAATGAAAAAGGGGAAGTTCTTTATGGGAGATGTTGAAGATCTTTCACCACTATAAGAAGATTATATTCTGAGTTTCCAAAGACATTACACTATTATGGTCCTTCTATGTCATTTTTTGTTATTTATTAAGTATTCCACAAAAATTAATGTAATTTCTATGTACTTCAAGCTTTGGGACTCTACAAATATCATCTACATAAATTTTTACTACTAAAACGTCTATGGAAATTATTTTTATAATGAGTGTAGGATTAGCTATAGCTTTTTTAAAACCATTATAAATAAGTCAAGTCCTGAGCCTATCATGCCAATCTCTTTGATCATTCTTTAAACCATTAAATTCATTTTTCAATTTTAAAAAATTATTTGGAAAATGATGGTTTGTAAAACCATGGGGTCTTTCAACAAAAACATCCCATACTCTATGCCCATTTAAGAATGCACTATTGACATCCATTATATATATTTTAAAATTTAGATGTGTTACATATGAAAGAGTGATTATAATAGCTTCAAGTATAGCTGCTGATGTAAATGATTTTCTATATCCAATTCATTATTCATGACTATAACCTTATGCAACCAATATAGCATTGTTTCTATATATGTTACAAGCTTCATATACTTTTCTTATGAACACCCATTTAGTGCCTACGGTCAAGGTGTATTTAAGTTTATCCAAAAGCTTCCAAATACTATTTTTTCAAATTGATTTAATTCCTCATTCATATCCATAACCCAAATTTTATCCTTAATATCATCATTCATGTTTTTAGATTCATGTTGTGAAAGAAACGATTGATGCTCAACTTGATTTCAAAGAGAATATCTAGTCTGCGTTACTTTATCTAAATCTCAAAATATTTCATCTAAATGATGATTCATAAGGGTTATAACAGGTCTAGAAAAAGAAGGTGTAGTAATTTCAGGATTTTTAATAGGTTTGGGTTTATTATGGCCAAAACATGGAGAATTTATTGAACTAGATGTTTTATCAGATACCTACATAGGTTGGTTATAGGATTTAGAATTAGTGTCCATATTTGACATATCATCCTCATGATTTTCTAGTGTGGTATTTGACTCAAGTGGATATGCTTCATCAAATTTGACATGTTCATATCCTTCTATAAATTTGGTTCTCTTATTGAAGACTCTATAATATTTACTAGAAACTGAATAACCTAGGAAAATCCTTCATCACGCTTGGAGGCAAAGTGTTCCAAATTATACATAGTGTTATTAATATTGACATTTTAACCAAAAATATTGAAGTAGTTAACCATGGGTTTTCTATTGTTCCAGAACACATATGGAGTTCTTGTAGGGATAGGTATAATTAAGACTCAGTTAATAATTTTTCCCAAAAATATAAAGGTAGGTCATACTCACTAATCATGGTTCTAGAAATTTCATAAAGGGTTTTATTTATTCTTTCTACAAATCAATTTTTCTAAGCTGTCATAGGGGCAAAGAAGTTATGACTATAATCATTTTTTGAGAAAAAGGATTCAAACTCATGATTTTCAATCTCATGGCCATTGTCACTTTTAAGAAATTTTATCCTATGTACAATAATATTTTCTACAATCCTAGCATACATGGTGAAATGATAGAAATATTTACTCATGTTATCTAAGAAGAAGGTGCAGGTATATGTTGAAATTTTTTCTATAAGAACATAAACCTAGAGCCTAACATTGAGATATAACACTCTAGAAGGTCCAAAATAATCGATGTGAACCTATTCGAGAGGTTGAGAAGTAGAAATGTCATTATTTGGTTTGAATGAGACATTTTGTTGTTTACCCTTTTGAAAAAGAATTATAGAATTTTTTATTTGGAAACTCTATCTTGGGCAGGTCCATGACTAAACATTTTCTAGATATCTTTATAAGGGACTGTATATTAATGTTTCCCAGTCTGTTATTCCAAATCCAAGACTCATTGTGAAATAAACAAAAGCATGTATCATTTTGAGAAACAAACGAATATATGTTAACAACATAAATATTTTCATTTCTAAAAGAATAAAATACTAATTCATTCTTACAATTAAAAACATTACAAGAATAATTTTCAAATTTAACAATAATTCATCATTACATTTATGAGAGATACTATGAAGATTATATTTTAATCCATCAACAAAACATACATTAGAAATTAAAACTGAGTTAGAGATACCAATCTGGCTGAGTCCATTTATTTTCCCTTTACCATTATCATGACAAGTGACATGCCCACCATTAATATTTATTAAATTCTAGAAGCATCATTAATATCATATCTTGTGTCTTGAACATCCAATTTCTACGTACTATAAGCTTCTATTGGATGTTTTTAAGTAGTTTTCCTACAACATAATCAAGAAAAAATAGATTTTGGTACCCAGGTTTGTTTGTGTCTAGTAAAATTATTAATCGGTGCTTTAAGAACCCACATCAGCTTCACGGGTTTCCTATAATAATTATGTAACATATTTTAAAAATAGAAATTATTTGTTATAGAAAATATAGATGAAGTAAAATATTTTTCGTTAAATAGAACTAACAGTATAATTTTCACTTTTAGGTAGAAAAATAGATTTTTCAGATTTAGTTATAAACATTTTTTTGGTTATATTTCTTTTCCCTAATTGGTATCCTATAATAGTAGTGTATCTAGGGGAATTTTTTTACAAATCATTTGTGTAAGAGTATTTTTTACATTGGTAAATTTCTATAGTACTTTTTCAATTTTTCATTAGATAACTTTAGTTCATTTTTCTCCTTGAGCAATTGAATATTTTTTACATTTCTCTATGGTAAGATCATATTTAATTAGATAGTAAGAGAATATTGCTTCTTCAAGTATCTATATTTTTCTTTTGATTCATTGAAATTGTCTTCAAGCATATTATAGTACTCAAATAAGTATTCACTAGTCATATTTTCCTCATTATCAAATTAATCTCTAGAATAATAGGTATTATGTGTAGGATAATTTAGTGTTACCTTGGATGTGTTTTTCATAAAACAAATATTTTCATTATTATTATACTTTTCATGAAAGGATTCTAAGTCACTTGAGATGTTCTCAGAAACACTCCATGTTACCTTCATAGCCTTTTTATAATTTATATCCTTGTCCACATATTTCTTATTATATTTTAACTTAGTAAAATCAACCTTTACATATCCCTTTCTTTTTCATTCATAGCAGAATATTTCGGAATATTTGTCACTTCTTTTCCAATCCTTCTTCCATTTTTCCTTGTGATCATATTTACCATTGTAGTAGGGATTCCTAAATAATTTCTTTTTTCCATAAAATTTCTTCCACTTACTAGATATTTGGGTCATCTCCTTATCACTATATGCTAAATGTTTTTCATCACTTGAAATATTTGTTTCATCTTGAACATTGTCCTTCTTCTTGGAGGTAGTTGATTTAAATGAAATGGATTTTCTTTTGGGTTCATCATACTTTTCTTTATTGACTTTTAGTTCTTCCTCATACATCATCAAATTTCTTATCAGCTCCTTTACTGGTAACTTGATGATGTCACATGACTCTCTAATTGACACAGGAGTTCTTCTCCATCAATATTGTAGGCATCTAAGTACTCCCATTATTTTCTAATTGTCTTTAACATCTCTTCCCATAGATTTCACTTTATTTCCAATTTAATTAAACTTTAGATACATGTCATAAATAGGCTCATCAGGCCTCTGTTTAAAGTAATCATATTTAATTTTATATGTGTTAAGTCTCATTTCATTAACCCAAGTGGTTTCATCATGTGATACAGATAAAGTATCCCAAATTCCATTGGTTGTTCATCATGCAGATATGTTTTAAACTATACATCTCCCAAATAAAATATAAGAACTCATTGATTTGAAATTATTATTATAAGAAATTTTATCTAGGACATCCCATGTGTTCCTATCAATAGAGTGAATCTTATTTTCATCTATCATTGATGACCAAATCTAAAAACTGATACTTTATAAGTGCATTTTCATTTTAATATTACATTGTGCATAATTATTTCCATTGATGAATGGAGGTCAGTTGGTTGCAGTACCATCCAATATATAATCCATAATGAAGAATAAAGTGAATAATTTTTAAATAACTATAAATTTATAATTAATAATAATTTTAAGATCGTTAAAAGACCACTATAATGATAGCTGAAAACTGATTATTTTTTTTGAAAATATGGATTTTGAAAACTACTCTAATTCTAATTGTTTGTCAGAGTAAAATAGTTAATAGGTGTCTTAATTGAGTTCCTATAAAAATTTATTTTAAAAGTTAATTTAAAATATTCCCCCAATTTAAAATCATACTGGCCAGTTAACCAAGTTAGTGAAATTATAATAGTTAGACTATTGAAATAGTTTCTCAAAAGACAGATTAATTCTCAGTTATAGCAATTTAATATATTGGTAAAACTTTAGAAACTACAATAATAAGGGAAATAGTTATAACTACTATCCATGTATTAGTATCATATTAAAATTTATTTTTCTGAAATATACGTTAAAATAGATAAAGTCAAAATTGAAAACACAATGAAGAAAACAATTGTTTCAGCCTCAAGCCAGTACCAAATACACTCCACTTAGAGATCACCTTCAACCATGGAATATGTATATAAAAGGCATTAAAACACACCCTGTATCGGGGTTAATAATAGTAGACATGATTTTCCAGGTCCCAAGACATCTTCCACTATTCTATATATGAAAAAACAATCAGTTCACACAGGACCTCTTCGACATTATTATGGGGGACAAACAAGTGTATGAAGATATTTGTTTTGAGGATATATATAGTATCCTCTAGTTTAGCATAAGTGATAGTGTGCATTTTAGTACAGACACCCACACAGCTTGATGTTTTAGTAAAATGGTACACACCAGAGATAATATACTGAGAAGGTTTTAGAGATTCTATTAGTGTGATTAAACTCAACTTTGGACTCTCTGAGGTATCAGAGTTGAAGCTTGAGTCCTCTTCTAGAAATAGACACTAAAAACATTGTGTCCTGGAGCACTATGTTCTGTCTTCCAAAAAGGTGAGAGGTTCAACTCCTTAAGTATTGTTGGATTCTACTGAGATGATGGAAATTGTATTATTGGAAGCTCTATAGTTCACAACAACTTAGAATAATGAATTACTAATGCGTTCTTCTTCTGCTTCTGTATGATGCTCATAGTAAGTCTTCCTGTATTTTCTTCTATATATCTATTTTTGCTAGTCTATCGGTGTATATTCATTCATTCACTCTCCACTAAATATATATTATTACATCCTGAAAACATACATATTTGAGTTTGAAACAACACCTCGTATTTTTGACATCCTCATTTACGATGTTTGTAAAAAAGCATTTAATTAATCAGTCGAATTAAAACACTCCAAATAAGACCATTATAAATAATTTTAAATATATAAAATTTTAAATTGTCTATAAGTGTTTCCTTAGTTGGTGTCTCCTTATATTAGTCTTTCCATATGTCAATGAATCATTTTAATAGTCGATTAGTCCTTTCATTGGTAGAACCATGCTTCAGTAGTTCATTAGTACTCATGGTAGGTTTTTTTCGATGGTAGGTCGTCTACGTTTGTGAGTAATTTTCATTTGTGGTTCATCTGTATTGGTAAGTAATTTTCTTCGGTAGGTCATCCAAACTATCGGTATCTCATCTATTCTCTCGATGTTAGTCTATTATACATGGAATATAATTTCTATCAGGGCTATATAATAATATAAATGTAAATAGAATGTACTAGAGAGGATGACCAATAGTATCCTAATTTCACATATTGAATCTTAAATAATAATGACATAAATATTATGAAAAGATTAATTTGAATTGACGTGATTTGTGATTATTAAAACTATTAATACTAGAGAGAATGACCAATAGTATCCTATGGTCCAACCCAAACCCCATGATCAACATCCGGTAGCTAAGCACCGAATAATATATGAGAGGACATCGCAAATACAAGATAAAAAATCTTTGGGAATATATACATATTCATAAGTAAATAGAACAATTAGACTATAATTTAAAACACCTAATCAAAATACTCATTTAATTTTATATTTTAATTTAATCATGAGTGTAGATGGTTTTAAAACATTTAAGGCATGATTTAAAATAATTTAAAAAGGTTAAAGAATCATTTTCCACAATTTCATTCATTTAAAAAGTTTAAAATGGCATTATAGGTTGATCTTGAGGAGGAATAAATGATAAAGAGGGGTTTAAAATTATTTTACATAAAAAGGGAGCTATATTATGGTAATATGGATCACCCTTATACATCTCATATGCATCATGTAAGGGTAAGAATATTTACCCTTACGTAGGCCACACACCCGGATTTAACCTTATGTAGGGCCGGTGTACCCTTCCAAAACCATTATAAAAAAGGTTTTACCTTAACATAGTTCCTAAGATACCCTTATGAAAGTCCCTTATGTGTTCCAATACCCATAAATGAGACCCTTAATTGTGCCAACACACTTATGTGTTCCATTAACCTTAGGTGAGACCCTTTTGTAGTAGGATTACCCTTACATATTGGTATGTTTAGCCTTACGAAACACATGATACCCATATGAAATCCAACCATTGCGTTTATGTTTGACTCAGTACCAGTATGAAATGCATATAAATGTTAGTTACCCTTACCCATCCAATATAAAATGGGTTTTTCCTATACATAACCTATGGGAAAAGGTGACAAAATTGAAAAAATGTGTGTAATCTCCATAAGAGACATGATGATAGATTGTCTTACAATCCCTAAATCTCATGTTCTAGGTGATGGTTGTTCCTCTTCTCACTAGATAAGGTCATTAATGGCATCCTTTGAATACATATGAGAGATTTTTTTAACATAATCTTTTGGAAACATAGGAGGAAAAAACACTCGGGGAAGCTAATCCTACTCATGCAATGATTGAAAAATCCAAAGCAATTTATTTCTGCGAGGTGATCAAAGCCTTTAATCATCTTAAGATATCATCATAGAAACCTCCATTGTGAAAAAATCTGGATGATGGTGGATTTTAAATCAAGGATGATTCTTAATCTCTTTAATAAAGAGCACAAATGTGTAAGTTCTTGGTTATAGGGAACATCTCCTACATAAAAGGTGATAAACCCGAAACTTACTCTGATATTAAACATTTCATTGATCATTGTTGTATTTTTTGAACTGGAAGATCTTACTTATAGGGAAGGATTAATTTTATATTCTATGTACCTCCTAGTATGAATTATATCTTGTTTGGAAGATAATACAAACTCAACTTGAACCTGGTCTACTTTGTATTTTTGATTGGGTTTATGATTTAAATCTTCACAACCATAGGAACATTACTTCCCAGATATTGTTTAGATTGCATGGTCTAAAATGGATCTTTTTGCACCCAAATATTTTAAATGGCATATCCTCTTTAATAGGAATTACCCTTAAGATTGATTAGTGACCATTGAACTATGATCTAGGCCTATTTTCTAGAGCTATGATAGAAGTGACTTTAGAATCTAATCTCTTGGAGAGTATTACCTTCACAGAAAATGAATATAGAACAAAATTTTTAATTGAATAAGACCGTAAGACCTCATTTTGATATCTCTGTAAAATATTAGGTCATTCTATTTTAATCTGTAGAGTGGTGAAGAATCAAGTCACCCAACCAATTGGCTCTGAATGGACTGAAATCTGAAAACAAAAGAAGGAAAAAAGGCCCTCCCATGATAAACCATATCTATCAAAGAAGAAAAATAAGAAAATGGGTGAAAAAATCAATGAAATTGAATCTTAATGGGGATGATGGGGGGAAATCATGGGTATAATTAGTCGTAATGAATGATCAAGCATCTAAAGAACATAGTTTTGTAGAGGAATTTGAATCTTTTATTATGGAGGTCATTAAACTGTCTCAACAAGAGCCATATCCTATGTTGGATGAGTCACACATAATGGCTAATAACTCCTCCAAGTAGTCTATTTACTCCTTAAACACTCCTTCTGACCATAGGAAGGATGAAACCTGCCTAGCTTTTCACACTATTATTCATTTGGGTGACCAGTGTGTTGATATCCAACTGCACATAGCTAATAGGGGAAGGGGCCTTAGTGACACTGGTCTTTATAAAGTCCATATCATCCATTTTTCCTTGAAAATTAAGGATGACAACACTATAAATGATGTTTTCTTATAGCTTCAGTCCAGTGTTCTTACTGAACGAGATAATATTCCTACTTCTCTTGAGTTCAAGTACAACACCATTAATTTGATTTTAGGTGCAGGTAGTGACATGAATTCCACAAATTCTAATGAATTCACCCACTTAACTTCAATCTTAGACCTTTCTCTACCTTGTAAGGACTTTACTACAGTTTAGAATGAGAGCTGTTTGACTGTTTTAAATAATAAAAAATTGGATTCTACCTTAGATGTTATATTGAAGAATTATTTAAATCAGGAGGCTAATGAAGATACTACTAACATTTCTTTTGATTATACAAGGACTAAGTAGAGAAATAAGTCCCATACAATCTCAACAAAATAACGTAGAAGATCTTATAAGAAGAAGGGTTTAGGGAATAACATAAAGGGGGTTCCAACCCCCAAAATAAGTTCTAATGAATATTTTGTTTTGGAATTATCAGGTCAATGAGAAATCTAACACTTGTATTATTTTAAAAATATTTATTAGTACTCATCATCCTAATTTTTTTGATATTGTGGAACCTTATATCTATTTGTCCTCTCATTTTTCTTATCTTTTTCACTATAGTTAAAACTTCTTATGTACTTGTAAAAACTATTCTTCCATTGAAACCCTCAAGATCTTTACCCACTCTACTCTTCAAAATTTTAATATTTTCCATACTTTGGAGCAGGATTCCACTAGTGATTGTACTATTGACCACTCACATATTTATGGTTCTTTTATTTTTGCTAAGAATAGATACCAAGAGAGGAGACAAATTTGGAATGACCTTTCATACATAGGTACTAGTTTTCATGACCCTTGGTTTTTGGTTGGTGGCTTTAATGCTATCTATGCCCCAAGTGAGAAAATGGGACCAACACACTCCATTATATCTTCAAGGGATTTTACATATTCTATTATGGCTAACAACTTTGTTAAAAGTATCCTTAACGATTCTAGGTATATGTGATATAGAAGACACTATAACAGGGCGGTGGCTAGGAAATTGGACTGAGAATTCACAAATGATATAGCTCTGGATAGGTGGAACACCATTTCTAGAAAAAACCTTCATAAAAATAATTCTGACCACAATCCAATCTTATTAAATATCTCTATCAAACACCAGAAGCATGTTATTTCCTTAAAATTTAACAACCCTTGGTCTTTTAACCATTACTGTGTTATCATTATTATAAAAAATTATCTTCCATGCAACATTGCAATGATGATTTTTCTTGTAACACAAAATTAAATAGTTTTAAGTAGATCATTAAAGGTTTGTGTAGTACCAAATCTAAAAAAATTAATAATGACATTCTTTATTTAGAAGAGGAACTTACCCAACTTAAAAATTCCACTACTGGCACTCATTTTTTTACTAATCTGCTACATTATATCAATATTACTACAAAACTAGTTTCCTTTCTCCCCTATAACAATAACATGAGAAAACACATTTTCAAAACAAAATGGATCACATATGGTGACACGCATGCTAAATTATGAAACTCCGTTCAAAGAATCAGGAAAGCTAATAAACCTCTTACTTCTTGATAGATGGGGACAACCTCTTTGATACAAAGAATAGAATTGACAATCATGTAGTCTCTTATTTTGAAAATATCTTCAATGGACCTTCCACTAATAGGGACATTCTAGTTGATGTCATCATGGCTTTGGTCAATGATGAAAATAAATATTTTCTTACTAGCTTCCTACTTGATCATGAGATCAGAGACATTGTCTTTAGTTTAAATCCGGATAGTGCTTTAGGACCTGTTGGTTTCAATAATGGAATTCATCATCAATTTTTGGATATCATTAAAACTGATGTTTCTAGGGTAGTCAAAAAAAATTGTTTCTAATGGTATGCTCCCTCGTGGGTTGAATTCCCAGTTTCTCTCCTTGATTCCATAAATGGATAATTCCACAGAATTACACCAATTCAGACCCGTTTATTTAAACAATTCCCTTTATAAAATCATCACCAATCATTTTTCCAATAAACATTCTTCTATTATCAATAAAATAGTATCATGGAACCAATTTGGATTTTTTGAAGGCAGGTCCATTCAAGATTATTTTTTATTCCTCTGAATGTACTAACATATTAAATAGAACTAACAGGGGTGGAAATATTTCCATTAATCTTTAAATATGAAAGTCCTTTGATACCATGGATTGGATTATTATTTTCAAGTTTCTTCGTAACTTTGGGTTTAACGATTCCTTTATCAATAGTATTAAAAAAAATTTGACCCAGATAGCATATCCATCCTTGTTAATGGATCTCCTAAGTGTTATTTTAAATGCACTAAAGGTTTCTGACAAGGTGACCCTCTCTCATCCTTTTTTGCAATTTCATAAGATTACATAAGTAGATTGATCACTCACCATGTTGAGAAAACCAAGAATAAACTGATTAAGGATTCAAGGAATTTGAATGTTCCCTTGATCATTTTATATACAGATGATTTCATATATTTTTTAGATGGGTATAAATGGAATATCCAAAATATCAAATGTGTTCTCTCACACAATGATGATATTTCTGGTAAAATTCTTAATTCGAACAAATACTTTACCTTTTTGGGGAAATGGTTTCCTATTAGTAGAAAATCCAATATTATTGTGGATTTATGTATAGAATAAGGATTAAATTCCTTCACCTATCTTGGTGTTCTAATTTTCTAGTGTAGATCAAAAGATTGTTACTTTCCTAAAACTATTGACCAAATACTCAACCAACATTCATCTTGGAAAAGAAAATCCCTCTTTATGGCTGGAAAAAAAATTCTTGAAAATTATATGATTTTTTTTTCTAAAATGGCCAACTCTTCGATGATTATAAATGGATTCCTGGATATCTTAAAAGAATTAACATTTCAAACAAAAACATTGTTTAGAGCAGAATAAAGAAAGAAAGGAAACTCGTGACTTTTCCTTGGTCTACTTGTTTCAAACCATTATAGAATGGTGGTCTTGGTATAATAAATCTCAAACTATTTAATGATTATTTACAATCCAGAATCACTTGGAACCTTTTTCATAACAACTCTGACTCAAGTTCTTTACTTAAGAACAAATTTATTAACAAACTAAAGAAGGGAAATTTGAATTACATGAGATCTTCAATTTGGACTTAAATTAAGAATTCTTTTTCCAATATCATTTATAACTCTAGAGGGATGGTGAGAATAGACTCATCCGTGAATTTCTATCTTCACAAAAGGTCTAATTCTCCTCTCATTCCTATGATTTCCCATATTCAGAAACGTGATCACACTAACTATACTATCAAGGATGTTGTTAGATCTCACATCTTTAATTTTACCGACAATGTCAATTATGTCATTAACAGCTACCCATTTTCTAGCATTGATGTTTTTTTATTTGGGAACCTTCTCATAATGGAATTCTTGACTCATAAACTTCCAATAACCATGGATTTATTAATTATGAAAATAATTTTATTTGGATTAAAATTCATGATAAATTATGGTTAAATCCTTCATTATTCACTCTAATTTGGGGTATTTCTCACAAGAGGATTCCCACTTACACTTCTCTTCGGTCATTTGGGATCTATATTTTCTCTAAATTTTATCTTTGTAACCGAAATCATGAATACATTAACCATATTTTTATTTCTTTTGTAATTACTACTACTCTGTGGAATTATGTGCTTGATCTTTTTGAGTGTATATGGTTACTTATTGACTCAATCAACTCATGACTTGAACATTGTGTAGATCTGGAATCCTTTTAGAAAATCAAGAGGCTCTTTATAAATATCATTTATAACCTTCTTCACTTACTTTGGTATGATGGGAATACTATTATTCATAACAAATACTCACTTAGTTTACATGAAGGTTGGATTCGGATCCCCATTGCTATTAGGGAAGCTACATTGATTCAAAGGGTATTTTGCAACAACAAAGTGAATGAATTTGGGATTCTGCATTGGCTTGGGGTTAATAGTATTTATCCTCAATGTAGATGCACTATTGATGTGTTTTGGAAAGCTCCACTCCTAGGATAGATTAAAGTTATTGTTGACGGTTCTCAAAAAGGTAATCAGGACCCCTCGGGGCAGATTCATGGATGTTTCAATGGAACTTGTGGCATATCATAGGACCTAGAGGCTAAAATGATGAGTGTGACCAATACTATTTCCTTCTCCAAGAAACATGGTTGGAACAACATCTTGATTGAAAGTGACTCAAATACCATCATTAATGATATTTGGAATGGTGTGATGAACCTCATGTGGCTTCTTACAACATGTTGTATGGACTGTCTTCATTTTCTCATGGACATCAACTACATTAATATGCATTCCTTTCGTTAATCGAACATGGTTGCAGATGGACATGAAAATATGGGAGTCAACCATGTCACAAAATTGTTGGATGGCCTCCTTATTGATATACTACCCATTTATGATAGAAATTGTAAAAGAATCCCATATTTTAGACTCAATAAATTCCTTGTTTTATTATTAAATTTTCTGCTTTGGTCATTGACCAAGGCACCAACTACTTAGAAAAACCTATGTAAAATGTATTTTACCCTTATATAAGTTTCATAAAACCCTTTTTACCTTTACAATACACCATAAAAGATGAGTATTGGGAAATTTTATTGGAATTAAAGGAGTTTCAACTAAAGATACTTAAAAAAATTAAATAAAAAGATATATTTATTATAAAAAAATATGTTACAATTCCCTCTATAACAAACTTTTCTTCCACTATAATGGTTCTAGACCTAATGATATAAAATTAAAAAACTAAAAGAACTCCCACACTCAACCCTTAAGGTGGATAGTCCAAAAAAATAAAGACTCACTCATGATGTTTTTATCTTGAAAAACATTATTACCAATACATGTCTCCAAACTAAACTAAACAACACTGAGAGGAACTACAAAGAAACAAAAGAACTAGAGAAAACAAAAGGCCGAGAATAGGTATCCCCACTATTTAAATATTCATGAAAGTGTTGTAAAATGTGGAAAACATCCATCCAAAATACATCTCTTCAACCCAAATAAGATACATTTCTTACATGACACAATGAAACATGAAAGAGTAAAAATAGAAACATCGGGGAGTGACATGTTCAAAACACTTCAACGATTCCCTAGAGAGGCAATTATCTAAAGATCCATCATTTGATTAACCATTCAAAAGAAATGTATAGAATGGTAAATGATTTTTGATTTTGGAATTTACTCATCACAAACATATGATTTCAAACACTGAGCCTCACCCGTCGATGGTCTCATTAAATCCTCAAGAATCCACATAGTCTTTGATACTCGGGTTCAATCACAAGGTCTATTAATGTCCAACTAAAAAGAGCTCGAAACAAAATTCCAATGAAAAAAATGTGAAATACACTCTTATAGAGCATATCATTCATCATATTAAGACTGAACTCTAACAAATAAGAGAAAAATAGAAGGACTCCAAGGAATAATAACCAACCTAAAAAATATCAATACCAACCATAGAAACATAGGGTATTTCAATAGACCACAACCAAAAGTAACCAATGGTTATAAACTCAATCTCCCATTCCATCGCCCATTTCCTAAACATCTTCATATGACTAAAAATATTCACGAAGAAGGTTAACCTTTCAATGGTGCACATCCTCAAGGCAGAACCAATAAGATATCAAGAAAACAAAACTGTCATCATAGTTAAAACCAAGATCCAAAAGATAATTTTCCAAAGGATCTAAAAAAATAGATTAGAAATTTCTATAATAAGAAGGATATAGAGAACCTATTATAACGGTGTATCTTAAGACCTTTTGGATGAATTTGGGGGGAATTCTACTTTTCCATACTCTGTACGAGACTTCAACTCCCATGGTTTAGCCTCCATGGTGAGGTCATTGGGGGTTTCAAGGGGCAACACTCTAATGCTCATAGGTTATGGGGGATGAAGGACCACACAACCAAATTTATGAATTGTAGCAATGATAATTCATTGTTTCATCATGGACCTATAATAGAAGTATGTGACAATAAATTTTAGATGTTTGAACACTTCCACCAATTTACTATAGAATCTCATACTTTTAGATATAGCAGTACTATATTTTCAAAACTTACAAACATCGATATTTGTTGAAACGTGGAATTCTGTGAATTGAGCACTATATCATGGTGGGTTTACTAGGTGGTTTGTGGAATAATTCATCATCTTCTTTATTAGGTAATTCTAGCTATAATTTTTGTGTGATTGAAACTCTACAAACTCCAATTAATTTTTTTCTCAATTTTAGTGAAATTAATACCTCTACAAAAATGTAGAGATAATTTCTCAAACGACTTAAATAACTATGTTTTTATTCATATTTTTCATGTTATTTTGTTCGGTATTTTCTTCTTCTGAAAAGTTGTTTGTCATTGTGACTCCCAGTTTTTTCACAAATGAACCAATAATATGTAATAGGGAAACCCACATTAATCTTACCAAATAAGGTGATTGTACATCATTATTTTGGTACAACACATAGATAAAATTTTAATCTTGATGTGACCATAAATCACAAGTTCATTTATTCTATATTAGGAAAATTTCATTCTTACATTCAACACAAGAATTTTGATGTTGGTGATCTCCACATTAAAATTAATTCCATCATATTTAAACTTTTATATCTCAATTCATCAAGATTTAGGATAAAAATAAGTGGAAGATACCATAAAAATGACTCTTAATTTATGATTTTGGATGATGGTTGTACTCATATGAATGATGTATTTTTTATGACCTAAAAATAAGAAGTACTTGAGAGAATTTAATAATTTCAAAGGAATGTGGAATATCAATAAGGGAGTTTCATCAAAATATTACAATATAATTTAGGCTCTGAATATAATAATGATGTTGTTAAGAAATATATTGGGAATAAAGAGGTCAAACATTAATATAGAACTCTATAAACACCACAATAAAAATGATTTTTAAAAGTAAGAATTAGAACATGGTGGACTTGGGAATGATAGAAAATAAAGACTATTAAAATTACTCTTCGATACAAGCTCCAAATATAACATTTTTTGATATAAATTAATTCTTTCTAAAAGACAATTCGATCAAAATATCAAATATGTTATGGTTCAGAATAAATATATTCTCTAATAATTTTAAAGTGATCTAGAACCCATGCTTTATTCAAATTAAAGGAAATCATTTAGGAATGTTTATGAGAGATCCAATTAGGTATATTTCATGGTTATACACTTAGTGGAATAAGTTAGTGGTTCAACAAAAATATTCTAATGAAAATGATGTAGAACATTGAGACAAATGTGTTGGAAAATCAAATTCCTTCCAATGAACCATTTCACATTTATGAGGTAGATGTTTTTATAAAACAGGACAATTAAAGATTTGGTGGTCATATTTGGGTTCTCATGAGGGGCTGAATTGAAAATACAATAAACATTTAAATTAAAAAAATTTAAAAAATACAATATTATAGAAAAAACCTTGTTAACTAATACAGTAGGTATAAATAACTTTTTCATATTGACATAACCTATCAAGAACTTGATAAAAACACAATTATACTAACATGAGATTATCCTAATTTTTTATAGTATTATACTAACATAAAATAATATATATATCATGGGTAAATATTATCTATAAAAATATTTTTTTCTGAATAGATTTGAAAATAAATTACAAGTGTATGTAAATCTTATATAACACACAACAGGAAAAAAATAAGTGGTTCATTATCAAGTTGAGACACAATATTCTCCACATGATAGTAACCCATTATCATGGACACTTATTAATGTAAATAATATGATCTAGAACCTTAATCGGGTTTACATATTACGATAACACACAGGGTTGTCTAGGAAATTAGTAATCCTATTCCACAGTAGTAATAAGAATATAGGGGAGAAGGAAATTAATAAAAGAGTATCAGAGTACTCTTTATGCTTGTATAATAGTGTGTGGTAAACTGATAAATAGAATATTTCAATCATGACTCAAAGGTAATTTAAAAACATCTAGAGAGAGAGAGAGATGAATTTTGATTTATATTTGACACAAATTGAGTACCAATTGATAAACATTGTTTTGTTGTCTTATCAATGTCTTCCTTAAATTCTAAGTGTAGTTGAAATGATTTTAAATGTTATCTCGGTTCTTCAAGTGATGTAAAACAAAAAATAGAGTTCCATAGTTTTATTAAATAGAGCACAAGAATGTGTGTTATCTTTTTTTATTATGATACTTTGAAAATATTCTCCAATTAAAGAAAATAATTTGTTTTCAAAATATCCCTTGAAGAATAATCATTAAATATCCTCAGATTCAGAAATAAATCTGAAAATATAATATTATTTTACACTATGTTTAATTCTTTAAAAATATTCGTTGGAATGTATTTCATAAATTTAATTCTAGTAAGACATTTTCACTTGAAGACTACCATATCAGGTTGATATTGTATGGCTGATTTAACACGAAGGAAAAAACTCTAATTTATTCTTTTAACTAGATCTGTGTTCGCTTGGACTGAACATGTGATTTTTGGTTCTATCTAATTAACCTATATTTATCTTTCAACTATGAGATTCTGAAAAATTCACCTACAAAAATCATTTGTCTTTATGGTTCTAACCAAATCACCAACATGAATCATTTATCAATGTGGTTCTAACAAATTTTTGGACACGAATCACCTAGTTGTGTGGTTTTAACAAATTCATCTATTAAAATCATTTAGATACATGATTTTGACTACTTTATTATTACCCAACATAGTTTCAGTATTAAAACATGTGTTCACTTGAAGACATATGGTTTCATCAATACTATTCTCAAATTCTAACTCTTACTAATACAGTCACTGATATGAAACATGTAGTTTCTCTATTATTCATACGATTTCATGGTTTAATCGTGTGATATTATGATTTAATCTAGCGTCCACATGATTATTTTTCTAAATTTCCACCATTGTCAGTTTATTGGTCATACCGTTGATGAACTTACTCTTTTTGTCTCTTTCATCCTTAGAAATATTCTTCCTAGTTTCATATTACTTTATGTTGTCAATTGTGTCTTTATTGTGGTTGATCTAGTACTTAGAGATATTCCACATATTTTTACACATGGTAAGTTGTATATTTATTTGTTTAGTTGATTTTCTTCATGTGGTCAATAACTAGCTTTAAAACCACTCAAATATTTAGGACAAATTTTATATTTATCCAGAGAAAACAAGTTGCTCTTATAGAACACATAATCAATTAATAAAAAAATAAACATGATTTGAGATCATTAAAAGAAAAAGTTGTTGGAATAAGCCCATAATATCCCCTATTTTGATTATCATAGATTATATCATAATAAAAAACAAATGTAACTAATAAATAATTTTATTCATTAATTATTTTTATAAATAATTCTACCATATAAATAACCACTCACCCTTTTGGGATTATCAAAATGATTTCATATTATTTTTTGGTAATGATATGTTGAAATAAAAAGGAAATTATATGATGTAATCTTAAAAATAAATTATTGTCTTTTAAATATAATCCACTTTTATGGGTGTAATTGGAACCCTCACAATGATAACCATGCATTGAACCGTAATACAATTAATAGAACATTCCCAAATTCAAAAATAGCAATAACTATTCAATTATACAGATCAGAAACCAATAAGAAAGACATTAAAAATCTTGAATAATGCATGAATAAGATCATATATTACCTCAGTTCAAGTCACCCACTCCAATAGATTTAAAAAATCATGTACCCATAGATTCAATCTGATACTTCCAGAAAAAGTTCTGGAATCATGCATTGATTAATGAAATAGATAATCTTTAATTTTCCCCATTAATTATCGAGTTACATAGGTCACTACCATTACTCTATAATAGTTCCTTTGTATTATTTCCAAGATTAATTCAGATAATTTATTCAATATTATAGTTGATAAGATCCAAAACCACCATGTAAATATCAACAGAGAAATGGCCATAGTTAATTTCCCAAAAAAATGTTGTCAATATACATTTCAAATGGCTTCTCGCATGGTTTATAAAGTCCCTAACAAGGTTTATCCTCTAGAAAACGTACAAAATCCTCCTAAGATAGTTCATAATAAACATGGGATGCAATGAATTCCTTGGGATATGTATTGTAAAATTTTAGGTCCTTCAATTGTGGAAGGATTAACAGGTGGTTTTACTTTATATGTATATGGAGTAGTGGGTGTAGGGGTAGGTCTAAGAGAAAAATAATCTCTTAGAATCATGATAATTTTAATTATGGGTCTGATATACTAGATAAAATGAGAGATGCAATGACCAAATGGATTTTTAATACTTTTAGAAGCTGTATTGGAAGTCGTTGTAGCAGTAACCATAGAGTGAGTTAGAGGATCTAGTATTATAGTGTATGCATTAATGATTTTACTCTAACCAATCTCCAATGATATGAGATAAAAATCAAGATCCATGATCTATAATATTTAGGAATTCATCCCTATTATCCATAATCTAATCCAATATAAGGTCTATAACCAACCTAATTCCCATAACTAACAAAAAAATATTGGTTTAAAGGAGGAATCCTTAAGTATTTATCCAATGATCAAAACATGGTCCTATGATAAAAATTGGTGAAAATATAGGTATGGTAATACTTGATGAATCCTTTAATAGAATATTTATTTTTTCCAGACTCAATTATCTCACCTGAATAACATAAAAATGTTTCTCATTATAAGAAACTAGATCCATTTTCATCAAATCCTTATTATCTTTGAAACATTTAAAAAGAGTATAAAGTTATTCATGCATAATCCTTCAAATTGGATCATTATCAAGTGATTCAAGAGGTGCTGGATGAGGCTGAGCATAAGACTTGAAAGAAATTTTTATGTCATTATGAAATCTTTGGTCTAGATTAATCAATATTTTATTCAAATCTACATAGAGAGTTCTAACTTGTGCTATAAAAAAATAAATCTCATGAGTTATATGATCAATGTTGATAAATATCATTAAATTAATATTAGTTGCAACATTATCAATTGTAAATGCCATATATTATTTTCTACCATACTTCCCGGAACCATCCAACTAAAGAAGGAATTCATTTAACAGTTAAAATAAGTCATTATTGAACTGATCAAATTAAGATAATGAAATAAAGGAAGGATATACTTGATGGTATTGACAAATATTATGAGTGGATTCAATAAAAACCATTTCTAAAGGTCACGACATAGATCCTTCAATATCTATTGAGTAAAATTTGGGTCTGTAAATAATATGAATTGATCTATAAGAATGTTATACTGCTAAAACCACCGTACAGGGAGATGAATCATAAATAGGATTAACTTGGATTATGAATCCTATGTAATGAACAAGAGAATAAGTCTTAGATTTTTTGGTATGAGTTGAATAGAAAAAATTCTACAAAACCTCATCTACTAATAGGTCTAATCGACCTTATTTCATATGAATAATAGACGAAAGAGATTTCTAAACTTCTTATAGAGCATGGGAAAGAAGTGGTATAGAATTTCCATCTGGTTTTTTTGAAGATCCACCATTATGATCATCTCCACTATCATTTTTTGAGTAGAAGAATCTAAATCAAAAAGTGGGGGATAAAGAGGCATATCTTATCTAATAGGTATATAGTAAAATATTGGTACATCCACTATTAAAAAAATAGTTGGACTATTAGAAACCATAATTTCATTATCATCACTTCTTAAATTAGTGAGACTTGGTTAGAAAAGAGATGATCCAAGGGTATTCTTCCCATCAGGAGATTGTACTCCTTCCCTGGGATCTTCATATTTTTCAACATCTTAGAATGGAAGTCGACACTTTATTCCCTCATATTCCCTTAAAGATTCTTCCCAAAAATCAACTACCATTTCTTTATCCCTTTGATTAGATGAATAACCAACAACAACCACTTGATCAGATTACAAATATAGATCAACTATTTCCATTAGTCTTGTTGTATTCTTCATAGTATTTAAACTCTTATAAAACATACTATCATCAAAAACATAAATATTTTTAAAATGGTTAGAACCAGTTTTTATTTTTTTGGATATGTATTGATTCAATGAAATTACACTTGAAGAAGTAAAATTTTCATCCCACAAGAAACAAGTCCCATAAACATTAAAATTTTTGGGATGATCTTTGGGTAAGATATAGAATTTATCCAAGAAGAAATATTTTTCCACTCATTTATATTCCCATAAAAAAACTAGTTGGAATTATCTACAGTTTTTCCACCATCAGATAAAGAAAAAACAACTCTCGATGCCTAATAATACTTATATATCCTTTTCATGGACAAATAGTAGGCTGAATAAAATAATACAAAAACATTCACTAACCATTGAACCCATATGAATTTGGACATCTAGGATTTATTTTACTAGTGAAATCTTCTATGTCTCTCTCCAACTCATAATGAGGATTATTAAAAAGGTAATAACATTCAATGTCTAATCACTCACCATGATGTGGTACTTTTAAAATTACATCCCATAAATTTGAATAAAGGAAGAAGTTCATGTCCATCAATAATCATCCAATTGTGATCTCATATTTCCCCATCCTTAAAAGGTATATTCACATACAACTATTATACTAAAAGAGGATAAAAGGGTATATCATTGTATATGAACCACTTAGTGTATCCTTGTTGTTTCACAACTCTCCATACTAAGGAACAACATGATTAAAACCATTCTAATTCTATTTCCTATTCTGGAATGACTTCACGACATAATAGGTGTCGATTCAGATTCTTATTGGGGATTCTTAAAAAATCATTTAGGGTTTGTAAATAGTAAATCAAGGGAATATAATATAATAGACTAAAATAATATCAATACATGTAGTTGATTAAAATAATTCATGATAGTATGTTTTAATATATTAATCAATAAAAATGGAAACCAATTTAATCAATCATATAGTAATCTTGATCAACTGTATGAAAAAAATTTCCTGATAGCATAACCATGTACAAAGAGTACTTTTAATATTATACTATTATTAGTAAGTTAAATCTGACAAATTCAATAATTAAAAGAAGATAGATCAAATTAAACATTTAGTAACTTGGCATAGTTACTCATTTTTAATTCATGTCTAATATAAATCAATCTATGAAAATTTATAGACTTTGTGAAGATTTCATAAAACTAATTTTAAGTTCTAATTAATCCAATAGTGATATATCCTTTGGGAAAATGATCCATCAAAAACTGATTTTTTATATCCATATTTTTAGTCCAAGAATGAGATAGGTTATTCGTATAAATATTAACCGCACTTGGGTTGTTATTATTTATCGAGATGTGTCTAAATTGAAATCCATAATCTTGAATTTTGTGTTTCATCCAGAGAAGTTTTTCACAAGAAACATCCTATAGATACCTATTAATATTATATAGTGGATAATGTGACAAAATTATGATTCTTCTCACACCAAGATACTATATTCCTAACCAAAAAGTGACATTTTCTAGATGTTTTTTTCTATCTAATTTTAAAAAACTAAAAGTAAAATCAATATATGTAACTAATTCAAAATCATGTCCTCTTGAATCAAAAAAACCCAAAATTAATTTTATTGTTATGATATTTAAAAATTCTTTTAACTTCCTTTAGTTGAAATTATTTGTGGTTTTCTTCAAATTGATCACACACATTAACATTATAAAAAATATAAGATCAGCTAGCAGTTACGTATAGTAAACTCTTAATAATACCTCTTTAAGATGTTTGGTCAATTATTTTTCTTATTTCCTCCCAATACAATTAACTATTTTTACTCATAAGAGTGTAACTATCATTTTTATTATCCATAAAAAATAATTTTAAAATATATTTTGTGTATTAAATTTGATTTTTGAATAATTCTCTGTTTTGGAAAATCTGAAATCTAAGCAAGAATTTTAAAACTCCCAATAAAATCATTTTCTCAAACAAATTTAGGCATGATTTGGTCATCTATCCCATATCTGTGAAAAATTTATAAATTAAATCAAGAGTTATAGTGCATACATGAGGTGTAATGAGATTGAACAATCTTAAAATTTTATTTGATAAGGAAAACCAGAAACACATATATCATGAAAACAAAAAGGATTGTACTATATTAAGGTGAGACCGTCCATCATCACTTGAAGTTTCACATCTATAAAGAATTTTGAATCTAATTATTATATCTCAATAAATAAAATAAAATTGTATATTACCCATCTTATGTTTTGAGATTTTATTTTCTGAATTGGATTGTAGATTGTAACAAAAAAAATTATGGTTAAATTTCATAAAAAAGAGTCAAATAAAAGATAATTCCTTGATGAGTACAATGTGCTAGAAACATCAACAAACTTGTTTCAGTCCACTAATACACGGTTCTGGATATGTATTTTTTCATCATAGAGTGTACCAAATCTCCAAGAAGAGGTAGTTACTTCTACAATGTTCATTATATCATTAGGAGTCAAAAAACACTGAACATTCCACTGCTTATAATAGTTGAAACCAACAATACCTAAATAAAAGTTGCAGCCTAAATATATCCAACAACTCTACTATCTAGTTATTAATCTATAACTACAATAAAAACTCAGCATATTGTCGAAGGAAGTACAATTTATTATAATTAAGCAGTACCATATTCAATATCCCAACACCTTCTTTTTCAAAATAAACATCACTATGATCATAAATGGATTTCAAAAAATTTGATAGCCAAAAGAAAAACCTCCAAAAACTATAGGGAACTATAGATTCTATAAAACAAAACTATAAATTATTCAAAAGTAGATACCAAAAATGAATTTTAGACAACATACAAGAAAATACATAAAAATAAAAAGAAAAATAACCAAATAAATCTATGGAATCCATCATCAAAAAGGATAATGAAATAAATAATTAATTCCTTCCATTGTCCCATAAATTGAAATTATGATTTTTTGTATATTTCCTCACCATGCTAATAAACACAATCTTTATGATATTATGGTTTTCATATATAGTAATTTACCTATTTTTTATCTATAATAAACTGTAATATCATGCTCATTTTTTCATAAATCCAATTCATCCCCCAATTCCACCTCAGTCTGATATTATTTCCTCACAATAGGATCAACTTCACCATCACAATCGCCGCTCTTTATATCAATAAAAAAAATGGTAGGAATGGGTGGTGGGGGAATGTATTTATTTTTTAACCTATATTCTTATAAAGATATAATGAAAATTATTCATTCAATGATAGAGTAATCTCTACATTTTCAAGCCTTCGTGGGATTAGGAGTGATGGATCCATTTGAATTAATCATTTCTTTATTACCTTTTCCCACACATGATTCCAAATAATCATCCACAATTAGTCAAACCTTTTCATAATAATCTTGTGATGATTCACAGAAGTCAAAGTTAGAATTTTTATCCTCATCCTTCAATGGTTGTTTGAGACTTGTGATTTTGATAGTAAATGGTTTTAGCTTTTAAGTATTCCCTTTATCCTCATATATGAACAAAACATTCTGAACTACATCCATAATTCTAGTGGAGATAACCATTATGTAACTCACTCTTAACACCCATTTAAAATATTTTAAAATTAATTTGTGCTTCATAAAAAAGACTATTATAAGGGATTCATGTATAGATATAGGTGAATGGGTTTCTTCATAATCAATTCATTCTTGAGTATAAACTTGAGCAATTAATATAGAATTATGAATAACTATTTTTTAAAATTCATCAAACTTGTTTCTAGATACCCATTTACTTATAGTAGTTAGATAGCCTTTACATCATTCTAATTGTTTTTATAAATTATTCCATTCAAACTGATTTAACTTTTTTCCCAAATACATGACACAAAATTCATCTTTGATAGAATCCGAAATTATTTTAGGATAAATTTATGATAATAAAGCTTTATGTTCAACTTGATTTCAATGATAATCTCTAGTCTAGGTACCTTTATCTATTTCTCTAATGAAATATTATAAAGGCTGGTCTCTAAGAGTTTTAATAGTTTTAGTTCCATAAGTATATTGTTATTACTTATCTTCCTCAAGTATAGTATCATCCTAATGGAAAAAAAAATTAGATTCAACTGGTGAATATGTAGAATGGTTATGAGTTTTTTGGGGGTTGTTAATATTCAAATTTGACATAACTTTCTAAAGGTATTATTGATAGTTTTTATCCTCGTGTTTTTATTTTACATAAAAAGTGACCTATACAAATTCTTGAAATACTTCATTTCTTCTATTTAAGACTTTATAATATCTTATAGTAGTTGAATAACCTATTGAAATATCTTAATCTATACTTCGAGAGAAAAAGTGAGATTTTGTTTTTTATTATGAATAATGAATTTATATACAATGAAATTAAATTAATTACCATTAGGTTTTATACTATTCCATAATTCAAAGGGATACTTATTAAAAAGAGGTCTTATAAGAACCATATTAATATTATAGAAATTTTTATTGATGTCTTCAGCCAAAAAGTAGATAGGTATGTAATGATAATAAATCAAAGTTTGTGTAATATCTTACAATGTCTTATTTCTCTTTTTAAGAACACTATTTTGTTGAGGATATTTAGGAGAAAAGATGTTGTGATTATAAAAATATTGTGAGAATAATTACTCAAATTCCTGATTTTGAAACTCAAAACCATTACCACTTATTAAGGTCTGAATGTTAATTCCGCTAATGTTTTCTATACACATGACATATTTTGAAAAGCATCTAAATGTTTCAATTTTTTAATCCAGAAAATAAACATATGTTTATCATAAATATTCATCAATAATCACAAATGTATAATTAATTCATACTAAACATGAAACTATAGATGGTATTAAAAAATAAATGTAAACTAGTTATTTGGGTTGAGAGGTAGACACCTCTTTCATTGGTTTGAAAAAAAATCTTTTGTTGCTACCCTCTATGAAAATGATTTCATAATTTATGATTTTAAAATTCTAGATTAGGAATATATCTAACTAAACTATTCTTACTAATCTTCCTAAGTGAGTGTATATTGTGGTGTCCTTGTCTCTTATGCCACATCCACGATTCTTAATTAAAGACAATAAAGAAAAAAAATATTTTGAGATATTAATGAATTTATATTAACAATATACACATTATGACATCTTAAAGTAGTAAATTATAAATAAATTTTAGAATAATAAATATTATCAGAATGTTTTTCCAATGTAAAATGAAAACTACCATCATATAATGGATAAATACTAAAGAAAATATATTTTAAACCGTCAACATACAAAGCTTTAAAATTAAAAACCTATTAAAAATTAAGGATTTATCCATGGCCAATAATTTTTAATTTATTAGTATCACCACAGTTGTCTTGTCTACTATAAAACATCACAATATTCTTGAAACATGATAATTATCAGTCATATGTTAGGCACATCCACTGTCCAGATACCATATGTTCTTACTAGTACCCTTCATGCATTTTTTCCATAAAAAAAATTAATTATGAACAAATTTTGGTACAAAAATTTACTTGGTTCTAGAAATTTTATCACATAAATCTTCATGAATACATTATTTATTAATATATTTATCAATATAAAAAATAATACATCTAGAAATAAATAACTTTTTGGGCTCAATGTGCATGAGTTGTTTCTAGAAATAAATTACTTGGAATAATAAATAAAAATATTTTCTAATATTTTCCTATCACAAGGAGTGTTGAATCATGATATTATTTTATATTGTATTTTCCATTAGGTAAATTATATTTTATTTATATCTTATGTTACATTCAACATTGAGTTTTCAAAAAACTGTGATAGCTATTAAAATGTTATTATTTAAAACATTATCATTATATAATAACCATTAAATTGGTGGGTATGAGTTAGATTAACAAATTTATGAAATATATATATTTATATATATAATTTTCTGAGATAATATAAATTTATTTAAAAAATATTTGTAAATAAGAACTCATTTTTTAGAAAGTCAGTTTTTTCTTCAAAAACATGTTTCCTTACAAAAATGGTTTTTATTGCTTTGTGAGGAAAAATAATAAAAAATTTCTAAATCATTAGAAATTTTATTTCATAAAAAGGATATCATTTTTGAGATCATCATATAAAAAATATCTTATGGCCAACTTTTGGGATCTTTTTGAGAAGATTTATTTTTCAATGAATAGTAAAAAATTCTCATTTTTATTGAAAAATATATTTTCCTTAAAGAATATAAAAAAATATTTGTATTCATAATTAATTTTAAAAAAATATTAGTTTTTCTTATTTATAAATAATAAAATTATTCCCATTAAAATGACTTTTATAATTAAATTTGGTGTAAAAACAATTTTATATTTAAAAGGATTTTTTCCTAAAGAAATATTTTCGATCACATTTTGTTAGATTAGAAATAAATTATATGACCCAAATTCTGTGAATTAAATGTTAAAAAATGTATTCTTTATTTGGAATCATGAGGTGTAAATTTTTTAAATATTTTCCTTTTATTTGTATCATTTTTAATAGTAATGATAGTAAATAATGTTCACTACAGTAATGATAAATACTGTTCTGAAGGATAGAATAACATGATATGGACTTAAAACAACCCTAACACTTGAATTAATTTAATTATATGATCATATATCATCCATAATCATCCAATGGTATAATATATGTCTTTTTATTTCCATTTTTACAAGATTCTAACCTTTTTAATATTTAAGTGAATATAAATCCAAATGTGTCAGATTCTCACTTTTAATAATTATAATGTTTTTAACATGGAGATAAATAGAGAAATTTTTTTGTTTTAAATATTAATTTAATATATTATTGACTTATTTTCATAATGGTAGTTTATTTTTTATGTTAATGAATAAAAAATAACTTAAAATTCTTACACAATGCTAACATATTAATTATTTAATTAACAAAAAAATAAAATAAATGATATTAAATATGCTAAAAGTAATATTATTTGAAATAAATTATGTGATAAAAAATTTATATAAGAATATAAAATTCTATGAATTTATGAAATAATTTTCTCGAATATCATTTTTTTTCTTTGATGTTACTAAAGTAAAACAAATGAATAGTTTTAACAATTGACATTAGGGATATTTTATAATAAATAATATTTTATTAAATGATTTAAAATTCCTAAATAATATTTATTCATAAATATATTTTTTATAATTTTTATATATCAATCTTCATTCATTTAGGATCCAATTGGCCTTTTACAGTAACTATATTGACCCATAAATAGTAAAAACCTTGTTACCACGGTTATTTTCAAAAAGGGTTAACAAAAAAAGATAAGGGTATAAACCACATATAAAGTTTTTTAAATGTTATTATATGATATTATTTAGACTTATTATAATCATATATTTTAACTATATCATTATGGATTATTTTTCAAAGAAAATTAATTTATATTAATTTGATATTTTATGTAATTCCAAGAGTACCCCTTCGCTCACATATAAAAGGGGACCTCTGATCCAATATTTATTATACCTTTTGTTCACTATATTTTGGAAAATTTCTATCTAAATACCTTCCAAAAATTCCTCCACATGTCTTATATGTCGTTATTTAGTAATAATACCAACCTTGGATGGTTTAAGATTCAATGAAAAGGATGTTTTCCAAAAAGATATACAGTCTTTAATCAAATGCCCCTATAATATTTTATACTCTACAATAATAAAATATTTTTCAAAAAAAATTAAACAGTAAAATAAGATTCTTAAATATACAGAGATATTATTATGATTTTGATATCACCAAAATTTTTCTTCACTTCCATCAAAAGGAAAATGAAATCGTTATTCGTGTGTACAGCGAACTGTAACCTCACAAACCAAAATATTTCGTTTTCCACCACCAAATATCATGACTTGTTATAATTATGGATTTAATAAATATAAATTTTATTCATTATATTAATAGTATTCTATAATGTGGAATTATAATTTACCTTTCATTCTCTCTATCCATCAAAAATTGATATAGTGTTCTTGCATACGTACAATTAACCATCTCTATGAATATGATGATTCATTTTTATATCTACCGTTTATATATGAATATAAATACATAGACAAATTTAATATATATTATTTTAATAAAATTATTATTATTATTAAGAATATTTTACAATTACCAATTTATAAATACCAAACCAAACCATTTGTGAAAAACCGAAGCAATTTCCACTAGAATAGTTATCTTAATAAAAATAAATTAATAAATAAGAGGTAATATATTATAAGAATATCATACCTAGTATAAAATATATGTGTATGGTTGTAGAATACATGTATAATAAACCTATATTTATTTCCCAGTAGTTTCTAATGCGTACGAGAAAATATAATACTTAAGGTTTGAGATCTCTTTATATCACCATTTATCATTAGGTTATATACTTTCTCTCTAAAACTTGTTATATATATCATTGATGTCATGGAATGATTTTTAATTTTGTATAGATATATCTTAAACATATCCCTATCTTATCATACCTTCGTTTTATGGGGCAATATGTTGCTTATGATTAATTTTTGAATTCCTTTTTTAATAAATCTATTTGGAATGTGATATAAGGAAAGATTATGCAACACATTATCTATCCATGTGTAATTATATTGTTTATTCCTTATGAGTGATTAAATTTTTTTGTAACACATAATCATGATCATGATACTGTGGGTGTACCCAAAATGCATTTCAAGGCATTATGTAACTCTTTATTCTCATGATATGTCATTAATGGGATTAGAGAGTAAACATAGTACATTAAAGGGACTCTATCCACCATGTTATCTTTGTAGTTATCCTTGACTTATATTTATTTCATGTATAGTGTTGCTTCCACATTTCATATGTTTTCATGATCTTAGGATATAATGTTCTCTATATTATTCTCCTATATATTTAATTGTGATCCTTCTATTTTTATATATCACGTTATATATTTAACGCATATGTTATGTTTCCATGTCATGTGAATTCCAATATTGGGTTTTATATTTCATCCATTTTTATATATATTCACCATGTTATCCCATGTGGTATAAAAGCTCGAAGTAATTTTGGTGCTCATCATGGAGATTAAAATAATGAAATCATGTTTTATTTTCATTTTTATGTACAATGAATCTAGTCATCCTAAGACACTTGGCCTCATGATATTTTAGTTCACTTTGTTAGACCATTATTTTAAAAATTATGTTATATTATAGGTAAAATATAATTTCCCATGCCTTGCTGACTAGTTATTTTTTCAATTTTGGGTGTTTGAGGTATTTCAGAGGAGGATTTAGTAGGATTCATGAAGTATGGAGCTGTAATGGTCCTACTACAGTGAATATTTCTATCCCTCTTCTCATCACTATGATCTATTTGTTCTAGAGGCTTTTGGTTGGAGATCTAAAGTGTTTTTTTCTCATTTCCCCATGTTTTTCATTCATTATTCTCATGTTAATTCATTATGGTGATGTTTCTTTGTTTTGGTAGGTGTTTTGTGTTGTGTTTTGATGATCATTGATGTGGTGTAGGTTGATCTGATGTTTTCCCATTTGTGGTTCTAGTAATAGAAATTTCTTGTTTACCCCATAGTGCTTAGCGAGTCAATAAATATTCTTTGAGTTATATAATCTGTAATTTATCTATATTGTTTATCTTATATGAGGGGTTTTCTTTTTTATCTATAAGACATAGATTTTTTGTCTTCATCAAATATAAAAAATAGTTAATTAAAATTAAATGAGGAAGAGGAATGATTAACATGATGTTATAGATCTAATATTATTATGATACTATTATTTTATGTGCTGAATTCCCCAATTAAAATTGAGTTCATTTGGGGATTTTTTTTACAAGATGATATGTGATGTGAAATCTTTGTTTTGTGTGACTATTCTGACAATACCCTAAAATAGAAATTGGCTAACAACTTATATCTGTCTAATTAAATGGATTTATCAGAGTTATTTATTTTGTGATAAAACCACTAAAATAAAGTGAAATGTGATAATATAACATTTTTTAATCTATATAATTATCATGATGTGTTCTGATGTGTGTTTGTGTTGAGGGGTGTTGGAGTGTGGTTCTAATTTGATATATGATTGTTGTGTGGTTGGGGCATGTGAGGCTAATGGGTGATGATTGTTTGAACATGATTTGGGAGTCGTGATGTGATGGTTGTTTGAGTGTACTTTGGGGGATGTGAGGTGATGGTTTTTTGGATATTCGTTGGTGGTGTAGAGATGATGGTTTTTTGGAAGTGTTTGGGGGCGGTGAAATGTTAGTTCTTTGTCCGTCATTTGGGGTGGCGAGATGATGGTTTTTTGGAAAATATTTGGGGCTTTGAGGTGATGTTTTTTATCTAATCTTCGTGGTTTGTGAGGTGATAGTTTTTTGGGCTATGATTTGGGGTGAAAGGTTGATGTTTTGATGGGGATGATGAGATTGTTGTTATTTGTGGTTGTGTTGTTCTATATTCCATGGTAATTATGGAATAAATATTTTATAATGAATGAAATGGTTGGGGTCTGATTTGTTTATTAGGATGGAAATGATTAATGTGTAAATAATGTTTTGGTTGTGTGTTAAAATATGTTTCATGCTAAATAAGAAAAAAAATAGGTTGGATAATGAAATTGGCTGGTAACATGAATGCCCCTCATGTCTTCTTGTGTGGACTTCTGCATTTAGAGGTGGCAGTGAAAGTCAGGATGTTTTGAAAATGTTTCTGTTTTATTGAGAATCTGAAGTATGTTCTTGTGTGTGTTAACATGTATATACCAATATATTTATTTTGAATTATCTATGCACTTTACCCATGTATAGAACTACCAGTCGACAGCCACATAATCACAGGAGGGTTGTTTTCCCAACATCTAGATGATGAGGAAAAAAGATTGGATACCAACATTTTTCCTCTCTCTCTTCCAAGATTATAGATATACACAACCTATGATGGATGGAGGAAAGTTAGTGAACTATTTGATCGCTTAAGTGTCTTCAGATGATATATGATATGATCATTCTTGTGGGGTAGCGGCCTAGATATTTTCAGGGGAGATGTGATATAAACATGCTTGTGGGGTAGGGTCCCTTATGTCTTGAGAAAAGATATGATATGGCCATGGTTTGGGGTGGCTTATTATTGGGGTAATTTATGGTTGGAAGAAGGAATGAGGTTGATTCATGTCATTATTATGATACCCTACTACTCTTGTTATGGTTTTTATGTGATGGCCCTCGTGTCTACATGTGAGATTATTTGTAACCATGCCTGTGGGGTGGTGGCCCAGGTGTATGCAGGCATGATGTGATGTGAATGTGGTTCTAGGGTGGTGGTATATTTTATTCAAAATATATGGGAGCACCAAGACTTACTATGGTGGAGTGTGAGAGTGGAAACTCAGTGGGAAAGTGGTTTGGGGTACCATTTATCGATATAATTCATATTATGTTATTATACATGTATTTTATTTTTTGGTGAACATACCATTGTGAGTTAAGGATGAATTACTAACATGATTAGGTGATGTGGGATGTGCTTTTTTCCCATAGGGTCATTAGTTTTTTTTTTCACAAGTTCACGAGAGACATTGGTTTTCCTACTGAGTAAACATGTACACTCAACCTATGTAAATAAACCGATTATTAGGTTTCTAGGAGGAATATGTTGATCATTCATGACAATACAATCTTCTAAATTTGGATACTTTATGTTTCACTACTTTAGCTTTTCTTTTGGGTATTTAATTTGGAGAAATTCATCTATATCAATTTTATTTTTACTTGTATTGTGGGATGGTTTTGGTTTCTTTTTATACTATCTCATAGACTTTATTTTGGAGGATTCATATTATATCCCAATGAAACATTATAATAAATGGAAATTGATCTCATTTCATGAGATTTTCATATCCTTAGTGCTAGTCACAGACCCAGCGACTACTCAAGGTGGGACTTAGAGTTCATTATCTCGCTTCTTTCAATGCGATCTATTTGATGGGATGGGATAATTATAAGGCGTTATTGGAGGATAATGGGTGATATATAAGACAGAGTTTGGAGATAGTCATATTAAGGATGGTATGGGTTGGTATGAAAATATTCTAGTTTAACATGGTGTGTGACCTTGGATAAGAAGGCCAGAAAGGAACTGGGATTTTAGGGCCCCATATGATCCAATGCACTGACACTAAGTTTATTGAACTTACAAGTGAGATTGACCATCTTACAATGTAGATATAAAAGAGAGGTACTTGCATCCTGATTTATGTTTTCATATTTGAATCATTTTATTTTGGGAACGATAAAATGAATAATGTGAATAAAATTAATTAAATGAATCTTAATATATTTCCATACGACCCAGGATTAATAAATCATTGTTTCCACCTTCAATTATGAATCAAATTCTCTATATATGTGTTCCTTTGGTAGTTGTGGTTTAGTAGGCTAATCTTATTTATCGTTGGAGGGTTGATCTGATTAAGGAGACTGATCAGTGGTAGAGGAAATTTTGTGACTTATAGTGGATGGCTTAGGAGAATTATGATGGAAATTTTTCTATTGTGGAGATAGAGAGATAGTTATAGGATCTCGATATCGATTTCAGTTTGATTTGACCCCTAGTGGAGTAATGGGTCCCTTTGGTAGTTGGTCAGATGTGGAGAGTTATGTACTAGTGGTGGAAGTTTTATCTGGGTGTGTAGAAGGAGGTGGATGTTTCATGGGTCGGATTTCAGAAATATATCTGTGAAAAGTTTCATTCATTGAACATGACAGAGTAAGAGGCCAGATATTCTTTCTCTTCAGTAGGTTAGTATGTCGGTTTAGGAGTTAGGGATCTATTTTATGTACTTTCCCTATTTTTACAAGAAATTTTACTAGATTATGAGTCTTGTGAGAGACATATTGAAGAGTAAATATACCGTTTATTCAATATGAAGATACTATTTTTACATTGACTACATACATGGAGGTTCAAATGAAGGATAAGGTGATCTGGTGGATGCACTCTCAAAGAGGTTGTGATGCTCCCCCCCCCCCCTCAATGTGATGTTGATCTCAAGATAGACTAGAATCTATGTGCTTCTCATAATTTTTTGTGTCCTTATTGAATGGAAACTATAATTTTTTGGTAGTTGTGGATTCTAGTAGATGATATTATATAGAGGTATTTCATCTAAACTAGTGTGTCCACAAGGAGTGCTCCAGTGTTGTTCACCAAGAAGGTGGATGGTAGTGTGAGGTTTTTCATAAGATAATGGAGGTTGAATCAGGTAATATTCATGAAATGATACCCTCTTCTAAGTATAGATGATCTTTTTTTTCAATTTAAGAGTGGTAATTTGGTTTTATAAAATTGATTTGTGGTCTGGATATCACCATTTGGGGGCTAAAATATGAGAATGTTCTAAAGAGTACCTTCATATTCTTGCAAGGTCACTTTGAGTTTATAGTCAGTTATTCAAGAGTTATGAATTCACTAGTTGTGTTTGTGGGGATTATGAACATTGTGTTCAATGAGTTCATGTGCCAATTCATCATTGTATTCATAAAGGATATCTTGGTCCACTCGAAGTCAGAGGAGGAGAATGTCAAGAATCTCAAAAAAAAAATTAAATTCGTTGACACCACTATGATTATGGGATGTTTTCCAAGTTTCAGTTTTTTATCCGATATGTTCATTTAAATAAACATGTGTTGTCTTTTTTGGTGTGGTAGTAGACCCATTTAAGATCGAGGTGGTTGTTTCTTATGATGAACAGAAGAACAATGTAGAGTTTTATAGATTCTTTGGTATTTAGTGATATTAATAGAGTTTTCAGTTCCAATTTATCTTTATTGGTAACCTCATTGATAGTATTTAACATGAAAAACTAGGATTGTGGGTGGATTGATTAGTTCAAGGAAGCATTGGGTGACCTGAAAGGGATGTTGGCCATTGGTTTAGTTTCTTGAGGAGGGTGTGTTGTTTGATGTTTTTTGTGGAACTTTCCATTTTGTAAGGGAATGTGTTTTGATTCACTAGAGGGAAGTGCTCTTTTATGGGTCTATAAATTTACTTCCTGATGAGAATAACTATAAAACCCACTACCTAGAGTTTGAAGTGGTTGTTTTTGTGCTGAAGTTGTAGTGGCTTTACCTGATTTGGGGTCTATTTGTGGTCTTCAAAAATTACAAGACTTTTAGGTATATCTTTAATTAGAGAGATCTAATTCATAAAAAGTGGAGGTGGATGGATTTTCTTTAGGATTACAATTTTGAGATCTCCTACACCTCATGGAAGGTGAATTTTTTGTCTTATTCTTTGAGTAAGAAGTCACAGGAAGACGTCATTCAAGAGTTTAAGGATTTTTTAGAGGGATGGAGGAGTGAGAATCATTGCACTTATATTCAGGGAGTTCTATTTGATATAGGTTACTTTTTTTAGATGATATAGACACCTTCTTTTACATAGTAGATGAAGGAGACTCAATAAATTTATTCATAGGTAGAGGTGATGCGATATCTTGTTGGCCATGGTGATGCTTAAGAGGGATGGCTGGAGGTTGGTCAAAACCATATTTCATTTCATGGGATACTATTCTTTATGATAGTGATGCATGTTTGAGTCCTTCATGAGTTTCATAACTCATTATTAGAGATAAACATGAGAGTTTCCAATATTAATCATTTCTTGGGGATGTATTTTTTCTGGTGTGTGATAAAGAGGGTGGCAGAGGAGTTTGTCTTAAAGTGTTTGGTTTTCTATTAGGTAAGGTCTGAACTTCATGTTCTTGGGGGTTTCTTGTATCCATTAAATGTTATTTAGTGTAAATGTGATGATATATCAATGTATTTTATCATAGGATTACCCAGAGGTCAAGGATGTTGTGATGTAGTATAGGTAATCATTGACCAGTTAATGAAATCATCCCACTTCTTTGAGATCAAGGATTCCATTGGAGTGGATTCTTTGGCTAAGAGGTACGTGGATGAGGTGGTGTCATATCATGGAGTTATGATATCCTTTTCATATATCTAGATACATATTGTACCTCATGAGTCTGCAGGGTATTATAGAAATCTTCTTGCACAAAGTTAAGCCTCAGAAAATATTTTCACCCTTAGATGGATGGGTATATAGAACTGAATATCTAGACGCTAGAGGAAATGTTGTGGGAATGAATTTTATAATTTGGTTTATCTGGGCTATGAAACCATTCTTTTTTAATGTTTTAATACAACAATATTTATCATTCATCCATTGGCATATCTATGTTTGTGTCTTTTTATACACATTCTTATCATTCTCAATTTTGATGAAAAGAGTTTAGGGTGTCATCAGTTCTTAATATTAATGTGGAGAAGATAAAAATAGAAAATCTTATCACGATTAAAGATATGATGACAGTATTGATGGACTGGAATATGACTCATTATGATCAATGGAGGATTTCATTGGAGTTTGAGGTTGAGAACCATGTTTTCTTGAAGGTTTCCCCTTGATAGTATTCCCTTATTTGTATGTTTTAGGAAGTACATCTTGTCGATTATAGAGGTTTATGGTTTGGGATATATCGATATTGGATGGTTTTTTTCTAGTTGTGTGTAGTGATGAGGTTGTGAATGTTTTTTTTTTTTGATTATTTTCATTTTTCATGTTTGGTGGGTGGTAGCATTTTAGGTATCATGAGATCCTTGATTGTTATCTCACAAGGTTGTTTTTCAGACCCATTTCCTTTCTGGGTTTGGTTTTCATTATCATGGGTGAAAATCATTTTAAGGGAATATTATGAAATTCAAAATTCTTTCTCGGTCCATTAATTTGTTGTCTTTGGGTTTTGGATGTGACTTAAAGGATACATGAGGAGGATCCATGGATGCAGGAGCTACCAGGGTGATGTAGCTAGGAATTCATGTCATGTAATGTTTACATGATGTGTGATGGTGGTTCACCTTTTGTAAAACCAAGGAATTCATGGATTTTAAATTATATAAGGGTTACCTTGGAAAAATAATCATCATTTAAATTTAATTCATGATGTGTAATAAATAAATTCCATGGAAACATAATTTTTAGAGAAAACTATAAATTTTAAAAAACCTGGGGATTACACACCATGTATTGATTACAAAACATGAAACTAGTGCTTTTTAAGATTTTAATATTCCTAACAGATTTTTCTCATTCTTAGATGGATTATATCTCTCTCATTCCGAACAAAACCTAGGAAACCTGAGGATGATTTCCATCTCCCTTATCCTCCATTTGATCTATTAGATCTGGTAGTTGTTGTTAGGCAATCGAAAGTGATTTCACAGTCCTTTTCCCAAGTTTTTCTTTTGTAATTCTCTAGGGGAATTCAATGAAACAATGTTTCTTTTTTGGGAGGATTTTAGGTATTTTTTTATGATAATTGATTTAATTTCATTTGATCCTCTATTTTCACATGTGTGATTATGGTTTCAGGAATCTTATTTTCACTATGAGGTGTGCAACATGTCATCAAATCTTCATTGGGGAAGGGAACCCCTCATTTCACATTACATTGATTCATGTGGGTGGGGTTTACTTTTATTTATCTATGGTAAATGGTTGTTCTAGTTTAGTCAAAGATAATGAAAATTGGATAATTGAAATTTTAGGGGGAAGGGTAATGATTCCCATGATTTTACATCTTTGATATTATTGTCATATTGTGATTATATGCTCTAAATTTCCCAATGAAAATTATGGTAATAAGGGTATTTGGTTTTACTGAATCATATTTCTTGTGACTATTGTGTTTTTATGACTACTGTGACAACATCCTAAATTGAAAATTGGATAACCACTTATATTTGTCTGATCAAATTGATGCCATATGATTAAGATTTTTTAATAGAACCCCTAAAATAAATTGTAATGTGATAAATTCCACTTTCTTAAAACTATAAAATGATCTTGATGTGTTGTAATGAGTGGTCGTTCTGAGGGGAGGTGATTTTTTATTATGATTTTATGAATGGTTTTTGTGTGGGTTGGGCATGTGGGGATGATGGGTGATAGTTCTTTGGTCATACATTGGGGGTGTCAAGGTGATGGGTATTTTTCTATGATTTGGGGCGATGAGGTGATGGTTGTTTTTTCCTGCTTTGGTCATAGTGAGGTGATGGTTGTTGGTCATTCTTCCCCGAAAGAAATGTGGTGGTTGTTTGAATATTCTTTGGTAGTGGTGAGGTTATGGATGTATGGTCATGCTTTGGGGGTAGGGAGGTGATTATTGGTTGGTTGTTCTTTTGGGGTGGTGATGTGATGGTTTTTTAGGTTGTACATTGGGAGTGGAAAGGTGATGGTTTTATGGGGAATATAAGATCATTGTTATGCGTTTCTGTGTTTTCATAGATGACCAGGTAAAAATGGAACAAATATTTAATAATAATTTAAATGGGTATGGTATCAGTTGTTTAATGGGATGGAAATGATTAATGAATAAATAAATTATGGGAAATTTGGTTAAATATGGTTGATGCTTAATAATAAAGAAAATGGGATTGAAGATGAAATTGGTGGGTAATATGAACATGGATTTTGTCTTGTTTTGTCGTCTTCTATATTTAGAGGTGGTAGAAAATTGGGGTATTTGGGATTTGGTTAGAGTTTTTTTTGAGAACCCATAGGATGGGATTCTATGTGACTATATATGTGTACCCATATATTCGAATTGATTTCTATATGCACTCCACCCTTGTAGAGAACTATGGGTCGATGCCTGAATAGTCACATGGGGGTGTTTTCCCTAAAAATTTGGGTAATTATGATGACTGGATATCTACCCTCTCATTCCTAATATCTCTTATATGAATATGAATATATATAGGTTGTACTATACAATATTCTTATAGTACACTATGTGATGGTCTAGGTGTCATTGGTAGACATTATATGGCCTTGATGTCATTGGTAGACATTATATAGACCATGTGTTTTTGGATATGATGTGGTATGAAAATGCTTGTGGGGTGGTGGCCCAGGTGTTTTCATGCGATATAAGATATAACTATATTTGTGGGGCGGTGGCCCAGGTGTATTTGGGAGAGATGTGATATGACCGTGATGTGGGGAATTTTATATTGAGGGTCATGAATAGTAGGAGGGAACATGGGTGATGACCTTAATTTTCACAATATCATAATACTACTGTTATTGTTGCGATTTGATGGCCAATGGGTCTTCTGGAAAGATATGGTGTGTCTATTCGTAGAGGGAGGTGGAATGGGTGTCTGTGGCCGTGATGTAATGTGATGGTTCTTGTGGAGAGGTTGTATATTTTATTAGATAGATATGAGAGTCCCATGATGTATAATTTTGGGGTGTTAAAAATAAATATGTGGGAAAGTTGTTTTTGGTACCCTTTTTCGATATGATTCTTATTATGTTATTATGCCAAGATTAGTTTTTTTTGGTCATTCTGCCTTGTTGAGGATGGGATGGATAGTTGACCAATTTATCTACTTTTGGTACTACAGTTTTTCAACATATTCCTTAGTATGCTACTTTCAAAAGGGAACGAGTGACTCTTTTTTTCTATTGAGTATGCATATATGCTCTCCCTACATAAATAAACTGATTTCATGTTTCTTGGAGGACTACATGGATCATGTCGAACAATACCAGTTCAGACATTTGGATAGTTTTTCCATCTTTTCATTAGCATTTATTTTAGGTATTTATTTTGGAGACTTTTATCTGTATCTATATTATTTATACATGCATTATGGGATTGTTTCAGTCAACATTTATATTATTTTATATTGTTCCCTGTGGATGGTTCATCTTATCTTCTAGTCCTACATTATTATATATGGTAATAACTCACATTTCATGATATTTTTAGACCATTATTGCTAGTTTCCAACCCAGAACCTACTGTAGGAAGGACTCAGTGGTCCTTATCATTCTCCATTCATTATGGTATCATTAGTGGGATGGGATTGTAATGTAAATGTCTTAGGTATCTATAATGGTAACCAATTCTAGTTGTACATCCAGTAGTAGAAATTTATTTAGAATTATACTCAATATTTCACTTCCCTATGTGAACTTTTCAATAACCTTCTTGAGTTTTCATTAGATAATTTAAGTTCATTATTTTCTATTATCAACATTGTATTATTTTCCTTTTAAATAAATTGATCATCTTTTAATGTTTCATAATAATCATTCCGTTCAATTAGATTTTTATATATATCCTTTAGTTCATTAAATGTCTCTTCCACCATAATACAATATTTGAATAAATCATCACTAGACATGTGAGATTAATCATGTTTTTCACTTACTATAGGAACATAAATAGTATTTGTTTGCTCATGTGTAAATCCCATAAATCATATATTTTCCTTCTCATGAGAATAATTTAGGTATGCTTCTAAATCAATTAAACTATTCTATACATCACTCAATGTTTCCTTCATGTAATTTTTATGTTTCTTTCCATGATAATCATATTTCATCTTGAAACTCAATTTTGGACAATCAACTTTGTCATGTCATTTTCTTTTGCACTCATAATAAGTAACTTTTCCAAAATTTTCATCTATCTTCATGTTACCTTTATTATTGTATTTTCTAATGAAATTAACTTTTATGAAGAACATATACATTATGTAAAACCTCCTAAATTTTTTTTTAGATGAGTCATCTACTCATCCATATCAGATTCACTATCACATCCAATGGTGCTCTCTTCTATGATTAGATAATTAGTTTTTTTTTCTGAGATGATTTGAATGCAATTTATTCTTTGGGTTCCGCATATTAAACACTCACATAAATCTATTCTTTATACGTCATTATTTTTCCAATCAACTCATTTATTCGTCACGTTTTTACATCACTTGATTCACAAATGGATACAATAATGCCTCTATATCTAGGATACAAGAATCTTAAATCCTCAGAAATTGCTACTTATCATCAATAGTATTTTCTTGAGCATGAATCACATTTGTAATCTCATTAACCCTTATATATATATATTTGAAATAGCCAAATTGGGTTTCATATTAAATGTATCATAATTAATGATATATGTATTTAATCTCATTTCTTTAACATTATATTTTCCATCATGATACACAACTAAAGTATCCAAAATTTCATATATAATAGCAATTGTAGATATTATATTAAATTCAACCTCTTCTAATGTATAGTATAAATCTTTAATTGAATTATAGTTACAACATATGTTTTTTTGCTAGAAACACTCAAATATTCTTGGGGGGATTTTGGTTTTCCATATTTATCTTCTATTAGAGTTCAAAATTAAAAAACATACTCTCCAGATTAATTATTATATTAACATTATACTAATAATAGTTTTGGGCATTAAAATATGACAGTTTATATATAGAATTAGCCTTATATATATATATATAATTATATAATTCTAACAATAAAATATAATATAGATCATATCTAGGAGACTTAATAAAGCTCTGATATGGGAAGAAAAATGTACAACTCAAGAGTAATGTAAAATAAATAGAGAGAGATGTGAAATTAGATTTAAATTTGATGCTAACTACGTTCTTATTGATTATCATAGATTTAATAAATTTTTTATGTCTTTATTCAATTTTTAGAGAAGATAAAATGATCAAAAAAGTTTTATCATATCTTTGAGTGATGTGTTGAATAAAAAAAGTTCCATAGTTTTTTAGAAAAAGCATCAGCATGCATATTATCATTATTTTTAATGTTACTATACTTTGAAAATATATTAAATAAACTAATTATTTCTCAAAATTTTCATTTAATAATAATCATTAAAGATTCATGAATTTAGTATGGAATCTTGGAATATTAAATTCTCTAACAATACATTTAAATCGTCAATTATGGATATGAAAATATATATCTTAAATATGAGTCCATTTAGAAACTGTCACATGAAGTTAACCACATAATTTTGATACCCACAGTTGATTAAAAACATAGGAAAAATCTCTAATTGATTCCATTGACTAGTAATTAAATCCCTTGGCTGAATCACGTGATCACTGGTTCTGTCCAATTCACCAATGTGAATCATTTAGCTGCATGGTTTTAAAAAATTCACCTATATGAATCATTTTGAAATGTGGTTCGAACCAATTCACCCTTGTGAATCATTTTCCTATGTTGTTCTTTCCAGTAAACCTACGTGAATCATTTGGAAACATGGTTCTGACTAATTCCCCTACCTGAAACATCTGGTTATGTGATTTTGAATGCTTTCTAATTTCCTTGAATGGTCGCTTCTTTGAAATGCATGGTCACTCAAATACATACGGTTGCTTCAATAATGTTCATATATTACAACTATGACTGATATGGTCACTAATATATAATTTGAAGTCACTTCACTACTATTATAGTTGCCTGTTTACTCTTTTCTTTACTTTTTTTACTCTTGTGGTTTCTTGAGGAGTTTGTGAAATTTCTACCACAGTCGATTAATTGGACATACTGTTAATCTACATCGTCTTGCATTTGCTTCCATCCTTAAGGAAGTTTGTTTGAGTTACAGATTGCATCATCTAGTCTATTGAATCCTTCTTAAAGTCAATAAAGTACATAAAAAATATTTCAATAATTTTGAAAAATTACTTATTTTATTTTCATGTGGTCAATTTATATTCTTCTTGTGCTCAAAAGCTAGATTTATGGTCACATTGACACTTAGGAAAATTTTCTTATTTTCCCAAAACAAAATTCTACCATTGAACATAGAATCCATTAATAAAAAAATAAACATGATTTTGGATCATTAAAAAAGTAACTATTGGACTAAGACAAAAAGATTATTCCAAAAGAACATTTAGGTTTTCATATCTCTTCAGTTTATTCAAAAAATTAAATCAATGAAGAATTCTTAGGTAAAGGATGTATTATGTTATAAAGACATAAAACACACATGAATCTTGAAAATAGTCTTAGAGTTAGATCCATGAGGATATAAACCTGATGAAGGTTGATAACTTTAAATAATACTAGATTTCATGCCAATAGTAAACCAAATATTGTTGATGAATCCTTACAACATGAGAAAATCATCACTTAAAAATTTATGTTTTGATTCGGGGTGAATTTTACTAAAATTATTTTTATTTAATTCATTTTAGCCTAATTTTTTTTATAAAGTGTACTAATATCTATTGTGTGTTCTCATATAGTTCAATAGAACCAATATATTATTATAATATAAAGAATTCACATTTTCATTTTCTAATTTCATTACTTTAATCCTAGACCATTTCCGTTCTATAATACCCTATGTGTACAGATGGTTGGAAATTCAAGAAAAATTGAATTTTTCAATTAGTTGTGTTGTCAAATTTTTAACTAGGATTCAGAATTGAATATTGAATATTGTGACCCCTCATAGGATGTATTTTTTATGTGTATTGGTGGTTGTATGGTGGATGAGAGTAGTAGGGGGCTCAAATGGAAACTGAGCTAGACCCTACCAACCCACTGACTAGCCGGTGACCCAGTATCATCTAGAGAATATTCTTAGTGGGGAAAAAGTACATTTTTTCCACCCAATTTTTTAGTGTGCTGATCTTTCATCCCAATCCCTATTTCTTGTGCAAACCAAGGGCGATGTCCCCTCAATTCCCTTATTTTCTCTTTACTAATTAAGGTTTTCCTTTAGTTTTTATTACTGATCTATGGTAAGTATCTTCCTCAGGTGATCTTTTCTCCCTCCATCCTTCTGTCATTTTGATTTCCTCTCTCTCTGACTTGGGATTTGATAGTGATTCCACCAGATCCTTATAGAATTATTCGAGTAATATTGGTTTTATATTCTACCTAGGATTAAAGAATTCTAATATTTCATTTGCATTTATTTTCTATGTGATTCCATAAGGTATGTCACCATTATTGAATTTCCATAGGTTTTCACAAAAGTTTCAATTCAATTAATTGTGTTTTGGTGATATAGATAGCATCTTTGTCTCTCCTTTAGTTTAGGAATGTGTTGGGTTGGTTGACAGCCCCTTGATTGATGTTTTGATGGACAATTATGGACTAATGATCTATTTAACATTATTATAAATTTAAATTGAATTAATTAATTATCAATTTTATAGTCAGATAATTATTGATATATATTGAGGTAGAGGCTAGGGTGATGATGCAATCTAAGAATGGACATCATGATGCTTGGTCGAGCTTGGAGAGCCTTGAAAGATAAATCATCCCATAGAAATAATTAGAAATCATTCTCTTATTCTAGTTGGTATTTTTACATGATGTATGGATTAATGTTGTTTATTATATGAATGTTTATGTGTGGTCTCTATATTGTGGTGTTTGGACATTATGTTTAATTGGATTATTTAAATTAGTTAATATGCTTAGTTTAATTTGATTTTTAAACTCCTGTGAAATTCCTTTGATCGTAATGAGTAATGTGTCGGGGCCACCATTGACCTAGTTCACTGTTAAGGATTCCTTGGGCATCAATGGTCAAGGAATGGAATAATGGTATACCTTGACACTTGAACCCCTTGAGGGGTCCTAATCAAATGAACTAGGAAAGATGATACTTAGTGTCCTTTCATTGGTTTCTTTGATTTTCATTCTCCCTAGTATATCGTATCATGACCCTTATGACACCATGGATTATAGGATTCATAGACTAGGGTTTGGAGATTAGAATGAATACATGAGTCCTTTGAGACGTTGAGATGGGAGTTAATTTGTGCCTATTGACCATAGCTGGTGAGTATTATCTTCATAGGGTTTGGGGATAGCACGTGTGCTCATGAAATTTCTTATGGGTATGATTCCCACTAAGAGTCTCATGAAAACCCGAGACTCGGTTGAGTCCTGAGATCCTAGTGGGTAAACCTAGTGACCTTTTGACCTTAATGAGTGTGTTTGTGTTAGGGATGTTATATTGGGAAGTATAGTCTTTGTAACATGATCAGAGACACTTCAACACATGCCAAAGAAAGGTATGGTCAGTTAGGTTCATGGATTGAGGATAGAAACTAGGGTGGGATTTGGTCCTCCAATGAGGTTATGGTTGTAGGCATAGTCCACATGATTTACTTAATGATATTTTTGCATCAGGTTGAAATAGCTATTAATTAAAATAATTTTTTTTATTTCAAGTAGTTGTCTATTTATTCTGACCATGTCACATGTAGATATCCCTATATTTCTAGTTATGTATGGGACCACATTAGCGGTTCCTTATTGATTTTTCTACTCACACTTTGCTCAGGTGGCCATGGAACCTTTGTACTTGAGCAGCTTTACAGTTGTTGTAGGCACATGTTAGGTCAAGTCTCAATATATAATGATCATGATGGAGCTGATCAAGTGGGATTTAGAATTTCGGATAAGTTGATGGTTTGGGATTATAGTGGAGCCTCCAGTATCTTTATTGTATTATTTATTTATTCTTTGTTTTCATTATAAATATGTGTTTCGCCTAGTCAGCGATCGAACGTGTCAGACTATATAAATATCTCCTAATTCCATGTTGTAATTGTTAGATGTCTATTTATTTTCAAATACCCTAATTATGTGGTGTTTTGGATGATTTTTGTTTTTTTCCCACTATTTTGAACTATCATATTGGGATTATAAACACCCCACATTACCTCTTTAGACCCCCACTACTAGTCGGCAGCCTCTAGCATTTTGGGAGTCGTGCCTGAGGTTATGTGGAGGTCTAGTCTGGAAATTATTCAAAGTGAGTTAGTCTATGATTTTTCAAGGTTTGTTTCATCAGTGTTTTAAGGATCAAGATTCTTGATATTTCTAACAAAGGGAAGATTTAAATCAACAGTTAAATGAATCTACTAAATTCAAAAACAAATTCAATTTCTATTGTCAATATCAACCAAAGATTGATGTCTTTAATGGGTTTCACTATTCTCATCCCTACCTCAATTTTGGTAAGACATGTTTTGAGATCCATCCCGCCCTCCCTCTCTCTTTTAATTTTTTATTTTTTGTACATTTAAATAATTTCAAAATTTATCAAAATAGTGTCTATAAATAAATTTTTTATAAAATATTATCTTTAATATATGAATTTTGTTTTTTTATCAAATTCATAAGTATTATAATTATATATGATTATTTTTTCATAATATCAATTATACCATGCATATTATTTAATTATTTCATTGTTATTTTTTTATATTATGTAAAATTATATTTGATTTGTGATTTTTATTTGTGAAATAAATTTTTATACTTATTTTTAAATTATTTCTATTTGCAATTTTAAATATAACATTAAATTTTATTTTATCATTAAAACTAAAATAATTGTTATATTTTTATTCTTTTTAGTATATTGAATTTTACTTACTAAATATTTTTTTGAAAAATAAATATTAATTTATGGTATCAATAAATATTACCTATCTAAGATATATTATAATTTCAATATAGTTTTATATATTATAAATATTTCATATTTATGTATTATATTTATATTTATGATATTTTAAATATAATATAATCATTTTTTTAATTATATTTACATGTAAAATATTAATATCACATTTTTACGTATAATATATATATATATTATGAAACATTAATTTTTATTTCATTTCAGATTATATTATAAAACAGACTTTATAATTCTATTATTTATATAAAAGATTCGTTTTAATACAATAAAATATAAGTAATACAAGTCGAATAAAATTAATTTTAATATCATAAAATAAATGTAAATAATAAAAATAAAAATATAATCTACCCTTCTTGAATTATGTTCTCCAACATTCATCATATAAAATAAAATGAAACCAGGGTGAGAGAAAAGACACAAAGAGATAGTTATTAAATAGATGTTGATATGTTCAATTATGACACAAAATCAATTGATATAAGTACCATTCATTTTTTTTCTTACCATATAGTAAATGTTCTCTTCATAATAATAGTAGTGAATCATTATTTTCAATTCAAAAATTCATCATAATAATAAAATGTTAGTGATGGATTTTTTATCAAAATTCTGTATCAGTAATAAGTTTTAGGGCAACAACTTCAAAATCCATGGCCATATCATGCTAGACCAAGATTGGTGAACACATAATTCTATTGGGTTTCAAGATTTTTCTATGGAGATCATTAATTTACATCCTTAAAATCTTCATGGTAAACTGTTAGATCATTTAATTACTAATAAGAAATATTTAATAACATAATTCTTCTGAGTCTATAATTGGTGGAATATGAGGATTCATTCTACAAAACAATGTGATCAATTGGTGATCATAGAGAATCAAGTATACATGCCCAATTTCATGACCAGTACTTATCAATAAAAGACATCAAGAGAACGAAGTGTTATCGATGTTTTTCTTTTGTAGAAACATAACTCATGACATTTATGTGCATGTTCATGATTGTACCAAGTAGAATAAATCCTCCAATATGATCCCAAAAAATAAAATGCATGTGAAAAGATTTAAAATAATTAATGTTAGTAAATTATCATCTGTATGGATATACCTAAATATAACCCAACCCTGAAAATAGAAGAATAAAAATAAATATAAAAACCTGTAGATCACTATATCAATCCATCAATTTTATGTTATATTATTAGGATTTGAATAAATTTTCTCATCAAGTGACCATGTGGAGTTTATAACTCCATGGGAATTGGTGGAAGTAAAATATGATGAAATAGGAATTCCTAGATTCCATCTATCACCCTATGTCTCGTAATCCTCTAAAAATTTGTTATGTGTAACATTTATAAGTAATTCATATAATTTATATCTAATAGAAATCATGGGGTACATGGGGAGAGAGAGTTGTACTTTTTTATTATTTTTCCCATGTTCAAAGGAATCAAAAACAAAACAAGTTACATTGTTTCAACATACTACTTCTTGAGCTTATTTCACATAAAATTATATTTCATGTACTACAGAAATTAGGATAATTGGATATCTATATCCAATGTTGTGACATTTTTTATGAAGGTAGGCCCAAAATATCGTACAAAAAATTTATTCACTCCATGGGCCTCCATCGGGTCACTTTTTTCCAGATTCATCACTTTCATTTGTTTAATGAATTATATCCCCTTGAATGTATAATTCAAAAAAATCATATTTAATTAGTGTAGTGAAAAGTCATGGATGAAAATAAAAAATTATTTAAAATTTGAAACATGAAGAAAAATATTCTAATTTCATTATCAAGGCCAAAAACATCTTCAACATCAAATAATATGTAACAGAAATAAATCATAGGTAAATTTTGTTTCATATCAAATACTTATTTTTGAATTACTTTACACACAAATATAATGTCCATAAATGATCCTAATATATCTGGTAACATTTCCAATTTAATATGTTTCCAAATAATGAAAACAAAATGTTTGCAGAATGCAAAAGGATTTAATGTTGTGTGACTAAAACCCATATAAAGTCTAAATAACATGAATGTGGGTGGATATTTATAACAAATTATTTCATTATCATACCATTAAAACAAAACCTATTCATTCCAATAAAAATCCACTCTCAATGAAGATTAGAAAATTCATGCATGCTAAGTAGATAATATGGAAATATATTTTACATCTGGAAGAAATTTCCCTCAATATAGTCTTTTTAAAAACAATAATTATGCAATTATTATATTTCAATATACTTGAGAATTGAAAACTCATAAATTTTCCTAATTTGAAGTCCAAAGTGATGGAACTATTACATGTGAAATTCACCCACAACATAACCATGTCATGAATCCCTTCATGATAGTGCGTGTAAACAATTCACTAGTTTAATATTTGATTTTCTATTAAATTAATAATGATTAATTTAAAAAAAAATTATAATCCTTATTTATTCCCCATTTCACATTTTCATATTCGTCACATCCAATGGCTAAAAAATAATTTTTAAAATTTGAGCTTCTGACCTCATAGCTAACCCTCAGGTTCACTATCAAAATATACCAATATATTTTACATTTTTTTCATTCCCTATTACAAATAAATAGTTTTTCATTATTTTTTTAAATGCTAAAAAATATTTATATAGTAGATAACCGAACATAGTACAATTCAAAATCATACTAATTAATTTTCGTGTACTTGGTTGATGTATAAAAATGACTATATTGAAGCCTAAAGTAATCCTCTTGCATTTTATTGAAAATAATTGTATTGTCATATAAACAATGAAAATTAAAAGATTATTGATATGTAGAAGATTTTATTTGATAAAAAATCATTATGTACATTAAAATCAAATGTATTCCTAACTCTTCAAAGCTTTCACAAAAACACAACTATTAATATCATTGACAGATTACTAAGTTTCAAAATAAAACCTCGAAGAATAATTTTTACTAATATCCAAATGTAGAATGAAATAATTTATTACCACGTGTTTAATATATTTTAATATGTATATAAAAATTTGAAATGAATTTCATTGAGACATAAGGAAGGTGTCAAAATTTCTTATTATTTAATCCTTGGTTATTATCACACTAAATACACTAAACACAAAAACAATTTTATTTATTTATTATTTAAAAATAATAATAAAGAGGGACGTAAATAAAATTGAAATAAAATATTCAAAATGAATAATAAATATAAAAATATAAAATAAGTTAATCATTGAAAAAACCACACATTTTATTATTGCAGATTATTGAAATTTTTAGAAAGTAACAGAATATATTGAAAATAATATTTTGTAATGAAATAAGTAAAGGAATTGGGTGTGTGATGGAAGTGTGAAAAATATGTTATTTATAGTTTTACAACTATATCTATGCCATAACACTAGATTTGGTAAGGCAGTACTCGATTCTTAATCAAATATCTCATTCAAATTAATTTAATTTTAAAACCTTATTTATAGTACCTTAGATGAATGGAGTGATCCTAGTGTACTCTACACTTCTCTGGATCATCATAGTTCAAATAATATAAGAGCAGATCCCTCTATATCATCCAAATTTTATCTTTGTCCCTTGTAATAGAATTTTATGATCATCATGTGCTAGTTTAAGAGAATCAAGAGATTCATTACCCATATAGAAATAATGATGAGTCACAACTATCATGACCTCCTAGGAACACTTATTATTCAATATAATCATATCATTTCATAATATCTTATAAATAGATATAAATATTTTCTATCATTATCCTTTAATAATTTATTTTTTATTTTTATTATTATAATGGATAGACTTTCTTTTGTTTACCATGACCATGGATTTAGTTATGGAACTACCATCCTACTCAAGTGTCCAAGTTAATATTATTTCTTTCTAAAGTTAAAACCCCTATCAAGATCATTCAATCAGTTTTGTACCACCAATGATGCACCTAACATTAGATACCTCACAAAAAAAATAATCCATGGTTTTGATCATGAATCAAAAAATATATTAACTGATATACATTCATAGCTATATCAATTCAATAGGCCAACACACATATTGGTATATGGTAATATCCAATGAAGCCTAAAAATGTGGGGTTCATCCTCATGATCACCTCTATTTGAGAACATAAAGTGAGATATTTATGAGAGGAAGTATTGATGATTATGATCCCCCAACACCTGATAGTTAACATCATCCAAGTCTTATCTGTATGATATATTTAGACTATATGACATATGTTTAGGATTCTCTTTATAATATGTTAAGGTTATAACTATAGTTCATAAATCATGTAAAATTTTTATATATTAAATAATCCAAGGACATTACCATGTTAATAGTAAGTCTAAAATTAATAACACTGTTATTATACGAATAAATCCGGAAAAACTATCTATATGCATGATATGGTAGTTGAAAATTACTACATATGTAGGTAATAGGGCACCAAAACTCACAACACTCCCACTTACACTAGTTCAAAGTAAACAACCATAAACCCCTTTTTTATCACATAATAAAAATGGTTTTATCAAGATATGGATTGAGTTACATGACCTGACATGTTTTCTTACATAGATACTCTATTATATTTGACTTCCCCTCCTTATGTAAAACCCCTCAAGATATTATATCCCCATGTATATTTTTTTACACCATCATAACATTGACATCGTTACCAGTACCATTGATACAATATAATTATAATATATTTTTGATAACATCTCACTTTTATTGAAAAATTCAAAAATGTAAGACAAATATATACGTTAATACTACTTATTTAACAGTATTTGGAACCATGACATACATATTATTTATATATATATATGCTATTATATTTTATGGGATAATATTTCAAATTTCTACCTCCTAGGAGTAATACTTGATCGCTTTGATCTGTAGGAAGGCTTTCATGTGTCCCCATGATAAGTAGTGTTCCTTCTTCTCCATGCTCTAGGAATTTATCCCTTATTCATTCCCAATTACTATTTGATAGTTCAAAGTGATTTATAGAATAATTCTCCTTTATTTATTTAATATTTTCCCACCATGATTATTATATGAGAAACATAAAATATATGTATATATCATGAAATATGTGATAAATGCCATCATTGTAGCATATAGAGTTATTATCATCATGTTAATCTCCTCCTACAACCTAGATACGTTTTTACATAAAGATTAATTCTATATGAAATAAGAAAAATTATCTCTTGAATTTAACCCTCTTATATTTATCAATTCCTTGACAATGTATGTACATTTAATTGGTCTATGAAATCCCATAGCCCAATATCAGTAGATCTTATTCCCTAGAACATGGGTTTATATACTAATTCTATCTTATAGATATTTTTCCAACTTATTATTAACTTAATATTATACTAATACCTATTTCATATATGTTATCATCATATGTTAATTGTAAAACAATGTTTTTCCCACTAATCATTTTTATGCACATGTAAAAATAATTGTTACATAATTCAATACTACTCAGATCCATGAATTGATCATTGCATCATCAACATAATAATCCTGGTAGTTACCATGAAAACTAAAATTCTAATACATTTTGATATCTCTATTGGTGAAAAGGTTTCCACAATTCCAACACCATGACTAATATTAGACAATTAAAACCCCTTATTTCTTTATTAAAATCCATTTTACCATCAATATGTTTATCATTAATAACCTAGAGGGTTTACATCAGCTTATGATACTACCAAATAGAAAACATAATTTTGGAATATGGTTTCTATTTTCTAAATATATATACACGTACCAATTTAGATTATTTCCATCTATTTCTTCCTCATATAAGAAGTATTCATTGTTCTCAATGAATAATATAACACAAAATATGGTGATTATACAACCATATATGTCTTGGTTTTATCTTTATCACACTTTAGGTCTCTCTTTTCCATTATATCTTTTGGAACTTTTTCAAATGATAACTTGTTGTGCATCTTAATCCTTAACTTTACCAAGGTAAAATATTTCTCTCACTATCTCAAATGGAGAAATCCTTTCTTTTCGTAGAAATATATCAATTCACTTGAATAGATATTTTCTATCTTATAGAATTATTTACTATTCATAGAAACCTTTAGGATACATAATTGAGAGGTACTTTGGTTTTTTTGATGAAATTTTTTTTTTAACTTAGTCTTAACAAAAACCGTTCATCTAAATGCCACAATTTTATAGACTAATGGATTTTATTCATATTGATATCTATATTTCATTGTTGTTGGAATAGGTTAATTGGAAATTCCTATAAAAACCCATCCTAGGATACTAAAAAAATGGGCACCCGACCCGATCTTCCACATAACTGAAGGACGTTCCCGATCCCCACGGGCTAGCGACAAGAACCCGGGCATCAAACATCAAACAAGAGGGAATGATTTTTCACAACATGTATGACCACATAGAATATATATATATATATGTGTGTGTGTGGAAAATAAAGATACATCGGAATTCAAATAAATATATTCCAAAATCGAAAGAAGACAATGGAAAAAATAACAACTCTAGAAGTATCTAAAACACCAAAAATACAAGTCCAATTGCAAAAGTACTAAAATAAAGATATACTCTAAATTATGGCTTGGAAAAACTCCTATTATCTCACAAACAGCTACCAAACCTAGCTGACAAGAAGCCTCACTACCTCGCTATGGTACCTTGCCTTTCCTTGCACTATAATACACACAAGGTTCTACAAACCATAGAATAAGTTTGAACAGTTTAAGAAAACAGGCCCAGTAGGATCCCACCTAGGTATTTCATAAAAAGCCTATTTAATAAAATTCATGATTTCCCTTTTTAAATAAAACCTGAAATGATAATCAATAATGTATTTTTATAGAAAGAATTGAAACCATTTTCCTTTTTATCATAGTTCTAAAACAAAAGGAGGTATATCAATTTCAAGGATTTTTTCCCATTTTTAAATATATATCAACGCTAAACAGAAAATCCATAAAAATTAAAATTGAATCAAATGAATCACAACACCAAGGAATACAACATGTTAGGCTGTAGACTACCAATACCACAATAATATAGTGAATAATATGGATCTTAAAACACATGCCTAGGAATCATAGGAATATTCCATGAGTACCCCTACCCCAATGTGAATATTGGTCCCCTAGAACAATGGGCCTAGGAAATAGAGTAATTCCCATGAGACAACCCCTTGATAATCCCAAAACAATGGATGATGTCCTGAAAAAAACCTTCCATCTTAGTAGAAATTGTAACCCATGTGCTATTTTTCACAATTCATTTCAATTCGATGAAAACCATTTCAAAACCATTTCACAAAATCCATTCAAATTCTTTCAAAATACCCATTCTATTTCCATTTATCAACAACCATCAGAAATCCATTTTCTTCTAAGTACTCTTTTCAACACCAACAAAACAATCCTTCTATTTTTGTATATAATTTAATTTTTGAAGAAATAAAAAGATGGTTTGTTTAACAAAGACAATAAATAGAACCACCTACCTCAATAATCAAGTCGCACATGCCAGCAACAAGATCCACCAACAAAGAATCCCAACAACAACAAAGGATACCCTAGAATAAAATCCCTATCACAAGGTTGATACAATTTAAAAATCAAGTGACCAGAATATAGAAGAAAATTCACACACCTCCAAAATGAATGCTCGCTGCACCATGACTGACTAGGGAACAACCTCCGGAATGGGATCACATGATGGATCGTGAATGTGTACAAAAGCTAAACACAATGTAGGTAAATAGACTAAATAATGTAACCCAATGTTCCTACAATGTTCAAAGGCAATGAACAAGTTGAATGATCACTTACTCAAAGAGACACACCATGACTGGAATAAAGATCTGATGCCGAATAGATCGATATGAAAGGAAAGGTGTCTCAAAAAATCACTAGAGATACATTTTGATTCGAGACCAAGGGAAAATAGGTAGCCTAAATACCACCCCAAAAACCAATCGGCTCCCTAAAATTTCCCTTATCTGGGTATTACGCAATGTGAAACTCCCATTAATGTCATGAATTCAGTTTTATATATTAATATCGAAAAAAATTTAAACTCTCATTAAAAATCAATCATTTAAAACAAACATGACAAGGACTTTTACCCAAAAACCTTTACATGTCATGTAACCCAGTTACGCATCATTAAATACACCTTCATCCTATAGAAAAAATTGTTTAAGGAAAAATGTCAAACAAACCTTTGACTTCACCATTATAGGTATTCTACCAATTTATTCTTGACCATATATAGTCAATGAGAAAATAAGACATGATGAGGATGATGACAAACCGGATAGTTTGCTAATAGGATTTTTTCCAAGATGAATTCTCTGGACTTCATCTAGAGAGATAGAGGTAGAGTTTATAGTTGACCTAGTGTCAGGAACCTTGCCGATATTGATACCTTCTAATCATGTGGAACATGTGGAGCTGAATGAGCTAAAGATTTAGTTGGATGATCTATTAAAAAATGTTTTTTCATCCTAGTGTTTCGACTTCAGCATCCCCTGGTCACATTTACAAGAAATTAAATGGTTCACTTAAGTTTTTTGGGGACTATCCAAAGTTGAACTGCGTAATATTTAAGAGCAAATATACTTTTAATTATGTGGATTATTTTATTTGATCAAATAAAGTGGGAAAAAGTGGATTTTTAAGATTTATCTTTGGTCGGGATATCATCTGATCAGAGTTTGGGAGTCTAATATATATAATAAATAATTCAGAAGCATGTATGGATAATAAGAATATCTTGTGATGCCTTTTGGCCATTATGAATATCTTGAGAGTCAAATATCTTAACTAGTTTCTCTAGGATAAAAGCATCTGTCTCTAATTATATTTCTTCCAAATTCAAAACATGGGTGAGATTAGAACTGAAATTCTTGAGTAGGCATATATAATAACCCTCAATAATACCTATTAACTAAATTCGTAATGCTAACTGATAAGAAATGTACATGATCCGCTTAGTGACTTTAAATTGTACAACGTATCATGGAGCCATCATTCCCTTTTTTCCAGGTCAACGATGACCCTACTAAGGATAAACCTTTAAGAAAACCCAATTGACAATAAAAACACTAAAAGGAATCATAGGATATTCATAATGGTCATACATTCTCCTAAAATTTGTCTTTGGTATATCAAACTCCTCAAATCTGATCTGATGAAAACTTGACCAAAGATAAATCTTTGGAAACCACTTTTACCCCTTTATTTGATCAAACAAATCATCTATAAGAGGAAGGGGATATTTTTTCATAACTGTTACCTAGTTCAACTTCCAATTTTCTACACACAACTCAAGTAAACTGTCTAATTACTTGTAAAAGAGCACATGGGATAACCAAGGTGAAACACTAAGGGAAAAAATCCTTTTTCTAAAAGATCATCCAATAGAATCATAATCTATTTTAGCTCCATCAGTTCTATATGATAAGATGGAATTGATATATACTGCATTCTGACCTCTAGGTCAACTATAAACTCCACCTCTCTCTCTTTCGCTCTCTATGGGAAGGCCCTGGAAGACCCGGTCTCAGATCCCACTCCCCCTAGAACACATGAGATCTCTCATGAATAACAATAAATTATACATGATAGTAGTAACAATCAACCTCATCTAGATGAGAAGATATAAAATTTATACTGGTGATGAAGTCAAATAGATCTAGATCAAGATTGATAAAACTCCATAGAAACACTACATCATCTAACAAGAAAAAAATGACCATGAAACCCCTCCACTCTTCACTTTAAAAGTGGTGTTTCTATATTTATTTCAAAAGGAATAATTTATATTGTATGTTTAATAATACCAACAAAATATGAAGATATAAACGATTTAGAGGAACTAGTATCAAATAAAGAAATTTCTACTGGAGATGAAATAAGGATAGAACCTATCAATATTTCCAGATTTGCATCGACGTCCATTAGACAATCATTTAATATGTGTAAGGGAATAAATCCCAAGGATTTTGGCTAGATCCCTATAGTATTTGATGCTTCTAATTTCACTATAATATCTTTTTCATTCGGTGAACCCTAATGATAATGGGGCGTAGCCACAGCCTGAAAGAAACACATTAAATGACCAATATATCCACAATTTTTACCTGTCTCCATGGGCATAGGACAAGAATATCTGGTTTGTATGACCTTTCCATGCTAATAGAAATTCATAGGCACACTAATAGCTATAGTGGATACTATCGAGGAATTTTTCTATTGAGACCCACATCCACCACTACTGTGATGATCCTACCACTTCCTCTTCTTCCCATATGCGCCCCTGAAACATCTACTAGATGGATAGGAAGAGGGGTAAAATCCATCCTTGACCACCCTATACATATCATTCATAATATCTTTATCTACCATCTCCACATAGGTAGAAATCTTCATCATGTAAACCTGTGATCTGATATCCAATCGCAAACACTATAGGTACTTCTAAGCCATCAGTTGGTCATTCTTCACCATGTCTGGAGAAAAACTGACTAGATCAACAAACCTATTGGTGTATTCTGAAACTAATTTCTCTCCTTATTGTAATGGTATGAACTCTAAATAACATTCAAACATTAGGGACTCTGGAAAAAAGCTATTGAATAAAAAGGGTTTTAAAACACTTTCGTCTCAGGTCCAAATACCTGTTGAGTCGGACCATAGAATCCCAACATCGCTTGTCGAACCCTTCAAGTCTAAATGATGCACACATCACCCTATTATTCTTAGCCGTTTCTAGGAATTTAAATATTTGATCAATCATATACCTCTATTTATCCACCTGTTGAGGTTCATTCATTATTTTAAAGGATGGTGGATTCTCATGTAAGAATTCTCTTAATCGATCTCTCTATTCTCTAGCTCCTATTTATACCTCAACCAGAGTGTTCTGTGATCGTGGATCATCCATATAAAAATCATAAACTGATCATATGATAGTCTTAATAGGGTTCTGATCCAATGGATAATTTCTTTGTGTGGTGTCAGCTTCCCCTTCTTGAAGAACTCATGGAAGAAGTCTCGAAAGCAAATTGTTGCACACAAAAATAGGAAGAACAACCAGACAACAGATTATGTATTAGTTTAAACTAGAAAAAAAATAAATAGAAACTAATATTCTAAATCAAAAAACAAATTCTAGAGACACATATCCTAAAATCCCATGGTAACATGAGTCTCATTCTGAAGAGATCTAGCCAGGCACTTATCACAACATACCTCTCAAGTCCTTAAAATTCTACCTTCATTCTAATAGGCATCCCAAGACAAGGACTCTTAGACACATACCTGAATCTCATACCATTATTTCAATGAACCAACATAGGTTACCCTAAAAACAAGAACCTTTCCCAATCTTCTACATATACTAAGGGAATTAATGATCGCCACGAGATGGTGACAAGAACCCGAGCATCGAATATCCAACTAGAGGGGCTGATTTTATCCCAACCTCTATGTAAAAATGGGATATATACATATATATTGAGTATAAAAAGATAGTGTAATCTAGATAAATATTTTCCATAACCTAAAGAAGCTAGCGGAAACAAAAAAACTATAGCAGTAGATAAAACTCCCAAAAGACAACTGAAACTACAAAAGCTCTAAAATGAACTGCTGCTCCAAATGATGGTGTGGACGTACTACCAATATATCACCACCAAATACCGAATCCATCTGACATGAATCCTATCCACCTCACTATTTTTCCTTACCTTTACCTACACTGGAATATATACAATGTTCTATGCACCACCGAAGAGGTGCACAGGGTGTGAGATAACAGACTTATTAGGATCTCACCTACGGGTTCCCTAACAATCCTTTGTACAAAAAATTAATGTGTTCTCTTATTATATAAATAATGGGATGTTAATCAATAAATCATTTTTATAGAAAACAAGAAAACCATTCCCCTTTTTATCATAATTATAAAATAAAATTATGATTATTAATTTTAAAGAATATTTTCTATATCTAAATGCATATCAATGCTAAAAAAAATACAAGAAAACTAAAATAGAAGAACAAGAATCACAACACCATGGAATACTATAGTTCAGGACGTTGACTAATTGTACCATAATAATCAAGTGCACAATATGGATCCTAGAACAGAGACCTAGGAAGAAGATGAATACCCCAGCATTAAACCCCCCTCCCCAACAATGTCAATTTCAGTCACCTATAACAATGGGCCTAGAAAATAGAGGAATTCTCCATGAGAAAACCCCCTCAATAATCACAAAAAAAAAGAAAATGGCCTAAAACTAAACTATCTACCAAATTACCCATGGTAACACATGTGCACATTTTCACAATTCAATTCAATTGTTTTAAAACCATTTCATAACAATTTCAGAAAATCTATTCCAATGCTTTGAAAAAACCCATTTGATTACAATTTATTAAAAACTATAGAAAAATCCTTGTTATTTTGAAAACTCTTTTCACCACATAGTAAACAAATCATTCTAATTAAATATATAAATCAATTTTTTGAGCATGAAAAATAGGGTTCATTTAAAATAGACTAAAAATAGAACCACTTACCTCAAATCTCAGGTCACACATGCTCACAATGGGATCCTCTAATAATGAAACCCAACAACTCCGCGAGAGACCCCAGAATAAAATCCGTATTACAATATTGATCTACATTAGAATGTGAGGGGTCAATGGATAAATGAAAACCCAAAAACCTTGAGAACAAAAGCCCACCAAACCATGACCGGCAAGGGAATGGAATTCAAAATGGGATCACACAGTGGATCTTGAAAGAAGACAAGAGATAACCCCAAATTGGATCAAAATACTTGATAAAAAAACCCAAAGGCACTACCACGATTAAAGGCATTGAGGAAGTGGAAATATCACATTCTTGTAGAGATTCACTATAACTACAACCAAGATTATATGCTAAAAATATCGATTAGGAAGAAATGGTGTATCCATAGATCTCTATATAGAACCTTTGGTTAAAGAAAAAGTTAGGATATGTAGTAGAATGAGAACCCCATAAACAGAGAGTCACCCTAACATTTCTCTGCTCTAGGTATTGCATGACATGAAACACACATTCACATCATTAATTCCACACTATTAATGTATGCCAAAAAACTCACCCCCTCAGATAAATAATAATTAATTTAAAACATACATGATGTGAAACATGAATTCATGATGTGTACCTTTCATAGCATGAACCCCTTTCCTAGCTTGTACCCAGTTACCATTAAACATCATGTAACCTTGTTACAGGGAATGAAATTATCCTTCATACTTCAGAAAAGGTTGTTTAAGGATAAATGTTAATCATACCTATGACTTCACCATTATAGGTATCCACCCAATTTTTCCTCAATCCTATATAGTAAATGTGGGAAAAACATGATGATTTTTGGTTCATACCTGATGGTTTGGTAATATGATGTTATAATACCAATATTTTAAAATAATATATCAAAAGAAATAATATAAGACATTAATGACATATAAGAGGCATTATCAATACTCCTTTTATTACATCATGTATCTAATATGTATATGTAAATATTAGTTTAGAACTAATTCCCATAATAAATTGAATCATCGATGATTTGTTTGTTAATATATTCTTTATCTTACCTTACAAAAGCTTCTCCTATATTCTTACAAAAATCCTACTATAATTCTAACTACATTCATTAACACTCTTAAATGAATCTTATATAATGCCTGAATTTTCCTCTAACATCACTTAAAATAGATCACACATATCTTTTTGAGATAAATATAGATGATTTATGGATTTTAGTCCTTTAACAAAAAAAATTCTTTGTAATTATACTACGTAAGTATGTAAACTAATTAATAGTTTCAGCTCAAAGTGTTTAAGCACATTATATTTCATATCATTGATATTTTATTTTGGTATTAATTGATCACGAATTATCATGCCACAACTGGGCCTTATTTTGGTCTTGTTTTTTTATTCATCATTAATTAAAAATATTTGAAATATTGGATTTACGTATATTTATTCTATTATTTATGTTTGGTATACAAAAGTAATATTAATTTCAAACCTAATATAAAGTCATATGGTATAAAAAATAAAAACTCCGATAATATAGTGGTAACATATAATGTATAAAAATTGTTTTTACAATACTCATGAATGGGTGAACCACTAAGAGAGGTGGTGATTTGGTGGTTTATTTTTAAAAATATCATTATCATTATATAAACCACTACATATTTTCGAGGTTATGACACATTTAATTTATAAATCATACATTCACTTACCTATAAAAATTAATAAATAATTAACAAACACATTATATTAAAATATATTATCTCTAATGAGGGAAACTACTCTTTGTTTTGATATGGATATTCGAGTCATAATTTTTTAAATATAATGGCGTGGTAAGGGATTAGTATTGAACCAAAAGTTCTTCCCATACATATGTCTCCAAGGAAATAATTAAACAATTCACCACTAGTTACATGATATTAAACAATCCTTCGAACCTTATGAATATCAAGATGCTTCTGCTCACAAACATCAAGCACCATAACTAAGACATCTAGAACATGTATCTTTTGGTTCTATGAAATCCTACCTTCTCATATGAATAATATTATTTATCAAACTAGTATATCCTCCTATGAATGTTGGTCAAAATTTTAAATGATAATTTTTTCTTAAATTACATTATAATATGTAATTCCTTGACCTGGATAAGGTTCTGTAATTTATATAGTTGGGTATAATATGAAAAATATGAGAGTTGTGTCATATTAAATTTTAATTTTCAACCTAGAAAATTCTGAAGTCAATGACCTTATATATCTTTTGAGGATATAGGTTTTTGTCCCAGTTAGAAATCTCAAAAATCATGGTGTTACCGGTATTAAATCACATGAAAAAAAAGTATATAATATTGAGTTTCCCTTAATGAATATTTAGACTTCAATAATTCATATCATCAAAATAATAAATATTTAGACACCACATGAATGAAAAGTCATATATAATTATTTAGAAAAGGAGCTTTTATAGAATTATATGTGTGTCATCTAGTTATGGATTTATCATTTCATCACTCATACTTTTTCTTCATTAATTCATTCAAACAAACTATCAAAAAAACTATTAGGCTTTCAGTAATATGCATCTATTGCATAAACATTTTGATCATACCTCAGATAATGACATCATCATCTAGCCAAATCTTCTTCCAGCGTTCAATTCATTCATTATTGTGAATCCTTATATTCATTCACCAAATAATTTAGTTGAACTTCCCACCCACAGACACATAAGATTTTCATTACACAAGGTCTTTGGGATGAATGACACCACGAAAATTTGGTGTTTAGACTCACAGAAAATTTTTTGTTCACCCACATTTTCAATATTCATTAAGAACATCTACTTTTTTTGTTTTGACTCCTACTATACCTTTTTCATCTTCTAGTAAAATTAATTTTTTTATATAAGGAAGCCATCTTGTTTATATTCAATATCACATTATAATCATTTGATAAACTTGAATTTTCTTGATTAATGAATTAATTTGAGTAATAATGATGTTTGATACATGAATATTAACAGAGTAAAATCTGATTAAACATCTGAAAATCCCTTCTAATTGGATTTAAACTTCTCAGGCCTGAAAGACCCCCTATCTTTTAGTAACCAAACTTTTGGTCTTCTAGTAACATGAAGATATTCTTTGGTAACCTATAATTTCACTTGTCATTTCAAAATTATGTTTTATAAAAGTAGTAACTCCATGTTCAACTGAAACTGAAAACTATTCTTGTATCTATGGTTATCATAACATCATTTCATAAACTATGGACAACAAATACAACACCTTCACCAATATATAGGTTCTTCAATCTCCCTCTTTTTATTTTTTCTCATCACTTTCACAATTCTTCATCATACTCACCATTCCATCAAACCATATCCTTCCTCAAATATAAATATCATAGAACCATAGTTTTGGATAAAACAATTTATTGAGAGAATTAAAACCCTCAATGTCAAGAAATTTTTTAAGCATAAGTTAAATGTACTCCACCTCAATTCATAATAGAAAATAATAGTTCATTATTTCAAACTCATTTTTTTCCCGAGGCAGGATCTTCTAAATTTAGAAGAGATTGGTTCCCCCCACCTTGACAGTAGAATCCCAATCATAATAGGGGTAAATTACATATTCCTTCCTTAAGTGATATGGGATGGTTGAATTTGGAATTTCAACCCCAATTGCACAAATATTTTCCATATAATTTAATAAATGAAAATTCTGTCAATTTGATATTTTATTGTAATATACTATATATTAATTTCCCTAGAGGAAACATCCTCCTCATTTAAATGTAACTTGATGTAAATATGTTTTGATATGTAGTTGTGTGATATATCATTGAAAGACTAATTACACTTTGATCATCACAGATAATTTCCAATGGATTTTTGACATTCACTTTCCAGTCCTCTCACTAAACATTCATCCACATCAATTGAGTGCATGCATGGTTGGTAACAATATATTCAGATTTTATTATACTAATGTTTTCTGAGTTTTTTTCTAGCTATGATAATAAATATAACTATAACATAAGATGAAAATTCCTTGGGATTGTGATTTTAGGTCATTGAAATATCTATCCCAATCCATATCCTCAAACCTATGTATGTTCAACTCATTACATCTTTAATATAATAAGACAATGTCTTATGTTCCATTAACATACCTCCAAACTATTTTATTAGTCTTCAACTGTGATTTCTTTGGATTACTCTAATATATGGCACAATAAGTGGATAAATTCCAAATATTTATTATAGATACAATTATTTATTGTAAAATAATGATTAAAATTAGGATATATCATTGTTTAAAACTTTTATTGGATTCATCATTTCTCATATTTACTCTACCAAAGACCATATTATCAACTTCCTTTGAGTCATGAATGTAAAAATTCCTCTATAACTCCTTGGAATAATTTTCTTGAAAGAGAAATATATGAGTTATATTTTGTATAACTTGCATCTTGAGAAATAAATTCAACTTTCCAAGCAACAGAATTGTAATGTACTCCTTCATTTTATAGATTTATTTTTACATGTAGGATCATTATTATAAGAAAATGTAATATTATCAATATAAATATTGACTATCAATGTTCCATAACCTTTCATATTCACATTGTGTTTCAATAAACCATTCCTTTAGAAAAATTCAACATTTTCAATCAAAATTCAAGTAAAATGTACCAAGAATGAGGGTTTTTATTCAACCCTCATAAGGATTTTATGAGTTTATATACCATACTTCTATCATTACCATGTATGAATCCCATAGGGTTTTCTATGAAAATTATTCATCAACATCAGCAATATAGAATGTTGAATTCGCATCCATTTAATAATACCAATATTTAAAATGGTCACCAATAGCCAAAAAAATTCATATGGTTATATTCCTTATTATGGGGTTAAAGGTTTTTTATAAAATCAACACCTTCCAATTATAATTATCCATTTTAAACCAGCCTTCTTATATTTTATGAAACTTCTCTATTTTCATTGAGTTTATTCCCAATCACCCATTTAGTTACAATAATATTTTTTAATTATAGTCTTAAATAAAATTATCAGGTTTCATTTTTATAAATTTAATGTTACTTCACATTTATTTAACATGACTATTACTAGTGACAGACTTCTTCTGATACTGACTATGGTTTAATAAGAGAGAAGAGTTTTCTTCTTTATTCCTATATTTATACTCATATAAACTAGAAATTCACAACATGTTATGACATTCTTAGGTTTAAGATTATTTTATAATGTTTAGAACTTTTAGTTTTTGTTTATAGTAAAAATGTTTTATGGCATGATTCATTGGAAGAAAATTATTCAATATAATACTCCCAATATCCTTCCTTTTTAGTAGTTATTTCAGAAGATGGCCATTTATAATTAATTTTTTCATTATATTTATCCTTTTCTTATTCCTTGAAATTGGATTAAATTTCATTAATATTAACATCACATGATTCAATGATTTTTTGTAATCACTTATTCCAATTCCTGTGGCTTATTCTATTGTTCTAGTAACCTAGGAAAGTTCCTTGTTCTGATTTTTCACCAAATTTTCTAAGTTTTCTTTGTTGATATTCATTACTAAAGGACTTATAAAAACATTGAAAATATTAAATTTTTGGTTTCTTCTTACACCAAAAATTATAGGGGTAATATGTATTTTCGGTCATAGTAATAATTTTCAACAAACATTTATCACAATATATATAGTTTCTCTATAGATAAATTTAAAGATTTTATACATCACAAAAAATAGTCCTTACCATTTCAACCAAACCCCTATTTTTCCTTTATACAACCCCATATTTTTTAGTATTATAGGTGGTACTATATTGATATGTTATTCCATGTTTTAACAAATGGGATTTTAATGAGTTACAAGTAAACTTCAATCTATTATACATTCTTATCTTTTGAATATTCTCTCTAAGTAATTTCGTCAGAGTTGATAATAAAATTGAGAAAAATATTTTTTTTTTCAAACACCACAACACCCCACCCCCTTTCTCTGTACTCATGACACCCTTTCTCAGTAGTTTCCACTCCCCAACCCACCATCACGTACCCCAGAAAGCCTACTCAGTGCTCAAAAACACCACCTCCCCTACCCTTCCTCGATGGTGGAATGACTCCCTCAAATTCTCTGCCAATAATTCTTTGTTTTATATTTTATAATATTTCTAAATATTCATTTATTTTTTAAAGTGTGTAACATATAAATATATATATATATATATACATATATTTATTTAAATTTATTATATAATAATAATCATTTATTTATATTAGAATATATAAATATATATTTAAATTAATACCCACGTAAAAATATAAACATTTTATATTCATTTATCTATGTATATATTAATATATTTTTATAATGTATAAAAAATGGTTATATATTGTTTTAAATAAAATGGATACTAATTAGTTTCATATGCTTGATATAATTATTTTAAAATAAATTATTAAAATATGCATATATATTGAGATATAAATTTTATAAATGACATATATATTTATATGTCTATATAATTACATATTTATTTATAAATATTTACACATAATTGTTTATTTAGAAATAAATTTTTTATAATGTATTTATAATTGTATACTGTAAATAATTTTATATACCAGATTTTAGGATAATGATATATCTGTAAAATTACATTTATATATAATGCATATAAACAATATTGATACACATACACATACACATACAAATTTACATGAACATGTACACATTTATATTTCTCAAGTACATGTACAAATGATTACATGTATATGTATTTACGTACATATTTTAGAATATCAATGTCACTATATATTTGTTTTTTGGATCACACGTGTTTATATATAAAAAATCATTTTATATTTTTATATATACTTATCATTGAATTTTTATAAGGTAAATTAAATGGATAATTTTTTACATTTAATAAAATAAATAATTAATATTTATTTTCATTTGGTTAATATATTTTAAAATAAATTCTTATTTAAATATGTTTAAATGTTCATTTATAAAAAATTATATTATAAGTAAATATAAGTAAATATAAAAATGATAAAACGTTAAAACCATAGTATTTATATAAATCAAATCACATGGAATAAATTTAGTCACAAATGAAAAAGTAAAATAAGACTCTTTTAAATGAAGCTAAAATACTATTATGTAACAAAAATTTAGAACATCCAAAATAAAAACTCAGTTTTTAAGGCCTTTAGGGCCTTTTTAACCTCAAAAAAAATAGTGATTACAGTCCCCCAATCAAGGAGTTTTAGATCTCTTCACAAAAATTGATTTGAGGTGTTAAGGAGCCCAAACATATACCTTGACCAAGCATTATGGTTGTTTGAAGTTCAATTCATTTTTTTAACTTATCATAAACCATTCATTAGTTCCCTTAACATTTATGTCAACCAATTGTTATTAGATTAAAATTAATCAATATTAACTAAGAAATTATTAATTAATTTTATTTTTATTTTTTTATAATCAGTTTTTCACTAAATATTTGACATATGAAGTGTAAATGTGTATTTATCCTTATCTAAATCATATTTTAAAAAAAAATTATATCCATATAATTATTAATATATTATTTTTAATGAAATATTACTTTTTTATGAAATATAGTCTTTATCATTGCTTGTAAAAAACACTGATAAAGTCTCCCATTTATTATCACTATTTAAATAGCCCTGATAATAGCCCCTATTTATCAATTTTTTCTAGTTCTAATAATGTCCTCTCATTATCAGCACTTTATTATTAGCATAGATAAGGGAACCCCTCCCTATTATGAACACTTTTCTATTAGAACTAATAAATGACCCTATTTATCAGCACATTATTTATAGCACTAATAACAAACTTCCATTATCAACCCCTGTTTATCACTCATAAGTACCCTTTTTATCAATTATTTTTCTAGAACAGATAAAGAGGGTCATTATCAGCACTTTTAGATAGCTCAGATAAATCCTAGAATTGGATATAACCACATTTTTAGTAGTGGGAAACACACACACACACAATCAAATCATGAAAAAGAACTAAATATTGCATCCATGTATGAAAATGAACTTTCTAACTCAATTGTTTTCAACCCCATGATCGTTAAGAGTCGATAAAAATCACACATGTGCACAAACTGGATTAGTCTTACATCCCAGTAATCCTTATAACCAATAAAAATCATCTCAAAAGAGATTCTAGGATGAAATTCAATTAGGATATGACAACATGGGCTTATAAAAGTTGTTCATCAAAATATAATGGAGAAAAAATAATTAGATTGGGAGAGGAACTCACCTTGAATCTCCATGTGTTAATCCTCCAATGTTGGTGATAATTCCAAGAGTTTGGGTGTTTAATGTTATCTTGAAGATTCCCTAGAGTAACAAAATTTATGAAATTAAAATATAAGAAGAGGGAGGTTTTTAGGGGCCTATGGAATTTATAGGAAATCATGATAAATGGAATATGACACTACACATATGGTCACATTACAATGAGTCCCAAATCAGTAATAACTATGATGCATGGTAATGGTCTACGCTGCAACGGGGATGGTCAAAACTGCATTCATGAAAAATGGTGTAGTCCATTATGAGATCCTATAAACCTGAGAAATATACCATGCCACAAGGTAACCACTACACTGCATAATTTCATAGTTACTAAAGAAGGTCATGATAAAGACCATCACTACAGTGTAGTAACCCAAATATTGGTGTAACTTTCCAAACTCCACCTTCAAAGACTTCAAGTCTCACCCAACTATTCATGTCGCTTCTATGAAAAAATAGGAAGGATCACTAAAATTGATGTCAACACCACAATATCTTAACCACCCACAACCATACACTCCATGACCTTGAATAATATACCACACCATAGCGCTGGTATGCAGCTGAGATTTCAACACAACTCCTATAAAAATTATCAAAACACCATTTAGGTTATGTAAAAACTTTAATTAACTCACCTCATAAATTTGAGGGTGTGAAAATAGTGTTCATTTTTTTGTAGGGAAATATTTCTTGAAAATATCCACCTCTTTGACCATTAACAAATTATATCCCAAATCACGGTCAGTCATTAAGAAACATTGAGCTCTTTGGAGTTGATCAAATAAATCATCAATATAGGGTAGTGAATGCATGTTCTTGATTATAATTTTATTAAGATGACAATAATAAATGAAATGATTCATTGATCAATCCAACTTTTTTACAGAGGACTGATTCACCCCCATGATGAATCATTAGAGTATATAAATCCCTTGTTCAGATGCATTTGTAGCCACTTTATTATATTATCCAACTCATTGGGGGTAATTCTATATGTACTCTTGGAGATATTCATGGATTCTGGTATGATTTCAATTCATAACTCAACCTTAGGCTTTGGGGTAGCACTAGACATTTAATCCGGAAATACATCAAAATATTCTAATCCAATGGAGATGTCATCAATGTTAACATACTCCCAAATCATTTCTATTAGAATTACTTCATATCATGGAATCAGGACCCATGTAATATTATATTCCACCAAAGGGAGTTTGAGATAATTCTTGCATTGCTATTTGATAATAGGATGGTTAAGGATATGAAATGAGATCTTTTTATCCAGATAATTGACATGTTCTCTGTGTAGGGATAGTCAATCCATACAAAATGTGATTCCAAATTAAACAATGAATAAAGGAAATAAGATGTTCAATAAATATATCCCTTTATAAATATATTATTTTTATAAAATTTTAATCGTTTAGGAATTTTAAAATACATTAAAACATAAAAACATTGTTTTTTACAACAATACATAATAAATAAAAAATTGGAATGTCTTTTAAAAAATAGTAATTTAAATGAAATTTTCTATTTTACAATATTATTATTTATCAAAAAAATTATATGCTTTAAATATTAATTTATATAAACATTATTATTATGTTTTTTTAACATGCATAAATTATCAATTTATATTTTTCTAAAATATAAATGAATATTATTATTTTTTATAAGCATTAAAATTTATTAATATTCCATATTTGTTTTGTTTTTTTGTTTCATTAAAGTATTTTTCCCTATTTTTTCCAATCATGTTTGAAATTGCTATTTTTTGAATTATAAATAAAAAAATTTCATTAAATTTTTCAAAAATTATAAATTTATCATTTATTCAAACACAAAAAAAAATTTATTCTTCATTCCTCAACTCTTGTCTCCCCAAACACTATCCTTCTACATCACTCCCCCTCCCTAGGACTATGCGATCATGAGTGACACAAAGTGAAGCTTGCCACTCCTTCACATAGGATCTCCCCTCCCTATATCTACCATCTCTTATTTCCCTCCTCTCTCATGTTAAGGCTTCAGATTTGTCACATCTCAGTCCCTGAGATGTGTCGATGGCTATTTTTGGTTCTTTATATTTTTGTGTTCATATGGATTCTCTTATTTCCTTAAAATATTTATGGCAATCTCTTAATTTCTGAATTATTATTGTAACTATATTACTGTTGGATTTTTTTTCTTTGTATATAGGTTATTGTTGGGTGTTTCCTTATCTCTTAACAAAACATTTTCTCTAAAATATCTATGTTGATTTATTTTTTTAGCTTCTTTTTAACAACCTATTTTTGTACACTTACATCTACCATTTTTTCTTTTTTAGGTGATCAAAATGAAGCCCAGATATCTATGTATATATAAATTACATGAACAAACATATCTCTATAGGTGCATGTTAAAAGAGTTTGAGACCATTGGAAGCATCCCCTTCTCAATGTCGATCATGGTTTGGAGGAGGAGATGCTTCCAAAAAGAATGGGTGAATTTAGTGTATGTTATGAGTTAAATCTTTTTGGGGATATAGAAATTGGAACCAACTGACACTGTTAAATTTAACCCCACATTGTATAAGTTGTAGTGTAAAAACTCTTCTTTCAAACCTATAATATTAACTTATGTAAAGTTAGGGAAGAAATATCTAGCCACCATACAGATCAATGGGATGGTCTTTGTTATCGGTACTAGATCATAGTATTTTGATCATATAATTTCATTATGTTCCCCTACTTTCATGGTGTATGACCCACTAAATGATTATTGGGAATCTTTACCTGACCCCTCTATTATGGTCTTTAAAGCCAAAATTTTTTTATTAGGTTTGTGATATTATAAACTTTCATTATTATTGAAACTACAGAAGCCTCCTATTGGTTTTTTTGATGTTTATACCCAAAATGGAATGTATGGGGATTCTCACCAATCATTAATTTTTTTAATAAATATCAGAACCATTTAGCTACTACATTGTTTCAATATACGAAAACATTATTATTTCATACAATAATTTATATAGGATGGTGGCTTCTTTTCATGATTTGAATGGATTTCTTGTTTGAAATTTAAATATTGAAGAGATGAAATTTTTTTCTCAAGGAATTATTTTGGATTTTTCCATCTTATTGGGAATAAGAAAAATTGTATTGTTTGTATTTTATCACGTTGAATTCTATTTGGATTTATGAGTTACCATATTTCAAGTAAATATATTTAAAAAAATAGATAATAGATTAGTGAACCCTTGAGTAGCTATTGATCTCTTCTGTCAGTAATCATTCAAGGATTGAAACATCTATGCTGGTAAGGAGCCCATCTTATTTATAAATTGTTTTATCATGTGTGTAAAGTAAAAAATTCATTTAGTGGCACCCTTTTTTTCTTCTTTTGTGGATTTCATGATATCTTGAGGAATGTAAATTTCATTTACCATGTATTATGATTCCATAAAACCCGATTTAGAATTCCATAATCTTGAGAAAACCCCAAAAATGAAAGGGGAATTTTGACATAGAACATACCATGATGATTTTGGTTTCAAATTAATTTGGTATGGTGTCAATTTTTCCTTTTTTATTTTTTCCTATATTTTTACAAATCTTCTTTTTACCTACACATATAGTGAAAGAGTACACGGATTTAAATATAATATAAAGTATTCATGTATTTCGTTATATTTTCATTGCATTAATCATGGATAATTGTAGTTTTATTTCATCATTTTATGTGAGAGTGAGATGCTTGAGCTTTCATAGGAAAATAATAGTTAAAAGAAAATACCAAATCCCCAAACACAATAAATGTCTATTTTCACTCTCAGTTGGATTTTTATGTTTTTCTGGGGTATCACCATTCTTGTCCATGCCTCATGTATTACATGATTTGAGATATCTCTATCTCCCTCTACATTTTAATTTTTTTATTTTTTCGGACTTTTAAATATTAAAATTATATGTGATTATTTATTTTATAATTTTAATTATACAATGCACATTTTTTAAAATATTTCATTGTTATTTATTTTTTATTTTATAATATTATATTTTATTTATGATCTTGGTATGTGGAATAAATTCTAATATTTATTTTTTAATTATATCAATTTGAATAAAAAATATATTATCAAATTTTAATTTAATGTTTAAACTAAAATAAATATTTTATTTTTACTTCTTTTAATATGTTGAAGTTTACTTAATTAAAATGTTTTCATATAAACATATATGTTTATGAGATCATAAAATTTTATGTAAGAATGATATATTGAAAATTAAAAATAATTTTATAAGTTTTAGATATTTTAGATTTAAGCAATATAAGTAAATTTTTAGTATTCTAAATATTATTTAATCATTTTAGTTAAAATATATTTATATATTATATTATAAATATGGAATATTTACAATATAATCATTTTAAATAATGGAAATATAATGTTTTTCATTTTGGCTTTTATTATCAAATTTATTTGCTAATTTTATTTTTTATCTAAAATTTTCATTTTTATACAAGAAAACATAAATAATACGAAAAAAAATAAATTTAATTAATTAAATTATAAAAAAATTTAACACATGTTGAATGGATGTCTCTATGATTTTTCATACATATAGTTGTAAAATGCTGAGATACAAATTCCATCACTACAACTACCATGCATCTTTTTGTACTCTCCAACCATATGATGAAATTTCCTATCAAAATAATAGGAATGACTCATTTTCTCATTTAATTTTTTTTTAATAAATAATTTCATTGTATGATCTTTTAAAACAGTTATATATCACATAAATTATTAGTGGTGGCATATTAATATGTCAAACATACTTGTTGAGGATAGACTATTATATCATTCCATTGAGTTTCATGACTTTTCAATGCTCATCCTCGATGTTTGTCATTAATTTCTTCAAGGTAATGTAATGCCTTGACCCTAGATTCCCAATGTCGGTGCATTATTTTAATACATTGGCATGATTACAAGGAATCAAGTCCCAAAAGACTGATCAGTTTAGCGGTCCTGGAGAATAGATTGCATACATGAACATTACATTACACTTTCTAACATACAAGAAAAAGATATCCTTCAAGAATGTCATTGGTCCCTTAGATTGACCCTGCATATCAAGCATAAAACACTTTTTGGGATCATGGAAAAATAAAACATAAGAAAGGGGTGAGCACAGATGCTCAGTAAGTGTAAATAATATAGCGGAAGCTATAAACATTTAAGGCAAGATGTGTAATAAAAATAAAACCCTTTTAAACTTAAACTTGAACATAATATGGAAAAAATAAATCAAACATTACCATATAAATAGGAACATGGATATTCTTCTTATTTAATAATCACATGTAATAACTTATTTCATAATGAGGGAATGCCTAATGTCGGACATCATTACCACACAGTCAGGGCCTTGTGCCAAGACTAGAAATAAAAGTTCTGGCAAGGCCTTGTGCCAAGACACTAGTTTGTCTTATGAGACCTACCGATGAATCGAGGAGCTATAGTGGGCTCCACCCATCACATACTAAGTCCACTTCATTCCTCATATGAAAAGGTTGAAACATAACTTAAACATTCGTATTAAAACTAGAATATGAAATGTCAATTCTTTGTTAATAAACCTTGAATTGTATAAAAATAACACATCCACAGTCAAACATATAAAAAATACTTCAATACAATATGTGTGATTTGTATCATAATTAATCAACCTCAAACAAGTTTAAAATCCATCAATGGATGTTGACATAGATGAAAATGATTTGTAAAACTCTTTGAGAGAAATATCTCTTTTTCATGAAAACAAATTAAAGTCACCTGATTTAGAAAGGAAACAATTTAAAGTATTTTTTGAATCAAAGTGTCCCATACAACTGTAAAACATTTCAAATGAATTAAAATTTTAAAAACATTCCTATCCATATAAAAAATCCTTAAAAACCATTTTGAAAACAGGGACATTACTAAGAACGATTTAGAAGAATAAATATTTAAGACATTTAGAATGATATTTTAGTAAAAAATCACATAAAAATAATCCCTTCAAAAACTCTTTTATGAAACATTCAAATGGATAATAAATATGTCCCAGTAGCTACTTATGTAAAAACAAACTCGGATAATAAATAGATTGTGAAATTAACTCTTACCTTACACTTTCCTTTGGTCGACTGTACATTTAAACTCTGGTATAATGACGATATTATGTTATTAAATTATACTAGAACCATATTAATATTTATTATATCATGCATGATTCATTTATGACTTTATACTGCCCATTTAATAATGATTTCCATGTTAAATTACCATTTCGGGTAATAATTGCTTTCTTTATCATATGTGTTTCAACTTGTTATTCTTGATAGTATCATTTAGATAATGATTTAAATAATTCCAAAATATAAAACTTTATTTATATATCATATAAATTTAGAATATAAATATTTATAATAAATAGATATATGAAATAGAAAACACTGTTTATGGAGACGGTAGGCCATACGTACGCATAAACGTTGTTTCTGTTTTCATATCGTATTGAAAGGAAGTAAGTGAATAAGATATATATAAGTACATAAATACATATATATATATCTCTCTCTATAAAAACATATATATCTCCAGTATCATTATTATTTCATATATTATATACTTATTAGTAATATATATTTTTATTATCATCGATGAATGATGAACGTGGAAATTAATCTCATTGCGTCGTGGAGGCGGTAATCTGTATGTACGCACGAGCGATAATATCATTTTACTAAAGGTGTTGAATTCGATGGTATACTAATTTTATAGAGACATTATAATTTTCTTTTCATTATTTATATATATATTACTCATCATTATATCCATCCAAATAACATAGTGTTGAATAACAAATTACACCACGACGTGGATACGGTAAGCTGTACGTACGCACTCATGGTGACATTATCATTCATAGGATGGATATAATAATGAATATGATTGTTCCATATTTATAATAACATCTTATTATATATAAGGTACTGTATTTTTTATTTTGGTTTGGTAATAACAAAGAAATAGTAAGTGTAAGAAGAAAAGAACTTCAAAGAAGGCGGTGAAATCATTACCTCTTCTTCGGGTTGTTCTTTTTGAATTGATCAAAATGGCTCTTTATGTTGCCTTTAAGACTAAAGGAATGCCTATAGGATAAATTCAATATAGTTGGGGGGGTTTTGGGCAGGGTTTGGCCGATCCAAATGGCTTTGGAGGTGTGAATTTGAGAGAAGGGAAAGTGCCCTTTTATAAGAGGGGTGAGGGGATCATTAGGAAAAGATTAAAGTATTAATTTATTATACAATCATATTCAGTTTATAATGGCTCAAAATGAATTTAATTCGGTCATTAGGTTGTTATGGGTCGAAATCCTCTAAACAAATAGGATTTAGACAAGTTTAGTTTACCAATTTAACCTTATCTTTTAGATTTAGTTCTTAGATAAATAGTTTAACTTTTACCATGTCTTCTTGTATTCTTACACTATATGGTTAATAAAAATACTCTAAAATTCCAAGAGAACAACAAGTCGTTCATTAATGAAATATATACTAGTTTTTAATCCCTTTGGATGAACATTATATTTTTAGGAATATAATACCAATTAATAATATAATATTTGTTTTAAAAACTCTTTTATGACAATTTTGACACTATTTGGTATTTTGTTTTTTCTAAATTTATAAAAAAATTATTACACAAAATAAAATTTATTTAATCAACCCTAACATTTCATATTATCCTATAAAATTAGTGGAATTCATAAAATGTCTCAAATTACATTTATTTGGGTATTTATAATATCAATTATTTTAATATTTCATTGACAAGGTAATTACTGCATCATCATTGTTTCATAAATAAATTAAATTATTTAATTTCTAAAAATTATAAATAGAAAAACAATATGTCGGAAATATTTTTTTCTTTATAATGAATTTTAATAGCTGAATTTATATTATGTGTAACCCTATATTAAAAATGGTTTAGTTATTAAACTTTGAATTTAACACTTTTAACTCTTCTTTGAATTAAATAATAATAAATGTCCTAATCTAATCCAAGTGGACCAAATAGGTTCATATTTTATTCCTATGGTTTTTTTGGCCGAATTATACTTATCCAATAGAATTCGAACATGTTTTAGGGTAATAATAATATCATTTTTACCCTTAATTACCCTATTTACTTTTAAACGTGGTGAAAGTAAAAAAGTTACTATTCACCAAATATTACTTTTATCATATTGAACCACATTTTACTTACTGATATCAACCGTGTCTCTTGGATTTTTGAAATTCAACTCACATAAGTGGTAAAATTAAGTTTTATATAAATTTGCAGATACTCCTATGAGGAGGGTAAAATATGGTAAAAGCTCAATAAAACATTAATATATCTAAAATTATTATAAACTGGATCCAATGATTTAAATTGAACTTATAAAGGTATTATGTATCTATTTTGACATAAAATAAATTCAAATATAATAAATAATTATTTAAATAAAAATTCGGTTTTAAACTATAACTCAGTGTTTTTCACTCTTCATTAAAAATTGAATGTTTTCAGAAAAATACCAAAATTTGACCCTAAGATAATTTTGATATTCCGAATTAAAAAATTAAGTCTATTTTACCAAATAGAAATTTCATTTATTAATTTAAAATTAATTCCCATTGTCAAAACCAAAAAAGCGTATTTTTAAGAAATAATAACTGTCAAAAGATTGACACTTGTTTATGTCCAATTTCAAATTGGAATTACTTCCAATGACCAACATTGGATTAAATGGTAAAAATATAATCGAATGATTCTTCCAAACCATTATAATGTACAATTTAACACTATAAATAATTTTGATTAAAAAAGTTGTTTTTAGTTAAAATATTGTATTTTTCACTATTCACCCAAATATGAATGTTATTAGAAAAACACCAAAAATTTATTAAAATTAAATTCCTATGTCCCAATTCTAAAAAAGAAGTTTATTTTGTCAAATTAAATATATAAAAGTTTCAAATATAGCATTTAAAAATGGTTCATTATTAAAAAGCGAAAAAATTGCATTTTTTCGGAAAACACTTCTTTTATCTGAAAAAAATGAATTTGTTCTTAAATTATGTCTAATAAACTCATAATATGGACTATAAAATTATAAGGATTATATAAAGATCAAATTTTAGTTAATAATATTCATAACCACTTTTGAATGGCTAGTTTGGTAAGTCATGGTGCATTAGAACTCGGTGTTGCGTGTAGTGCAAGTTATTGAATTACTTTGATGAAATAACATACTACGAAATCTTGGGGTGTTATAGATAAAGTGTTAGAATCCCGAAAAAAGGATTTTTTATTTCAATCATTGTAGAAAAGGTCATTTAAAAAATCTATTCATGGACATTGCACAAGTCATAGGTTTATTTTGATACATATTAAAAGATTATCTTTTAAATACATGATATAAAAAAACATCAAATGCTTCCATGACCTTAATAAATGATTTAGTTTTTCCATTTTGATATTGTTTTCAAAAAGGAATATAAAATATATATAAAACACAATTGGATTTTATGGTTTTTGTCCCTTAATCCCCCGATGGTAGACTCCCCAAACACTGACTATCTACAGTGCTCCCACCCTCAGTCCATCTCTGAGATCGCGAGAGACCCAAATCAAAGTTACATGCTTCTCAATCCGCTTTAATCAATGAGGTATCCTTATATAACTCTTAATCCCTAACATATATGTATATCTCTCTATCTATCTCTCTTAAGGATCTCCAGTCCCTTCATCTAAAATAATTTTCTCCATCATGTCTCTTCTTGCATATTCACATTTTTAAAATCTTCATTGTAGGGAAGTGTTAGTTGTTTGTTATTCATCATATTTTTTGTGTTCATATGGAATCATGTATTTCTCAAAAATCTCTATTTTGGTCTCTAAATTTATGATTTATTATTTAAATTGTATATTTTTTCTATTTTTATTGAATATATATTATTTTTGGGTGTTTTATCACCTCTTAACCATTTTTCTCTAAACTTTCTACACTGATCTATATTTTGGTCATCACTTATGAACCATTTTTGTACTCTTATATCTACCCTTTTCGCTTATTTAGGAAAAAAATGTGGCAAAATAATATTTATAGGTATAACATTGGTTGGGTTTATCATTTCAGTCTCAACTTAATAGATTTTGAGAACACTCGAAGTATCCCTCCTCTTGGGATTTTTCTTGATTTAGAGGATGGGAAGCTTCGACAATGAATGGATCAATTTAGTGTGGGTTATGAGTTATATATTTTTGTAGTAGAATAGGTCGTATTATTTTACATTGATATATTTCACTCTTTTTTTTATAATCAAATATGTACAAACTCTTCTTTTCAAAATTATAATATTATATTTTGTAAAGTTAGGGAATCCATATCAACATATTATATAGATCAATGGGAAGGTCTATGTACATTCTACTAAATCCTAGTTTTTTATGTAATGATCTAACCTAAAATATCATTAAAATTACTCTGAAATGATTCACCACTGACCCAAATTGTGTTTCCAATCACCACATGCCAATGAAAATCACCCAAGCATAAAAAAGAACTGGATGTGAATCATTTCTTTCAACTACTGCAAATATAAACAGAAAAATAGAAAAAATAAAACAAATCAATAAACAAAAAAAAATCAAAAAAAAAATTAAACAAGTATCAAGGTATGGAAACTAAATTCATAATAGAAAAACCAAAAAGGAATCATCCCAATAATTTTATGCAACAAGTGAATGAGTTGCTCCACCAATCACCACCAACTCCAGAGTCCTATTGAACAAGTACACTCATTGTATCTGAGTGGTATGTTCCCTTTTTCTGAACCCTAAATAAGAAAATATACAAAAATATATTGGAAAAGGTAGATTGTGAGAAAACAAGTCACAATATTATTTCACCAATTCATTTCATAAACAATATTTAATAGATAAATATATTATTATCTATATAAGATAAAATATGGCATGATAATATTTTCACAATTCATATCAAAACATGATTTTTCAAATAATTTTAATAGATAGTTTAAAATAGGTAAAAAAAATTATGTTTCCATTCAAAGTAGGCATACTTGATCATCATTGTTAAATAGGAAAGAGTACAATATTTCACGTCAAGAGGAATGAATAATCATTTCTATCAAAACTGACCTAAGTATAGCATTTCATAACATTGGAATGTAAAATAATTTCCAATAATAAAACCATGGTTATGAAACTCAAGGTAAATTTATATAGGGATTATGCCACATCTCGATTAATTGTGGATTATAGTGTGTATAAGTAACATCTCTATAGTTCAAATGGAGAGGATCCCTAAAAAATTATCTCCCTAAAATCAAGTAGTTTAATTCGAATTTTCATCGTCAATCCATTTTTAGCTTGATCTAATATATATCTATCATGTTTTCAACTAGCCTAACTAACCAGTATCCCATGTGATTCAATATAAATCAATAAATTTCAAGGGTATATCAATTGTTCAATCCATTATAAATATTGTCAATCAACATTTCATTTGGCCCTGATTTCATGTTCGTAAAACATGACTTTATTTCATAATTCAATATCTAATGGTTTTTATTAAAAATGCATGCAATTATTTCAAAAATGAATATAAAATGGTTTCTTTATTAAAATGAATAAATTAATATCATTTCAAAATCATAAAATATCTCCCTTTTTTCCATTTCATAATAATGATACTTCAAAATTTCATTTTAATTCAAGGTAATTTTGTACAAATAAATAATAAATATTCAATACCCACTGTCGAGGTTTCACATTATGAAAACCATTCCATTTAGAAACTATTTATTAATTATTTAAATGAATCTTCTAAAAAATAATTGGAAACCCAAAAAATATAATAATAATAAAGGATTTAAAATGATTGATATTGTTTTAAGAAATCAACTAACTAAATGTTAAAGAGTAATAACACCCAATGAGGCATCCACAACTACTACTATAGAAGATCCACACCCCATGATTCACACTCAGTAACTAGACACTGAATAATCTACAAGAGGACATCATAATTCCACAATAGAAAAGAATTGAGTATATATATACACACATGTAAATAAAAAATTTCTAGTAGCATTTAAAACCCTAAATTAAAATTCCAATTTAATTTTCCATTTTTAATAGAATCCTGAGTGTAGAGGGTTTTTAAACATTTAATACAGAAGTTAAAATCTTTAAAAAAGGTTTAATGAATCATTTTACATGATTTCTATCATCTTAAAAGGTTAAAAATGGAATTATAGTTTGATCTTGAGGAAGAAGAAATGAGAAAAATGGTTTTAAATTTATTTTACTCAAAATGTGATCTGCATATGGTTAACATGGTTTACCCTTACATAGATAATATGTATCATGTAAGGCTATGAAGAGTTACCCTTATTTAGGACACACACCCCAGTTTACCCTTCTGTTGGGTCGATGTACCCATTTAAAACCATTAGAAAAAAGGGATTACCTAAAGAAAGTACCTAGTATACCCTTATGAAAGACACTTACATCGGACAATAGCCTTAACAGAAACCCTTATGTGACCCAATGCCCTTACCCGTTCTAGTACCATTATCTGAGAACCTTATGTAGCATGCCTGACCTTACACAGCGGCATGTTTACACTTACACAGAACATGATACCCTAAATAAATTTTGTACATAAATTTACACAGGTGTCATACCCACATGCATCATATATAAAATGGAGTTACCCTTACGCCACCAATAGAAAATGTTTTTTACCCTTACACAGCCGATGAAAAAAGGATTTTTCTCTTACAAAAGATTATTAAAACAACTTTTACCATTACAAAACACCATAAAAGATAATTAATAGTAAATTTTATTATAAGTAAAGGAATTGCACATAATGAGACTTCAAAAAATGAATCAAATAAAAGAGTTTTTTTATTACAAAAAAAGGATGTTACAATTACCTCCACCATAAGGCTTTCTACCCCTAGAAATGTTCCAATATGAATGATAGAAAAATGAAATAATAAAATATCTCCCACACCCTACCTTTGTTGTGGATAGTACACTAAACAGATTAACAACTCACCCAAGAAGCTTTTATCGAGAACAACATCAAGACCAACACATGTCTCTAAACTAATTTCAACAACACCTAGAGAAATAAGAAATAACAAAAATAACTAGAGAGAACCTGAGGACCTAGAATAGGTCTAACCATTATTTGAAGATTTCCAAAATAGTGTAATATGATGAAAACACCCTTCCAAAACATATCTCATCAACTCAAATAATCAAATTTTGTTAAATTCAATAGTGAAACATCCAACATCTAAAATAAATGTCTTATTGAACAACATTTTCAAAACACCCCAATGATTCCCCAAAGAGGAAAAATTATAAAGATCTATCATTGATTTATGAATTCACAAGATATGTATAAATCAGATAATTATTTCTTCCTTAGGATAGTACTCATTAGTAGCATAGTATTTTAAACACTGACTCTCATCTATATATGGGCTCATCAAATCATCCAAAATCCACATAGTCTTAGTTACTCGAGTACAACATGAATGTCTATCAAAGTCCGAATATATTGACCTCTAAAAGACATTCCCATTTCAAAAACATTGAAATACACTCTCATAGAGGAGATCATCCATCGTATTATGATTGAGCTCTAACCATCAATAGAAAAAAATGACACCAAGGAACAACAACCATCCCAAATGATATCATGTACCAACCATATAAACATGATCGATTTAGAAAACCACAAAATCAAGTAAGTGAAGGTTCTAAACATAATATTCCATTCTATCTTCTATATCACAAAAAACCATAGAGGAATATGAACATTCAAGAAGAATGATAGTATATCTGAATATAAAAATTATGTGGTTGAAACATATATTTAGAATAACGAGATCAAACATTAATATAGCACCCTATACACTCCCCAATAATATTGATATTCTCGTAAGAAGAATTAGATCTTGATGGACATGATAATTCTACAAGATCATGACTATTCAAAATACATTTGGATAAAATCCCCCACCATGACTTTCTATGTTTTGAATTGATGACTTTTATAACAAACTTCGATCAAAATATCATATAAGTTATGGTTCCGAATGAATACATTCTTTATTAATTTTAAGGATCTCGACAACCCATGCTTTATCAAAATTAATTGAAAAAAATTGGGCATGTTTATGAGAGGGTCAAGGAAGTAAATTTCTTAGGTATACAGTAATTGGAATAAGTTACTGGTGATAAAAAATATTCTAAATAAAATGATATACAACATTGATTCAGTTGTGTTGGATATTAAAATTCCATTATAGGAACAATTTCTCATTGTTTATGTTGAAGATGTTAAAGAAATAGGGCAATAGTATTTTTTTGTAGAGATAGGTGTGAAATAGGGGTGAATTGAGAATGAAATAAGAATTTCGATTAAAAACATTAAAAAATCCTCTAATATAGAAAAAAACCATGTTAACTAATGCATTAGGTATAAATAATTCTTTGTGTTGAAATAACCTATCAAGATCATGATCAAAACATGATTATAATATCATGAGATTATCCAAATGTTTCTAAATTATTACACTCACATAAAAAAATTATGTTATCACTGGTAAACGTTAGCTATCAATGTACGTTTTTTATAAAATTAGTTGACTATTTTTAAAAGGGTTCCCAAAAGGTAAATACAAACAGTTGAAATCCACTTCAGTAGTGGTGTAGTGGTAAGGGGTAAAGTTCATAGAAATGACATTTCATTGGTGGAATGGGTTTTGAATCTTTATGGACTGCTCATGGGGGTGTTTTCTGTAACACCCTATGATTTTATGAGAAATATTATTTTTAATTTCATTGATGTGTTGTGTTGTAAGCTACACCAAAATTATCTTGCACTATACACAACAGCATATTATCTTGTATTATACGCAAACACAATTCTTGACCTCTGTTGCACGCAAGAGCGACCTTCCTCAATAGCGTGTGTTTTACGCAATACCAAGTTTCACTAAACAACGATATATTGTTATAATATTATGATGAAATAGTTTTTATAAATAGTATTAAAGAAATTGTAAATATTATAACATTATTATTCATCTTACACATTTTCTAGATCATGGTATGAGAACAAAATAGATTTTTCGTGTAAAATAAGTATTTTTCAAAAAATACTGTTTTGCTGCCTTTTGATGGCGCACCTATTTTAAATCTAATTTTTTACAAGTTTATAAGTTAAATTTTACAAATTAAACTTCTTCTGGTGAATCAGGAGATAAAAATTTACATTTTATAATGTTTTGATATTTTTTTGATAACGTTCATATTTTGATAAATAGTAAAAATACGCTAAATTTTAATTAAAAACAACATTGTTCATAAAGATATTTTATATGGTTAAATTATAATATTGTATGGTTTCAAGTTATAAATAGAATATATTTTTACCATTTAATGTAATTCTAGTCATTATCATTAATTTTACATTGAATTTATAGGTAAAAACATTTCAATCATTTGCAATGTTTTAACTTTTAAAACCCGTTTTCTCAACATCGAGATTAATTTTAAATTAAATACTGTAACATCTGTGTTTTGAATTTGGAAAAATGGATTCCATATTTGGAATCAGTTGGTCCAAATTATTTTAATAGGAAACTTTTTATTTTTAGGCATTATTAATAGTAACTATGGTAAATTTTATTTACTATAGTAAAAGTTAAATTGGGTAATTAAGGGTAAATATAATATTATAAAATTACCCTAACACTTATCCTAATATAATAGGATCATTATATTTTCCATAAATCATACTTGGGTCAAAATTTAATCTATTAGAACCCACTTGGATAAGATAAACACCTTTAATTTATTTTATTTAAAGAAAGTGAAATATGTGTCACTCAAACAATAATTATTAAAGTATTTTTAATATAAGGTTATACAGAATATAAATTTAATTATAAATAATAATTTGAAAGATTTGGTGTTTTTATTTGTCATGGTAATTTATTTGTAATTTTTAAAAAATATTTAATTACCTTAATAGATTATACATTAATGATGCAGAAATTATTTATTTAGTGAAAAATCAATTATATAATTTTTATTAAAATACTAATACCCATCACAAGAACCCGAAACATGACCCGAACTTATTGGTCGATTATATCTATACCCTAATAATACAAGGGTAAACTTGTGGACAATTTGATGCCTTATTAAACTTATTAGGACATTTATATTATTTCATTTTAAATGATGTCAATGTTGTCACCTTCATACTTTAATAAAGATAAAATTTTATAAGATCGTTTTTTAAAAGATAAATTCAACTAAAAGTATTTTCATTAAATATATTATATTTATATTAATCATGGTGTTTTATTTTTAATTTTTATGCCAAAATATGTATATTAAATAATTATACAAAAATGTTGTAGTAATTATTTTATTAAGAGAAATGTCAAATAAATGGTTTTAAAAATATTAAAATACATATTATAGGAACTAATTATTATGCTACACAAATTTATATATTTATATTACATCGTAGGAATCTATTAAATATTATTTTTTGAATATTAACTCTATGTGGATTTTATTTAAATTCAAATAAATGAATTGGGTAAAAATTGACATTATTGATATTTTATGAAAATAATTTATTATTAAATTATTTAAAAATCAAAAAAATATTTAGAAATTATAAATTTACATTTAAATAGTATAAAATTTCATAAATTATGAAATTATGTACAATTAACAACAAATAAGTAAATATTTATATCCATTTTAAATTTATAACATTATTACCACAAATAAAATTAGATAGATTAAATAAGGATAAATCAAAATGATAAGGTTTAAAATAAAATAAAAACATATATAAATTTAATTTTTTTATTATATTACAACCCTATATTATCTCATATCCTAATTTGAGTCTCTTTGGATGTTTTTATGTGGGGTTTGAGTATAACATAATTTAATATTTTTGAGGATTCCAAAAGTGCCCCTCTCCTCTCTTATATAAGGGAACCTCATTCCCTATCCTACTCACACTATTTTGAGCCTTAAATCTAGGAAAAACCCTAACAATTTACCTTCTCCACATCCCTATAAACATACTAGAGGTATTTTTCTTATTCAAATACCAACTTTAGCACCCTAAGAGGAGGTTTAGAAGAGGCGCTTCGAAGAAAAGGTAATATCCTTCCCCAATTCTTTCAAATTCATTTCTTCTTCTTCTTCTTCTTCTTTTGTTGTTTCATAATAAATTAATAACATAAGTATCCCTCATATAATTATATGTTATTATAAATATGAAACAACCCTATTTCACCTTTTATCCATCCTATGGAAAACGAAATCATCATGCATGTGTATATACGGAATATCATCTCCACACCATGGTGTAATCTATTTTCCACCACCACCTTACTTGGATCTGAATAATGGTGTAAAGAATAAATATATATGGTTATTATAACATGATACTAATTATGAGATATTATATAATCCACTCCAATTCCATTCAATAATTATGGGAATGATATCATTGTGTGTGCTTACGTACGGATTACCGTCTCCACAATGCGATGAGATTCATTCTCCATGATAACCATTCAGGAATGATTATAAAGTATATATAAGAAGTAATCATGAAATATATGACATAATAATGCTACCGTATTTATGTATGTATATATACATGTGTCATTTACTTCCATTCAATTTAATAAGGAAATGAAAACAGTGTTCATGTGTACATACGACCTACCGTCTCCATGAACGATGTATTTCATTCCTTTTATCGATATATTATATATATTATATTTTGAATATATATTATATACAAATCATTTTTTACATTCTGGAAGTAATTAATTCATTATATAAGTAATTATATCAAGAACAAAAAGTCCAAACATGTATGATAAATGAAAAGATTTTACCCAAAATGCTACTTTAACATGGAATTGACAAAAGAACAGGTAATATAAAGTCATAAGTGAATCATATATGATATCATAAATATTTCTATGGTTCTTTTACAAGTTAATAATATGTTTAAACCCATTATACAGGAGTTTCGGTCACGTACGGAAGAAATTTTTCATAAGGTAAGGGATTATTCGTCTCACTTTTATTTATGTGAGACATATGCCTTAAGCACCATCAATTTCTTTTGTATAGTGTTTATGCTTACCATGAATGTTTTATTATATTTATTATGAATGATATGATATTTAAATATGCATGAAATTTTCTTTATTTTATGACACGTATGATTTCACCGATCATAAATGGTAAGGGGAATCTTTTCCAATCTTATTTCTATCCGAGATTGTTTATTCATAATTATTTACTGGGGTTATATTTATCATCCATGTACATGTTTTATAAAAATGTTTTCATAATGTGTTTACTAATATTTAATGTATGTTTAAAGTTGTTTTTACCCTTTTTGAATTTTACCACAAGGTATGGAAACAATCTTTATTTTGTTTACCATACGAGATTCTTTTTGACTTTTCTGACAAAAGTACAAGAAGAATGTTTTTTAACTTATATGGCATGAAAGGATTTTTAAGGTTTCATAACGCCTTATTTTCATGAATCTCCCTCTAAATTATTTCATGATTATTTTCAACAAAATACATTTCTTTTAAAAATAAAAGTCATTTTGTGAAAAGAAAATGATTTTGATGAATAAAAGATATTCTCCTCAAGAATTCATTTCAATTGTTTTATCAAAAACATGTCCCATATAAGATGACATTATTTATTATGATTATGTTTCAAGTATAATGTCTCTATTATTTACAGGGTTTGATTTTTCATATGATGAAATTATATCAATTTGTTTTATATGGATTATGTTAAGATGGGATGATTTTTATGAAACCCATTTTATTTTTTAGGTTATGATGAATGATTTATGTTTATTTTGTGGCACACATAAGAATGGTTTCAATATGATATGAATGGGACCTATATCTCCCTATAATTAATTGGGTAAATATTTATATCTCATTAGATACACATGGCTGAAATGGAAAATAATCCAGTTCATTAATACAGGGCTGGAATGACAAGTAAATATGGTTTAGTAATGGACATTGTCCTCTATGACAGTCTTGGTAGCAATGCCTTGGCTAATATGGAAATAATATCATGTGCTTAATGGTTTTTCACAATTATATGTTTTATTCTCATGTTATTTTATCATGGTTGATGTTCCTTTATGATATATGCCTTACTTACTGCAAATATTTATTTCACATCTCATGATTTTGATGTTTAAACTTTATGTTCATGTTTTGAAGATCAAATGTATATGGGATGTTTTATTTTCTCCATTATTAACCTTAATGAGCATTTGAGCTCACCCTTTATATGTTTTCTTTTCCCTAGGATATAAAGAAATGTTTTAGTTAAGAAAACAAAAGGGGAATATCTTTATGGGAGATGTTTAAGATCTTTCACCATGATTAGAAGATTGTGTTCCAAGTTTCCAAAGACACTAAACTATTACGGTCCTTGGGTGTCTATTTTTTTATGTATTAAGTATTCCGCAAAAGTAATTTAATTTCCATGTACGTCAAACTTGGGTCTCTATAGTTGGTATTAGAGGAAAGGTTTAGTTAACCTATAGAAACTAGGATGTGAAATCTTTAGTGAGATCCCTTGAGATATTTCAAAGGTGTGTCTAGGGATATCCCTAATGTTAAGTATAAGTATAGGTTAAAATCAAAGAATTATAATAATGATCATGAATAACCTAGGATTAAACCTAAAATGTTAGAGATTGAAATTACTCCCCTTTATTATGTTTTTTTTCCTAGAATGATTTTTTCCACTCACACTATTCTTTTTGGGTTTTATATGATGGTTGGAACCCGAAGGAACTTTGTTGATCAATGTAATGGAAAATGCAATGATTTACCTCCTGAAATATCCAATGTTATGGGAGATGGAGTGAAAAATCTTATTTCTATACTTACACATGCTATGAATCATTTTGAACATCCAAATGAGCAGACAAGGGAACAATAATCTACTGAGTCCTTCAGGAGGAAAGATACACCTTCTTTCAATGGGTCTTCTGATCCACTTGTTATTGAACAATTTATTAGTATCATTGAAAATATATTTTCCATACTTTGCTTTTCAGAACATGAAAAAGTCCTTTCGGATGTTTACCATTTAGAAGGTGAGGTAGACCAATGGTGGACTCTAATTAATAATACAAGGCACCAAGATAAAATTGAATCCATGGAATGGGATGAGTTCAAGAACTTGTTTTTCAATAAGTAATTCCCTTGTGTTATTCAAAAAAAGATGGTAAAGGAGTTCCTTGATCTTAATCAAAATTATTTTGAATCTATTTTTATATACAAGGAGAATTTTACAAGTCTTGCAAGGTATGCATCTGGATTTATCATCCAACCTGAAATCAAAGATGATCGATTATTCAGTGTCTTGAAACCAATTATTTAGAGGGAATTAGCTATAAGAGACTTCAGTAGCTATGAAGAAATTTTTCATTGTGATATTAAGGTAGAATTAGAAGTTGGTGTTATATATCCATCTCACGGTTTTGACAAGAAATGAAAGATGGAGTTCAAGGAAAAATCCCAAAACAATGGTGAAAAGAAGACGAATGATTATTTATGCTAAAAGTGTTGAAAGAAGCATAGTAGAGATTGTATTAATGGGACTAGAAAATGTTATAAGTGTGAAGAAGAAGGTCATCGAGTAGCTGAGTTCCGAATTGATGGGAAAAAGGTAGCTAATGATGTGAATAGAGAAAATACTATAGAGAACGCACCCCCAACACTTCAATGCTACAAGGGCAAGGAAATGGGGAATTATGCTAACCAATTCCCTAATCCAGGGGATAATGATGATCAAAATCAACAACCTCTTAAGGATAAAGACAAAGGGAAGTCACATGCGATCACTATTGGTGATGTTGAATATGACAATGAAGTGGTGGAATGATTAAGTGTTTTTTTAATGGGATTTCAAAATAGTGTTGTGGAATCTCATTTATAGTATCATGGAATATTGTAATATCTATGTATTGGTTTATTGTGGTTTTCAATAATAATATTGTACTGGTAACCATGAAAAGTGATTGATATATTTTTGGGAAGAAGATGATATGCGCATAATGAAGGGTTAAGAAAAAAATAATATTTTTGACAGTATTAATGAGGTCATGACTAATATAACGACAAAGTGATATCATGGTTTGAGTATATATAATCTTTGGGATTTTTGTATGTGGAAAGAGTTATCTTTTGACAGTATTCATGTTTTCACTAATGTTCTATGGTAAATCATGTTTCATGAGAATAAATGATTAAGGTATTCACATGTTTGGAATGTGACCAAAAAGATATATCTTATGATATATGAGGGATAAATGATGGTAATCAAATGTTTTTTATATGACCTCTCTAGTAATTATTTTATTTATACTATGTGATTAGACAGAAGTATTTTGGATAAGCATAAAGATTGGAATGGATTAAGTTAGACATCAGATATTATTGTTTAAGGCTAGATTTTTTTATATTTTTTCTAAAATGTTATAATAGTATAGTTTTAGATAATTTCATCCCATAGGATGGGGGACAACCTATCGTGTCGGACAAGTATACGGGAATTATACCCACCACCGATGTGTAACTGGCCTTTATCACCTACCACTGGCCTACAAGAAGTCTCTGGTTAGTAGAAATTAGTTTTATTTTATTCAGTTGTATGGTATTTGAAGTATAAGTCCATTTTCGGAATCATATACAGCTAATCTCACCATAGATGGACTTATGTATATTTAATAACTTTTTCAAACTTTTTGAGACAGATAGAATAACCTATCATTCTATCGCATGATCTGATAACATTTCATAGACAAATTCAACTTCTTTTTATTAAATAAGAGATGAACTGTAAATTGTTCATGGAATGACAAATGTTGATATTAAACTGAAATAAAGTAAATATTTATCCTTATGAAAAAATTCATCAACATTAGGGAAATGATCTGGAAAACCAAAAACGTTGTCCAAGTACACTCATATACAATGAATTAGATGGTATCTTAGATCATCACAAATTTATGTATTTGTGATTGTTGGATTTTTTATAGCCATGTTCTCTACCACTCTCCATCAGAACTTGATGGTTAGATTTCTATTCCATATATATATTTTCACCTATTTTCTCTTATGTGGAAACCCAGTGATGTGTTAATTTGGTTAAATGTTACATTTCATACATTAGTTTTTAAAATTAAGTTTTGTTATTCCTTTTTACAATGTGGGTTTCTATTAATGAAACTTTCAAGTATTAAACCCTTTATAACCCCAACGAATTTCAAGTGTGAAATTCATTTTAAGGGGGGTAGAATGTAACACCTTGATATTTTATGAGAGATATTATTTTTAATTTCATTTATGTCTTGTGTTGTTTGCTACACCAAAATTATCTTTCACTATACACAACACCGTATTAGCTTGTATTATATGAAAACACTATTCTTGGCTTGTGTTGCACGCAAGAGTGACCTTCCTCAATAGCGTGTCTTGTACGCAATACCGAGTTTCACTAAACAATGATATATTGTTATAATATTACAATGAACAAGACATTATGAATATTATTAACCACATTTTAAATTTTATAACATTATCATTCATCTTCCACATTTTCTAGATCATGGTATGAGAACAAAATTATTTTTTTGGGTAAAATAAGTATTTTTTAAAAAAATGTAGTTTTGCTGCCTTTTGATGGAGCACCTATTTTAAATCTAATTTTTAACAAGATAATAAGTAAAATATTACAATATAAAATTCTTATTGTGACTCAGGACATAAAAATTTACATTGGATAATGTTTGGATATATTTCTGATAACGTTCATATTTTGACGAATAGTAAAAATGCGCTAAATTTTAATTAAAAACATATTTTTTTCATAATGATAACTTATATGGTCAAATTATAATATTTAATTTTTTTAAAGTATAAATAGAATATATTTTTACCATTTAATATAATTTAAGTCATTATCATTAATTTTACATTGAATTCATATGTATAAACATTTCAATCTTTTGTAATGTTTTAACTTTTAAAACCCGTTTTCTCAATAGAGGGTTTAATTTTAAATTAAATATTGCAACTTATTCGTTTTGAAATTATAAAAATGGATTCAATATTTGGAATCAGTAGGTCCAAATTATTTTAATAGTCTACTTTTTATTTTTAGTCATTATGAATAGTAACTACGTTAAATTTTATTTACCATAGTTAAAGGTAAATCGAGTTATTAAGGGTAAATATAATACAATAAAATTACCCTAACACTTGTCTTAATATAATTGGATGGTTATATTTTTCTCTAAATCATACTTGGGTCGAAATGGAATCTATTGGAACCAACTTGGATGTGATAAAGACCTTTAGATTATTTTATTTAAACAAAGTGAAATATGTCTCATTGAAACTTTAATTATTAAATTATTTTTAATATAAAGTTATATATAATATAAATACTATTATAAATTATAATTTGAAAGATAAATTGTTTTTATTTTTCATGGTAATTTATTTTTAATTTTTAATAAATATTTAATTACCTTAATATCTTATACACTAATGTTGCAGAAATTATTTATTTAGTGAAAAATCAATTATATAGTATTTATTAAAATAATAATACCCATCAAAAGGACCAAAAAATTGATTAACCATATTTTTCGAGTATATCTATACCCTAAGAATCCAAGTCTCTACTTTTGGACCATTTTAAGCCTTATAAAACCGATTATGACATTCATATTATTTTATTTTAAATGATGTCAAAGTTGTCACCTTCATACTTTAATAAAGATAAAATTTTATAAGTTTGTTTGTTTAAAAGATAAATTCGACTAAAAGTATTATCATTAAATATATTATATTTCTATTAATCATGGAGTTTTATTTTTAATTCTTATGCCAAAATATATATATTAAATAATTGTACAAAAATGTTGTAGTAATTATTTTATTAAGAGAAATATCAAATAAATGGTTTTAAAAATATTAAAATAAATATTATAGGAACTAATTATAGTGATACAAAAATTTTATATATTAATATGACATGTCTGTAATCTATTAAATATTATGGTTTGAATATAATCTCTATGTGGATTTTATTTAAATTCAAATAAATGAATTGGTTCAAAATTGACACTATTGATATTTTATGAAAATAACGTATTATTAAATTATTTAAAAATCACAAAAATATTTAGAAATTAGAAATTTAGATTTAAATAGTCTAAATTTTCATAAATTATGAAATTATGTACAATTAACAAAAAATAAGTAAATATTTATATTAATTTAAAATTTATAACATTATTACCACAAATAAAATTAAATAGATTAAATAAAGATAAATCAAAATGATATTGTTTAAAATAAAATCAAAACATGTCTAAACATGATTGGTAGATTATATTAGTACCCTATATTATCTCATATCCTAATTTTTGTCACTTTGGAAGTTTTTATGTGGGGTTTGAGTTTATTATAAATTAATATTTTTGAGGATTCCAAAAGTGCCCCTCTCCTCTCCTATATAAGGGCACCTCCTTCTTTCTCCTCCTAACACTATTTTGAGACTTCAAGATCATCCAACCAATGACCATTTCTCTTGTCCACATCCCAAGAAACATAATAGAGTTCCTGGTATTATTCAAAGACAAACTTTAGTTCCCTAAGAGGAGGTTTAGAAGAGGTGCGTCGAAGAAAAGGTAATATCCATTACTGATTCTTTCAAATTCATTTCTTCTTCTTCCTCTTCTTATTTTGTTGTTTCATAATAAAGTAATAACATAATTATAAATAATATAATAATATGTTATTATAAATATGAACCAACCCTATTTCACATTTTATCCATCCTACGGAAAGCGAAATCACTGCCCGTGTGTACGTACGAAATACCGTCTCCACGCTGTGGTGTAATCTGTTTTCCACCACCACCATACTGGGATGGGTATAATGGTGTAAAGAATACCTATACATGGTTATTATTTCATGATACTAATTATGAGATATTATATAATCCACTCCAATACCATTCAATAGTTATGGGAATGATATCATCGCTCGTGTGTACGTACGGATTACCGTCTCCACGATGCGATGAGATTCATTCTCGATGTTAATCATTCATGAATGATTATAAAGTATATATAATAAGTATTTATGAATTATATGACATAATAATTCTAATATATTTATGTATATATATATATCATTTACTTCCATTCAATTTAATAAGGAAATGAAAACATCGGTCATGCGTACGTACGACCTACAGTCTCCATGAACGACATATTTGATTCCATTTATCGATCTATTAAATATATTATATTTTTAATATATATTATATATAAATCATGTTTTACATTTTCAATGTAATTAAATAATTATATAAGTAATGATATCAATAACAACAAGTCCAAACACATACGATAAATGAAATGATTTTACCCAAAACGCTGCTTTAACATGGAATTGGAAAAAGAACGGGTAATATAAAGTCATAAGTGAATAATATATGATATCATAAATATTATTATGGTTCTGTTACAAGTGATTAATATTTTTAAACCCACTATATAGGAGTTTCGAACATGTATGGAAGAAATTGGACCTAAGGTAATAGATTATTTCATCTCGCTTTTATTTCTGTGAGACATATGCCTTAAGCACTGTCAATTTCTTTTATATGGTCTTTATGCTTCCCATGAATGTTTTATGATTTTTATTATTAAGGATATGATATTTTAATATTCATTAAAGTTTCTTTATTTTATGACACATATGATTTCACCGATCATAAATGGTAAGGGGTATCTTTTCCAATCTCGTTTCTATCTGTGATTGTTTATTCGTAATTATTTACCGGGGTTATATTTATCACCCATGTCCATGTTTTATAAAACAAATTTCATAAAGTGTTTACAAATATACCATGTATGTTTAAAGTCATTTTTACCTTTTTTGACTTTTACCACAATGTATGGAAATAATCTTTCTTTTTTTTACCATATGAGATTCTTTTTCACTTTTCCGACAAATGTATAAGAATATTTTTTTAACATATATAGCATGAACGGATTTTTACAGTTTCATAATGCATTATTTTCATTAAGCTTAATCTACATTTTTTCATGATTATTTACAAAAAAAATCATTTTCTTTTAAAATTACATGTCATTTTTTGAAATGAAAATGATTTTGAAGAAGAAAGGATATTCTCCTCAAGAATTCATTTCAACTATTTTATCAAAACTATTTCCCATATAAGATGAAATTATTTAGTATGATTATGTTTCAATTATAAGGTCTATATTATTTATATGGTTTTATTTTTCTTATGATTAAATGATATCTATTTGTTTTATATGGATTATGTTAAGATGGGATGATGTTTATGAAACCCATTTTATTCTTTGGGTTAGATGAATGATTTATGTTTATTTTGTGGCGGACATAAGAATGGTTTCAATATGTGATGGGTGGGAAAAATATATATCCCACCAATGAATTGGTTAAAAATTTATATCTCATGAGATATACATGTCTGAAATATCAAGTAATCTGTTTCAGTAATACAGGGTTGGAACGGAAAGTAAAACTGGTTCAGTAATGGACTTTGTCCACTATGATAGTCTTGGCAATAATACATTGGCTAATATGGAAATAATATCATGTGATTAATGGTTTTCCAAAATTAAATGTTTTATTCCCATGTTATTTTTTCATGAGTTATGTTCCTTTATAATCATTTCCTTTTGTACTGCAAATATTTATTTCACATCTCAAGATTTTGATGTTTAAACATTATGTTCATGATTTGAAGTTCAAATGTATATGTTTTGTTTTATTTTCTCTATTATTACCCTTACTAAGAATTTGAGCTCACCCTTTATATGTTTTCTTTTCCCCAAGATATAGAGAAAAGTTTTAGGTAAGAAAACAAAAGGGGAATATCTTTATGGGAGATGTTGAAGATCTTTCACCACGATTAGAAGATTATGTTCTATGTTTTCAAGGACACTAAACTATTACAGTCCTAGGGTGTCTATTTTTGTTATGTATTATTTATTATGAAAAATTAATGTAATTTTCATGTATGTAAAACTTGGGTCTCTACATTTTCTCCTCCCCTGATCCCATCTCTTTGTCAGGTCGCCTACTATGGAATCGGGTGGGAAGAAGGGCACAACCCACCTAGCTGAGAGATAGTTGTTTTGAACTATCGTTGAATGGTTTTTCACCCTGTATGATGATCTTACAACATGGATAGAAATTTATTCTTATAGGATGTGTCTTTCTTATGAGTGATTCCTTAGTGGGGAGGGGGTTCGTGGGGTTGATGGATAAAAAATCACACTCCTTGTGATTCCCTTTTAAATTTAGAACAAAATAAAAAACAACAGGTTCAGTCTCTAATCGAGTCTCAATCCTTTCCACATGATACTAACCCACTATCAAGTATGCTTATTAATATAAATAATATGATCCAAAACCTAGATTGGGTTTATAGATTACAACAACACATAAGGCTGTTGAGGCTATCCACAATCCTCTTCCATAGTTGTCGTAGGAATATAGGTGTGAATGAAAATAAGGAAAGAGTATTTGAGTACTATTTACTTTAGTACAAGAGTGTGTTTTAAATATATATATATAATAATTCTATAAAAACTCAAAAGTAATTTAAAACATATAAAGAGAATGATATGTATAAAGTTTGATTTATCATTGACACTAAGTCCCAATTGATCAATATCATTCTCTTTCCTTCTCAATGCCATCCATCGGGTGTGAGAGTAGATGAAATGATCATAAATGTTATCTTAGATATTTTAGTGTTGTAAAATAGAAAATATTGTGTCATCGATTTTGAAGTAGATCACTATCATGTGCGTTCCCTTCTTTCATGATTACTTTCTATTGAAAATATTCCACCTTTAAATAAAAAAATCATCCATAAAATATCCATTGATGAATAATCATTGAATATCATCAGATTCATCATCAAATTATAAAATTTAATATTCTATAAAACTACATTTTATTCATAAAATATAGTAATTAAAATATATTACATAAATATAATTCTAGTTATACACTATTGTATGAGGTCTACCACATTAGTTTGACACCTCATGGTTGATTCAACACTTATGAATAAACAATGATTGAGACCCTTGACTAGTTATATGGTCACTTGTACTGATCATGTGGTCATTGGTTCTATCTAATTCACCTATATGAATTATTAAACTATGTGGCTCTAACAAATTAGCCTATATGAATAATTTGGCTATGTGGTTCTAACCAATTCACCAATATGAAACATTTTTCTATATTGTTCTAAACAATTCCCGTATGTGAAACATTTGTATGCATGGTAATAACAAATTCATCTATGTAAATCATTTAGATAATTTTTTTGACTAATTTATAACTACTTTTCATCTTCAATTCATTAAAACATGTGGTCACTTCTAGACATGTTGTTGCATCCAAATGTTTCTCAAATTATAACTCTAACTAAAATAGTCATTAATATGTAATGTATTGTTTCTCCATTATTATTACTATTGCTTTGTTTACTCATGTGGTCACTTGATTTACACTTATTTTAAGGATTTCAAAAAATTTCAACCACAGTTGATCTATTAGTAATACAGTTGATCTAATTACACTTTTTGTGGCTTTTATCCATATAAATATTCCACTGGGTTCCAGATTAGTCAATGAATTCAATTGAATCCTTCTTATGGTTGATCTAGTAGTTTGAGATTTTTTACTTACTTTGACTCATAATCACTTGTATGGTAATGTGGTTATTTGGGTTTATTCATGAATTTGACCACTAGATTTAAAATCTCTTTGAAATTTTGGAAAATGTCTATATTTTTCTATAGAAAAAAGATTCTAAATTAGAACACATAATCCACTAATAATAAAATACTCATGATTTGATATCATTAAAAGAGATAATTTCTATACTAATCAAACAATATCCCGCATTTTGATGATAAAAAATTATAACATACATAAAGATAAAAAAGGGAACTAATAAATCATTTTAATAAATCATTTTTTAATAAATCAATCTAACATGTCATTATTTACTCCCCCTTTTTGTATTATCCAAAATATTCTCTGTTGTTGATTGGGAATTCTAATGTTGACATCCAAAATAAACTATATAATGTAATCGTTCAAATAGATTTTATTCATTTCCAATAAAATCGCCTTTTAGTGGTTTAATGGGAAACCCCACAAGCATCACCATGCATGAAAACATAATACAAGTAATATACCATTACCACGTTCAAAAATAGAAAACAAATATTCGAGTATCCAGATCATTAACAAAGAATAAAAACATATATAATTAAAAAAACATGCATGAATAATATCATATATTACCTCTGTCCATGATTACCACTCCAATAGAATAAGGAGAAAATAATATGCCCATAGAATCAGATTTATACTCCCAGAACAACTCTCCGAATCATGCTCTGATTGAAGACGATAGTAATCATCAATATTCCCCATTACTCTTTGATCTACAGGGGTATCTGCGATTTTTCTAGAATAGGTATCATATATAATTTCTATTCTCAATTCAAATTTCATATTCAATGTTTGAGGTGATAAGTTCCACAATAGACAAGTAATCATCAATGGAAAAATGGTGACAATCAATTTTTAATAAAATGTTTCGAAGTTGTGATTGAAACCATTTTTCACATAGTTCATCAACTCTTGGAGTATGTTTCTCCTCTGATTATCTAACATACTCATCCAAAGATGGTATGGTGTTAAAATGGGATAAAATTAATTCTTTTAGAGAATTATTGTTGAATTATAGGGTTTTGAATTATGGAAGAATCAATAGGGGTTTTCCTTTTTGTTGTAGATAGATAAGTAGGTAGAGGGGTTGGTATGGGAGAAGAAGAAACACTTGGAATCATAGCTCTTTAATGATGGGTTTGATATTCTTGATTTTCCAAGGATGATTATGACCAAAGGGATTTCTAAGAGTTGTAATAGCTAGATTGGTAGACCTTGAAGCACTGACCATATGGTGAGATTGAGGAGTTTGAATTACTATGTTGGCAGTAAGGAGGCAAGGGTCAAAAACTCGAGTGATGTCAGATAAAACTCAAGATCATGGATAAATAATTTTTAGGAACTCTTCTTTATCGGGCATAAACTGATTCAATATATGGACCATGACCAACAACTTTTCCTTAACTAACTTCAAAGCATAAAAAAAATGTGGATCCTTAAGTCATTAACCAATAATCTAAATATGGTCTTAAAATGTGACTTAGTGAAAATCCAGCTTATGTAATTGTTTATAACACCTTCAATAATATATTTATACTTTCCATTCTTAACTATATCATCTTGAATCATGTAAAAATCATTTTTACCATGATAAATTATTTCCATTTTCATCAAATAATTTTTATCTTTGAATCTTTTTAAATTTTTGTGAAGCTCCTCATGTATAATCCATCGAATGGGATCATTTTCAAGAGAATAAGGTTGTTCTAGAGGAGGAAGAACATGAGTTTTGGAAAAAAAAAATTAAGGAACATAGATATACTTGTCTTTGTTTACACAATATATCAATCAAATATGCTTGTAGAATTACAACTTGTTCTATGAAACATTCAATCTCATGAGCTATTTAATCAATATTGACAAATATCTTCTACTAAATATGTGATGTAATGATATAAACTGTAAACACAATTTATTCTTCTCTACCAAACTCACCAGAGCTTTCTAGGATCAAAAATATTTCTTTTAACACTTCTTGTAAGTTGTTTTTGAACTGAACAAAGTCAGGTGATGAAGTATGGTAAGGAGCAATTTAATGATATGGAGTAGGACTAGAAGTGGATTCACTAAAACCCATTTCTAAGGGTCACAACATAGATCCTTAATTATCTATTGAGTCAAATTTAGGTCTGTCAATATCTTCAATCAAGCTATCATAATCTACTCCTGGTACAACCACTATACGAGGAGATGAATCATAAATAGGATCACCTTGGATTGAGACATCTATGTAATGACCAGAATAATAAGGCTTAGTTGGTTCCATATGAGTTGAATAGAACAAATTATGAAAAACATCATATATCGAGAGGTCCATTCAACTGTGCTCCATAAGAATTGGAAAATAAAGTGTTTTTTCAACATTACCTAGATCATGCGGCAGAAGAGGTATGGCATGTCCACAGGGTTTGGGTGAACTGCCACTATTATGATCATCCCCATCATCACTGTCTTGAGAAGAAGGACCCAAATCAAAAAACGGGTTTTCAAAAGACTTATCATATCAAGGAGTTATAAAGTCAATGATTGGTGCAACCATATTAAAAACATTGTTGAACTATATTCAACTATATACAAATTGTCATAACATTATGAATTAGTGAGACATAGAATAAAAGGAAGATATATAGGTGTATTCTCTCCTTTGAGAGACACTACTACTTTCCTGGTATCTTCATATTTTATAAAATTAGGGAAGGAAAGGTGACTCATGATTTCATCATAATACCTTAAGGATTCCTACCAAATATCAACTAACACATCTTATTCACGTTCATTTTATGAATATACTAATTCAACCACTTGATCAAATTGCAATCCTAGATCAATTGTTTTCTTTTATTCGGGTTGGATTCTTCACAACATTTTTACTCTCATAAAATTACTATCATCATCAACCTAAATAATTTTACCAGGGTTTGAAAAAAAAATTATTCTATTGATGGTGGTTTTATTCAAACAAATACCAATTGAAGTGGTATGATTTTACTCTTCTCGAGAACAAGTACCCTAAACTCTAAAAATGAAAGTACGAACATCGGGTAAGGTAAAGAATTGATCCAAGAAGAATTCATGCTTCTCTTATCCATGATCTTCATAAGAAATATTAGTTGAATTATAGGAACATCATTCACTATTAGATAAAAATAACATTTATTGATGCCTTACCATGATAAAATATAATTTTCTATAACAAATTGCATGTTGAATAGTCATATGCATCAACCTGAACTCATCATTAAACTCAACTTTGTTTGTACTTCTAGGATTTATATTACCAGTTAACACTTCTAAGGATCTCTAAAACTCAAAATGAGAATTATTTACAATGTAATAACTTTTAATACATTTTAAATCACTTTTATGATCTACTTATAAACTTACAACAACAAAATTTGAAGAAAAGACATGTTCTTGTCCAAAAATAATCGTTCTAATGTGATTCCATCTTTCACTAGCTTTAAAAATTATATTCACATGTATCTATTTTGATAAATGATGATATAAGGGTATATCATTATCCATGAACCATTTAGTCCATCCTTATTGTTTCACAAATCTCCAAACTAAAGATAAATATGATCAAAACTATTATAAATATATTTCTTCTTTAGTAATGACTTCACGATATAACAGGTTTTGATTCATATTCTAACTGGGTCTCTTTAAAAAAACATTTAGGGGTTTATAAATTGTATATCGTGAGAATAGAATAAAATTAACTTGAAATAATAAAAATACATGTAGTAGCCTGAAAAAAGTAATGATAGTATGTTTTACTATATTACTCAATAATAATGGAAGTTAATTTAAATGGTTATATGTTCATCTTGATCAACCGTATGAGAAAAACCTAATGATATATTAAGAATATACAAATATTAATAATACTATTATCTTATTAATAATAATATAGTTAATATAAATTCAATAATTAAATCTAATATATATCAAATTAGACATAAAATAATAAGGCATATTTAATCATTTCTAATTCATTTATAAAATAATTACATTTTTCAACATTCATAGGCTTTTTCAATATGTTAACAATTTGAAGATCAGTTCCAATAAATTTAAGTGTGACATCTCCTTTATAAAGATTAACCATAAAAAATTGATTTTTAATATCAATATGTTTATTCCTAGAATGAGATCCATGATTCTTAGAAATATTAACAGCAGTTGTGATGACATAATTTATAGGGACATATCTAAATTGATATCTATATTCTTACAATGTGTGTTTCATCCATAGATTTTGGGCACAAAAACTACAAGAAGCTACAGATTCATCATCTAGAGTGGTTAATGAGGAAAAATTATTCTTCTACCACACCAAGATTCTATATACCTGACCAAAAAGTGACATGTTCTAGACATTTTTTTCTATCTAATTTACATCAACTAAAATCAAAATCAAAATCTCTAACAAATTAAAAAGAATGTCCACTTGAATAAAATATTCCAAAATTATTTTTATTCACAAGGTATTTAAAAGTTATTTTACCATCATTTAGGTGAAATTAAATAGGGTTTTCCTGAAATAGAGAACACACACAAACATTGTAAATATTATAATATTGGATAGACATTACTTAAAGTAAAATCATAATAAATATATCTATCAGCTGTTTTTTCAAATGGTTTTCGCACTTCATTCAAATCAAATATACAATTTGTACTTTTAATACATTCACAATCTTTTTTATCTATACCAATGTGTTTGAAAATATATTTTTTGTGCATTATTTTATTTATAATAATTCCATATTTTAGAAAATATGAAATCTAATTAATAATTTTTACACTCCTATTAAACTCATCTCAAATTATTTTTTCATCATTCTAGAAAATTAAATATATATAGAGCTTTTGGAGGATCCAAAATATTTTCATCAACGTATATTTGAACCACAAAAACATATTTTTAATTTTTTTTCATGATACATATGGAAGGATCATTTTCTTTTTAGAAAACCCATTATAAATTAAGAAAGAAAAGACATTATCATAATAAGATCTAGGATCATGTTTTAAAGAACAAAAAGTTTTAGAAAATTTTAAAATAGAATGTTGGATATCATGATTTTTAAATCTTGGTGGATTTTTAAAAAAACACCATCGATATAACTATTGAGGAACTCACTTTTAAAATCTATTTAATGTAGTTTTTAATTATTATTTTATTCCTAATAAATGAGTATTCTAATGAATTCATGTCTAGATAAAATTAAAAAGTATTCCTCATAATCAATTCCATTTTATATAGTATAAACATCTATAAATAATTTAGAATTATTTATAACTATACTTACATATTCATAAAAAAAATTTCTAAATACCCATTTTGTTCCAATAATTATATGCTCTATAGGTATTTACAATAGGTTTTAGACATTTTTTTCAAACAGATTTAACTCTTATATGAAATTTATAACCCAAAATTCATCATTGATAGCTTTAGTAATGTTTTTAGATTTAAGATGTGAAAATAAATCATGATTTTCACCCTGGTTTATGAAAGAATATCTAGTCTTGGTACCTTTATTTGGGTCTTCGACGATAAATTATAAAGGGTGGTCTCTAAGAGTTCTATGGGTTTTAGGAACCAAAGTACATGGTTCTTTCTAGTTTTCCTCAAGTTTAGGCTGGTCATATTTTATAGCATTGTGAGATTCAACATGTAAATCTACATATCGGTTAAGATTTTTTGGGGGGTTATTGATATTAAAAGTTTAAAATAAATTCTAAAGGTATTCTAGAAAATTTTTAGACTCATGTTGATATATTTCATCAAAAGTAATGTTTATTGATTATTCTACCACATTGGGTGTTTAGTTTGGGAATTTATATGATTTTATAGAGGATAAATAACCTTGTAAAATACCATAATCTCTCTTTAGGACAATTTTTTCAGATTCTATTTTTTATTAATAACAATAAATTTATGACAACAATTTTAAAATAATAAACAAGTTGTTTTATACTATTCCTTAATTCAACGGGAGTATTCATTAAAAGTGGTGTGATATGAACTCTATTAATAATTTAGAAATTTGTTTTGACATATTCAGCCCCAAAGTGGATAGGTAAGTCATACTCACTATTCATAGTCTGGGTAATCTCTTGATATGTTATATTTCCCATTTCAAAAACCATATTTTGTTGAGGAGCGTTAGGATTAGATAAATTGTGAATAAATCCATATTGTGAGAATAAGGTCTCAAAGACTTGATTCTCAAACTCACAACCATGATCAATTATTATGTTCTTAATGGAAAGTGCACTAAGGTTTTCCATAGACTTAACATATTTTTCAACGCATTTATAGTCTTCACTTCTGTAGCCTGTAAAATAAAAACATGTTAATCTTTAATAATAATTAATAATCACATATGTATAATTATGTCATGTTAAAATAGAAACTCTATATGGTCAAAAATATATAAATGTAAACTAGTTGTAGTGGGTGAGATGTCAAATCCTCTTTCATTGGTTTGAAAAAGAAACATTATGGTGCTTCCCTTTTTGAAAAGGATTGCATACTCAATATTTTATAAATTCTAGTTTGATTAGATCTCTAATATAAACTTTCTTATTAAACTTCCTAAGTTAGTGTATATTGTAGAGTCCTCATCTGTTATGCCACAACCAAGAATCATTATTATAGACACTTACGAATGAAATATTTTGAGAAATCAAATAATCCATATTAAAAACAAACACATTATCATTTTATAAAGCAGTAAATTCTAAATGATGCTTAGTTTCATAAATCATAAAGGCATTTTTTTCAAACATAACTATAAAACTAACTTCATATAATTTAGAAATACTAGAAAAATATATTTTAAACCATCAATATAGAAAACATTAAAATTCAGAAGATATTCAAAATTATTGATTTTTCCAAGTATAATAATTGTTTCTTTATCATTATCAACAAAAGTTTCATGTGAAAAATAAAAATTAATAGAATTATTTAAAATTTTTAAGTTGCAATCATATGTCAGGATCTTCCACTATCTAGATACCATAAGTTCTTACTAGTACTCTTCATGAATTTTTCAATAAAAAATTAATTAAGCAATAATTTTGGTACCAATATTTTCTTGGGTCAAGAAATGTTAGAACATAAATATTGAGGAATACATATTTGATTAAAATATATATAAATATAAAAATTAATACATATATAAATAAAGACATTTTTTAGACAAATTCAGAATAATTATTTTGAGAAATATATGATTTAGATCAATATATATAAATATATTCTAAAATTCTCTATTGAATAGGCCAATTTTAACACACAAAGTTTTTATATTATAATTAAATTTAAGTAAATTAAATTTCTTTGATAGATTTCACTATAATAAACAATGAGTTCAAAAAAACTGTGATATGCTATTAAAATATTATTATTTAAAACATGAGTGTTATAACCTAGTCATCAAATTGGAGGGTATGAATAAGATTAAATAATTTTTGATATATATATATCTTCTATATTATAAATTAATTTAAAAATTCTTATTAATTAATCCATCATTTTTTAGTAATGTCATATTATTCGTCAAAATTGTGTTTTCTTACAAAAAAATATTTTTATTGCTTTTTTGAGAAAATATTATAAGCAATTTCCTTTACATTTTAAATTATATTTTATAAAAATTTGATAATTTGTTATATTATCATACAAAAATTATCATATGGAAAAAATCTGGTATTTTTTGAGAATATTGATTTTTCAATGAATAGTAAAAACAATATTGGTTTTTATCAAAAAATATTTTTTTAAAGTATTAAAATATTATATTTCTATATTGAAATAATTTTAAAATAGTTTTAGTTAATTATAAATATAAATAATCCAATTATTATCCTTCAAATATTTTTTATATAAAAATTTGGGGTAAAAACATTGTTTTTATGACATTTTTCCAAAAAAACTATTTTTCATCGCCTTTTGCTAATTTAATTTAAAATTAAATTCTACCACACCTATGAATTAAATATTAAAAAATGGATTCCATATTTCTAGGAATTATTTATAGATTTTTTAAATATTTTTATTTTATGTTTTCATTATGAATAGAAATCATGGTAAATAATTTTGAAAAAGGTAAGGGTTAACATGGCAACAGTATTTTGAAAATAATACGATATTGACTAGAAATAACCCTAAAACGTGAAATCAATTTATTTTATGTGTACATATAATCCATAACAATACAATTCTATTATATATTTATTTTTATTACTATTTTGAAATGATTTTTACCTTTATAATACTTAAGTGAATATAATGCCAAAAATTTCACATTATCATTTTTAATAATTATAATATTGTTTACATACGGATAAACATAAAATATTTCTAATGATAAATAATCATTTAAAATATTCATAATTTATCTCCATAAATAAAATTAATTTTTAATATTTAGTGATGAAATAATTACCTTAAATGCTTACACAACACTGACGCTGTAATTATTCAATTAACATAAAAATAAAATAAATGATATTAAAAATGTACAATTTCAAATAATTTGAGATAATTAATCTGATCCAAAAATTTTATAGATTGATATAATATGCTAGGTATGTGAAAAAAAATTAAAATTTAATTTGTTGTCTTGATGTTATTAAAGTCAATGTAGTGAATAGTTCTAAAAATTTACATTAAAGATGTTTTATAATAAATTATATTTTATTAAATTATTTAAAATGAATATAAAATTATTATTTAATCCAAGTTATTTTAATTAGGTTTAATATATTAACCCTTATTCATTTATGTTCTAGTTGTCATTTTATTGTAACTATATTAACCCTTAAATAGTAAAAACCTTATTACTACAACAATTGTAAAAAGGGTTAACACAAAAAAGATAAGGGTAAAATCCTAGTATAAACTTGTCTAAATATCATGGGATGATATTATTTAGAAATTTATTCATCCGATATTTTTTTTTTATCATTTTTTATCTAGTTTCCAGAAAATAATTTATATTAATTTAATGTATTTTGTAATTCCATGAGTACCCCTCCCCTCACATATAAAAATATCCCTCTTCTCCTTTATTTATCACCTCTTTTGATCACATTTGATATGCCAATATCAGTAAATAATACCTTCCTAACATCCCTCCCCATTTTATATAGAAATTAATATGGTAATAAAACCATCCTTGTAAGGTTTTTGGTACAATGAAATGGATGTTTTCCAAACACATTTGTAATACCTATCCAAATATCTTGGTATTATTTTATATTCTACCACAATAATATAATTTTCAAAAATGATGAAATAGTTACATATTTATCATAAATATATCTATATTTTATTATTATAATTAAATAATTTATATCCATCTCCTCTTTGATCTAATGGGAAATGAAATGGTCAACTGTCTGCACAATGGATTATCACCTTGCGAACCGATGTAATTCTTTTTCCACCACAGCTCTCATGAATGGTTATAATGATGTATTTAATAAATATAAATTGTATACATGATACAAGTAAGAATATTTAATGGTGAATTATAATTTACCTTTCATTATCTCTATCGATCAAAAATGAAAACAATGTTCATGCATACGTACAAACTACCTTCTCCATGAATGGAGTAATTAATTTTTATCTCTATAATTTATGGAAGATTATAAATATATATATATATAATCAATATATATTATATTAATAATATGGTTATAATTTTTTATAATATATAATAATGATAAATTTTTAAATACAGAAACAAAACATGCATGAAAACAAAATTAACTTGAATTATGATCTTAATAAAAAAAATTTATTAAATACATAGTAAGATATTATACGAAAATAATAAATGGTTTAATATATATGATTATTGTTATGGAATACATATATAAAAAACAAATATTTATTTTTTAGGATTTTCTAAGGCATATGAAGAAATATAATCTTTTAGGTATGAGATCTCTCTAAACCACCATTTATCATTAGGTTATGAACTTTATATCTCTATCTTGGGTTATCTCTCTATGATGTTGTGAAGTGAATTTAAATTATTTTCATTTCATAAATATATACATATATTATCATATGTTTTTTTTATGGGTTAAAACAAGACTTATTATCAATTCTTGAATTCCTTGTTTAAGAAATATCTTTTGATTATGATATGAGGCGAGATTAAACCACACTTTATCTTCCCATGTGTAATTATTATTTTTGTACCTTATGAATGATTTCATTTTTCGGAACACATAATCATGAAATTTTTATTATGGGTGTGATGAGATAGTAATCCAATGAATTAGGTAATGCATTACCCTCATGAGACTTTATTTATTGGATTAAAGAGTAAACCTGATTAATTATGGGACTATGTCCACCGTGTTGTTTTGAAGGTATCCTTGACATAAGTTTATGTCATGCTTAGTTTTCATTTTAAATATCATGTTTCTTAATGATCTTATGATACTATTTTTTTATTTTATTCTCCCATATTTTTAATCATCAGCCTTCTCTTTTTTAAAATCATGTTATATCTTTAACGAACACATTATGTTCCTTTTTCATGTTTATTTTTTTACTAGGTATTAGAGATCAACCTTTTTGTCTCTATGTTCCTAATGTTATTCCATGTGGTTTTAGGTGATCAAAAGAATTTAGGGTCTCATAATATAATTTTATATAAATATTTCTTGTTTTGGTTTCTCTTTAGTGTATTATGAATCTAGTATTCCAAATACATTAGGCCTCATGATCTTTGATTTGTGTTTCGTAGACATTTATTTTTAAAATCGTGTAATGTTATGTATAAAATGTAACTGTTTTGCCCTCCAAATCCATTATTGTTTTAGTGTTGGTTGTGTCTTTTAGGATAATTTAGGAGGATCAATAGAGGTTGGAGCTTAAATATTGCTATAGTAGGGAATTCTCATCATGTAATGTTTACAGGACATGTAAAGGTGGTTCATGGCTTGTACAACTGGTGAATTAATAGATTTTAAGTTAGATAAGGGTGGAAAATGAAACAAATAAAAATTGTGTAAATGATATTCAAAATTAGTAATAATTAAATGATGAGGAATCTTAATTTTCAGTAAATACTACAAATTTTTTGGAATCCAAAGAATTACATACCATGTAATGGTTACCTGATGTGAAATGAGTACGTTTTCAAATTTTAAGATCTTTTTTGGCCAATTATTCTCATTCATCCATGTATTACCTCACTATTATTATGTAAAAACACTAGGCACCTCAATTAGGATCTTTATCCCTCTTCTCCTGGTCTGATCTATTGGTTCGAATGGTTATTTTTTGGTGATCTATGGTGAGTGTTTTCTCCTTTCACTGTTTTTTATTTTTTTATTCTCAAGGGAATTAAGAACGGAAATATTTACTTTATTTGGGGGGTGTTTTTTGATCCATTTTTAGGATATTTTTTATGATGTAGGCTGATCCATTATTTTCCTATGAGTGTTTTTGGTTGCAGTCATTTTTTCTTTTCACCACGGTGTGCACGAGTTAGAAAAACTTATTTGAGCTAAGTAATCCTACATTTCTCTTAAATGTGTATCATAGAGGATGAGTTTCCATTTTAATCTAAGGGATATGGTTGTGTTTTATTAATCAAAAATAAAAAATTTTAAACTTGGAATTAAAAGAGTAAGGTGATTAATTTTCATGGTTTTATAGATCTAACATTATTGTGCTATTGTGAGTGTGCGGGTTGAATTCCTCACTAAAAATTATGATCTTTGGGGGATTTAATTTTTTAGGATGATTTTTTTTTGTGACTAATGTGTTTCTTGTGAGTTTTGTGACAATTCCCTAAAATGGAAATTGGTTAACCTCTTATATCTAGATAGTGAAATGGATTCCTCAGGATTATGGATTGTGTGATAAATCCCCTAAAATAATGTGAAATGTGCTTATATCCCCTTTGTTAAATCAATAAAACATTCTTGATGTATTATGATGTTAGGTCAGGATGACGGGTGGCGATGTGTGGTCGTAATGTGATGTGCGATTATTGTATGGTTGGGGCATGTGGGGTAATGGGTGATGGTTGTCTGAACATTCTTTGTTGGTGGTGAGGTGATAGTTGTTTTGTCATGATTTTGGGGTGGGGTTTTGATGGTTGTTTATCCATGATGTGGGGGTGGTGAGGTGATGGTTCTTTGGTCATTCTCTAGGTAGGATAAGTGGTGTTTGTTTAGTGGTATTTGGTGGTGGAGAGATGATGGTTGTTTGGACATTCTTTTGGGGTGGGGAGATTATGGTTTTTCTAGATGTGATTTACATCCATCAAGGTGGAATTTTATTAGGATGTTCTTTGGTGAAGTGAGAAGATGTTTTGATGGGGATGATTAGATCCTTGTTATGTGCAATTTTGTAGTTCCAAATTTCTTGGTAGTGAAGGAATAAATGTTTAATAATGATTGAAATAGTTGAGTTTTGACTTGGTTAATGGGATGGAAATGATTAATGAGTAAACAAATGGTTGGTTGTATAGTTAAATATTATTGATTCTTAATAATTACAAAAGGGGATGGATATTGAAATTTGATAATAAAATAAATGTTTCTCGATGTATGGGTTTTTTGCATTTAGAATTTTTAGCAAATGTGGAATTTTTTTGAGTTAGTTAGTGTCTTCTTGAGAACCCATATGTTGGTCTTATGTGTGGGTATATGTTTACACTTGTATATATTTTTTGATTTCTATATGATTTTTACCCATGTAGAGCACTATGTGTCGACACCCGCATAATCATGCAAGGGGTGTTTTTATAAACATCTAGATAATGAGGATGGATGGTTGGATACTGGGTGTTTCCTCTCTATCTCTCTCTATATATCTATCTATAAATCTCTCTAACTCCCACTCTTTCAGATGAGTATATTTTCATAAGTTGGGATGGACGAAGGTCTGTCGGTTCTCTAAGTGATTGACTAAGTGTTTTCAGTTGAGATGTGATAAGATCATTCTTATAGGGAAGTGGCCCATGTGTTTTAGGCGAGATGTGATATAAAAATTCTTGTGAGGTGGAGGACTAGGTGTATTTGTGAAATGTGTGATATTACTATGTTGTGGGGTATCTTATAGTGGGATTCATTCATGGTAGTGTGAGGTAATGAGGTTGATTTCATTCAGTATTATGACACGCTACTACTCGGGTTACGGTTGCGATGTCATGGACCATGTGTCTTTGAGAGATATGTGGTGTAACCTTTATTGTGGATTCATTTACTAGTAGTATGAGGGTTTTATGTTATGTTAATATTCTTTTGGGGAGGTGGTATATGTTATTCAAAATAGATGGGTGCACCAGGATGTACTATGCCAGGGTGTGAGAGTGGATAATCAGTGAGAAAGAGGTGTAGGGTTACCTTTATTTATATGATTCATATTATGTTTTTAGACATGTATTTAATTTTTTGGTGAGCTTGTCTTATTTAGATTGGGATTCATTGTTGAACTTTTTATGTGCTCTTGGATCTGTTGTTGGATCACAGGTGCATTAGTATGTTTCTTCTGCATGTGCACAAGAGACATTGGATTTACTATTGAGTATACTTGTATGATCACCCTACATAGTTAAACATATTTTAATGTTCCAAGGAGTAATACATGGACCATTATAGACATTAATAGCCTATATAGTTGGATAGTTTTTATATCACTTCATTATATTTTCTTTTCGGTATCTACATTGCTGAAATTTAACTTTATCAATTTTATTTATATATGTGTTATGGCATGGTTTCAGTTTTTTTATACTATTTCATGGGGTTGATTGTGGATGATTCATCTTATCTCCCAATATTTCTATATTATAGAGGTTAATTACTCCCATTTCATAAGATTTTTATATCCAGGGTTGTAGTTTCCAACCCATGACCTACAGGAGGCGGGACTCAAGGGACATTATATCTCTCTCATCACTGTGATATCTTTGATGGCAGGAGTTCTAGACAGAGTGGTATCATAGGTTGATGGTTGAGATATTGGATGGAGTTTGTAGTTAGGCATAGTGAGGATTTCATGTTTTGGTATCGAAATAGTGTCATTTGATCTTAATACAAGACATAGGCCTGGGAGGTGGTCAAGGAAATGAGATTTTAGGTACCCCCATGATCCAGTGCATGGAATCTAAGCTTATTGAATATACAAATGAGATGGACCTTCGTGTAGGGTAGATACATAGTATAGGTACATGGGTCATGACTTCTTGTGTTCATGTTTTAATAGGGTTGTTTTTGGAATGTTAAAATGAAAAAAACTAAATAAAATGAATAAAACAAATATTGATAAAATTATGTACTACCTTGGATTATGAATTTTTTTCTTCATTTATCTATAGACCATATTCTTAATATGCACATTCCATGGGTAAGTGAGGTTTAGTGGGGCAATATAGTTGATTGTCGAAGGGTTTCTCCAAATGAAGAGGATAACTAGGGGCAGATGATGATTTTTTATTTCCAACATTAGGCTTTAGAAAAGTACAGGCGAAGTGTTTCAAATTTAGAGATGGAGAGATGGATAGAGGTGCTCGATATAACTCTTAGTTTGATTTAAGAACTATTTCAATAGTTGTTCTCTTTAGAAGTCAGTCATATCGGGGGATCTATGTGTCAATGGTGGAATTTTTATCCAGGTGAGAAGAAAGAGGTGGATGTTTCAAGGGACGACATTCAGAAAGAGTACTGGAAAAATATTCATTCATAGACCATGAATCATAGAATAGGATAAAGATTATTTTTCTTCAGTAGGGGAGTATGTTTATGTTGGATTTAGAGATCTATCATAAAGACCTTCTACATTTTTTGAAGATAATTTAAGAGATGACTAGTATTTTTTGAGACATCGTGAGGAGTCACTCCACCATTCTATTCAGTATGAACTTATTTCTTTTATAATATCATTGTATCTAGAGGTTAAATAGGATTAGAATGTTACTTAGTTGATGTTCTCTTGTGTAGGTTTACCATTATAAGGTAACCAATAGGGTTCACCAACAACCATGTTTTTTAGTATAAGTTCTTAAGTACTAGGGCCTTGAATATTTCGACTAGTGGGGAGTCGACCTCAGTAGCTTCCTTTTCAGTATTTTGGGAACTGTAGTTTTCATGCCTTTTTTGGGGACCTCATATCAGTATTTTTTCCATGTGGTGTTCACTGACATCACAAGAACCAATGCCCAGTGGTTTTTTAGCTAAATTTGGTGTAGGTGGGATGTTTTAGTTCCAACCTCATCAATAGTTTCCAGCGATACCATTTCAGAAGTAGAGGTAATGGGATTATGATCCACTAAGGGGAGATGGAGTAGGTAGATTTTGACCTGAGGATGTTCCTCATGTATTGAGACATTCACTTGAGTGTACTCATAGAGGTGGTTGTGAATATACATGTAGAAGGGATGGGCATGGACAATTGCACGCAATTGAGGTACTATCACCAGAGATTCCATAGATCATTCGAGGTACACTAAAAATGTGGTCTACCATTTTTACATCCTAATTTTTTTTCAGAATCATCACTCTCTTTTTTTACCCACTCTAGTTCGTACTCAAGGAATAAATTTATATTGGTTTTCCATTCCCTAGGTTTTGAATACACCATTCTGAAGATAAACCATTTTTTATGTGTTTCGAGGGTGTATACTAACGATGGGGCCACATCAGTCCTTTTTGGATCTGTTTTTATATAGATTCCTCTTGTATATTTCATAAAATAACAACCACGTCTTTACATACATTAACATTACAACAAATTTGTTGAATAATTTAAACATTATACAAACAGACACCCAAACGTCATACTAGTCTAGTGCCTTCAGAAATATGGAAACATAAACAATGGTACATAAGTGAGTCATATTATCTACAACTAAATTCTTCTTGACTATAAACCTTTATAGACACATCAAACATAATAAATATATTCATAATATGGGGAAGGAAACATGAAAATGGGTGATCTTAAATACTCATTATGGGTAATCAAGGGAGATATGTGAGCATAATCATGAGCATAAGGTTATGATAACATGATCATGAAAATAGAATATCAACCCTAAATATAAAAAATCATATACATGAATCATGTTATAAGGATTTTATGTTCAAAATACATGAATCATAAGGAAATAAAGAATATAAGACGTGAAAGAATAATATGGGAATAAAGCATGGAATTATGACAGACACATAAGAATATAATTTGATTTTTATAGTAGCTAAGGCATCACTCCCAATACCATCTTGGTAGTATGGGTTCACTCTCATTACCATCACGATAGTCATGGTTCACTCTCATGCCCACCTTATTATCGATAGATAACTTCTCATACTATCTTTGTTGTAATGGTTCGCTCCCATGGCCATCTTAGTAGTCAAGGATCATTCCTAAGACCATATCAGTCTATCTCATGAGATATAAATATTTACCCAATGAATTGTAGAGATGTATAAGTCCAAAAAATCTCATAATGAAATCATACATTCATGTGCCACAAATCATAAACAATCATGTCATATCCTTTGGAAAAAAACAGGTTTCATAATCATTTCATCAAAAACAAAACCCATGAAAAGAAGTGGGTTTCAAAAACATATATCCCATGAAAGAGAAACAAGTTTCATTAACATCATTCCATCAAAACATAAACCATTCATAGAAATAATATGAATTGAAGTATTGAATAATTTCCTTATAAGATCATGAGTAACACTGACAGACTTTATGTTTGATAGGAAATAATTTTGAAAGATCTATTAAAAATATTTCTTAAGGAAAATATCCTTCCCCTTTGAAAAATAATTTTTAAAACATAAATACCTTTTAAAAATATTTTCATTAAAAATAAACTTGAAAACTAATAAAGTAAACATTAAAGATATTTTTAAATCATTTTTCCTTTGAAAATTTTATTGGTGCTTAAAAAGCATTTGAAAACTGTTTTTCCATGAAAACATATAATGAAGCTTGAAAACATTTAAAAAATTATTTGAAAATATATATTGAAAAAATTATTTCAATTTATCCTTTTAAACCCTCAATGTAGACATAAATGAAATGACCGTTGGTAAATAAATACACATCATACGAGACAAAAAGAATATTCTTTTTTCATGGTAGAATGATTAGAAAGTGCCATGATCTAAATATGACAAGAAGATTATTTTTTTAAGAAATTTTTTTTTACAAGTTAAAATTAGGGGAAATTTCCATTTAAATATCATAGTATAATTTTAAAATATTCATGGACAAATTTTAATAAAACATGTTTTTTGGGAAATATAAATTTCCAACCAAAGACTGAGGTATGGCCATATAATATTAAAAAGATTTTATTAATTTCATGTAGTACCAAAGAGTAGAAAATTCATATTAATACATGAATAAATGAATACTAACCTAAGAAAAGGAGAATTAATGAGTGTTCTCAAAATATGGATCAAATTATTTCACTAATTAAAATGTGATCATAAACAATTTCGATCCATCCAACGACCCTAAGGCCATTAATTTTTTATTATAAACAAATCCCCATTTTAAGGGAAGAAAGGGGGAACCCGAATATACATCATTGATAAAGGAAATATCACAACCTGAAGGTCAATAAAGATAAAAAAACTGACATCATTGAGCTACCCATCCTCAACAATTGAACATGAATAAACAATCCACTGTTGCAAGGATGAACGGTTAGCAACTGTCATGTGTCAAAGAATAGGCCTGATCTGATGGCTGATGACATACCTGTAAAGACCTGTAAATTTCAAGGAAATTTTTTTCAAATTTTTTTTGGGATTTTATGAGTACGCAGTTTCTAACAGCACCTAATTCTGAGGCCCGTTGTGCCCGGAATCAATTTTCGATGTTTAGCTCGTGTACGTTCAGTAAATGAACAAGAGGGTTTTTCTATCTTTTGAACGGGTGCTCAGAATTGAAATCCTAGGGCACCGATGGAACCGCAGCACCAGTAAGTGCATAAGAATACCTTTACCGAAGATGCATTTTTCTTTGGAGGATTACTTTAAAAAGTGGTTTAAATAAAAAGTGAATAATATTGTGTACAATTTTATTTATAATTCTAAGGTGGTTTTATGCAACATAGTGGAGTTAGGGTGCGACCCACTAACATCCTAAATACCCATGGGAGGATAAATGTAAGGTGGGGCCCACACGAGCCCCAACCTTTTCACTTTCCATAACACTTTAAACCCCCCATTAAACCCCTTTTATTTAATTGGGTAACTCCTCCTCTCCCCACTCTTCCACATTAATTCATGCCAACACACATTTAATCAATTAATTGATTTAAGTTTTTAAATTTTGTAAATTTTAATGCGTGGAAAAGTAAAATAAAATAAGGTGAAGCTTATTTTATTTTGGTTATCTTGTTGTGTTGAGAATTGGAGGAGAGAGCTCTAGTCCCTTTTGAAGAACATCATCTTCAACGAAGAACACCAACTCTCCGATGAAGAACGTCGGCTCGGTGGTCCCGGTTTCTCCATCCTTTTCTTCCTCAGTGACAAGGGAGGATACACCGACGACGAGGGAAATGATTCCATCATCAACGGCGCTTGTCAGCCACAAACTTTCTTCGAGGTAGGGGTGTGTTTGGATTGGGTAGTGATTGGTTTTCCTTCCATGTTGTCGTTCCTATTAAACCACTTGTTATATAACTAATGCAAAAGGGAACGGACCAAACTAACATGATATGATTCCTCCGTCATTCTTGTGAATAAGTGGAGAACTTCAACTGTTATTTAGTATTGAATCAAGTTATGTTTTTGGAGCCAATTGGAAGCCTGAAAACATTGTAAATGGCCTCAAAGCATCAGGGATACCTAGAAGCAGATGTTTCGTAGAAATTAGATCATAGGTACGAAGAACAGACACCTCGGGAGGCATGTTGGCCAGAGGCTTCATTTCTAAAAAATTCAAGAAAACATGGAGTGTCCTCCAAAAGCACATGCCGTGTAGTAAAATCATAATGTGGCTTCTGTTTCGGATGTTAGAGAAGTAACACACGGTGTGTGACTCTAGATAGACGGCGTGTACTCTCCACATAGTTTGACTGAGGAGACATTGATGGACATAGCGTGTATTCAGGGAAAATACACGGACATGGACAGAAGTACACAGCCAAGAGGCACAATGTGTACTCTCTACACAGAATGGTAGAAATGGCTTCACGAGGCTCGGTGTGTAATCTGGAAGATACACTGACACGGGCGGAACCACATGGCTCGGGGCACAGCGTGTACTACCTCACCATGGCAGAAGCGGCTAGGTGAGGCTCAGCGTGTTATCTGAAAGACACACAGACACTGGAATAACCACACGGCCAGGGGCACGGCATGTACTACCTCACCATGGTATAAGCGGCTTCGTGATGACTCGGCGTGTATTCTGGGAATACACGGACACGAGGTGGAGTACACGGGAATGTACTCCATCACACTGCTAGGCATGGCCAACGCACATGGAACCGACCCAAGAGGTTTTGACACAGCGTGTAACCATACCACACGTCTTGTACTTACTTATCTACATGACCAGCCCTACGACACGGGTTGTTTCACACGGGCAGTACCCGTTGTTTGGTGACACTGTGTGTATCTCTTACCTACACACCGTGTACTTTAGGGAAATGTCTTGGTTGTCTTATTATCTGTGACTTGGGCATGTTTTGATTTTTTTCCCTTATTTTGTCGGATGGAACTATAGGATACATCAACTCTGGACTTCGTGAGAGTTGATGTATCGATCTTTGAATCAAAGAGCGGACCCTCCAGTAATCAAGCATGTTGTGTGTGGGAACCCTAGAGTTGTCTACGATTGTGATGACGATGACGACTTTACTTGGATCCTACATGGGTTCGGCAGTGAGGACGACTTTACTTGGATCCTACGTGGGTTCGGCAATGATTATAACTGTACTTGGATCCTATGTGGGTTCAGCAGCTATGGTTACTATACTAGGATCCTGCGTGGGTTCGGCAATGATGACTTCTGTACTTGGATCATACGTGGGTTCGGTAGAAGAGATTATTTATAGGCTACATCTATCATCTCCACCCATCTTCGTGAGTAGTATAACTGTGTCAGTTGAGTCTTGACTTTCAATCATTATCTCCAATATGATTGTCTTGATTTCCGGTGTGGACTAAGTTGTACATTCCTTTGTGGACTGAGTTGTACTTTCTTGTGTGGACTGGGTTGTTCTTGGGCTCGTGAGTTGGAGCCGAACAGGAATTGATGACTTAGGTATATGTATGGGCATATACTTAAGTAGATTTGGTTGATACTTCATGTTTGTACCTTTACTTTTTGATTTATCCTTTGCGGATTCTGGGAGACCTTGGGGTGTCTCAGGGTCCCTAATGAGTATCGTATACTCACCCCTGCATGGGCTATGCCTGCATTAAGTTGTATTGGATGCAGACGATGGACAGCGCTGATCATGGTTGAGTCTTGTGGAGCGGGATGGTACTTGGAGGTGGACCACTTGGTGGGATGTACACCGAGAAGACGGCTGGACCTGAGGAGCTGAGGATACCATCTATACCCACCATTCAGGTGGGATAGTCGATGGACAACTCGGTGGTTTCTTATTTACTTTACTTTTGTCGTACTTTCTTTTCATTTGAACTATAATTTCAGTTGGGTTTGTATTCTGGCCCATTTACTTTCCAACACTTACTTATGTACCCATTTTACATAGTGTTTACTTCATCTTGCATACTTTGTTGTGTTTCTTTACTTATAAAAATGAAATGCCTTTCCTTTTTTCATGATTTACGCCTTTGGTGCTAGTCGCCAGCCCCTGGCCTATGGAAGGCGGGCTTAGGTTAGTCACGACAAGGGCCCTGAGGATGGGTCATGACAAATTGGTATCAGAGGAGTCAGTTCTACCGCAGAACTTAGGACTCTGATAATTTCATTCTGTGAAGCAATATTGTTAAGTGTGTTGAGTGTGGATATTAGTCCAGGGAGTCCTGTGTTGGTGTGGCGGCTGACATATCTGTACACTAGGACCTTGACATCTGATTTTCGACTTAGTGCTCAAAAACACTGATTGCACATGTGTTTCAAAAGTTTTCATTGTGATTACTTTGAGTCAGCTCACCAGGTATACTATATTAATCATGGCGCACCTGTTTCTTTTCCGGATGACCCCACGAAGGCAGCAAGCTAGGGTTCCCAGTTATGTACGAGATGGCATCCCACCGAGCGACGAGGCCTCGGTGCAGGGCCCCATTACAGCGGAGGCACCAGCGGTACCTCTACCCACTGGGCCACTGATACCACCAGCCCCAACAGCAGAGAGTGCACGTCTCCTGAGTGCACTGCATGAGTTTCAGCGATAGAGGACACCCTGGTTCCATGGAGAGATAGACCCTCATGCAGCCGAGTATTGGCTGAAGGCTGTTGTTCGAGTCTTCAAATTGGTAGGGACACCAGCAGATCTTATGATGATCCTTGCGCCGAGTCTCTTGCATGCGGCAGCAGGTAGATTGTGGGGCCTGTTACTCCAGGTGCATGACGAGGCATCCCTACTTTGGATGGACTTTGATAGCCTCTTCCACTTTTAGTTCGTTCCAGCAACCCTTGGTGCGGTGCGCATCCAGTAGTTACTACAGCTGCGGCAGGGCAGCCTGACAGTAGCCCAGTACTCGGTGAGATATACCGACCTCTCGCGCTACTCCACAGACATGGTATGGGACCAATTCTTCTAGGCCCAAAACTTCAAGAAGGGACTAAGTTATGAGATCATAGCTTCGATGATCTCCCTCAACATTCAGACACAGGAAGGAGTACTGGAGTGAGCCCTTCTTGTGAAGAGCTTCCTTGCTGAGCCTATGCCAGCAGCGAGACCTACCGCAGGGCGACACATAGTGGAGTCTTCTACAGCTGGAAGTAGTCAGATGTCACAGAGGTGCAAGAAGACCAGGCCATCAGGTGGGAAACCTCAAGATACTGGTTCGGAGGTGCGGGGAACACGCAGTAGAGCCAGTCATACAAGAGGCAGGCAGTTCTAAGCATGCGGCGGGCAGAGCCACATGGCTCGTCACTGCCCGACCAGCCATGCAGAGGAGTAGCAGACAATTTAGGGACCACCTAGGCAAAGGCAGAGGTTCGACCATGGCGGTCCGTAAGGAGTTGGAAGATGATGCATAGGAGCTGGTTGAGCAGCGGGTGGTGGGCAACACTTTGACGCTTTACCACCACCACCACCAGGAGGTCCACCCCAACCATAGGGAGCTGTCGGATAAAGGCAGGCTCAGCCTCAGGTAGTGGAGGCTTACAACCACGGAGCACCTGATATGATTCAAGGTATTATTTTTGTCTACTCCACCCTTGCTGCAGTTCTTATAGACACAGGGGTGAGTCATTCTTTCATTGATGCTTCCCTTGTTCGGAGCTCGGAGATTCCGACAGAGCCGTTGGCTCGATCCTTGTGGCTAGAGACTCCTACGAGATAAAACACAATGATTACGCACTGGTGACGGTAGTGTGAGCTTACTCTATGAGGCGATAGATTTGGCTGGGATCTTCTTGTAGCGGCGTCGAGTCCTTACGACACCATCTTGGTCATGGATTGGTTATCTACAATCCATGCTCATATCGACTTTATTAGCTGCAAGGTGCGGTGTGTCCGCCCCCATGGGAGCAGTTTCACCTTCACTGGCGAGAAGGGAGCCTTTGCAGTGCAGGATGGACTCACGTAGAGTAGAGGATAGCAGATCAACCATCAGTTGGCTAGTCTCATCCTAGGATCAGTTGATATGCGGAGTTCGATTTTTCCTATTGTGGAGGACCAGTATGCGAACATTTTTCATGATGATGTTTCAGGACTACCTCCTCGTATAGAGGTAGAATTCTATATTGACCTATATCCCAGGATAGCCCCGATATCTACTACAGCATATCGGATGGCTCCCGCTGAGCTTCGTGAGCTACAGGTATAGCTGGAGGACTTGCAGGGCAAGGGATTCATTCAACCCAGTGTTTCACCCTGGGCTTCCCTGATTTTGTTCGCCAAGAAGGTGGATGAGAGCTTGCAACTGTGTGTAGAATACCCTCACCTGAATCAGGTGACTGTGAAGAACAAGTATCCACTTCCGAGGATTGATGACCTCTTCGATCATCTTAAGGGAGCACAATGGTTCTCGAAGATAGACCTCAGATCAGGCTATCATCAGCTCAGAGTTTGAGATGAGGATGTGCAGAAGACGGCCTTCAGGTGTTGGTATGGCCACTATGAGTTCTTGGTTATTACTTTTGGTGTAACCAAAGCTCCAGTAGTGTTCATGAGTCTCATGAACAGGATCTTCCAGCCTTACCTCGATCGATTTGTCATAGTCTTCATCGACGACATACTGATTTACTCGACTACTGAGGAGGATCATGCCTACCACTTGTGGGTTGTACTAGACACACTCCGAGAGAAAAATCTTTATGTTAAGCTCTGGAAGCATCAGTTTTGGATTCTAGAGGTCCACTTCTTGGGACATGTCATCTCTGAGGTGGGAGTTTCGGTGGATCCTGCGAAGATTGAGGCAGTACTAGCTTGGGAGCCAGCCAGGAGCATGACGGAGGTGCGGAGTTTCCTAGGTCTAGCTGGGTACTATCGAAGATTTGTGCCAGACTTTTCCAGTGTAGTAGCACCACTTTCAGCTTTGACAAAGAAGGGGAAACCCTTCGTGTGGTCAGATAAATGTCATTAGAGCTTCCAGGATCTGAGACAAAGATTGACCAGTGCACCCATCTTGAGGCTACCGAAGGAGGTATTAGGGTGCGTAGTTTACTGCGATACAATAGGGACTGGACTCAGGTGTGTCCTGATGCAGGAGTGGGCAGTGATCACTTACGGTTAATGACATTTGAGGCATCACGAGCAGAACTACGCAACCAATGACCTGGAGTTAGCAGCAGTGGTCTTTACCTTGAAGATGGGGTGGCACTATCTGATGGACGAGCTCTTTACAGTCTACTCTGACCACCAGAGTCTCAGGTATATCTTCTCACAGAAGGACCTGAACCTGAGACAGCGGTGATGGATCGAGGTCCTCTAAGACTATGAATTTGAGATAGTCTATACTCTTGGTAAGGGGAACGTAGTAGCCGATGCTCTCAGCATGACGACGAGTATTCAGCTACATGGAGAGGTGATAGAACAACTAGCCATGTTGCAGATATCCTTCGTGGATAGAGATAGAGAAGCCTTTCTATAGTCACTCATAGTCACTCCTCCACTACTTTAGTGGGTCATAGAGGAACAGTGTGGGGACGTTGACTATGAGACATGACATGCACACATATCCACAGGATAGGTACCAGATTTATTTTTTGTAGGAGGAGAGTAGTCATCCTTTTCAGGGGATATACCATGGTACCAGCTGCTTTACAGGAGGAGGTTCTAAGGGAGTTTCACACTTCCCCATTGGTGGTACATCTAGAAGTAGTGAAGATGTACCAAGATCTCAGAAGACAGCACTGGTGGTCGGGTATGGAGAAGACTATGGTAGAGTTCGTTTCATGATGCCTCATATGTAAGCAGGTGAAGGTGGAGAAATAGGTACCAGCAGGATTAGTACATCCCTTATAGATCCCGTAGTGGAAGTGGGATGGGATATCCAAAGATTTTTTGATAGGGCTTCCACATACTTTCAGAGGACACGACTCTATCTGGGTGATCGTAGAGTGACTCACCAAGTCGGCCCACTTCCTACCTATGAGAGAGCAGGGCTCAGTGGAGAGCTTGAGATGCCTATAAGTTCAAGAGATCGTACGGCTTCATGGTGTGTCATCATATATCATCTCTGATCGAGACACTCGCTTTACTTCTTGGCTTTGGGAAGGGTTGCAGGAGGATTTTGAGATGCAGCTATGCCTGAGCACTGCCTTTCATCCTCAGTCAGATGGCCAGATGGAGAGGACCATTCAGACTCTCGAGGACATGCTCTATGCATGTGTTCTCGACTTTGGTCTCAACTGGGAGGATCACTTACCCTTGGTGGAGTTTGCGCACAACAACAGCTACCACTCCACCTTCGGGATGGAACCATACGAGGCTTTATACGGTCGACCTTGCAGATCACCTCTGTGCTGGACTTACCCTGTGTAGGTAGCACTCATAGGACCAAAGATGGTTCAGGCTATGACAGAGAAGGTGCAGATCATTCTGGAGCGGATGAGGACTGCACAGAGTAGACAGAAGTCCTATGCTGATATGAGGTGGAGACCACTGGACTTCGAGGATGGCGACCACATTTTCTTACAGGCCTCACCTCGATGAGGATTATAGAGATTTGGCCGAGGTGGAAAGTTATCTCTACGCTTCATCAGACCATTCCATGATCTCAGTAGGGTAAGTGAGGTGTCATATTGTCTGGCTCTTCCACCTCAGTTACACCAGGAGCACGACGTCTTATACATATCTCAGCTAAGGAGATACATGCATGACCCGACGCATATCATTGATCACAGGGAGCTGGACATCAATGACAGTGTGGATTTTGTGGAGGTCCTTGTGGAGATCGAGGATCGACAGGAACGGGTCCTATGTGGACGGTCGATTCCTCTGGTGTGCATTCGTTGGCAGCACGGTAACCTCCAGAAGAGCACATGGGAACAGGAGGCTCAGATACATGCATTGTACCCTCATTTGTTTCCCTAGTTTATGATGTATCTTTACAGGGATGTAAATCCCTGAGGTGGGAGTAATGTAAAAACACTTAAATTTCAAGACAATTTTTTTCTTAAATTCTTTGGGATTTTACAAGTACACAGTTTCTGACGACACCTGATTCTGAGGCCCGGTGTGCTCGAAATCAATTTCTGAAGTTTAGATCAGGTACGTTCAGTAAACAAATGAGGGTGTTTTATATATTTTGAACTGGTGCTCAGAATTAAAATCTGAGGGCACTGATGGAACCGCAGCACTGGTAATTGCTTAAGAGGACCTTTACTGAAGATGCGTTTGCTTTGGAGGAGTTGTTAAAAATGTGGTTTAAATAAAAAGTGAATAAAATTGTGTACAATTTTATTTATAATTCTAAGGTCGTTTTATCCTACATGGGGGAGTTAGGGTGGGACCCACTAATATCCTAACTACCCATGTGAGGATAAATTTATGTTGGGGCTTACACGATCCCCAACTGTTTCACTTTCCATAACCCCTTAAACCCCCCCCCCCCCCCCCATTAAACCCCTTATATTTAATTGGGTAACTCCTCCTCTCCCCACTCTTCCACATTAATTCATGCCAACACACATTTGATAAATTAATTGATTTAAGTGTTTAAATTTTGTAAATGTGAATGCATGGAAAAGTAAAATAAAATAAGGGGAATCTTATTTTATATTGGTTAGCTTGTTGTGTTGAGAATTGGAGGAGAGAGCTCTAGTCCCTTTTGAAGAACTTCATCATAAATGAAGAACGCCAACTCTCTGACGAAGAACGTCGGCTCTATGGTCCTGGTTTCTCCATCCTCTTCTTCCTCCACAATAAGGGAGGAGACACCGATGGTGAGGGAATCGATGCCATCATCTGCGGATCTTGACAACCACAAACATTCATCAAGGTAGGGGTGTGTTTGGATTGGGTAGTGACTGGTTTTCATTCCATGTTGTCGTTCCTCTTAAACCACTTGTTATCAAACTAATGCGGAAGGGACCGAACCAAACTAACATGGTCCAATTTCTCTGTCGTTCTTGTGAATAAGTGGAGACCTTCAACTGTTCTTGAGTGGTGAATCAAGTTATGTTTTCGGAGCTGATCGGTGGCCCAAAAACATCATAAACGACCTCAGAGCATCGGGGTGATCTATAAGAGGATGTTCCATAGAAATATGATCATCAGAACAAAGAACAGGTGCCTTGGTAGGCGTACTGGCTAGAGGCGTCATTTCTGTTAAATTCCAGAATACATGGCGTGTACTCCAGAAGCACACTCCATGTAGTAAAAGCATATTGTGGCTTTCATTTCAGATGTTAGAAAAGTAACACACGGCGTGTGACTCCAGACACACGACGTGTAATCTCCCCATAGTTTTACTAAGGAGACATCGATGGACATGGCGTGTATTCAGGGAAAATACATGAACATAGACCGAAGTACATAGCCAAGAGGCACGACGTGTACTCTCTACGCAGAATGGAAGAAATGGTTTTGTGAGGCTCGGTGTGTAATCTGGAAGATACACGGACACGGGAGAGAACCACATGGCCAGGGGCACGGTGTATACTACCTCACCATGGCAGAATCGACTTTGCGAGGCTCGACGTGTAATTTGAAAGATACACAGACACAGGAAAAACCACACAGCGAGGGGCACGGTGTGTACTACCTCACCATGGCAGAAGCGGCTTCGTGATGACTTGGCGTGTATTCTGGGAATACACGGACACGGGGTGGAGTTTACGGGCATATACTCCATCACATAGCCTAGCATGGCCAGCGCACATGGAACCGAACTAAGAGGTTTGGACACGGCGTGTAACCATACCACACGCCGTGTACATACTTATCTATAGGACCAGCCCTACGGCACGGGGCGTTTCACACGGTCAGTACCCGGTGTTTGGTGACATGACATGTATCGCTTACCTACACGTCGTGTACTTTAGGGAAATGGCTTGGTTGTCTTATTCACTATGACTTGGGCACATTTTGCTTTGTTTTTCTCCAATGTTGTGGGATGGAACTATGGGTTACATCAACTCTGGACTTCTTGACATTTGATGTATCGGTCTTTGACTCGAGGAGTGGACCCTCCAGTAATCAAGCGTGCGGTGTTCGGGAACCCTAGAGCTGGTTGCGACTGCGATGACGATGATGACTGTAATTGAATCCTACGTGGGTTCCGTAGCGATGATGACTGTACTTGGATCCTACGTGGGTTCTACAGCGAGAACGATTGTACTTGGATCTTACGTGGGTTTGGAAGTGATGGTAATTATACTAGGATCCTACGTGGGTTCGGTAGTGACGACTTCTGTACAAGGATCCTACGTGGGTTCGGCGGGGGAGATGATTCAGAGGCCACATCTATCATCTCCACCCCTCTTCATGAGTAGTATACCAGTGTGAGCTGAGTCTTGACTTTTAATCATTATCTCTGATATTATTGTCTTGCTTTCCTATGTGGGCTGAGTTGTACTTTCTTTTCTGGACTGAGTTGTACTTTCCTCTATGAACTGGGTTGTACTTGGGCTCGTGAGTTAGAGCCAAACTGGAATTCATGACTTAGGTATATGTATGGGTATATACCTAAGTAGAGTCAGTTGATAGTTTTTGTTTGTATCTTTCCTTTGTGGTTTATACTTTATGGATTCTGGGAGACCTTCAGGGGTATTGGGGTCTCTACTGAGTATCGTATACTCACCCCTGCACGGGCTAAGCCTGCACTACGTTGTGTTGGATGAAAACGACAGAAAGCGCTGATCATGGTTGAGTCTTGTGGAGCAGGATGGTACCTGGAGGTGGACCACTTGGTGGGACATACATGGAGCCGATGGTAGAACCCGGGGAGCTGAGGAGACCATCAGTACCCACCCTTCAGGTGGGATAGCTGGAGGACAACTCGGTGGTTGCTGATTTACTTTACTGTTGCCGTATATTATTTTTAGTTGTACTGCACTTTCATTTGGGTTAGTATTCTGGCTCATTTACTTTCTAGAACTTACTTTTGTACCCAGTTTACTTAGTGTTTACTTCATCTTGCGTACTCTGTTGTGTTTCTTTACTTATAAAAAAGAAATTCCTTCCATTTTATCAGGATTTACACCTTTGGTGCAAGTCGCCAGCCCCTGGCCTATGGAAGGAGGGCATGGGGTAGTCACGGCAGGAGCCCTGAGGACGGGTCGTGACAATACCTTCTCAAACATCTGAATCCAAAAAACACTACAACGATGAATGGCAACTCCGAGACCTCCTTGGGAGCCTGATCCACATGGTCGAATATGGGTGCATCACCATACCAATAGACCTCACAGAAGGAACCTTTCCACCATTCTAAAATCATATCTCAATAGCGTCTTAAAAAGTGACCATCCTGGACAAGCCACGCTACCCTCCACATTACACCCCCGCAATGAGAGTCACATAAGCCCAGAAGACAAACCCAAAGGCACATGTTCAAGCCATCGTCACCTAGGACAAGGTGGCCCAAACCCGCATCATGTGAAAGCCACTAATGAGAGATTCTGGGTCATCCTGAAATAGAAACACCACTCTGGGCATGAATCAGCTCCAATAATATCCTTAGAGCAGCCTCACCATGTTCTGAAACCTCATGGTAACATGCTAGAGGGAATGCACAAAGAAGAACCAATGAGGTTGAACCAGGATAACCAAATCGAAATCCACTGACCGAGTTGAAACAAATCACGCAATACCCGATACACCTAGTTGAAGAAAATAACGCATACAAAATAAAATTTAATGAAACATACATACCAAATAAACCTGAATAAATCACAGAAGCTACAACCAAGAAACACCTCCCCCTCCTAATAAACAATCTCGATAAATATTGATATTGATTCAATAAACTCTTACCATATGGTAACATTGAATCATACTCCCCATGTAGTAAAATGAAATTACATGGATCTTTAAAATATCATGTGAATGAGGAGATTCATTTTATATCATTTCAATGGTAGTTTATACACTTCGTATAAAAATATAGGTGTATAATTTGGCATATGTCTCAAAGAATGAAAATTGAGACAAAATTAATTTAATGATTTGGTAAATTTTGAAACATAAACTCCATTATATAAATATCATAAATTGGATATGTAAACAACCATATATTTAAGTATAATAGTCATAAAATACATTAATTTTCAATATATACACTACACAAAATAAGTGAGCATTGAATAAGGTATGTATCTGATTGAAATAAAGAGTTAGATGAAATTCCCAGACCTCGTGTCTTGACTCTCACTGTACTCATTCAAACCTCATAGATAATAAAAATAAATTTATTATACATCTATCATAGAACCATATTCTTAATTATAATATGATATATAGTTTGAATCTAGATTTATATTACCCACTTGTTGATAATTCTATGTTAAGGTTTCACTTCGGGTAATATTTACTTTGTTTTTTGCATGTGTCTTACTTTGTTATATATTTAGCCCTTATAATTATATAATGATTTACAGAATTTAAATAATGATTTAAATTAAATTTATATTAAGTATATTATTATTATAATCCATAGAATATATAATTTCAAAATGGAATACATCATTCATGGAGACAGTAAGTCGTACGTACGCATGAACGTTATTTCCGTTTAATTGTCGTATTGAAAAAAGTCATATATGAATATATATATATATATATATATATATAATTGTTATAGTATCTTTATTATATCATATTTACCAATTATATTCACTAAACCATATTTAATACATTTCATGTTGTGTATTAACGAATCACATCGCTTTGAGGGGGCGGTAGGTCAGACATCCTCAAACGAAATTATCATATTAACATAAAATGGATAGTATAAAGATATGTGTTCTAAAATAATTAAATAAGATTAATTAAATAATAAATATTGTATAAAACATATATAAATAAAGTTTCCTTCATAATTTCCACCATGAGAGGTGGTAAAGGAAAAATGAACAATCTTTGTTTAGTGAGGCAGTAATCTACTGTACACATAAATAATAGGTTCGTTACCCATTACATGAAAATGTGTGTATGTTAAGGTCAAACCCATAACATAAAAACCTGAATATATTTATGATCATTTTTTTAAGCAACAATTGAATAATAATTTTTGATGGAGTGGAAAAAAAAATAAAAGAATAGAGTTTCAGGGAGGGTGATTCCACTTAATTGGGTAACTCCTTTCGGTTTATACTAAAGGGATTCCATAAAGGATTTCTTCCCAAATATGGACACAAGGAGGATGAGAAAGATTTTTGGAAGATTTTGTGAAAGATTTTTTTCAATCCAAATTTCCTTTAAAAGCATGGGGATGTCGTAGGAGAGGAGGCCTTTTATAATGGAGAAGGGGTGGTCCTCTTGTAATATTTTAAAAGAAAGGGGCCCACCCACTTTTTTTATTTAAAGTGGATAAATAGTGGTCCAATGTAGATCCAAGGGAGGATATTGCCGAAACATTTCCATAAAATTTCTTTTGGGAAAGTTTATAGGTCATTTTGGGTCTCCAATTTAATGATTAGTCCTTAGCTATGTTTAATTTTACCTTAATTGATGTGATTAAATATTTGATTACATTCAATAATATTTATTGTAAAAAACTAAGTGGACCTTTTTAGACTTTATAAATTATTCAAATTTAAAATATGAAATCCAATTTTACAAATTCCAATCACATAAGTGGATGAAATTAATTTAAAATTAATCCTACTGACAGGATGATAATGGGTGTTTTTATTGTAAAAGTGTTCAAATGTTTGTGATTTTTTTCTGTCTAATTTAAAAGGTAAATTGGTTATAATTAACTAAATTTAATTAATTGAAAAATATTATATAAATAATCTATCATACTATTTTAAAATATAGTTTACCTTTATAAATTAATTAAATGAAAAAATGTAGTTTTGAATTAAAATTATGTTTTTTAAACTAATCATTAAAAATGAAACCTTAAAAAATTTACTATAACCTAATTTTTATGTTTATATTCCAAATATATAGTTTGTTAGGAAATATTATACATATAAAACATACAAAAAATGTGTTTCAAATGGGTTCTTCATTAAAAGGTGTTAAAACTACCTTAATTAAAATATTGTCTTTGATGTGTTAAATTGGTTTTATCCTTATCTAATGTATATAAAAATCTAAAGGATGATTATAAAAAAGTTACTTGGATATATAACATATATATAAAAATAAAATTACTTAATAAAATTAATTTATTTAATATATTAGGATTAATACATCTTTCTGATTATAATAACAGTTTTCTATAAAAATACTTTATTTATATTAAATTGGTTCTTATATTCATTTATAAATATTATATAACTAATTATTTCATTTTATATTTTTTTTAAACCATTTACCTAAAATTTTTAGCTAATAATATTCAAAATAGATAATTTAATATCTATGTTACAAATTATTATTGTTTTTTAATAATATATTATATTTTTGTAACACTTGGTGTTTCTTGTTACGTGTGTCGTCAAGGAAAGTCTGTCTTGTCTTAAATATATGCTTACCTTAGTATTCCGTATAGAGAAAGATAACCTTTATATTTATTATACTGCATGATTTAATTTTAATTGTGTATAACACAAGATAAACATAGTGTTTTAATATAAAATAGTTATATTCAGTGTTGTGTTAAATATAAAATATCAAAAAAATTAAATTAGTTCGAAAAAATTAATTCAGAGAATCTCGGGGTGTTACATTCTACCCCCCTTAAAATGATTTATCCCCACATAATTTATCTAGGTTATCAAAGGTTTAATACTAAATATTTTCATTCATAGAATCTGACATCATAAAAATTAATACTAAATCATCCTTTTAAAAGGGAATGTTAGAAACATTACCTCTACTCAAAGTAACCAATAACCAGGTTCCCACATATTAGATCATAGTTTGGGATTAAATATTGGACATTGAGGGAAAATATAAATATTTATAAGCTATTATTTAGGTCATAAATCACACACAATTGAATGATCAAAGAATATTTGAGGTCCTCAAAGTCATAAATTGGTGATTATTTAAAAGGCCATTGGTTCTAAAAAAAATTAAAGTATATGGACAACATTTTTTGATAAATTTCAGAAAATTGACTAATTATTGATATATTTCTATAAATATAATTTCATAATTTTGTTGTTACTTGATCAATTTGCAATAATTCCATTACGTCAAATAATTAATGTCTATAAATTAACTTTGGTGCATAAAAAACAAAAATGTACTTTTAACAGATCTTAAGGCCCATAAAAAAGTGTAAATATTTTTCTCCTAAATATCATTATGCCTCAATCTGAAAATATAAAATGGAAAAATAATGATACATAATAATTATTTATTAATCAAAAATAATTATACATTAACAATAATGTTGAGTACGCTATTGGTAAGCATGAAACCCTTATCACCCTTTGATCATTGGTTCAAGACCTACAGCCTTTCTTGACTTGGTTGGTTGTCACCCAACATACATGATGTCATTTTCTAAAACCACACTAGTATAATTTTAAAATTAAATTAAATGATCATCTTTGAAATAAGTTTAATCAATAAATATCATTTTAACTAGTGTTATCAATACAACCTCCATACATAAATTTTTATATGATGATTAACTTAAACATTTCATGAATGTTTATCCTTATAATCCTTCAAAAATATAAAAATGAAACATATTATAAAGAAGTTAATGAAATAAGTTTAACGTTATTCTTTCATATAACACAAAATATCTATTGGTAGTCACATTCTAAACATTTGAATACCCTCAACATATATTCTCATAAAATATGGTAATTACCTGAATTACCATAAATATATGTGTAAGACATGAAAGATTCCTTTTTCCAAAGGTTACTGGATATATTCCACAAATCCAAGAAATTTTATACTTGATCTATAATGACATTAAACACTTTTTCAAAAAAAAAATAATCATTTCCAAGGTAATCAGTGCTATCAATTTTACATTATCCAAATCAATCATCTCTTCTTCGAATAGAAACAAAAATTTTCTCAATATATTTATCACACTAATGGTTTCCTTACTTTAATCAAAATATAACTTTTCTATTTCTTAGTCACCATTAAACATATCCAGTTCAAACTCTAATTAAAGGTTATTCTGAAAATACATGTATATTTCATGATTCATATAACATAATCATTGAATTCCAAAACTTATGTACTTCATTCATCCAATTTCATTCTTAAAAAATTACCCATGATTCATCTAATTATTCCTTGATAACTCTTTCCTATATTATTAAATATTAATCATGTCTTAAGCTTACTCAACCTCAATAAAATCGTGATCCTTATGATTAGTGTAAAAAATACAGGATGAACATCGCATACCATTCACATGTTTTTGGTAGTCTCATTATCTTCATAAGTCTAACCAATACTCCTACCTCTTTCAAGATTATATTTATGATATTACCACTTAGGAAATTGATTTTAATAATTCCCATTCCCTACACATCTGAAACATTAAACTTTAACCGTGTTACTTCTAGTTCTCTCCATTGGAAAACCCCGAAATCACGAGGTGAGAAACACATATCATAGAAGAAATCCATGTAATCGTGAAATATTAATTATAGGATGTATAAATAATGAAACTACCATTAAATTGATTGCACCTTAGTTTTATCCTAGGTTAGTCATAGCCATACACTATTCTTATCATTTGTAATGGTTCATGAAGAGTTTGTGAATTCCCAAAGCATATCCCCTAGGAGTGTCAAAATAGGCGTAAAACAAGGCCCATTGTCTTGTACCAAATTACCCTGAGTCTGGACCAAAACATCTTGTCATAATTTTTAATCCCATGTACATCTATTCCAATTCCATATCCACTAATATTTTCCATACATGGATTTATTTCTAGAAAACCACCAACTATATGCTTCAGGACATTTTCCCAGGGTTTTCACTATCCTTATTCTTATGCTTAAACATGTTCTTAGGGTTCTCACTATGGTTTTCTCATCCTAGATTCCAAGGTTTAACTAGAACTTTTCTCTAATAGAAACTATAACGACCAAATTTTGACATACATTAACATTACATCACTTTTTCACAATACATAAAACATTATACAAATAGACACCAAAATAATTTTCTAGTATAGTACCATTGTAAACATAGAAATATTAGAACTGATAGATAAGTGAGCTATATTATATCCCCCTAGATTCTTAATGAATAGAACCCTTCTTAGACACATCACGAATTGTACATATCATCATAATCTGGGGATGGAAAATTAAAATGGGGTCATCTCAAATGCTCAGTAAGGGTATGCAATGGATATATTTAAGAATAATCATGATCATAGGGGTATAAGAAAATTATCATAAAATAGAATATCATACTAAAAATATCAAAGATCATATACATGAATCGGGGAATAGGGATTAGCAGTTCATAAGACATGAATCATTTGTAAATGATGAATATAAGCTATGAAATCAAAAAATAGGAATAAAACATGGAATTTCTTCGGACACATAAGCATATAATATGATTTTAATAGTATCAAAGGTATCATCGCGAAGACTATCATCGTAATATGGGTTCACACCCCAAATCATCTTGGTATTCTTGGTTCACTCCCATGTCCATCTTAGTAGCTTGATTTCACCCCTCATACAATCCTAGAAGTCATGGTTCACTCCCACATCCATCTTAGTAGTCAAGGATCATTCCTAAAACCATAATTGGATATCTAATGAGATATACATCTTTTATTAATTAATTGGAGGGATATATATGTCCCACCAGTCTCATAATTAAATCATACATATATATTCCACAAATCATAAACAATCATATTGTAACCTGTGGAAAAAGATAGGTTTTATAATCATATCATAATAAAAAAAATCTGTTAAAATAAGAGGGATTGAAAGGAATATAACTGGTGAAATTGGAATGTTTTTCATTAACATCATTCCATAAAAAAATAAAACATTATATGAAATAATATGAATGGAATCACTTAATAATTTCCCTACGAAGTCATGAAAAACACCAACAGATGTTATCTTAGAATCAAAATAATTTTAAATGTTTTTTTCAAAACATTTTTTAAATAAAATATCATTATAATTAGAAAAAAATAGAAGATAAATCCTTTTCAAAACTATTTTAATTAAAAATAAACTTGAACACTTATAAAGGAAACATTAAAAGTATTTTTAAATCCGTTTTCCTCAGAAAAATTTTATTGGAGTTTAATTTTTTTGGAAAACCAGTTTCCCTTTAAAACATATAAATTAAGCTCCAAAACCATTTTTGTGAAATTTTATTTTAAAAAAATTCTCAAAATTTACCATTTTAAACACCCAAACGAAACATCAAAGAAATTATTGTGGGTAAATTCATAAATTTCATACGTGTTATAAATAAAATTCTTTTTAAACGGTAACATTTTTTGAAAAGATCCATAGCCAGAAAATGAAAAGAATATTCCATTTAAAAAAATGTTTAAAATATAAAACAAGGTTAAAAATGCCTTTTAAATATCATATTATATTATTATAATATTCTGGGAAACCTTTTAATAAAATATGGTTTTGGAGGAACACAAATTTCTGACCAAAGAGAGAGGAAAGGTCGTATTTTTTTAAAAATATATTCTTAATTTTCATAAGTACCAAATAGTGAAAATATGGGACTAATAAATTAATACATAAATAATAAGTATAGGATAATAAAATTCTTTAGTGTTCTTGAAATATTGATCATAATATTTTCCTAATGAAAAATTGATCCTAATAAATATTGATAAACATTGAGATTTTTTCAACAAACTCTTACTACATGGTAACAATGAATAATACTACCCATGTAGGAAAATAAAATTACATGGATCATTAAAATATCATAAGAATAATTAGTTTCATGTTATATAATTTTAAAGAAATTTTATACACCTCATATAAAAATATAGGTGTATAACATTGCATATGTCTCAAAGAAGTCAAATTGAGACAAAATTAATTTACCAATTTGGTAACGTTTGAGACCTAAACCTAATGATATAAATATAATAAAGTGGTTATTTAAATAACCACTTATTTAATTATAATAGTAATATAGTACATTTTTTGTCAGTATATACACCACACAAAATAAATGAGCGGTGAATAAAGCATGTATCTCAATGAAATATTGAGTGTGATGAAATTCTCTTTTTGTTTTAATTCTCATAGTACTCATTAAAATACCCCATATAATAAATATAAATGTATTTTAAATCTATTACAAGACCATAATATCACATTTAATATCATATATGTTTTTATTTTTTCTTTAATTTACCCACTTATTAACAATTATATCTTAATGTTTCACATTGGGTAATATCCTCTTTATTTTTCCCATGTGTCATAGTATGTAATATCTTTGGTCTCTATTATTAGATCATAATTTATAGACTATAAAACATGATTTAAATATAATTTATATTCACAATATTTTTATTATAATAATCCATATAATATATAACTATGAAATGGGATATATAATTTATTTAGAAGGTAAGTCGTACGTATGCATGAACACTATTTCTATTTCATTGTCATGTTGAAAGAAAATAAAGTCATATATGTATATATATATCACTATTAAATTATAATTATTATATCTTATTCATCATATATATTCAATAAAATCATCCCTAATAAATTCCATATAGTATGTGAGTGAATCAAATCTCTTTAAGGGGGCGGTAGTTTGCATTTCCTCAAAAGAAATTATCATTTTAAAAAATGAAAATTTTAAACATATGTTTTAAAAGATTAAATTATAGAGGATTAAATATATAATCATTATTATATATAACATATATAAATATATTTTCCATCAAAATTTCCACCATGAGTGGCGGTAGAGGAAAAATGAACAATAATCATTTAGTGTGGCGGGAGTCTGCCGTACACGAAAATAATATTTTTGGTACCCATTAGATGGAAGTGTGCGTAAGTGTTGGTCAAATCCTTAGAAAAAAATCAAAGTAATATATTTTTGATATTGGTGTTTTTATACATTCCAAGAATAAGAAAATGTTAGGGAGTGATAAAAAAGAAAATAAAATAAAGTTGTTTGAGATTGGGTGTTACCTCTTAATCAGGTAACTCCATTTGATTTCCACCAAAGGGCTTCCTAGGAAGGATTTATGACCAAATGAGTATTAAATGAGGAAGATAGTGATGTTTGGGAGCTATTTAGGAAAAACATTCCATATAGTTTTTCTTGAGAGGTGTGAGGATGTGGGAGTGGAAGCCTTTTATAATGGAGGAGGGTTGTCACTCATGTAAAATTTTAAAGGAAAGGAACCTCAACCATGTTTTTTATAGAAATTGGTTAAATAATGGTAAAAATTGACTTGAGGTAGTATATGTATGACAACCCTACTTTTTATTACCACTTAAACATGATTTATTACATAAAACTCCACTTGATACAACAAAGAAGATCGAGTGGTTTAGTGTCTTTGGGGATTAGGATCATTACATAAAAACTTGAAACATGAAATACAACATCTTTATTGAAAACATCCTTTACATGACCACAACATTCCCTCATACATAGCATTGCATGGGATAACCTGCGGACATGCATAAGAAAAGGGTGATCTATAAAGCCCAGTAAGGGAATACAAATGGAATAACATGAGGAGTAAAATACATGTTAGACATTAGGAATATCAATAGAGAACAAGAGAAATATGAGCATAAAGGAATGATAAAGAATGATAATCATAACATGGAAATTTGCCAACAACACTTAACATGGAATTAGCATGAGCCAAAACTCATTTCACATGGAGCATGAGTAAATCCTCATTGCACATGAAGCACGAGTAAACCCTCATTACACCTGAATTAGCATGATTAAACACTCATTGCACTTGACGTATCATGATACTATACTTTACCCAATGCATTGGAGAGCTATAAGGGTGCACCCTTCTTAAACATTTCATTTCATGCTTAAGTGTGCCACATGGATCATAAAACATGGATTCATAAAAATAATCATTTATTCCATGATAAAGGAATGTTGAATTCATACATGAAACTTTATAAAAAATAAGTACATTTTCATAAAGTTGAATACCCTTGATGGAGAAATGGGCATGGTATTCACTACACAATGACATTGGCTTAGAAAATCAGTGTGATTTCAGCAACGTAACGGCTTGACATAAGAATTCATAACAATGGCTGATGAGAGATAAAGGGGTTACTAATCATATTTACATGTAATGGACATTAAGGAGGTCATATAGATACATTTCCCAAAAATTGTAATGGAATTTAGATTCATCATACAAAAGTATTTCTTGAATGTAAAAGAGGAGAGAGAAGTTCCTTTCGGAATTTTGGCATAGTAACGGGTGTACATGGGAGGCATCTAATGAGAGAGAAAGGGGTCTCCCATAATTCAAACATAAATAGGGAAGTATGAGAGAGTTTTGAAACCATACCCCAACATTCATAATTGATATTAAATGGTCAAAACAACTTAATGAAAATTGGACAAAAAAGAGAAAGAAAGAAAAAAACTCTTACTTGGAAGTGTACTTCCAAAGGCTAGAGAGAGGCTCGTGAGAGGCTTATTGGGAGCTTGGGGACCTTGGGAGGATTCTAGAGAGTTTAGGGAAAGTATTGGACGAACTCCAAAGGATTTGAGTGAGGAGGAAGTGGGAGATTGGGTGGGTAAAATAGGAAAGGTGGGGGAATTCTTTATTATTTAGGTTTGGGACCACTAATATTAAATTAATCCAAACCACAAACCATCCCATGGTTTTTGCCCATGGTTTTTGGAAAATGGAAGAGGAAAAAAATATTTTATAAGGAAAAAGTCATAACTTCTTAAAATAATAGGGTTGCTTATGTGGAGGTGAGTCACACTCCCATTGAAAAAATTTAAAAAGACAACGTGTTTAATAAGTCTTGAGGGGTCCATTAATGCTTTGAAAAATAAGTCAAAAAACCCAAAATAACATTATTTTAACGTTAAAACATATATTATCCTAACATAAAGCTTATAGTATTTTGTTACATCACTATTATGTCATTATGATGTCATAAAACACATTATATATTTAAATGGTATTTAATTTTTACCCAAAAATGTGACTGTCTCATAAAATTATGAAAACTTCACCATTGGATAATTTCGACATCCTGATTCCAGAAATAAGATTTGTTTTATCTAAATAATTTTTTAAATATGTTAATTTTCACTTTTAAAATAAAAACTGACATTTATCGAAAATTCACGGGTTTTGACAAAAATGGCTTTCAAACCTTAATAAAAATTACAATTGCATTCATAAAATTATATGATCATTTATATATAAAAAAATTAATTTAATAATAATATTATTATTTTATTAAAATATTATTTAATTCAAAAATCCATTAATTTAATAAAATAGAATTATTAATTAAATAATAACTAAAAACACTATTTGTACATTAAGAACTATTTACAATGTATAGATAATGACAAGAAGGTATATTTATTATTATATATAAAAATAATACACATGAACATAGTACTAGCGATTTTTTACATAACCCCTTAAAACAGCTGCATAAGACCTAAGGGTAAGGTGTGCGATGGTGACAGACTCTTGGGGTGGCTCAGATAACATTACTTGAGTGGTAATCTCTATCAACTTCCACTTTTCTCGTAGATGGTCTCGTTCGAGCTTGACATGATGAAGCTCTTCTTGGACTTGGTCAAGAGCGAAGCCCAAAGATGCCACATCTTTTCCGAGCTCTGAAAAATGGGCTTCGTATGGAGAAATTCTACTGTATGAGGCCATTACATCCTTTGTCTGAGTTAATTGGGGTTGATAAAGCCTTATATTTATACTAATCATGTGATCACTATTCAACATCTATAAAAGCAACGGTCACAATTCATAACATAAAACCAAAGAAGTTTACATTTTATATAAACATAAAAAGACATTTAATTAGATCTGTAGGGATTTCCATTAATGAAACTTTCCATCGTTACAATATTCCCCCCTTAAGAAATTTCACCCTCGAAATTTTCCTTTTCCCACACTAAAATAGATGTGGGTAACTCAGCTTCATCATTTCCTCTGATTCCCAAGTCGCTTCTTCAAACTAGTGGTTTCTTCACCACACCATGATGAGGGGAATTGTCTTATTTCATAGAACTTTAACTCTATGATCTAAGATCTTCACTGGTTTCTGCTCATAAGAAAGATCATCTTACAATTGTACCATCTCATAAGAGAGTACATGTGAAGGGTCTGGTATGTAATTTCTTAAGAGGGATACATGAAAGACATCATGTACTTTGTCCATGGTAGGTGGAAGTGCTAGTTGATAGGCCACAGCCCCGACATGATCAAGAATCTCAAAAGGGCCAATGTACCTTGGACTTAACTTCCCTTTCTTTCCAAACCTCATGACCTTCTTCCACGGAGATATGCGTATAAAAACCATGTATCCAACTTTAAACTCAAGGTCACATCTACGGTGATATGCATAACTCTTCTATCAACTCTAGGATTCCTTGATATGTTTCTGAATGGTTTTCACCTTCTCCATCATTTCATCGACCATTTCCAGTCCAAGCAGCTTACATTCACTGACTTCATCCCAACACGCCGGTGTTCTGCACCTTTTCCCATAAAGGGATTCATATGGTGCCATTTGGATGCTTGAGTGGAAACTATTATTATAAGAGAACTCAACCAGAGGAGGTTGTTGATCCCATCCTCCTTTAAACTCCATTGAGAATGCTCTCAACATTTCCTTAATTTTTTGGTTAGTCCGATCGGATTGGCCATCAGTTTGAGGATGATAGGTCGTACTGAAGTTCAGTTCAATATTCAGAGCATGTTGAGGATTCCTCCAAAAGATAGAGGTGAATCTTGGATCTCGGTCAAACATAATAGAAAGTGGAACTCCATGCAGCCTTACCACTTGTCTGATATATATTTTTGCTAGTTGATCCAAAGAAAAATCCTCCCGAATAGTAATGAAGTGTGCAGTCTTTGTAAGACGATCCACAACAACCCAGATTTCATTGTTTCCTTTGGATGTCCTTCGAATTCTGGTGACAGAGTCTATGGTGATGTTCTCCTATTTCCATTCTAGTATGGGAAATGGTTGCATCATCCCCTTAGACTTATGCCTCTCTCCCTTCACATACTGGCACACCAGGGACTTTGATGTATATTCAGCGATCTCCTTCTTCATATTATCCCACCTAAAGATTTCTTGGAGATCTCGATACATCTTTGTGCTCCTAGGGTGAATAGAGAAATTTGAACTATGTACATCATCCAAATCTTCCTTCTTCAACTCTGGACTTGATGGAACACATAGTCTTTTCCCAAATCGCACAACTCCTTCTTCATTAACATTAAACTCCGAGGATTTCCCTTTTTCGATAGCTTCCACTTTTTCCTGAATTCCCACATCATCCTTTTGATTATCCATTAACCTTTCCAAAAAAGATGGTTGAGCAATCATTTGTGAAAGGATTGATGATTTTACCTTATTTATGATTCCCATGTCCATCTTGATCAAGTCTAAGAAGATTGGAACCTTCTCAATTCTCATCATTGATAGAATCATTGGGTCTTTTATACTTATGGAATCTGCCACCATGTTCGCTTTCCTAGGGTGGTAATGTATTGAATAGTCATAATATTTGATGATCTCTATCCATATTCTATAGCGCATATTAATCTCTTTCTGTGGGAATATATATTTAAGACTCTTGTGGTCAGTATATATCTCACATTTCTCCCCATAGAGATAATGCCGCCAGATTTTCAAGGCAAAGATCACCGCTTCCAACTCCATATTATGCATTGGATAGATTCACACATGGATTTTCAACTGCTTTGAGGCATAGGATATCACTTTATCATTCTACATCAGCACACAACCTAAGCCCTTCTTCAATGCATCACTGAATAACTCAAAATTTCCCCACTTGTGGGTAAAGTGATCACGGGCGCGGTGATAATCCACCTTTTCAACTCCTTGATGCTTTCTTCTCATTCATCACTCCAATAAAACATTACCCCCTTTCGAGTTATCTTGGTAAGAGGGTTGGAAAATCGTGAGAAATTTCTCACAAATCGTCGATAATATCCACCTAACCCCAAGAAGCTACGGATATCGGTTACTGATGTTGGCCCCATCCATCCCTCAATTGCATCTTTTTTGGAGGGATCCACAGATATCCCATTGCTTGTGATGATATGGACCAAGAATGAGACCTCCTTCAACTATAACTCACAAATGGTGTACGTTACATAGATCTTATCCTTGTTCAAAGTCTCTAGTACAGTTATTAAATGTTCCTCATGATCCTCCTTGGTTTTGGAGTATATTAGAATATCATCTATAAAGGCTACCAAAAAATTTTCGAGGTAATATTTAAAGACTCTATTCATTAAATCCATGAATATTTCTAGAGAAATGGTGAGTCCGAAAGGCATTACTATGAATTCATAGTGCCCGTATCTTGTATGAAAAGTAGTCTTGGTGATATCTTCCTTCTTCACCCTTACTTGAGAATATCCCGACCGCAAGTCCACCTTGGAGAAGTATTGTGCTCCACATAGCTAATCAAACAAGTCATCAATTCATGGGATATGATACTTGTTCTTTATCGTGATTTTGTTATGTTCACGATAATCAATGAAAAGCCGCATTGAACCATCCTTCTTCTTGACGAAGAGGACTGGTGCACCTCATGGTGAAGCACTTCGGCGTATAAACACTTTATATAGATTCTCCTGTAGTTATTTCTTCAAATATTCAATCTCTACAATAGCCATTCTATATAGAGTCTCAAATATTGGTAATGCCCTGGGTATAAGTTCAATTGAGAATTCAACATCTCTTCTAGGAGTAAGACCAGGCAGTTCTTTGGGAAACACTTCAGCGAATTCCCTCACAATAGGCATTTCTTCAAGGATGGTTTCATCCTTGGAATCAATCATCTGAGCCAGATACACGTGCTCATAGGGACGTAATATCCATGCTTGAGATGATGTATCTAAAGGAGTTTCATCTTCCTCCTTACACTTGTAAAGAATCGGGGGCCGATTCTCCATATGGAGTGTGATTTCCCTCTCCTGAAAATTTCTGCTGGCTCTATATAAGGAAAGTTAATCCATGCCAAAAATTTCATATAATTCCACCAGAGGGAGTATGAAAAGGTTCTTCAGGAAATTTAATCCACAGATTATAATAGGGGAGGACTTATATTCATGGGATGCAATGATTTCCCCATTTACAGTACTCACCGACATCTTCACTTCCATGATTTTTGGGGGTTCTTGGATTATTCTACTAAACTTTTGAGATATAAAAGAATGTGTAGAACCTGAATAAAAAAAGTACGTTCACTATTATTGAGTGAATAACTAGCGTACCTATCACCACTTCATTGTCGGGGATCACTTCGGTAGAAGTGATGGCAAAAGCTCTTCCTTTCTTCCTTGGAGGTTGTTGGTTGCCTCCGAAAACCCTTGGATTAGGGCACTGATTTGCAAATTGCCCCGGTTCTTTTCATTTGTAGAATTGAAAAACGTGTTGAGGTTCGAACGGAGTGTTCCTCTCCTATATCTCAGCCATAGGTATTTCTTTCTAACAGTTAATAGCTAGGTTCCCTTCTCTTCCACACCGTAAGCATTTCCTCGTCCCCTTAAGGCAGTTTTTAGGGTGCTTCTTTCCGCACTTTTGGCAAGTGGGGTGCTGGATCTTCTTAGCACTGTTAGATTTTTCCATCAGACCTCCATCATTAAAGTCCACCTTATGATTCTTATCCCCATGATACCCCTGTGATTCTCTGATCTCCATTTCGACCTTGAGGGCACATCGTACAATTTCCTCATAGCTGTCGAAGACACGGATCGCCAATGCTTTCTGGAGGCTAGGCTTCAGCCCACCAAAGAAGCGGTCAACATTGCATTCATAGGTAATGAAAAATCCAGAATCATATCATGAAAGCCTTGTGAAGTTTTCCTCGTACGCTTCAATAGATTCTTCATCATTTTGCTTGAGGGAAAGGAATTCCCTTTCCATCTTAAGCTGGAGGGTGCGCAGAAAATATTTATCAAAAAACATCTTCCGAAAATCCTTCCATTCCAATGCCTCGATCTCCTCCTCAGGCTTCGTATTTTTTATCAACGTCCACCATTGATCAGATTCACCCTCCATATGATAAACCGCCAGGATAACCTTCTCTTGTTTAGAACATTGAAGGATGGAGAAGATCTTTTCAATGAAGTTGATCCATTGTTCAGCGAATGTGGGATCGGATGATCCACTAAAAGTAGGAGGCCTTTGTCTCATGAAGCTCTCGATAGCGACTTTTTCTTTCTTAGGGGGGGTGAACATTCCTCTTGACCCATGTTTCTATTCAAAACTTGAGTTAGCTAAGAGAGAAGCGTGACAAAGTTCACGATTCCCGCTCCCATTGGATTGGGCATCTCATTAGTACAGTCATCACACTGATCTTCACAATGGTTGTTAGCCCGAGTCCTCCTATTACCGGCCATTAGCTGGAATAAAAGGAAAGTTAGGGGTAACACATAATGGGTAATCCAAAGACAAAATTTGATGACTTATAAATAAACATCTATTTCCTTAACTCATGAGTCTATAGGCCTCAATCTAGGCTTTTCATGATCTACTTTCTAACATATATTCTTAGGGGAATTTTTCTTAATTACTTTAATAAGGGTTCATACTAAGCTTGTTAATTTTTTAAAACATATCCCCCGAGAGTGTCATAACCAAGAGTGCAGCAAGGCCCATTTTCATGCACTAGTTCCCTTTCGAGTCTAGCTCAAAGCAGTGTTTTCAAGTTTTACCCCTAGGATACATCTGTGCCAGAGCTGCCTCTACCTGCTCGTATCCAGACAGGGATGTCTTTGCTTGATAAAGCACTTACTCAGTACTTACCAAAACTTAAGGATGTTTTTATTATACTTAGTCTTGTCTCTAAGGCTTTACTAGTGTTTTCTAATCCTAATACCAAAAATAACTAAACATTACTCTAATAACAACTATGACAACCCTAATTTTTATTAAAACATTAACATGATTTATTACATAAAACTTCACTTGATACAACAAAGAAGATCGAGAGTTTTAGTGTCTTTGGGTCTTAGGATCATTACATAAAAACCTGAAACATGAAATACAACATCTTTATTGAAAACTTCTTTTACATGACTACTACATTCCCTCGTACTTAGCATTGCATGGGATAACCTGAGGACATGCATAATAAAAGGGTGAGCTATAAAGCCCATTAAGGTAATACACATGGAATAACATGAGGAGTACAATAAATTTTAGACATTAATCATATCAGTAGAGCACAAGAGAAATATTAACATAAATTCATGATAAATCATGATAATTATAACATGGAAATTTGGCAACAACACTTAACATGAAATTAGCATGAGCCAAGACTCATTGCACATGGAGCATGAGAAAATCCTCATTGCACATGAAGCACGAGTAAACCCTCGTTGAACCTGAATTATCATGATTCAACACTCATTGAACATGACGTATCATGATACTATACTTTACCCAATGCATTGGACCACTATAAGGGTGCACCCTTCTTAAACATGTCATTTCATGCATAAGTGTGCCACATGGATCATAAAACAAGGATTCATAAAACATAATCATTTATTACATGATAAATGAATGTGGAATTCATACATGAATCTTTATAATCAATAAGTAAATGTTCATAAAGTTGAATACCCTTTGTGGATAAATTGGCATGGTATTCACTACACAATGACATTGGCTTAGAAAATCGGTGCGATTTCAGCAGCGTAACGGCGTGACATAAGAATTCATAACGATGGTTGATGAGAGAGAAAGGGGTTCCTAATCATATTTACATGTAATGGAAAGTAAGGAGGTCATATAGATACATGTCTCAACAATTGTAATAAAATTTATATTAATGATACAAAATTATTGCTTGAATGTAAAAGAGGAGAGAGAAGTTCCTTTGGAATTTCAGCATAGTAACGGGTGTACATGGGAGGCATCTAATGAGAGAGAAAGGGGTCTCCCATAATTCAAACATAAAAAGGGTAGTATGAGGGAGGTGTGAAACCATACCCCAACATTAATAATTGAAATGAAAAGGGCAAAACAACTTAAAGAAAATTGGACAAAAATGAGAAAGGAAGAAAAAAACCCTTACTTGGAAGTGTGCTTCTAAAGACTAGAGAGAGGCTTGTGAGAGGCTTCTTGGGAGCATGGGGAACCTTGGGAAGATTCTAGATAGGGTAGGGTAGAGGTTGGACGAACTCAAAAGGAATTGAGTGAGGAGGAAGTGGGAGACTGGGTGGGATTATATAGGAAAGGTGAGGGAATTCTTTATTATTTAGGTTTGGGACCCCTTATATTAAATTAATCCAAACCACACACCATGTCATGGTTTTTGCCCATGTTTTTTGGAAAATGGAAGAGTAAAAAAATATTTTACAAGTCCAAAGTCCTAACTTCTTAAAATAATTGGGTTTCTTATTTGGAGGTGAGTCACACTCCCATGGAAAAAAATTTAAAAAGACAAGGTGTTTAATAAGTCTTGAGGGGTCCATTAATTCTTTGAAAAGTATATCAAAAAAACCAAAATCACATTATTTTAATGGTAAAACATATATTGGCCGAACATAAAGCTTATAGTATTTTATTACATCAGTATTGGGTCATTATGATGTCATAAAACACATTATATATTTAAACGGTATTTAATTTTTACCCAAAAATTTGACTGTCTCAGAAAATTATGAAAAATTTACCATTGGATAATTTAGATGTCCTGATTCAAGAAATAACAATTATTTTATCTAAATAATTTTTTAAATATGTTAATTTTCACTTTTAAAATAAAAAACCAACATTTATCGAAAATTCACTGGTTTTGACAAAAATGGCTTTTAAACCTTAATAAAAATTACAATTGCATTCATAAAATTATATGATCATTTATATATAATAAAAATTAATTTAATGATAATAATAATAATATTTTATTAAAATATTATTTAATTCAAAAATCCCTTAATTTAATAAAATAGAATTCTTAATTAAATAATAACTAAAAATAATATTTGTACTTTAAAAACTATTTACAATGTTTCGATAATGACAAGAAGGTATATTTATTATTATATACAAAAATGATATACATGAAAATAGTACTAGAGATTTGTTACATAACCCCTTAAAACAGCCACATAAGACCTAAGGGTAAGGTGTGCGATGGTGACACACTCTTGGAGTGGATCAGATAACATTGCTCGAGTGGTAATCTCTATAAACTTCCACTTTTCCCATAGATGGTCTCATTCGAGCTTGACATGATGAAGCTCAGCTTGGGCTAGGTCAAAAGCGAAGCCCAAAGATGCCACCTCTTTTCCGAGCTCCGAAAAATGGGCTTTGTATGGTGTAATCATATTGGATGAGGCCATCACTTCCTTTGTCTGAGTAAATTGGGTTTGTTAAAGCCTTATATTTATACTAATCATATGATCACTGTTCAATGGATATAAAAGCAACGATCACAATTCATAACATAAAACAAAAGAAGTTGACATTTTATATAAACATACCGAGACATTTAATTAGATCAAGAGGGATTTCCATTAATGAGACTTTGGGTCGTTACAATATGTTCAATATATTTCTATCCAATGGACTTTGGATAATTTTATAGTTCTTTTTGTTTTTTAAATTTATGGTTTAGTCCATACTTAAGATTAATTTTATCTTAGTCGATGTAATTAATTTTTATTACTTTCACTAATCATTTTGAAAAAAACCATGTTGACCTTATTAGATATTATAAATTATTCTGATTAAAAATATGGAATCCATTTTTCTAAATTCCAATAACATTAGTGAAATAAATCAATTTTAAACTAATCCTGATGACTAGATGACAGTGTCATCTTTCAATGTAAAAATGTTCATGATTATGAAATGTTTTTAAATACAATTTCAATGTGAAATTCGATACAATGACCTAAATTGGATTAATTGATAAAAATATTATTTAACTAAACTATTAAACAAATTTAAAATATAATTTATCCTTATAAATTACATAATTGAAAACGCACTTTTGAATTAAAATTCTTTATTTTTTAACTATTCATTATATAATGACGCCTTAAAGAAAAATACAAAAATTTAACCTGACCTAATTTTAATGTTTTCTTAGTTTGATATATAGTTCAGATATTATTGGAAGAGGTTGGAATATGAAGATGTTCTCAAGACTCCCTTCAGATGCCAGTATTGGCACTTTGAGTTTGTAGTGATGTTGTTTGGAGTTACAAACACCCCAATTATATCCATGGGGCTTATGAAATATATGTTCAATGAGTTACTAGACCAGTTTGTCATCATATTCATAGATGACATATTGGTGCACTCAAATTCATAGGAAGAGCATACCGAGCATCCCAAAGTTTTTTGGTAGATCTTTTGACACCAGCAGATTTATAGGAAGTTGTCTAGGTGTCATTTTTTGATGTGATAGGTGCATTCCCTTGGACATGTGGTTTTTTAAAAGGGTGTGGCAGTATACCCATTGAAGGTTCAGGTGGTTATTTCTTGCATTGAATCCAAGAACATTGTAGAGGTTCACAGATCTCTTAGTCTTAGAGGCTATTATTTAATTTTATTCCCGATTTCTTACAATTGGATTCCCCATTCACAACATTGGCCTAGAAATTATATGATTTGATGTAGACTGGTGTTCTATGAATCATTTGGTTACCTTAAGAGAAATCTTATAAATTATCAAGTGATTTAGTTTAATGAGGAGAGTGTGTTGTTTGATGGGTTTTGTGACACTTTCTCTCTAGGATTTGGATGCTTATTGATGCTATAGAATTTAAGAGATATTTTATCTATCTAGGAAGTTACTTCTCTATGTTCTTAACTATTCCACCAATGATCTAGAGTGGTTATTGGTTGTTTTTGTGATGAAGTTATGGAATCCTTACCTCATTGGGGTGTTATTTCATGACATTACAAATAACAATAGTTTTTGGTATATCAATCATCATCTTGATATAAATATGAAAAAGCGGAGGTGGATGGATTTTTTTAAGATTTTTATTTTGAGGTCTCTTACACCCTGAAAAAAAAAGGGAATGTTGGGTCCAATTCATTGAGCACAATGTCGTGGAAATATATTATTCAGGATTCTGGTGATGTTTGGAGAGGGATGGAGAAGTGGAGAGCCTTATACATAGATGTAAGGGTTTTTTATGGTGGAGGTTACATGTTTTATATGAATTTGAACCCTTTTTTGATTTAGTAGATGGAGGAGTCTCTGTGGGTAAATTCATAGGTAGATGTGATGCACGATCATTTAGGTGATGAAAATTCTCTAGAGGGATGGTTGATACTAGATGTTATATCATGATATAATATTCATTCTAGTGGTGATGTATGATGGAGTCCATTATAATTTTTTTAGCTCATCATTGGTTTACACTCAAGTGTTTCAAATATGTATCATGGATTTAGGATGATGATTTGGTGGACTTGGATGAAGAGGGTGGTGGTAGATTTAGTGTAAAAGTGTCTGATTTTCAAGTAGGTAAAGTCTAAACACCATCATCCTAGTGGTTTTTTGTAGACTTTGAATATTTTTGAGTAAAATTGGGGTGATATCTCAATGGATTCTTCAATAGGGTTTCCCCTTGATCAATGAGGTTGTGATGTTTTCTGGGTAATCGTTGATGAGTTTATGAAATTGGGACACTTCTTATAGATAATGGAGTCAGGCACATATGATTATTTAGCTATGTGGTATGGGGATGATGTGGTGTGGTTTCTTGATGTTCTGAGGTCAATTTTCTCAGATCAAGATGTTCATTTTACCTTGTGAGTCTAGATGGTATTATTTCATGATTTTGGAACTCAATTACACTTCAAAGAAAAATTCACCCGCAAAAAAATGCGAAGACGAAGCTGGCTATCAATATGATGGAGAATATGTTGTGGGCATGAATTTACGACTTTTTTTCATCTTGGGTACAATAAATTCCATTGTTCAATTTATCATTTAACAATAGTGATCCCTCTTCCATTCATATAGTACTGTTTGAAGCATTTTATGGGTGCTAATGTCATTCTCCATTATGCAAGATTGAGGATGGGGATGAAGTAATTTTTAGTTCTGATGTGATGCAGAGAACAAAAAAATGGTTTTGATGGTTATAGAGAGTATAAAAATAGTTCATGACCCATAAAATTATTATGTTGATCATAGGAATAGGTCCTTAGTTTTATGGAAGGGGACCATGTGTTCTAGAAGGTTTCCCCTCATTAGAATTCCCCAATTATTATGTTTTGGGGCAGTGCATATTCATGATTTAAGTGGTTGTTGGATTGGTCAATGTGGAGGTTGGATTGTTTTTTCTGTAGTGACGAGGTTGTGTGAGATATTTATTTTCTTTTCTTTTGTGTGTTTGGTGGGTGGTAGCATTTGACGTGTGATGTGATCCTTGGGGGGTATCTCGTAGGGTGGCCATTCAGACCCCTCTTTAAAGGGTTTGATTTTGATTCTAGTGGGTGAGAAGAAACTGAGGGTTTTTTTTTGTAATAGCATGTGCCTTCCCAGCCCATTACTTTTTTATTTTTTAGATTTATAGGTGTCTCAGTGGATACTTGAGGTGGATCTGTGGAGGCTGGAGATGCAAGGGTGTGGCATTGAGGAATTCGTGTCCTATAATGTTTACATGACAGGTAAAGGTGGTTCACGACTTGTAAATCTAGGGAATTCCTAGTTTTTAAATAGGATAAGGGTGATCCATGAAACAAATACACATTGTGTAATTTAAATTCATGATGTGTAATTAATAAATTATGAAGAAACTGAGTTTTCATAGAATGTTAGAAATTTTTAGAAACCTAAGGATTACATATCTAGTAAGGGTTACACAACATGAAACCAATGAGTTTTTAGATTTTATGTTCTTTTCTCATCTTATTATTCACATTTGGTTGTGGATTTTATCCCTCTCTTTTTGAAAGATCCCTAGTCACCCTAAGGAATAACTCCAACCCCTGTCTCCTTGATTTGATCTGTTGGTTCTGGTGGTTGATGGATAGAGATCCATGGTGTGTTCACTATTATTTCCTCTTGTTTTTATTTTGTTCTTCTCTTAGGAATTCACAATATAAATGTTTCTTTGTTTTTTGGATGATTTTTAGGATTCATTTTGATGATATTTGATTCATTGTATGTTTATATTCTATTTTCATGTGTCTAGTTTTTGTTACGAGTGTTAATTCAATGTTTAAAGTTCTACAGCCAGTCATCAAAGCATCTTTAAGGGAGGGAATCCCTCATTCCACTTTATTTTGTTTCATGTGGGAGTATTTTAATTTTGTTTATCATTATTATGTGGTTGTGTTATTTTAATCACAGATAAAAAAATTGGTTAATTGAAATTTAAAGGTTATGGAGAATTATTCACATGTTTTTATACCTTTGATATTACTTTGATATTTTGATTGTATATGTTGAATTCCCCCATTGAATAATTTAGTTTTAGTGTGTTTTTTCACTAGATGATATGTGGTGTGATTGTTCTAGCATCACCTTAAATTGTAAATTGGCTAACCACATATATTTGTATCATGAGAAGGACTCCCCACAATTATGGATTTTGTGATAATGCCCCAAAAATAATGTGAAATATGATAAAAACCCATTTGTTAAATCTATAATGTGATCTTGATATGTTGTGATGTGTGGTAATTCTGAGGGTTGGTGATGTGTGGTTTTTTTTGTAATGCATCGTTTTTTCATGGTTGGGGAAGAAGGCTGATATTTTTTTGGTCATGCTTTGGGGGTGGTGAGGTATTTGTTTTTGGAAATTCTTTGGGGAGGTTAGGTTATGGGTGTTTTCCTTGATTTTGGGGTAGTGAGGTGATGGTTGATTAGTTGTACATTGGTGGCAGTTAGGTGGTGGTTGTTTGGATTTTCTTTGGGGTAGTGAGGTTATGGTTGTTTGGCCATGCTTTGGGATAGTGTGTTGATGGTTGGTTGGTTGTGCTTTGGGTTTGGTGAGGTGATGGATGTTTCAGTCATGATTTGGGGGTGACAAGGAGATGGTTTTATGGGGATGATGAGGTTCTTGTTATGTGTGGTTGTGTTATGGTAGATGGCCAGGAATTGATTGAATAAATTCTTAATAATCAATGAAATGGTTGATGTTTTATTTAGATAATGGGGTATAAATGATTAATGAATACATAAATTATTGGTTGTGTGGTAAACTATGGTTGATAATTATTGATGAAACAAATGGGATACATGATGAAATAGGTTGGTAACATGGAATTTTCTTGTGGTTTTTTGTGTGTTTTTCTACATTTTGAAGTGGTATCAAAAGTGGGGATGTTTTGAGTTGGTTAGATTTTTTTTGAGAACCCATAGAATGAATTTTTTTTCAGATATATGTATATACCAATATATTCATTATTATTTCTGTATGCACTCCACCCACACTGATCACTATGTGTTGAAACCTGCATATTCAAGTGGGGGGGTTTTCAAACATATCAACGATGAGGATGGATGTATCGCTACCCACTATTTCCTAAATTTTCTTCCAGGTCAGTATATATGTAAAGATGTTACGGATGAAGGTCTGCTAATTAAGTATGTGATGACCCATGTGTCTTTGTGTGATATTAGATATACCAAGTATTTCTGTACAAGATGTGTCTCGACTGTTCTGGTGTAGAGGTGGCCCAGGTGTTTTTGGGTGAGATGTGATATAACCATGTTTTTGGTGTGGTGGACCAAGTGTCTTTGGGTGAGCTGTGATATTACCTTGATGTGTGGATGTTTATAGTGGGTTCATGTAGAGTAGGATGAGGGAATTTGGTTGATTAACTTCGTGTTCACTATCCCCTACTACTCTGGTTATGGTTTGATGTGATGGCATAGGAGTCTTAGGGCAAGATGTGGTCTAATTGTGCTTGTGGGAAGGGGTCACAGGTGTATGTGTGTGTGATGTGATGTGACTGTTCTTATGGGACATTCATATATATTATTGGAAATATATGGGAGAACTGGTCGTACAATGTTGGGGTGTGAGACCAGAAAAGAGGTGGAAAAGTGGTGTGGGTAACCATTATCGATATGCTTAATATTATGTTATTATGCATGGATTGCATTATTTTTTTGGAATTCATTGGTGAAGCTGGGACGGATAGCTGATATCTTTAGGTTTTGTTGGTACTTATGTTTTCTCATAGGTTCCTATGTATGATACCTTAAAATGTGCATCAATGACTCTGTTTTTCCTAATCGGTATACTAGTATGCTTACCCCACATAAGTAAATTTATTTTTATGTTTCTAGGAGGAATAAATTGATCATTTGAGACATTACTCTCTTGTACATTTGGTTAGTTATTTCATCTCTACTTTAGATTTTATTTTTGTTATTTACTTTGTAGACATTTATTTGCACCTAATTTATTTATGCATATATTTTGGGATGGTTTCAGTTTCTATTTATATTATATTGTGTAGTTCCTTGTGAATGATTCATATTATCTCCTCATACTACATTATTAAAGGGGGTAATTATTCCCATTTTATTCTATATTTATAATTACTGCTAGTCTCTATCTCGGGGTGTACTGGTGGAAGGATTTGAGGGGTCATTTCCCTTTATTATGGAATCTTTTGCAGGATGGGGTTGTGACATAAGAGGGTTTGGTATCTATACCAGAAACCAATTCTAGTTTTATATCTAGTTTTGACCTTTTTATTTAGAATTAGTCTATGTTTCACTTTCCTTGGTGAACTTTTCAAGGCCCTTCTAGAGTTCATCTAAAAATTTATCTTCATTGTTTACAATTAACAATATTGTATTATTTTCATTTTCAATATAGAGATCAACATTTAAACATGCAGAAAAATTATATTTTTTATTCTGATTTTTATATTTATCTATTAGTTCATTAAATTTTTCTTATTGCATATTACATTATTTGACTAAATCATCACAATAAATATCATATTCAATATTTTTTCAATTTTAGAAGGAGCATAAATAGTATTTAATTCCTCATATGTAACTCTCGTAATGCATGAATTATCCTTCTCAGGAAAACCATTTATAGATTATTTTCAATCACATGATGTATCCTATGAATCACTCACTATTTCCTCCATGGATTTATTATTTTTCTATCCTTGATTCTCATATTTTTCTTGTATTTAAATTTCTAACAATCAACATTGATGTGTCATTTTCTTTTTCACTCATAACAAGTTACATCTCCAATGTCATCATAATTATTTTGGTTTCCTTTCACATGATATTTTCTTTTGAAAATTATTATTCTAGAGAATTTTTAATACATATAAAATTTCATAATATTATTATAGATGTTTTAAATATTCATCCCTATCAAAGTTACCATCACTTCCGCTGGTGATCTCTTCTTTCATTACCTCTGTAGATTTTGGATGAGATGCATTGAGTGAAATTTATTTCTAGGGTTTAGTATATTCATCAATAACGTTAATCTGTTTTTCATACAATAATAGATTTATAATCAACTCATTTATTGGTCCCCTTATTACATCACATGATTAATATATAGATATAGTAGTTCATCTCTATCTATGAGATATGAAACTTTAAATCCCAAGGACTTGCAACTTTTCATCAATATTTTTTTTAGTATATGGAAGATCATTGTAATATCATTAAACCTAAGATATATATTTGTAATATCCTAATTTAATATCATATTAAATGTATTATACTCAATTATATATGTATTTAATAACAATTTGTTAACATTAAATGTGCCATCATGAGACAGAACCAATGTATCCAAATTTTATACTCTATATAACATGCATATATTCAACAAAATTCAAATTATTCTCATGAATAGTATAATGAATTTATTTGTTTATTGTTAAAATATAAGTAGTTTTATTAGAATAACTTTAATCTTCCCTATGAGATTTTGGTTTTTCATATTGATCTTTTATTATAGTCCAAATATAAAAACGCATTCTCTCATGATGATTTTTCTTAAATATTCAGTTGAGAATAGTTTTATCCATCAAAATATGATGATTTATTTATATAATTAGCCTCAAATATAGATTTATCCATAAGTATATAATTATAATTGTAACACCCCGAGATTTTATGAAAAATGTTATTTTAATTTCATTAATGTCTTATGTTGTATTCTACACCAAGATTACCTTGCGCTATACGCAACACTATATTAGCTTGCAGTATACGCAACACTATTCTTGGACCGTGTTACACACAATTTTGATAATATTTATTCTACGCAACATTGAGTATATATATATATATTAAATGTATAAATGAAATATGTTTGGATTCTGTTATACGAAACAACGAAGAATTCTTTCACAACACGCAACCCTTACTTGGCTTGCATTACACGTAATCGCGACCTTCCTCGATAGCGTGTGTTGTACGCAATACCGGGTTTTAATAAACAATGTTATATTATTATAATATTGTCATGAACTAGCCGTTATGAATAGTATTAACTAAAATTTGAATTTTATAACATTATTATTCATCTTACACATTTCTTTAAACATGGTATAAGAACAAAATAAATTTTTCAGGTAAAATAAGTATTTTTAAAAAAATGCAGTTTTACCGCCTTTTGATGGCGCACCCACTTTAAATATAGTTTTTGACATTTTTATATGTTAAATTTGACAAAATAATATTCTTCTTTTGAATCAGGATATAAAAATTTACATTAGATAAAGTTTTGATATTTTTCCGATAACTTTCATATTTTAATGAATAGTAAAAACACACTATATTTTAATTAAAAACAACTTTTTTCATCGTAATATCTTATGTGGTTAAATTATAATATTGAATGTTTTTAAAGTATAAATAGAATATATTTTTACCATTAAATATAATGTATGTCATTAGCATTGATTTTACCTTGAATTCGTAGGTTAAATCAATTCAATCTTTTGCAATGTTTTAAACAAAAACCCGTTTTTATTCGACAACGGGATTAATTTTAATTTAATTTCTGCAACTTCTATGTTTTGAATTTTAAAAAATGGATTCCATATTTGGAATCAGTAGGTCCAAATTTTGTTAATAAGCTAATTTTTATTTTTGGGAATTATGAATAGTAACTATGGTAAATTTTATTTACCATAGTTAAAGGTAAATCGGGTAAATAACGGTAAATATAATATTTTAAAATTACCATAACAAATATCAAAATCCTATTGGATGACTAAAAGTCGACCCATATCACCTAAGGGTGGGATTAGAATCATTTAATGGACATTTGTCCATGAAAATAACTTAATTATTATTAAAACCAAAGAAAGTGACAACATGTCACTCTCTTAAATCTTATAAGTATATTAATTTTAATTTAGTGATAAACTTCATGAAACATCTAACATGAATAGTCTCCAGAAAGATAATTAAATTATCTACATCATATAAATTTATTTATAATTTTTAGGGATTAAATAATTATCATTAATTATGACACAATAGTGATGCAGAAATTGTTTATCTAGTGAAAAATCAAGAATATTGTTTTTATTAAACTCATAGTGACCATAAAATTCACAAATACCTAACCAAAACTTATTGTACATGTAAATTTAAACCATAAGCATCCAATGGTAGAATATTTGACCATTTGGAGCCTTATAAAAGCGATTATGACACTTATATTATTTTAGTTTAAATGATGCCAAAGTTGTCACCTTCATAATTTAATAAATATAACAATTTAAATATTGTGATTTTAAGATGATAAATTAGAGTAAAAGTATTATTGTGAAAGGTAATGTATTTATATTCATCATAGGATTTTATTTTAAATTTTTATACAACAAATAAGTATATTAAATAATTATACAAAAATGATGTAGTAATTATTTTATTAAGAGATAAACCAAATAAATGGTTTTAAAAATAATAAAATAAATATTATATGAACTATTTAATGTGATACACTAATTTTATAGATACGTATGACCTTTTATTAATATATTAAAGCTTTTAGTTCGAACATATCTTCTGTATATATTTTATTTAAATTCAAATAAATGAATAGTGTCATAATTGACACTATTGTTATTTTACAAAAATAACATATTATAAAATTGTTTAAAAATCACAAAAATATTTAAAAATTATAAATTTATATTTATATGGTGTATAATGTTATAAAGTAAACAATTATGTAAAATTCACAACAAATAAGTAATTATTTGTTATAATTTAAAATTTAGAATTTTATTACCACAAATAAGATTAAATAGATTAAATAAGGATAAATCAAAATGATAAGGTTTAAAATAATATCCAAACATGTCTAAACTTGATTGTTTGATGATATTACAACCCTATCGCATCTAATATTCGAATATGAGTCATCTTTGGATGTTTTTAAGTGGGGTTAGATTTATTATAAATTAATATTTTTAAGAATTCCTAAGGTGCCCCTCTCCTCCCTTATAAAAGGGCACCTCCTCCCCCTCCTCCTCACACCAATTTGAGCACTCAAGCTCGGCCAACCCCTGCCAATTTCTCCTCTCCACTTCCCTAACAACATCCTAGAGGTTCTGGTCTTCCTCAAAGACCAATTTTAGTGCCCTAAGAGGAGGTCTCAAAGAGGCACTTCAAAGAAGAGGTAATTACCGTTACCAATTCTTTCATCTTTATTTCTTCTTCCACTTCTTCTTCTTAGGTTGTTTCATTATGAAGTAATAACATCAGTATCACTCATATACTGATATGTTATTATAAGTATGAAACAACCCTATTTCACCATCTATCCATCCTACGGAAAAAGAAATCACCGCGCGTGCGTACGTACGGAATACCGTCTCCACGCCGTGGTGTAATCTATTTTCCACCACCACCTTACATGGATGGGTATAATGGTGTAAAGAATAACTATACATAGTTATTACAACATCATATTGATTCTGATATATTTTATAATCCACTCCAATTCAATTCAATATTTATAGAAATGATATCATCGCTCGTGCGTACGTACGGAATACCGTCTCCACGACGCGATGAGATTCATTCTCCATGTTAACCATTTAAGAATGATTATAATGTATATATAAGAAATAATAATGAAATATATGACATTATAAAGCTACTGGATTTATGTATATATATACATATGTATGTCATCTACTTACTTCCATTTCAAGACAATAAGGAAAGGAAAACAGCGTTCATGCGTACGTACGGACTACCGTCTCCATGAACGGTGTTTTTCATTTTTCTACCTATTATATATATATATATACTGAATATATATGATATATAAATCATATTTTATATTCTGTAAGTAAGTAAATCATGATATAAGTAATAATGATGTCAAGAACAACAAGTCAAAACACCTACGATAAATGAAACGATTTTACCCAAAACGCTTCTTTAACATGGAATTTACAAAAGAACGGGTAATATAATGTCATAAGTGAACCATATATGATATCATAACAATGAATATGATTCTGTAATAAGTCAATAACATGATTTAAATCATTATACAGGAGGTTCGGACACTTACAAAGCAAGTCGGACGTAAGGTAAGGGAAATATCACAATCTCATTTTTATCCGAGATTGTTTATTCGTAAGTATTTACTGGGGTGTATTTTATCATCCACATCCATGTTTCATCAATATGTAATATTATTTCCATCCACCTACAATTGTTTAAATCCATTTTTACCCTTCGGTGAGTTTTTAGTAATATGTTTGAAAGGAATCTTTTGTCGTTTTTCGTACGAGGTACTTTTTGACTTTTCCGACAAAAGTACGAAGAATGTTTTTTTAACTTAAACGGAACGAACGGATTTTTATGGTTTTATAAAGCCTTATTTTCATGAAGCTTCCTCCAAAATATTTCATGACTATTTTTAATAAAATCTCTTTCTTTTAAAATTGCATGATGTTTTGTGAAAAGAAATTGATTTTGAAGAAGAAAGGATATTTTCCTCAAGAATTCATTGCAAGTGTTTTATCAAAATTATTTTCCATCTAAGATAATAAAGGGTTCTGTTTCTATCCATATTTTTACATTGATTTGACTATGTTGTGATGGAATTATGTTTATGAATTCCTTTATCTTATATGAATGGTTTTATGATGTCATGTTGTTTAAGAATCCCATTTTTATTACATGGGTTATGAAATGATGTATGATTTATGATTTTGTGGCACACATAAGAATGGTATCATTATGAGATGGGTGGGACCTATATCTCCCTCCAATGCATTGGGTAAAGATTTCATATCTCATGAGATAGACATGGCTGGAATGGTAGGTTATACCGGTTCAGTGAAACAGGACTGAAACAAGGATTACTCGATTCAGAAAGGGACTTTGTCCACTAAGATAGTCTTGGCAATGAGTCTTGACTAACAAGAAATGATTCTCTATGATTATGTGTGTATGCCACAATGAGTAATGTTTTAAGTTATGATTTCATTTCACTACTATGATTTATCCCATGTTATGAAATTATGCTCTCTTTTGCAGGTTAAGATTTCCAAAAATGTTATGTTCTTATGAAAATTATGTGATTGATATTTCCTTTGATTACCCTTACTGAGCATTTGAGCTCACCCTTTTATGTTTTCTTTTCCCCAGGATATAAAGAAAGGTTTTAGGTAAAAAAAAAGGGGAAGATCTTTATGGGAGATATTGAAGATCTTTCACCACGTTTAAAAGACTACGATCCGAGTTTCCAAAGACACTAAACTATTACGATCCTTGTGTGTGTGTTTTTGTTATGTACTAAGTATTCTGCAAAAGTAATGTATTGTCCATGTACGTCAAGATACGGGTCTCTACAGTTGGTATCAGAGGAAAGGTTTAGTCAACCTTTGGAAACTAGGATGCGAGAACTTTAGTGAGATCCCTAGAGATATTTCTAAGGTATGTCCAGGGATGCCCCTAAGGATAAGTATACGTATAGGATATAGTCCTAGAACTATGGTAACGATATTAGATTAAACCAAAGATGTTAGATATCTAAGTTACTCCCCCTTTATTATGATTTTTGCCTCTCACACTATTCTTTTTGGGTTTTAGAAAATGGCTGGAAACAAGATGATTCACAATAATGGAGGATATGATGGACAATGGAATGATATTCTTCATGAGAAACCAAATGAAATGGGATTTGGAAGTCCAAACATCATTATTATGCCGAATCAGCAATATCATAATATGATCAATAAAGTAAAAATTGGTAAGTTTCCTGACTCGACTAATAAGAGAAAGATGGAGTTCCATGATGATCATAGAGGAAAGAAAGTTCAATTTCCCTTATGTAAATCATGTGGGAAGAGGCATCAGGGAGAATGTTTCAAGGGAACTGGAAGATGCTTTGGGTGTGGAAAAGAAGGACACAAAGCAAGTAAGTGCAAAGGAAAAGGGTCGGTCAACATCATGGATGAGGATAATGGTATTGCTACGACATCAAAAATGGTTAAGTGTTTTAAATGTGGAATGTATGGGCATTATGCAAACAAATGCCCTAAGGGAAAGACTCATGAAGAGAATCAGTATGGTCATATGGGTAGTATTTATGTGGATGATGATGAAGAGACTACAAATGATATGTGAGATGAAAGAATTTTTGAAGCTCGGTCAATGGTTTAAGAATGTAGTGGAATGATTACATGTTTATCATGTGTAATTTTGTATAAGTAATCTCATGCTACTATGGAATAAAGAGACATCTATGGATTGTTACACTGTTGTCTTTCCTTGAGTTTTGAAAGTGTATGATTAATGTTACCAGTATCCATGAATGGTTATTCAGATATTTTTGGAATGTAGATGATATGCGCATAATGAAGGGATAAGGAGAAAATTAAATGTTTGATAGTATTCATGAGCTCATGACTGATATAAGGAGAAGGTTATTTCATGGTTTGAGTATATAGAATTTTTGGATTTTGGTATGTGGAAAGTGTTAACTTTTAACTGCATTCATGCTTTCATTAAGGTTTAATGGGTATTCAAGAGAATACATGATTAAGGACTTTGAATGTTTGGAATGTGACCAAAAAAACATATCTTATGATATATGGGGATCGACGATGGTGTTAAATCTCTGGTAATCATTTTCACTATGTTATGAGAGTGGACTGCAGTGTTATGGATAAGCCTAAAGATTGGAATGGATTATGTTGGAAATAAGTTAGTATTGTTTAAAGATCAATGTTTTCTCGATATTATTGATGGGATGTTATAGTAATGTAGTTTTAGAAAAAGGACAACCTGCAGGACGGGCGACAGCCCATCGCTTCGGACAAGGCTGTGGGAATCGAACCCACAACCGAAGTGCGACTGGCCTTTATCGCCTACCACTGTCCTACAGGAAGTCCCTGTTTAATATAAACTAGTTTTATTATATTAAGCAGTATGATATATGAAGTTTAAGTCCATTTTAGGAACCATATATGATTAATCTCACTATAGAATGACTTATGTATATTTAATAACTTTTGCTAACCTTTTTGTTTGAGACAGATGGAATGACCCGTCATTCTATCACATGATCTGCTAACACTTCACGAATAACAAATTCAACTTCATTTATTTAAGAGATGAAGTAGAAATTGTTCAACGCACGAACAACAGTGAGATTGTACCAAAATAAAGTAAGTATTTATTCTAATTCAAATTTTCAACTTTAGGGAAATGATCTTGAAAACCAAAAATGTTGTCCTAGTGCCCTTATATCCGATGAATTAGATGGTACCCTAGATCATCACAAATTTATGGCTTTGTGATTGCTAGCTTTTCCATAGCCATGTTCTCTACCACTCTCCATCAGAACATGATGGTTAGATTTCTCTTCCATATCCATATTTTCACCTATGTGGAAACCCAGTGATTAGTTTATTTGGGTAACCGTTACGTTTCATACTTTTGTTTTTAAAGATAAGTTTTGGTATTCCTTTTTACAATTTGGGTTTCTATCAAAGAAACTTTCAAATAGTAAACCATTTATAACCCCGACGAATTTCGAGGGCGAAATTCATTTTAAGGGGGGTAGAATGTAACACCCCGAGATTTTATGAAAAATATTATTTTAATTTCATTAATGTCTTATGTTGTATTCTACACCAAGATTACCTTGCGCTATACGCAACACTATATTAGCTTGCAGTATACGCAACACTATTCTTGGACCGTGTTACACACAATTTTGATAATATTTATTCTACACAACATTGAGTATATATATATATATTAAATGTATAAATGAAATATGTTTGTATTCTGTTATACGAAACAACGAAGAATTCTTTCACAACACGCAACCCTTACTTGGCTTGCATTACACGTAATCGCGACCTTCCTCGATAGCGTGTGTGGTACGCAATACCGGGTTTTAATAAACAATGTTATATTATTATAATATTGTCATGAACTAGCCGTTATGAATAGTATTAACTAAAATTTGAATTTTATAACATTATTATTCATCTTACACATTTCTAGAACATGGTATAAGAACAAAATAAATTTTTCGGGTAAAATAAGTATTTTTAAAAAAATGCAGTTTTACCGCCTTTTGATGGCGCACCCACTTTAAATATAGTTTTTGAAATTTTTATATGTTAAATTTGACAAAATAATATTCTTCTTTTGAATCAGGATATAAAAATTTACATTAGATAAAGTTTTGATATTTTTCCGATAACTTTCATATTTTAATGAATAGTAAAAACACACTATATTTTAATTAAAAACAACTTTTTTCATCGTAATATCTTATGTGGTTAAATTATAATATTGAATGTTTTTAAAGTATAAATAGAATATATTTTTACCATTAAATATAATGTATGTCATTAGCATTTATTTTACCTTGAATTCGTAGGTTAAATCAATTCAATCTTTTGCAATGTATTAAACAAAAACCCGTTTTTATTCGACAACGGGATTAATTTTAATTTAATTTCTGCAACTTCTGTGTTTTGAATTTTAAAAAATGGATTCCATATTTGGAATCAGTAGGTCCAAATTTTTTTAATAAGCTACTTTCTATTTTTGGGAATTATGAATAGTAACTACGGTAAATTTTATTTACCCTAGTTAAAGGTAAATCGGGTAATTAAGGGTAAATATAATATTTTAAAATTACCCTAACAAATATCAAAATCCTATTGGATGACTAAAAGTCGACCCATATCACCTAAGGGTCAGATTAGAATCATTTAATGGACATTTGTCCATGAAAATAACTTAATTATTATTAAAACCAAAGAAAGTGACAACATGTCACTCTCTTAAATCTTATAAGTATATTAATTTTAATTTAGTGATAAACTTCATGAAACATCGAACATGAATAGTCTCCAGAAATCTAATGAAATTATCTACATCATATAAATTTATTTATAATTTTTAGGGATTAAATAATTATCATTAATTATGACACAATAGTGATGCAGAAATTGTTTATCTAGTGAAAAATCAAGAATATTGTTTTTATTAAACTGATAGTGACCATAAAATTCACAAATACCTAACCAAAACTTATTGTACATGTAAATTTAAACCATAATCATCCAATGGTAGAATATTTGACCATTTGGAGCCTTATAAAAGAGATTATGACACTTATATTATTTTATTTTAAATGATGCCAAAGTTGTCACCTTCATAATTTAATAAATATAACAATTTAAATATTGTGATTTTAAGATGATAAATTCGAGTAAAAGTATTATTGTAAAAGGTAATGTATTTATCTTCATCATAGGATTTTATTTTAAATTTTTATACAACAAATAAGTATATTAAATAATTATACAAAAATGATGTAGTAATTATTTTATTAAGAGATAAACCAAATAAATGGTTTTAAAAATAATAAAATAAATATTATATGAACTATTTAATGTGATACACTAATTTTATAGATACATATGACCTTTTATTAATATATTAAAGCTTTTAGTTCGAACATATCTTCTGTATATATTTTATTTAAATTCAAATAAATGAATAGTGTCAAAATTGACACTATTGTTATTTTACAAAAATAACATATTATAAAATTGTTTAAAAATCACAAAAATATTTAAAAATTATAAATTTATATTTATATGGTCTATAATGGTATAAAGTAAACAATTATGGAAAATTCACAACAAATAAGTAATTATTTGTTATAATTTAAAATTTAGAATTTTATTACCACAAATAAGCTTAAATAGATTAAATAAGGATAAATCAAAATGATAAGGTTTAAAATAAGATCCAAACATGTCTAAATTTGATTGGTTGATGCTATTACAACCCTATCTCATCTAATATTCGAATATGAGTCATCATTGGAGGTTTTTAAGTGGGGTTAGATTTATTATAAATTAATATTTTTAAGAATTCCTAAGGTGCCCCTCTCCTCCCTTATAAAAGGGCACCTCCTCCCCCTCCTCCTCACACCAATTTGAGCACTCAAGCTCGGCCAACCCCTGCCAATTTCTCCTCTCCACTTCCCTAGCAACATCCTAGAGGTTCTGGTCTTCCTCAAAGACCAATTTTAGTGCCCTAAGAGGAGGTCTCAAAGAGGCACTTCAAAGAAGAGGTAATTACCGTTACCAATTATTTCATCTTTATTTCTTCTTCCACTTCTTCTTCTTAGGTTGTTTCATTATGAAGTAATAACATCAGTATCACTCATATACTGATATGTTATTATAAGTATGAAACAACCATATTTCACCATCTATCCATCCTACGGAAAAAGAAATCACCGCGCGTGCGTACGTACGGAATACCGTCTCCACGCCGTGGTGTAATCTATTTTCCACCACCACCTTACATGGATGGGTATAATGGTGTAAAGAATAACTATACATAGTTATTACAACATCATATTGATTCTTATATATTGTATAATCCACTCCAATTCAATTCAATATTTATAGAAATGATATCATCGCTCGTGCGTACGTACGGAATACCGTCTCCACGACACGATGAGATTCATTCTCCATGTTAACCATTTAAGAATGATTATAATGTATATATAAGAAATAATAATGAAATATATGACATTATAAAGCTACTGGATTTATGTATATATATACATATGTATGTCATCTACTTACTTCCATTTCAAGACAATAAGGAAAGGAAAACAGCGTTCATGCGTACGTACGGACTACCGTCTCCATGAACGGTGTTTTTCATTTTTCTACCTATTATATATATATATATACTGAATATATATGATATATAAATCATATTTTATATTCTGTAAGTAAGTAAATCATGATATAAGTAATAATGATGTCAAGAACAACAAGTCAAAACACCTACGATAAATGAAACGATTTTACCCAAAACGCTTCTTTAACATAGAATTTACAAAAGAATGGGTAATATAATGTCATAAGTGAACCATATATGATATCATAACAATGAATATGATTCTGTAATAAGTCAATAACATGATTTAAATCATTATACAGGAGGTTCGGACACTTACAAAGCAAGTCGGACCTAAGGTAAGGGAAATATCACAATCTCATTTTTATCCGAGATTGTTTATTCGTAAGTATTTACTGGGGTGTATTTTATCATCCACATCCATGTTTCATCAATATGTAATATTATTTACATCCACCTACAATTGTTTAAATCCATTTTTACCCTTCGGTGAGTTTTTAGTAATATGTATGAAAGGAATCTTTTGTCGTTTTTCGTACGAGGTACTTTTTGACTTTTCCGACAAAAGTACGAAGAATGTTTTTTTAACTTAAACGGAACGAACGGATTTTTATGGTTTTATAAAGCCTTATTTTCATGAAGCTTCCTCCAAAAGATTTCATGACTATTTTTAATAAAATCTCTTTCTTTTAAAATTGCATGATGTTTTGTGAAAAGAAATTGATTTTGAAGAAGAAAGGATATTTTCTTCAAGAATTCATTGCAAGTGTTTTATCAAAATTATTTTCCATCTAAGATAATAAAGGGTTCTGTTTCTATCCATATTTTTACATTGATTTGACTATGTTGTGATGGAATTATGTTTATGAATTCCTTTATCTTATATGAATGGTTTTATGATGTCATGTTGTTTAAGAATCCCATTTTTATTACATGGGTTATGAAATGATGTATGATTTATGATTTTGTGGCACACATAAGAATGGTATCATTATGAGATGGGTGGGACCTATATCTCCCTCCAATGCATTGGGTAAAGATTTCATATCTCATGAGATAGACATGGCTGGAATGGTAGGTTATACCGGTTCAGTGAAACAGGACTGAAACGAGGATTACTCGATTCAGAAAGGGACTTTGTCCACTATGATAGTCTTGGCAATGAGTCTTGACTAACAAGAAATGATTCTCTATGATTATGTGTGTATTCCACAATGAGTAATGTTTTAAGTTATGATTTCATTTCACTACTATTATTTATCCCATGTTATGAAATTATGCTCTCTTTTGCAGGTTAAGATTTCCAAAAATGTTATGTTCTTATGAAAATTATGTGATTGATATTTCCTTTGATTACCCTTACTGAGCATTTGAGCTCACCCTTTTATGTTTTCTTTTCCCCAGGATATAAAGAAAGGTTTTAGGTAAAAAAAGGGGAAGATCTTTATGGGAGATATTGAAGATCTTTCACCACGTTTAAAAGACTACGATCCGAGTTTCCAAAGACACTAAACTATTACGATCCTTGTGTGTGTGTTTTTGTTATGTACTAAGTATTCCGCAAAAGTAATGTATTGTCCTTGTACGTCAAGATACGGGTCTCTACAATAATAATAAAATAAATCACGGATCTTGACTAGGTGACATTATAAGGTTCTGATGTGAAATGAAAAAATAAAAACTCAAAAGTAATGTAAAACAAATAGAGAAAGGTGAAATTTGATGCATGATTGTCACTAATTTTTTTCTGATTGATCATCAAAGTTTTCATAAGTTCTCAATGTCATCCATCAATTCTGATAGAAGTTGATTTAATCATAAATGTTTTCCTATATATTTTAGTGATGTATAGTAGAAAATAATGTTTGATTGTTTTTCAAATAGAGAACTAGCTTGTGATTTCCCTTTTTTTCATTTAAAATAATTTGAAAATATTCTCCCCATAAATAAACAAATTCCTTCTTGTAATATTAATTAAAGAATAATAATTAATGAGTCTTAAATTTAGTATGAAATCTATAAGTATTCAATGCTCTAATGTTTCATTTAATTATTCAATGATTGATATTGGAATATATTACACAAATATAATTCCATTTAGACATAGTCACTTAATTTATTCCACATCATCTTGATACTGATTGTGGATTCAACGCATAGAAAAAACACAAGTTGATTCCCTTGATGGGTCGTACAGTCTCTTGGACTAATCGTGTGATCATTGGTTCTTTTCAATTCACTAATGTGAATAATTTATCTATGTGGTTTTGGATAATTATCCTACATAAATCATTTGGCTAAGTTTTCTTACCAGTTAACCCATATAAATAATTTTCCAATGTGTTTCTATCCAATTAAACTATATAAATCACTTGGCTACATTGTTCTGAAAAATTCACTTACCTATATGATTTGGTTTTGTGAATTTGACTAATTTCTAACTTCTTGACATAGTTGATTCTATACAATATGTGGTCACTCAAAAACATTTGGTTGCTTCAATAATTTTTAAAAAATTCTTACTATGAATGATATGGTCTGTATAATATAATGTTTGGTCACACCATTTCCATTATAGTCACATGTATTATACATGAAGTTACACTTGTTACTCATGTTTTCACTTGAGGAGTTTGAAAAATTTCCACCATATTCAATTTATTATACATACAGTGAATCAACAAAGTCTTTATGTTTCTTTAATCCTTTGTGAAATTTTTTTGAGTTATATATTTCCTTATCAGGTTGATTGAATCCTTCTTGAATTTAATTATCTACATAGAAATATTTAACTCATTTTGACATCTGATTTATTTTTTGTTCTTCTAGGAAGATGAGTTTTATTATGTGGTTGATGACTTGCATCAGTGTTTCTTTGAAACATAGGAAAATTTTAATATTTTTCCAAAAAATTGTTTCTATCGTTAAACAAAAAGTCCATTAATAACAAAATAAATATGATTTTATATCATTAAAAAATTAATTATTGTACTAATCCAACAATATTATTCCAAAATAACATTAATATTTTCGTATCTCTCATGTTGATTTAGATAATTATAGAATGAGGTAGTCTTGGTGAAATGAGGTATTATGTTCTAAATACATAGAAAACATGTTAACCTAGAAAATAATTGTAGAGTTAGTAGAAAGGGTATATAAACCTAATGAAGATTGATAAATTCAAATCATACTGGATTTATTTTAAAGGGTGAACTAAATATTGTGGATTAAGCCATAAAACATGAGAAAACAATCTCTAAAAATGTTTATGTTTTTACTCTGTATGAATTTTATATAAATGATTTTGATTTTGTCCATTTAGGGAAAAACGTTTTTTTATAATGTACATTAATCTCTTTTTTCTCTTCTCATATGGTGCAAGAGTTCCTAGATATAATTATAATATAATTCATTCATGTGTTATTTTTTGGCATTTCATTACTTAAATCCCCAACCATTTCAGTTATGTAATGCCCGTTGTGTATGGATGGTTGTAAATTCAAGGAGAGTTTGAATTTTCCAATTCTTGGAGGGGAAAATTTCTAAATTGGAATTAATAATTGGATATCAAAGATTTATAACCCTTAGAGGATGTATTTTGGATGTGGATTTTGGGTCATATAGTGGTTAAGAGAGGCAGTGGCTTTAAAAGGAAGTCAGGATAGCCTATACCCACCCACTGACTTGTCAATGGACCAGTACTAGCTAGACAATATTCATAAATAGGGGGAACATTTTAATTTTTTCTCCCCCAATTATTTAGAGATTGAATCCATCTTCTCTCCCTCATCATGATCTCAAGAAGTAGTGGCCTAGTCCACTCCCTTCAACTCTTTTCACTTAACAAAGAGGGGTTTTCCTTTAGTATTTTTTGGTGAATCGGGGTATTTATCTTGATATGGTGAGATCCTCTCCCTCCCTCCATCTCTCATTATAATTTCTACTCTCTACGACTTTGAATTTGATGTTGATTCCACTAGATCCTAGTGGAATCATCTGACCATTATAGGGCTTCTTGTCTACCTATGTTGGGGGCACCTTAAGACGTCATATTTAATTAGTTTCTCAATGATTTTATATGGTATGAAACCGTTATATATTTTCCTTATGTTTTCAATAAAATTTCAATTAAATTGATTGTGTTGGTGGTGTCGTAGTTAGGGGATTTGGCTTTCCTTGGGTTTAGGAGTGTTCTAAGGGTGTTCGACACCCACTTGCCTGATGTTTTGATGGATGATTAAGGACCTGTGAGTTATTCAACATTATTATATGATTAAATTAAATTTATTAATTATAAATGTTATAATCAATAAATTATTGGTCTTTATCTTGAGATACAGGCGAGGGTAGTGCAACCAAATAATAGACATCATCTGGATTGGTCGATCTTGTATGGGCCTTAACAGAGATCTTGGTTGTAACATCCCAATCTTCTATGGTACGCTTTTCTTCTAATAATACAATATCTTGTGTTGTACATAACTTCGAGTTCTAGAACACCAGTACCAATCAAACTCTCCATTTAAAAAGTCTTTATGAATAGTAATACTAAATTTTGAAATTTTATAAAATTTATTTACTAAAATGAACTTCATTTTTGGATCTAGTATATCAAAATTATCTTAGGGTGAATTTTTGGTATTTTTCTAAAAACATTAATTTTTTTATGAATAGTGAAAAACACTGTGTTATTATTTTTAAACTAACTTTTTATTTAGTTAATTATTTTTTATTTAAGTTTATTTTAACGTCAAAATAGATACATAATACCTATATTATTATAATGTAATTCATTTGATTAATTTTATAATAATATTAGATATATAAAATTTTATTGAACTTTTTAATGTCTTTTTCCAACCTTCTAGGAACATTTGTATATTTTTCTAAAACGTAATTTTACCACTTTAGTGAATTGAATTTTAAAAATATGATAGACACATATTTCTTCAATATATAAAATTTTCTTCAATATGATGAAAATAATTTATGGGGAATATTAACTTTAAAATTTTATTTACCACAGTTAAAAGTAAATAGGGTAATTAAAGGTAAAAATGACATTATAATTACCCCAACACATGTCCTAATTCTATTGGATAAGTATTTTTTAATTGAATACAGAGTTAGGACAAAAATATTATCATTATTGATTCAGTTTGATTAGATTAGTTCATTTATTATATTTTATTTAAAGAATAGTTAAAATTGTTAAATTAAAATTTTATTAACTAAACCATTTTTAATAAATGGTGATACATAAGATAAATTCAACTATAAAAATTTATTAGAAAACTAAAAAAATTTCTTACATCATGTTATTTTATTTTTAAATTTCAGACATTAAATAATTAAATTTATTTATGACACAATGATTATGTAGTAATTACCTTATTAATGAAGGATTAAAATAATTGACATTATAAATATTAAAAAGAATTTAATTTGAAAATTTTGATTCCATACACGTATTTTATAGGTGAATATTACATGTTAGGGTTTATTCAATATATTTTTTATGTAATCAAATATTAATAAATTTAACAAAAACCAAATACTAAATAGTGTCAAAATTGACATAAATGAGTTTTTAAAACAGATACGGTTTTATTAAATATTATAATATTCCGAAAAATCTATGATTCAGAAAAAAGACATAGATAATGTTATATGATTCATTAGTTAACCACATGAGGTTCTATTTTTATTATATAGTATGTTTATTAACCATATAGTGTAAGAATACAAGAAGATGTGGTAAAAGATAAACTATTTAACCATGGGTTAAATCTAAAAAGTTAAGGTTGATATGGTGACCTAAACATGTCTAAAACCTATTTTTTGAAAGGATATAGACCCATAACTACCTTATCTTAGTAATTAATCAACTTTGAGCTATTATAAATACAAAATAATTTTATAATAAATTAATATTTCAAGCTTTTCCAAAAGTCCCCCCTACCTCTCTTATAAAAGGGTACATCCCCTTATCTTAACTTCACACCTCCAAATCCATTTGGCTAGGCCAACCCCGGATCAAATGTAACATCCCAATTAAGTAATGAATAATAGATATTTTTTTCTATGTCTATTAATGAATTAGATAGTGTTTTAGAGGCATAAAATGAGAATAAATCCAATCTTAAGCATGGAATACACTAATATTTTTAAAAGATTGTTTTACTGCCTTTTGATGGAAAACTATTTTTAAATCAATATTTTGAAAATTTTATAATATATATTTTTTAAAATAAACTTATTCTTTATGATTGGGAAATTTAAATTTACTTTGGGTAAATTTTTGTTATTTTTCCGATAATGTTCATTTTTTAATGAATAGTGAAAAATGTTGTATTTTAATTCAAAACCTTGTTTTAGTCTAATTTATTTATATCATTATATTATCTTTTAAATTTGTTTTAAATTAAAATTAGAATATATTTTTACCATTTAATCCAATAGTGGACGTGGAATTAATTTCACTTTGAAATCGGACTTAAACTAATGTCAATCTTTTGATACTTTTTGTTTCATAAAAACACACTATTTGTTTTAACAGCGGGAATTAATTATTAAATTAATTAATGCAACTTATATGGTTTGAATTTGGTAAAATATACATCATTTTTGGATTCGGAACATCAAATATATCTTTGGGTGAATTTTTGGTATTTTTCAGAAAAACTTCATTTTTTGATGAATAGTGAAACCACTAAGTGGTACTTAAAAAACTGATTTTTCGTTTAAATGAACTTTTTCCACCTCTGGGTTTTGAGTTTAAAAAATCCAACATACAAGGCTTTCATTAAGAAGTAAAATGTGGTTCAATGGGATTAAAATAATTTTTTGGTGAATAGTAACTTTTAAGTTTTTAATCGCGATTATAGGTAATTAGTGTAATTTAAGGTAAGAATAATGTTTTAATAATATGAAATGAATTTGAAACATGTCCTACCCTTATTGGATGTGTCATTTACGACCAACAAAATCCATGGGTCAACTTTGGGACCCCATGGAGCCACTTTGGAAGGAAAATGACATTAATATCTTTTTATTTAATGTTAAAGTAAAAATGTCACAAACATGAGTTGTTTTACTAAAACATTGTTTAAATGGGGTTATACAAGTCATATGTTTTACTATAAATAGTAATTGGAAATATAAAAAGATTTCCTACATCATAGTGTTTTTTTATAATTTTTAGACATTAAATAAATTAAATTATTTATGACACCATGATGATGCATCGATTACCTCATTATTTAACGATTTAAATAAAATGAAAATATAATGTAAAATCTAAGAACAAAACATGTAAAAAACCTATTGTATTGGTGGATTTAGAACCCTTATCACCTTATCCTAAATATACATCAATTTGGGATCTTTAAAATCCGAAACCCATTTGAAAATAAAGTAACATTTTGTAACTTTCCAAGAGTGCCCCTCCTCTCCTCTTATAAAAGACCCCCACCTCTACCTCCTTACCCACACCTATCAAGCCTTTGGATCAGCCAAACCCTACTCATTTTGTCTCTCCACATCCCTCTCTTACTCTTTGAATCCTCACTTTGGGCAGAATTCTTCCCAAGGAAGCCTTTGAGCTCAAATCAAAAAGAGTTACGCGTTTTTAAGGTAATGTCTTCACTTGTGTTCTTTTGTTTTATTTTTCTTATCCAACCCCCTAAACTCTTTTTATTAATTTCTTTTATAGCAAAACCAGTATCTTCCATATACTAGGATGTTTTTATAAAAAGTATTTGAGCTACACTTACACACACCTACATCTAATGGTTAAAGAACATATTGTTTCTGTGGATGGAGAATTTCTGCCTCACGAAATGATGATTGTTCAATATTCTTCTAACACCTTAAAAGGTGGACATTAAGATGTCACTATATTTATATATGATATATAATATATTTATCTTTTCCTTAATCATCTGCAGTATTCATTTATGGCATACCTTTATGGCTTCTATTAAGGGTATACGCGATATCTTCATTTTAGGAAGTGCGAACTACCGCCCCCTCAAAGTGATTTGATTCGTTAATACCATATGTGGTACATATAAATAATATATTTAATGATATTATATATTATACCATACTAGAATTAAAATACTATTATGTATCATTATGTTTTAATTCCATTAAATATGAAATAGAAATGGAAGTAGCGTTCATGCATACGTACGGCTTACCGTCTCCATGAACGGTGTATTTCAATTCTTACCTCTAAATGTTATGTAATATTATAAATGCATGCATATACTGGATATATATGATATATATGATATCTAAATCATGAATACAATTCTGGATATAATGGATATTTTACCACATGAACAACTTGGAAATATAAAGAGTTTATTTTTGACTCAAGTACCAGTGATCGTTAAAACGACCGTTATTAACTTAAATAATAACATAGTGCTCATGACATGGTAATAAGTGATATAAAAGGAATAATGAACTTGAAAAAGGTTCTTAATCAAGTATAAATTAACTCAAGTTTGTTATTCGGGAGATTAAAGAACAATCGAGTCAAGTCGTACCCGAGGTAAGGGACTTCGTCTCAATCTCCATTCATTGAGGCATATTTTGTTTTATACACAACCTTATTTTATACGGTGTATAAACCCCTTTGACTTTTACGTTTATACAAAAGGAATATTTTTTATATGAAGTGTTTTACTAAATGACAAAAGGGAATGTTTTTGTCGTACGTATGCGGCGACAATGACTTCTCTGCCGCCGTGACCATTATTTGAGTTTCGGCTTCCTCTACAAGCCATACCTTCTTTTTAAAAGAAAAATAAATACCATGTTTTACTTTTCTTTTATTTTGGTATTGAAAATGGTTTTCATAATGTTTTTATATCAATGTGTCATATTGATATCTTATGATTGAAATGTGGAAATGTTATGTTTCCTTTATGCATGTTTTATGTGATACGATTATGTTGTGGTTCTTGGGTATTATTATGAAGACGGGTGGTTCCGTGATAAACTAAGGGCGGGTGAGCCCGATATAGCTCTCCAATGCATTGGGTAACGCGAAGGAGTTAAACATTAAGGTTTATCCGAAGAGATTTAGGGAATATACTGTGATGGGTATTCCAAACGTAACCAAGAGGGTTACTCCCTACGTAAGAATGTTATGAATGCCTCAAGTTACCTTTATGTCTTATGATTTCTATGATTTATTCATGACTTGATGAGGTATGTGATTATTTTTTATGAGTAAATTATGATTTCATTCATGGAATAATGTTTTCAGTTCATATTTTTTTATAACCCTTACTGAGCTTATTATGATCATCCCATGTTTTTGAAATGTTTTTTTCACAGGTCAAGGGAATGGTACATGATATAATGACAGTGTCAAGGAAGTGTCAAGAAAGAATCCATGTTTTTTTAAATATGTTTCTGTCGATGGGAAAAATGAATACTATCTTTTATGTAACCACTTTTTTTAAATGTGGAATGTAATTCATGTTTTATGATCTAATTCTCTAAAACTCTAAACCTGAAAAGATCCTCAATGTGTAATCTTGTAATAACTCAAGATTAATTAAGGTTTAAGAGTGGGGCCTTATAGTTGGTATCAGAGGTCGGTTTAGAAAACTTTAGGTGTTAGAAAATTGTTAAATTATAAATTAATTTATGGTATGATTGAAATGATATAGCATTTGAAGATTACCATGTTGCTTCTCCTAAGATATTTCTGTGTTAAGAATGGTTTTTCATAGAGGAAACAGAATAGATTTTCTGGGAATGCATACAGAGGGAAATGACCTTTCAAATTAGTATCCTGAGATGGTCAGAATCAAAACTAAATAGTTTGATGCATTGATGGCTCAGTTGACTCAGCTGAAAAAAGTTGGTTTTTTTTATTGATGACATTTTGGATTATTCAAAAAGTATAGAGGAGCGTGAAAGTCATTTAAAGGTTATTTTTAAAACCTTAAAAGAAAATAAATTGTATGGGAAATTCAGTAAGTGTGAGTTTTGGTGGCAAAAAATTTCTTTCTTTGGTCATATTGTTTCTAAAGATGGGATAACTGTTGATCCTGCAAAAACAAAGGTTGTTGAAGAATGGCCAAGACCCACAAATGTAACTAAGATTCATAATTTCCTTGGTTTGGTTGGCTATTACCGAAGGTTTGTTAGAAATTTTTCACGGTTATCTAGTCCAATGACGAAGCTAACAGGGAAGGGTGTTAAGTTTATCTAGACAAAAGAATGTGATGAATGTTTTCAAGAACTGAAAAGAAGATTGGTGAATGCTCCAGTTTTGGCACTACCTTCTAGGAATGATGAGTTTGTTATCTATAGTGATGCTTCATTGAAAGGACTTGGTTGTGTCCTAATGCAGAATGACCAGTTAATTGCTTATGCTTCACGATAGTTGAAAACTCATGAGGTAAATTACCCTACACATGATTGGGAATTAGCTTCTGTTGTTTTCGCTTTAAAAATTTGGAGGCATCATTTGTATGGACAGAAGTGTGAAATATATACCGATCATAAAAGTTTAAAGTATATATTCACTCAAAAATAATTGAACAAGAGACAGAGTAGATGTCTAGAATTAATCAAGGATTATTATTGTACAATTCATTACCATACGGGAAAATCAAATAATGTGGAGGATGCTTTGAGTCGAAAAAGTAATGCTTTATTAACAATGTTGCATTTGGAATGTGATCCGTTGGTTAAGGATTTGATGAACTTTGGCATAAAAGTTGTTGGTGTAGGATTTCCTTCTGTTTTGTTTCAGGTATTAGTGAAATCTTCTCTCTCAGACAGAATCAAGCAAGCACAGAAGCAAGACAGCGAGTTTCAGAAAAAGGTAGAGATGGTTCAGAAGGGTAAGTTTCCTGAATTCAACATTGATAATGATTTTATTTTCAGATTTGGGAAGAGATTGTGTGGGCCTTGTGATTCACAGTTGAAGAGAGAGTTTTTATGTGAAGCTCATAGTTCTCCGTTTTCAGTTCATCCAGGAAGTACTAAGATATATAGAGATCTTTGGGAGTATTACTGGTGGGACAGAATGAAAAGAGACATTTCTGATTTTACTATGAAGTGTTTGACTTGTCAACAGGTTAAAGCAGAGCAGCAGTTACCGAAATGGATGCTTCTGCCTTTAGCAGTGCCAGAGTGGAAATGGGAAAATATATCCATGGACTTCGTTGTGGGATTGTCGAAGACACCTTGAGGTAATAATGCATTATAGGTTATTGTTGATCACTTGAATAAATCTGCTCATTTCCTTGCTATACGAGATACGTTTTCCCTAGATCAACTTTCTCATTTGTATCTTAAAGAGATAGTCAGGTTACATGGAGTTCCCCTCTCAATTGTTTCTGATCGTGATCCCAGGTTTACTTCTAACTTTTGGAAAGGCCTTCAAAAGTCATTGGGTGCTGAATTAAATTTTAGTACAGCTTTTCATCCTCAATCAGATGGGCAGTCAGAATGAACAATTCAGACTTTGGAAGATATTCTATGTGCTTGTTTGATGGGTTATCAGGGAAGTTGGGACCAATATCTTTCTTTGGTTGAAGTTTCATATAATAACAGTTTTCATTCCAGTATACAGATGGCACCATTTGAGGCATTATATGGGAAGCGGTGTCAAACTCTAGCTTTCTGGGATGAAGTGGGTGAAAGGAAGCTAATGGGACCATAATTGGTAAAAGAGTTGGGAGAAAAAGTTCAGCTGATACAGAAACACATGAGAACAGCTCAGAGCAGGCAGAAGAGTTATACGGACAACAGGAGGAAGGATCTATCTTTTGAGGTAGGTGATCATGTTTTTCTCAAAGTCTCACCATGGAAAAGTGTGATGCGATTTGGTAAGAAAGAAAATCTGAGTCCAAGGTTCACTGGACCATATGAAATTCTAGAGAGAGGTGGATGAGTTGCTTACTGAGTGGATTTACCTTCGATTTTATCTCAGGTACACAATGTTTTTCATGTTTCAATGTTAAGGATGTACATGCCAGATCCATCTCATGTTTTGAGTCCAGAAGTAGTTTAGCTAAAAGAGAACCTATTTTATGAGGAACAACCGGTCCAGATTTTTGACCATAGGGAGCATGTGTTATAGAATAAGGTTATTCATCAGGTAAAGGTTTTGTGGAAAAAACACATGATTGAAGAGGCAACATGGGAATCTGAAAATGCAATGAGGGCTAAATACCCCCACTTATTCGATAAGTAAATAAATTGCGGGGATGCAATTTTCTAAAGGGGGAAGAATGTAACATCCCAAGTAAGTAAAAAATAATTTATATTTTTATCTATTTCTATTAATGAATTAGATAGTGTTTTAGAGGCTTAAAATGAGAATAAATCCAATCTTAAGCATGGAATACAATAATATTTTTAAAAGGTTGTTTTACTGCCTTTTGATGGAAAACCATTTTTAAATCAATATTTTGACAATTTTATAAGCTCTATTTCTCAAAATAAACATATTCTTTATTATTGGGACATTGAAATTTACTTTGGGAAAATTTTTGGTATTTTTCCGATAAAGTACATTTTTTTAATAAATAGTGGAAGATGTTGTATTTTAATTCAAAATATCTTTTTAGTCTAATTTATTTATATGATTATATTTTCATTTGAATTGGTTTTAAAGTAAAATTTGAATATATTTTTACCATTTAATCCAATAGTGGTCGTGGAATTAATTTCACTTTGAAATTGGACTTAAACTAATGTCAATCTTTTGATACTTTTTGTTTCATAAAAACACGCTATTTGTTTTGACAGCGGAAATTAATTATTAAATTAATTAATGGAACTTATATGTTTTGAATTTGTTAAAATAGACATCATTTTTGGATTCAGAACATCAAATATAGGTTAGGGTTAATTTTTGGTATTTTTCTGAAAAACTTCAATTTTTGATGAGTAGTGAAACTACTAAGTGGTACTTAAAAAACTGATTTTTCATTTAAATGAAATTTGACCACCTATTTGTTTTGAATTTCAAATATCCTACATACATGGTTGTCATTAAGAAGTAAAATGTGGTACAATGTGACTAAAATAGTTTTTTGGTGAATAGTAACTTCTAAGTTTTTAATCGCGATTAGAGATAATTAGTGTAATTTAAGGTAAGAATAATGTTTTAATAATATGAAATGAAATTGACACATGTCCACCCCTTATTTTATGTGTCATGGACGACCAAGACAATCCATGGGTCAACTTGGGGTCCCCATGGAGCCACTTTGGAAGGAAAATGACATTAATATCTTTTTATATAATGTTAAAGTAAAAATGTCACAAACATGAGTTATTTTAATAAAACAATGTTTAAATGGGGTTATACAAGTCATATTTTTTACTATAAATAGTCATTGGAAATATAAAACAATTTCCTAAATCATAGTATTTTTTTATAATTTTTATACATTAAATAAATTAAATTATTTATGACACCATGATGATGCATCGATTACCTCATTATTTAACGATTTAAATAAAATGAAAATATAATGTAAAATCTAAGACCTAAACATGTAAAAACCTATTTTATGGGTGTATTTCGAACCCTAATCACCTTATCCTCAAAATACATCAATGTGGGACCTTTAAAATTCGAAACCCAATTTAAAATAAAGTAACATTTTGTAACTTTCCAAGAGTTCCCCTCCTCTCCTCTTATAAAAGGCCCCCACCATACCTCCTTACCCACACCTATCAAGCCTTTGGCCCATCCAACCCCTACTAATTTTGTCTCTACACATCCCTCTATTACTATTCGAAGCCTCAATTTGGGAATAAGTCTTCTCAAGGAAGCCTTTGAGCTCAAATCAAAAAGAGTTACGTATTTTTAAGGTAATGTCTTCACCTGTGTTCTTTTGTTTTATTTTGCTTCTCCAACCCCCTAAACTCATTTTATTCATTTATTTTGTGACAAAAACAGTATATTACTTATACTAGGATATTTTTATAATAATTATTCGAGCTACACTTACACACACCTACATATAATGGTTAAAGAACATACTGTTTCTGTGGATGGTGAATTTCTGCCTCACGAAACGATGATTGTTCAATATTCTTCTAACACCTTAAAAGATGGCCATTAATATGTCACTATATTTATATATGATATATAATATGTTTATGTTTTCCTTAAGCTTCTGTATTTTTCATTTATGGCATACCTTTATGGCTTCCATTATGGGTATACACGATATCTTCATTTTAGGACTTGCGGACTACCTCCCCCTCAAAGTGATTTGATTCGTTAATACCATATGTGGTACATATAAAGGATATATTTAATGATATTATATATGATACCATAATGGAATTAAAATACTATTATTTATCATTATGTTTTAATTCCATTAAATATGAAATTGAAATGGAAGTAGCGTTCATGCGTACGTACGGCTTACCATCTCCATGAACGGTGCATTTCATTTCTTACCTCTAAATGTTATGTAATATTATAAATGCATGAATATACTGGATATATATGATATATATGATATCTACATCATGAATACAATTCTGGATATATTGGATATTTTACCACATGAACAACTTATAATTATAAAGAGTTTATTTTTTACTCGAGTACCAATGATCGTTAAAACAACCGTTATTAACTTAAATAATAACATAGTGTTCATGACATGGTAATAAGTGATATAAAAGGGATAATGAACTTGAAAAAGGTTCTTAGTCAAGTAGAAATTAACTCATGTTTATTATTCAGGATATTAAAGAATGATCGAGTCAAGTAGGACACGAGGTAAGGGACTTCGTCTCAATCTCCATTCATTGAGGCATATTTTGTTTTATACACAACCTTATTTTATACGATGTATAAAACCCTTTGAATTTTATGTTTATCAAAAAGGAATCTTTTTTATACGAAGCGTTTTACTAAATGGCAAAGGGAATGTTTTTGTCGTACGTATGCGGTGACAACGACTTCCCCACCGTCGTGACCATTATTTGAGTTTTGGCTTCCTCTACAAGCCATACCTTCTTTTTAAAAGAAAAATAAATACCATGTTTTACTTTTCTTTTCTTTTGGTATTGAAAATGGTTTTCATAATGTTTGTAAATCAATGTGTTGTATTAATATCTTGTTATTGAACGGTGGAAATGTTATGTTTCCTTTATGCATGTTTTATGTGATACGATTATGTTGTGGTTCATGGGCATTATTATGAAGACGGATGGTTCCGTGATAAACTAAGGGTGGGTGAGCCCGATATAGCTCTCAAATGCATTGGGTAACTTGAAGGAGTTAAACGTTAAGGTTTCTCCGAAGCGATTTAGGGAATATACTGTGATGGGTATTCCAAACGTAACCAAGAGGGTTACTCCATACGTAAGAATGTTATGAATGCCTCAAGTTACCTTTATGTCTTATGATTTCTATAATTTATTCATGACTTGATGAGTTATGTGATTATTTTTTATGAGTAAAGTATGATTTCATGCATGGACTAATGTTTTCAGTTCATATTTTTTTTATAACCCTTACTGAGCTTATTATGCTCATCCCATGTTTTTGAAATGTTTTTTTCACAGGTCAAGGGAATGGTACATGATATGATGATAGTGTCAAGGAAGTGTCAAGAAAGAATATATGTTTTATTTTAAATATGTTTCCGTTGATGGGAAAAATAAATACTATATTTTATGTAACCACTTTGTTAAAATGTGGAATGTAATGCAAGTTTTATGATCTAATTCTCTAAAACTCTAAACCTGAAAAGATCCTCAATGTGTAATCTTGTAATAAATCAAGATTAAGTAAGGTTTAAGGCTGGGGACTTATATCAAATATTCTCCCTGGTACACTAAAATCAACCTAAAGGCCTTAATTTGATCATAAATCCAACCTATGTATCCCTTTTATTCATATCAAAAGGAAGCACCCAATGAAGAGGTAATTATTTTATCACCTCTTTCATAGTTATTTTCTTCTTCCAATTCCTCTTTCTTTGTTGTTCACATACTAAAAATAATAAATCCAGTACCTTATACATACTTATATGTTAATGTAAATATGGTACGACCATATTCATTAATCTTTCCATCCTATGAATGACAAAGTCACCATACGTGCGTATGTACGGCTTATCGTCTACACATGACGGTGTAGTGTGTTATTCAACACTTCCTTATATGGATGGGTATAATAATGAGTATAATTGATGTAAATAATAAATATAACAAGTCAATTATCCTTTATATATATTATACCACCAATTACATATGATTTCACCATCAATATAATGATATGGTCACTCGTGTGTACATGCGACTTACCATCTCCACGATGCAATGATATTTGATTCCCCATCGTAACCATTAAAGAATAATTTTCATTTGATGATTAAAATTAATTTTCAAGAACTTAATATCATTTTTTATATGAATAAAATACATCCTATCCACAAAAATCATGACTTCTCTAACAAACCATAAAATGTAAAATGAATCTGTTAACACCCAAAACAATGATACTACTGAAATATTATTAACAAGAAATATTAAAGGATCATTTATGATATCATATTTGTGTTTTTAGTTCATTTATAATTTAATAAAAATTATTTAACTAGTATACATGAGTTAATGTTTCCTCAAATAAATAAAATTTCAAGGTAAGGGTTAATTTTACAATCTCTACAATATTTGAGGTTGTTTAGACGTAAGTATCTATTAGGACATATTTATCATCCACATCTATGTTTCTTAAAAATATATTGCAAAATATTTTTACGATTTTCTAAACTATGGGATAATTTCATTTATACCATTTTTTACATTTTATAAAAAAAATTGAAAGGGATATTTGCATCATTTCCCAAATAAGGTACTTTATGACCTTTTTGAAAAATTAAGGAATGAATTTTTTTTAACTTATATGGCAGGTGTGACTATTTTCTGCCATTATAACACCTTCGATGATTAACTTACAAACTTATAATAATGTTTTAAATATAAATTTTTTCTTTTATATTTGTACAACTTTTAAATGATTTTAATGTAGAAATGTATATTTCTCTCCAATAGTTTTTGTATTAATTTAATCTATGTCAACATCTATTGTTGGATTTTATGTTTAATTGAAGTTGATTTTTTATGATAAATTATTCCCTATTGTATTGATAGTTTTATGATATGTTTGACTATAGATATGTTATTTTTATTTCATTCAAGGTTTATGGTTAAAGTATTAACATTTCATATGTTAATTTAATACAAGTGTTTATGATATTCTTCACCCTTTTCAAATGAGTAATGCATTGGTTGTAGTATGTCATGGGTGTGGCTCGCTATAGCCTCTCAAGGCATCGATAGGTCTCATGAGACAAACTAGTGTCTCGGCACAAGGCCTTGAAAATATTTTTATTTATAGTCTTGGCACGAGGCCTTGACTATGTGTTTATGATATCTGATATTATGCATTCCCTCATTATGAAATTAGATATTGATATTACATGTGATTATTCGACTAGTAGAATATCCCTGTGAATAAGTAAATGCAAGTATTGGATTTATCTTTACAATATTATTCTAAATTATATGATTAAAAGGCATGTGTTTTAGTTTTATACGTTGCCTTAAGTGTTTATTTTTATTTATGATAGTTTTCACTATATTGTTATCCTTAAAGAGAATCTGAGCTCTACCCTTTGTTATGCTTTATTTCTTATATGATGTGAATAATTATATTATGACTAACCTGCATGGATAGGCTATGGGATATGAGGGTATTCAAAGTAGACACAATGTTTCTTTCTCATTTCATAATGTAATGTAAAACTTATGTATGTATCTAGTACTTCCATGGCTACTACACTGGTCAGTCTTTTGGGACATGATCTCTTGTGATCATGCCAATATAATGTAATAATACATTGACTCTGTGTAATTAGGGTTAGGGAATTATAGTTGGTATCAGAGGAAGTTTATTACAAAACTTGGAAATAAGATTTATAAAAACTCTTATTGAAAAAAATTACCTTAAGATAGACTTTGAGGAATATTATAGAAGAACATCTAATTTTTTTTGGTGATGTAGATATTCTATGGGTTTCCTAAGAAATGCATCCATGTATGGATAATATAAGTGGATGTGGTTTTGGAACAAATGTACCTAAGAGGGAGAACTCTTTCAAGGAGTTTCGTACATGACTTGGGTTATCATGGTACATGACAACAGGCCTTACAGCGCACCTAGTTTGACAATCCTGAGGGATATGCTTAGGATAATTCACATTTCTATTGCAGACCATTATGAAGGATTTATGAGTAAAAACGTCCCAAAAAATAAATTTTTATGATTGTGGATTATATGCATAAACTGCTCACTTTACGATAATTATTTTACAAGTTTAAATTATGAATTAAAATTTATAAACTAATCTATTGTATGATATTGTATAGAAATGGATCCTAGTGGGAGGAATGGAAACTATATAAACAATTGTAATCCATGTATGGATATAACTCCTATTCAAGGTAATTATAGTGGAGCTAGTGATGCAACTGGTGATGAAAAACTTATAACAATACTGGGATAAATCAGTTAGATTATGGAGAATAACCCTACCCGTATGGATCACCCTAATCCACAACGTAGAGGATCAGTGTTAGACCGCTTCATGAATAAACAACCACCAACATTCAATGGGTCTACAGATCGATTTGTATCTAAATCATGGATAAGTTTCTTAGGGAAAATATTTCATACTTTGGGTAGTAGGGAAAGTGGAAAGGTTGTCATTAATGTTTATCAGCTATAAGAAGACGCAGATCAATGGTGGTCATTAATTCAAAACACAAAGGAGGATGAAGAAATATAAAATATTGAACAGAGGGAGTTTAAATATATTTTCATAGAAAAATACATTCCCCATGAACATCAAGATGATATGGAAAGTAAATTTCTGAGACTGAATCAAAAGGTGGATGAGAATGTCACAAAGTATGAGGCAAACATTACAATGGTATCCAAGCATACTAAAAATTATATATATAACCCAATAAGTAATATTTATCAATTCAATTATGGTTTAAAACCATTTATTTCTATAGCATTAGTCTCACAGTCCTTCTCATCATACAAAGATATTGTCTCATGTGCTATCAAAATAGAAAAGGAATTATATAAGTCTTGTGACTTTAAAGAAAAGCAAGAGAAGAAGATATATGTTAAACACTCTAGAAAAGGAAATAAGGGGAATAAGGGAAAATTTGACTTTCTATCCTTTGATAATTGTTGGAATAAACACCCAGGTAAATGCCTAAAGGGGATGGGATTTTGTTACCGGTGTGTAGAAGAATTCCACCAAACTCATGATTGCCAGGGGATGAAAGAGGCTATCAATGTTCAATGCTACAATAATAAAGATATGGATAATTATTCAAATGAATGTCATAAATTCCAAGGATACTTACCTTAGGAAAGGAAAAGGGAGAAAGAGAAAGATTATGTTATCACTACTACTGAGGTTGAAGTTCCTAATGAAATGGTGGAAGGTACCTTAATAATTTCCTCAAAATTAGCCAATCCCTTACTTGATTCTAGATCATCTCATTATTTTATGTCCTCCTAGTTTTCCAAGAAAATTAGATATTCCCAATTTTACATAACAAGGGATCTGTCAGTCAAAACTCTAAAGGGAAGAATCATTGCAACAAATTTTTTCAATCAATTACCATTATGCCATATAAACATGCTTTATCTGCTGATATCATTGTCATGCTCATGATGGAATTTGAAATAATACTCTGTATGGATTGGATTTCGGACGATGATGGAAAAATTTATTTTAAGAAGAAATAGGTTACAATTTTTATGATGATAAGGAATCCCTTATCTTTAGAGAAGAAACATCACCATCTGATTCTCATCTTTTTCCCCCCGGTAGCTCTATTAAATTAAACTAATAGAGAGTAAGGGAGTGAGATAACTATGTGTGAGGAATGGAATGTTCAAATATAGGATGTACCTATTATGAAAGAATATGTTGATGTTTTTCCAGAGGATTTATTGTGATATCCTCCAAAATGAGAAATTGAGTTTTCCATTGACTTAATTTCTGGTTAAAGTCCCATATTGAAGACCACGTATATAATGAACACTATAGAATTAGTGGAACTAAAGAAACAACTAGATGAATTGGGTAATGAAGGATTTATTCTCCCTAGTGTTTCTCCATGGGGAGCCCTTATTCTTTTTGTTATGAAGAAATATGGATCTATGAGGTTGTGCATTTACTATACGGTGATCAATGATATAAAAATAAATAACAAATATCCCCTACCTCGCATTGATGATTTATTTGATCAACTTCATGAAGATCAATATTTTTCAAATATTGAACCTTGATATGGATTTCATCAGTTGGGCATGAAGAAGGAAGACATGCCAAAGACAGTATTTCGAACCAAGTATGGACATTATGTGTTTATAGTAATTCCTTTTTCATTGGATAATGCACCCTCTATTTTTTTGGATCTAATGAATAATGTTTTCAAGGAATACATTTAGGAATTTTTTGTAGTCTTTATTGATTATATCTTGGTATACTCCAAAATATATGATGATTATGAAAATCACTTGTGCACTATTCTAAAAACTCTTAGAAGAAATGAATCATATGGGAAGATTATAAAGTGTGAATTATGGATTTAGGAAATTTATTTTCTTCGCTATATTGTCTCCAAGGATTTAATCTATGTTGATCCTTCAATGATAATGGAAATTCAAGAATTGCCAGCACCAATAACTATAACTGAGGCATGCAGTGTTTTTGGTTTAGAAGGTTACCATCTGCATTTTGTCCAGACTTTTTCCCAATTGGCTAACCCATTAACAAATATCACACGTAATGGGGTTAAATTTGTTTTGACAAAAGAGTGTGAAAAATATTTTTGACTAATTGTAGAGAAGATTAGTCAATGTTCTTGTCCTGACACTTCCATCCAGGAATGATGGGTTTGTTATTTATAGTGATGCCTCAATGAAAGGACTTGGTAGTGCCCTTATAAAGAATTATGAAGTTATTGCTTATGCACCACAGTAGCTGAAAAATCATTAACAAAAATATACCACTCATGATCCTGAGTTAGGAGCTATAATATTATCTCTAAAGATATGGAGACACTATATCTATTATGAAAATGTGATATATATACATATCACAAGAGTTTGAATTATATTTTCTCACAAAAAGAACTTGACATGAGGTAAAGCTGAAGGTTCGAACTGCTCAAAGATTTTGATTGCACTATACACTACCACCCAGGGAAGGAAAATATGGTGACAGTTAATTTGAGTAGAAATAATCATAGAGTTCTGAACAAGATGGGATTTGAAAGAGATCTTATGTTTATTGATCTAGTGAATATGGATATGGGAATAATCATGGAAGGTGAATCATAAATAATTTTTCAAATGGTTCCCAAACAATCATTACTAGAAAGGATAATAATTTCTCAAACTAATTATGAGGATTTTTAGAAGAAATTAAATCTATGAATGATGGGAGATTGATTTACTTTGTATATGAATATGGAATTTTGAAATTTGAGAGGAGTCTTTGTGTTCTTGATATGCCTGATCTAAAAAGGGAGTTGTCGGATGATACTCATAGCTCCACTATGATGTATAGATATTTGTAGGAACTTTTTTAGGGGGACAACATGAAAAGAGATATTACTGATTATGTGTCAAGATGTATCATTTCATAACAGGTGAAGACCAGAAGACCATATCCTATAGAAGTCAGGCAACCTCCTCACATTCCTGAGTGGAAATAGGATGATATTACTATGGACATGGTCATGGGATACCAAAGAATCCTAAAATGAATGATGCAATATCAGTCATTGTTGATCATCTTACCAAGTCAGAACATTTTCTTTCTATATGAGAAGATTTACCACTTGAATATTTAGCAATAATATATATTAATTTATTTGTAAGACTTCATGGTGTATCCATATCAATTGTTTCTGATCGTGATCCCAATTTTACATAAGGATTCAAGAAAAATATTCAGAATGCCCTGAATACTGAACTTCATTTGAGAACTTCCTACCACCCTCAAACTGATGTACAATTAGAACAGAATATTCAAACTTTAGAAGACATGTGGAGATCTTTCTCACTTGACTTTCAAGGTATGTGGTGTCAGTATTTACCACTATAAGAATTTTCCTATAACAATAGCTTCCATTCCAGTATTCATATGTTACCATATGAAGCGTTATATGGAAAGAGCTATTGTATGCCAACTTGTTGGGATGATATTGGTAAAATAAAACTAGTAGGCCCAGAACTTATTGTGGAAACAATAGAAAAAGTAAAGATTATCCAAACCCACATCAAAGAAGCTAAAAGTAGGCAAAATAGCTATACATATAACTGAAGGAAGGATTTTGAATTTCAAGTAGGAGATCATGTTTTCATGAAGGTTTCTCTATGGAAGGGTGTCATAAGATTCGGTAAGAAGGGTAAATTACTTCCCAAGTACATCAGAACATCGTAAATTCTAGAGTGAATTGGAGTTGTCACATACTGTTTGACAATACCACCAAGTCTCTCCAAAGTTCATGATGTGCTCCATGTACCGCTGTTGAGAAAATACATGCCAGACCCAATGCATATACTCACATATGAAGAAATATAAATGGAACCTAATATATCTTATTTTTATGATCCTATCAAGATTTTGATACCAGAGAACAAGTGCTGAGAAGCTGGATGACTCATATGGTAAAAGTTCTTTGGAGAAACCGTAAAATGGAAGAGGCAATGTAGGAACCCGAGGATCTTATGATGAAGAACCACCCAAATATTTTTATGTAGTAATATTCTAGAAATTTTATGGACAAAATTAATTGAAGGATGGAATAATGTAACACCCCAAGCTTTTAAAATATACTTCTCTTTGAATAATACAATAGCTTGTGTTGTATGCAGATTCGAGTCCTGGTACATCAAGACTAATAAAACTAACCGTTTAAAAAGTTTTTATAAATAGTAATACCCAGTTTTTGAAATATTATAAATTTTATTTTTTAAAATAGGTATAATTTTTGGATTCAGAATATCACAATTACCTTTGGATACAATTTTTTGTATTTTTCTGAAAACATTCAATTTCTGATGAATAGTGAAAAACATTATGTTACTGTTTAAAAATGACTTTTTATTTAAATAATTATATTTAATTTATATTTGTTTTAAAGTAAAAATAGATACACAATACTTATATTAGACTAATGTAATTCATTGGAGTCATTTTATAATAATATTATATATATAAAATTTTATTAAACTTTTTAGCGTATTTTACCCACCATATAGGAACATTTAGATATTTGCATAAAATGTAATTTTACCACTTATATGAATTTAATTTCAGAAATCCAATAAACACTATTGACATTATTATGTAAAATTTGGTTCAATATGATAGCACTAGTTTTTTGTGAATAGTAACTTTTGAATTTGATTTACCACGATTAAATGTAAATCTGGTAATTAAAGGTAAAAATGGTATTATAATTACCCCAAACACATGTCCAAATCCTATTTTATAAGTATTTTTTGACCAAAATAAACTTTAGGTCAAAAATATGATCCTTTTTTATCCACTTCGATTAGATTAAGCTATACATTATATTTTATTTAAAGAAGAGTTAAAAGTGTTAAATTCAAATTTTAATAACTAAATCATTTTTAATAAAGGGTAATACATAAGATAAATTAGACTATAAATATAAATTATGAAGATAAAAATATTTCCTATATCATTCTCTTTTATTTATAATGTTTATACATTAAATAATTAAATTTATTTATGAAAAAATGGTGAAAATGTAATTACCTTATTATAGAATGATTAAAATAATTGATATTATAAATATTAAAATAAATGTAAATTGAAACTTTTGTTGGAATCCATGAATTTTATAGGTGAATATGACATTTTAGGGTTCATTCAATGTTTTTATTACTTTCACAGATATCAAATACTAAATAGTGTCATAATTGAAATAAATGAGTTTTTTAAAAAATACTATTTTATTAAATGATATAACATTCTTAAAAATATAAGATTCAGCCAAAGTACTTAGATAATGTTTGATATTTCATTAATTAACCACTTGAGGTTCTCTTGTCATTTTATAGTGAGTTTATTGACTATATAGTGTAAGAATACAAGAAAACATGCCGAAGGTTAAAATATTTAACTAATTGTTAAATCTAAAAGATAAAGTTAATATGATGACTTAACATGTATAAAATCTATTAGCTGAAAGTATATGCACCCATATTTACCTTATCCTAGAATTAAATCAATTTGGAGATATTATAAATCTAAAATAAGTTTATAATAATTTAATTTTTCATGCCTTTCTTAAAGTTCCCATCACCTCTCTTATAAAAGGGTACTTCCCCTTATCTTAAATTCACACATCCAATGCCATTTGGATCATCCAACCCCTACTCAAATCTCCTCCCAACTACCATAAATTCAACCTATAGGTATTACATTGATCATAAATCTAACTTAAGGATCCTTTTGTTCAAATAAAAAGGAAGAACCCGATGAAGTGGTTATTATTTTATCACCTCTTTCAAAGTTCTTTTCTTCTTCCACAATCTATTTTGCAGTAATTTCCATAAAAAAATAACTACTCCAGTACCTTATACATACTGAGATGTTATTATAAATTTGGTACAACCATATTCATTATTCTATCCATCCTATGAAGGACAAAGTGACCATATGTGCATACGTACGGCTTACCGTCCCCACATCATGCTGTAGTTTTCTGTATTTGGATGAGTATAATAATGAGTATAATTGATGTAAATAATAAATATATCATGTTAATTATTATTTATATATAATATACCATCCAATTACATATGATTTCACCATTAATATAATGATATTATCACTTGTACGTACATACGGCTTACCGTCTCCCTGACGCGATGAGATTTTTTTCCCCATCATAACCATTCAAGAAAAAATTTTATTTTTTGATTAAAAACAATGTTTAAGAATATAATATCATTTTGGATATGAATAAAATAAATCCTATCCATAACATACATGACTTATGTAATAAAACATATAATGGAAAATGAATCAGTTAACACTCGAAACAATGATACTACTGAAATATTATTAACAAACCATATTAAGGGATCATATATGATATAATATTTATGTATATGGTTATTGTATAATTTAATTACTATTATTTAACCATTATACAGGATGTTAACGTACCCTCGACTAAGGAAAAGTACAAGGTAAGGGTTATTTTTACAATCTCTTCATTATCTGAGATTGTATAGACATAAGTATCTATTAGGACATTTTATCACCCACATCAATGTTTCTTAAAAATGTATTTCAAAACATTTTTAATATTTTTTAGACTATAGGTTAAAGTAATTTATACCTTTTTGACATTTTATAAATTGTTTTTAAATGAATATTACATTCGTTTCCCAAAAAAGGTAATTTATGACCTTTTTGACAAATTAAGGAATAAAATGTTTAGCTTATATGGATGGTGTGGATATTTTCCGCCATTATAACAACTTTGAAGCTTCCCTTACAAGCTTATATAAATTTTTTATAAATAAATGTTTTCTTTTATAACTATGAAACTTTTAAATGATTTCAAAGTAAAAAGAGATATTTCTATCAAATAGTTTTTGTATTAATTGCATCTATGTCAACAACCATTGTAGGATTTTATGTTTAATTGATATTGATTTATATGATACAATATTATATATTGTATTGATATTTTTTTGATATGTTTGTCTATGGATGTTCTATTTTTATTTCATTCATGTTTTAGGGTTAATTTATTAACATTTCATATGTTATTTTAATACGAATTTTTATGTTATGTTTCACCCTTTTCATATGAAGAATGAATTAGACATGGTAAGTGACGTGTGGGGCTCGCTGTAGCCCCTCGATGCATCGGTAGGTATCATGAAATGAACTAGTGTCTTCAAACAAGGCCTTGAAAATATTTTTATTTACAATCTTGGAATGAGCGCTGGAAAATTCTATTATGATATCTGACATTATGCATTCTATCATTATGAAATTATAAATTGATATTACATGTGATTATTAGACTAGTAGAATATCCATGTGAATTTGTAAATGGAATTATTTGATTTATACTTTCCATATTATGCTAATGTTTAAGTTTAAATGGATTTTTTTAATCTTATACATTGCCTTAAATGATTATTCTTATTTATAATAGTTTCTATTATATTGTTATCCTTACTGAGAATCTGAGCTCACCCCCTTCTAATGTTTTATTTTTCCTGGATGTGAAGAAGTGTATTGTTACTGACCTGTAGGGATAGGCTAAGAGATATGAGTGTGTTCAAAGGAGACACAATGTTTATTTTTTCATTTCATAATGTAATTTAAAACTTATGTTTATATATAGTACATCTAAGGGTACCAAATTGATCAGACATTTGGGACATGATCTCTTGTGATCATGCCAATGTTATGTAATAATGCACTGAATCAGGGTAACTGGGTTCAGGGTGTTACATCGGCCATTGGAAATTAATGGAAAATATTTTTTTGTTGTAGGTGTTCTTGTTAATTAACCAATGGATTAATGTTGTTTGTTATAAATATGTGGATGTGTGGTCTTTCCACTTTGGCATTTGTCCCTTATGTTTAACTAAATATTTTATGTTAGTTAAAAGAGCCAGTTTAATTTTATGTTTGGACTCATGTGAAATCATTGGATTCATAAGGACTAAAGTACTTGGTCCACCACAGACATAGTGAACTGGATGGGATGCCACAATCATCAAGGGTCGAGGAGTGTACTAATTCTATATCATGGAACTTGATCCCCTTGAGGTTGTTCATCAAATAAACTGGGGTATATGATATTTAGTGGAAATTCATAGGTTCTCTTATGATTGATTGTCCCAAGTATGTAATATCATGACCCTTATGACATAGTGGAGAATATACTATATATACTAGGGTTGGGTGAGTGGACTGGCCACATGAGACCCATGATAATTTGAGATGGGATCTGATCCACCCATGTTGACCATCACTTGTAAGATTTAATCTGGGAGGGTTTGGGGAGAGCATGTGTTCTCACGTCATTGTCAACGGGCAAGATGCCCTCTAATAGATGGGTGATGACCTTGGACTTATTTGAGTCTAGAAAACCAAGTGGGTAACCCAGGTAACATGTTGACCTCAATGAGAGCGTGTGTTTAGGCTATTAAATAGGGAGGAAAAAACATCGTGATGTTATTTGAGACACCACAACACTGGTCATAGAAGCTGTAGTCAATTGGGGTCAAAGTCCAAAGGATAAACATTAAGGTGGGACTTGTTCCTCCTATGAGGTTATGGTGGTTGGAGTAGTCCACACGATGTGTTCTAAGATTTTTCATCATCGTGCTAAAGTAGGTATTGTTTCTTATTTTTTTATTTATTTCTAGTAGTTGTTTATTTATTATGATCATGTCACGTTCACATATCATTGAATATATTGTTATTTATTGAAACACATTAGTGGTTCCCTATTGAGTTTTTTACTCAAAATCTGATCAAGTGGCCATGGAACCCAGGTACCTAAGCTGCTTTACAGTTGGTGTGGGAACAGGTTATATTGAGGCCTAGGATCACATGATCGAGCTAGAGCATCTCAAGTCGAATATGGAATTTATGATTAGGTGAGGCTCAAGGATTCTACTAGATTCTACAGTACCTTTATTCTATACATTTTATATTCTTTGATTATCAATATGAATATGTGTTCGGCCTAATGGGAGATCAATGGTGTTTGATTGTATGAATATCTCTGTATTTTATGTTGTAATTGTTTGACATTTGTTAATTTTATTGTACTCTAATTATGTGGTATTGTCGATGATGTTTTTTTATTTTCAATTATTTATCACCTTAATTTTTGGTATAAAATCACCCCAAGGTACCTCATTATACACCCACTACTATTCAAAAGCCTTTATAATTCAGGGAGTCGTGCCTAAGGACACATGGAGGTCGGTATGGCTATTGTTCCATGTGATCATGTGTGGGACGTTACAAGCATTGTTTTATCGATGTTTAAAGCATGAAGATGATTGATATTTCTTAATAAAGGTTGAGGGGAAAGAACTATTAAATAAATCAACTAAATTTATAAAATCTGTCAATATCAATTTTCAATATCGACTGGAGATTGATATTTTTAATTTGTATCACTATGCACGTCCCAACCTTGATTTATGTATAACTTGTTTTGAGCTCCCTCCATCCCTCTCTCTCCAACTCTTTTAAAAAAATATACTTTTAAATAATTTAAAATTTTATTAAATCTTTTTAGATCAACATATTTAATTTTTATAAAATATAATCTTTAATCTATATTTTTAATTATTTTTAATAAATGAGTAAATATTTTAATTATATGTGATTTTTTATTATGGTATTAATTATACGATGTATATTATTTTATTATTTCAGTGTTTTTTACTTTTACTCTTATAAATTATATTTCTTTTTTTATTTTAATTTGTGAACTGAATTCTAATATTTATTTTTAAATTATTTCTATTTTCATTTTAATAAATATAATTATATTTTTTCATTTAAATTAAAATAAATTTTTTATTATTACCTTTTATAATATATTAATTTTTACATAATAAATATGTTTTTTAATATAAAAATAATTATATGATATTAATAAATATTACCTCTGTATGATATACTAAAACTTCAAAAAATATTATATATTTTTAAATTTTTATATTTAAGAAATATAAATATATATATAATATTATAAATATTATATAATCATTTAATTTAATTATATTTACAAACTATATATATATATCACCTTTTTAGGTGTATAATATTTTAATATTAAGAAAATATAATTTTTATGACATTTTTAATTATACTATTAAACATATTTCATAATTCTTCTATTTATATAAATGTTTCATTTTAAAATAAAAATTTTAAACAGAAAAAATAGAATAAAATTAATAATAATTTCATAATATAAATATAAAAAGGTAAAATAAAAATATAATCTAAACTTCTTGAATTGTGTTCTCTAATATTATTCGTATATAATCAAATGAAATCAAGGTGAGAGAAAATACACAAATAGATGGAGTAATAAATAGATGTTGATATATTCACGTGTGACACAAAATCCATTAATATAAGTATCATTCTTTTATTTAGTGCTTTACTACCATACAATGAATGTTACCATCAATGTAATATAAATGAATTGATTTTGTTCAATTCAAATATTCATCATAATAATTAATTCTAGTGATGGATTTTTTATCACAATTCTACATCGCTAAAAAGCTTATAGCTACGACAACTTCATATGTCATGTCCATTTCAAGCTTGACCAAGAAAGGTGAATAAATAATTATATTATGTTTTAGGAATTTTAGATGGTGATCTTTGATTATCATCATTAATAACTTTATGGAAAAGTGTTATATCGTTTAATTCCTAACTTTCAACATTTAACATCAGAATTTACTAAGCCTATATTTTGTGGATTATGAGGATTTTTTCTATAAAATAAAAATAGATTCATTGGTTATCTCATAGAATCAAGTTTATGTGTACAATTTCATGACCCAAATATATCAAGGAAACACAAAAAGTTCTTGAAGTGTTATATATGTTTGTATTTTTTAGAGAATTTACTCATGACATTAATGTTAAACTTCATGAGTGTATTAAAATAGAATCATTAAACCAATGTATTCTCAAAAAATATAATCTTTGAGAAAAGATTAAAAATTAATATGGTGAGTGTCAATTATAAATTGTATAAATATCCCTAAAAAGAACCTAAGAAAGAAAACTTAAGATTAGAACATGAAAATCTATCCTAGAATTCACCAGATCAATCATTGAATATGAATTTAGATGCTTAGTATTTTCATCGAGTTCATCATCACATGATCGTGAAGATTTTATAACTACGTGGTAAAGGAAAAAAGTAAAATAAGAAGATTTGGGAATTCCTAGATACTATATATCACCCTTTTTCTCATTATTCTCTAAAAACTATGTTGGGGTACCATTTATAAACAATTAAAATAAGATATGTAACACCCCATGATTTTGGGAAATTGTATTTCTAATTAATTTAAAATTTTGATATTTTTCACTTAACCAAACACTAAAAATAGTTTTTCACTAAGTTAAACATTCTTTTCACATGGAACTGGTTTGTCCAATGTTACACTCAACACCCACAAGGTGTAAATTACACATAACAACAAGGTTAGCATATATTATATGCAAGATTGACCTTCTTCACCGGCTTGTGTGACACACATGACTGAGTGCTACCTAACTATAATATATTATTAAAAATATTGTCATAATAATAAGTAACATCAACATTATTTTTATATACATTATAATTATTAACTAAAATTTTAAAATATGTGGTTTACAGAAATATAATATGAATTTATAGTTTTCTAGTTAATTAATATTAAAACAGATTGAATATAATGGAAAATATTAATATAGTCACAAAGTTATTTTAACCTCGTAAATAAAATTAATTACAATTGTTAAGTGATATTGATTTAAAAAATATGTTATATATTCAATCAAATATTTTATACATTCATCCAATATATTCTATAGATATAAGATATGAAAAAACCAAATTTTATGCTTAAACCCCTATATTTTTATTAAGGCATTTGTTACTACCTTTTAATTGTGAACCAATTTTAAATAAATTTTTTGGAAATTTTATTGAATTTTTATGTCAAAATAAACTTCATATTTGTAATAAAGACCTAAAAATTTGGTTAGGATAATTTTTGGAATTTTTATGTAAGGTTTCACCTTTTACTGAATAGTAAAAAAATACTAGATTTTAATTCAAAATAGCTTTTTCATATAATTTTTGAATATGGTTAAATTATATTTTCAATTTATTCAAAAGTTTGGTTAGATAATATTTTTTACTAATTAATACAATCTATGTCATTTGAGATAATTTCAAATAGAAATTGGATTTAAAAACTCATCAATGTTTTGCACATTTTTACTATAAATCTCGTAGTGTTGTCACGTCAGTGGGATAAATTTTAAATTAATTTCTCCCCCTTCTATGATTATAATTTGGAAAAATGGATTGAATATTTTGAATAAGAATAATTTATAATTTATATTAATGTGTAATTAATTTTTTGTGAAAGATAATGTAATTAAAATTAACTACATCATTTAAGATAAAAATTAAGTTAATAAAGTATTAAACCTTAAATATACGAACCAGAATGACTTATACACTTTTCCAACACCCATTTTATTGCCATGATTCTATCATTAACTTTCAATTATTGTGTTTTTTTTGTCTGGTATGAGTTTTTTAGGTAAGAACATATGCACACCTTACTTGTTTCCAAAAATCCCATGTAAGTCCTTTCCCTTCCCTATAAAAATCCACCAACTATACCCAATCCTCACACATATCAATCATTTTAGGATCATCCAAGATATTCCCAAGTAGACTCCTATCATACCGCCCCTCAACTTCAAAGTCATCCTTTGGGTAGAAAGCCTCTCAAGGAATCCTTTGGCACAAACCAAAAGAAGTTACCCGATTTAGATGTAATGTATTATCTCAAGATCCCCTCTATTATTTTCATTATCTACATTCTACACTCTATTTATTCCATTATTTCAAGAAAAAATATTGTCCTAAATATACTAGGATATTTTTATGAATATTTTTTTACCTATATTAATACACACCTCCATCTAATGGATAATGAACATATTTTTCCCGTGTAATGTGAACTACTGCTTCACAAAAAGATGACTGTTCATTTCTCCATTACCACAAATCCTGGTGGAATTTATGATTGAAAATATGGTTACATATGTAATACATTATATTCATTATGTATTTAATATTATTTTTTCCTTTTAAATCACACATCTTTTTACTTACCCTTTGCTTTAATTAAGATAATTTTTTTTTGAGGAAGTGTGGACTACTCCCCCTTAAAACAATGACATTATTTCACACACTATAATGAAGGTATTAAGGATTGGTTTTCTGAAATCATATGATACATATATCATTATAATTATAATTTAACGATTTTATATATATATATACACTTATAATAATTTTTCTTTCTTTTTTTTCAATATGTCAATTAAAATGGAAATATCGTTCAACCATACATACAACTTACCATCTCCATGAGCAGTGTATTACATTTCATAATTCTTTATGATATTTTTTTTTCTAATATAAATATACATTATATAATTATATTTATATCATTATCTATATTATGTAATCAAATTATAAGTATAAGGACCAGCAATATAACAAATTAAGTCATATGAGAAAAATAAAGTAAATATTACCCGATGTGAAACCTTAATGTATGATCATTAACAAATGGGTAATATATGTTCATAATAAAACCACATATGTTATTATATGTAATAATATTATTCTATAAAATATTTATAATGTACTTATATTTATGATACAGGAATCTTCTATGAGTATGAAGAGAGTTAAGACATAAGCTACGGGGATTTCATCTCACTCTTAATTTCCCTGAGATACATGTTATATTCTTCACTCATTCCTTTATTGTGGTTTATGTACTGCCCATGATTTTATTTTATGTATATTATAACTAAATCTATGGGTATTAAAACTACATTTTTATTATCCTTCTTTTATGGGATTTTTTTACAAAATTTAACAAATCTGTAAAATAATTTTGTCTTAATCTGCCTTCATTGAGACTCATGTTTTGTTATGTACCTAAAATATTTCGTCAATGTGTATATAATTAAATATTAAATATCAAGAATATAAATAATTACAGTATATTCTAATATTAATTTAATTTCTTTTTTGGAGAGTATAATCTAATGTTATTAATATATAAGGGTCTATTGAGACAATCTCATCAGTTTTCAAGTTTGTTTATGTTTAAGCTTTCTTTGATGAAACCATATTATCTATCTCTCAGAAATACTCATGAGATTCCTTATAATCTAATATTTCCTGATATATTATTTTATTGGAACCATATTATACTCTTTCTTAAAATATATAGTTATGAAAGTGTATTTCCAAAAGCAGGACTTTACCCTCTCTTTAGTCAGAAATCTATGTTATCTAAAAAGAATTTCAAAGAAAATTATACCATTATCCTATAATATCAAAAATAATTTTTTACCATTTTTTTACAAATATATTCGAAGGAATCTTCTTGTTTCTTTCTGAATAAGGAATTTTTCTAACCCTTTTATTATACAAAATGAATGTTCCGTTACCAAGTACAACATGTATAAATTTAACCATCATCATTCCATTGAAGATTCCTTTTAATTTTAAAAAGGTTAATATTTTAAAATCTATTTATAAAATAATTACCAAGGAAAATTGGATTAAAATTGTTTTAAACTTATTTTATCAGTTTTTGTGGGATTTTTTTAAAAAAATCATGCCTTATTTATAATTTTTCAATGTATTTTCAATGAAATAGTTATAAAAAATATTCCAATATTAATTAATATGATTTAATGTAAAAAAAAATTCAAACCATTATCCATATTTATTTAAACTATTTCCATATTCAATCAATGAAAAATTATTTTATACATTTGTTAACTTTATTTTATAAGTTTTCAAGGGAAAGGGTTTTAAAAATGATTTCATTTAGTCTTAATAGGTTTTCAACGTATTTTATTAGAAAATGATATGTAATTTTTTTGGTCAAAATAACTTTTCAGAGAAGATATGATATTTTCCAAAAGAAATTTTTTTAAAAGGTATTTCGAAAAAAATTACCATCTAAGATGACATCTATTGATGTTACTCAAGCCTTTTTAGGAAATGATCTAAATGTTTCATTAAAATATTTTCTATGAATGGGTAATGATTAATGTCATGGTATTTATGAAACTCATTTCTTCTTCATGGGTTATATGATTATGGAATCTGTTTCCCTTTAATGGATTATGATTTTCTTGAAATGATTATGAATCCTATCTCATTATACAGGTTATGATATGTTTACATGTTTATGATACCCATTTTATTTGATGGGTTATTATATTTTTATTTATTATCTTATGTCACAAATATGTGTGATTTCAATATGTGATAGGTGGGACCTATATCTCTCTCCAATTAATTGTGTAACGATTTATATCTCATGAGATAGATATGGATGGAATGAGGGTTTACTCGGTTCAGTAATACAAGAATGGAATGTGGCTATACTCAGTTCATTAATATAGGACTAGAATGAGGGTTTACATAGTTTAGTAATGTAGGGATAGAATGAGGTTTTACCTTGTTCATTGAAGTAATTTTTCCACTAAGATGGTGTTAGTTGTGATTCCTTGGATACTATAGAAAATTTATTATATTCTTTCCACAATTTCATGTCTTATTCCTATGTTATTCATTCATGAATTATGTCTTTTATTTCTATATTATTTGTGTCTTATGAAATTCTATGATGTATTCCATGATTATTTTTTACAATCTTTGATATTGTCATGAACCAACTCGGGTACCCCGGTAACCCGATAACCGAGCCAACCCTAACATAGCCTGAAGGGCGTTACCAATCTCCATGAGTTGTAAAATATCACCTATAATTATACAACGTGCAAGTTGTATTGATTTTTTCCACTATCATTGCAGAAGTAAAATTAGAAAGGCAGTATTCATACCAAAAGAGAACTCCAATATGAGTAAACTAATAGAATACAATAATGAATAAAAAATCCCAAATTACTACAACCCAAGTACTAAAATAAGAAAACAAAACCTAGGCCCCTATGTAAGAACTCACCAAGACCATGGTTTATTAGCTAGATCTACCTTTAAGTGATCATTTCTCTTTACTTGAATATAGAATAAAAATGTCTATAAACAACCGTATGCAAAAATATTGTGTGAGATACAAATTCCAATAGGTAATCGCAATGGATTACATAAAATATTCCAACAATTTATTAACTAAAGGTATGATTTCAATTTTTTAAATACATGCATGTTTGGAATTTGAAAACATATTTAAAAAATAATTTTATACTCTTAAAATGATGAAAAATATTTTAAGCACAAGATTTACTTTACAAATGATGGAATAATTATAAAAAAATGTCTTCAATAAAAAAGATACATAAATTAGATTATTTAAATTCTGTAGGCATGTAAATTAGTTCAAAAGTATTTTTATACATTAATATCTCTAATATAAATAGCAAGCGAGCAACATGGCCATTTTCCAAATAGGTGCGATTGTAATTCTAATTATAGGACTCTTCACTCTCTAAGGGATCATGACAATATGTGTACACATACATCCTCTGTAAACTAGTCATATAGGACTCATCACCATCACCTTATAGATGTGAGCTAATACATGTATGTTTTAAAATATTGTAATAGCATAGAGTGTGTACAAATAACTAACCAACTACCTAAGGATTACATGTGCTCTTACGTAATCAATGATAACTAATTTATTTTAAGACAATTTAAAATAAATTTAATTACATTCTACCATTTCAAGTCCAATTTCCCATATAAAACCAAAATGGGTTCTAATAAAAAAAATGTGCTAATTTCTATGATAAAACCACTAGGTTTCTATCATAACATTTCAATCCATTTTCAAAAGTTTTAAATCCTTCATAACTAATTCAATTATTTCAAAATTTATTTCCATAATTAAATTCAAGAACATAATTGAAATCATTTCCATCAAATTGAAAATTTGAATTAAAAATTTTAAATTGACCAATTTATATAAACACACCTCAATTCAATGGAATTGGGGGTTTTACAAATGTCATTCCAAAACTGTACAAAATTTACTAATTCCCTTGAATCATATTTTATTACATTAATTGAAATCATGTTTATGTAGGTGTATTTAAATCAATTGTTGAAATAAATCAAGAAATTCAAGGATAATCAATTTGGATAATTGGGATGGAACAACCTACCTCAAGGTCATCGATGCCAGCAGTAATGACATACCACTCTATTTGGTTTAACATGCCTTCTTGTGGACTCATTACCTTATGTGTTGACACACCAATGGTTGATTTTCATCATGGGTTCCTAGAACCAATACTAGTTATTTTATTTCAAAATTAAATAAAATATCACAAGTGGTGATATTTTTTCTCTCCTAGATAATTTTAAAATTTTTATTACAATATTACATAATAAAATATTTTATCTATGGATTATTTCAAATTAGCGATTATGATATTAAATGCGATAATATTTTATCTATATTGGATAATTTCAAATTATATTTTTATAATTATATTAATTATCCTTCAAAATGTCAAGAAATTCCAAGTTGATTTTTTATATTTAATTATATTTTCCTTAACTTCCAAAATGATTTTCAAAAACACATACCAAACTATATGTGTTGGTTTGTGTGTGTGTGTATCTCACCCTTTTGAAAATCTAAGTAAATGAATATTTTATAATTTTAATAAATTATACTATGTGTGTTTTTTGATATATATATATATATATATCTTTGGATAATTAATTATCTTTTCATAATCCAAATAATCATTGTTTGATAATTTTAAACAATTTTCCTATCAATAATTTCACTGATGAAATTCACTAAAATTATCTAATGATATTTTTTTACATTACCCAAAATAATTCAATTTTTTTATCTTTATTAATTTTTGATAAATTACCCATTGATAAACATTACAACTATCATTAAACTATTTTTTTTCCAAAACATCCATTGAAAAATCAAATTATTTATTTTCTAGCAGATATAATAATTTATCGGTAGATAAATCTATGCAATTATCCTTTTATAATTCTTAACAATTATCTCTAATAATTTACCTAATAATATTTTGACAATTTTGATAGTCATTTTCCTGTGAAAATTCTCTTATAATTATCCTTTCACAATTGTACAATTATTTTCTAATATTTTTTTACAATTTCTCCATCTATAATTATTTTTTGATAATTTATCAAAAATAATCCATTATAAATTTAGAATGTATATATTAATAATTTAATTAAAATAATCCATTTAAAATGTGAAAAATCATATTGAAAAATAAAATGGTTCTTTAAAATTAAAAAAATATTTAGGTTCTACTCACTAATACAAAACAAACAAAATTGACGACGCATAATTCTGATTAATATGGAAAAAGATATTTAATTTATAAGTTTGAATTGGGAAAAAAGAATAATAATAATAGTACATACCCAAAATGAAAACACATGTGGTCTTTGCTTAGGTAACAACCAACCCATTCTACCAAGGTTTGCTGGTCATGAGAATTGGGTATTTGGTTCGATCAGACTTGACCTACTCAACCAACTACCGAGTTGAAATGAATCGATCATTTGAAGAACAACAAAATATGAAATTTGTGTAAAATGAAACCACTATTAAATTTATGTATTTAAAACACATTTCAACCAATAAATAATTGTGGAGTGTTTAATTTAACTCAATTAAGGTGTTGTTAATTTTTAAATGGTCAAACATTTACGAATCCAATCTTTTATAATTCTTGAGGTCCATTAATGGTGGTTTGGAGGTGTTCGGTGTGTGTTGAGAAGAATAAGGGTTAAATAAAAACAATTTCTATTTAATTGTTTTAAAATTTGTATTATTAAATTAATAAAACAATTATTTAACTTTAAATTTCAAAAACATCAGATGACCATTGTGAAAAAAAGTATATCATGTCTAGGGTAAACCCCACGTTCTAACCCCAACGGTGGTCTCAATATTCTAAATTTATGAACTATTTGAGATATATTTGTGATTTAATAATTAAAAAATTTAATAAATAATTAATTAAAATAAAAACGGGTTTTTTTCAAGAAACATGTCCAAACGCCTAATTATTACAAGTATTATACCCCATCTTGGTTAAACCCTCATTTCGAACCCCATGGTAATCTCAAATTTTTCATATGACACATCATTTGAGAATTATTTAATTATTTTGAATAATATAATCTATAAAATATTATTTAATAACATTATCTCATGAGCGAGGCATCCAAATGTCTGGCACCTTCAAATGTTAAGCCCCTCCTAAGGTAAACATCATATTTCAGACATAAAAGTGATATCATATTTCTCATACGACACACAATTTTGGAGTTATTTAATTTTTTTGAATAAAAATTATTCTATTATCATATTATATTTATTATTTTTATTTATTCTTTACTAAGACTTTTCAGACCTCAAGATATCACAATAAATTATTGTCTAACTCCAAAAATGATTATTTTAAAATGCCATGATGAAAACTGGAATTTAAGTTCATCAAAACATTTATCAAAATTTTGTTGATAAGTCATTTTTCAACATAAAATATAAAAATTTTAACATAAGAGGGTTTAGTAATACCAAAAATAGTAACGGGGTGCAACAAATATGCAGGGTATGATATTCTAATGCTTTGATCTTGTGATCACACCACTATACTTATGTTTATGAATACATGTCACCAATGTTTACCCTTATTGAGCATTTTAGGTCTCCCCATTTTATGTTTCCATCCCCAGGTTATGAAGATATTTAGTCAGTATGATGTGTCTATGAGGGGTTATAGTCATGAAGAACCTCATGGGAGATAATGCATCTCACTTATGTACCAGTGTTTATGTTTCCATATTTCTAGAGGCATTACACCAATTACAGTCTATGTGAATCTATTTTGAAAAAAAAAAATTGTATTCCGAAAATGTAATGTAAATTTTATGTTTGAAAAGTGTTGGTTCTTATAGATTGTATCAGAGAAAATTTATAGTTAATATTTGAAAATTAGAATGATAAAAATCTAGTGATACCCATAGGTATATTTCTAAGGTTATTTCGAGGGATTCCTTTAATGATAATCATAAGGATGAGATAACAGATAAAAAAATATCCTAGAATTTTGGTAAAGGATAGGTGAAAGGTTTCCTAGCATTACATCAATGTCAATATACTACAAGTGTTTATGGGTATGGAAGATATTTATCTAGGGGTAACAACTCTAACATGATGTTCCAGGCCTAACTCAGGGTAATCTAGTACATGTAAATGGGTCTTACTGCACACCTGGTTTGACACTCATCGGGAATATGCTTTTGAAATTCACAAACTCTTCATGAACCATAATGAAGGATTTAAATACAATTTTTCTATGAAAACTCTAGGATAAACCTTGGGGTTCTTTGATTGATGAAGTCTATATTATTTAGACATCCAATAATAAATTCTTGTCATGAATATATGGTTTCCTTCTATGATAAGTAACTCTAACACAATTTTTTTGGATTTAGTCAATTGTGGGAACTAGAAGGAATTGGATTAAAATTTAATGTGATGAAAGATTATATGATGAGTATTCAAGAGGGATGATAAATGGAGTGAAAGGTATTATGATCATTCCTAATCAGTTTTCATGGAAGAAGAATAACAACGTTTTCCTTAACCAACTCTCGATCTCACCAAGGAAGAGAAAGAAGGAGTTCGTTGAGATTTCGGGTAATGGATTTTATAGAGGAAATAAGATTTTGTTTCCTTTGTATCAGTAATGTTGAAAGAATCACCCACATGAATGTGTTAGTGAAACTATAATATGTCTTGACTGTGGAAAAGAAGGACACAAAGCATGTGACTAAAGGGGGAAAATGAAATGTTTTGTTAGTAAAGAGGCTGAGAAGATTGGCCTCCCTAGGAGATCATCGAAGGATAAGTGTTTCAAGTGTTCATTAAATGGTCATTACACAACTCAATGTACCAACATGAAAGTTCCTAAATATAATTAGTATGGTGGTGTGAGTAATGATCATATTGATGATGATGAAGAGACTACATATAAAATGTGATTGGAAAGAGGTATTGTTTAATAGGATGAGGTAGAATTTTTAATGGATTAAGGATGAAGTAATATCTATTTTATGGTTTTTTATTAAAATGTTATAAATGATGAAGTATAAAAGGATTGTCATTCAAATTTTATTTTTTATCTTAGTATTTACAAGTTTATATTGTACTGGTGAAGTGATTTAATGAAAGCTGATATTTTGAATAAGGATGGTAACCTTTATGTTAATATAATGTTGTATTCATAAAGATATGTGGGATATGAATATGTAAATTAAACAGTATTGATTACCTTGGAACTAATTAAAAACATGTTGATAGGTGGTTAGTCTATCACTGATGATGTTTATAAATTTTTTGGGTTTAAGGAATAAATCGAATATAATTTTGAATGAGGAAGCATGCATTTTTTACAAAAGTATTTTTGGTAATTTAGGATGTTACCATGTTTCATATGAATATACAATAAGGATATTCATATGTTTGGAATGTGACAAACAAGTGATACTTTTTGAAATACAGGGAAAACAATGTCAAGCTAATTTCATGCATCTCGTTCAAAAGTTTTGGATTTTCCTTATTCAGAAGGGTTATAAGGTTTACCATCTACGAAAATATTATGTTAAACTTCAGAGGAATAAATCATTCACAATGATTATTTTAAAATCCTTGGTTATAAGGGGTTTAGTGATTAAAAATATTTCAATGTTGTCCATCATTATCATTTTTTAAATTATATTCATGTTTTTTAGAAGAGGACATCATGTATGTTGGGTGACAATCAATAAAGTTTAGCTAGGTTATGGGTCTTGAACCTGTGACTAAAGAATTATAACAGCTTCACACCTATCGCTGGCCTATGCGATGTCCTAGTTAATGTATAATTATTTTTGATGAATAAATAAAAATGATGTATCAGTAGTTTCACTATTTTTGTTTATAGATTAATCCATATAGATTTTTAAGAGACAAACAGTTAGAATTTCCATTCTTTATTGGGCCTTAAGATATTTTAAATGTGTATTTATGGACATTCATTCATTAAAGTAATGGATGTATCAAAAATTGATCAAATCACAAAAAAATATATGAATTTTTTTATAGAAATATAATAATAATTACAAAACATTTAGAATGTGATCAAAATTTGTTGTCATAATAACTTAATTTACATTGAGTAGATGGACTTTTAAATAATAATATATTTATGAATTTTAGGCCCTAAACATTCTTTTAATCATTCACTTTTTAATGATTGATGACCTAAATCACTCCATATAAATTTTTACACTTTTCATCCATGTCCAATCATCACTTAGAACATATGTTCTCATGTGTGGAAACCCAATTATATGAAACTTTGTGTAACCATTATGGTTCCAAATATCATTTTTAAGGGAAGTTTTAGTATCAATTTTTAAAATTTTTGTTTTTATTAATGAAAAATTAAAGTATTAAACCTTTATTGAGTATGCTAATTTCGAGGGTGGAATTCATTTCAATGGATATAGAATGTAACTCCTTGAGATTTTGTAAAATTTGTTTTGAATTAATTTAATATATTGATATTTTTCACTTCACACAAAACTGAAAATATTATTTTACTAAGTTAAACATTCCTTTCATATGAAATTGGCTTCAAATATGTTACATAAGACACCAACCTGGAATGTGTTACATGGAAAAAAATCATAGCGTACATTACATATACGATTTACCTTCCTCGATGGCTTGTGTGACATAAAGAATGAGTCCTACCTAACATTAATATATTATTAAAAATATGAGTCTAATGATATATTACCTAGTCAATAAGATTTTTTGTATGAATAGTATTATCTCAACTATGAAAATTTTTGTTTTACATAAATATAATATGAATTCATAGCTTACAAATTAATGAATATGAAAACCGATTTAATATAAAAAATTATTATTATAGTCACAAAGTTATTTTAACCTAGTAAATTAAATTAATTTAAATTTTAAAGCGGTCTTAATGTAATAATATTTTATATATTCAATAAATATTTTTGACATTCATCGAATAGATTTTATAGACAAAAGAAAAGAACAAACATAATTTTTTTCTTAAAATATATATTTTCTAAGGCATGTTTTACGACATTTTAATAGAAAACCCATTTTAAATAAAATTTTTGGAACTTGTATAGATTTAATGTCAAAATGAACTTCATCCAAAGAATGTAGACTTAAAAATTTGGTTATAATAATTTTTTTCTATGTAAGGTGTCATCTTTTAATGAATTGTTCAAAATAATGGATTTTAATTCAAAACTGCTTTTTCATCTAATTTATTTATAAGGATATATTATTTTTTTATTGGTTTTATGGTTTAGTTAGATAATATTTTTTCAAATTATTATAATTTATGTAATTGTAACCAATTTCATGGGGTAATTGGATAATTAAACTTATCAAGCTTTTGAAAATTTTTACATTAAAACCCTGTTGTTTTGTTTCCTCAAAAACATTAAATTTAAATTAATTTATAACACTTATGTGATTATAATTTTGAAAAAAAGAATAAATATTTTTAATCATAATAATTTATCATTTATAATATGGTAAAATTGACTTTTTACCATAAATATTAGTGAATTTAATTAAAATTAGTTATAATTGTAAAGAGAAAAATTAGGTTAATAAAGTACTAAACCTTAAATATAAAACCCAAAAGGTCTTAAAAACATAACCAAAAACACTTTTTGGCCATTTTTTGAACATTAAACTTACATTATTGAGTATTTTTGGTTTTTTTAGATAAGAAAATGTTCACACCTAACATGTTCCAAAAATTCCAAGTGATTCGTTTCCCTTCCCTATAAAAGGCCACCAACTCTACTAATTTTTCACACCTCTAAAACCCATTAGTATCAGTTATGAGCTTCCCATGTAGGCTCCAAAAATCCCTATCATAAACCTGTAATCATTCCTTTGGTAATAAAGGCTCTCAAGTAATCTTTTTTGGCATAAACCAGTAGGAGTTACTTGATTTAGAGTTAACATCATTACTCAAAATCCTTTCAATTATTTTCTTCTACACTACCTGCACTATATTTCGTCAATTATTGTATAAAAACACAAGTATAATAAATATACTAGTATGTTATTATGTGACATTTTCAACAAAAACTTTCACACACCTCAATATAATGGATATCAAACATATAGTTTTTGTGTACAACGAACTACTACCTCACAAAATGATGATTGTTCATTTCTCCTTTACCACCAACCATAGTGGCCATTATGATGAAATATCTATTTATTTATGTCATATAATATATTTATTATGTTTTTAATCTTCCATATTCATTTTAAAACACATATTTTTTTACTTTCCATTTTGTGTAATTATGATTATTTCGTTTGAGGAAGTGTGGACAACCGGCCCCACAATGCTATGTGATTCGTTCGAAAACTACATAGATTTTATTAAGGATGTGTTGAGTGAAATTATATAATATATATTACATTATAATTATAATATAATTTTATTATATACATATACACTTATACAACTTTTCTTTTATTTTTTCAATATGATAATTAAAATGGAAACATCGTTCATGCGTACCTATAGATTACTATCTCTATGAATAGAGTATTCTGTTTCCTAATTAATTATACTATAGATTATTATAATATAAAGATAATGGATATAAATTTTACTTATATTATTATATACATTCTGGAATCATGTTATAACTATAAGGACCAATGATATAATGAATTAAGACACATGCAGAAAACCAAGAGAATAGTACCTGAAGTGAGACCTTAACATTGGATCAATAACAAGAAGGTAATATAACGTCAAAATAAAACCATATATGCTATTATATATAACAATATTCTTCTGTAAAATATTTATATTAAACTTACATTTACTATACATGAATCTTGTATGAGTACAAAGAGAGTCAATATGTAAGGTAAGGGGATTTCATCTCACTTTTAATTTTCATGAGATACATGTTATCTTCACCACTATTTCCTTTTGTATAGTGTATTGACTTTCATGATTGTATTATATTAATCTTAGACATAAATTTATGGTTACTCACATGTCCATTTTATGATCTATATTTCATGGAATTTATGTTTCAAAATTTATCTAATCGATAAAATAGTTTTGTATCAATCTGACTTCTTTGATACTCATGTTTTATTATGCACATAAACACTTTAAATGAGGTTTATATACTTCAATTTTAAATATCATGAATCTATATATTTTCATGATATTAAATTCTTCTTATAATCTCATTTTTGGAGTGTTCAATCCCAATTTACCATGATATTAGGTTTTATTGAGACAATATCATCGTTTTTTGAGATTGTTTTGATTTATGCTTACTTTGACGAAATCTTTTGATCTGTCTCTTAATAAAACTCATGAGTTTCTTTCACCTATATTATTTCATGATATATTCATTTATGGGTACCATTTTCTACTCTTTGGAACATAATATGGTTAATAAATTTTTTTCAATAGACACTGAACTTACCCTCTATATGGTGGAAATCTATGTTTTCTAAAAAGAGTTTTCAACAAAACTATACCATTATAATATAATAACTAAAAGAAATTTTTAATTTTTTTAGTTTTTCTCAATCTCTTCAAAAGAAATTTTCTATTCACTATATAAATAAGGTATTTTTCTTACCATTTTACCTAACAAATGTAATGTTATTTTGACCTTGTACAACTTGTATGGATTTACCCATCATCATTCCTTTGAAGCTTCCATTGCATTTTTAAAAGGATAATATTTAAGAAATCTTTTTTAAAAGTAATTATCCTGGAAAATTATTTTCCAAATTGTTTCAAACTTCATTTATAATAATTCATGGATAAAATAAAAAAATCATGTATTATTTACATGTTTTCAACATATTTTTAATGAAATAGTTTTTAAAAAATTTTCAAGATTATTTCTTATTATTTCAAATAAAACTATTTACAAACAATTTTCAATATTTCATTAAAATTTTTAAAATTTTATTCAAAGAAAAATGTCTCTAAAATGTTTTGATGTTTATTTTATATTTTTTTCAAGGAAAAATATTTTCCAAATGATTTCAATTCCTCTTCATATGTTTTCAAGGTATTTTCTAGGAAAAATATTTTTAAATAGTTTTATGTGATCAAAAGGATTTTTCAAAGAATAAAGGATATTTACCTCAAAAACATTTTCAAAATATATTTCAAAATTATTTTCCATCTAATATTACATCTATTGATGTTACTCATTCTTTTCATGGAAATTATCTAAAGATTCTATTCATATTGTTTCTATTAATGTGTTATGCTTAATGGCATGGTCCTTATAAAACCCATTTCTCCATCATGAGTCATATGTTTATGGAATATATTTATCCTTCATGTGTTATTATATTAATGAAATGATTATGAAAACTATCTATTTCCAAAGGTTATGATATGTGTACATGTTTATGATACCCATATCATTTCATGGGTTATGATATTGTGGCACATTTATGTATGATTTCATTATATGAAGGGTGGGACCTATATCTCCCTCCAATTCATTGGGAAATGATTTTAATATCATGAGATATATAGGTATGGAATGAGGGTTTACATGGTTTAGTAATACAGGTATGGAACGCGGGTTTACTCAGTTCAGTAATATAGGGATGGAACATGGGTTTACCCAGTTCAATAATATACGGTTGTAATGGGGGTTTACCTAGTTTAGTAATGAAAATTCTCCACTAATATGGTCTTGGTGGTGATGCCTTGTCTATAATGGAAACTTTGTTATATGATTTCCATAATTCAATGCCTTATTCTTATGTTATTATTTCATGTCTTATGTCCTTTATTACATTATAATTCAGGTCTTATGAACTGCCATGATTTATGAAATGATTATTTTTTTATTTTGATATGCAGTATATGATCTTCTAATTTTTTATTACGTTCTCATTCTCATGTGCTCATGTTTGTGCTTATATGTCTCCCTTGTTTACCCTTACTGATCATTTGATCTCACCCATTTTTATATTTCCTTCCCAAGGTTATAAAGATATGTAGTATGTATGATGTGTCAAAGAAGAGTTCTAGTCTTGAAGAACCTAGTGGGAGATAATCAAGCTCACTTATGTAATGGTGTTTATGTTTCCATGCTTTCCAAAGCACTAGACCAATTACGGCCTTTGGACATCATTTTTATAAATTTTTTATGTATTTCTCAAATATAATGTAATTTTTATGTTTGAAAAGAGAGGTTATCTATAAGATAGTTCTGAAGGAAATCATGGGGTATATAGGGATGGAGAGTAGTAATTTAATGCCATTTTTACCCATTCTCAAAATCATCAACAACCAATAAAATTAATGTTTTTTTGACCTACTATTTAATGAGTTACTTTCACTTCATATTATATTTAAAATGTTGTCTGAATTTAGTGAATTGGATCTAAAAGACCGATTTTATGATCTATTTGATTAAGGTAATCCCAAATTATCATACAAAAAATATCTTCACTCCATGAGCCTCCATCTGTTCACATGTTTCTAGATTCATCATCATCTCTTATTTAATGAATTATGTCCCCATGAACATAGAATCCAAAAAATTCAATTTTATTCAGTGGAGTTAATTTCATTGAAAAAACCAAACATGCTTTCAAATTATTCCAATAATGTAAAATATTACATTTTCATGCTCAAGGAAAAAAACATATTCACCATCAATGAATGTGGAAAAACATAAATCATGGTAAATTTTGATTCTTATAAAATACTTATTTTTTAAAGAATCAATACAAAAATATCAAATCTATCCATCATCCTAATATATGTGGTAACATTTCCATTTTGAATGTGTTTTCAAATAACGAATAAAAAGAGAATATAGAATGTAAAAGGCTTTAATTTATCGATACGAAAACCCATATAAAGTGTAAATAACATTTATAAGGTTCAAAAAATATGATAAATTATTTCAGAATCATACCATTACACCAAAAAAATTTCATTCACAGAAAAATTCAATCTCATTGAAGATTAGAGAATTTTTGCATGTTAAGTGGATGAAATGACAAAATATTTTACATATGGTGGAAAAGTCCCTCATTGTAAAATTTTTTAAAAAAATAATTACCAAATTGGTTTATTCCAATAAAAATGATAATCTAAAACTCATAAATTGTGCTAATTTTAAATCCAATGTGATGGAATTATTATATCTGAAATTCACCCAAAGCATAACCATGTCCTGAAATCCCTTCATGTGAGTGTGTGTAAACCATTTATCTATTTAGTTTATTATTTTCTAATAATTGAAGGTATGATAATTTAAAATTTAATATATTCTTTAGTTATTCACACTCTAGAATTTTCTTCTTCAAAAATAATTGCTAATAAATAATTTTGAATAGGTGAGCATCCTCTCTCAAAGAGAACCCTCAAGCTCCTGATTGAAATATATCAGTATATTACCAATTTTTTCACTTCCCTATATAAATAAATAGTTTTATGTAATTATTTTAAAATGGTAAAAATATCTGGATAATAGATAAGCAAACATAGGACAATTCAAAATCATATTAATTAATAGTTGTGTACTTTTTCAATGTAGGAAACAAACTATGTGGGAGCCTCAAGGAATTATCATGTATTTTTTTAAAATAATTTTGTTGTCATATGAAAAAGAAAATTAAATGATTATGGATATATGGAAGATTGTATTTAATTATTCAATCATGATATAGGTTCAAATGAAAAGTATTCCTAACTTCTAAAAGGTTTCACAAAAACACAAACATTAATATCATTGACAGATTTCTACATTTCTAAACAAATCTTTGAAAAATATTTTTTATTTATGTCAAAAATATAGAAATAAATAATTTATTACCACATGTTTATTAAATTTAAACATATATATAAACTTAGTAAATGAATATATTTTTATTATAAGGTTTAAAATTTTCATATTATGTAATACATGGTTATTATCACACTAAAAACAACAATCAAAAAAATATTTATGAAAATTTTCTATATCAAAGGAGGAGGAAGGAGAGGTAAATAAAAGTGAAAGAAAATTTTGAAAATGAATAATAAATATAAATAACTAAAAGAAGTAGATCAGGGAAAAAAATACATTCAATTATTACTAATTATGGAAATTTTTTAGTAAGTAATGGGATATGTTGAAAATAATCATTAGTAATGACACATGTTGAGGAATTAAGTGTGTGATAGGAGTGTGTAAAATATTTTCTTTAAAGTTTTTCAACTAGATCTATTCCATAACACCATATCTATGAGAAAATAACTCGATTTATAATCCAAATTCTCATTCAAATTAATTTATGTCTACAAATATAAATAAAACAGAACCGTAGTTGGATAGAGGGATCCTGGTGTACTTCACTCATATCTAGTTCATTGTAGTTCAAATTATATAATAGTGAATCTCTCTAGATCACCAAAATATTAACTATATCTCTTGGAATGGAATTTTATGTTCTTCATGTGCTAGTATAGTAAAATCAATATCATTATGAAACCTATATAAATAAGAAAAATTATCATGTATCATAACCTCCGACGAACACATACTATTCAATATAATCTCTTAGAATCATTATATATTATAAAGATGGATAATTTTTTTCATCAAACTTTAATAATTTATTTTTATTTTTCTTATTATAATGGATAATCTTTATGTTTTTTACCATGAAAATGGATTAAATTAAGACACTACCATCCGAGTCAAGTGGCCAAATATATCTTCTTCCTTTCTAAAGTGAAAACCCCTATTTTGATCATTCAATAAATTTTATACCACCAATTATTCACCAAACATGACATACCTACTAAAAAATCAAGGATTTTATGATGAATCAAAATACAATATTTAATGATATTCATTCATAAATATATCAATTCAAGGGATCAATACTCATGGTCAAATATAGGAATATCCAATGACCCCTATAATATGTGTTAATAAAATTTTTCGGTGGATCCTCATGATCTCCTCTTATCGAGAACATGGAGTGAGATCTTTAAAAGAAGAAGACTTAATTATTATGATCCTTCAACACCTGATAGTCAAATTTTACCCATTTCCAATATGTGTGATGGATTTAGACTGTATGAAATGTGAATAGGATTATTTCCAAAATATGTTAAGATTATCATTATAGTCCAATAATTCTACAAACTTTTTATAATAAATAATCCATAGAAATTACCTTGTGGATAGTATGATTAAAATTAATAAATCTATTATGATACAAATAAATCATGTGTAACTCTCTATATACGTGATATTGTAATAAAAAAATTACAACTTAAGTTGGGTGTTTGGAACCCAAAACATAGCACACCCACTTGAACTAGTGCCAAAAAACCAACCATCATCCCATTTGTTCTCACATAATAAACATGTTATTATCAGGTTACAGATTTAATTACTAGACCTTCAATGTTTTCCTACATGGATACTCTATTATATTTTACATCATATCCTTGAGTAAAATCCATCAAGAGATGATATCCCCAAGTATATTCCTTTTTTAAACTATCATAACATTGACATCACAACCAGTACCATTATTATGATATCACAATATGTACTGTGATAATATCTCACTTTCTTAGAAAAATTCCAAAATTTGGGACAAATATACATGTTAATACTACTTCATTAGCTGTATTAGGATCCTCAACATACTTAGTAATTAAATATGTAGTTTATATTGGATTTTATAAGATTAAATTTATAATTTCATTATCCTAATAGTGATACTAGAGCAATTTGATCTGTAGGAAGACTAGTTTATGTTCCCCTGATAACTGGTGTTCCTTTATCTCTAAGCACTAGGGATTTATACCAAGTAGATTCTCAAATAATATTAGATAGTCCTAACTGCTTATTTAAACTATACTTCATGATTTATTTAATATTTTCACACCAGGATTTTTATATAAGAAAAATGAAATCTATGTACATATCATGGAATATGTGATAGATTCCATAGCTAGATCATATAGAGTTATTCTCATCCTCTTAATCACCTCCTACCACATAGACTTGTTTTCTCAGAGATACTATTTCTATATGACATATAAAAATTTATCTATTAAACTTTACCCTATTCTATTTATAAATTCATTTCTAATGTATGTACCATGATTCTATCTATGAAACCCTATATGCCAATATTAGTAAATCTTATTCCCTATAATAAGAGTTTCTATATCAATTAAATCTATCATATAATTTTCTAACTTATTATTAACTAACTATTAGTATAATACCTATTTTCTATATGGTCTCATCATATATTACTTATAAAACTACGTTTCTACCACTAACAAATTTTATGTATATGTAGAAATAATATTCTCATTATTAACTACCACATTGTTCCATAAATTGATCCTTGAAACATTTATATAGTAAACATGGTAGTTTCCATGACAATTCTAATTATAATAGATTTTTATATATATTTTTGTTAAAAGGTATCAACATAGTTAACACCTTGAAGAATATAAGACTATTCAAAAACTCATATTGATTCTAAAGATCTCATTTAACAATTTTTATATAGATATTTCGTGAATATCCATTTAAGCCTAGTGGTTTGTACATCAATATAAGATAATAAAAAAATAGAACACATAATTTTGGCATATGAAATCAATTTTTTAATTTATATAAACATACCAATTTCAGATTATTTCCATTTATTTCATCCTTGTAGGAGAGGTATTATTTATTCTCAATGAATAATATATCACAAAACATGGTGATTATATAACCATCTATATTTTTGTTTTCACTTTCCGACAGTACATGTATCTCCTTTCCATGATATATTTTTTATATTTTTCTGATGATAAATTGGTATACATATGAATCCTTGGCATTACCTAATTCATCATTTCTCCCACTATCTAAAATGGAAACATACACACTTCTTATATAAATAGTCTTTCACTTGAAGATAACTTTTCTATCTTATGTATTTATGCAATATTGATAAAATCATTTAAGATAATTAATTGAGATACACATTTTTTTCCTAGAGGAATTTTTTTAACAGAAAAAAATGCATCTGAATGACTATAATTTATGACCTAATGAATTTTATTTTTGTTATAACGAATATGATATACATTTTTCAATTTTTTGAAATAGGATAAGTGTCAATTCCAATATTTTAAAGGAATTTCTCAAAATAAATAATACTAGACTTGAATGACTTATAATATGTAGTATTTATCCTCCTTTTATAGACATCATATCTCTAGTATGTATAATTAAATGTGAATTTATAAATAATCACCACTATAAATATAATCATTCATGAATTTTTTTTAATATATTATTCATCTTACCTTCCAAAAGAATCTCATACATTCTTATAAAGCTCATTCTATACTTCTCAATAAATTTCTTGAGGTTCTTAAATGAATCTCATAGAATGCATGAATTTTCCTCTAACATCACATCAAATTGTTCATATGTATCTTTTTTAACCAAATCTAAATGATTTAGGGATTTTTCTCTTTTAACACTAAAAATCTTTAGGTTTATTATACTATGTAAACATGTATATAAAATAACAATGAATTTCAACTCAAAGATTCTAAAAACCTTAGCTGATATATCATTCACATGAAATTTTTATATTAATTAAACATATATTATCATTCCTCAGCGAGGCATTATTTGAGTCTTGTAATTTTTGTTCATCCTTAATCACTGATATTGCACATATGTGATTTAAATAAAATTAAACTATTCACTAAGTATGGTATATGACAAAATTATTAATTTAAAACATATAATAAAGTCCCATGGTATCAAAAATTGATACATAGATAATATATATGTAACATAAAATATATAAAAAAAATGTGATGCCCATGAATGGGTGAAACACTATGAGAGGGGGTGAATTAGTGGTTTCATTTTACAAATTTCATTAAATTTATATAAACCTCTATAACTTTTAAAGGTTATGACACATTCAATTTATAAATATTACATCCACCTACCTATATAATTAAACAAAATATTAACACACAAAATATTATTAAATGTATTATCCCAGATGAGGGAACCTACTCCTTATTCTGAGTGGGATATTCAAGTTATAAAATTTCAACTACAATGGCATGGGAAGGGATTAGATTTTTCCAATAAGTGTATCCCATAATTACATCTCTAAAAAATATGATTAAAGAGGTACCCACTAATTATAAGGTATTAAATAATCCTTTGGGCCATCTGAATATCAAGTCATCTTCTACTCAAAATTATCAATCTCCAAACTAAGATATTTGGAACATGTATCAATCAGTTTTACAACATCTTTCCATCTTAGCTAAAAAATATCTTTCTGCAACCTTGTTTATCCTCTAATGAATGCAGTTCATGATTTTCTATGATATTATTTCCTAAATTAATTAACAATTTCAAATTCCTTGTGTCGTATAAGGTTCTCTCATTTATATAGTTGTGTATAATTTAATAAATATTACAAGTTTGTGACCATTAATTTGAATTTATGACCCAAAAAATCATAAGTTAATGACCATAATTTTTTTGACGATATTGGGTTTTGAACCAGTCAAAAATCTCACAAATATTTGTGATAATGGTGTAACATACCTCTCATCCTCATTGGCTTGAGTTGAGGTGGAATTTCCTTGTAATATCCCACCCCTCCTCACTAGCTTGAGTTGATGCAAAATTGATACTTGCCCTTAGGAGAGATCCCCAAGATTCCAAAGGCTAGAAATAAATGTTGAGGGCATCATTACATTTGGGGGATGATTTTTCCTTTTTGAAATCAGGCCACAAAACCAAACATACCACAACCAAAATCAATAAATGGTGTATGATTACACTGTAATACAACATAATAAATACCCAAATACCCTTAAAACCAAACCATACCAACACCATAAATCAAAGTATCAAGTGAAAGACGAAAAAGAAAAAACACAGACTTTAAAATATAGCTACCCATATCCATATCAAGCTCCAAGCTCTGACACTACATGACATCCCAAGATACATGATGTGCCACTAAAGAAATGAGATGAGTGTCTTGATAAAAAAACATCTAAAAAATAATCAATGTTCCAAAAAGGGGTGAGTAATGAAGCTCAGTAGTATTTCCCCAAATGTCTTCCTTACTCACACCGCTATGATTGAACAAGATATAACCTTTATATAAAACAACTTATATAAAACCATTTAAACAGTTTAGAAATTTATAACAAAGAAAAACAATTCTATACTAAAAAAATTTCTCAAATATAACCTTTTCCAAGGAAATCAATAAAACAAGTCATTAAACCATTCCTTTAATTCCATGTTGGAATAACGTATTTTATTTCACATAACCATACACACATCTAAACCACACAATATTTTTGTTACCATTGGTGGTGAAACTTCATGTCAATACCCAATCCCTTTGATGGTGGTAAATCATGAACATATCCATACAATTCAACTGAAACATAACCACTTAATCCAATAATCATGAAAAAAAAATTCTAAACCATTTCAATAAAACCAAAATTTTATTTAAAACACATGTCCTAGCATAAAAACCACATAGCCATTTAAAAATAAACAATTAAAATTCACAATACCAATTTCACTTTCCACCGAAACGCCTAATTTTTAAAAATTCCATATACTGTCACCAAATAGCCCATGTCAAACAAAAATTCCAAACTATTTCAATAAAACAAAGATTTTATTGAAAACTTTTTACATGCATCAGAATCACACAACCATTTTAAAATCATAATTTTAAAACAATGATACCAATTTCACTTTCCATTGAAACACCCAATTTTCACAATTTCAGAAACCATCACAAAAGATTATTTCCATTGAGATTTTCACAACAATTTATAAATCCATGTCGAGTAAAAATTCAATTTTAAATCAATCCTTCATGTCATAATAATAGGATTCAAGGGTGAAGCCACGTACCTTGATGGTTTTCGCGAAAAAGATAAACGATGTGGAATGATCAATAAACCAGGTTAAATATCCAAAAAACAACATTAGATAACTTCCCCTGAAAAAAGAAAATATAACCATTCCTAGAATCAATAACCTTAGATCTATCCATATCAGAACTATTTCTTAGAAACCAAGAGAGAGAGAGAAGAGCGGATCTAAAAAATCCCTGAAAATATTCCACAAAGGAGACTTACTAGGGAGAGATGGGCCTAAACTCACACTGAAATGAATTTGAATCATTTCTAAAATTATAGGGATAGTTTCCCAAGACATTATGTAGAAGAAATCCTGATTTAGGGTTAAAATTGAGCATAAATTAGGGTTATAGTGTTGAAAATTTGCTAGATCTTTTTTTAAAGGGTCAATTTTTAGACTGTACAGAGTTAGTGACACAGTTTGGTAAATTGTTCACTAATCATGCCCCAATCACTAATTAAAGAGGCACCTTGCATGGTTGGACCATACAGTTTGAAAAAACATGTTCCCACCATGAAAATTATCTTTTTATAAACATTCATGATTTCCCTTGGGTCACTACATGGTTTTTGCAACCATGAACCATAACTGTGTGCTATCCCAGAGCCCCACTTCTTCATTGTTCACGGTTTCTTATAGGATTTTCATGGCTTTCACTAACCATCCTCAAATCGTTCATCTGTTGAAAATCCCTTAACAGCATATAAAACCTTTCCAAACTCTCCCAATGTTTACCCAACCACTTTATATACTTAAAATGCTTAAATAAAGGGTTACATACCAGAAATCATGGGTGCTACATTCTCTCCATCGTGGGCCCTTCTGTCATCAAAATGTAGAAAATGACCACTTTTTTGAAAGTGTTTGGTCCCTTATTATGAAATTTTGTTATCCTATTCTCAATTCTACTATTAAATCTAACCATGTTTCCACAAAACCCACACTTTAAAGATGATTTGTTCACAAAAGATTTTTTCTTTCCTATCCACAATCTCCACTAGCACATGCTCCAATAAAGCATATGTCTATATCTCTACGTGATCCCATCAAATCACATGGTCATAATCAAGATGATAATTCTTCAACTAAGATACATGAAACACATTATGCATTGCACTGAACTGTGGTGAGAAGTCTAACCAATATTCTACCTCTCCAAACCATTCAAATACCTCAAAATGTCATATGTATCACAGAGATAACATTACCTTATTTCTAAAATGGTGATTCCCTAGCCTTGGAGATATTCTCAAGAACAGATGATATATAACCTCGAACAAAAATGTCCATCAATACTATTTCACAAACATTTTTTATGATCTTTTCCATCTCCATTCTCATCTTGATCAACATAATCTTATTCATTGTATCTTGAACAAGGACCATCTCAACTAGTGATGTCTAACCTATTTCAACCCCAGATGTGTAGATTATTATGGATTCCCATACAATTATTCAAATAGAGCTATATATATTAAGGCCTGGTCTCTATTATTATATAAAAACTACACTTCGGGTTTGTCCTCTTCCCTTGAGACACAAAAAATCCATTACACATTCCCATAACTTTCCTTTCAACATTTATATAATCCTTTTAGATTTCCTATTCATCAAATGATGATACTCCATACTTATACTCAACATAGATCGTAGGGATTGTTATAAGGATTTCCAAAAAAAATATATGTAAACCACATGTCTCTATCTGATATAATCAAAACTCGTACACCATAACTTTTCACTAGTTCAAGGATATTTATGTTTGACAAGTCCTCCATCAATTAATATTCATGAATAAGAATGAAATGGGATGACTTTGTGAGTTGGTCCACAATCACCCATATGGAATCATGTTTCTGAACTATTCGTGGGAGATCAGCTATAAAATTTCAAGCTATCAACTCCCATTTCAAAAATAGTTATAACAATATACTACATCATACTTGTTGGTCACTAATTATCCACCTTAACTTGTTGAAAAGTCAATCATCTCCAAACAAACTCAGTGACCTTCCTTTTCGGCCCGTGCACCAAAAATGTGCTTTAAACAGCTTATAAATATTTAGTATTCCAGGATAAATAGTGATTCATGCCTATTATAGGGCATGGAAGGACAAAATTTCTATGTTTTCATAGTGTAACACAATGGTTGACTAGGGTCATCTCACATGAAGAGTGACATAGTTAGTTCATTCACTAATTTCTAGTACAACTAAGCTAAATTTTTTTTCTTATTGTTGTTTTTATTTTGTCTAAGAAATATATAAAATGAGACAATTAAACAAAAAAATGTGATTTAAAAAATGAGATACAAAAAGAAAGAACATGTACTTTATGGTTTGGTTTTTCAATTCAATCGGTCTCCTTGTTTTTTTAGATTAACTTTGTTAATTCAATTCTGAGACATCATTCATGAATTATTATTCTTTTATTTCGTGGTGTGAAATATCACATTCATTTAGAAATCATAATTTCACCTCATCCTATGATCAAGGTTGATGTAACATCATGACCAAGTGTGTGAAATTTCCTAGTACATGGCCCCACATTATGTTGTTTCATCCACTAAATGACTCAACTTCACTGTATGAAGATATTATATCTAGTATAAGTGATAGAAAAGATTTAAAAAAAGGATATAAATGAGTTAGAGATCAGTTTCTTAGTGGATGACCACCAAACCCATTCACTTTCACTATTTATCATCACAATATTAATTAAACACAAGAACATAAGTGTGGAATGAATTGAATTTTCAAATACCTTCTCGGGACAATCCTCAGGTAAGCCCCTCATTTTAGAGGGTAAGTGGTCATGGTGGAATGAGAAAGAAATAAAATAAGATTAGGGATGGAAAAAGAAAAGGAAAACACTTTAATAAAATAAATTCATGTTTTACATGGAAATTAAAAATAAGATAAAGAGAAAATAAAGAAATATACATATGGTATCCCACCTTTTTATTACATAACGTTTCATTACATTTTACATATAGAGGATATTTAAAGTCTACTATCTTGAAAATCAAGAACATAATACATGAAAACAACATGAAACATCCTTCTAATACACTTTTAAGGCTTCATCATAGGTTCATTCTATGTATAATTACTGTATCTCAAAACCTAGAGACATACATCAATGGAAAGGGTGAGTAGAAGGCTCAGAAAGGAAAACAAGTGAAACAGTTCACATGTGATCTTGAGCAATATTAATAAGAACATGATATAAATCATAAAAGCATCATCAATAGAAGAATACAAATATCATAATAAAAATAACATTATTCATAACTTGAATATGTGGCTAAAACATTTCATTTATACATTAATGAACATATCACCAAGGTTTATCCTCGAGGTTTCATAAAAATTACCATGGTTATTCACCAAGGTAACGTGAAACTTGTCATATGTAGAGATTAATTATTTACCCAATGCATTGGAGTGATACAAGGAGCACCATTAATATCTATTTATTTTCAAGTGATCCACATAGATCATAATCAAACATTTCATAAATAACCCAAATAGAGTAAAAGAAATGGGTTTCACTTCAAAATCGTGACATTTTAAAAGTGTTTAAAAATAAGATCGTTATGTCATTTATAACCCACAGAAAGGGATTTAGGGTTACATGTATGTCTATTCCAGAATAAAATATATAATTTTTTTGTATCTATGAATACCCATAGAAACGAAATAGGTCTAGGTATTCAGATAAATAAAACAAGAGAATTCCTTGAGAAAAAGAAAGAGAAATTTTGAGATAAAATTTTTGCAACATAACGACTATATAACATGGTTTTATAAATTAATATAAAGAGACGGTAAAAGGGTATCCCATAATTAAATTAACCATTTTGAAGGAGGGGGACATAATAAAAAGAAATAAGATCATGGTGTATAAATTTTAATGACACAGCACATGAAAAGGAAACATGAAAGGAAAGAGAAAGCGCTATTTCTTTTATGAAAATTCGACAGCCTAACGACGTCACATAAAAATTCATAAAATCAATTGATGAGATAGTAAAGGGTCTATAATCTTTTGGAAATGAAATGTAAAGTATTAAATATATATAATAACAAGACCCCTCATAATAAAATGGAACTATAATACATAACATAAAGGAAGTCATGACTTAAAAGAGGAGGGTGAAAGGTTCCCTTACCTTTAAAAGTAACTTTGAAAGCTTGATGTTCATAACCTTGGGAGGCTAGAGGGAACCTTGGGAAGACATCTTTGGGTGTTTAAGAGAATATAACTTAGTTTATGAGGATTTTGGAATGAAATTAATGAGAAAATGGCTTGGTATTTATAGAAAAAAAGAGGGAATAAATTATTAATTTCTAAGGGGCACCTCATCAGGGGTATTTGCAAAACCATGGGCATGCCCAAGGTATTTTCCCATGGTATTAGCCACTTGGAACACCTCATAACATATCTCACTGTTCAAAAGTTTACCAAAAATCTTATATCATTATTACATCATTAATTATGTCATTATACACCTGAAACTCAAAACTGTATTTTCCCTATTCACTAAAAATTCCAATATTTCAGAAAAATCCCAAAAATTCACCCTAACCTAATCTCGATGATATGAATTCAAAAATGAACTCCATTTTATGAAAATAATTTTCTAAATATTTTTAATTTAATTTTTAAATAAAATCATTATTTATTCCTAAAATACAACTTTAAAAATGTAACTCATTTTTTAACACTGTAAAAAAGTAACAAAGGTCCCATAAAATTATCAAAAAACCATAATAAAATAAAGTAACAGTTTATGATTACATTTTATGAAAATATATTTCCATTTTAAATTAGTAATTTAATTATAAAAGTTTAAATAAAATAGTAATGACATACAAAAATTCTAAAACATATACTATGATAATTTTTTCACCTTTAAGATGTTCAAATTGTATTTATACATTAATGGGTGAAGTTTCTATTTTTTGGCCAATTTACTATTCAATACTATTCAATACTATTCATACAGGTATGTTACTATTCATACTTTATGATTCCACTAAATATCAAGTTTATCTTATTAGTCTCTAAATTTCTCACTGATCACAACTATAGAAGACCATTTTTTTAAAATCATTTCACATTATTAATTATTTAAAAGAATACAAAAATATTTTAAAATACCCCTTTTTTAAAATTAACCAATAATACACGTCCTATATTTATCCATATATTTGAAATTCACAAACTTTTCCATAATAAGAAAAAAAAATTTATTTATATAAAAGGATTGCATAAAGCAGCTAAAGTCTCGTTACATAGCCCCTTATAACACCAGCATGGGACCTAAGTTTAAGGCGTGCTATGGTGATAGAATCTTGGGGTGGCTCAGACAACTTTGCATGAGTGGTGATTTCAATCAGCTTGAACTTCCTCCTTAGGTGGTTGTGTTCAAGATTCATATGTCGATGTTCGGCTTGGTCTTGGTCTAGAGAAAAGACTAGTGATGATACCTCCTTCCCAAGCTCCAACAGATGAGCTTCATATGGCCCGAGTCTACTGGATGAGGCCATTCAATCTTCTTTCTATATTAATTAACCAAGATAACTGTATTTATAAAAACAAAATGTTATGATTATAGTTTCTAATGGTCATATAATAGTCGAAACCCAATTATCTCATTTTAATTATTCCCACTTCATTAATTCAACGATATAGTTTTGTTGTGTATAAAATAAAATGACACACAAATTTAGGAAACAAATATATTTAAAAAGTTTAGGTCGTTACATTATTCCCCTCTTAAGAAATTTTGTCCCTGAAATTTTATCTCATACCATCAGATGAGAAAATGTGTGGGTACTTCTGTCTCATAGACTCCTCCGGTTCCCACGTGGATTCTTTAAATTTGTGGTTCCTCCCTAACACCTATACAGGGTGGGTAGTCTTGTTGCGTAGAACCTTGTCTATACGATCCAAGATCTCCACTGGCTACTCCTCATAAGAGATTTCATGTTCCAACAGTAAAAATACTGGATTTAGTACACGTGAAGGGTCAAGTATGTACTTCCTCAAGAGGGGTACGTGGAAGACATCATTAACTTGTGCAGGACTTGGAATAAGGGAAAGGCGATAGGCCACTGCTCCCACACCATCAATGATTTCATAGGGGCCAATGTACCTTGGGCTGAGATTTTCTTTTTTCCCAAACCTTAGGACTCTCTTCTAAGGATAAAAACTAAAGAAAGACTTTGTCACCAACATCAAACTCAGAGTCCCTTCAACGGTTGTCGGCATAGCTCTTTTTCCAACTCTGAGCAGCCTTAATGTGTTGTTGGATGGAATGGTTTTTCTATCATCTATTGCACAAGATCAGGCCCAAGAAGAATTCTCTCACAAACTTTATCCCAAAAAGTAGGAGTTCTACATTGCTTCTCATATAGAGCTTCATAGGGTACCATTTGAATGCTCGAGTGGAAGAAGTTGTTGTAAGAGAACTCAAATAAAGGGAGATGTTGATCCCATCCAATTTTAAATTCTATTTTGCATGTTCTCATCATGTCCTCGAGTGTTGTAATAGTTTTTTATTATTGGAGATTAGATTGGGGGTGATAATCCATACAAAAATTCAATTCATTACTCAGATCTTATTGAAGACTTCTCCATAATTTTGATGTGAACCTTGGATTACGATCTGATACGATAGAAAGTGGAACTCCATGCATCCTTACCACTTACTTCATGTAAATTATGGAAAGTTTATCAAGAGAGAAATCTTCTTGTATAGAGATAAAATGTGTAGTCTTAGTGAGATGGTCCACAATAACCCTTCTCGAATTGTTTCCTTTGGATGTTCTCATTAGACCAGTGACAAAGTCCATAGTGATATTGTCCCACTTCTATGCTGGTATGGGTAGTAGTTGCAATACAACTTTAGGAAGTTGTCACTCTGCCTTCACTTTCTGACATACTAGGCACCTTGACATGAAGTCGACAATATCCCATTTCATATTATCCCACCAATAATGATCACGAAGGTCCCTATACATTTTCATACTATGAGGATGTATAGAATAAGTAGATCTATGAGCTTCATCCATCATCTCTTTCTTTATTTCTAGAATAGATGGAACACATAGTCTTGTATGAAATTCCAATACACCTTCTTGATCAGTATTGACCACAAAAAACATCCCATCCTTCATAGCCTCAAACTTCTTCTCTAACAAAGGTTCTTCTTTCAAAACATTCATTATCTTCTCTAGTAATGATGGTTGAGAAACCATTTGGGTTAAGGTTGATGATGTACCTTACTTTATAATTTCCACATCTAATTGTACTTGTTCATTGATCAAAGGATCTCTTTGAATCCTCATAATTGATAGAAAAACTAGGTCTTTATTACTTAATGCATCAGCGACTTTGTTTTCCCTTCTGAGATAATAATGAATTGAACAATAATAGTCTTTAAGAAGTTCAAACTATCTCAGTTTCCTCATGTTCAATTCCTTTTGTGTGAAAATATACTTCAAACTTTTATAGACAGTGTATATATCAAATTTCTCCCCATAAAGATAGTGCCTCTATATCTTCAGATAAAAAATGACCACAGCCAGCTCCAGATCATTCATAGGATAGTTCTTTTCATGATTCTTCAACTGTCGAGATGCATAATCAATAACCTTTTCATTTTGCATGAGGACACACCCAATCCCTTTTAGAGATTCATCTCTAAAAATAATGAATCCTTCTCCACTTGAGGGTCAAGTTATCACGGGTGCAATAATCAATCTCTTCTTCAGCTCTTGGAAACATTCCTCACACTCCTTTATCCAGATGAACTTGACACCTTATCAAGTTTACTTGGTTAATAGATTAGAAAGTCGTGAAATTTTTTCACAAACCTTTTATAATATCCTGCTAATCCAAGGAAAATACGAATCTTAGTTATTGTTGGAGGTTGAGGCCACTCCTCTACAACTTTTGTCTTTGCAGGGTCAACTATGATTCATTCATTAGTAACAATGTGCCCCAAGAAAGAAACTTGTTGTAACCAGAATTCACTTTTACTGAACTTTCCAAAAATCCTGTCATTCCATAGAGTTTTCAAAATAACCCTTAGATGATTCTCATGCTCCTCACAACTTTTGGAATAAATCATAATATCATCAATAAAACTACCACAAAGATATCAAGGTAGTATTTAAAGACTCAATTTATCATATATTTAAAAATAGATGGTGTATTAGTCAGTCCAAAATCCATAACAACAAACTCATAATGCCCATATCTTGATCAGAAGGCTGTTTTTGGAATATCTTCTTTGTTCAACCTCCATTGATGATAACCAGATCAAAGATCAATGTTAGAAAATAATTGAGCGCCATGAATTTGGTCAAATAAGTCATAAATTCTTGGAATATGGTATTTGTTCTTTACTGTGATATCGTTCAGTTCACTATAATACAAGGCATAGCCATATCGATCCATACCACTTCTTCACAAAGAGAACAGGTGCTCCCTAAGGAGACACACTCGGTCGGATAAACCCCTTCTCCAAAAGATCTTGGAGTTGTTTCTTTAATTCCTCCAGCTCCACGTTTTCCATTCTATACAGGGTATTTGATATAGGATGAGATCCAGGTATGAGTTCAATAGATAACTCTACCTCTCCTTTTAGGGGAGGTCCATGAAACTCCTTAGGAAATACATCAACATATTTCTGGATGATGGGGACATTTTCTATCCTCAAACTCTCATTTCCTTCTTCTTCTTCACTGATAAACTCTTTAAATAAGGATATAGGAGGTTATTATAGAAAAATATCAGGTTGAGATATCTCTCCTAGGAAGATAACTATAGGTTTTCCATTCAAGTCTACTGAGATCTCCTTCTACATTTGATCTTAACATTATACATTGAGAGCCAGTCCATCCCTAGTATAATGTCAAATTCCAGCATGGTAATGACTACTAGATTTGCGATAAGATTGTGCTCACCAAAGTAAATACTACAATTTCTAAACACTGAATATGCTTGGATAATCCCAACAGGATTCTTGACTGATAACTCTACTTTTACCAAGTCGAGGGTTGATTCTAATTTTTTTGCAACCGTGGAGGAAATAAAGGAATGCGTAGAACCTGAATCAAACTGATTACTTGTTATCTTTGAGAGAAAAAAAAGAGTACCTTCTACCACATAATTTGGAGTTTCAACTTTAGTTGTTGTGATATTAAAAGCATGACCTTGCTCCCTTGGCCTTTGCTGAGGCTGATGGTGGTTCCCCTCCACTGCCCTCAGATTGGGACAGTGATTGGAAAAGTTCCCAAGTTGTCCACACTTAAAGCACTGGACATTAGGTAGGGTCGGCACCATATTCCCCTTGTCGTTAGTGTTTGGAGTTTGAGGTTTCACCTCACTATTACAATTCCTCACAATATGTCCATCTCTTCTACATATGTAACATTTCCCGCTCCCGATCAGGCAGTTCTCAGAATACTTCTTCCCACATTTATTACACATGGGATGTTTCACTTGATTGTCTCATATTTCCTGATCAAAGTTCCTCTCTAAGATGGGATCCATCGATCTCTTCTTCTTTTTTGATTTATGAGACCTCTGTGACTCACCAAACACTAGTTCGACTTTCATTGCACTCCATACATTCTCTTCATAGCTGTCATAGTCTCAGTTGGCTAGATTCTTCTACATATGAGGTCTCATCCCAGTGAAAAATCTAACATCCTTACCATTAGGATCCATGAAAACTCTTGAGGTATAATGGGAAAGTCTTCTAATTTTCATTTCATAGCTTCCCATAGATTTATTCTCCTTCTACTTCATCTCAAGAAACTCCTTCTCTATTCTTGTTCTCATAGAACGAGGGAAATACTTACTGAAGAATATCCCTATGGACTCTCCCCACTCCCTAGCTTCAACATTTACTCTTTTCCTCATCTTTTTAGTCAGGTCCCACCACTGCTCAGCTTCTCCCTCTAAGATATAGATATCCAGGTTGACCTTCTCTTGCTTTGAACAGTGGAGCATAGAAAATATCTTCTCTATAGAGTTGATCCACTATTCATCAATCAATGGGTCAAGCGATCCACTGAAGGCTGGTTGTTATTGATGCATAAAGGACTCAATAGAATGTTGTTCCCTTCTCGATGAGATTGGTCTCTCAGCTTGATTCATGTTATTTATCATAACTTGAGTCAGTTGGTTCATCATTCGCATGAATGTTTCCATTCGGGCTTCCATCGAATGTCTGTCAGCACTTGGTCTATTGCGATCACCATTTTCATGGTTCCTCCAATTTCTCGTTATTTTATAATGGAATAAAACCTTAGTGATAAACTTATTTCATTTACTAATCATTTATGAATAAAATATTTTATGTCTTAAATCTTCTTTGAACAATTACACTTCTCTATAAATCCATGAAAATGATTCATAAAAATCTTATGATTAACCAAACATATCCCTCGGAAGTGTCATAACCAAGAGTGCAGCAAGGTCTATTATCATGTACTAGTATACCCTGTGTCAAGCCCAAAACTCCTTGTAGGAGTTTTCACTCTGAGGTACTTCTGTGCCAGAGTTGCCTCTACCTACTCGTATCCATACACGGAAGTATTTTCTTGATAAACCACTAAATCAATACTCACCAAAATACCAGAAGTTTTTCTATATATAAACTTTTATATAGAATTAATCATAAATATTTCAAATCATAATTTCCATAAATAACTAAACTATCCTTTGATACCAACTATGGAATCCCGCATTTTTATTATATAACTTTTCATTACATTTTACATACAGAGTATCTTTAAAGTCTAGTGTCTTGGAAATCAAGAACATTATACATGAAAAAACATAAAAAAAATACCACTTTTACACTTGTAAGTCTTCATAATAGGTTCATACTTTGTACAATTACTGAATCTCGTAACATGGAGACATAAATCAAAGGAAATGGTGAGAAGAAGTCTTGGTAAGGAAAACAAGTGAAACAGTTTACATGATCTTGAGAAATATTAATAAGAACACGATATAAATCATAAAGGCATGAGAAATGGAAGAATAGGAATATCATAATAAAAATAAATTGAATCATAAATTGAATAGGTGGATACAACATTTTATTCATACTTTCATGAACATATCACCAAGTTTTATCCCTGAGGTGTCATAAATATTATAGAGGTTATTCACCAAGGTATCGTGAAACATGTCATCTCTAGAGATTAATTCTTTACCCAATTAATTAGAGTGCTATCAGGGAGAACCATTAATATGGTTTTATTTTCATGTTATTCACATAGATAATAATCAAACATTTCATAAACAACCCAAATAGAGTAAAAGAAATGGGTTTCACTTTAAAATCGTGACATTTTAGAAGTTCTTAAAAATAAGATTGTTATGTCATTTATAACCCATGCAAATAGAGTGATGTTTACATATATGTCAGTTACAGAATCAAATATATCATTTTTATATATATATGAACACCCATAGAAACTAAATAGTTCTGGGTAATAAAATAAATAAAACAAGATAATTCCTTGAGAAAAAGAGAGATAAATTTTGAGATGAAATTTCTACAGCATAACGTCTATATAACATGGTTTTAGAAAATAATATAAAGATAGGGAAAAGGGCCTCCCATAAATAAATGAACCATTTTAAATTATAGGGAAATAATGAAAAAAAAATAAGATCATTCTATGGAAATTTTAATGACACACCACATGAAAAAGAAACATGAAAGGAAAGAGAAAGCGCAATTTCTTTTACGAAAATTAGGCAGCCTAACAGCGTCACATAAAAATTACTAAAATTAACTGATGAGAGAGGAAAGGGTATCTCATCATTTTAAATTGAAAAGTAAAGTAGTAAAGATATTTAATAACAAGACCGATCATAATAAAATGGAACTATATGACATAACATAAAGGGAGTGATGACTTAAAAGAGGAGGGTGAAGGGTTCCCTTACCGTGAAGAGTAACTTTGAAAGCATGAAGGTCAGGACCTTGGGATGCTTTAGGGAACCTTTGGAGGACTCCATTGGAGGTAATAAGACCATAAATTTGTTAAGGAGGATTTTGGAATGAAATGAATGAGGAAATGGCTTTGTATTTATAGGAAAAGTGATGGAATAAATTATTAATTTCGAAGGGGCACCTCATCGGTGGTATTTGAAAAACCATGGGCTTGCCCATGGTATTGGCCACATGGGAAACCTCATATCATATATCACTATTCATAATTCGACCAAATATCTTACATCATTATTACATCATTAATGATGTCATTAAACACCTGAAACTCATAATTGTATTTTTACTATTCACTGAAAATTCAATTGTTTCAAAAAAATCCCAATAATTCACCCTAACCTAATATTGATTCTATGAATTCAAAAATGAACTCAATTTTATGAAAATAATTTTCTAAATATTTTTAATTTAATTTTTAAATAAAATTATTATTTATTTCAAAAATAAAACTTTAAAACTATAACTCATTTTGTAACACCATAAACAAGTAATCAAGGTCCCATAAAATTATCATATAACCATAATACAATAAAGAATAAATTTATGATTACATTTTATGAAAATATATTTCCATTTTAAATTATTAAATTTATTATAAAATTGTAAATAAAATATTTTTGACATACAAAAATACCAAAACTTATACTATGATTGTTTTTTCGCTTTTAAGATGTTTAAATTGTATTTATATATTCATTGGTGAAATTTCTATTTTTTGGCCAAATTACTATTCAGTACTATTCATTACTATTCATATGGGTATGTTACTATTCATAATTTACTATTCACTAAAAAACAAGTTGATCTTATTAGACTCTAAATTTCTCACCAATTATAATTGTATAAGACAATTTTTTTAAAATCATTACACATTATTAATTATTTTAATAATACCAAAAATATCATAAAATACCCCTTTTCCCACAATTCATCAATAATACACATCCTATATTTAACCAGATATTTGAAATTCACAAACCTTTCCATAATAAGAAATAACAATTTTATTTATATAAAATGACTATACAAAGTAGCTAAGGTCTCGTTACATATCCCTTTAAAACACCAGTATAGGACCTAAGAGTAAGGTGTGCTATGATGATAGAATCTTGGGGTGGCTTAGACAAAATTTACCAAGTGGTTATTTCTATCATCTTGAACTTCTCCATTAGGCTATTTCATTCAAGCATCATATGTTGATGTTCGGCTTGGGCTTGGTCCAGAGCAAAGCCTGGTGATGCTACCTCCTTCCCAAGCTCCGACAGATGGGCTTCATATGGCCTGAGTCTATTGGATGAGGTCATTAAATATTCTTTCTGTATTAATTAACCAAGATAACTGTATTTAAAAAAACACAATGTTAAGATTATAGTTTCCAACAGTCATACTGACAAATGGTCATATAATAGTTAAAACTCAATGGTCTCATTTTAATCATACCCACTTCATTAATTAAAGGATATAGTTTTGTTGAATATAGAATAAAATAACACAGAAATTTATGAAACAAATATAATTATAAAAATTCATATTTTTACAATAAAAATACTAAATTAGTATCCCCAAGATCTCCTTTATAGTCTATGATGCTCTAGAATGATTTGGAAGGGAGATAGAGGGATCCTTTTATAGGTAGAATTTGTCCTCCGAAGGATTTCACATTTTTGGCCCAATAAATAGATGATTATGGATTTCCATCCTCCATTAATTTTGTTTATCAGTATGATGTTCATCTAACATAAAACTTTCTTCATGATTGGATACTTCTAGAGGGAATTATGGCTTTTTTTATTGATAATTACTTTTTCTAGCAGAAACCTCGAGGAAGCTTCCTTCAAAATATATCATCCAAATTATAACTTAATGGATGAATCACCCCATAAAATTTATTTAGTATGTTAATATATTTTTCATCATTCATATAAATTTTTAATCAACTAAATTGGAGGTTTGTATCCTAATTTATGCATCCGTTATGAAAGTGGGGTCCACGCTGTCTGTTCAGAAACTTCCCCAAATTCAAGGAATTATTTGGGCCTATAAATGTCTGAATCACCTTTAGAACCTAAATAAAGAGTTATAGAAAATAAATATAAGATTCATAAAATACCACTCTATTTGGATTAACATTTTATAAGTTATTCTAATAATACCATTTTGAAAAAATTCTGTCAAAAACCTAGTTATAAACAAGTTTTACATTTTTTCTCAAAACAACTATAAATAAAAAATTGATAAAATAATCTTATATTGATAAATTGGATTGGATTAAATCATTTAAATATATATATAATGATTAAAATATTATCTCTATAAATTTTCCTACACTTAAACCATTCATTCCATCAATCATAAAATCTCAACATTAAATTTCAAAGGGCACCATTGTGACCAATATTCAAACTCTAAACTAATAAATTCAAATAATTTCATTGTCAAATCAAATTTTCAAAAGTCCACATGATGTATCAATTTCATTATCATTTTTCAAAGAAATAGTTAATTCATGTATTTTACTTTTCCCCCTTTGAAAAATGATGTAACTTTTCCTTTAATTCATTCAAGATTCAAAATTTATTATTATTATACATGCCAAGTCATGATTTCACTCACATGAATCTTTTCTCTCATCTCTCATGATAAAAAGTAAGTAGATTTATCCTCATATCATGAGAAAATTATCTTTAAACATTCTCTTTCAAATGAACTAATTTATCTTCTTTGAAAAGGAAAAAAATACATAAAATCATGAGGACTTATAATAAAGGTTCAAATGACTCTTAGACATAAGGTTGGTATGAATTTATTCATTTAAAATTAAGGCTCAAGGGGTAGGTTTAACTCTTAATTAAAATTAATTATATTAAAAGTAAAAGTGTAATGAAATCCTCCCCTTCAAAGTGGAAATACCCACTTCTCCAAAACTCAAATTAAAGGTTAGGATTAGTAAAGCATAATGAATTATGTGTACACCCTCTGGAATATTTTATTTTATTATATTTATACTTTTTTTAATTTTTGGAATTTATAATTATATCAAAACTCAAATCCATCACATAACTGCATAATATCGAAAGATTATTGGTCTGGAAAATGGTTTTTTTGGTTTTCCCAAATCACAACCCATTTGTTTCATTTTATTCATTTTATATTTTTTTATTAAAGAGGGAAAAATCAATAAAATTGTACACAGAATGATTAAAAACCCAGTATTTATTCCCAAAATAAGAACCCCCACACTTCATCCTTGCAATGTGAATCATCCCTTCAACCATGATTCCCTTCACCCTCACACTTCAAATTTAAAATATCATCAAAATAACAAGAGTGTGGTAGGAATGGATTATAATGGATTGAAACATGGATCATCCCAATAAAGGTCATTCATGGTCTCTACGTGTTAAACAAGGATTGATGTAAAGGTTTTCATTTAAGATAAGTGAATTTTAAAATATTCCTCAATCATTTTAAACGTGTTTCTGGATATCCAGAGCTTTGACAAGTTTCAATATATGTTCTAACAGGTGATATGCCACAAGATTACTCAATAACTATTCTCAAGATAAAATATGAAATATTTTTTCTACAAACCCTTTAGAGAATGGGAATTATTATTTGAGACAATAATTCATGGAATGGAAAATAATGAAAATCAATTCACATGAATTTTAGAAATTCAAAGCATGAAAAATTGTTGGAAAATTTCCTTTACATGAATTAATTAATTCCTTCAAATCATGAGTCCTTAATTTAATATTCATGATTAATTTTAATAATCAAATTATTTATTTTACTTTTTTGATTTCATTAACATTAAATTATAAAACATGGAATCATTGATTTTCTAAGAAACTCATATCTCTAAGATAATTCATGTAAAGAAATAATTAAGGTGTGGGCAATAAATTCTTATCATTAAATCTCAAATCATGTTTTGGAAAAAAAAATATAAGGTCTTTAAAATATAATCATCCCTTCTAAAATAAATCTTCGGTCATATTCCACCAATGTTTGGGGCTTCTACTTTCTATCATGATCCTACAAAATAAAATTACTCAATTTATCACTATGATCATTTCATTTATAATCAAAATGAAATGATGGAATGGGTGACATGATGGACTAATCTAAAAATGGAAATTTAAATTTAAATTCCTTGAAGGCATTTAATGATAAATCTTGGTATGATCCCCCATGTGGGCCCTGAATTTTTACTCCCTCTAGTGGGCATTACCAGTTATTATCCAAAATCTAATGGTGGTTAGATTTTTTTTGAAATGAACCACCACATGTGAATTTTCTCATATTTGTCTTATTTTTACTTGTTTATGACTCCCTAGATTAAGTAAAATAGATCAACACCCTTCACAATGTGGTATAGCTTTCATGGTGGGGGTATGATGAAGAATGGAACATCCAAATCCTTCATTTCTACTTGTCCAACATCTTCTTGTCCTTCAATTTCTGGATTTATATGGGCTTTAAAATGATAATCCACTCTCCTAATTTTCTCAGGCTCAACAAATTGGATCACTTCATGTTAGGGATCCTAACATGTATGTAAATCAAAATTAGAAATATCCATGTGGTCCTCAGTAGGTGCACATTCAGCCTCATTTTCTTCCTCTAAGGCATAGTAAATATTTTTTTAATTGTATATAATCAAAACAAGAGGGAATGATTTACAACTCATATTCAATAAAATCATAACAGATGGATTTAAAAAAAGGTTCAATACCCCCAATCGGTTCAACTTCAATCTCTACATCTCTGGTAACTGCCTCTTGGAGTAGACTCTATGAGGATGGAGGTAGGTAATCAGTGTAACATATCGTTTCCTTGATTTGGTATTTTTGCATCTTTATAAGTTCTATTTTTGTTCAAAGCCTTTATAATTCATTTTATGGAATTTCTACAGGCTCGTAAATAGGTACAAGTCGTGTACCTGAGGTAGGCATCATGTACATGGTGCTGGATTCAAGTTGTAAATGTTGAGATCATGCAGTGAGTGGGTAAACAGTTTGTACTTGAGGTACACATCGTGTAGATGTTTAAATTGGTGATTTTTTACCTGAGGCGATGAGTTTTTTGGCGTACTTATCAATCATGGCTTATACTATGTGAACAGGGGGTACACGTTGTTACTCAGCCCACGCCTAGGTTAAATTCATGCATTCAGTAGTTTCGCTCATCCCATTATTCTCAAAAATAGTTTCTCTAGACACTAGACTACTCTTAGGTGATTTTCATAGGCGTCTCAACTTCCAGATCCATCTGATCGTCTTTGGATATTCATTGTGATCATGGTGCATTTTATTTGGGTAAGAAGTATTCCTACTTATACATAGATATGTATTTTGGTTCTATCTATGGCTCTCATTATCAATATCTATTGATCTACATTGGAGTTTTTTCATGGTTTTTTCTAGATCCATGTTGAGATCTTGTTTTCAAAGTTGTTCCTTGGTTAATTATTGTGCGGAAGATGTGTTCTCCCAAGGTATGTTGGTTTTATTTTATTGACTAACCCCTTTCCTTATAAATTTAATCAATCCTAAGTTTTTCAGGTTTGGTTCTAGGGTCTTTACTCGTGTGGTTGGTTGATGTTGTTGGGTATATTTGGTTTTCTATTCCATTGCAGGTGTGTGCAACCCGAACATTGAGGAAGGTGGTTCTGTCTCAAGCCTATGATAACAATCATGTTAGCTATTTTTTTTAAATTAATTAGTTAAATTTTACATCAGTTTTTGTGTGTATGGAAAGGATATTTCAATGAAAATTTTGTTTATCGGGGTTTCGATGAATGGAATAATAATGTGTATTTTCAAATCATTGAAATAGATTATGAAATCATTTTGAAATAAACTGTGTAATTTGGGATGTGAGTTACCTTGGGAACATAGGTGGAAGATTTATCTTCAGGACATCATCTATTTTTGTTATTATCAAGGAGTTTTTTCTTATTACTTTCCTTAATTTCCTAGGCCTGTTGTTCTTGGGGACTGATATTGACATTTTTAAGGGTTTACTCATGGAGTATTCTTTAGCTTCCTAGGCCCCTTATTCCAGGATCAATTTTTTGCACTTGATTATTATGGTATGAGTAGTTTGTAACCTAGACTTGTATTATTCCATTGTTTTGTGACACCTATGATTTTCTTTGTTACTACATGGCATCCTGATTTATCCTTTAAATGAATTTTATTCTTGTGAAAAATTATATGGAAAAAATTATTTGAAACTAATATAACTACTTTTTTTAGAACTATGATAAAGGGATTTGTTTTCCATGTTTTCTATAAATCTTCTTCACTACATATCATTCCATATTTTAAATTTAAAATCAGTGTACAGGATATTTTATACAGTGAATTATTATGGGACAACTGTGTGGGATCCTACAAAGTTTGTTAGATCACATCCTGTGCACCACTTCGGTGGTGTGTAGAACATTTTTTGTCTTCTAGTGCAAGGAAAGTCGAGGTTTTGTGGTGAGGCAGTAAGGTTGGTGTCAGGTGGGATGAATATTTGGTGTGTAGATGGTGATATTTCCTCTGTCCCATCATATATAGTTGTTGTTGATTTTATACCTTTGTAGTTTTTTGGACTTGTCTTTTAGAGGTGTCATCTACTATTACAGTTGATCATTTTATGCAATTTTATTATAGTTATGGAATGTATTTATATATTATTCATCATCCACTATTTATTTCTTTCTTGTATATTCAATCCATGTGTTTTTTTAGGTTGGTAGAAATCATACCCTCATTTTTTGTCATTTGATGCCTAGGTGCTTATTGCTAGCTCATGGGGATTGGGAACGCCCTTTGGGTATGTGATAGATTGGGTTGGTTTTTGAGTTTGAGGGAAACCCGAGTTGGTTCATTACAATTTTGGTATCAAAAAAATGTTTTATGTCAATAATATTTGTCTTGAGACATTAGTTATATTGGAGATAGGATTTTTGGAACTTGAGAGGTATATTGTGATAAGTTCTTGGCCAGCTCTTGTTGTGATGAGACTGAAGATTCCATGTGATGTCAGGATATGTGTCTCTAGAGTTGGTTTTTCTTTTAAAATATCTGTTTTTGCATATGGGTTTTCTAGTTTGAACTGTGATTTGTTCTATTTTATGATCGGTCATATATTTCTACGTGCAGATGTATGCCTCCGAGTTGTCTTCCTCAATTTCCTCTGGAGGGTGCAGCTGATTATCTTTAAGGAAATACAACTTTGGATCAGAGTCTCATCAAGACCATTGTATAACAATTATGTTTTATTGATCGGGATGTGCCATGAGTTCAGAACGCATCAGGTGAGGTACACAGGGAGCTAGAGGAGAGAGATGTCTAATAAGGGTGTTGTTGCATGAGAATCCATCATTATTTAAAGTGATGATAGAACCTCAATAGGTGGAGGATTAGATGGATACGATCAATCAAATATTTGACTTTTGGGAGACACCTGATAATATTAGGGTAATGTGTGTAGATTTTAGGCTCGAGGGTTCCTGCAATCATTGGTGGTATTCTATAGTCCAAGAAGACAAACATGTGGGCTTGGATTGGAAGGGTTTAAAAACCTTGTTCTTTCAACAGTTTTTTCCAATGTCTATGATGTTGGAAAAGATTCTCTAGTTTCTACCATTATAGTAAATATATCATTCAGTGTCATCCAACACCAACCAATTTGTTGATATTGTCTATTATGAACCTAAAATGGTAAAGAATGGCCATTTAAAGGCATAGAAGTAACTATAGGGTTTTCAACCAGACCATATATTATTGGTGTTTATGTTGATTCTCTCTACCTATGCAGTGATAGTAGACATGGAAATGATGGAAGAGATAAACAATGAAGGCAAGGATTGTGATACTCCATCTTCTCTTCCAATGAGTTATAGCTTCAGTGGCATGCATAAGAAGGAGAGGAAGTGGAAGGACCTTCGCAGAAGTGGTGGAGGTTGGTCTTAGTAGCAAGCCTCCTTTGCACCGTCCATTGTGGGTGAAAGTGTGCCTCTAACCTGATACAAGTGTGGTAAAGGAGTACACACCAGATATTCTTTTCTTATTCCTACTAAGATGTGCAACAAATGTGTACGTGTGGGTCATTTGTAGCATTTTTACCATGCAATTAATATTCCTTGTTATGGTCAAGGTTTTTCAGCTCTAAAGGCTACTACGGTGCATTCACAGGATTCAAAGACTACGGGGCTCCATCCATATGCCATAATAGTGAAACATTTACATAGAGTAGATGAGTGTCTAGTGGAAGTTGATGCAGGTCCTACAATAGTGATAGGTATGCTTCTTATTTCAACTTCAGTAACTATTTATTTGTTTGATATTGGTGTATCCCCCTCATTTATATCTGCACGTTTTTTTGATATTCATAACCTTCCTATGAAACTCATCCCTTTGGAATGAAGTTAGTGATAACTCATAGAAAGAGAATAGAGCATGTGTTGTAGTGTCCTTATGGTTCATTCATGATAGTCTATAGAAAGATGGTTTGGGATTACCTCATTCTTGATCTCAAACTTTTTGAAATCATTATCCATATGGATTCTCTTTTCGCTCATCAAGTTGAGGTTTAGTGTTATTATCAGCATGTTTCGTTTCTTGTTATATATGAGAGATATTGTGTGTTTTAGGGGGAGAGGGATCCAAGATCCAATCGTACAGGGCCTTCGCTCCAGGAGCTTTGGGGTTTTTTTCTTCCATTCTATTTGAGCCTGGTGAAATCTATTCTATTGGAGATCTTCCTATTGTTTTTGAGACATTTCTGAAATTTTACCAAATGATATCTCTCAAATTTTTATAGAGAGGGAGTTAGATTTTATGATTGACCAAGTGATGGGAACATAACCAATATTGGTTCTTTCTTATCACATGGAACCAATAGTGTTGAAATAATTCAAGATTTAGTTGGATGACCAATTGAAATGGGTTTTTCCCTCCCTAGTGTTTCACCTTGGGAATCCCATGTGCTCTTTTCCAATAAATTGGATGGTTTACTTCAGTTATGTGTAGACTATCTGAAGTTAAATCGGGTGATGGTTAAGAAAAAATATCCTTTTCTTATAGGGGATGATTTATTTGGTCAACTAAGTAGGTAAAAGTGGTTTTCAAATATTGATCTCCGGTCAAGTTATCATCATCTCAGATTCTCAAGAATAAACAACCTTCAAGGGCATTTATGGCCATTACGAATATCTCGTGACACCTTTTAGTCTTACTAATGCTCCTATATTATTCATGTCTTTGATGAACCATATATTTATTTAGTAAGATAACAATTTTTGGTAGTTTTTTTCACGATATTTGGGTTTATTCACAGTCTAAGTGTGAGCATGAGCACCATCTGGGTATGGTTCCAAAAATTACGAAGAATAACCATCTATATGGAATGATTTCTATGTGAAGTTTCTAGATTCTAGAATTGATGTTATTTGGGAAATTAATTTCTGATCATAGATTATTAGTTGATCCAGACAAGGTAAAAATTGTATTATCCTAGAAGGAACCATCAAATTTCATTGAGATATAAGCTTCCATGTTCTTAGTAGATACTACTTATGGTTCGTCAAGGATTTATCCAAGATGGAATCACCTTTGAATAATCCTACCAATAAATTGGTGAAATTATAATTTGATACCAAATGCCAGTCTTCTTTCTATGAAATAAAATGACTTCTGACATTGGCACCTATTCTGATCTTACCTGATCCCGGTTGGGGGTACGTGGTGTTCTGTGAAGCATATTGTGCTAGTTTGGGATGTGTGATTACAAAATATGATTGTGTGGTATCATACAGATCTCATCACCTCCAGCCACATTACAAGAACTACCCACTCATGAATTAGAACTTATTGCGGTGATGCATTAACTTAAGTGTTGGCAGCACTATCTCTTTACGGAAAAGATCATGGTCTTCTCTTATTATAAGACTCTAAGCTATATCTTTTCTCATAATTAATTGAATCTTATATAAAGTAGATAGGTAGAATACCTTCATATATTTTACTTTGACATAGACTATACACTGGGGAAATAGAATGTGGTTACAGACTCTCTAAAAAGGAAAGTACCATCACAGCCTATTCTAGAATTGAAGGAGGAGTGAGATATTTTGGTGATTTTTGCTAAGTTACAGATGGATGCTCAAAAGGATGTTTCCTAGTATAGTTATGACTAGTGTTTAGTTATCATCATATATCCTGGAATCTATCTTGGGGATTCAGCAGTAGGATGATGAGTTTCGTAAGACTTGGGAAAATTTTTATGGAGGGGAGACCGTTTCGGGGTGGTCTCTTTCTTCTGATGGAACACTTCTACTCAAAAATGGTGTTTTTGTCCCAACACCTGTCAGAAGTTAATTTTTTTTTGTGATTTTTATAGATCATCATGGTTCATTCATCCTTAATATACTAATATTTTTTATGAAATGAGAATAAGATTATGGTCGTCGAATATGAAGCATGACATTGTAGACTGGGTTTCTCATAGTTACACCTTCCAACGGATAAATGCATAGCTCCTGAAACTCTATGGTTTCCTTTAGCCTATTTCGGTTCCAGTTTTGATATGTGTCGAGGTTTCCAAGAATTTTTTTGTTGGGTTACCATGGATGCCCTGAGTGAATAATTCTATCTGGGTGGTTATTGATCAGTTGATGAACCCTTCTCATTTCATTCTGATCAGAGACACCACTAAAGGTGATGATCTGGGTAAGATGTATGTGCAAGAGATTGTGAGGTTATATGGGAGTCCTTATATCGTTATATTATATAGGTTTCCCAGGTTTACCTCAAGGTTATAGAGGAGTTTTCAAGAGGAAATGGGGACTCAGGTCAAGTTAAGAATATCTTACCATCCACAGATAGATGTCCTGATAGATCATGTAATTCAGATCCTATAGGATATGATTCGTTCATGCATCTTGGATTTCAGTGGATCATGGGATAATCATCTAGGACTAGTTGTGTTTGTTTACAAAAATCGGTATCATCCTTAAATTAGAATGTACCCCATCAAAGCATTGTATGTACACCCATTCCGATCACCTCATTATTTAAAAGAGGTGGGAGAAGTATCCATGGTTGGGCCAAGTCTGGTTCAGGAGACATCGACAATGATTCAGGGGGTGCGATGACATCTCAAGTGGAAAGAAATTGTATGCAGATCAGTGGCATCTTCATTTGTAGGTTTCTATTGGTGAATACACTTTCTTGAAGGTTTCTCATCATTATATTCACCATCATCTTAGAAAACCTGGAAATTTGGCTTCAAGATATGTTCGACCATTTGAGATCACTTAATGGCTCAGGCAGTTTGCTTATCGATTAGAATTGGCATCTCAATTGACAAGCATTCATGATGTTTCCCACATATCTCAGCTCAGAAAGTATCACCATTATCATGTTCACGTTATGAATTGGGAATTAATTGATTTAAATCCAAATGATTCTATTTTGGAAGAACCAGTCAAGACCATTTATTCTAAAGAGAATGACATGTGTGGGAAGTCGATCCCATTTTTCTGAGTTCTATGGCTATAAGAATTGGATTCTCATGAGACTTTGGAACGCGGGTTGTGGATGAGGGAGTAGTGGCCATTCCTTTTTAAAGGGACTACATATTCTACATAACTTCCTACGGATGTAATTCCCTCATGGTGGGGGGGATATTGTAACATCCTATTACCTTGATTGGGTATTTTTTTCATTTTTCTAAGTTTCCTTTTGGTTAAAAGACATTATAAGTCATTTTATGGACATTCTACAGGCTGCATGGCGGCTACACATTGTGTACCTAAGGTACAAATCATGTACTAGGTGCTGGATTCATTTTGTGAATGGGGATATCATGTTTTGAGAAGGTACATGTACTATACCGAAGTTACAAATTGTGTTGGGTTTGAATAGTGTATTTTTAGCCGAAGGTTATGGGTTTTTTGGCATACTTATCCAGTGTGGCCTACACAATGGTTAAAGGGATTCACATCGTGACTTGTCTTGCACCCAGGTCAATGTCATGTGTTCATAATTTTCTTTCTTCCCTATATTCTCAAACATCGTTTCTCTCAACCCTAGACTTCTTATAGGAAATTATCTAAGGCATCTAAACTTTCGAATCAATTCAATCAACTGTGGATCTACATTGTGATCATAGCGCATTTTTTCAGGTAAGTGGTCTTTCGACTTCTTCGTAGATGCGGGTCATGGTTCTATCCTTGGATCTTTTTATCAAGATATTTTGACCTATTATGGGGTTTCTTCTTGGTTTCTTCTCTAATTTTGGTGAGATATTGTTTCGAAGGACGTTCCTTGGTTAGTTGTGGTTTGGCAGACATCTATTCTTGAGGTACGTGTGTTTTCTTCTACCCTCCAACACCATACCTTCTAAATTGAGTCAATACTAATGTGTTTGGTTCTGGTTATAGGGTCTCCACTGGTATGGTTGGTTGAATTTGTTTGGTTTCATTGGTTTTGGATTACATTGTTGGAATGTAGGACCCAAACATTAAGGTAAGTTTTCATGGCTCTAGCCTATGATAATAATCATGTATTCTATTTCTTTATATATTGTTTTGTTAAATTCTGTAGGATTTTTTATGTGTGTGGAAGGAGTTTTCAATGAAAAATAGGTTTTCTCAGGTTTTCGATAAATGGAATAAAAAGAGGTGTTTTGGAGACATGAAATGGATTGTGAAATTGTTTTGAAATGAACTCTAAAATTGAGAACATGGATTACCTTGGATACTTAGGTGGAATATTTGTCTTGAGGACATTATCCACTGTTTTTATTATCATGGAGGTTCATCTGGTGTATTTCTTTTATTTCATAGGTCTATTGTTCTAGGGGATTAATATTACCATTTTGGGCGGTTTACACATGGGGTTTTCCTTTAATTACTAGGCCCATTGTTCTAGGATTAGTTTTGTGCACTTGATTATTGTTGTATGAGTAGTCTGTAGCATGGACCTATAGTATTCCCTAATGTTGTGATACTTTTTCTTTTTTTTTATTTCTTGTATTTCTGATTAATCCTTGATATACATGGTATTCTTATGGAAAATGATAGGCACAATTTGCTTTGAAACTGACATACACAATTTTTTTATAATTGTGAAAAGGGGAATTTTTTACCATGTTTTCTATAAAAATTCTTTACTTATTAACATGCCATATTTTTAATTTAAAATAAATATACAAGATTTATTACACAGAGACCTATTATGGAACACCATGGTGGAATCTTACTGATCCTTTTAGCTCACACCCTACGCACCCCTTTAGTGTTATATATACCTTTGTTTCTCTTCTAATGTAGGTAATGTCAAGGCTCCGCAGTGAGTATATAAGGTTCATATCAGCTGGGATGGGTAGCTGGTGGTGAGAAGGTGGGCATTCATTCATGCTATCATTTGGAGTAGTTGTTGGTTTTAGTCCTTTTTAGATTGTTGGAATTTTATTTTAAAGTTTTCAAAAACTATTAAATGTATTTCTTTTCTATTGTTTTCTTATTGTTATGGAATATATGTATATCATGTTCATCTTCTTTAGCTTCCTTATTGATTTTATATATATTCCATGGGGTTGTTCAGGATAGGTGAAATCATTCCCTCGGTTTTTTCATTTGATGCATGGGTGCTTGTCATCATCCTGTAGGGATCTGGAATGCCATTTTAGTATGTGATAGATCAGGTTGGGTGTCAAGTTTGAGGGAAACTCGGGTTAGTTTTTCACAATTGGGCCCCTCTATCTAGACTTCATATTCCACCCCATGGGTTGTGTCTTCTTTTAGTGGTGTAGGATATTCTTCACTCCAAGGCTTGGGGAGATCAAGAAGTTCCTCACAATCATTCTATAAGGTATCATATTCTAATTGATCTCCAACATGTAGCTTAGTAGGGAAGCCTTTTTCATATATCTATGTTATAATTTGTTGACTGTGGAAGAATGAATCTTCAGGAACCTCTACATTTACCTCCTCTAGTTCACCAATGATTAGTGGTGAAATTTCATTCCCCGACACATTAAGTTCTTTCTCTGACTCAGGGTCAAGATACTTCATAAATGTATGAACATAGTTAAATGTTTTTCCAATTTCCTCCCCATTTCATCCAGAGTATCGCTCATCTTTTCCACATAGTAATTTAGATTGCTATAATCACCTTTTTATTCTTGATATTTCACCTACAAGTAATAATCCCATGCATAATAATTTGAATTTGAATTTATCCTGGGAAAAAATTTTAAAATAAAACAAAATAAAATACATACAAAAAATATTAATTTTGAAATGTTTATTGAAACAACTGCTTAGCTCTCCATTAATGGAGCTAGTTTTGATGCATACCTGTTATATTGTAACACCCCCAACCCCTATAGACTTGATATGAGGCATTACTTGTTACATTGTAATGGTTCAAAGGAACGAAAATCCTGAAGGAATGGTCAGTTTATTAGTCTTTAATAAGCAAGATACATAGATGTAACTCAAATTACATTTTAAAAGGAAACAAAATACAATACATAACAAAAACTAATAAACTGCAACCATGGAAACTCAATAAATAGTATCCTCTTAATAACATGATGAAGGTAAAGAAATGAAATGGGTATGATCAAATTCTCACTAAGGGTTACAAATAAAGGAATCATGAATGAATAAAAGTTTAATCATAAACAATTTGACATAATCAATATGGCATGGTTAATAAATGAAAATCACTCTCCATTAATAATCTGAGTATGAAACTGCATCCAATGATTTTGTCATAGTGAAAACCTCAAGGAAATTAATAACTAAAAATAAATAAAGATATATGCTTACTAATTGGACTTCATGTATATGGCACATGATACCATTATATCGTCGTAATAGTCTATGTATGTGGGTAGAAAATTTTCTGATTCTTGAAACAAACATGAAGGGTTTGTCTCCAATTGATTTGTCTCATAAGAACTATCAATGCATCGAGGGGATATAGAGTGCCACACCCATCAATAAAATCCCAAAGAATTATTTATACATAGATTTAATACAAGTAAAATCTGCCTTATCAATATGCGTATAGAGTAGAGGATGCAGATTCATCAATATTTCAATAGTTAAAACAACATTCCAAATAAACACCATATGTAAACGGGAATACGGCTTAAGACAATACTCATATACATGAAACCAAAATATGGATATATAATAAATTTACTATTTAAAATGAAAAATGATCTCAAATGGGTATTAAATAAACCACATAAGAAATATTATTTCACAATACAAAGTAAATTGAAATGAAATCAAAATTGAGACAAAGTCTCTTACCATGTTGTAATCAATTGAGTTTTATGACAAAAAATTAATAACAAAAATTTAATAAACAAAAAATTAATAATATAATACCGAGAATATAAAAATAATTGTGATAATATATATCAAATTTCAGTACTTAAAACACAACAAGCAATAAATAAGTGGAGAATATTGGAAATATCATAGAATTAAAAATGAGATAAGAAACCATTTACCTTATGCCTAAAAGTGTTATTTGACTGTTATTAATGACCTGAATAATCAAATTTAGACTCATTAATTAATACTTCTTGAACCTCATCAACATTTAATTTATTCATTATAGCATTATTAGGTTCATTCATGGCATTTTTTATGGGTTCAAGAGGTTCAATTTTATTATTTTGGAATCATTTTCATCCTTCATTTTCATGATCGGCTTACTTGAATTCATGAATGGAAGTTCATTTTTAATGTGGTTAAGCATCTATAATTGTTAATATATATTATTAGTGACATTTAAAAATATATAAATGACTTTATAATGATTTTTGTTACATAGCTTGAGGATTAATTGTTTGATAAATGATAATGATAAATGTTTGATTTACTTGGTCGTTTTGTGCATAAAGAACTTGTTTTGTATTATTATTTTATATAATTAGTGGGTAGGGATTACAGAACATTTAATAATATTAAATACATATATTATGATCTGGTACAATAGTATAAAAGGTTTCATGACCATAATTGAAGATGGTAATGAAAATTGACAGCCCGTTGTCATTGAATGTGATAAATTAACACATCTCGAACGGTGTTTTCATTTTTAGTATAAGAGGAGGGGAAAAGTGATGATGATGAAATATTCAATTAGAATTATATAATTACTATTCATATAATTTAATTTAATTATCATAACATTTGGATGAGGGGATATGAGGAAAGAAGAAGAAAACAAAGGAACTCAAAATAAAAGAAAAAAATGAGGAACCCCTCACAAAAATTCAACAGCCTAACAACATCACTTAAAATTTCATATAATAGCTGGAGGAGATAAAGGGGTGTCTCATCACTCGTACATATTATGGAATGAAAGGGTAATATGTAATGACATATCCCAACATAATCTAATTTAAAATAAAACAGAAAACATAAAATAAAAACTTTTAGAAAATAGAAGGGTGGTAGATTCCCTTACATTGAAAAGTAATTCCCAAAACATGAAAGTTGGGACCTTGGGGGATTAAGGAAACCATTGAAGGATTAATAGTGAGGTAAGAATACCAGATCATCAATGATAATGGATTTTTAATTAAATAAAACAAAGGGATGAATGGGTATTTATAGTAAATAAGATGGAGTTTTTAATTAATTTAAATAGACACCTCATTAGTGGTTTTTTTGCAAAACCATGGTATTTTCTCTTAGTTTTAACCACTTATGACACCTCATGTGTTCTTTTACTATATACAAGTATAAAATTATTTTATATTAATTATTACATCATTATGATGCCATGAAACTATCGAAACTCAAAACTGTATTTTTACTATTCATGAAAAATCAAGTATTTTAGAAAAATCCCAAAACATTATCCTGACCATTTTTTAACATATAGAATTCAAAAATGAAATCCATTTTTGTAAAATAATATTCTAAATATTTTTAATTTAATTTTTAATTAAAATCATTATTTATTCAAAAATAACAATTTTAAATCTATAACACATTTTTTAAAATGTTGAAATATTAATCAACATCTCATTACCTTATAGCATTAAGAAAATAAAATTACAATATGTTTTAATATTCCCAAGGTTCATATTACTATTGAAGTGCATTGTGTTTCATTTGTTGTCAATGAGGCATGAAGTTGTCTTGGAATGAATGGATGTCAAGGAATGTCAAGATGTGAATGAAAAAGGTTGTGATGGTGATGGTGATGAATGGAGAATGGCCATGGTACTAAGATGCATGTCACTTAGGAGATTCACTAAGTGACATAGGAGATGATGGTTGGAACATTCTCTAGTAATATTTGACGATTGTTGAGCTGCTCTTTAAGTTCAAAGAACTTGTATCCTGATGATACAAAGTCACAACAATAATTGAAGACCATGCATTGTATTGACAATGCATGAGGAGTTGAAGTGAACCATCCATAAGTTCTAAGTGGATGAAGTGGTTTTAATGAAGTCCATGCACTAACTCTTAGTGCATGTGAATTGAAAAAGTTCCAATTTGATCTCTGATTAGATCAACGAAGCACATTGAAGAATTATGTGATTAAGGAGCTTAGTTGAAGATGAAGACCCTTTGTGAATTCCATTCCTAAGTGATGAATCAATGTTGAAGAGAATTGTAGGAATTCTAATGAAGAAGAAGATTGAGGAAGTTTGTGGAAGAAGCATGAAGAAGGAATGAAAAGAGTGGCATTTGGAATTTACACTTGGTTACTTTGTTTGTATACAAAGTACTTAGTGTTTCCTCAAGCAAAAAGGAAGCCACCAAGGGCCAGCCTTAAGGGTTCAACCCCAAGGCACTTGTGGGACTCGAGGTCGCCACGCCCAAGGGGGATCCCATGGGGCCAGCCCGAGAGGCCAGGGCCGTGTGTAAGCCCTGGGCCACGCAGGGGAGTGTCAAGCCCTGCGTAGAGTGAGCGCGAGGAGCGCGCCCGAGGAAGCATAGTGGGCGCCAGTGGCGCGCCCGAGTGGCAGGGGTGGGCGCAAGAGCGCGCCCGCAGAGAACATGGTGCGGGGCGGCACCGTGGAGGGAGAGGATTCAACTGAGCGGATATAGGGAGCGCTTGGGTGATAATCCGCGTGAAAACAGGAGGCCGCTTTGATGTGGGATGCGGAATTTTTCCGCGGAGCGAATCCCAGCCGCATGATTGATTGCGCGTGCGATCCGAGCCGGTCATCTAATCCCGCCATTCGCGATCTGATCCAGGCCGTCCGAGATTATCTGATCGCCTGATCCGACGGCTCCCTGTCCGTCCTCAACCTTGAGCTCGCCCGAAGCCACCTGTGACTTCCGTTCAAACCAGAGGCCATCTCGACGACGGTTCTTGAGTTCCCGGCCACCATTGCCGAAGACAAATGCTCCATTGAGCTCGTCTAGACCTACTGAACAGATCCATGTCTAAAAATATTCTTGCATGCGACAAATGAGGACTTCGAAGTTCGGCCGAGGCAAGCAACGCTGCCGAGGCCATGAAGGGTTTATGCCTCTGCATGGATTGTCTTAAAATAAGGTCATGCGTATGTTTCCATGCACATGCATGAAGAGGAAAATAAAGAAGGAAAACCCGCGGTAAACCGAGAAGAAATAACAAGATTCACGAAATCTTGAAAACCCGAAAGTTGTGGGGATTTGAGAGATATATCCCGCGGAAGATTTGGCATTCCTTTGCCTATAAAAAGAGAGCCCGAGCCCTCTTAGAAGCTGGCTGAAGTTTTGTTGAAGATCCGTCGTCCCGTGAGATCCCTCTGCCTCGCGAAGAAAGAAGCCCCGTGCAATCTATTTGCGCGGCTGAAGTCCTCGGTGCCATCCTTGGCCCGAAGGAGTCCCTTGCGCGCAACTCATTTGCATGACAAGAAGAAGAGGTTGGGATGTGCGGTAGAACCTTGCGCACCCCCTCTATGCACTGTGCCCCCTGCGCGGTAGCACTTGCGCGCCCGCGGTGCCTTGCACCCGTGGCTTGTGCGGCCTAGAGGCCTTGTGCACTTGCGCGGCCAGCTACACCCGAGGTGAACTCACACCTTGTGCGCCTTGAAGAGGAATTGAAGTCCCGAGGTCGTGTGTGCTTAACAAAAGAAGAAAAGGGTCGTGGCAGTGTGTGTGCAAGTGGGTGAAGTGAAGACCACACATTTGTGTGTGTGTGCAAACTTGAAGAACCACCTACGGCCCAAGTGTGTGCAAGAATAGAGGAGTAGGCCAAGCTTAAGTGTGTGCAAAACTTGGAACAAGTTGTGTGTGCTAAACAAGCGAAGGCTGAACCTTAGTGTGTACCTAAGTGGTGTGTACACACTAAGAAGGAGAAGAAGAAGGAGACTCTCACACTAGAGTATAACACACTTCTAAGTGTGTAACCAAATTGAATAAAGTGTGTGAAGTTTGAGAAGGTGTGTGTGCTTAATAAGAATACACCCTTTGTGGGTTTATCACACCAAGACAAGAAAGAGGGGAGTGCATGCATGCATGCATGCACGTGCACACGTAAACAATGCCAAATCAGTGGTGTGCATCTGAGTAGTCCAAGACCAAGACTTCTTGAAGAATTTGAGAAGCCATGCAGTCAGTGCATGAGGATTCAGAGTTGCCATGCATTCAGTGCATGAAGTTGTTTTGAAGTAAGACTGGACCAGACTGAAGTTAAAGATATCAGTTGTCTGAGTATTCAGTAGTTGGAGAGAATCCAGGTCATCCTGAAGAAGGAGATAAAGCCTGAGCTAGACGAGAAGCCCTGATCAACCACAAGTGATCAGAAGAGAAGAGCAAGGCCAGCAGCCTTTATCCCAGGCTGTTGAAGATACTTGAAGAGCTGAACAAGAAGAAGATCTACTCGTGTGACTCGAGGAGCCAGGAGAAGCCCCATGTGAGACTCAGGGTGGAAGAAGTCTTCAGTGGGATTCTGGAGCAGGCCAGTGGGACTCTGGTAACACTGTGGGACACAGTATAAAGACCCTCCTGTGGGACTCAG